>CM076681.1:132823421-134210921 GCA_038501925.1 Xenopus petersii
TCCAAGATATGACTTGACTATGATATTTAGGGTGACGCAGGCTTAACAGTGATAAATTACAGGTCATGGTCGCTTTAAAGGAATTGTTCAGTGTAAAAATAAAAACTGGGTAAATAGATAGGCTGTGCAATATAAAAAATGTTTCTAATATAGGCAGTTAGCCAAAAATGTAATGTATAAAGGCTGGAGTGATTTCATGTATAACAAGTCAGTCAGGACACTACTTCCTGCTTTTCAGCTCTCTTGGTTTACACTGACTGGTTGCCCTGGTTACCAGGCAGTGACCAATCAGAGACTTGAGGGGGGGCCACATGGGTCATTTCTGTTGCTTTTGAATCTGAGCTGAATGCTGAGGGTCAATTACAAACTCACTGAACAGAAATGTACCATGTGGCCCCCCTTCAAGTCGCTGACTAACTCACAGTTATAGAGCTGAAAAGCAGGAAGTTGGATTCTGGCTGTTTTATTAGACATCTGTTCACTCCAGCCTTTATACATTACATTTTTGGCTAACTAACTATATTAGAAACATTTTTTATTTTGCACAGCTTCTCTATTTACCCAGTTTTTATTTTCACACTGAACTATTCCTTTAAATCCATGATAGTAGCTTTTAGAGTTGGCAAGTGGCTTTTTCTAAAACATTGGCAAATGAGCCTCCTGTCTGGACCTCAGGCACCAACAATCACAGCTGGGTATGAAGATCAAGGGCAAGTTCATGGTTCCCCACTATGACCTATATCTGAATACTAGCTGTAAATAACAAGTCAAATGGAAACATTATATACTCAGTGGTCCAGGACAGATATAAAATAATGCTCCATAATAGGGTGTTGGATGAGAGTGAAATGTTCCTCTTGACCCTCCTAGAAATAGTCTGCATGGAGGCCAACAAGAAGCTTTCTGTTGCGTGTGTGGTCTGTTCCAGCTTTCAGTCTCGTAACTGCTTCATTTCCATACCTACAAAGGTCAGTCTCCGGTTAATGAATCTCCAACACTGAGTTATCCCTCGGACTAATGAGTGATAATAAAGCGAGTGACCTGGTTAATGCAACATAAAACTGGGGCCGGTTTCAGCGCAACTGCTTAATAAGAACCTCGACCTCAGATCCAATTACAATTTGCTCAGCTAAAACTCATATTTGCAGTAACCAAAAGCAAGTTGGGAGTATCAGATATTGTAATATGGAAATGCCTTACAAATATAATCTGCAGTATTATATGATTACTTAATTCATTTAGCTGTGCAAATATGATCGCCCTGCCAACTGGTTCATAAACGGCACTGCGTTGCCTGGAGACCAACCCCACACAAAGGCTAAAAGGACAGTATCGGTTTTCCCGGGGCCCGAGCTATTAACAGTTGCTTTGGGGGGCTTAAAGGATGGAAAGATAAAGTTACAAAAAGAAGAGAACTCTCTTTGTTGCTGAACGGTGGATGCAAATGTTAATCCATTTGCTTTCTTCTCTGAGTACGGCCATGTTGACATCTCATGCGCCTCATCATTAATGTGGAAGGAAAACAGTAAGAATTGTCCTTTGCTGGGGCTCCACTTACATGCCAGAAAGAGGGAATATATACTGGAAATAACAACGATTGAAACATATCTTTTTTTTATTTTCCTCGGATGGGAAAACCATTAGCACAGGGTACTCAACGAGTCTAGTGGTTTTATATTAAGTGCAAAATCAGCCCTTGGAATCCTAGACCTCGGCAAGCCAACTCACCGGCAATTTATACCATAAAGGTTGTTTCAGGTTATTTATTTGTCATGTAATAACTTATTAAAGGGGAATTAAAACCTTACGTCTGCAGCTAATAAAAACAAATAGTTTTAATGGTGGTGGGTGTAAAACTGCACTGTTTACTGTTGATGATAAGGCTCATAACCGCTATCTTTTAAAGTAGAACTAAAGCCTTAACATTAATATGGGTAGAAATCCTATAGTTCATATAATTAACGAAATGCCCAAGTCCAGAGATACAGCAGCCCTATAACAGTAATGATCTAGGCCTTCAAATGTGCCCCCAGCAGCTCCCCATCTTGGATCTTGTTCGGCAAATTTTGAGTCATTGGTGCTGCACATGTTCAGAGTGCTGGACTGCTTTTAGCAAGCTAAGCTTAGGGGGTTAAGGAAATCATTAAGTGTAGTTGTCACCTGTTCAGTTTTGACCTGGTTTTGGCGGTTTTTCTTAGGCATGTTCTGGTCTCAACTGTCTGTTCGGTGTTCAGCCTTGTGAAACCTGAATAATTTGGCCTGTAAATTAATAACATTTTAATATTATGATACTCACAGTGATTAGTTATCATTGAGCACAATATTATTATTATTATTATTATTATTATTATTATTATTATTATTATAGGAAGAGAAAGCTGTAAAAATCAAGAATTGGCATTGCTGAATTTCAGAGCTTTTTGGATAACTGGTTTCTGTATGATAGATCCCATACTTTTAATTAAAGTATGGGATTGCGCTTGCTTATCAGCCAGAATATAGACAGAGCTAGGGTTGCCTCCTGTCTAGCTGTGAACTGTACAGCCAAGCTTTTCAAAGGACTGTCAGTTTCAAAACTTTCTGCTCAGTTTAAAATGTTGATATATAGCTGGGCAGAAATCAGCCAGTGATGCAATAACCCTGATGTCATAACCCCATCCAACATCATTGTGCATGCCCCTGACTTCATCATGCCCACCTCCTACATCACTGCCCCACCCATGATGTCATCAGTCCTGCCCCCTTTGTTTGGGTTTAGCCACCGGGCAATCTTATCATCAAACAGAAAAATAGGTTTGTCTGTAGCAGAAGCTGGTGCTACAGGGCTGGTTATTAATTGATGTAGAGGCAAAATGCACTGGTTTCTATGCTGCCATGTAAGGTGAATCTGAATTACATATTAATGAGCCTTGTATGGGGACTTTTGCATTGTACATATACTGTACATTAGAAGTGGGCAAGTGACAGCAGCCCAGAGCATGTGCTATGAATCAGCAGAAATAAACAATGAGAAGCTACTGGGGCATCAAAATTCTTGCAGAAGTAGGTGAAAATAGACCCGAAAAAACATTGTCTGTTATATCACAAATATGCCCACCATGACGAGTTGGCCTTGACATTACCATGGTTCCTTGTAATTTGAGAAAATTGTCTTTATATTAATTCATTTACAGGAGCCCTAATATAATGCACTTTGCAGAATGATTGCTGAGTGTGGATCTTACAGTCCCAAGCATACAATATGGTGCATTGACTTAGAAGACATTTAAGCGAGTTTTTGGATTGCGGGAGAAAACCTGGGCATAGGAGAACATACAGTAGAAACTCTACCGGGCAGATTTACTAAAGGACAAAGTGGCAAACGCTGGTGACAATTCGCCAGCGTTACTGACCGCAGGGACATCGCCGATTTACTAATGGTGCTAATTCGCTAGCAAAAGAGATAGACGCTAGAGGTTATTCGCACTCTATCGAATAGACGTAACGGCCCAAATTCAATAAAATGTGGATTTTACTGAACGTTACCTCTTTCGCCAGACTTGCCTTCGCCAGCTTAGACCAGGCAAAGTGCACTGGAATACATAGATCTTCCTCAATCTTCTGTCACTGACATCATCAAGTTCAAAAAACACTGGCGTCTTTTCCTTTTGTTTTTGGATAACCGGTTTCCCCCATACATTTTCGAACATATGGAACATTAACAATACAGTGGGCTGATGTGTAGGGCACTATAAACTGTAATGTCTTTATTAAGGTTCCCTGGACTTGTATAATTAACAGTGGAAATGTAATGTACTTGCTGCAAAATATAACATAAAGACGTTCATTCAACTTTAAATTTTGCAGAATTAACCTGAGTGCAAGACCTCTAGCGAATTTGCGCTAGGCAGAAATGAACGCTAGCGCATCTTTGCTTTAAATTGCTTGCATTGGCGAAGTAACTAGCGAAAAGCCGACAGCGTTCGGGGCCCACGACAAAACTCCGTATTTTAGTGAATTAGCGCTGTCTGAGAGATTTTTTCGCCTGGCGAAGTGTATAGATGGGTGCGAAACGGTCACTGGCAACTTTTCGTCGATTAGTTAATCCCCCCCATGTCATGACTGATTATACTTTGGGCCAGAAAATGATTAGTAATTGACTATGTGAACAGTAGCACTTCCCCAATTTCACTTTTGTTGAAGAAGTCTAGCTATACCCAACCCAATTCTGCTCTACCCAGGCCGGATACTTCTGTAGAGAAACTCCATGGAGCCATCATAACACATGAGTTATTCTATTACAGCACAATATAGCACAGTGCAACATTTCCAACCATCCAGCCACCTCTCCATAAAACCCTATTCGCCATCTGTGCTCTTAAAACCTTTTAGCAGCTTAAACGGCATGTAAAGGCAAAAAAATAAAATCCCATTGTTACTCTCTTTAATGAAAAAGAAACCTATCTCCAATACACTTTAATTAAAAAATGTGTACCATTTTTTAAGAAAGAGCAAGGAAACAATCATACTTATGAACAGCAGGGGGAGCCCCCGCCTTACTTCCCAGCCATGCAGAACTCAAGCAGCTTTGTTTATGACGATCCCTAAGCAGCCCAGACCACACTGAGCATGTGCACAGTCTTAGTCTTGCAAAGATTTTTTAACAAAGTTACAAGAAGGTGACCCCATGTAGTCAACTTTGAAAGCATAAATTATTTGTTTGATTAGGCTTGTGGTGCAGTAAGTTCATGTTTATATTTAGTATACAAAATACAGCATTTCTAGCCCTGTTCTATTTTAGACTTTACATGCCCTTTAAGGCTATAGCTTTCTGCTGACAATACACATGTTGGGAACTCCTGTTATTATGGAAAGCCAAGTTATTTCTTGGAACTGTCGCTTCTTTCTAGGCAGTGTCATCGCATTTATTCAACATGGCATTTTCATTTTAACCAGTGGATTTCGATTTCCCCAGGAATTCTTAGTTGTATTTATTTTGCTCTGACAAATGTGTTTACCAAGGTCAGAAACATATGTTGGTGACAGTAGCAAGAATTAAATTCTGTTGAATGTGTTGAGTGAATGTGAAGAAAACTTCTCAGTGCTACTTGGCCCATTATTCTCATGAGGGATAATTATTTGACTTGTGGCTGAAGTTCAAATCCATTTATACTTTTAGCTAATTAAAGGACTGCAGATGGGTAATAGAAGGTGCCAGCATCTTCCATTGGCATTGCCATCTTTATTTATATAGATATTGTCAATGCGTTGACCTCAAATATTTCTCTTTGAAATTTCAAGTGAACATACATTAAAGGGATACTGTCATGGGAAAACATTTTTTTTTCAAAATGAATCAGTTAATAGTGCTGATCCAGCAGAATTCTGCACTGAAATCCATTTCTCAAAAGAGCAAACAGATTTTTTTATTTAATTTTGAAATCTGACATGGGGCTAGACATATTGTCAATTTCCCAGCTGCCCCAAGTCATGTGACTTGTGCTCTGATAAACTTCAGTCACTCTTTACTGCTGTACTGCAAGTTGGAGTGATATCACCCCCCTCCCTTCCCCCCCCCCAGCAGCCAAACAAAAGAACAATGGGAAGGTAACCAGATAACAGCTCCCTAACACAAGATAACAGCTGCCTGGTAGATCTAAGAACAACACCCAATAGTAAAAACCCATGTCCCACTGAGACACATTCAGTTACATTGAGAAGGAAAAACAGCAGCCTGCCAGAAAGCATTTCTCTCCTAAAGTGCAAACAAGGGAAAGTTGTGCTCACCACTAGTTTTTAAAACCATTAGGCGGGGGTGCAGCGAGGCTGTGACCACAAAATACATATAGACAATTACAAGAGTCCTCAGCACTCAACCCATTATCAATATATTTAAGACAGATAATGAAACTATAGAATTCTTAAATGAATCAGATGAAAATTGAGCATAGGACTGGCCAGATATGGGATGACTTTGACGTAGTTGGCCAGCTTAAATATATTGCAATATATGGACAAACAATCCCTGTTTTGTTTAAAGGGTAAGGCATTTTTCAGTAACAGTATGCACTAAATGTCTCTGTCTTAAATATATTGATAATGGATTGAGTGCTGATGACTCTTGTAATTCTCCTAAAGTGCAGGCACAAGTCACATGACCAGGGGCAGCTGAGAAATTGACAATATGTCTAGCCCCATTTCAAAATTGAATATAAAAAAATCTGTTTGCTCTTTTGAGAAATGGATTTCAGTGCAGAATTGCTGGAGCAGCACTATTAACTGATGCGTTTTGAAAAAAACATGTTTTCCCATGACAGTATCCTTTTAAAGACAATATGGAGGAACATTTCAACCATCTTGCTGGACTGCAACAGGGGCCAGTTTTGCACCAAGTGCACAAATGTGTTTATAGGATCATTTAAACACCTGTTTTGGGAAGGTTTTTGTGTTTTGTCTGGTTCTCTTTCAACATTTTCTAGATGACCTACTTGTTCATTTCCATTATTCAGTTGTTATTTGCGGAATATTAGCGACCGGGGTCTCAAATTCACTGCTTCCATTAGTGATAGTGATACATTAGGCCCCCGGGGGAATATTAGCAGCAAGGAATCTCAAATTCACTGACTCCATTAGGGACGGCGACATATTTAGAAGTAGATTTAGATTGAAGTAAACTGTTGGTTAGTTACTCTGTTGGTGAGATGCTCCCAGGATCTCCCAAGGGCCAAATTCTTCACAACTCCACTTAAAAAAGGATGCAAGGTAAAAATGGGTGCCTGTAGAGCTTTTTGTGAACATACAGTATATAAATGCAGAATATTGTCCTGTTTCATCTTTGCCTTTTATTGATATAATCTGCAGACTAAGAAGCATCTGCAGTTCTTAAGGAAACCCGATTTCCACAATTAATTCTGAATATGAATTCCTAATTGTTTTATATTACCTGCAGCGCTGGTTTGCACCAGAAACACAAAGCTGGTTTGCAAGATTTGGGGGGCTAATTCTCATCATTCTATGTACAGTATGCACTTGGAACATTGTAGTGAGCCTTGTAGAACCCTAGGCTATGTGGGAGACACAAAGCACCCATTAAAGGAATAGTTCAGTGTGAAAATAAAAACTGGGTAAATAGATAGGCTGTGCAGAATAAAAAATGTTTCTAATATAGTTAGTTAGCCAAAAATGTAATGTATGAGGGCTGGAGTGAACAAATGTGTAATAAAACAGCCAGAATCCAACTTCCTGCTTTTCAGCTCTATAACTCTGAGTTAGTCAGCGACTTGAAGGGGGGCCACATGGTACATTTCTGTTCAGTGAGTTTGTAATTGATCCTCAGCATTCAGCTCAGATTCAAAAGCAACAGATATGACCCATGTGGCCCCCCCTCAAGTCTCTGATTGGTTACTGCCTGGTAGCCAGGGTAACCAGTCAGTGTAAACAAAGAGAGCTGAAAAGCAGTTCTGACTGATATGTTACACATAAAATCACTCCAGCCTTTATACATTACATTTTTTGCTAACTAACTATATTAGAAACATTTTTTATTTTGCACAGCCTATTTATTTATCCAGTTTTTATTTTCACACTGAACTATTCCTTTAAAGTGGACCTGTCACCCAGACACAAAAATCTGTTTAATAAAAGTCCTTTTCAAACTAAACATGAAATCCAATTTCTATTTTTTATTAAAGCATTCATAGCTGTTGTAAACTCATTTAAAAATCTCAGCTGTCAATCAAATATTGTCTGCCCCTCCTCTATGCCAGTGGCATAGAGGCGGGGCAGACAATTACTTTCACTTTCCATTCAGCACTTCCTAGATGTCACTGCTCTCCCCACATTCCCCCGTTCTCTTTACCATTTAATTGTGTAGCCAGGACATGGGGATGGACATCAGGTCCCCCATTCTGGTGCACAAACAAGATTCTGAGATGATACAAGACTTGTCTTAATAACAGTGTCCACAAAATGGCTCCTGCCTGATTGCTATAATTATGAATTCCCAGACTGAAGGAAACAAGATTCAAATAATTTATATAGTGTAATTAAAGTTCATTTTGCTTGACTAATGTGATAAAATAGGATTTGGAATGTTTTTTTTGGGTGACGGGTCCCCTTTAAATAGTAATAAGAATTTGGCATAAGCTACAGGACTGCTGGTTGTCATTGCAGTGAATTTGCTATGGGCTCTGGTATCTGCAACATCCATATCTCTTGCCTAATCACAAATAGGGATGTAGCGAACTGTTCGCCGGCGAACTAGTTCGCGCGAACTTCGACCGTTCGCGTCCGCCGAATGTTCGCGAACGTTTGGGAACGTTTGCATTTTGAGTTCGCGTTCGATTCGAATAAAAATCGTTCGACCATTCGACCATTCGAATTCCTTCGACCGCTAAAAATCGAACGATTTCCATTCGTTCGAACGATTGTAAGCATTCGATCGAATGATTTTCATTCAATCGAACGATTTTAAAACGTTCGATCGTTCGATTCGAATGAAAATCCTTTGATCAAACGATTAAAATCCTTCGATCGTTCGAATCGAACGATTTTAGCGAGGGTTCGAAGTTCGCGATTTTTTGCCGGTGTTCGCGAACGGCGTTCGCGAACACCAAATCGGCAGTTCGCTACATCCCTAATCACAAACACCCAAATTATATTCAATGGTATTTTATGCCTACACTATGGGGCAAATTCACTAAGCGTCGAAGCGCCGAACGCTAGCGTCAATTCGCTAGCGTTGGGCATTTTCGTTACTTCGCAAATTCACTAACGAACACTGGCGTAGATTCGCTAGTGTTACTTTGCACCCTTACAACTGGCGAATTTTCTCTACGGACGTAACTATGCAAATTCACTAACGCGCGCAGTGTACTGAACGCTACCTTTTACGCTAGACTTCCTTCGCCACCTCAGACCAGGCGGAGCGCAATAGAGTAGATAGGGATTGCTTCAAAAAAAGTCAAAATTTTTTCTAAGTCACAAAAAACGCTGGCGTGTTTTCTACATTATGGGTGATAGGCTGAAAAAGATCGAAATTTTTTTTAGGGCTCCCCTCCTTCCCCCCTACATCTCCTGACTCATGGCAACTTACCTAGACAGTGGGCACATGTGTAGGGCAAAATAAAATTTTCATTTGATGTTTTGAAGGTTTTCTAGGCATTTGTAGTGCTTATACGTGTTCCTCCATTGAAATTTGAATTTGGCGCCGTATGCAAATTAACCTTCGCTAGCGTAACTTCACTTCACTTAGTGAATCAACGCTAGTGCAACTTCGCAACCTTACGATACCCCTGTGTGCAACTTCGGATTTTAGTGAATTTGCGGAGCACTGGTGAAACTACGCCTGGCGAAGTGCGGCGAAGTTGCGCCTGGCGCAACTACGAATCTTAGTGAATTTGCCCCTATGCCTACTGTTCTATGGCTACTATAATCTTCTAGTCTATCCTGCCTATTAGTGTTCCTGTCTGTCCAGACCTTCCTCTGTTCCAGTGTATCTAGATCTTTGCCATCTCCCCCTTGTCTAGTCTCTTTCTAATCTTTTCTCTAATATCTGTCTCATGCCCGAAGGCCTTACCCCCCAACTAGCTGTGTTTTAGGCATTTACCAATTCCTTGCACAGAGGAATAGTGATGGGCGAATAAATTCGGCAGACACGAATTTGCAGCTTTTTGCCACAAGCAAATGAATTCACGAAACTGCGACAACAATTCACAGACGAAAAATTTGCTGCATCAAAAAAAATGATTTAATATAAATTTAATAGAAATTAATTCATATAAATATTAATTTATGCTTGCGTCAAAATTGACGTGTGTCAAAATTATTTTGACGCCCATTCGTTTTTCAAATTTTTGGCGGATTTCGTTGTAAATTCGTAATTGCTTTGGCAAAGAGCAACGGCACAGATCAATACAGAGGAAGCAATTTAAGGCGACATCTTTAGAAATTGGTCCATGTGTTAGTGATGAGTGAATTATTTTTCCACTCTGCGAAATTCTATACTTTGCCATCAGCAGATGATCACGAAACTGCGACAACAAAATAAAAGAGAAAAAATGCAAGAAATATACCCATTCAGTTGAATGCATCTAGATTGAGAAAAAACTTGAGAAGAAACGACCATTTACAGTAACTTTAATGTAGTTGAGTGAGAAAAATAGTGACCCATAGACTCTAATATATTTTGACTTTAATGAGTTTTATTAATTTTTCTTAATTTTGTAAATTTTTCAGCAATATGGGGCAGATTCGCTCATCACTACCATGTGCCATTTATTTGATAAAATTTTTTTATTATCATGTCTTCTTGAAAGGAGGCAGAAATAGTGATGGCCGAATTCCCCGATTTGCTGTGGCAAGAATTCGCCGGTGAAAAATCCACCACCATTGTTGCGTGTCAGAATAGTCGCACGCACAAAAATTGACGCGCGTCAAATTTATTCTGACGCCCATTGACTCTAATGCATTTGGACAAAATATTCGCACGTATAAAAATTGCCGCTCACGTCAAAATTATTAAGCATCAAAATTATTTTGACGCCAATTGACTTTAATGTGTTTTTTTTTACAAATTTTTCGGCATGTTCAAAATTTTTGGGTAAATTCGCAAATTTTTCGGCAAAACTCCACAGATTTGCCCATCACTATTCATCACGCCGACAATACATATTTTTAACAGCTGATCAATGAGTAACATACAGTATAGGTTGATCTAAATGAATAATGTGCTAGTAAAACTTCAAGAGGTTTTATTTGCAGCTGATAGGCAGCGTGATTATTTCCACGTGCTGGGTTGAAGGAAATCTTACACATTAAGGGGCAGATTTATCAAGGGTCGAAGTGAATTCGAGGGAATTTTCAAAGTAAAAAAATTCTTAATTCGAACTTTGAATTTACTTTGAGTTTGATTCGAAGTAAAATAGTTTGAATATTAGAATATTCGATAATCGAAATACTGTCTCTTTAAAAAACTTCGACTTCAATACTTCGCCAAATTAAACCTGCCAAGTGCTATGTTAGCCTATAGGGACCTTCTACAGCATTTCTACACTCTTCACACATCGAAGTAAAATCGTTCAAACTTTTAGTATGTAATAGAATGAACAATTCTAAGGAACTTTTCCATTGGTTTTCATTATTAATTTTTTTTATAGTTTTATAGTTATATGACTTTTTCCCCCACTCTTTCCAGCTTTCAAATGGGTGTCGCTGACCCCATCTAAAAACAAATGCTCCGCAAGGCTACAAATTTATTGTTATTGCTAATTTTTGTTTCTCATCTTTCTAGTAAGGTCCTTTCCTATTCACATTCCAGTTTATTTTTCAAATCATTGCATGGTTGCTAGGAAAATTTGGACCCTAGCTACCAGATTATTTATAATGGAGTCTGACGAGTTGCTAAATAAAAAGCTAAATAACTCAAAAACCACAAGTAACAAAAAATGAAAACCAATTGCAAATTGTCTCAGAATATCACTCTCTACCTCATACTAAAATTTAACTCAAAGGTGAACAACCCCTTTAAATATGTTCATTTCAATAAATGCCAACAGGGATGAAAATAATGAAAACAGAAGCCAAAGTTTTTGTTTGGTATATTTTGATTTCCTACTCTCTACCACTTGCCATTCCTGTTAATATATTTATACCACCCATGTAAAAGGTAATTGTGTGACCTTCCCTGAGATCTCAAGGACACTCAGTACTGGGGGCGGGGGGGGGGGTGCTTCTGTCTCCTGCAAGTGAAACAAGAAAATGTGGAAATGACTTTATCTTTAAACAAACGCTGAACGTGGTGACCTGAAGTGTCTCGTTTAACAAATTCCCTTGCAGAGGGCAAAACCCTTCTCTTTTTAAAATGCCTTTATAAAACTTTAAAATAACATTGTTGTAACCAGATGAAAGAATTTGACCTTTTCGTGTATATAAAGTGCAGTGTGTGCGTCTGCTAAATGTTCCCCTCGCTGCAAACATGATCCAAACCATTTGCAGGGAGGACGAATGCTATAAAATAACCACCAGCATATTTACATTTGCCTCTTTTATAGTAAACTCTCTCACATTTAAAAGGCTGAGTGTTCCAGTTTGCTCCAATTCTACCTTTTTATTTAAGTTTTTTTTTCTAGTCCATTGAATTTTTATAAGTTAGCTGCCCCTTAGGTGCCTGTTGTGTATTAGGGTTGCTTCTGCAAAATGTAAGGAAGGTGGGCCACCTAGTGGATTTTACTTGTTTTTTAAGAAAATTAATTCTGCACTTTTTCTGCACTTTTTAAAATAAAGTCTGGCTTTAGTGTATTGTATTCATTGCATCAGTGTCGGACTGGCCTACCGGTATATCAGGAAAACTCCCGGTGGGCCCAGGTGTCAATGGGCCTCTTGCTGCTAAACATTTGACCTATTTCATGGTCATTCCCAATTTATTTATGAGAAAAAGAGGCTTAACAATGGAAGAATAGAGTATATTATGTAGAGACTAGGAGAATGAAGAGGTTGAGTGAGAAGTGGAGGTATAATGGAATTTGGAAAGTGGGCCCTCAGCCTAAGGTCTCTGGTGGGCCCCTGGCATCCCAGTCCAACACTGCATTGCATTATCATTCTAGATGTATGTGTAACAATAGCAATACCCCTCCAGGCCCAAGTGGAACATCCTCCTGTTATTAGTGATGGGCGAATTTGCGTCGTTTCGCCGAAAAATTCTCGAATTTCGCGCGAAACGGCGAAAAATTCGCGAAACTGCGCCGGCGTCTCGTTTTTGACGCCAGCGCCCGTTTTTGACGCCGGCGCCGTTTTTCCGACGCCGGCGCCCATTTTTGACGCCGGCGTCCGTTTTTCGGAAAATGGTTTTTTTGACGCGAATTTTCGCGCCTGGCGAATACATTCGCCCATCACTAGTTATTAGTATACTGTGCTACTAGTCCACAATGCATAGTAAGAGGCAGTCAAGGACCAACTTTTGGCAGGCGGTTTTAAAGGGGTTGTTCACCTTTGAGATAACTTTTAGTATGATATGGAGAGTGATATTCTAAAACAATTTGCCATTTTTTAAAAGATTTTTAGTATTGAAGGTTTTTGAGTCATTGAGCTTTTTATTCAGCAGCTCTCCAGTTTGGTAATCTGGTAACTAGGGTCTAAATGACCCTATTGATTTATTAAGAGACTGGAATATGAATAGGAGAGGCCTGGAAAGAAGGATCAGTAATAAAAAGTAACAATAACAATACATTTGTAGCCTTACAGAACATTTTCTTTTTAGAAGGGAGTCAGCGACGCCCATTTGAAAGCTGCAAAGCAAAAAACTATAAAACTATAAAAAAAAAACAAATAATGAAAACCAGTTGAAAAGTTGCTTAGAATTGGCCGTTCTATAAAATAATAAAAGTTACCTTAAAGGTGAACCGCCCCTTTAATAATAGCATTAGCTGACACAAGTTAGTGGATGCAAAGCATTGTACAAAGATATGCAAGGGGGTCTGGGCAGTGACCAGCAGTAACTAGAATGCGCCCCCCTGCATAAAGAACTTTTAGAGGGGTCTGGCGCACTCTGATCCCCATCCTCCCGCCCACTTCCTGCCAGTCTCTGCCCTGTAATGTCCCGTCCTGACTCTGCCCTCGCCCACCCCCACTTCACCCACGTCCGCCCCGACATGTGTCCCCTTCCTTGCTGGTTAGAGAGCGGCTGGGGAGAAGCAGACCCCACAGTCGTCGTCCCCCCCCTGTTCCCCAGGTCCCTCCTGCAGCTGCAGGGTCTGCTTCCTCTATAGTTCTGCCACTGGTGACCAGGCTTAAAAATCATGGCTTGCCTTTTGCTCCAAATAACAAATTGTGGGCAGTTGTTATATAATTCTCAGCTATGGGAAATGTGAACTCTCAAAGCAAATTTATGTAAATTGTTCTTTTGCATTGTTCATTCTGTTGTCCTTTATAGAACCAGTCAGTTTGGTTACTAGGACTGGTGTAAACTTTGCAGCCCAAATGACCCTGGCGACCATTCATTGATTAATACAATAGACTGGAATGTGAAGGAGGGTCAGTGACCCCCATTTGAAAGCTGGAAAGAGTCAGAAGAAGAAGGCAAATAATACAAAAATTATAAAAAAAGAAAAAAATGAAGGTCAATTCAAAAGTTGCTTAGAATTAGCCACTCTATAACAAACTGGAAGTTAACTTAAAGGTGAACCACCCCTTTAACAGACATGACTTTGTTGGAGGAGAACCGGTTATTGCAACATTTGGATAGAAAGGGATAAACACGCACTGCTCTCAATAGTCATTCCATTTACACATACTTAATAATAATAAATAAATAATAAATACATTTAAAACCTTTGAAAATGTGGAATGAATGTACACGTACAATGTTAGCCAAAATATAGTTCCTCGGTTAACATTCCCATAAAATGCAGGCTGTTGGAATTCTGATCAATATAGTAAAGTCTAGACATGAAGAGGTCTTTTTACTACTGATCCCAGCAAGCATCTGAAACAAACTTTGGCAATATGAAACTGTATAATTCCACCAGCAAAGCAAAGGCAAAAGTTGCACTAAATGAACCTTATAAGTTTTATGTCCACAAGGTGGCGATGTTGTATAGGATGGCACTGCTTTTTAAAGCCAGAAAGAGACCGACCAAAAATGAAGGTTAAATAATACAACAGAACACTGAGTGGTTTATTTGTTCCACAAAACAAGCAACATTTCGATCTTAATAACAGCAGCAGCCTGGGTAAATCCTGGGTTGTGTCAATAATCACAAATGACTTGTGGGAAGAGGATTGGATGCTGCACAACAAAAGAGACACCAAGCAAATGAAGAATTCTGGCAGTGTCGGACTGGGACACCAGGGGCCCACCAAAAAACCTTAGACCAGGGGCCCACCAAATTTTTTTAGACCAGGGGCCCACCCTCAGTTCTATTTTCTACCTCTCCTCACTCAACCTCTATTATTCTAGTCTCTTTCCTTTACATACTATAATCTATTATTCCACCTGTTTAGCCACTTTGTTCTCATAGAAATAGGGAATGGCCATGAATTAGGCCAAATGTTTAGCAGCATGAGGGCCCACTGACACCTGGGACCAGGGCCGCCATTAGAAATCACGGGGCCCCTCACGACCAAGCCCCACCCCATATCCCACCCACTCTACATCACAGTTAAAAAACCACACCGACATCAGCGCCTAAAAAAGTAACCCCCCACACACACAAGTTATAAAAAGCTATTGATGGTCAGGGCCCCCTAATAAATTTTAAAAAATTGAGGCCCAAAAAAAATGTAAAAAATTTTTTTTTTAATTTAAAAAAAAAACCCATTGGTGGCAGTTACAAGTTAAAAAAAATTGCAGCCCCAAAAATTTTTTTTTTTAAAAAAAAATGTTATATATTTTTTAAAAAAACATTGGTGGCAGGGTCCCCCTTACAAGTTAAAAAAAATGGACCCCAAAAATTTTTTTTTTTAAAAAATAGTGGTGGCAGGAGCCTATAGAATATTAAAATAATACATTGGTGGCCAGGGGATTAAAAAAAAACACAAACTGGTGTTCAGTAGAATTGAACTCAAGGCTTCAGAACTTCAACTTCGCCTCCTTTCGTGACTTCGGGTCTTTTCGCTGCTTCAGAACTTCAACTTCGCCTCCTTTCGTGACTTCGGATCTTTTCGCTGCTTCAGGACTTTAATTTCGGCTCCTTTCGTGACTTCGGATCTTTTTGCTGCTTCGGGACTTCGGCTTTTCATCACTTCCACATTCGACATCCTGAGAAATGGCCACATGGCTCGGGCGCTCATAAGGGGGCCCGGCTCTTTCAAAAATGCAGCACTGCCGGGCCCCCCTTCAGGCCTAGGCCCGGCACACTTGTCCCCCCCTGTCCCCCCCGGATGGAGGCCCTGCATGGTCCCGCCAGGAGTTTTCCTGTTATCCCGGTGGGCCAGTCCTACACTGAATTCTGGGAAGACATGGCGCATTATGGGTAAATCCAATGGTGGTGTGCAAATATAGTTTTGCACTTTGTATCTTATCATTACAGAGAGAAAGCAAATCAAGTGATACATTTTAGAACGATCAGTGGAGAATCAGATCACAGTCAAGATCATGATGTCATCTATTTCTGTAAAGGGGTTGTTCAACTTAAACTTAATTTTAGTATGATGTAGAGAGTGCTATTCTGAGACAATTTTCAATTGGTTTTCATTTTTTATTATTTGTGGTTTCTCAGTTAATTAGCTTTTTATTTAGCAGCTCTCCAGTTTGCAGTTAGAAAGATGAGTAATAAAAAGTAGCAATAACAATACATTTGTAGCCTTACAGAGCATTTGTTTTTAGATGGGGTCAGAAAGAGTCTGAAGATGAAGGCAAATAATTAAAAAATTCTAAAAAAAATGATGGCCAGTTAAAAAGTTGCTCAGAACTAGCCATTCTATAACATGCTAAAAGGTAACTTAAAGGTAAACAACTCCTTTATTTACATGATTATCCATGACAACAAGGCACACTATGTATATTGGGTTAAAGGGATACTGTCATGGGAAAAAATGTTTGTTTTTTTTTCAAACCACATCAGTTAACAGTGCTGCTCCAGCAGAATTCTGCACTGAAATCCGTTTCTCAAAAGAGCAAACAGATTTTTTTTATATTGAATTAAATTGTAGCCAATGGTGAGCTCATTCCTACCATTCTCAGTAATTAATGGGTTTTGTGTATAGGTAAAGCTACCAGATAAGCGGCTAAAAGTCATGACTACACTTAATGCCTGCTGCCTACTTACAAACTGCTGATGACTATGAAAATCAGCCATGTAGCCTGAGCACTTTTATTTGCAGATGAACTAATGCCACTTCCTACTTAGCACTGGGATATCTATAGGATCTTCATCTCCACTGGCAAGCCAAGGCTAGAAAGACCTTTCATAAGCAGAACTTGGTCAATGACTCTTCACGCCATATGGAAAAGACTTTCTGATGTCCCCACTTGGCATATATTATCCAGGAGTAACCATAAGCATCCGTATGCACCTGCACAAGTAATAAAAGCATAAGACCAGTTCAGATATCACAGCAAGACAAAAGCATCAGGCTAACAAAGCAAATCACTGTACTGTACCAATCCCCTTAAATAATAGATTGAGTGGACAGCTTGTTGGCATGAGGACTCCCAGTGAAAACAATTACCGGAAGGAGAACAAACCCCAAGTTATACTGTTACCAGGCACGATGATGTGAAAGAAGGTGTTTTGAAAAAATATCTAATATTGTCACTCATACAAGGCTATTGGGAATCCTGTGCAAGAAACTCATAACATCAAGGACTGGACTGCAACTGAGAAGGATCACAGTTTCCATTGCATTTATTCTGTATATCTACAAAACAGCTAGAACTCCACACCACTGTCCTCCGCAGAAAACCAAGGTAAGCAAAACATCTAGGGAATTCTTTAAAAATTCACAAAATTTACAAAATTCTAGTAGCCCTGCAAAATATGCTGGCGCTATATAAACAAATGTTAATAATTATAGTAGCCTATAGCAGCCGATCACCAAGTTGCATTTACCAAGGAGATTAAAGGAGAAGGAAAGCTACGGAGGCATTTTATTGCCAATAGATTAGCTGTAAATAGTGCAAGCTAAAATGCTATATTTATTCTGTAGAATGTTTTACCATACCTGAGTAAAAGGCTCGAGAAACTCTCTGTTTGTTTAGGATAGGAGCTGCAGTATTAATGTGGTGTGACATCACTTCCTGCCCAAGTCTCTCCCTGCTCTGGGCTCAGATTACAGTAAAGAAGGGAGGGGTGGGGGAAGAGGAGCAAACTGAGCATGCTCTTGCCCAGGGCAATGAGGTTTAAGCTGAAGGCAGGAAGTCTGATACAGAAGCCCATGAGTACACAATAGAAGGAAAGAAATGCAGTGTTCCTTTTGACAGGGGACTCAGAGCAGCACTACTTTGGGGGTTTACTGGTATATTTAGATGGACCTTTCTGATAAGGCTTACTTAGTTTTAACCTTTCCTTCTCCTTTAAGCATAAGGCTCTTCCCTTTCTTATGGAAAGGTGGTATTAGCAATGCAGCACATGTGGGCTATAATGTATGAGTCCATGTCCATCTAAATTACTTGAAGAGGCCCTCTATTCAACACCGGGTAAACACAGCATTTGTGTTGGTCATCAACACTTGCTTTTTTCCCCTCTGCTCTCTTTACCTAAAATTACCTTATTATTCAAGGACTGTACGGATGCTTGCACCTTTTTGACTTCCTTGCCTGGATTTGACCCTTGACCAGTGATGGAATGGATCGGTGTTATACCAGGAAAACTCCAACCATTTGGCCTATTTCATAGTCATTCCCTATTTCTGTATAGGAGCTAAATAGATGGACTAGAGTATAGACTAGAGGAGGGGTTCCCAAACTTTTTACTCACAAGCCACATTTAAATGTAAAAAAGAGTTGGGGAGCAACACAAGCATGAAAATAGTTCCAAGGAGGTGTCAAAAAGGGCTGTGATTGGCTATTTGGTAGGCCCTATATGGACTGGCAGGCTACAGGAAGTTCTGTTTGGCAGTTTTGGTTTTCTGCAACCACAACTTGCCTCCATGTCAAGCATGAAACAATAAACACCTGCTTTGAGACCACTGGGAGCAACATCCAAGGGGTTGGTGAGCAACATGTTGTCCCAAGGTTGGACACCCTTGTGCTGATGTTTTTCTTCTCTGGAATTATTGGGTTTGTGGAGCGGATCAGGAATGTTACGGATGGACGAGGAGCAGTTCTGTCAGAGTGATATATAAAATGCTGACAGTCAAACGATGCTGATGAATAGACTTATCAATAGCCTTTGAAGAAGATTCTTCCTTTATCTAAGAAGCAATTAGATTTTCCTTGGCTGCTGCATAGTCAAGATATGATTAGCTGGCGCCGCCTCATGCTCTCATCCCAGATGTGGGACCGCTCACTGCATTAATTCCGCATTTACTGAATCTTTCTGCCTTGAGGAGTTTGGAGTGTTTGTTTTCCTGTTAAACTCTATGCTCTGGGCATTATCTAGCATATACAGTTATCATATTGGGCAGGGTTACAGGCAGTGTAGGAGCTTTAACAGCACAAGACAGATAGGAATAATTACAAACACAAATAAAGTGTGATAAGCAGAAAAACACATGCAAATATCCATGACTTTTACCCACAAGAGCAGGCCTTTTGCTCCAGAGTTCCAATATAACTACCGACTGTCCACTGACTAACCGGGGTACCAAATCAGATCAGCAAATTATAACTAAAACATGACCATTAAAGAAACCCAAGTTAACCATTGTGTTTGTCAATTGGAAGTTCCATTTCCAGGCCACAGACCTGTCCTTTTCCCCACTCTGACCCGCTACCCAATCTCACATGCAACTGTTTGGTCTTCCACCCAACCTGCTACCTTCTGGCAACCCTAAAATTTGATGTGACGTCATAATGATGTGGAAGTATTATCTTAATTGGGTCAGAAAGTAACAGAAGATTGCAAATTCTCAGCCTGACTGGGGACCCAAGACCTGTTGTCTTGCTGCTCCTGCTCCCCTACTCACATCCACAAATTCTACCCGAAAACTTGCAAAATACCCGACCCGCTGCAGGACTCGAACAGAGTTCAGGGATTGTTGTTATTTCACTTAGTCGTAGGCAAGGCCATTTGTAAGGGTTTGTGATCTTGCAGGTTGAAACAAAACATGACTATATAAAGAGGCACTGATGTCCCAGCATTAGTGTTTTGGTGAGTGAGTGAGTAAGTGTACAGTTTTACAACTACTCCTTAATGACCATTATGGGTGTTGAGGAGTCCATTTTTACCACCAAAAAGCCTTGTTTGAGTACAGCCATTCACCAATAATATTACAGATGAGCTGGAAAAGAATACTAATATGTACATCTTAAGCCATGTAGTAAACCAATTATCCAAGTACCCCCATTTATTGATGAGACCTATTATAAAGTATGAGACCTATTATAAAGTAAGATTATTTCCTATGAATACCTTGACCATGCTGGTCCCCACAGGCTTACGACAGGCCAGCCATTGTAAAAGACAATGTTTTGTCAAATCTTTTCATTCAAGAGCAACAGCCTAACCGGCACCAAGCTCCCCCTGCAAAAAAATCTTCAGAGGCCTCACTAGACTCCCCACAATGCTCATTTTGCCAATGAATGGAAGTAAATATGAATGCCATGTATTTATTTTTTATTTCTTTATATCCCCATTTTTGTATGAAAATTACTACTAGCTCATCCGGCAGTTTAAGCCCTTCTTAAAGGGATACTGTCATGGGGAAAACAAATTCAAAATGAATCAGTTAATAGTGCTGCTCCAGCAGAATTCTGCACTGAAATCCATTTCTCAAAAGAACAAACAGATTTTTTTATATTCAATTTTGAAATCTGACATGGGGCTAGACATATTGTCAATTTCCCAGCCGCCCCAAGTCACGTGACTTGTGCTCTGATAAACTTCAATCACTCTTTACTGCTGTACTGCAAGTTAGAGTGATATCACCCCCTCCCTCCCCCCCCAGCAGCCAAACAAAAGAACAATGGGAAGGTAACCAGATAGCAGCTCCCTAACACAAGATAACAGCTGCCTGGTAGATCTAAGAACAACACTCAATAGTAAAAACCCATGTCCCACTGAGACACATTCAGTTACATTGAGAAGGAAAAACAGCAGCCTGCCAGAAAGCATTTCTCTCCTAAAGTGCAGGCACAAGTCACATGACCAGGGGCGGCTGGGAAATTGACAAAATGTCTAGCCCCATATCAGATTTCAAAATTGAATATAGAAAAATCTGTTTGCTCTTTTGAGAAATGGATTTCAGTGCAGAAGTCTGCTGGAGTAGCACTATTAACTGATGCGTTTTGGGAAAAAAACACGTTTTCTGATGACAGGATCCCTTTAATCAACCCTTTTTTTGTACTTTGTGCCCTAAATTTCTGCATAAAAGAATTGCAATACAAATGGATACAGCAGTGCAGCTCTGTATGACAGTGTGACATTACATTAATGAAATCAGATGCAGAACTTAAAAGGAGTGTAGGAGAAACAAGGATTAGTAAATAGGTTTAATGAGTTTTTCTAATTTAATAGAAACAATAAACACGAGATGGGCCCCAGAAAGGAGATCCATAAGTCGCTTTAATACTATGAGTGGTCAATGGTCCATTAAAAGAATAAAAGATGGTTTATTTAAGCCGTACATCACGCTGTTCACTCTCCAACTCAGTATTCATACACTCTGGTCCCAAGTGATAACAAATGTGTTCAAATGGCTTTGATTGTATTTGCAACCACTGGGGGTGACACATAAAATGAAAGAATTCATATGGCGTTTACCCATAAAATATGATATATGATGTTTTTTTGCAAGACCTGCTCCCAAGGAAACGGCATAACCGTACTGAATGGCATTCTCAGCTGAGCAGCCGCACACAGCACGGCCGTCATTACAGGCAGGAGCCCCGCAGAGTAAAATAATATTTAGCCGTGGAAGTTAACAGGAAAACTACTCGTCTTTGGAGGTGAACATTCCCAATAAGGCCTTGTTTGTTCTCTGCATTGCCTATGGGTTTGTACAAAGGATGAGGGGCCGGGAGAAGCATCATATCTAAAATAGGTTTGAATAAAATTGTCTCTAAAGTTTGATAATGGCGGTGTGTATCCCTGGCTATGGGCAGCAGTGCCTGTTCCTTGTATTCTTCCCCAAAGAGAATTGTTCCACCTCCTGTAACTTCTATAATCCCCACAAGCTGCTTCTAATGATATGGCAGCAAACCTTTTATTTACATCAATCCATAATGTCAAGTACATTACTGATGCCAGGAAACCTGCGCTGTGATGGAACTTCCTATCCAATGGCAGGTTTAATTCATTGACACATTGCTGCACCGTCTATTAAAGTAATTAAGCATTAAAACCGCCATCTAAATATACAAAGATTTTATTTGCAAAGACATTGCCACAGCCTGAGTTTATAGCATGTAAAGTAAAGTGGGATTGAAATATTAAACTCTTTTATTTATTTATTGAATTTTTTTTTTCTGAGTTTCGTGCACAAATTGTAGACAAATATTGCCTATAGCTGCCATTCATCCTTTAAAACAGGGAATTAATTATAGATGTGTGTTAATTGGCTGGGACTCAAAAGCTCCCTGCTTTCTCACAATGGGGCAAATTCACTATGCCCCGAAGTGCCTAACGATATCAATTCGCTAGCGTTGGGGATTTTTGTTACTTTGCAAATTGACTAACGAACACTGGCGTAAATTCGCTAGTGTTACTTCGCACCCTTACGCCTGGCGAATCTGCGCAACAGACGTAACTACGCAAATTCACTAACGCTCACATTGTACTGAACGCTACCTTTTACGCTAGACTTCCTTCGCCACCTCAGACCAGACGAAGCGCAATAGATAGTAGATATGGATTGCTTCAAAAAAAGTTCACATTTTTTCTAAGTCCCAAAAAACGCTGGCGTTTTTTCTATATTATGGTTGATAGGCTGAAAAAGATCAAAAATTTTTTTGGGGCTCCCCTCCTTCCCCCCTACATTTCCTAACTCATGGCAACTTAACTATACAGTGGGCACATGTGTAGGGCAAAATAAAAATTTTATTTGCTGTTTTGAAGGTTTCCCAGGCATTTGTGGTGCTGCTACATATTCCTCCATTGAAATTTGAATTTGGCGACGTATGCAAATTAACCATCGCTAGCGTAACTTCGCTTCGCTTAGCGAATCAACGCTAGCGCAACTTCACAACCTTACGCTACCCCTGAGCACAACTTCGGATTTTAGTGAATTTGCGGAGCGCTGGCAAAACTACGCCAGGCGAAGTGCGGCGAAGTTAAGCCTGGCGCAACTACAAATCTTAGTGAATGTCCCACTATAGCTCCTGAGTTAAGGGGAAGTGCACCGCGGTCTTATTTCTCAGTTACATAGTCTACTGGGGACATGATTTTAAATGCACTTCAAACTTAAAATGCTAATAGATAGTGTAGGAAGGGAATTATTCACAGGTGTATGTCTTTTGGCTTGGTCTTAAAAGCTCTTTGCTTTCTCACTAGAGCTCCTGAGCTAAGGGTAAGTGCACAACGGTCTTGCTACTCAGTCACACTGGTTGCTGGCGGACTTGATTTTGAATGCACTACATACAGTACTTAGAATGCTAATGGATAGTGTAGCACTCATGTACAACGAGGGGCCTTGACGTGGCACATATTTTGGCCAAAGTGTGGTACTAACACATATTTTTTTGTAATTATTTTTAAAGGCAAACCTTTCTCTTTGTGTTAAACTATTGAACTGTTAAGTAGGGTGGCTCAAAATGTGATGCCAGACTCACTTGGATATCTGGTTAAGGGGGAAGTAAAGTTTAAGATAGAATAAGGCTAGAAATGCTGTATTTTGTATACTAAATATAAACATGAACTTACTGCACCACAAGCCTAATCAAACAAATGATTTATGCTTTCAAAGTTGGCCACAGGGGGTCACCATCTTGTAACTTTGTTATACATCTTTGCAAGACCAAGACTGTGCACATGCTCCGTGTGGTCTGGGCTGCTTAGGGATCGTCATAAATTATCAAAAGAGCAAATAATATGCCAGAAGCCGATACAGCAAGACTGATTAATAATCAGAATATACAGACTGCACTGGGTCCTGTGTTGTCATGTAATCTAATGTGGATTTTATAGTTTTTGTATTGTTTAATACAAACTTTCTCCAACTCTGCAGAACCAGTGGCTGTTGCAAAATAATCCTCCAAATAGAATCCCAGTTTATCTGTTTAAATCTGGCTCCATGATCTTTGTCCCTGCAGCTGGAGTTGGAAACAGTAAAGGGGATGTAAAGACAAAAATAAAATCCAATACAAATCTCTACACATTCGCCGACTGCTCTACAGGGAAACAAACAAAGCTGCTTGAGTTCTGCATGGCTGGGAAGTAAGGTGGGGGCTCCCCCTGCTGTTCATAAGTATGATTGTTTCCCTGCAGAGCAGTTAGGGATCATCTGACAATTCCTATCCACAGCAGTAAATGAACGGAGAATTTCACTGCATACAATCAGGTACACGGTACACATTTTTTAATTATAGTATATTGGAGATAGGTTTCTTTTTCATTAAAGAAAGTTAAAATGGGATCTTATTTTTTTGCCTTAACATGCCCTATAAGCCTAAATGGACATATCATGAATGCAGCAGGTTCTGGCACCAGTCTACCTATGTCTCTGGGGTCACAATTCCATGTCATTATGGTCTTGAGGGACATTATTGTCACAAGATGCAATTCGGACACATGATTCGGGATGGTACCATTTTGTCAAAATTAATCCTGCAGATGAATTTTTAGGATCAAGTCAGCCTGAGCATGATAATGCAGCCCCTTAGTCTAATAGGAGCACTTGTGTTATTTGAAACAGGAGGCGGTATGGAAACACCATCATTTATCTCAACTAAGGGGAAGGAGATACAAGCACCTTTAAAGAATAGTGTCAATACATATAATCACTCCACGATCCATGGTGGTAACTCTGTTGTGTCCTGCTTGTGTGTTTTTAAGTAGAAACTATATGAAAAGTGTATAATATATGTATGTATATTTCAGACACCTACAGGGAATTTGAGATGTAATTTATTGAAGAGGAAATTTATTGAATGGGTGAGACATGGTTGTTACCTTAGATTTGCAAGAACATCAGGTCTACAGTAGTATTTTTTTTAAACTGTGCTACATTAGGGCCTTATTATGTTGTGAAATAATGCTCTGCAGCTGGGGGACCTGGGGGATGGTGTGGGGGGGCCCTGAGGCTGCAGGCTCGGTGGGCCCTGGGCCCCCCAGTCTGATACTGGGTCAGAAAAACAGCAGCTTGAGCTATATGGGAGAACATAAAAATCTGAAGGGCCACATTTAGCCCATGGTTCTCCATGTGGGCAGGGGACTTCCAGTAACTGGCCGATTCCATATTTTCGCTAAAGCTAAAGCATCTCAACCCTGTGAAAACACTCTGCGGTGCACATACCCAGAGTGTCATCAAACTTTTGACTGGTAATTATGGTCTCAGGGCAGAAACTAGGGGTAAACAGAAGAAGCAGGGGCAAAAAGCTAGGTGAGTGCTAGTCACATACCTCTTCTGCCTGCCTGCTTTTAGTTCTGGTACTCCTGTACCCCTTGAGTGAGCTATCATTTGCTAACTCCCTGGACCCCCCCCAGACCCCCTCCAGCAGGACAAAAAAAGGAGTGTAGAGGCGACACCAGCAAAGGGCCAAGTATCGCCCCTGGATAGGAGGTTCACTAACAATGTAGGGCATGTAGCACCAACATATTCTGCAGCACTGTACAAGAAATGGGTATATATATATATATATATATATATATATATATATATATATATATATATATACACACACAAGATTGCATACAAAAACAACTAATATCATATAAAAGAGGTAAAGGGCTGGATATAGAAAATTTGTACCCTGTCCTGCACTTCATAAATGACCCCCACCAATGTCAGACAGGGATGTTTTCAAACTATTATTCCTCCTCTCCTCACTCAACCTTTTTAATCTCCTAGTTTCTTTTCTCTACATACTATAGTCTATTCTTCCATTATTAAGCCTCTTTGTTCCCATAAAGAAATAGGGAATGACCATAAAAAAGGCCAAATGGTCAGAAGCTAGAGATCCACTGGGCACCTGGGCCCACCAGGAGTTTTTCCGGTATCCCGGTGGGCCAGTCCGACGCTGATCCCCACTATCTTCTAATTACCTCACTGATCTCGGTTGCTATGCTGCAATGTCAGCTATAGTGTCTATATGGAGTCAAGCCTCATCAACAGAACTCCAGTAAGTACCACCATTTCTCCAGTCCCATTTTTTTCCAGGTATTTTTTTTAGCACTTTTTGTTAAATATTCCTTTTTCTCCCACCAGAACACTTTCCAGTTTTGGTGCATAACCGTGTATAAATGTTTGTACGGATGAATGGACTCGGCCCTTTCATTTAAGCCCATCTGAAATCTCTTAAATAAAAGTTCCTATTGCAGATTCCTCCTGAAATGCTTCATTACTCACAACAACAAAACCAAGAAGTCGATAATTGATGATTTACAACAATATTCGTGCTCTGGATAAAACTCCCCACAGCCATGTAAAAATGTAGTGATTCTGTACAGTCTCTAAATTGCTAACGGATTTCTGAGCCCACTGGACTTATTACATCTGAGTCCTTTTTTTCTTCACTCGCAAGAACACATCCCCGAGGAATAAATTAGCCGAGCAGCTTTTTTCTCTGCCTGTTTTCTCTTTCTCAGGGTATTGGATTTTTCTAGCGGCCGGCACAGGATAATGATACAGGCGGCAGGAACATTACTGAGAGGTGGGATGTTATAGGAGCAAACACAATAACCAAGTGATGATTCAGAGCAAGTTCTAGATTGTTATGACTTAAAAACTTTAAAAGGCACATTCTCATGAAGGGGATGTGAACCCAGAAACGCAGTTTTGCTAATGATATAAAACATATCATTATAACCACCTTGCTAATATACATTCAAAACAAATTTGTTATGCTTTTAGCAAATTTGCAATTTGCAAATAACCTTAAATGAACAAATGTATATCAATTGACCTGTGTCTTTTCTTTTCATTAGGGAAAAGTTTATTATTTCTCAAAGATAAATTATATTATGAGTCACTGAGGGGTTTTGTGACCATATAAAGGCACAAGACTGCAGGCTGAGTTATACAGGGAACTCTGAGTATCACTCATGTATTATAAGGGATAATGTACCCCCTACTGTAAATGATAAGGATATTAGAAGTCACTGAGGGGTTTTGTGACCATATAAAGGCACAAAGCTGCAGGCTGAGTTATACAGGGAACTCTAAGTATCACTCATGTATTATAAGGGATAATGTACCCCCTACTGTAAATGATAAGGATATTAGAAGTCACTGAGGGGTTTTGTGACCATATAAAGGCACAAAGCTGCAGGCTGAGTTATACAGGGAACTCTGAGTATCACTCATGTATTATAAGGGATAATGTACCCCCTACTGTAAATTGTAAGGATATTAGAAGTCACTGAGGGGTTCTATAACCATATAAAGGCACAAGGCTGCAGGCTGAGTTATACAGGGAACTCTGAGTATCACTCATGTATTATAAGGGATAATGTACCCCCTACTGTAAATGATAAGGATATTAGAAGTCACTGAGGGGTTCTGTGACCATATAAAGGCACAAGGCTGCAGGCTGAGTTATACAGGGAACTCTGAGTATCACTCATGTATTATAAGGGATACTGTACCCCCAAGGGTCAAGTAGAAGATTTGCAGGCCGCGCACTCCTGGACATCAACACGAATCGCTCGTCTCCAAGTAATTTAAAAGGTAAATTCTTTATTAAGACATACGATCAATCAAACAACCATAGCGTCAGGTCTCTGAGGAAGTGTATTGTCACGAAACGCGTCAGACCTCAGACGCTATGGTTGTTTGATTGATCGTATGTCTTAATAAAGAATTTACCTTTTAAATTACTTGGAGACGAGCGATTCGTGTTGATGTCCAGGAGTGCGCGGCCTGCAAATCTTCTCCTTGACCTTTGGCGTTCCTTCCTAGTGACGGACTCGGGGCTGGCTGCACCTGGGTCACTATCCCTGCAGGGTAAGATTCTTAGCACTGATTTTACCGCGTAAACATTTGTACAGCGGACTTGGAGAACCCGGTGTTTATATTAAAGAGTGGGGTCCGGGGCATTGTGCACCCGGACCAAATGATGTCTACAGTGAGCAGGGTTCAGTCAGCATTAAGCTAATTAGCTTGAATCTATACCCGCAATATTGTCATATTTATTAAGATTAAGTAAATTTTCAGAGCCGGATTTGCTCTTTTTGTAAATATACTGTACCCCCTACTGTAAATTATAAGGATATTAGAAGTAATTGACGGGGTTTTGTAACTATATAAAGGCACAAGGCAGCAGGCTGAGTTATACAGGGAACTCTGAGTATCACTTGTGTAATAATGTACCCCCCCCTCTGTAAGTTATACGGATATTGCAAGTTGCTAAGGAGTTATGCGAATAATATAAAATGAAAATAAATTAAAAGTTAAGATAGCAAATTCTGCAGAAACTCAGTTTGCTCATAAGTCTTAAAAAATGTATATTTGTACTTTTACGAGTTTTTGGTAAATGTTTTTATTCCTGTTTACAATCCCTATGGAGTAACAAGGCGATTGAGCCAGGCTTCCCAGTAACACAATCATGTTTTCTAGTAAGACGTTCTATTCCAATTTATTTTGAATTTACAGGAGAGCCTCTGGCCCGTTGCCCAGCCTGTATACAGAGTCAATTAAATTACTGCAGAAATGGGTTGCATTTGAAAAAAAATGGGTTCACTGTGACAAATTGTTCACTCACTTACAAGGCCTCTAAATTTGTAATGTACTTACCTTTTGTCATGCCCAGACCCAGGCCAATGCTGTAATCCTGTAAGAAGGCTAAGTGACATCCATTCTATTTAATGGAGCCATGTCATATTGTTAATACACATTCACAAGTGTTTACTGATGCATCAGCCACTGAAGTACATTTATAGCATCTGTTATCTGGAATGCTTGGGACCTGGTCTTTCACAGATAAGGGATCTTTCTGTAAACCGGATCACTATTTAAACATTAAATAAAGCCAGCAGGATTGTTTTGCCTCCAATAAATATTAGTTAACATCAAGTACAAGCTACTGTTTTATTATTATTATTGAAAATAGGAAATCACCTTTAAAAATTAATTAAATATTTGCTTAAAATTTAGTCTATGGGAGGTGGCCTTTCCCAGCGCCGGATTTCAATGTGCGGCGCCCCTAGGCCGCGCGGTCCGACCAGGCGGCCGCGCGGTCCTAGCGCCCACCTCACCTCCCCTTCCCAGTGCGCCGGCGTTTTTTCGCCGGCGCAGCTGCTGTAATTGAATGGGGACGCACGCGTCCCCATAGTGCGGCTGGGCGGCATGCCGCCCCTATTTTTTTGCCGCCCTAGGCCCGGGCCTATGCGGCCTTGCCGCAAATCCGGGCCTGGCCTTTCCATAATTTAGACCTTTCTGGATAAAGGCTTTCCGGATAAGGATTCCATACCTTGGCACTTTATGTAGTCATGTGTCCTGGGGAATTCTACATGAAACAGGGGCTGCAATTGTCCCGCAAGGTGTGTTTTGAATGTATGTTATATGAAATTGCTATGTGTTCTGGGATTGTTTAATAAGCCTCCCTCATGGCTTTAATTAGTCTCCCTTAACCCTAAAAATCACCCACCACCTATAAACACATACATCATAAACAGTGTTATAAAAAGAAATTAATAAATACACTAAAGGGGTTATTTACTAAACTCCAAATGCAAAAATCACGAAAAATGTGTGATTTTTTTTTTTTATAAAATTGGACTTTTAAAAAAACCACAATTTTTTCCGAATTTATTAAACCCCGAGGATAGAAAAGACCAAATCAGAAAATCCGGCATCTCAGACCTAATGGGGTTGCATATAAGTCAATGGGAGCAGTCCCAATGATTTTTTTAATTTAAGTTTTAGAGCAAAAAACTAAGTTTTTGGGTGAAAAGAATCAAAAACAAAAAATCAGGAAAATCTGTTTTTTTCCTGCAAAGCAAATTTTCGGGAAAATGTAATAATAAATAAGCGGAAAAACCTGAGCAGATTTGATCGGAGTCTGCAGCAGAAAATGTTGAGATAAAATTGGACTTTGATAAATAACCCCTAAGATTGCCAAAAATGACATTAACATTGGCATCATGTAATAATGGAGCAAAGTTTCAATTGGTTTCAGAACCCCATAGCAACCAATCAGAGGTTAGCTTTTACTCATCTGCTGCAGATAAAATACTGAAAACGGATATCTAATTGGCTGCTATTTGTCCACACTAGTATTAGCCCTGTTATTACATATTACAATACATAGTAACACATAAGTAAGGCTGAAAAAAGACACACGTCCATCATGTTCAACCTTTTAACTCAGTGTGCCAAAGATGTATGTACAGTAAAGTGAGGTTCTTGAACTGAAAAGCTTACTATGCAGATAGGTATTTGGACATACAAAGATAGCAGGAGAGGTAGAAAGTGCCATTGTTTTGTTTGCAAGTAAAATTTTGGGGGCATGACTGCAGCAGTGTTGGCTTTGATTTTAGAAGGATCATGAAAGGATAAGGGGATAGAATTTCACTGGCAGGAGAACAGTCAGTTTAGCAAGGTGGAAATTGTGAGAAGCAAACCTAGAGGCATATATTATTAAATGATTGGTATATGGAAGTGTACTATAAACAAATTCATACAGGAGATACAATGCTGTTGAGTCAACAGAGATATTGCAGAAGTGTGTGAGCAGGTGGGCAATATTGGAGAAATAGGTGTAGCAGTCGAGTTTAGAATGGATTTTCACGATGATAGTTGGGTGCAAAAGTGGTTGGTTATAGTAGACAGTGGGAGAAAATACAATTCTGTGTATGCATATCTCCTGGGAGCCCCTCTGATTTAGATGGATTCTGTTCTGACGCTAGCCTTGGTCACTAGTACCCTGGCCTTGAGGGCAGAGCCACCTTTTCGGCTGTAAGAGCAGTTCTTTGTTTTTCTGTGCTGTGAAGTGATATCTCTATGGTCTCCCACTGGTAAGTCACTTTTACTCCCATACTCATACGTTTTAGTATGATATAGAAAGTGATATTCTGAAACAATTTGCAATTGGCTTTCACTTTTTATTATTTGTGGTTTTTGACTTATTTAGCTTTTTATTCAGCAGCTCTGCAGTTTGCAGGTCTGGCTACTAGGGTCCAAATTACCCTAGCAACCATGCATTGATTTGAATAAGAGACTGGAATATGTATAGGAGAGGCCTGAATAGAAGGATCAGGAATACAAACTAACAATACATTTGTAGTCTTACAGAGCATTTGTTTTTTTTTAGAAGGGGTCAGCGACGCCCATTTGAAAGCTTCAAAGAATCAGAAGAAAAAGGCAAATAACTATAAAACTGAAAATAAATAAATAATGAAAACCAATTGAAAAGTTGCTTAGAATTGGCTGTTCTATAACATAATAAAAGTTACTTTAAAGGTGAATCACCCTTTAAAGCAACAGTAACATCAAAAAACGAAAGTGTTTTAAAGTAATACAAATATAATGCAGTGTTGCCCTGCACTGGTAAAACTGATGTGTTTGCTTCAGAAACACTACTATTGTTTATATAAATAAGATGCTGTGTAGCCATGGGGGCAGCCATTTAAAGGAGAAAAGACTCAGGTTACACAGCAGATAAGCTTTGTAGAACATAATGGTGTTATCTGTTATCCACTATTTAACCTGTGCCATATAGACTATATTTCAATTTCTGTCATTGTTACTTAGCAACTTGTTTATGTGAACTATAGTAGTGTTTCTGAAGCAAACACACCCGTTTTACCAGTGCAGGGCAACACTACATGATATTTTCATTACTTTAAAACACTTTACTTTTTTGCTTTTACTGTTCCTTTAAGTCATATGTTCCTATCTATTCCTTTGTTCAGGGTTCTGACTCTTTGTGAGTTCAGGACCTACAGAGCTCGTGTCAAATAAACGTTGTCTTTCTCTTCAAGTGGTCTCTGGTAACTGAATTTACAGGACACCAGGAAGGTCAGAGTAAAGGTAAATTGGAGGCTTTTAACAAGGGAAAAGGGGACAATTTGCAGCTGTTACGGCAGAGACACACGGAGTGGATTTGGGGAGATTAGTCGCCCGTCGACAAATCTCCTCATCTTTGGGGCTACTAATTTCCCCAAACTGCCTTCCCTGCCCTCCCACTGGCTAGAATGAAAATCGCCGGCGGGATGGAACTTGGAGAGCTTTGTTTTCCGAAGTCGCACGAAGTTTCCTAGTGAGGCAACATCGGGAAGTGTAGATTTGTCGCCGGGTGACTAATCTCCCCGAATCTGCCCGTGTGTCTCTGCCCTTAAGAGGGAACATGGAGTAAGAAGAAGAAGAGGACAATGGCCAGATCTCCATTTCATCAAACTTCCCAGGCTTCAGAATTCAACTACAGTTAATCTATATGTTTCCATAGTACAAAAGTAAACGGGTATCAGTAGAAGTAGATTGGTACCCTGCATGAAAAATCTCCTTAAAACACTAGGCGGCACCCTTTATCCATTGATGATGCCCCTCTCATTTGTTAATGCAAGTGCTGATTGAAAACACAAGCATTGTTAGACACCAGCCTCAGTTAATCTAAATGAAGTCCTTTCCCATAATTCATTTCATTCTAAGAACAAATTGCACAGACTGAAGTGGTTGCAGGTTTCCAAGTGCAGGGGCCTCTAATCCATCACAATCTGCCTCTTATAACAGCAAATTTTTTCATTGAAAGGGAATCATTTCCAAGTGATTATGGCATTTAATATAGACCATTATTTTCACTGTCCATCTTTGTCTGAAACCACACCCATTTTAGATAATCCCCATCAGATCTACAATTGCAGGTAAAGCTTAATTCAGGTGAATTTCTGAATTTGGTTTATTCAAAATAATTGGTTTATTGCCGTTTAGAGCAATAAACCAATTAAATTGGTTTTGCCGTTTAGAATTTGGATTGGTTGGAATTGGTTTATTGCCGTTTAGAGCAAATCAAGTGGGCTATTCCTGTTAAATTGTGCTAAGAATTTAGAAATATATACTTAGTATAGGAGAATACCAATCAGCGCCGATTCTGACTAAGGAGCCGCCTGAGGCGGCTCCTGCAATGCCGCCCCCCCCTCACCAATTTACGTGTCGGGAGGGGAGGCAGAAACACTATTGCGGAGAGCGCAATTGCGCTCTCTCGCAATAGTACAGCCGAATTTCCAGTTCAAAAAACGGAAATTCGGCTCTTACAGGTGCAGGAGCGACTTTTTGCCACCCCTGGAATCCTTTCAGGCGCTGCCGCCTGAGGCGATCGGCTCAGCTCGCCTCATTGGCAGCGCGCCCCTGATACCAATACTGGTACAGTTTTATTATATCTCTCTACAGGCTATGAGCAAACGTAGGGGGCTGTTCCTGCTGAATTGTGCTTAGTACAGAGGAATACCTATGCTGCCATAGTTTTATGGGATCTCTCTTTACTGGCTATGAGCAAACTTTGGGGCTGTTCCTGCTGAATTGTGCTTAGTACAGGGGAATACCTATGCTGCCATAGTTTTATGGTATCTCTCTGTACAGACTATGAGCAAACTTTGGGGCTGTTCCTGCTGAATTGTGCTTAGTACAGGGGAATACTTATGCTGCCATAGTTTTATGGTATCTCTCTGTACAGACTATGAGCAAACTTTGGGGCTGTTCCTGCTGAATTGTCCTTAGTATAGGTGAATACCTTTGCTAGTATAGTTTTATGGTATGTCTTGGGGCTGTTCCTGATGAATTTTGATTAGTATGGGGCCATACCTATGCTGCCCTAGTCAGGGCCGGATTTACATATCTGCGCCCCTAGACCCTTTATTCGTGCAAATTTTCATCATTGGGACTGGAGCAATGGGGATTGGAGCATGAGCATCCCGGTGTTTTTGAACCAATGTGGGTGTGGTTGGGCAGCATGCCGCCCTAGACCTGGGCCATGGTGTCTTTCCAGAAATCCGGGCCTGGCCATAGTTTTCTGGCATATCTCTATACAGTCTATGGGTACAATGCTTGCTAAATATTATTGCGTTCTGGGGAATGTCTTTCCAGGCATAGTTTTATGATATTTTTTTACAGGCTATGATTAGTAGGCTGTTCCTGCTGAATTGTGCTTAGGGAAGTGTGTGTGCAGCCTTAAAACAAATGTATATGTTATTCCTGCGCCTGAATAGTATTTTCCTCTGTTTTTGATTGAGCACATCCTATAAGAAGTTATGCTGCTCCCAATAAGGGAAGGCTACGAGGGCTGTGGCCATACAGCCTAACAATAACAAAGCCTTATTAAAAATCCTTCATAGCAACAGTGATACACAATTCCTGATCTGCCGTGATATTTATGTATTTGCCAATATTCTGATTTTACGTTCCTTGCTCGCTTGCCTGTACTGCACCTGTTGGTTCTAAAAAGTGATAGAGGAAATCCTATAAGATATAAAAGGGTCGCGTTTCATCTGGTATGTGTGAAAGTGTTTTATTAATATCTCCAATGACACATGACTGGAGCTATAAATATGTGCAATACATTAAAGGGGATTTTCACTTTAACACAAGGATGGTGGTAGATAGGATAATACAGAATTGATTTTCAATTTTCAATTTGTTTTAAATTTGTTTTGTTCTCCAGCTCCCCAGTTTAGAATATAAAGGGGATGATCCTAAAAAAGCCTTGTAATGTGATGTTAAGGATTTTAGTTAGGGGCTGATTCACTAAGGGTCGAATATCGAGGGTTAATTAACCCTCGATATTCGACTAGGAATTAAAATCCTTCGACTTCGAATAGCGAAGTCGAAGGATTTAGCGCAAATGCTGCGAGCGTACGATCGAAGGATTATTCCTTCGATCGAACGATTAAATCCTTCGAATCGAACGATTCGAAGGATTTTAATCCAACGATCGAAGGAATATCCTTCGATGAAAAAAACTTAGGCAAGCCTATGGGGACCTTCCCCATAGGCTAACATTGAGTTCGGTAGCTTTTAGCTGCCGAAGTAGGGGGTCGAGTTTTTTTTAAAGAGACAGTACTTCGACTATCGAATGGTCGAATAGTCAAACGATTTTTAGTTCGAATCCTTCGATTCGAAGTCGTAGTCGAAGGTCGAAGTATCCTATTCGATGGTCGAAGTAGCCCAAAAAATACTTCGAAATTCGAAGTTTTTTTACTTCGAATCCTTCCCTCGAATTTAGTGAATCGGCCCCTTTTTGTCTCTTTATTTTTTATTTTTTATTGCTATTTCATTTTGCATAGCTAGCATTTAGGGGGATATTCATCAAAATCCAAATTTTTCAGATTTTTTAAATAAAAAAAGTCCAACCAAACCAGAATCCATGATTTGCCTTAATTTATCAATAAAAGAAGCTTGAAAAAATCGGATTGGGAAAAAACTCAAAAAACCAGCATCAAACCGCCAAAACTCCGAACATTTCGTGAAGGTTAAAGCATCTTCAAATTGTTAAGGGGACATCTGCCATTGACTTTTACATGAATTTGGCAGGTTTTAAATGGAGTATTTTTGGATTCGGACAAGTTTTGGGGCATAATAAATCACGGAAAAAAAATCTTTTTTTTACGACAACTTTTTCGGGTTTTCAGCATTGAAACAGACGCCGTGAAAAAATGGTTCATTAATAAATAACCCCCTTAGATTTGCACTGTTTTGCAGGTCTTCATCTTGGACAACTACCTGGTTTCTAGGATCTCTGGGACTGGAAGTCGAATAGGAGGGAAATAAAGGAAAAAAAAGTAATTCAGAGTAATATGTATGAAAAAATTAGATTCAAAATAAATCTGTTTTTTGATTGCTGGACACTGTCGACCCAGCAACCAGAAATAACAGAATTTTAAATTTCAGTTTAAAGGAGAAGTAAATCCTAAAAATGAATGTGGCTAAAAATGCAGCTTTTTATATACTGAACTTATTATCAGCCTAAAGTTTCAGCTTGTAAATATCAGCAATGATCCAGGACTTCAAACTTGTCACAGGGGGTCACCATCTTGGAAAGTGTCTGTGACACTCACATGCTCAGTGGGCTCTGAGCAGCTGTTGGGAAGCTAAGCTTAGGGGTATCGATGGGCGAATTTGTCCCGTTTTGCCACGAATTTCGCAAGATTCGCAAAACGGGCGAAAAATTAGCAAAAAGCTGGCGTAAATTCTGTCGAAACTCAGAGATTCACCGCGAATTTGTGCCTGTCCAATAAATTTGCCCATCACTACTTAGGGGTTGTCGCAAATTATCAAGAAGCAGAATATGAGGTTGGTCTGTAATATAAGCTGATGCTACAGGTTTGCTGATTATTAAATTCTGATGCTAATTGCACTGGTTTCTGTGCTGCCATGTAGTTATTATCTGTATTAATTACTAATCAGCCTTATATTGAGACATTTCTATTCTATGTGTACTGTACCTGAAGTCCAACTACCATTAGGAAGAATGTCTATTTTGTTTCCTAAATAATACTGGAAGCCCAACCTGTAAAGGTGGCCATAGACTCCAAGATCCGCTCGTTTGGCGACATCGCCAAACGAGCGGATCTTTCCCTGATATGCCACTAAACTGCATGGCTATATCGGGGGTAATTCGAACGTTCGGCCGTATGGCCGAACGATCAAATTACGATGCGCCAAGCGGCTCCGACGGGTTGGTCGGTTAAAAATCCAACCTTCCCGATCGATATCGTGGCCAGATATCGATCGGGAAGACCCGTCGGAAGCCCCCATACACGGGCAGATAAGCTGTCAAATCGGTCCAAACGACCAATATCGGCAGCTTTATCTGCCCGTGTATGGCCACCTTAAGCCAGTTTGGGGAAGGTGTCGGGTAAATATTGCCCTAGTTCTTTTGGAGCTCAGCTAAGCTTTGGGGGCACAGAATGTTTCATAAATCTGTAACCTTGTTATAAACTAACAGGAGCACTTACATTTGTTGGACCTAAAAGCAGGGTTTGATCCAGAGGGATGAAAGAGAAGGGCAAGTTAAACTTTCCTACATATAATCCTGAAATAAGGGCCCCTATGTGGAATAGTCTGCGTCAACATGTTCTACTTGATGTAGAAGAATATAAAGTTGACGTAAACCCTTGTCGGAAATAGGCTGTAAATCTAACTAATACCCCCATTATCCCATTACCCCACTAGCTCAGTAGAAGTTAAATGGGTCGTATCATGTTTATGATATATTTTGGTGATAGTGTCCGAAATAGCATTCCCAGCAGTGACTGCAAGGCTGACATTAAAAAAAGCACGTTCGCTAATAAAGACTCTTCCAAGAATATCATTATTGCAAATGTAAGGGATTAATTGCGGCTCTTTTAATAGAATCACGAACGGCAACTGCTCATTCGGGAAAACAAAAATATGAAGAATTCTCAAGCAATTATCCAACATGAACTCTGCTCCCTTGGAGCAAGTAAATATCAGTATTGGGATACATCACAGAGGGGTCTGAGAACCTTGTGTGCACATAATATTAAAAAGGGAAATATTAATTCCTGGTAAAGGTTTTAAAATCCAGAAACATCAGCACTGTGTAATTTACAGGAACATGAATGCTCTCTGCAATGCTACTCTGTCAGAATACATGGCCCCTTTAAAGGAGAACTAAAGCCTAACTAAAGAAGTTGCTAGAAATGTTGTACATTATGATTTGGCCTTCTGTACCAGCCCAAGGCAACCACAGCCCTTCAGCAGTGAAGATCTGTGTCTCCAAAGATGCCCCAGTAGCTCCCCATCTTCTTTTCTGCTGATTCACTGCACATGCTCTGTGCTGCTGTCACTTACTGAGCTTAGGGAGCCACTCACAATATACAGTACACATAGAATAGAAATGTCACAATATAAGGCTGATTAGTAATTAATACAGATAATTACTACATGGCAGCAGAGAAACCAGTGCAATTAGCATCAGAATTTAATTTCAGCCCTGTAGTATCAGCTTATATTACAGACCAACCTCATTTTCTGCTGGATAATTAGTGACGAGCCCTAAGCTTAGCTTCTCAACAGCTTCTCAGAGTCCACTGAGCATGTGAGTGTCACAGACACTTTCCAAGATGGTGACCCCCTGTGACAAGTTTGAAGTCCTGGATCATTGCTGCTATTGACAAGCTGAAACTTTAGCCTCGTGCAATAAGATCAGTATATAAAATATGGCATTTTTAGCCACATTCATTTTTAGGGTTCAGTTATCCTTTAAGCAAATGTACCACAGAGGTATTTTGGTTTGATGACACTTGTTTTCATTGGCTCATAATGTTCAGCTACGGGAAATCTTAAATCTCTTCTTCTGTTTCATACTGTTATGCCCCAAAAACCAGGACTTCATTGCGAAGGGAAGCTCATCACCAGTACCATAATGGATCAATAAGCATCCCATTATACCTTTCAGTAGAGGAGCTTCATGTTACATGTGTGTTACAACACAACGGCACCCGCCAGCTGTCAGCATGCTGAAGAACTATACTATACTAAATCTTCATGGGACATTACCCTACTATGCCCTTTATAGGGACACAAAAGCTGTAAAAAGAAAAGCTCTGCACGTGGTCAGATCACCTGAAGCAGCAGAGGTTTGGTAGATTTGGCCCATATCCTCTAACCATTTGGACCTCCAGATAAGATAAGCTTGGTGTTTTGCCTACCACATTCAATATTTCTATGACTGCAATCAAATATTTAAAAAAGGTCTCATATCTAAGCCCCTGGTCTACCCGTTAAGGAAAAAAGCCTGGAACGGTCAGTGTATGGACCTCTTAAAGGGATCCTGTCATGGGAAAGCTTGTTTTTTTCAAAACGCATCAGTTAATAGTGCTACTCCAGCAGAATTCTGCACTGAAATTCATTTCTTAAAAGAGCAAACAGATTTTTTTTATATTCAATTTTGAAATCTGACATGGGGCTAGACATTTTGTCAATTTCCCAGCTGCCCCTGGTCATGTGACTTGTGCCTGCACTTTAGGAGAGAAATGCTTTCTGGCAGGCTGCTGTTTTTCCTTCTCAATGTAACTGAATGTGTCTCAGAGAGACATGGGTTTTTACTATTGAGTGTTGTTCTTAGATCTACCAGGCAGCTGTTATTTTGTGTTAGGGAGCTGTTATCTGGTTACCTTCCCATTGTTCTTTTGTTTGGCTGCTGGGGGGGGGGAAGGGAGGGGGGTGATATTACTCCAACTTGCAGTACAGCAGTAAAGAGTGATTGAAGTTTATCAGAGCACAAGTCACATGACTTGGGGCTGCTGGGAAATTGACAATATGTCGAGACCAAGTCAGATTTCAAAAGTGAATATAAAAAAGCAGCTGAGCTCATGTGCTCCATCTTCTGGCTTTTCTGTAATCTTCGAGAAGTGAACGCCGTATTGGTGCACGCGCAGTTACTATGAGCCAAAAGACTGCTCCAACTGCGCATGCACCAATGCGGCGTTCAATTTCACGGTGTCAAAAGTGCTGGAAATTGCCGAAGGGAAGGAAGATGGCGCCCATGAGCTCCACTGCACTTACTCTGCACCTATACGTGAGTAATGAATTAGGGGCACTTAGTAGAGTAATGGGTATGGGGTTTTTATTATTGGGGGGTTTAGCTTTCCTTTAAAATGAAATACCAGAATCGATTTGGACACTAGGAAAATAGTCATTTCAACAGCTTGAATGGTCCTATTGAATAGTGCATATAAAAAGGGGAAATTTATTTTGGGGGTTTTTTTGTCAGAATTTTGCTTGTGATATCTATATAGTCAAGACAATAGGGCTCATTAAACCTTATGAAACCTATGATTAGGAGGCATAAAATGCATCAGGTGTGGTGTCTTGGACATATAAAGCTTTGGATTTTATGCCCCTACTATTAAACCCTCTTAACCTGCAAAACACGGCAATCAATTCTTGTTGCTAAGCCTAATTTATACTACAGGCATGGGATCTGTTATCTGGAAACCTATTATAAAGCTCTGAATTACATGACAGTTATCTCTCGTAGACTCTGATCAAATAATTTCTATTTTTGAAAATTATTTCCTTTTTCTCAGTAATATAAAAACAATAACTTGTACTTTATCCCAACTAAGACATAATTAATCCTTATTGGAGCCAATACAATCTTATTTGGCGCATTTTGGTCCCATACCTGTACTTTTCCAATAGAATTCCCCCTAGAGAGTATTTCCTTAGGGCAGAGACACACATTCAGATTCGGGGAGATTAGCCACCCGGCGACAAACCTCCTCTTCTTCGGGCGACTAATCTCCCCGAACTGGCTTTCCCTGTGTCGCGACCGGCACCTTATACCAGAACAAGTGCCAAGCACCCTGGTCTGGGCTCGGCTTCACCAGTAGTGTGACCACCGTTGGGCTTCAGGAGGAGCCCTCAGCTTACTTGGGTGCCACCTGGACTTAACGAGGGGTGCAAGGCGAGATGTTCTGGCTGGCAAGGGGCACGGCTGTTAGCAAAGTATTTTGCCCGAAGGTCACGGTACAAATGGAGCAGGCAAGAGAATCATCAGACAGGCTAGGTCGAGGCAGGCAGATATCAAGAATCGTCAGGCAGGCTAGGGTCAAACCGGGTTGTCAATCAAGGGGTAAAGCAGGAAGAGTTGTCGTAGCCAGGCAAGGGTCGGGATACCGAATGCAGAATAGTCAGGAACAGGCTGGGTCAAACACGGGTAATCAAACAGACAAGATACGGAACAGATCAGATGCACAAGGCTCAGGAAACCACTAGAAACAAGTTCTATCACGGGCACTGGCTGGGAGTCAGAATGGGCCTAAAATACTTTCAAATTTCGCGCCAAAACGTGCCCAATGCGTGCTGGCGCAATCACGCCAGCGCGCCTGTACCGTTAAGAGGCACGCAGGCGCGCCGCGTGCGCCCCTAAGGAACCAAGATGGCTCCGGCGCTGGAGGCAGGAGAAGGAGCGCGGCGGCGTGGCGGCCGTCCACGCCGCCGCACCACAAGACCACCAGGTATTTTTATTACACCCTGCCTTCCTACCAGCTAGAATGTAAATCACCGTCGGGATGGCAATTCGTTTTCCGAAGTCGCCCAAAATTTCCTCGTGAGAAAACTTTGGGCGACTTGGGAAAACGAAGCACTCCAAATACCATCCCGCCGGCGATTCGGGGAGATTAGTCACCCTGAAGAAGACAAGATTTGCCGGGCAAATAATCTCACCTGAATCTGACGGTGTGTCTCTGCCTTTATGGTGTATTTCTTCTTTTGTATCACTGTTTGCAGTTCTGCTGATAAACTCAAAGGCCCTAGACATGGTGCCTAACCCTGCAGAGCAACACTGCTTCACTGAATTAATATTCAAGAAATCTTTTCAACCCCCCCCCCATCATTTAGCCATAGAGATTTTGTTGCCAAGATCATATTTCTGTAGTCAATGATCTACCTTGGGGGACAGTCTCTTGTATGTCCTTTCAATGAGCTGCTCCCTTTAGATGTCACACGTCTTGCTCAATAAATCCCCAGGATTAATTGAATAGCTTTTTTGAACATCAATATCACATCTATCAGACAGCAAGAATTTTCTTTCCATTTTGATGCCAGAACTACTAGAATCATCCATGTGGAATAAATGTTACATCGTTTCTATTGAGCTCTAAGATACCATAGGGTTACCCAATCCACTAAATACTATATTTCATTGATTATTATATTCACCCAAAAGCGTTGATTTTGGGAATGTAATAAAAATATGTGCAAAGCAAAAATAGTTGTCATTCCTTATGTTTTTCCTTTCACAGGTTTTATTGTATTTTCCCTCTGAATGCATCCATCAACCCCTGTGAATAATGAAAGGACCAATAATAATGAGAAACTAGAAAGAAAAGGTTTTCCTTTACATGAATAATCTTTGACATCTGATCTAGGGATGCACCGAATCCACTATTTTAGATTCGGCCGAACCCCCGAATCCTTCGTGAAAGATTCGGCCGAATACCGAACCTGAACCCTAATTTGCATATGCAAATTAGGGGTTGAAAGGGGAAAATAATTTTTACTTCCTTGTTTTGTGACAAAATGTCACGCGATTTCCCTCCCCGCCCCTAATTTGCATATGCAAATTAGGATTCAGATTTGGTTCAGCCGGGCAGAAGGATTCAGCCGAATCCGAATCCTGCTGAAAAAGGCTGAATCCTGGCCGAATCCCGAACCGAATCCTGGATTCGGTGCATCCCTAATCTGCTCACTAACCCTATTCTAATGTAAATATCTTATGTGTTATTTGCCCTACAGCTGCACTGGATATGTTGTAGCTGTTTCTATGGAGTTGGTTTCTATATTATATATATTCTTATATTATATAAGAGTTACTGAATGAAACACAATCTGTATCAGTTGTGAAAATGAAGCCATTTTATTGTTTGTTTGTTGTTGTTGTTTATTTGTTTTATGGGCCTTTAAAGTTAAAAAAAATCACAATACCTCAGTTTTCTTCTTATGTTTATTTTGGGCACATATTTCTTCATCTTTTTTTCTGCTAGTTGTGTATACTCCAGCTTCTGAAGCAAACATAAAGCTCTAACAAGTCCAGGGTAATCGTGTATATAATTAATTAAGAAAGAAAACTTTCCTGATACTCTGGTCCAACAATAAAGTGGCCAACACAGGGCTGTTAAAATAGACATGGTGGTACAATGATTGCCTTAGCGGCAAATTCACTAAGATTCGTAGTTGCGCCAGGCGTAACTTCGCCGCACTTCGCCGTACTTAGCCACACTTCGCCAGGCGTAGTTTCGCCAGCGATCCGCAAATTCACTAAAATCAGAAGTTGCGCTCAGGGGTAGCGTAAGGTTGCGAGGTTGCACTGGCGTGAAGTTACGCTATCGATGGTTAATTTGCATACGGCGCCAAATTCAAATTTCAATGGAGGAATATGAAGCAGCACCACAAATGCCTGGGAAACCTTCAAAACATCAAATAAAAATTTTATTTTGCCCTACACATGTGCCCACTGTATAGTTAAGTTGCCATGAGTTAGGAAATGTAGGGGGGAGGGAGGGGAGCCCCAAAATAAATTTCGATCTTTTTCAGCCTATAACCCATAATATAGAAAAAACGCCAGCATTTTTTGGGACTTTGAAAAAATGTGAACTTTTTTTGAAGCAATCCCTATCTACTCTATTGCGCTTTGCCTGGTCTGAGGTGGCGAAGGAAGTCTAGCGTAAAAGGTAGCGTTCAGTACAATGCGCGTGTTATTGAATTTGCGTAGTTACATCCGTTGCGCAAATTTGCCAGGCATAAGGGTGCGAAGTAACACTAGCGAAGTTACGCCAGCGTTCGTTAGTGAATTTGCGAAGTAATGAAAATGACCAACGCTAGCGAATTGACGATAGCATTAGGCGCTTCGGCGCTTAGTGAATTTGCCCCTTAGCCTCCAGGAGAAGGTCACTTCTAGCTTATTGGGGCACCAAGTGTATCAGGCTGTTTTTCCTGTAGCTCAATAAATGTGTGTATGCCACGTAGAATACAGCATGAAATAATAGTAGTAAAACATAAAGAGGGTCTCCACACAGTAAAATGATTACTCACCACATTAGGGAAGTGGCCCAGGTGCCCTGAGCCCTCGGCATAGGGAGCGGACAACCGAAAGGATAAATCTGGAGCAGGCACTCAAATGACCACCAATTAGTCAAAACAAAGCAAAGATTTATTGTGTCCACAGCCTTACGCGTTTCGTGTCTTAAACACTTAATCATAGGCTAAATTTACAGAGCTCTAACACCAGTATTTAAATATATGTGCACCAATCACAACATGACATCAATCATCTAGTGATCCAATCCCTGAGTTCTCCACATAGACCGACCTCATGTCCAATTATCTCAGGTGTCTCAGGTGTAAGTACTAATGAAGAATCGGGTATTATGGTAGTGGTTCCCAAACTGTAGGACTGGCCCTTGTAGGCAGGTTTGGGACCTGGAGGGGAAGGGAAGCCTGAAGGACATATTTTGTAAAAATGCATATTTGGTCTCCAAGATACCCTTGGAAGGTCAAGTAGATTTTGGTTGAACACTTCTATCATGTCCTAGGTATTTTTGGAAATATGGCTGAAGGTACATACTACAATGTTTAAGTATATCTGTTACCCTGTAATAAAATAAGGGTGGCTCTGGACAAATGTTTGGAACTAAGTAAATTCCATATCCACTGTGTTAAGAAGATTAAAAAAAACCTCATCCTTTGTGTCCTTGGGCACTGGGTTATAATCACTAGCGAGATGCCTGGGAATCACCAAAGCTTGGGAATGTAAAAGTAGGAACAACGTTGTTCAGTCATATGACAATCTCTATACTAATGAAAATGAAAAAAAAATTTGTGCTGAAGGTTGTGGTAAAATTCCAGATAAATTGCTTACTAAGGTATATCACACCTTTAAATAATAACGTATGATTTTCTTATTTTATAACCTCCGTGTAAATAGAAAAACTAAAGAGTGATTTAATGTGAGTGAGTGTAACACCAAAATGGAACAAGAGAGGGCTTGTAAACATATTACAAAAGCCATGACCTTCACTCCAGCCTTAGACGTTCAACTAAAATGTAGAGCTGACAATGTGTCAAAGTCGCCTAGTAAAGCAAGATGTTGAAGACAGATCTTTTGATGACAGATGTACGTACATGGTCCCTAAAATAGAACTAACACAGGAGGTGACTAAAACTCCATTTGGCTCTTTTACTAGGTAGTTTGCCAGTTAGAGAAAAACCAATAAAACGGCATCCCAACACTGCTGGTAACAATTAACATGCAATATTTTAAGACAAACTATGAACTAGGGATCAGGCAGTTGAAGATCCACCTGTGTCTCGTATATCTTTCACCAACGGAGGACTTCTGTAAATTGAGAAAAGGGCATTCATTTAATCCCTATGTTAGATCATCACGTTGGGATTGAATCTCATAACTGATACATACAGAATTGGAATGTAAGCAATCTTTTCTGGTGATGGAGTAACACTACTGAACATGTGCTACATCAGGCTCTCTTTTAGGTGGGCCCCTCAGGTGGGTTGCCATGCTGAATTCTCACCTTGTACACCACTGGCTCTTAAAAGCAAGGGTTAACTGCTTTATTGTTGGAACTTGTTATAGCTAGGTTTCTTTTCACAGGTGGTACACAATACATTCAACAGAAGTAAATACATAAATGTCTTGTGCCAATGCACAATGCAATTAATGGTCTAAGAGACAATATTGTCTACCCTATTAGACTGAATCCATACACTTGAAGGCAGTGTCAGGGGTACTAACACTTCTGTTTTTGTTGATGGAGCCTCTGACTTCTCTACTTGCTAACCTAAGCCCGATTTCAAGAGTAAGCTGGAATACACGCTAGCTCTCTCTTCCTTTACCGGGGCCTCCTCGTGCTTCAGGCACCATCCACCATTCTTCATAGAATGGACTTCAAAGAGGCCCAAACAAGGCCACTCCCCACCTTTTATAGACTAGGGAAGATCACCTCACCAGTAGGGAATTGCCACCTGCCCCAAGGCAGGCATCCTCCAAGCCATACCTCTACAGATCAGTCCAAGAGCTAGGGAAATACCTGGAAAAAAAACAGCTGTAAACAAAGCCACAGTATCTAAATATATTTTATGAAAAACACAAAATAGAAAAACTCTCAGCACTATTTAAGCCCTCTATATATCAACAATGCAATAGACTATGAAAAGAAGTAACAGGCGCAGGCAAAAATTATCATTGTAATATATGGGCATATAATGAATCATCAGCAAACATATTTGGTCAAATACCAATCTGAATGTGAAAATCTGAGAACAAATTCTTAGAAGATTAAAACTTACCTGTAACCATCACCGTTACATGCAACTGCAACACTTTGCAATTGGTTTCTTCTGCGAGAAAGGAACATGACAAGAAGTCATTAACTATTATTTATAATAAATGAAGATGCCACATGTTTGTTTAATAACGTAAGACTTATCTCACTATATCAGTGGTGCTCGAGGATGACCTGTTACTTCTTCTACAGTGTAAGGAAGGGTAGAGATACTTCATTTAGTTTCATTATGTCCTTTTTATGTGCTGAAGACTGACACTGCACTACATACATTACAGGTTTCTCCCCAGTGTTTTATAAAGGAGGAGCAATTCATCCACCTCCCTTGAATCTATATAGCTTTCAAAAAAGGATGTCTTGCAGGTCCTCATTGTTGTTGATTTGTATTGATGTTAAAACATATTTCACATAAAATATATTTTCACAAATACATCTAGTTCCTTTTCCAGCAATGGTGCACCAAACTAGGCAATCCTAAACTCACGGGGAGTAACTGGATATTGTTCCAGGCTGTTCTACTGCCAATAACATCCACCTTTAACCTTGGGCCTGGCCCAACAGGGGGTTCTGCCAGCTCTTACTGCATTAGAATCCAGAGACTCCCTCAAGGGTGAGTATGGTAGCCAAAGGTATAATTCATGGAAGGAGCCAATAAAGGACAGAGCAAAGCATAGTCAGACAGACAAGGTCAAAAACAGAAAAAAAAATCATGAAAAAGTTGAGAAAAGGAAACTGAGGAGGAAGAGACTGGTGGCAAACCCAGTAGATAAATACTAGGGGCATGAAGAGGGCAGGGGTCATGATTCAGAAATCAAAAAACAGCAGTCAATATTTAAGGAACATAGCACCCTGGTTCAAGCAGACCTACAATGGTAGTGAAAGAGCTCACAGCTAGAGGTTATATAGGGAGGCTGATGGTAAATTCAAAGCACATGTGGTTAGATTAATCTGAGCAGTCTACCTGAAAACTCAAGGATAACAATGCATTGAACCAGAAACCCAGCAATCTGTTCATATAAATCAGAGTTATAGCACTCTACATAATAGTAAACTGCAGGCCCCTGGTGCAAAACCAGGCACAGTGTTGTAACTTATACTGTTATAAGTAAAAGGTCTAGTGACCACTAATCCACATCTGTGATCATTCAAACTAGGACCTACTGTATGTATGAAGCAGTTTAAGTTTTATATAAACTTGCCAATCAGAATATACCAATAAGCCTTGTGGAACAAACACTAACCACATTGGAACAAATCTATACAGCAAGAGGCTGTCCCTCTAAATTCACCACCATCAGGACTCTACATAATGAATCTTACACCAATAGGAAGCAAAATTCACCCCAACCCTCACCTGGCTTAACGAACTGGACTAATATAGGACTAATATAGGTTTTCCAAATACACCAGCAGAGTTCCACACAGGAACTGAGAGAGGCTAACACTCAGAAAAGAAACTATATTTCTAATCATTAGATTTGAAGGAAGAGTCCATTGAAAATTATGTTTGATTAGTATAAACATATGTCCCACTTTGCTCTACTGGTCCAAACACACTGGGGCACATTTACTATTGGTCGAATATCGAGGGTTAATTAACCCTCGATATTCGACCATCGAAGTCGAAGGATTTAGCGCAATTCGTTTGATCGAACGATCGAAGGAATAATCATTCGATCGAATGATTAAATCCTTCGACTCGAATGATTCAAAGGATTATAATCCATCGATCGAACGATTTTCCTTCGATCAGAAATTGGCTAGAAAGCCTATGGGGACCTTCCCCATAGGCTAACATTGATGCTCGGTAGGTTTTAGGTGGCGAAGTAGGTGGTCAAAGTTTTTTTTAAAGAGACAGTACTTCGACTATCGAATGGTCGAATAGTTGAACGATTTTTAGTTTGAATCTTTCGATTCAAAGTCTAAGTCGTAGTCGAAGGTCGAAGTAGCCAATTCTATGGTCGAAGTAGCCAAAAAAATACTTCGAAATTCAAAGTATTTTTTATTCTAATCCTTCACTCGAGCTAAGTAAATGGGCCCCACTGTGTGTAATAAATGATGGCAGCACTCTGGGTAATAAAACAGCAGAGCCATTTTTATGGATGGAGCACAGTGTTCATAGAGACATATAAAATGCTATAGATTGTTTGTCTTTACCCTGAAGATATGAAAAAAGGAAATGACATACTGTATTTGTGTAAAATCCAAAAGTTATTTACCTTTTGTCTGTCCATGTGCTTTGACTTTTTATATTAATGAGATTTGGAGATCCATCTGTTTATTTTCCACTACAGTCTCATGGAACATGTCTGCTCATTGTAACCTGACATATATATATATACAATGGAAAAAAAGGTCCAGGCATGTGAGCTCCTCTAAACAAAGCTACGGCCAAGGAAAGCATGGCTATAATTATCTTCCCCCATACGCTTTACTGCACAAGCCTTTTTGGGGCATAAAAATGATTTATTTGAGCATTTTACTTGGCGTATATGAAAACTGGAAAATATATGTAATGAATAAGAAGGGGTTTACCCTTTGTTCTGGACATTTTAATATGCACAGAGCATTACACTGTTCTGCAGGTTTGTACTTCCACACAAATGGGGCTGCCATACTTCTTGCATCAGCTCAGCGCATACACTATTTGTGACTTTTAGAGGTATGTTTGTTATAGGGAATAGCACAGCAGACGTAAACAAAGCCACAGCAAATTTGCTTAAAAAAGGAGAACTATGTGTACAACTAAAACTATGAGATTCATGGCTATATATAATGTTTATGAAAAAGGACATTCTCAGAGCCACTGCCCATTCTGCAGATCTATTTCTGTTCTGTTTCCTCTCCACTAGAGGCAGTGGAGCAAATTATTTTTCAGGCCCCCAAAATGTCTACAGGTTGGCCTATAGATATACTTAAAAAAGTATATGAATTAGGCCCTGATGGGGCCCTATACCTCCTAGGTTCCCCTGCAGCCACAGGATCTGCTTCCTTTGTAGTTATTCCTCTGACTAGAGGCTTATACTCAATGCCCCTATTCTCGACTCGTACCAGCCTACAGCCTAGGGTTGCTACCTGTCCAGTTTTGACCTGGTCTTGACCCGGTGAGACGGTATTTTGAAGGACTACCTGGGTCAAAACTTCCTGCCAGATTTTCTAAATAAGGAAACCCGGCAGGATTCCCTTGATTCACACTGCGATCGGCCAATTGCCGATCTCTATGTCATAGCCCGCCCCTTGACATCACAACTACTGCCATCTATGTCACAGCATGGTCAGTCTCCGCCGTATTGGAAAGGTGGCAACCCTACTACAGCCCCAAGCTTTCATTGCTCCACCACTCTTACTATGGCTGCTAGTTTTGCCTTCTTTAAGGAGATGTACTCTCTGCCTCCAATTCTTCTCATACATTAGCTGCCTTGGGGGAAATTATAATGGACTTGGACTACAAATATCTTCTGTCCCCAATGGAATTGCTATTTAACTATCCACAACCTGTGTCTTCTATTTACCTGTCCACAATGATTTGCATCAAATCAGAGCTGATAGTAGAAAGGCAGGAGGGGTCAGTTCAGTCCTTATCATTCCCTGCTGTGGACCATAATCTTTTCCAGTTGCTGGATGGATTAATGACCAGGCTACGTTCTAAAATGGGGGGAGCGGAGGACTTTCAGTCCATCAGTGTAACACTCTATGAACTTAATAGGCTGAATGAATAATTTTCCATTTGCTTCCAAGAGGAGAATGAAATGGTTATTATCTCCTGTTATCTACTGCTGATGGATGAAGTTAAAAATGCCTCGTGAAAATCTCCTGAAGAATTTTCATCTATTGCTTGTGCAATATTTAGAATAATAGTAGTATTTGGGTTTTTGTATTTAGGTGCATTTGTATGTTCACAAAAGATTAAGGGGGTAAAGATAGAAAACATATCAATCATTATTCTTTAAGAAAAACCAATTCAATGATTCTGACAAATCAGCTTGTGTCCATACTTTCATAGTACAGTCTCTATGACTGACTTAAGCTGCAATGATGAGTAGAACGACTTTAATTATTCAGGAAATATATCTATTTTTAGTCTTTCGCATGGAGGCTGAATTGATTTGCTGAGTTTAGATAGAATTTTACTCTTCTAAGAATGTGCAGAGCTTTGTCTTTATGTATAAAATAAGAATTATTAACTAAAGGAAGAAATCAAGGCATCACAAAAATGGACTTTGTTGCAGCTGGAAAAGGAGGCAGAGAATGGACGACTGCTTGTTACTGGTTAAATTAAGGAATGTTGGCCTGGAACATAGGGGCAAATTCACTAAGCCGAACGCTAGCGTTAATTCGCTAGCGTTTGGCATTTTTGGTTACTGCGCAAATTCACTAACGAACGCTGGCGTAGTTTCACTAGTGTTACTTCGCATCCTTACGCCAGGCGAATTTTCGCTAGCAACGTAACTACGCAAATTCACTAACTTGCGCAGTGTACTGAACGCTACCTTTTACGCTAGACTTCCTTCGCCACCTCAGACCTGGCGAAGCGCAATAGAGTAGATAGGGATTGTTTCAAAAAAAGTCAAATTTTTTTCTAAGTCCCAAAAAACGCTGGCGTGTTTTCTACATGATGGGTGATAGGCTGAAAAAGATCGAAAATATTTTTGGGGCTCCCCTCCTTCCCCCCTACATTTCCTGACTCATGGCAACTTACCTAGACAGTGGGCACATGTGTAGGGCAAAATAAAATGTTTATTTGCTGATTTGAAGGTTTTCTAGGCATTTGTAGTGCTGATACGTGTTCCTCCATTGAAATTTGAATTTCGCGCCGTATGCAAATTAGCCTTCGCTAGCGTAACTTCGCTTTATATAGCGAATCAACGCTAGTGCAACTTCGCAACCTTACGCTACCCCTGTGCGCAACTTCGGATTTTAGTGAATTTGCGGAGCGCTGGCGAAACTACGCCTGGCGAAGTGCGGCGAAGTGCGGCGAAGTTGCGCCTGCCGCAACTTCGCATCTTAGTGAATTTGCCCCATAGTATTTGTACCTGGATAGAGAACTGGCTAAAAGATAGACTACAAAGAGTGGTGGTAAATGGAACATTTTCTAATTGGACCAGTGTTGTTAGTGGAGTACCGCAGGGCTCTGTACTAGGTCCCTTGCTTTTCAACTTGTTTATTAATGACCTGGAGGTGGGCATTGAAAGTACTGTTTCTATTTTTGCAGATGATACTAAATTGTGCAGAACTATAGGTTCCATGCAGGATGCTGTCACTTTGCAGAGTGATTTGTCTAAACTGGAAAACTGGGCAGCAAACTGGAAAATGAGGTTCAATGTTGATAAATGCAGGTTATGCACTTTGGCAACAATAATATAAATGCAAGTTATACACTAAATGGCAGTGTGTTGGGAGTTTCCTTAAATGAGAAGGATCTAGGGGTCTTTGTAGATAACAAGTTGTCTCTGGGCAGTGTCATTGTGTGGCTACTAAAGAAAATAAAGTTCTGTCTTGTATAAAAAAGGGCATTAACTCAAGGGATGAAAACATAATTATGCCTCTTTATAGGTCCCTGGTGAGGCCTCATCTGGAGTATGCAGTGCAGTATTGGACTCCAGTCCTTAAGAGGGATATAAATGATCTGGAGAGAGTGCAGAGACAAAGGGGCCGATTCACTAAGGGTCAAATATCGAGGGTTAATTAACCCTCGATATTCGACTAGGAATTGAAATCCTTCGACTTCGAATATCGAAGTCGAAGGATTTAGCGCAGATAGTTGGATCGAACGATCGAAGGATAATTCCTCCGATCGAACAATTAAATCCTTCGAAACGAACAATTCGAAGGATTTAAATCCAACGATCGAAGGAATATCCTTCGATCAAAAAAAGTTAGCCAAGCCTATGGGGACCTTCCCCATAGGCTAACATTGACTTCGGTAGCTTTTAGATGGCGAACTAGGGGGTCAATTTTTTTTTTAAAGAGACAGTACTTTGACTATCGAATGGTCGAATAGTCGAACGATTTTTACTTCGAATCCTTTGATTCAAAGTCGAAGTCGAAGGTCGAAGTAGCCCATTCGATGGTCGAAGTAGCCCAAAAAAAACTTCGGAATTCAGAGTTTTTTAACTTCGAATCCTTCACTCGAAGTTAGTGAATCAGCCCCTAAGTGTAACTAAATTGGTTAGAGGGAGGGAAGACTTAAATTATGAGGGGAGACTGTCAAGGTTGGGGTTGTTTTCTCTGGAAAAAAAGGCGCTTGTGAGGGGACATGATTACACTTTAGAAATACATTAGAGGACATTATAGACAAATAAAAGGGGACCATTTTACCCATAAAGTGGATCACCGTACCAGAGGCCTCCCCTTTAGACTAGAAGAAAAGAACTTTCATTTGAAGCAACGTAGGGGGTTCTTCACAGTCAGGACAGTGAGGTTGTGGAATGCACTGCCGGGTGATGTTGTGATGCTGATTCAGTTAATGACTATAAGAATGACTTGGATGATTTTTTGGACAGACATAATATCAAAGGCTATTGTGATACTAAGCTCTATAGTTAGTATAGGTATGGGTATATAGAATTTAATTAAAAGTAGGGAGGGGTGTGTGTATGGATGCTGGGTTTTCATTTGGAGGGGTTGAACTTGATGGACTTTGTCTTTTTTCAACCCAATTTAACTATGTAACTATGTAACAATGTAACTCCAGCTGCAGGGACAAAGATCATGGAGCCAGATTTAAACAGATAAACTGGGATTCTATTTGGAGGATTATTTTGCAACAGCCACTGGTTCTGCAGAGTTGGGAAAAGTTTGTATTAAACAATACAAAAACTATAAACTCCACATTAGATTACATGACAACACAGGACCCAGTGCAGTCTGTATATTCTGATTATTAATCAGTCTTGCTGTATCAGCTTTTGGCAGATATTATTTGACTTGTGCTGTTTTGATCATTTATGACAATCCCTAAGCAGCCCAGACCACACTGAGCATGTGCACAGTCTTGGTCTTGCATATCATAAGACAGTAGCACACAGTCGCAGCTGCACAATGCATTCCAAAGCAATTATAGCGGTACAAGTGCACTACACATTCCATTCTACCCAGAAAAGCAGATATAGAGTTGCACAACTGTGCCTACACTGGGGAGAACTATGCGTACATCGAAAGCTTTAAGGAAATGTTCTAGATACAGTGTGATGTATGTTTGTTAGATGATACTTATGATGGGACATTCTCAGAGCCAATGTCCATCAGTTGATCTACTGTATGTCTGTTTCCTGTCTATTAGGGACCTCACTTATGTAATTCTATGTGCCTTGTGCTTTACTCCACCGTTGCCAGTCTACAGCCCCAAGCTTTCGCCAGTGTATGGCTACCAGTTTTGCCATTTTAAAGGAGACTTTGGGGCAAATTCACTAAAGGGCGTAATGGCCATCGCTAGAAATGCAATCCGAAACGCTAATGAAGTTTTGCCCCTTTCTCCAGTCGAATTTTTGAACAGGCGAACAATCGTTATTCCACAAATTCACTTAAGTGCGAATTTGAAATTACATTACCCTATAGGCAAAAATGAACGTTATTGAAAGTTCACTATGAAGTGCTTGCACGGACGCCAGTGTTTGGCTGCTGAGAAGCAACTTCGTATTTAGTAAATTAGCGTTCCGAGGCATATTCTTTAGTGAATTTCCCCCATTATCTCTGCCTCCCATTGCTTTCTTGTAATTTTGGAGAAATTCCCCAAATACAAATGAGCAAGAAACAACAAACTCTGCCTTCCCTGACAATTGCTACTTAACTATCCACAATCAGTTTTCTTCTATTTAACTGCTCACAATGATTTTCATCAAATTAGAGTTGAAGGCAGGGGGTCACGACCAAACTGCTTTATAAATTGTGGGACGGAGGTCTTTAGTCCATTGGTGTAATATTATATGAACTCAATGGGTTGAATGAAAATAAAAAAGATGGATACAATAAGTGAGAGGTTTGTAGAAAGAGGAATAATTGACGTAATAAATAAAGTAACAGGAAGGAAGAAGAGATCCCTGTGCTTGTACCTTGTAACATGCACCCAGCTAATCCTAAAGTCATCTTCTACTCATTTAAGGGGAGCATCAACCATCATAAGGGAAGGGTTAAAATTAGTGGGGGGGGCTGTTTGAAGTTTGACCTTCTCAAATATGCTTTGATAAAAGTGACATCCAGGATATTTTGATAAATCATGAAAAATGAAGGGAGTCTTTTCACACTTGGTTCTTTCCTTGTAGCTTTTGAATGTGCTTTTAATCGACTAATTGAATTTCTTAGTCAGCACCTATATCTCCCAATTTTTTTGAGTCCTGGTGCACGTCCAACGGTTTCCACCATACGTCCGTTTATTCACAATCCATAGGTATCAACAGCACCAGTCAAAGATTATGCAGTTTAAAATGCCTTTATTGAGACATGGGTTTCTGGCCCCAATACACTTGGCAACGTTTCAGACCGCCATCGGTCTTTTATCGGTCTGAAACATTGCCAAGTCTATTGGGGCCAGAAACCCATGTCTCAATAAAGGCATTTTAAACTGCATAATCTTTGACTGGTGCTGTTGATACCTATGGACTTTTAATCGACTAAACCTACAGTCCTTGTATTGAGTTGGCTGATGAAATGAAGACAAAGTGGCTTTATTATGTCAGGTACAATATTATCTTCCTCCATTTGGTATAAGTAGAGCAATAGTGATGGACGAATTCACGAAACGGCGCCAGCGTCTCGTTTTTGACGCCGGCGCCCGTTTTTTTCGGAATTTTTTTTTTTGACGCCGGCGAATTTTTGCAAGCGTTTCGCAAATTTATTTGCTGGCGGGCAATCGCGCAAATTCACCGCAAATTCGCGCCTGGCGAATAAATTCGCCCATCACTATAGAGCAACTGTGTCAAGAGCTGATCTCTGTCTTAGAATGGGGCATGTCTTGCCGTGTTAGGGAACAATATAGTTCTCATCTCACTTCATAGTGACCAGATTCAAGGTGATCCATGACTTCCGCTCCTCTCAAGGGCTAAGAGATCCAGTGTAAGAGTTCAAACCAGATTTTTCCCCATGGGGAACATTGTATAGATATTTCACTGTACATTTATAGTTTGTGTCTGCATATACAGTAGATACAGCCTTCCATTAAACAGTCTAAAAGCATGGTCCGTGCACTGTACAGTGATATTAGACCATGTCACATTTTGTCATTGACATATGTTGCTCTAGCTGTAGCCTAAAGACCCCATGGCTACACAGAATCTTGTTTATATAAACTATAGCCATGGCTGTTGGCTCACATCTACTTAAGTTAACACAACTAGTGATGGGCGAATGTATTCTCCAGGCGTGAATCCGCGGCGAATTCCCGCTATTCGCCGCCAGCAAATAAATTTGGGAAACCGCCGCAAAAATTCTCCGGCATTAAAAAAAAATGGACGCCGGTAAACGTTTCGCAAATTTTTTGCCGTTTCGCAAATTTCACGGGAAATTCGCAAATTTTTCACCAAAGCGAAAAGCCCCAAATTCGCCCATCACTTAACACAACCCATTTGTTATTGCCTGCCTTAAGGAAGCAATACACAGACATATTTAAGTTGCAGATTCAGGTCCTTTAGACCGATTAGGCAATTTATTTGCCAGTGGATATGGCCCTCCACTGGGCACCTCCAACAGATATCTGGCCAAAAATCTGGCAGATGTTGATTGGGTAGGTTTGATTCTAGTGTTTGGCCTCCTTTACTATAATCAAGTTCACATGTATTAGGGTAGTATTATCACAAATATCTTGGGTTGGCTGTCAGGGTCCCACCAATGAAATCTTCTACCTGGGCCCAGAGGTACTGTAAAGTGTCTCTGTCTCAGGATTTAGATTCAGGAGAATAAATCTGCAAGTGGAAATGAAGCTGCTTCACTCACCTCTAAAGGATTTCCTTCTTGTTTTATATTTATACTGATATATAAATATATAGGCCAGGTTATACATCAAACAAAGAAAATGTACCCTAGCATTGCCACCCATATGAAATCAACAGCACTTAAGATTTTTTCTGGTCAACTCATTGAAAGTTTAATTGGCTTTTCTGGGTCTGAATATTATCCTAAACTGTATCTGTGCTATTAAACCAGTGGTTCTGGATGCCTCCACCCATAATGCCTTAAAGGGATCCTGTCATCGGAAAACATGTTTTTTTCAAAACACATCAGTTAATAGTGCTACTCCGGCAGAATTCTGCACTAAAATCCATTTCTCAAAAGAGCAAACAGATTTTTTTATATTCAATTTTGAAATCTGACATGGGGCTAGACATTTTGTCAATTTCCCAGCAGTCCTCAGTCATGTGACGTGTGCCTGCACTTTAGGAGAGAAATGCTTTCTGGCAGGCTGCTGTTTTTCCTTCTCAATGTAACTGAATGTGTCTCAGTGAGACATGGGTTTTTACTATTAAGTGTTGTTCTTAGATCTACCAGGCAGCTGTTATCTTGTGTTAGGGAGCTGCTATCTGGTTACCTTCCCATTGTTCTTTTGTTTGGCTGCTGGGGGGGAAAGGGAGGGGGTGATATCACTCCAACTTGCAGTACAGCAGTAAAGAGTGATTGAAGGTTATCAGAGCACAAGTCACATGACTTGGGGCAGCTGGGAAATTGGCAAAATGTCTAGCCCCATGTCTGATTTCAAAATTGAATATAAAAAAATCTGTTTGTTCTTTTGAGAAATGGATTTCAGTGCAGAATTCTGCTGGAGCAGCACTATTAACTGATTCATTTTGAAAGAAAACTTTTTTCCCATGACAGTATCCCTTTAAGTGAGTGTTAAACGTACATTTTGGGTATTAAGGCAGTGCTGTGTATATGGCACGAGGCAAGTAAATACATTCATTCAGAAGGCTCTATGTTACATGTCTTGCACATGAAGGGATTTTTGACTCCTTTTAGGCCATCTCACCCTAACCAGGCTAGGTTCTCTGCTCACATAATCCTAAAGAATCCATAAGTAAACAAATGGACACATCACAGACATTAACAAAATAACTTTTTTTTAAAACCAGTTTTATAGTCAAAAAGACATTTTACACAGATAACAGGAACACACCTATGTTCTTGTGCAAAAAATAGTTAAAATAAAACTTTTTTGTACATTCTGATATACATATTTAACAAGGTTTATGGCACCATAACCAGTTTCAATTTTAAAACAAAACCAAGAAATAATAATTGCTTTTGTTTGTACCTTATATTCTTGGTGCTATGCACATTATTTCCCACGTAATCATTCAAACCGCGCTAACAAATCTCACACGCAGAAATAAAAGTATTGCACAATAAGCCACTGAGGGCAAGTAATGGTCAACTTCCTTGCTGATGAATTACTTATCAACCCCCTTCCCCCCTCCCGAAAAAAGTATAACAGAGCACACCCGAGATAAAACAGTTTCCATATTAATATTATTTGAATATATTTCTGGTAAGGTCAGACATGAATGGTCTATTTTTCATTGCACTGGTACTTTGTTGCGTTACAGGCTCGTGCTTGTACTCTTGCCACCAAGTCTTTAGTAGCATAGCTTTCCACAGTCTATGAACCTGCACAGACTTCTTAATATAACATTGGCTTTGCTTTCCACAGAATTATTTGATCTGTTAAACCTCAAGGGCAGTTGCTAGCGCCAACCTTCCCTTCTGAGAGAAGAAAGCAATCCAAGAATAAAAAGTTCTTCTTCTTGATGTTCCTCAAACAGCTGTTTTTAGAACCGGCTCTTCTTCATCCACCTTCATTCCCTTAACATATTAAACCGATTCTATATAAACTGCTTCTCTTTAAAAAAAAAAAACTTTGAAATATAGACTGCATATATTTATATATTCTTTTCACCTAAACCACAGTCTCCACCCCAACAAGCTTTGGTGTTAGGATTCGAGGTGTAATTCCATTATTCAGGTCTTCCTCAAATTCCAGTAATTGCCCCATGAAGTTTAGATTTGGAGAAATGATTGGTCGCTTTCCTTTGACAAACTTGTAGGCATCAGTCATTGTCATTCGTGTGTGCTTCATCAGGTAAGCGATCACGATAGTGGCCGAACGGGAAACACCTGCTTGGCAATGGATGAGAAGAGCTTTTCCACACCGGTGGGCCTCCTCTGAAAAATACAAAGTACAAAGTGCAATATATGACATGAAAAGCTCTCTTATCAACCAATTCCACTTAACAACATGATCTAGGCTGGTGTAAATATTTAATTCATCTTATTCTTGGGTGTTTTGATGCTGCATTTTGAGAGTAGGAAAGAACAAAGCAAGCAGCATGCCTGAGATCTCTTTTGGTCCCATAGCCGTACCTCATAGTCCTACAGATAAATATATATAGATTTTTTTTTATAATTAAAAGTGGATTAACCTTTGTTGTCTTTTGTCAATACTCAGATTTCAGCTTAAATGTACTATGTTCAAGGGAGTGGGAATTTGGAATCCCAGGTGCCTAGAGCAGTGCACAGCTGAGCTAGTCACACTTGCTGACTTAGCCAACAATGAGCAGCTGCATGACAGAAATTATTATATTATGTTTTATGGACATCCGTAGCCCAGGCCCAGCTGTTTCCATCTGTAATATGATACTTCCATACATATGTAGTATTAAACAATAAATACAAAATGTGAAATAACGTTTCGATGAAGGTCATTAAAAATAAACTATGGATTTTAGCAAGATTGCCCATGAATTTGTTTTGGTGGTGCAGTTGGACTAGTTTGGTTGTAGAACTTGAAGAAAAATATATAGAATATAAAATTTTGATGCAAAAATGCAATGGCCGTGTTCTTGATTTGTTTAAACCACTGATCTTATAGTAACATGATCAAAGTGTGTAAGGAGGGAGGACTATATATTACACAGCATTACATAATCATTGTAGAATAAGCAAATACATCAAACACGTGAGTAATTGAGATTACTGCATTATAGTTGGAGGTCCTGTGAGATATCAGCCATGATCGGCCTACATATTTTACTTTAAAGGGATACTGTCATGGGAAAAAAAATTTTTTTCAAAATGAATCAGTTAATAGTGCTGCTCCAGCAGAATTCTGCACTGAAATCCATTTCTCAAAAGAGCAAACAGATTTTTTTATATTCGATTTTGAAATCTGACATGGGGCTAGACATTTTGTCAATTTCCCAGCTGCCCCAAGTCATGTGACTTGTGCCTGCACTTTAGGAGAGAAATGCTTTCTGACAGGCTGCTGTTTTTCCTTCTCAATGTAACTGAATGTGTCTCAGTGGGACATGGGTTTTTACTATTGAGCGTTGTTCTTAGATCTACCAGGCAGCTGTTATCTTGTGGTAGGGAGCTGTTGTCTGGTTACCTTCCCATTGTTCTTTTGTTTGGCTGCTGGGGGGAAAAGGGAGGGGGTGATATCACTCCAACTTGCAGTACAGCAGTAAAGAGTGATTGAAGTTTATCAGAGCACAAGTCAAATGACTTGGGGCAGCTGGGAAATTGACAATATGTCTAGCCCCATGTCAGATTTCAAAATTGAATATTAAACAATGTGTTTGCTCTATTGAAAAATGGATTTCAGTGCAGAATTCTGCTGGATCAGCACTTTTAATTGATTCATTTTGAAAAAAAAATGTTTTTCCCATGACCGTATCCCTTTAATTCTACTTTTCTTTTGATTCTTGTCAAAATGAAGTGATTCCTTAATTCTGCTAGGCAGGATGCAAGGCAATCTTTCATTATAGGTCATCAAACCCATTATTGTATCTGCAGCTAGATGTCCTTTTGAAAACCCTGATGTGCCCGGTTCCTCCACCATATCTGCGTCCAGTGGTGGAGAGCGTAGCCTTTTTTGTTCAGAAAAGACATCAGCTCCCATTATGCCACTGATCCACAACTAGTGGCTCACAAGCAACATGTTGCTCACCAACCCCTTGATGTTGCTCTCAGTGGCCTCGAAGCAGGTGCTTATTTTTCAATTCCTTGTTTTGAGACAAGTTTTAGTTGCATAAAAAACAGTTGTACTGCCAAACAGAGCCTCCTGCAGGTTATCAGTCCACATAGGGGCTAAATAAATAATTAATCAGAGCTCTTATTTTGTATCACTAGGAACTTTTGTAATGCTTGTGTTGCTCTTCAACTTTTTTTTGCATTTGAATGTGGCTCACCAGAACCATCTATCGCTCAATGAAAGTCACGGGAAATGATTAAGAAAAATATTTTCCATTATATTTTATTTATAATTATTATTTATAATACATGCCTTATGTACATATAAACTATGTTTTGTAGGCATTAAGATTTTTCCCCACTATACAGTCAGCACCCAGTGATTATTTTGGTACATAACCCAAAGGACTTGCTTAATATATATATATATACAATGACCCCTTTATAGAGCCATGAGATGAAAGGTCATGGAACCGCTCAGTTATAATTTCCAGTTGGGGGAAGAATGATAATAAAAAGAATAATTCTTAGCACTGGCAAGTAATTGGCCTATCTGCAACATTTTTAAGGCTCTAGCCACCAACAAACATTGGGAAGACGGTGTGTATTGTAAGCATTTAATGAAATATCTGATTAGTCAACACCCCAATTGTGTTATATATATACTGCTGCCCCTCTTGTTCTGCTGTCTGTTTTGTGATACCCCCATTATACCTACCAATAAACTCAAACGCCTCTTCAAAGTACTGCCTGAGATTTTGCTTGTTGCTGTCGGTGGCGGGAAGACGCTTGTAATTAAAGATCCCTGTCTCGTAGTGGTACAATGGGAGGTGAGTGGTGACGTTGACAATATAACTTATGTCCAGTCTTTGCATTTTTTCCAAGTCCTGGGCATCGTGCTCATTTCCAAGGAAAAGGAAGGGTAAAATCGGGGTCAGCTCTGCGTTCTCAATATCGGGAGTGGTAGGGATGGACTGAGGTAGAGTGATTGGCACAGCAGATGCTCCTCCCCCATCAGAACAATCTTGAAGTTGGAGGGAATTGTCACAAAGGCTTTCGTGGTTCTGCTTAAAACTGCTGAGCCCACCTGAAAAATATAATCACAGTCCTGTTAGGAACCCTACAAGCCTATAAAAGACTGTAAGTCTTTGTGGGTCAGTAATTCCCAATGATCTAACATCATATAAATAAACAACACAAATGAAGAAAGGATATCTAACATCAAAACTAGAGTATTTTCCTACCAGTTCAAGTATAAGACCCCACTGCACTCATTGATGAAAATACATAATCATAAAACTTTTTACCATTTACTTGAAAACTTATTGTTAAATGGGTTGTTCACCTTTGAGTTCAATTTTAGTATAATATATATTCTCTCCAGTCTGCAGTTTCAGCCATCTGGTCGCAAGCGTTCTATATTTTTAATTTCTTGGGACACAAAGACACCACTGTCTCTATTCTTCCCAGGCATTCTTTGTCAAGCTTGGCCTACGCGGAGTCTCAAATGACATGTGCCAAGCCTAACCTGAGGTACGCCATGGCATGCCTTGGAAGAAGGGAGAAGATGACAGTCTATGAATACCAAGAATTTTGGGTAAGAAAATTTCAGGTGGTGCCTTAAAAATGGGCACCCCCAGTGTCCTTTAAAGACTGTAACCATTTGAAACGTCTGGTTGGGGGACCATGCCCCTAAAAACCCAAACAAAAGAAAGGCGAACTGTGTGCCCTATAGGATCGTTGCAGTAAAAGTCAAAATGTAAATATTTCTCTGTTGGAACTAGTAGGCCTCAACGCTTCAGCCTTGTGCATCTCTGTCAGCTATGATGTGTTTCGCCACTACTGTGGCATCGGCAGGGGAAATGTATTTATCTGTCCCTTCTGTTCTCTGTTTCTTGAAACCCTTAACCAGAAGTCAGTTCTTCTGTAGAGGGGTCGTTTCTGAAGGCAACTGCAATTGTGCAAATCATGCAGTCAGTGTGCAAACTGATGGCATTCATTAAAGGTACTTGTGTTTAAAGGAGAAGGAAAGGTTAAAATTAAGTAAGCTTTATCAGAAAGGTCTATATAAATACACCAGTAAACCCTCAAAGTAATGCTGCTCTGAGTCCTCTGTCAAAAGAAACACAGCATTTCTTTACTGTACACATGGGCTTCTGTATCAGACTTCCTTCTTTCAGATTAAACCTCCAGGGCTAGGGCTTTGCCCCTCTCTCCCTTCCTTCTCCCTCCTCCCCTCACTGCTGTAATCTGATCCCAGACCTATAAGTGAGCAGGGAGAGACTCAGGCAGGAAGTGATGTCACACCAAGCTAATATGGCAGCTGCTATCCTAAACAAACAGAACTTCTAGAGCTGTTTACTCAAGTATAATAAAGCATTGTACAGAATAAATATATTGTTATAGCTTGCACTATTGTGGCTAATCTATTGGCAATAAACTGACTTGGTAGCTTTCCTTCTCCTTTAAAGACACTCCTTGCAGTTTTGCATAATCGCACTTGGTGCTGGTGCATCTATCTTGCCTCCTCAATTGCAGGTGCACCTATTGACTCAAGGGTATCCTCAAAGGTGGCAGTAGCGCCAGGGTTCTCAGAGTGGGCTGCATTCGTATGTGCAGTACCATAAATGATGGCATCCCAACTTTTCGCTTCAGTTGCAATTATGCTGAAATTGACTGGGTGCCATAAAAATCCATTTGAAGGACACATCTGGCCCATGGGCCTCCAGTTGGATAGCCCTGCTTTAGAGAGTGGCAGGTTCAAAATTAAATTTTTTTGTATTTGTGTATTAGCACATTTCCAAATTTAATATTAATTACCCCCATAATGATAATGCAGTAGATCATTTTTAAAACAACAGCACATGGAGAGGTTAAATAAACCCAGAACTATGGGCAGTTACAGCAGGGAGGGTGATATTTCAAACACGACAGCTTCTCCCATTCTACTCAGTCACTTGCCACTGTTATTATTCGGGGGCAAATAAAGCCAAACACAGCCTTGGCAACACAGGCTAAATTTCTTTCCTTGAGATTTCTGTTGTCACACCCTGAGGTCAATCAATTAACCGATCGCCCATTAACAAAACGGATGCTCTGCAGAGAATAGAAGGCAGGTTATACAGAGAGAGATGATTTGATTACTCGGCCAGAACAGTGAGGATGGTGAAAGCTTCTGGAATGCTACCTGCTCTGCAAACACTGATTTTTCCCTTATTTTTGTTCCTATGGCCGAAGAAACAGTGTTTGTTCTTTTTTAACTACGTAACTCTCAGCCGTTCTGCTAAATGTTTGAGGAGAACAAGCAAATAAAAGCGTCATTTGCCACTACGTGGCATACGTCAGAGTAAGGATGCTGCAATACTGACGCACGCATTTTATCGGGAACCACAAATTTGCAGCAATCCAGTTGCATCCCTTTAACTATCTGGTCTTTAATTCTATGTATCCGCCCCCTCCTTTGTTTGGCCAAATGATGCTAAATATTCTGATTTCAATGTAGAAGCCAGAAAAAAAATTTGTACTTAGCTTTACAACTAAGGGCACAGATGTGATACAATTAAAGGGATATAAAAATCATTGGTTTACCACACCGCATTGGGTGGAACAGTCACCCAAATTATTGCTGCCTGCATTTTCCTACAGAGGCATGCAGAATCCTCACAACCTTAAGTGGGACATTCACTAAGATTCGTAGTTGCGCCAGGCGTAACTTCGCCGCACGTCGCCAGGTGTAACTTCGCCGCACGTCGCCAGGCGTAGTTTCGCCAGCGCTTCGCAAATTCACTAAAATCCGAAGTTGCGCTCAGGGGTAGCGTAAGGTTGCGAAGTTACGCTAGCGTTGATTCGCTAAGCGAAGCGAAGTTACGCTAGCGATGGTTAATTTGCATATGGCGCCAAATTCAAATTTCAATGGAGGAATACGTATCAGCACTACAAATGCCTGGGAAACCTTCAAAACATCAAATAAAATTTTTATTTTGCCCTACACATGTGCCCACTGTATAGTTAAGTTGCCATGAGTTAGGAAATGTAGGGGGGAAGGAGGGGAGCCCCAAAAAAATTTTCAATCTTTTTCAGCCTATCACCCATAATATAGAAAAAAACGCCAGCGTTTTTTGGGACTTAGAAAAAATTTTAACTTTTTTTGAAGAAATCCCTATTTACTCTATTGCGCTTCGCCTGGTCTGAGGTGGCGAAGGAAGTCTAGCGTAAAAGGTAGCGGTCAGTACAATGCGCGCGTTACTGAATTTGCGTAGTTACGTCCGTTGCGAAAATTCGCCAGGCGTAAGGGTGCGAAGTAACACTAGCGAATTTACGCCAGAGTTCGTTAGTGAATTTGTGAAGTAACGAAAATGCCCAACGTTAGCGAATTGACGCTAGCGTTAGGCGCTTTGATGCATAGTGAATTTGCCCCTACAGAGTGGAACTGGAAATTTTGTGCTGCTGTAGAGCTGAGGGGCGACATACTAACAATAACAAACAGTACGTGATTTGTATTGGATTTCTTGAAATTTAAGGGCACTGTTTGACTGGAGTCAGCAGATGAACCCTCCTCATCAGAGCAATCAAAGCTGCCCCCATGCAAATGAATAAATACACACACATATACTGTATGAAGATAAAGAAGGCTCACTGGCAGAATAACCAAGGCCAATGTCTTTTACTGGAAAATGTACATGTAAAACCCTTTTTTTAATAGTCAAATATCCATCAAGGTTAAATGGATTCTGTCATGATTTCTATGGTGTCGTTTTTGTTTCTAAATTACACTGTTTACACTGCAAATAATTTACTTTACAATCTAAAATTTCATTCCTGAGCCAGCAAGTGTATTTTTTTTTAATTTATAATATTGGTGTGTAGGTGCAGCTCAGGTCATTTCCCTGCTCATGTGATTTCAGAAAGAGCCAGCACTTTAGGATGGAACTGCTTTCTGGCAGGCTGTTGTTTCTCCTACTCAATGGAACTGAATGTGTCTCAGTGGGACATGGCTTTTACTATTGAGTGATGTTCTTAGATCTACCAGGCAGCTGTTATCTTGTGTTAGGGAGCTGTTATCTGGTTACCTTCCCATTGTTCTTTTGTTTGGCTGCTGGGGGGAAAGGGAGTGGGTGATATCACTCCAACTTGCATTACAGCAGAAAAGAGTGTCTGAAGTTTATCAGAGCAATAGTCACATGACTGGGGGCAGCTGGCAAATTTCAAAATTAAATATAAAAAAATCTGTTTGCCTTTTTGAGAAACGGATTTCATTGCAGAATTCTGCTGGAGCAGCACTACTAACTGATTCATTTTGAAAAATCATGTTTTCCCATGACAGTATCACATTGTCAAATACCAAAAAGGCAATCAGACCAGTCCATGGGTAAACACTGTAATACCAGTATAAACATCAGTAGCCTTGTATTTTCTCACTGCCGTTCAACCCTTTCTTGAAGCTGTCTACTGTATCTGCCAGAACCTCTTTAGGGAAAGAATTCAATAACTCTCACTGTAAAGCCCTTTCTGGACCTAAAGATAATGCTTTCCTTCTTCTAATGTCAAGAACGGTCTATGTATCCTCTGGACACAAGAAGTTACTGTATGGTCTCTTTAAAGGAGAATTGAACCCTAATGTTAAAAAAACCCTACCCCCTACCCTATATAGACCCCCTCCATCCTCCCCCCAGTCTAATTTTTACCCCAGGCAAAAGCCTCTCACGTTTTACTTAGCCCTCGGTGCAGATTTAGGCATCGGAACTCACGGGCACCATCTTCTCTTCGGAAATCTTCATAATGGCGTGTCGGCGCATGCGCAATTGGAGTAATTTTCTGTTTCGCGACAACTGCACATGTGCTGAAACTCATGGAAATTGGCAAAACGCCGGTCTCATTCTGAAGATTACCGAAGTGGCTGAAGATGGCGCCCATGGTAGGGGGGTCTATGTAGGTTAGGGTTTTTTAAGTTTAGGGTTGAATTCTCCTTTAAGGTGGAAGATCTTCTTGACTCTTTTGTAGCCATGGAAGGTAAGTTGTTGGCTATTTTTATTGGGAAAGGCACCTATAGCAAATAATCAAATATTTGCTTTTGTTTCTAGTAGACTGATCACTACTAAATGCTAATCTGATGCCATTGGTATCTGCACCCTTGCAATTTAGCACCTACGTTAGTAAATAAGTGCTTCATTTCCTGCGCAAAGCTGTACATCATGCATCATAAAGCAGCCCCGGGAGAGAAATGCAATTCAAAACTAGACTGTTTCCAAACACTTTCCTAAAGCACTGGGCTCCTCGTGGCAAATACCATTATCCCTCACACTCACAGTTCGTACTGAAAGATTTGTAGGATTTTCCTGAGTCAATTACAAGCAAATCTTTCATTATTAAGAGATGACTTGATCCCTACAGATGCTGTTGTCAAACGTGTTGACAGACAAAGCCTGAAGGATATAAAGTATCTCAGCTCAAAAGTTGAAAGGGAAGCTATTATGTTTTATTTTTATGTTAAAAAGACATTTGGGATTTCCAGTGTGCTGCCAAACAAGGGAACGCCCAAAGATTAAAGAGTGAACTTTCCTGAATGTCTACGATAAGGGCGTTGGTTGTAAACTATGAGGAAGGCCAGTCAGACGCAACTAATAAACTGCATTTATTGCCGGGTGCAATAAATAATAGAAATAAATAAGAAGCAGATATATGTCATATGTTATGGGAGGAAAAAAAAAAGAGATCTAAGCATGTGTAATATATATGGTCCAGGTGCACATATACATTATTAATGTAACATTAATTCATTTTAATGTTATATACCAAAATTTACGGGACCTGTTATCCCAAATGTTGGTACCTGAGGTTTTCTAGATAAGGGATCTTATTTTTAAACAGTGGAATTATTTGATTAAAATTGAGTCTATGGGACATGGCCTTTGTGTAATTTTGAGCTTTCTGGATTACAGGCTCTATACGCTTTCCAGTTTGTATAATTCCCAAATTGTTTATCAGGGAAAAACAACTTCCTGATAAAAAAAAAATCATCCACCGATTTCTTGAATGTATCTGCCAGTACAGTTGCTTCTGGGAGGGAACGCCGCAACTTTTAAGCTTTCACTGTAAGGGGGTTATTTACTAAATTCCAAATGCAAAAATCCCAAAAAATTTGTAATTTTTTTTTTTTTTTTATAAAATCTGACTTTTATATAATCAAGTTTTTTTGGAATTTATTAAACCCAAAGGATGAAAAAGTCAGAATCAGAAAATCCGACATCTCAGACCTGTCGAGGTTGCATATAAGTCAACGGGAGACGTCCCAATAATTTATTGATGTGCGCTGGGTTTCGTGCAATATCCCGATGCAAAAAAGCATAAGAAATCGGAGTTTTCGGGTGAAAAATCCAGAAAATCCCAGCAAAGCAAATTTTATGGTAACTGTAATAATAATGTAATAATAAATTCGGGTGAAAAAGCCAAATCCAGATTTTTTTTCCCGCAAAGCAAATGAGCGTTAAAAACCTGAGCGGATTTGATCAGAGTTTATAGCAGAAAATGTGGAGTCGGACTTTGATAAATAACCCACTTAAACTTTTCCATAGGAATAGGGGTTTTTGTAAGGGCTGAGAAATGTTGTTAGGAAGCTAAGATACAATACATACTTAATGTTAACCAGGAGACAACGACTTTCCAAAGCAGTGGCTTGGCATACATGACTCAAGGATAACTAACTCAAGTCAGTATAACCAACCAGCTTTACATTTGCTTACATTTCTTATTTCTTGCTTACCATGACATCAACTTTAGGCTTTCCACCTGCTAGTTACTAGGGCGACCACACAAAAGCACACAATGACATCAGTTGGCATGACATCAGCTCACAGCAAACAATACAAAAAAATAAAGGACGACTTTGTTTAATGGTTCTCGTGCGGCTATGTTCCTGGGAAGGAATGAGCTAATACTAACAGGTGGCTCGGGATTTTGTTTACCCAACTGAAAGGGGAAAAAAACCCAGAACCTGACAACTATAGTGCTTTCTGCAAATCTGGCCCATGCAACTGCCCTATGTCAAGTGTGAGGCAAAGTCGGATACGTTTGGATTGATCAATAGACTTCATTAGAACAAATCTGCATTGTGAGTGGAGCTTGGAACAGAAACAGATAGAATATCCTGGGGGGAAGAGAGAAATGTAATCAATGTCTTAAAGTTTGTCCAGGGAATGATGGAATAATGGTGGAGTAAATAATTGACAAACGCTAGCGCTCATTTGCACTCTATAGCCAAGCGAAATTTTGCTCTGGTGAATGGACGTTACTCTGCAAATTCACTAAGATGCGGATTTTACTGAACGTTACCTCTTTCGCCAGACTTGCCTTTGCCAGCTCAGACCAGGCGAAGTGCATTGGAGTGCATAGGACTTCCTCAATCTTCTGTCACTTACATCATATTTTTAATTGAAAAAGTCCCAAAAAACGCTGGCGTCTTTTCATTTTTTCAGAGTGATAGCCTGCAAAAGTCTTTAAAATTCTTTTTGGGTAACTGGGTTCCCCCATACATTTTCTAACATATGGAACATAAACTATACACTGGGCTCATGTGTAGGGCATTATAACAACTATATTTAGTTTATTAAGGCTCCCCGGACTTGTGTAGTGTAATGTATTTGCTGCAACATACACGTCCATACAACATTATAATTTTGTAATGTTGCCTGAGTGAAGACCTATAACGAAGTTTTGCTAGGCATAATTGAACACTAGCGCATCTTCGCTTTGATTGCCGACGTAATGCTAGCAAAAATTTGCCAGTGTTCGGCGCCCTGGATGCAACTTCGCATTTTAGTAAATTGCGAAGTAAAATTACCTGAAGGCTGGGCGATAACCTTCTGGTAATTCTGAGCTTTCTGGATAACAGGGTTTTTTGTCAATAAAAAACGGGTGTAGGGTGGCCTAAACAAAAAAAATTGGTGCTCAAACAATTGTAAAATTTAAATCAGGGGTGCCCAACCACCGGGCCGTGGACAGTCCAGCACTGGGTGCCTAGCCTGCAACTAACGCCGGCGTGCCCGAATTGGATGCGCAGTTGCCGCTGCACCGGTCCCTGGCCCAAAAAAGGTTGGGGGCCGCTGGTTTAAATGATTTTCCTGTCTCTGGTGTTTCAGTCTGGCAGCTCAGTGATCCAGGTGCTGATTCTGAACTGTTACAATTTGCTCCACTAGTTAATACAATTAGTTGATACATTTCTCAACAGTATCTGTGGAATATCACCAACTAATGTATCAACTCTAACGGCAGAAACACAGGTGGAGATTCGTGGATTGCTCGGCGACAAATCACCTCTTCTTCGGGCGACTAATCTCCCCGAACTGCCTTCCCACCAGCTAGAATCTAAATCGCCAACAGGACGGAACTCGGATCACTTAATTTTTCAAAGTGCTCTGAGTGCCATCTTGCCGGTGATTTAGAGTCTAGGAAGACATTGCAGGTAGATTAGTCGCCCGAAGAAGAGGTGATTTGTCACTAGGCGACTAATCTCTCTGAATCTCCATGTGTGTCTCTGCCCTAACAGCTGCCTGTAATGAAACTCAGGGATTCTGCTGAGCAGGGACAAAGATAACAAATGTATCAACTAAGTGTATCAATTTAGAACAGTTACAGAGTCGGCGACCCCCACCCTGAGAGCTGCTTTAGAAATACTTTGAAACTTTAAACTTCAATATTTTAAAAATGGTCACAAATAGAAAGTAATTGAAAAAAGTATTTTAATTCCGGTGATCTGAAAACAATTGAACTGTAAAGTGAATAACCCTTTTAAACAGAGGAAAAGAAGCGCCGGCAGATCCATTCTCTGCATTCGGAGGAAACAATCTCAGCACATTCCCTATGCACAGAACCCACTTCTCCTGATGGAGTTAGATCATTTATTTACATGGAAACAGAAAGTCTGGCAGAAAACTGCTGTTATCAAACACGGAGCCTATGACAGATGGTAGTTCATTGATTTTCACGTTGGATCAGCTACAACTCGATTGCCATTGATCTGCCACAGTAATAACTTGTTTGCTCGCTGCAGCTTGCACAGTGCTTAGGGGGAATGGAGGATGGTGGGAGTGGTAGTTCAGCTGGAGCATTACAAAGCTGCAGATTCCACAAATGATTTATGAAGGAATCTGAACAAGTGCGATGTTTGCTCAACAGCCAGATCCTGTAGCACGAGGACGCGGACTTGTTTGCACAACAAAGAAATATTCTGTATAGCAGCAGAGGGAAGATTAGAGTTCACAACTGAAGTTGGCACCGTCTTTTGCCTTTTGTCCGAGACAGTGTTAAATGTCAACATTGGTATGAGAAGAAGAAAAACCTGCAGTAATATTCCTACAAAGTATATGGCAGCTGCTGGGAGTTTCCTCATGTACAGCAGCTACTAGTAATCTGCATAGGCCAACATTAGGGTCCATTTAGTGGATTATTGGGGCCAAATTATCAGTTCAGCCCAATATGGCCCTGCCAAATAGGGCAATCTGTTTGTCAAATAGATTATTTTTTCTTACTAATTCTCTTATTTCTACAGGCACTTATAGCTTCCCTTCATTCAGTGGAAATGAAGTTATTAAGCTGTTATATTTGGGGATCTTGCAGTATGCAGATGCATCAAATCTCAGGCTGGGTTTTTGACATTTGGTCCAATCCCAGGATTTTTCACAGGAGTTGAATTTAGATGAATCCTGAGTCCACACCCCAGAAGTTTATCCCAGCTGGGGTGCAGTGCTGTAGGTGGGTATATTAGCATTCAAGCTTAATAACTGTTATTCAAATGTTCAGCAGCATAATTTGTAAATTATTCATTATATTTGGCCGGTCTGTATCCAACTTGGTGAGTGAAGTGCTGGAATGGAATTGTTTTCCTTTTCATGGGAGACTTGAGTTAGAGATCATCGGCCCCTTTAGGCTCACAGTGTCATGCAACCTCTCCCTCACATTGTCCCATTGTTTAGTGAGCCCAATGTTCAGAATTTAGGCTGGCACAAAACTATACCACAGTCCATGGTTTACTGCTGTTTAATTTTATTTAAAAGTCTCCAGCGCCTCTTATATTGTACATAAAGATAACAGCCTTACGCATTTTGTGCCTAGACGGAGCACTTAATCATACACTCAGCCTATGATCTATTCTATAACACATGGTCTTATGATTCTCCTCGAGCTGAAAGTCGTTCACCTGGACCCATTGTGCTTTGTGGTGAGTTTTCTACATTTAGTGTACCGATGCATTCTGGTACATGAAGCCCATCTGCTTTCCAGAGAGGGTGGTGTACAGATTCTCTGGAAAGCAAGGGGATTTTAGGTCCCATAATCCATCACTTCACAATAAAGGGACATGGTGAGCCTAAAGAGGGGGGGATAGGGAATTGGTCATAGTGAGCACACACACAGACTATCACAGTTTACTTTCAATTTCTGGAATAGGTATGTCTGTTTGAAAAAAACATTTCTAGAAATAATACAACTTATACACTTTTCGCAAAAGGGGGGGTATATTATTATATTATCTTACTACACAGAAATCAATCTGTGATAAAGCCAGAACACGGTTTGGATTTTTTCCCTTTCCCTTCAGCCTCCAAACTGTGACAAACAGCAACAAACATTGGATTAAAGTTCAGAGCACCCATGTCCAGTCTTCATACAACACAGTCATCTCTGCCTTGGGGGTTTTGAAGCCTTGCACAAAAAAAATCCTCAAAGATAAACCAGACATGCCAACAATATCAGCAGCACCAGGGAGGGTAAGGGTGCCGAAAATAGACTTGAAATCATTCAACAGAAAATATAACATGAATGTTGCTGCCCTGTAACCCTTAGTAGGCTGCACTGAGCACTCTGCTTTGCTTGTAGGAAGCAGCAACAAACTCACCCTCCTTATAAAGGAGAAGGAAAGGTCTTTTAACTTGGGGGTGACAAAAGTTTGCATTTACTTACCTGATGCCGGTGCTCCTAACAGGAGAAAACTGCACCTGCCCGGGACTCTTCCAATGAGCACCACGGACAGCATCGTTCCTAGAGGGGGGCGGGGCCCGGCTGCGCATGACGCACCAGGGCCCGCCCCCCTCTAGGAACGATGCTGCACTGCAGGGGTGATTTCAGTGGCGTGCGGCGCTGCCGGGGGGCCCTGAGGAGGTGCGGGCCCTGGCCCGCTCGCACCCCCTGCTCCCCCGGTAGTTCCGCCACTGACCACGGAACGATCGTCTTCCAGCTTCTTCTTTCTTCAAATTTCTCAGGGCAGACACATGCGCAGTAGAACGAAATAGTAGCTTTTTCGTTCAAGTTCTGCTTTTCACGCAACTGCGCATGCGCAGCCACAAGAAAAAAGAAGAAACCAGAAGACGAATGCTCTGTTGTGCTCGCTGGAAGAATTCTGGGCCGGTGCAGTTTTCTTCTGATAGGAGCACCGACCCGGGGGTTTCAGGTAGGTACATGCAAGCACTTAGGGGTGCCACTTTTAGCACCCCCAAGTTACAAGACCTTTCCTTGTCCTTCAATTGCTTTCTCTGGCTACACTTTGCCTACTTTTGCTCTCCAATGGATTCATGAGTGCTCAGGCTGAATAGGGCTTTAAAGGCATTAATCATGTTTACGCAGAGTGCAGTAAACAATTTAATGGTGACACGTACAGACTGCCTTCAAGGTGCTAACTAGTAAATGCACAGCTTTGCATCAACTTCTAATTTAGTGGACTAATGATGAAGGAGAAGGTTATTAGGATTTCAGCGCAATTGGGATGGGCATGCAGAAGTCCAAATTACACCAAAAGATCAGCCCGTGGATCAGCCATTGACTGACCTGGTATTTGGAGTTTGTTGCTATGGGTTACTAGACCTGAGTGTAAGCAGAGAATCTGCTGACTGTTGACAATTTTCCCTGGAAATTCTGGAACAACACTTAGGGGCACATTTACTAATGGTCGAATATCAAGGGGTTAATTAACCCTCGATATTCGACCGTCGAAGTAAAATCCTTCGACTTCGAATATGGAAATGGAAGGATTTACCGCATTTCCTGCGATCGAACGATCAAAGGAAAAATCGTTTTTAATCCATCGATCGAACGATTTTCCTTCGATCAGAAATTTGTTAGAAAGCCTATGGGGACCTTCCCCATAGGCTAACATTGATGCTCGGTAGGTTTTAGGTGGCGAAGTAGGGGGTCGAAGTTTTTTTTTAAAGAGACAGTACTTCGACTATCGAATGGTCGAATAGTCGAACGATTTTTAGTTCGATTCGAAGTCGAAGTCGTAGTCGAAGTAGCCAATTAGATGGTCGAAGTAGCCAAAAAAAAACGTTTGAAATTCGAAGTATTTTTTCTTCTATTCATTCACTCGAGCTAAGTAAATGTGCCCCTTATTCTTTCATACTCCGGTGATGACTGCATGCATAATAAATACTACAAGAAATAATTCTCATTCAGTGCACAGCCCCACTGCTGTATTCTGCTGGGACAGTGCCCAACTAATGAATAAATGGCACCATACTGAGCAGCCGTCATTGACTCTGCATACGGCACTGAATGAACCAACATGTAATGGGAGTAACTGTGCAGCGAGCAGAGAAAATCTAAATACAGTAACTACTATCCTGCAAAACTGTAGGGGTATGGGCTATAAAGCCTAGGTTTTCTAGTTTATAACAGTCTGAAATTTGCCAGAGACTGTTGGTAATTGTAGCTGGGTGGGTCATGGGTTGGACATCCTGGACCAACTGCTCCACTGTTAAACATTTTAAGAATAAATTCTATTGTGGCCACTCATTCACATGGTGATGTAGATTTATGTTGTCCTAAGATTTGAGAGCTGTAGTTTAGAGGCTTGTGAGCTTCATGGGCTGTACAATATGCAGACTGCCCAGATGTGCAGATGTACATTTCACTCAAATCAAAGGCCATTTAATACAACTTTCTGTATTAACATCATCATCCATAACTTTAATGCTATGATTCCCAGACTGTAGGGCTGTGCCTTGCTATGAGCTGGCTGTTGTGCAGCCATAGGTGCAGCCATTCAAGCTGAAATAGGGCAATGGGACACATGGCACGGTAGAATACTTTGGACTTCTAACACTGGAAGATAAAGAAACGCCATTCATGGTTCTCTATAAAACTATAAAACCAAGAACAGTTTATTTTCAGGTGCTGGATGCCGGCCTGAGAACTACCTGCCTGAATAAAATAATTCAACAGTAGAATTTGACCAAAAAAATTGCATCCAAGGCCGGAATTCAAAAATAAGCATCTGCTTTGAGGCCACTTTGAGCAACATATAAGGGGTTGGTGAGCAGCATATTGCTTTCTAGCCACTGATTGGGGATCACTACCTATTAAGAGAAACTGACACCAGAAATTAAACTTTATTTTACATCTATCATAACATTGTCTTTGCATGCTATCTATAATTTTGCCATAAAAGTATTTTCAGATGCTTTTACGTTACCCATCTGATCCCCCCTGTTCGTCTAGGAGGGGGCTGCCATATTTGAGCTTCGGTGGTCTGTTAGCATTAGAAACTCAAACTGACAGGTTGAGAAGGGACAGTCCGGTTGGCAAAACAGTCAGGCTTAGGAACTCCAAGTAACAATTACATACAAAAGCAGCCCTATCGGTAAAAATAATGAATATGAGCTATATGTGACTTTTGATGCACATTAATATTTTGAATAATATTTTTTTCATGTCAGTATCACTTTAAAGCGACATTATATAATGACACTTTTGGAACAGTTAAGGAAGGCCCTTTCCTGGTTTAGCATAATAATGCCTCTGTGTACAAAGCCAGGTTCCTACAGAAAAGGTTTTCTGAGATCATAACTGCACAGAGCCCTGACTTCAACCCAACTGAACCCCTGTGGCATGGAATGTAGCCTTGAGTTAGACCTGATCAGGCCTGGATTTGTGGAAAGGCCACCTAGGCCCGGGCCTAGGGCGGCAGGATTTTAGGGGGGCAGCATGCTGCCCAACCACACCCACATTGGTTCAAAAACACTGGGGATGCGCTGGAGATACAATAATTTTTTTAATTTCCCATGCGCCAATCCCCATTGCTCCAGTCCCCCTGGAGGGGAAAGGGGTGATGAATGGTAGTGGGCCTAGGGGCGCCCACTATGTAAATCCGGCCCTGGACCTGATCCCCAACATCAGTGCCCAACCTCACTAATGCTCTTATGGCTGAATGGAAGCAACAATGTTCCAGCATCTAGTGAGAACAGCAAAGGGAGGAACAACTTCAACTGAATTCCCTTGCTTTGGGAATGAGATGTTGGACAGGCAGGTGCCCAGAAACATTTGGGTATATAGTACAGACACTACTAGAAGAGCACCGTTACTAATATCAAAATACCCCTCTGGTATAGTCCAAAGGGATGCGTGACCATAAACCCAGAAGGCTTATTAGTTTACGTGACGGGATTTACGCTCATAACAGTAAAACATACCGTATATTTATGTTAATTGCTCCGAAAAAGAAATGTTTCATAATGTTTTAGTGCTGTGTGCCGGCAAGCGGATCTATAAATTGCGCTAGTAATTTAATCTCAATACTCCCGAGATTCTCAGATCAATTTTATCCCCAGCATGATTATGCACTTACTGAGACAGCAAGGGAGCTGCTGGCCTGCCGAGCACCACCAAAGAAGGCTTGTGCGCTACCCCACGGGTTAGGGATGTTTAATCTTGGACTGGCACGTTAGCAACCAGTGTTTACAAACATAAAAACAAGGGATCAGTTGTCTCAGCAATAAATTAGGACTGAATTACACTGTGCAAAAAATACACGTCCAAAAATACAGCGGCTGGCACTACCATTCTGTTCAAGCACGACGTGATAGAGGAGACCGGCGGCTTTTTTGTTTTGTTTATAAGACTTGCCATAATGAAAGGAAATATTATTCTAAGCAACTTTCCAATATACATTAAAAAAAGGCAATAGTGATGTTTAAAGTCATTTCTAATGAAGGCAGTATCTGTCTAGTTCTTTATATTATCTGCCCTCCTGGTTCTAACAACTGTATCAATTTAAACATTGAATGCAATTGGGTGAAACCTAAATATATGCCTGACATATGTGCTGCCCCAGGTGTGAATCATTAAGGGGATGTCTGCCTTTATTGTGTTGAAGATGGATCTATATTAGTTCTGCCTACTACCAGCTAAAACTGTTATCTTGTTGCAAGGGGGTCAGTGACCCCAGCAACAAAGAATCAGATAAAAAAAAAATGATTGCAATTTTTTATTTGTATCACTCACTATTTCTCTTCTATTCTGACTAGTGATGGATGAATTTATTCGCCAGGCGCGAATTTGCGGCGAATTTGCACGATTCACCGCCAGTGAATAAATTCACAAAACGCCCGTGAAAAAAACGGACGCCCGCGTCAAAAACGGCCGCCGGCATCAAAAAAACAGGCACCAGAGTCAAAAACAGATACCGGCGCCGTTTCGCAAATTTTTCGCCGTTTCGCCAATTTGGCAGGAAATTCGCGAATTTTTCGCCAAAGTGAAACGAAGCAAATTCGCCCATCACTAATTCTGACTTTCAAGTAGCTGCCTGGTTGCTAGGGGTGACCTGTCATCCAAACACAAAAATCTGTATAATAAAAGTCCTTATCAAATTAAATATGAAATCCAAATTCTATTTTTCCTTAAAGCATTCATAGCTGTTGTAAGCTCATTTGAAAATCTCAGCTGTCAATCAAATATTGTCTGCCCCTCCTCTATGCTTTAGGCCTAGAGGCGGCGCAGACAATTACTTTCACTTTCCATTCAGCACTTCCTAGATGTCACTGCTCTCCCCACATTCCCCAGTTGTCTTCACTGTTTAATTGTGTAGCCAGGGCATGGGGATGGACATCAGGTCCCACATTCTGGTGCACAAACAAGATTCTGAGATGATACAAGACTTGTCTTAATAACAGTGTCCACAAAATGGCTCCTGCCTGCTTGTTATAATTATGAATTCCCAGACTAAAGGAAACAAGATTCAAATAAATTATGTAGTGTAATTAAAGTTAATTTTGCTTGACTGATGTAATAAAATAGGATTTTGAATATTTTTTTTGGGTGGCGAGCCCCCCTTTAAGCCCTAGCAACCAGACAGGAGAACTTCTACATTTGAGCAAATTTAATATTTCCAATTAAAACCACTTGTGTCTTAGAACCCTAGTGTCTATATCATATTAAAAGTAAATGAAAACATTCAAGTATACTAATCAAAAGACTTGTTTCTTAAAGGGAAAGTATACTATATATTTTTCTAAGGTTTATAACTTTACAGATAGTAAAATAAGTACCACATTGTTGTAAGTATATAGCACAAGGCAAGTAAATACCGTCTGTTTTCAGAAGGCCTTATGTTGCGTGTCTTGAAGGGTATTTTTGGCTCCTTTTAGCCCATCTCACCCTAACCAGGCTAGGTTCTCTGCTTCATTTAAAAAGAAAACTTTTGAGCTTGCATATCACTTTTATGAGTAGTTGTTAGCATGCTGCTTGCCTCTGTAGAGGTATCTGATACAAATATCAGGACAAGCAATATATAGGGGCAGATTTATCAAGGGTCGAATTTCGAAATTAAAAATACTTCGAAATTCGACCATCGAATTGAAATACTTAGGGGCACATTTACTAAGCTCGAGTGAAGGATTCAAAGTAAAAAAACTTCGAATTTAAAAGTTTTTTTGGGGTACTTCGACCATCAAATAGGCTACTTCGTCTCTGAATTGAACGATTCGAAGTAAAAATCGTTCGACTATTCGACCATTCGATAGTCGAAGTACTGTCTCTTTAAAAAAAACTTTAACTACCTACTTCGCCACTTTAAACTAGGGATGCACCGAATCCAGGATTCGGTTCAGGATTCGGCCAGGATTCGGCCTTTTTCAGCAGGATCCGGATTCGGCCGAATCCTTCTGCCTGGCCGAACCGAATCCTAATTTGCATATGCAAATTAGGGTCAGGAGGGAAATCGCGGGACTATTTGTCACAAAACAAGGAAGTAAAAACATTTTCCCCTTCCAACCCCTAATTTGCATATGCAAATTAGGATTCGGTTCGGTATTCGCCCGAATCTTTTGCGAAGGATTCGGGGGTTCAGCCGAATCCAAAATAGTGGATTCGGTGCATCCCTACTTTAAACCTACCGAGCTTCAATGTTAGCCTATGGGGACCTTCCTCATAAGTTTGCTAAGCTTTTTCTAATCGAAGGAAAATCCTTCGATCGATGGATTAAAATCCTTCGAATCGCTCGATTTTCAATCATTCAATCAAAGTATTTACGGTAAATCCTTCGACTTCGATATTCAAAGTCGAACGATTTTACTTCGATGGTTGAATATCGAGGGTTAATTCGACCCTTAGTAAATGTGCCCCTTAGACTTCGAATATCAAAGTCGAATTTTTTTTCATCAAATTTGGGTATCCTGGGGCCGAAGTATTTCAGTATTTCATCGAATGATTTGAAGGATTTCATCGATTGATTTTACTTCGACTTCCAAAAACTTAGAAAAATGCTCTAGATTAGGTCCCCATAGGCTAACATAGCACTTCGGCAGGTTTCATTTGGCGAAGTATTGAAATCTAAGTTTTTTTTAAAGAGACAATACTTCGATTATGGAATAGTTGAATATTCGAACGATTTTACTTTGAATCGAATTCAAAGTCGAAGTATCCAAAAAATTACTTCAAATTTAGAATTTTTTTACCTCGAAAATTCCCTCAAATTCACTTCGACCCTTGATAAATCTGCCCCATAGTGTTTGAGAATAAACATGGTTAATTCTTTTCATTTTTCAGATTGATACAAAGCAGCTGGTATTTATTATTTAAACTCCCAGACCATGCCATCTCTATGTTTATAGCTCAGTCTGCTGACAGCTTGGGAAACTTTTCAGAAGCTTTTAGATCCTACAGCTGATGACACCCACCGTGGCCTTCAACGAGTTCCAGCTCAATCTAAGAGCCAACAGTGATACTATTTGGCATGGCAATGTCCTCTATGACACGGAAGTGACAAGCTTGGATTGGCTTAACGAGAGCGGCACAGCCCTGAAAATTACAGCATGTCATATATCAACGAAATGTGTATTTTAATCCCCAAGGAACAAAAAATGAAAGTGAGAAAGAGGCCAATGAATTTGCGATCTGTCAGCCCACGTCTTGGCCTTTGATTATGTATATTTGTGTGCTCTATGAAAATAATGTCTGGGACATAAAGAGCCACCCCTTCCAAAAAGGAAATAAAATCAAGGACATGTCAAGGACAACTCTACAGCATGTGTGTCTGTTATTTCAATCAATGCAGAAAAGGGTCAGATTTGATACAGATATAAGACCTCTATTATCTTACGCTGCAGCACAGATATGGGGGAATATCTGATGAGCCATTTGGATAGAGATAAATGGGCAAGTGATGTTCAGAGGCAAAAATGAGGAATGCCATCACTGCAGATGCGAAGACTTCTTTTTCAAATAATGGCATCAGACACAGAATTCTATTTTGTGGACTAAATGACAAGGAAGATGCTGTCCCTTTAACAGAGAGACCTGCAATCCAGCAAAAGGTCAAAAAGAGCTGACATTACATCACTTGGGGGCAAATTCATCAAGGGTCAAATATCGAGGGTTAATTAACCCTCGATATTCGACTGGGGAATGAAAATCCTTCGACTTTGAATGTCGAAGTCGAAGGATTTTGCGCAAATACTGCGATCGAATGATCGAAGGAATAATCGTTCGATCGAACGATTAAATCCTTCGAATCGAACGTTTCGAAGGATTTTAATCCAACGATCGAAGGATTATCCTCGACCAAAAAAAGTTAGGCAAGCCAATGGGGACCTTCCCCATAGGCTAACATTGAGCTCGGTAGCTTTTACGTGGCGAACTAGGGGGTCGAAGTTTTTTCTTAAAGAGACAGTACTTCGACTATCGAATGGTCGAACGATTTTTAGTTAAAATCCTTTGATTCAAAGTCGAAGGTCGAAGTAGCCAATTCGATGGTCGAAGTAGCCAAAAAGAAATTCGAAGTTTTTTTTTCTTCTATTCCTTCACTCGAACTTAATGAATGGGCCCCTAAGTATAAAACTGCTCTTGTAAGCACTTCTGCAATTTCCAATTTTTTTCGTCGTTATATGAATAATTTTATACTGCTAACACCATGAATGTTTTATCAGGAAAATGCCCTGCTGTTCTGTTCAGCACCGGAGGCTTAAGTTACTGATGCAGGAGGTGTCTCCTCCAATTCTATCATGAGTAACAGAACTGAGAGTGGCAAAACAGCAGGAGACACCTCCTGGATCAGTAACTTAGGTTTCAGTCATTTTGTTGGAGGGGGCGATCCTTATAAAAATCCATGATATTAGAAGTGTGAATCTAATAATTTCATGAAATAATAATAATTATTGAAAATGTCAAATGTGCTCAGAACAGCAATTTTACATTAATTTGTCAAGGTGTGCATCTAACAATTTTAAGAGGGTGCTCACTAAAGAAGGACTGCTCAATCATCCAAATATCCAATATCAAAATCAAAAAGAGTTTAGAATTCTTGTCCATAGACTAATCAATAATTAACCTCCTCCTTGTCCCATGTAATGGTCAACTTTTTGAAAGTAAACATTGTTATGGGTTACAAGGGGGTTACATTGCATGGCTCTGTAACCCAGGAAATATCAAGCTATTGTCCTATTATGGCGAATAGGAGTCACCTAATTAATGGGCATTTTGAAGGTTTTAAGAGCTGGTGTGTGCAAACCTTGTGCTTCTGTGTTAAACAACCTTCCTTGCGTCTCTCAGATCTCTATTATCATGTCCACTCTGTGTCATCCACTGTTTTTTCTAGTCTCTCCCATTTTTACCTGTTCCAACCACAATACCCCCTTAGGTATATGACCTCTACATGTATGCTTTATTAATAAGTACAATTTCAATACCTATCACTCAATTTCAGGGCAGACAAATGATGGCCACGTCCACATCACAACTGACCACATCCTGCTAGTCCTTGGCACACCCAGTTATGTCAAGCCTATATCCTTGAATGCCTCAGCCATGCCCATTGCCCACTAAAGCCCATGTAATAAATCCAGGAACATGCAAAATATGGGCATGTTGACACCTGTAAAAAACAGACGATGTAGGCGTCACACTACAAGTATTAATTGGCATTCTATAAACAGCACATTAAACGAAAAACAATAACACAAACAAACTTTTCAAGATCGACTATTCTGGTAGATTATCAATGAACAATCACCTACAAATTCTTGTAAGACAGGACCTTGTCTCAAGTCTAAACATGGGGGGAGGAGAACATTTTTCTCCATGATCCTTACTGAACTAAGAAGGGGAGACATTTCATCCCAAGGCATACCAGTTATCTATCTATCAGTCCTCACTACACACAGGACAGAAGATATCTTCCAACCCATTCCCTACTATATAAAGGACAGAAGATATCATACACTGCAGCTAAGCTCAGCCCATGTATTAGCGACTTTTTAAAGGGCCTTCCAAAAGATATGTAGTTGAATATTGGCAGGTATCTATCAGGCAAAGGTAAAATAATCTCAGCAGATGAAATAAGCCCTGCCTTGTTGATTTGGTCCAGTGGCGGAACTACCGGGGGAGCAGGGGGTGCGAGCAGGCCAGGGCCGCTGATAATGCGGCCAAATGCGGCGGTACGGAGGGGGGCGGAGCCCGGCTGTGCGTCACGCACCAGGGCCCGTCCCCCTCAACGAACGCTACTGATTTGGTCCTCATCTAAAAGGCCCCTATAGGCCCAAAGTATGATATCGTTTTTTGCCCTTAGGTGTGTCTGTTCAAACTGGGTATAGACTCACTTGTTTGCAGTTGGCCCAGAGCCAACAGCCTGTGTGCCCAAAGCCACAACAAAGGACAATAGATATCTTATACCTTATCTTGCCTTAACAAGACTACGACATAATAACATATTTCCCAAAACATTACTTACTAAATAAAGGACTTACTCTAGTTAATCATGTCACAAAAAAAATAACACCCCACATCTTACATAACAAGAAAAAATTGGTCTTTTTCCGACTTAGTACTCACTAAACAAAAGCAGGAAGATGCCAATACCCCCCTAGTCCATAGAAAACAAGAACAAACACCCCAACATCAATGTCAACATAAAGGGTTAAAACTTTTAAGCTCTGCATTATATTTGTATTTTGGATTTAGTATAACATTTGGAAGGATTATGGGCTATGTGCACTCCAAGTGAATTTGGAAAAGGTGTCTGCTGCCTCTGATCATGGCCATTAAATTATTTAGGTGTTCTTATTGTGAGGCGATGATTAAACTGTTTGGTGTAATGTACAGGTATTAATTGCAATGAAAAATAAGTGGATTGTACTAAATACTTTATAATCTCTACTGAATTTGAATTAATGCATTTTGCTTTTCAATTCATCAAACAAAAACAGCAGTTGGAAAGATGATATAACAGCATGATGTGCAAACAAGCAGATCTACCCATGAGAAATGGGTGTGAACAAGGCAAGGGTAAAAGGTGTGAACTGCACACACCCAAAATAATGCGCGTGGGAAAACAATATTTTAGCATTCATGCTGTGACCTAATAAAAAGGGACCTTCTACAGCTATGAGACATCTTGTGTTATAATGAATCCTTCAATCGGTCCTCAATCTGCCAGTGCAAACAGGGATTTTATGACAAAAAAACTAACTGTGCAGTTTCAGTTATAAACTCTGTTATAGTTCCAGGGGTACCCAGGCCACAAATAAGGACTCACCTCAAAACTCACCCTAACTGGCCTTCAGACTGGGTCCCCTTAGCTCATAACAAGGTTACAGATATATATAAGCAGTGGGGTAACAGTCACACTGCTATAGTTCCAGGGGTACACAGGGCACAAATAAGGACTCACCCCAAAACTCACCCTAACTGGCCTTCAGGATGGGCCCCCTTAGCTCATAACAGGATTACAGATATATAGAAACATTGGGGTAACAGCCACCCTGCTATAGTTCCAGGGGTACCCAGGGCACAAATTAGCACTCATCCCAAATCTCCCCCTAACTGGCCTTCAGGCTGGGCCCCCTTAGCTCATAACAAGGTTACAGATATATAGAAACATTGGGGTAACAGTCACCCTGCTATAGTTCCAGGGGTACCCAGGGCACAAATTAGCACTCATCCCAAATCTCCCCCTAACTGGCTTTCAGGCTGGGCTCCCTAAGCTCATAACAAGGTTACAGATATATAGAAACATTGGGGTAACAGTCACCCTGCTATAGTTCCAGGGGTACCCAGGCCACAAATAGGGACTCACCCCAAAACTCACCCTAACTGGCCTTCAGACTGGGTCCCCTTAGCTTATAACAGGATTACAGCTATAAAGAAACATTGGGGTAACAGTCACACTGCTACAGGGTTAGCCAGGGCAGTAAATATCCACTGCCCCCCCCCCCAAATATTAGCCTAATTGGCATTCTGAGAATAAAAGCAATTATACAAGAAGATATGTTCCATGCACACAATAGGTTATAATATACAAATAAATATATGGCATATGGCAGCTCCCGCAAACATGTAAAATATAAATGAAAAGTTATGGGAACACAATAAACCCTCTGTTAAAGGTATATTTTCCTAAAGGGTATCCATAGCCAAGCACAATTATGTCAATAAAGGTGATTAGACCATACCAAAGAGAAATCAGTCACGTGTTGTTGAACACAGATTCATTAAGTGAAACCTTTGCCAGAAAATGCTGATTTCTTATTCCCTAAATAAGCTCATATGGGTTATTATAGAAGGTAGCCCCCCCCCCCACAGAGCAGCCAGCGCCACTCAATATGAGGTCAATAGACTTAAAATAAGTAACAGGATCATCCTTCTGGGCACTGCAAGAGAAGAAGCTGGGTACTTTCCAAGCCAGCACCAGGCCAAGCAACCCAAACACTTAATGTTTTAAAGATATCCCAACAGTGAACGGACAGGGAGATTTGTTATAATTCTCTTTGCCAATGAACCAATGAAGGGACAGCCAGCGTTAAGTGCCCAGTATTCCCCATCTGTGATGTCAGGATAGGAAATTCCATTTTGGGCAGGACTGCACTTGCTACTGCTTTACTTTATGACAAAGCGGGTTAAAGAAGGCTTTAAAGTGGACCCGTCACCCAGACACAAAAATCTGAATCATAAAAGTAATTTTCAAATTAAACATGAAATCCAATTTCTATTTTTTTTTTGCAATTCTATTTTTGATGCAAAAACATTACAATACTTCAAACTGTCAGTGACAACTTATGAAACAGGCAGCTTGTCCAAAGTACATAATACCTTAATTTCCAGATATAAGTGAATTTCTATTTTTTATTAAAGCATTCATAGCTGTTGTAAGTGCATTTAAAAATCTCAGCTGTCAATCAAATATTGTCTGCCCCTCCTCTATGCCTTAGTTATAGAGGTGGGGCAGACAATTACTTCCACTTTCCATTCAGCACTTCCTAGAGATCACTGCTCTCCCCACATTTTCCCAGTTCTCTTCACCGTTTAATTATGTAGCCAGGACATGGGGATGGATATCAGGTCTCCCATTCTGGTGCACAAACACGATTTTGAGATGATGCAAGGCCTGCCTTAAAGGGATACTGTCATGGGGAAAAATGTTTTTTTCAAAATGAATCAGTTAATAGTGCTGCTCCAGCAGAATTATGCACTGAAATCCATTTCTCAAAAGAGCAAACAGATTTTTTTATATTCAATTTAGAAATCTGACATGGGGCTAGACATGTTGTCAATTTCCCAGCTGCCCCAAGTCATGTGCTCTGATAAGCTTCAATCATTCTTTACTGCTGTAATGCAAGTTGGAGTGATATCACCCCCCTCCCTCCCCCCCCCCCCAGCAGCCAAACAAAAGAACAATGGGAAGGTAACCAGATAGCAGCTCCCTAACACAAGATAACAGCTGCCTGGTAGCTCTGAGAACAACACTCAATAGTAAAAACCCATGTCCCACTGAGACCCATTCAGTTACATTGAGAAGGAAAAACAGCAGCCTGCCAGAAAGCATTTCTCTCCTAAAGTTCAGGCACAAGTCACATGACCAGGGGCAGCTGGGAAATTGACAACATGTCTAGCCCCATGTCAGATTTCAAAATTGAATATAAAAAAATCTGTTTGCTCTTTTGAGAAATGGATTTCAGTGCAGAAGTCTGTTGGAGCAGCACTATTAACTGAAAACATGTTTCTGATGATAGGATGCCTTTAATAACAGTGTCCACAAAATGGCTCCTGCCTGCTTGCTATAATTTTAAAGGAAAGGAAAACAAGGAAGGAAACAAGATTCAACTAATTTATATAGTGTAATTTAAGTTCATTTTGCTTGACTAATGTGATAAAATAGGATTTTGAACATTTTTTTGGGTGATTGGTCCCCTTTAAGGTTGCCACATGTGCTGGTATTGCCTGCTAGCTGGGGCACCCAGTATGTATGGGGCAATAATTACAGCCTCCCTGCCTGATGCCCTGTCAGGGCTTGAGAGATCTAGGGGCCTGCATTGGCCATAGATGCAGTTTTCTCCCATCCACGCTACACAGGCCCCAAACCCAATGTAATGCAATTGTTAGTCCAGGCTTACCAGTGTACAGCCACAGTAGTATCAGTACATGTTTATTAGGACAATCTCAATCATTATTATTTGTACCACGTTGATTGTCCAACTTTAAAAATATCAAACCTCAAGGTTTAAAAATTTTCCAAAAGATTGTCCTGTTTGTGCTGTTATGTTATTGTCTATTAATGAAACATGCACACACTGCATAATACATGCCCACCTATGTACTGTACATATGTGCTCTTTAAATCTATTAGTGGCAGGTCATCTGCTGCTTGTATTAATAAGGGCTGTCCAACCTATGTCCCTCCATCTGTTCTAGAAGTACAATTAATTGTTGGAGTTTTATTTCAATAACTACAGCAGAAGGCAACGCCACAAGTCATTCTTCACAGGTGATCGTGTGTAGGCATGGTACAGACAATGCAAGGAGTGTCATAATTTTCATTATGCGAATAAAGGAAACATTGTGTAAAAACAAGTACAGTATGTGCCAGTGCATCATACTTTTTTAAATATAGAAGGATTGTCCTTAAAAATGTAGTGTTTCAGGCAGATTTATTGAAAATGTGTGCAACTGTCACCATGTTGTCCTGCTGATGCCATCTTAACCTACTGTTTCATGCTAGCCCTGCTGACACCATCTTGCCCAACTGTTCTCTGTCTTTTTCTACTGTTTCCATTTTGCCCTGCTGATGCCATCTTAACCTACGTTTTAATGCTAGTCCTACTGACACCATCTTACCCTACTGTTCTCCATCTTTTGCTTCTGTTTCCATTTTGCCCTATTGTTTCAAATTTTGCCCTATTGGTGCCACTGTCACTTTTCAGCTAGCCCTAATGCTTCAGTCATGGCCTAGTGATGCAATATAGTCCTACTCTTTCCACCTTTCCATAATATTTCCATCTTGTCCTACCTCCCAAACAAAGCCATCTTGCTCCACTGTCCCCATCTTGACTTATTGTAACTACATTATCTTACTATTCCTGCTATCGCATCTTCCTTCCTTCAACTACTATTCTGCTACCCACCCAGCATTTGCTGGACCATGGGTGCCTACTTTATTTGAACACCCTTCATACAATATAGCAAAATTACCTTTTAAAACAAGGGGTTCCTTGCCTTCTCTTTTCAGAGACTCCAGCACTGTGTGGAGCGGCTGGGTTGGCATTACCCTGCTTGGTTCATTGGTGTTATCATCATAAACTATAATTTCTTTAGAGAAGATCCTCTTGAAAGAGTCCTTGCCTTCCCTGCAGGATATTAAATCCAGTACCGTTATCTTTCCCTGCTGAAGCCGCCTCCGGCTGATTTTATCTGAACAATTAATATGCACGGCTCCTTGTATGTGGCTTTTATTGTATTCCATGAAAGGCCTGCAGTCAATAATAACAGGCCCTTGATTTGGAAGGTGCGTCTTTGTACATTTGGTGATCTTCTTGGCCAGATCATTGGGGTAAATAATTTTTATGTTGGCAAACTGCTTGGTTGCACCAGACACGGGGCTTCCAGTTGAACTTAAAGTACCACTGTTCTCATTATTGTTGACCATTTGGTTGGCAGAGCTAGAAGCTGATGGTCCAGAGACGCCACTTGTGATGGTCGTACTGCTCACTGCCTGGCTTTGGCTATCTTTTTCATATGAAGCTACAGTACAACAGCTGGCACTGCTACATCCACAACCAAGAGAGCGTGCCGAGCTGGTGGATGAGGGCATATACGTCAGGTTAGCAGCGTTGAGACACACTACGCTCGTGCTGAGAAGAGACTTATGGCTGTCGTTGATGATGGAAGCGCTTTCAAAATAGGAAGAGTCTATACAAAGGTTAAGAACCTGAGGTCGAACTGGCCTGGAGAGTGCCACTATAACCCTGTCGTCTAAAGGGGAAGGAGGCATTAGGAAGCTGGCGGAGCTGCCAAGTCAAGTAGAACTCAGAATCGCCGCCTAGGAAAGAAAGAGGAATATACAAAATGAACGAGGATGACGACATGAACAACCCACATAATTGTATCAAAATTATGACAATTGTTGACACCCATTTAAATGCCTTAAGCGGTGATTTCTCTGCTATCGAGTATAATCAAGTCACGTCCAACTTTTCGCTGTGGTAGAATCCATACTGATATAACTTTATGTGGACTATCACAGGTTTGAATACACAAAGTGTCTGCTCAAAGTCAAAGGGAGGTGATAAAGCCAACAAAAGAATAGTTTAGAACCAATGTAGCACTTTGCATTCTGTTTAACTACAGGAAGCCAATGAGAGAGGGATGGGGTCATGCCAAATATGTAGTAAAGAGTTAGAGGTCCTATTAGTTCAACACTGGCTAGAAGGCAGCATATAGTTTATTCACCTACTCAACAAACATCTTACAAATCTTAGCAAAACTAAATATAAACTATTTATGCATATATATATATATATATATATACAGGGCCGCCATCAGGGGGGTACAGGAGGTACACCTGTACCGGGCCCGGGGCTATAGGAGGGCCCGGCTGAAGACCCGAAGTCGCGCTGAAAATTGTATGTGGAGAAGTGCAAAGTTAGGGATTATCTGCAAATTCCACGATCAGTAAACTCAATTTCAAGCTGTGATACAATGCACAACTGAAGTTTTCATCAGCAGTATGAAATTGGCAGACGATCCCTAACTCTGCAATCTCGCCCTGCCCCAGTGCTTTTCAGCCAATAACAGCGTCTCCCTTCCTTATGTCCCGCCCCTGTAAAGCACACGGTTCCACTTTGGGCTCTTTTCTCTATGGCACAGAGAGAGCTGAGTGGCAGTATCCTGAAGCTTGCAGAGAAGCAGAACATGAGAGAGACAAAGCAGTGCTGTGTATGTTGTTCTTAGTATTTGCCTAACTATGACTCTTTGTAGTGTGATATATTTAGCTACCATAGACCCTGTGTACAGAGTTTGCCTAGTGCTGGTATCAGTAGAAACCTGGATCCTGTTATATACAGTGTGTGCAATGCCCACTTATACAATGATTTTTTTTGTAGGGGGCCCCTGGCACTGATAGTTTTTTTTTTTAACTTATAAGGGGGGGCCCTGACCACCAATGTTTTTTTAGAAAAACATTTACGGGGCCCCTGGTGCCAATAGTTTTTTTTTAACTTATGGGGGGGGGGTTCCTGACCACCAATGCTTTTTTAAAAAAAACATTTATGGGGCCCCTGGTGCCAATAGTTTTTTTTTTTTAACATATAGGTGGGGCCTTGACCACCGATGCTTTTTTAAAAAGCATTTATGGGGCCCCTGGTGCCAATAGTTTTTTCTTTTAACTTATCGGGGGGGGGGCTGACCACCATTGCTTTTTTGAAAAACATTTATGGGGCCCCTGGTGCCAGTAGTTTTTTTTTAACTTATGGGGGGGCCCTGACCACTAATGTTTTTTAAAAAAACTTTTATGTGGGACCCCTGATGCCAATTTTTTTGTTTTTTAAATTATAAGGGGGCCCTGACCACCCTTACCAGCCCTGATGGCTTTTTTTTATGAGTGGGGGGTTTACCATTTTAAGCGGTTGTCTTTGTGGACATTTTACTGTGGTGTGGGCGGGATCTGCGGTGGGCCTTGGGGGTGGGCGGGGACCGGGGGGCCCAGAAAATTTTGCTGTATGGGGCCCCGTGATTTCTGATGGCAGCCCTGTATATATATATATATATATATATATATATATATATATATATTCCTTAAAAGCTTTCTGGCACCCAGTTTAGCACAATGGTTATGTGTGAACCCGTCACAAACATGCAATAAAACATGATCATACATGTGATTCCACTCTCAGCATTGTCTCACTCATGTAGCATTGTCTGCCTAACACGCATTCCGCTCCCTTTCGAAGTACAAAAGAGAGAGCGAGATAACTAATGGCATGGCTTTTTTTTATGGCTGGGATCGACAGAAGCTAAAAATATCGAGAGAGGACATGTGGCATAGCTATGCCCGCTTATAAAACATTAGCCTTCATTTGTTTCAGTAAAATATAGTCCATATAAGCCCATTAACCCATGCTAGGGTGTTTAAAAGCAGCACACGGTATCCTTCAGCCCTGCTTTAGCCCAGTGGAGGGAAAGGTATTGCCTGTATTAAAGGCCTGTCATCCAAAATGCCAAACAAAATCCAGGAAATATCAGCTAATGCTGAGCACACATCTTGCACACTTAACAAATAATAGAAACCCACATATACACAGCTCCAGGTAAACTAAAGCCCCAATATTAAGAAGTGATATGCCATGCCGATTGGGCACCGTATCCTCTGGTTTATATAAAATGCTCCACCTTCTAGTTATTGGTTAAACTACACATCCCATTACCCCCAATAGCCAATGCTGGCACTTGTAATGATACAACAGCCAAAGGGCTGCAGGCTGGACAAATGACACTAGAGATGTCCTGGCAGTAGACATGGAAGGAATGCAATCAGATGATTATGCAGGCTACTATATTATTATTATTATCATCACACCAACAACATTTCTGCAGTGCTGCAGCAAACTAAGAGAGAAATCATACAAACAGTGCAGCAGTGCTCACAATGAACATCTGTATGTACAACTGAAAATGTAACACTGATTATAATATAGATATGCTCTGCAGGCTGGCTTAGGATGCTGGGAAATGTAGTTCGAACTGGAGGTCAATAAGTTATGCATTCTGGAAATCAAAGCTTACAGAGGTTTTCTGAAATGCATCCAACCATGTGCTGAATGCGATTATCTGCTCGGCAGGTAGAATGGAACAGACAGGCATTCGCTCGTACAAGCAGCAAGTTAAATAGACGTTTCTCCCCAGTACGAAATGCTCTGGCATCCAAGGAATAAATGTCTGTGCAGTGTCTGGCTAACAGCTACAAATGCCTATTTCATATTGATCACTGTCATAAGAGAGTCTAATAGTATCCGCAACCCTGCAGCAACAGCAGCAGCTCCATTACGGGGGATATGTCCAGGCAGCTGTTGGATGGGCAAAAATATAAAGGCAGGGACGGCTTTATCAGAACCTGTGGGTCAGGGTCCCATTGGGGGGGGGTTATGGGAAATCTATTGGCTGCACATCAAATTAAAAGAGATCATTTTGCCTTTTAAACTTACCTATATTTTGTATTAAGCAGTAGATTGGAGTACATGTGCTGCTGGAATACTTAGTGGGTGAGTTACTCCTGATATAGTAGATATTCTGCAGATATTTGCACTGGTAATGGTGCATTGGGAAGGGGGCTGCCACTAAATTAGGAGGGAGAAAAATAAATGGGACAAGTGTGCACCATAAATGGCACTCCCAGCAGTGTCCATCTCCAGCACTGTCCACCCCCATACCATACCCCATTCCTTGAATGCAAAATAAGCTAAAAAGTAAGAGGAGGATGGAAGGTACCCACCTCATGCAATGCAGCAATCTCCTAGCAGCAGCAGCAGCAGCCTGGCCAGCCTCTCACTCCCATAATAAACCCTCTGCACCTAAGCAATAAAGTAACAGGGTAATACCATGACTTCTGAGGAGGGGTGGTAGGAAATCATCAGGTGCTTGCCACCCCCTCACATCCCAGTATCCCCCTGACACCCCCCCACCACTGACTTTGCCGAGATCCACAATAAACCAAGAGCACAGACCCACTACTACACAGTAGTAATAAAGTCTCAGGGACATACCATGACTCTTTGGGGGGATGTTTAGTAAACTGTAATGCTCAAGTGCTGGCCCTTTCTTTTACAATCCCCCCCCAGGCATCCCCACTTACTTTGCTGAGATGAATTCCACCTCCAGCATTTAGCGCTCTCCCTGCAGCTATTGATTCCTAATGGAATGTCCCATTCACTTGGCTTCATTCATCTCCAGCTGCAACAATATTACTTTCTATTTCGCGCAGTGTATGGGGACTGATTTGAAGGGGCGGGGCTGGGAAGCGATGACTGACGCCGCACCTCAAGCACGGGTGGGCGTGGTCGAGTTAGGTTCCTCGCTTCCTCCTGATAGGTCGGGTTCGGCGGTGGGTGGACACAGTGGAACGGTAGAGGCAGGAGCTGTGGATGTGAGAAGTGAGCGGCTGACGTCATTGGCAACCAATCGCAAGGCTCCCCCAGCCAGACTAAGCCGGCGCGAAGCAGCCGCTGGATATTTGCATGTTGTGAGGGGATGTGGTGAGGACCCGCTGGCAGTGTGCGCAAAGGGCTTGTACTCCTCGTGTGTCGTTGTTGTACTGACTGACTGACACACGTCTGATACCACAACCAGAGCCGGACTGGGAGCAAAAAGCAGCCCGGACAAAAAACAAACAAAGCAGCCCACATGTAAACACACACACACAAACACACACACACACAAACACGGAGAGACACACACACAGAGACACACACACACAGAGACACACACACACAGAGACACACAAAAAGACACAAACACAGAGAAACTCACAGACACACACAGAGACACACAAACACAGAGAGACACACACACACACACAAAAAGACACACAAACAGAGAGACAAACACAGAGACACACACACAGAGACACACACACAGAGACACACACACAGAGACAGAGAAACACAAACACACACACAGAGACACACAGACACAGAGAAACACACAGACACACAAAAAGACAGACAAACAAACAGAGAGACACACAGACACACACAGAGACAAACAGAGACACAAACACACACACACACACAGACACAGAAAGACACACAAACACAGAGACACACACACACACACAAAAAGACACAAACAGAGATACACAAACACACACACACAGAGACAAACAGAGACACACAGACACAGAGAGACACAAACACACACACACAGACACCCCTACCTCTCCTAGGAGCTTCGTGAAACAGCACGGGAACTCTGACACCTCCCAACCCGTCTGCTGGCCAATCACCTTTGCCTTTCCCTGACTGATCGAGGGAGGAGGAACACGCAGCTGCTTGGTGTGTGTGAATGAGAAGCCCAGCGTGCATGCTGTAAATCTCTCCCTGCCCAGACGCCGCAAATCAGAAGCGGCCCATTTCAAAGGCAAATGGAGCGGCCCTTCGGGAAATTGCCCGAACTGACCTATGGTCAGTCTGGGCCTGACCACAACCCACGTCACAGCTTCAACTTGTTGAAACTTAGGCGCAAAGTCACTAAGCGCCGAACGCTAGCGTCAATTCGCTAGCGTTTGGCACGAACGCTGGCGTAAATTCGCTAGTGTTACTTCGCACACTTACGCCAGGCGAATTTTCGCTAGCGATGTAACTACGCAAATTCACTAACTTGCGCAGTGTACTGAACGCTACCTTTTACTCTAGACTTCCTTCACCACCTCAGACCTGGCGAAGCGCAATAGAGTAGATGGGGATTGTTTCCAAAAAGGTCAAATTTTTTTCTAAGTCCGAAAAAACACTGGCGTGTTTTCTACATGATGGATGATAGGCTGAAAAAGATCGAAAATATTTTTGGGGCTCCCCTCCTTCCCCCCTACATTTCCTGACTCATGGCAACTTACCTAGACAGTGGGCACATGTGTAGGGCAAAATAAAAATTTTATTTGCTGATTTGAAGGTTTTCTAGGCATTTGTAGTGCTGATACGTGTTCCTCCATTGAAATTTGAATTTCGCGCCGTATGCAAATGAACCATCGCTAGCGAAACTTCGCTTCGCTTGGCAAATTAACGCTAGCGCAACTTCGAAAACTTACGCTACCCCTGTGCGCAACTTCGGATTTTAGTGAATTTGTCGAGCGCTGGCGAAAATACGCCTGGCGAAGTGCGGCATCTTAGTGAATTTGCCCCATAGCTTCCAGGAATACCTATGGTAACAAGCAAGCATTCACCAAGGCCTCATGCATATCTCATATTGGCGTGTGAATGCAGTCTGAAGGACTGCTAACATCTAAAATATTATATAAGGGCTCCTATTCTATTGCAACTATGATGCCATACATGGGGAGAGGGAAAGTGCATCCAATCACACAGAGATTGCATACGACTTTATAGAGTACCCCTGCAAGCCCATGTTCTGACTGCATTTGATAGATGTGCTCAAGGCTTTAATATCACCTCAATTGGCCTTCATGCAAGGATGAGGTCAGACCCATAGCTTGGAAACATTTGGACTAACGTCAATATACAAGCATAAAATTGCTTTTATGGCATGGTAAAGATTTTTCTGTTACAGCTTTTGAAGGGAAACTGCTGCTTGTAGTGGTGGTCAAAATACCTTCTACCCTCCATAGGTGACATCCGACTGACAAACTCCACAAGTCATTCTTCATAGGTGATCGGGTGTAGGGGCGGTAAAGACAATGGAAGCAGTGTCATAATTTTCCTTATGCGAATAAAGGAAACATATTGTGTAAAAACAAGTATGTGCCAGTGCATCATACTTTTTTAAATATTGAAGGAGTATGCTTAAAAAAGTAGTGTTTCAGGCTGATTTATTGAAAATTTGTGCAAAAAACATACTAGTCCTGCCCATCTTATCCAGGTTATGCAGGCGAACCAGTGGCATTCAGCACACTGCACTGTTGAATAAGAACCAATCAGAAGCTAGGCTAACCTGATAGGAAACTGAAGCCTGTCTTTTGCCTGTATGACTGCAGGGTGAGATTGGCTATCCCCTTCCTACTGACCTTCTGGCAGGGACCATTAGGACACGCCCACCCCTCATGTGGAACGCAGTCAGGGACCATAGCAGATCTATAGGGGCCTCCGATAAAGGTGCAGTTTTTAAAGATAATTCAAAATTTTGTCCGAAGGTAAAAACCAGCACTATATATTATTAATTTATGCCTATAGGACTTAAGGATTTTTTGCCATGCTAAATATTTCCTTTAAAGGAGAAGGAAAGGTTAAAACTAAGTAAGCCTTATCAGAAAGGTCCATCTAAATATACCAGTAAACCCCCAAAGTAATGTTGCTCTGAGTCCCCTGTCAAAAGAAACACTGCATTTCTTTCCTTCTATTGTGTACTTATGGGCTTCTGTATCAGACTTCCTGTCTTCAGCTTAAACCTCATTGCCCTGGGCAAGAGCATGCTCAGTTTGCTCCTCTCCCCCACCCCTCCCTTCTCTACTGTAATCTGAGCCCAGAGCAGAGAGAGACTCAGGCAGGAAGTGATGTCACACCACATTAATACTGCAGCTCCTATTCTAAACAAACAGAGAGTTTCTAGAGCTTTTTACTCAGGTATGGTAAAACATTCTACAGAATAAATATAGCATTCGAGCTTGCACTATTGCAGCTAATCTATTGGCAATAAAATGCCTCCGTAGCTTTCCTTCTCCTTTAAGAAGTCCTCAAATCTTCTTCTTTATTATTATTAGTGTCGCATATTTATAAAGCCATACATTGAACATCCGCAAACTGATACAAAAGATACTTGAATACAGAGAAGCCATTCATCAAAGCCAACTGAGCACATGAAAGAAAAATATATTAAAGGAGAATAAAATCTTAACTAGAAGTAGGTTAGAAATACTAGCTGGGACATTCTTTCTGTCCATATTAAATATATTGTAATATATGGCAAACAATCCCTGTTTTCTTTGAAAGGTAGAGCTTTTTTTGATAGCGTAATGCGTAAATGTCAGTGTTTTTAGCATATTGATTATGGGTGAGTGCAGCCATCTTGTCTTTGCCTTTATGAATTTTGTTGTCACCCTGCCTAATGGTTTAAATTTATTGGTGGGCACAGCACAACCTTTCCTTTTTTGCTGTAGTATATATATAGATATAAATGATGACTTGGGGATACAGGAGTATACAATTTAAAATATAAGTGTAATGGATAGTGTCTTAGCCCCCGACAAAGAAATAAATATATAGTGGGATGGATATCTTTAGGTACTCTATACATTCTGTAAGATTTTTCACATAATGAAGCACAATATTCTAAATTACTTACAACACTATTTTAGTATTTTATAATGAATTATAACCTTTTAGGTACTTGCTATCATATTTTATAACACTGTTCTATTATAATTATATTATTATTATTATAATCACGGTTGGTATTACGACATGTTAAAGTAACTTTTAACCATTTTTAGGTATTGTAATTGGTAATTTTATGATTACATAGCACATGTCACTTTCTGATGATCAGGGATGGGCGAATTTGACCCGTTTCGTTTCGCCAAAATTTGCCGCCGGCGAAATGTCGGTAACGCCCATTAAAGTCTATGGGCGTCAAAAAAAATTTGTCGCGCGGCGAAAATACTTTTTTTTTTGACGCACGTCTCCATACAAGTCTATGCACGTCATTTTTTCGGCAAAACAAGGCGAAAAAATTTGCCCATCCCTACTGATGATGTAATTTCCTTAATTGATCTATCACTATTGGCTACTTATACCCCTATGGGTGAAAGGTCCCTGAGTGGACCGAAACGTTACGTTGGCTGTAACTGCACTTATCTAAATACAAAATTTTTCCCCTGGAGTTGCTGGTCATTTGAACAGTGTATATATATATATATATACACATATATATATATATATATATATATATATATAATATGTCCAAGGGTACCTGCACTCCAACCACTTATGCTTTCTCGGGTGCTTGGTCAAAAACGTATTGTATAATGATCGAAGGATGGACCAGCACTCCAGTTCAAATAAATAATCGTGCTTTTATTTTATAAATAAAAGCAAGATAATTTATTTGAACTGGAGTGCTGGTCCATCCTTCGATCATTATATATATATATATATATATATATATATATATATATATATATATATATTTATATATATATATATATATATATTTATATATATATATATATATATATATATATATATATATATTCATTCAACCTGTAGCCCCTGAACTACATATTCAGCTGTCAGTGAGAGCTGAGACTTGGGTCACATTGTTGCTGTCATGTCACCTCTCTATACCCACTAATTTGAAACCATAATCCCTTCCCAGAATCTAGAGGTTGGTGCTGTTGTACCATACATGCTGCCGGTGACTACTGAGTTAATGAGAAGTCCTACTCTGGGGACTTAGGAGTCATTTGGTCCTTTGAAAAGAGAGTAGGGGTTTTATAAATGATGGACACAAGATGATAGTCAATAACAAGATAAATGAATCATTGGTCTATGCAGTGTTTGCCATATTTTTTAGCAATCCCTGCTGAGAATGAGCTAAATCTTCATTCATGCTTAACCCCATTTCATTCACAGCATCGCCCCAGTCAGTCATTTGTGTATTCCATTACTGAATTAACCTCTGGGTCGCTGCTTAAAGCTTGAAACCAGTAGGAGTGAATCAGACTGGGAGGTGTCTGGCCACAGTGAAATAGCTGCAGTGCTTGAAATAACTCAATGTTACCAAACCTTTTCATCACGTGTTTGTAATCCCATAATGCCTCAACTTTCAAAAAGATTGTGGGGGGGGGGGGGTTCTGTTCAAGTGGATTAATAAGGTAGTTTAATTATAGAACATGTATAATACTATAGGTTTTTTACAATGTACTGTATACTGTAGTGTAAATGATAGTTATCAAGTAATTGCTGTAGAACACTGTTGTTTTTTAGTGTGATATCCCTTTAAAGCAGTGATTTTAAATATTAGGGGCCACCCCCCCCTGGTGGTGAATTGGTGGTGCTGGTGGGGAGAGGGGGGCTAAGCCTCCAGACCAATAATGGTGAGATTTGAGTTTGTATTTGCTTTCCTAGAGACACCTGATAGCCCAGTTAGAAGGTCGTTATGGCAGAATTAAGGGCAGAGACACAAGCAAAGATTCTGGGAGATTTAGTCGCCAGGCGACAAAACGCATCTTCTTCTGGCAACTAATCTCCCCAAACTGCCTTCCCACCGGCTAGAATCTAAATCGCCTGCAGGATGGCACTCAGAGTGCTTTGTTTTCCGAAGTTGACTGACAAGGAAACTTCGGGCGGCTCTGGAAAACGAAGGGCTCCGAGTGTCATCACACTGGCGATTTAGATTCTAGTTGGCGAGAAGGCTTTTTGGGGAGATTAGTTGCCCGAAGAAGACTTAATCTCCCTGAATCTTCACGTGTGTCTCTGCCCTTAGGGTGAACACTTATTTGCTGCGATAGATATGATTGGACCTACTGTATGGCAGATTGGCTCATACAGTGTTTTCCTTTATACTGGTAACCTTGTTATAAAGTAAGGGCCCTTCATAGGGATACTGTCGCTGGAAAACATGTTTTTTTTCTAAAAGCATCAGTTAATAGGGCTGCTCCAGCAGAATTCTGCACTGAAATCCATTTTCAAAGAGCAAACAGATTTTTTCATATTTAATTGTGACACTTGGCATGGGGCTAGACATATTGTCAGTTTCTCAGGTGCCCCTAGTCATGTGAATTGTGCTTTGATACACTGCAGTCACTCTTTACTTCTAACCTGCAGTTCAAAGCAGTTCCTCCCTGAAGTGCTAGCTCCTTCTCAAAGTTCAGAATCAGGCACAATGCACTGAGATGGCTGCCTCCTCACCAGCGCCGGATTTAACTTCATCGCGCCCCTAGGCCGCGCGGTCCGACCAGGCGGCCGCGCGGTCCTAGCGCCCGCCTTCCCAGCGCGCCGGCGAAAAAACGCCGGCGCAGCTGGTGCCATTGAACGGCGGCTGGGCGGCATGCCGCCCCTATTTCTTTGCCGCCCTAGGCCCGGGCCTATGCGGCCTTGCCGCAAATCCGGGCCTGCTCCTCACCAATATTTCAGCTAAAAAAAATAAATTTGTTGGTTCAAGAATAAATGGTAGAGTGAATTATTTGCAATGTAAACAGTGTAATTTAGTACACTCATGACAGGACAAGTGTGTTCCTCTAAGGGGGAATAAACAGAAAGTAAACCTGTATTTCTTATACTGTGATATCGGTCCTAACAGAGGCACGCTTGGTGAGGGGTGAACTGACCCTTTGCAACTCAGAAGTTACTGTGCCACTTTTTATGCGTATCAGTTACAGTATACACCAACAGAAGGGCTTACACTTCTATTGTACTGTCAGTCCATAGCCTTTCCCCCTTTTTTATCATAAAACATGTCAATCCATTTGTTCTATTTGCTGTGATGAGAAGTAGTTTGGCAGGTCCCACTTAAATGAACAAGAATGTGTAGACGAGTACAGCAAAAAGCCCAATGCCAATAAGATTTTACTGAATAATACTAAATAATAAAGTCAATTTAAACACATATATTGTCCTTCAACCACTTACCTTCGGTAAAACATAAGATCTATGGTGCTGACTGTCAGTGCTGTAATGCAATACACAATCAGTATTTTATGTTATTACTTTACATGGTAGCGGGCACAAGTCCAGCACAGCTATGATTTTATTCTAAGAAATTAAATTAACTGTTAATTATGAATGAATTTTCTATTTTTAACATTAGACTTCGTGCATTAGCCCATACTAAATGTTATAAATGTTGTGCAGTGAATCTATCTAAGATACGATTGTTATGCTTGTTGATAAACAGGAACAGCTACAAACAATTTTCTAAAAACCTTTTCATTCTATTTTTATTTCCATGGCTACAGTTTAGATTTCATATATGAACATGAAAGTCATGTCCATAGCTAAGAACAAGAACTAAAGGTATTAAAGACAATATATTAGGGATGCACCGAATCCAGGATTCGGTTCGGGATTCGGCCAGGATTCGGCCTTTTTCAGCAGGATTCGGATTCGGCCGAATCCTTCTGCCCAGCCGAACTGAATCCGAATCCTAATTTGCATATGCAAATTAGGGGCGGGAGGGAAATTGCATGACTTTTTGTCAGAAAACAAGGAAGTAAAAAATGTTTTCCCCTTCCCACCCCTAATTTGCATATGCAAATTAGGGTTCGGATTCGGTTCGGTATTCGGCCGAATCTTTCACGAAGGATTCGGGGGTTCGGCCGAATCCAAAAAAGTGGATTCGGTGCATCCCTACAATATATATTTACAGGTTCTGCCTGTTATAAAAATAGCTATAAGCCATAAAGCAGGACAGGACTGCTGCTTACGATGAGGATCTGATAGGATCTGTGCAGTCACTGGGACTGAATGCTCTGTTATACAGATAGCTAGAATCTCAGCCGTAAAGCAGGGCAGGACTGCTGCTTACAATGGGGATCAGATAGGATCTGTGCAGCCACTGGGACTGAATGCTCTGTTATACAGATAACTAGAATCTCAGCCGTAAAGCAGGAAGGCACTGCTGATCAGACAGAAATGAAATTGGGGCTGAAATTGCTGTCTGACTAATGATTGCGCCAATGACTTACCCTTTGTGCTAAGTTTTTAAAGTATATGTGTTTTTATTTATGTTATATCATATTATATAAATGTTTTGTTGAAGGAACTAACACAAATGTTTGTATATTTATAAACCCTGTTTGGGTTGTAACTCCCTAATGGGAGTTCTGTTGTTTTTTCACTATATCACCCGGGGAAGCTTCCACTTATTTTAAAAGAGAACTAAAGAACCCCTTCAGTATCAGAAGCCCCCTAAACTGCCTACCAACCTCCCCTCTCTCCCCGCACTCTTCATTAGTCAAAAAAAACTCCCCTGAAAAAAAAACCTCACCCTAAAATGCAGAGCAGCACAGCCGAGTTCCCTGGCATGATCTTCTGCCAGTGGGGTAGGGGGGATTGGCAGGCAGTTAAGGGGAGCTTTTGTTATTGGGGGGTGTTTAGTTTTCCTTTAAGGATTTCACTTTCTCAAGCTTGAATATTTTCTGGCGTGCATCATAGGGATTTGGGGGTCTGTTTACTAATTTGAGGTAAAAATAAGCGCTCAAAATACAGACAAATTTATCGCTGAATATGTTTTTGCCAGTTTACTAACCTGCTGTAAGAATTTTGTTGCGCAAGAATATGCATTCGCTGAAAATATATATATGAATATTTGCAAAATTTTACCGCCACCTATGTAGTGGCGTAAAAGTATTTTTTTGCCAGAAAATTCTCAAGGGGCAGGAAATATCCCATAATACTTTTTTTTTTTTACCCATCATTCTTTGCTGACAGCAGCGGTTTCAGCTGAGAGGCGTATTATTGGCAGCGGGCATCACAGTCCAAAGATTCGTCAGCCTCTACGCTTTTTTGGTTTCATTGTGATTGGCTATATTAAACTGTGCATTTAAATTAAGCAAAGAGAATGACTGGTATGATTTCTTGTTCATATGATTCTATTGGCAGAAGGGTTTATATAATGTATACATGTTTGATTGGTGTTACTCTGGTAATGTTTTTGGATGGTATAATCATCAGTCAATAAAGTTATGAGTTTTGAAGATGCATTTCTGGCCATAAATGTCACAGTAAAAATTTCCATAATAACCGCCATAAAACAAGATAGCATAAATATTCTCAAAAACATAATTTGTCTCCAGAAAATTTGCAATTTGCTAGAATTACCGCTAATGTAAGCTGGTTCGTTAATGTAGTTACCGCAAGCGATCGCAATGACTTCTGAGCGCATCGCTGTTTAGTAAACGTAGTCGCTGCGAATATTCTGGCGTTAACTTAAAGTCAAATTTACCGCGCTTTAGTAAACAGGCCCCTTGGTCTTTATTTTTCTTATACGATGCAGCACCTTCATATTAAATGATACTTAAGTATCTGAGGCAGACCTCACGACTAGGAGATGGAATGATAGTTAATTTGTCAGAACTCAAAAGTTCATTTGTACGATGTCCTCCTATTTAGGTGTGTTTTATCTTCACAGATTCAGTAACAATGAAATAAAATGATAAGTCAATGCTTGTTTTTGTGAATATACATCTAAGAACAGGGAAAACCAGTTCTAAAATATGTGTTTAACTTCAGCCACTTATTACATAACGGTTTGCAAACACTTGGAAATTATATGTTACATATATATATGTTACATACAACAATTTAAAAGGAAAATATACCCCTGAACATTTCAGGTCTCTATAAAATATGTCACATAAAACAGGCTGTATTTAACACGTTTTTATTAGATTAATTGCTTTAGGAGATATAATTTTGTAATAATATTTGCTCACTGGATTATCCTTATGTGGAATAAAATCCTTTGATATGTAATCTATTAGAATACAAGTATGGCATGTATCATCTGGAAATCCATAATCTAGAAAGATCCAAACCATAGGAATGACATTTTTCATGGAGTCTTATTTAAAAGGGATACTGTCATCGGAAAACATGTTTTTTTCAAAAAACATCAGTTAATAGTGCTACTCCAGCAGAATTCTGCGCTGAAATCCATTTCTCAAAAGAGCAAACAGATTTTTTTTATATTCAATTTTGAAATCTAACATGGGGCTAGACATTTTGTCAATTTCCCAGCTGCCCCTGGTCATGTGACTTGTGCCTGCACTTTAGGAGAGAAATGCTTTCTGGCAGGCTGCTGTTTTTCCTTCTCAATGTAACTGAATGTGTCTCAGTGAGACATGGGTTTTTACTATTGAGTGTTGTTCTTAGATCTACCAGGCAGCTGTTATCTTGTGTTAGGGAGCTGCTATCTGGTTACCTTCCCATTGTTCTTTTGTTTGGCTGCTGGGGGGGAAGGGAGGGGGTGATATCAGTCCAACTTGCAGTACAGCAGTAAAGAGTGACTGAAGTTTATCAGAGCACAAGTCACATGACTTGGGTCAGCTGGGAAATTGACAATATGTCTAGCCCCATTTCAGATTTCAAAATTTAATATAAAAAAATCTGTTTGCTCTTTTGAGAAATGGATTTCAGTGCAGAATTCTGCTGGAGCAGCACTATTAACTGATGCGTTTTCCCATGACAGTATCCCTTTAAGCAAACAGATTGTGTTTTTGACCTGGTTTCATTTTTTAAAACTTGATGGAAACTAAGCTGTATGAATCCATGTTGGTCATAAAATTTGTATTTTTTAATGTTTAAATGTTTTTAGTAGCCTTAAGGAATGGTGCTCCAAATTATGGAAAGACCCCTTATGCAGAAAACCCTAGGTCCCAAGCATTCTAGTTAATAAATCCTATAACTCTATAAATTACCCTTTGGTTATTTTTTTTCAGAACTAATAGTTACCATTTAAAATAGATTGAGAATTTGTTGTCCATGGTCTATAGTGACTTATGATTCAGTTGTTAGAATGTTTGGTGCTTTTTCATATGCTGCTTCAGGCAAAACTGTACAAGAACCTAAACCTTTAATTTGACTTTAACGGGGGTTGCTATGGTTATATCAAACAACTAGTCAACTAATGTCTAACAGGTAATTTAGACACAATGAGAGGTGATTGCTTTTCTTTTATAAGAGAAGGTTGTTTGTATTTATATTTGTTCTTCTTTATTCATGTAGTGCTCATTGTAAAAATGCAGCAAAGGCATTAGCAATCAAAGGCTGGCCTGTTACCCTCTTTTGTTATATACAACAGCTCCCCAGACTGCAACATTTCATGTTAATTTTAGGGAAAGGAATATATATTAGATTGCTTTACTGCTATAGTTCATAAGACTAGAGTCATATAGTTAAGTGTTGAGGAGAGGTATTTAAGGCCACAGCACTTGATTGTTGCTACAAGTAGTTCCCATCCAAATGCCATACACATTAATAAGGAAGCAAGCCTAGTGGGATTCTCATTAATTGTAAAGAAATCTGAGCTGTCTCATGAAATCTGATCCCTTCTATGGAGCACAATGAAGCCATGCAGTTTGGGACCTTCTGCAGTTAGAAAATTGTTAATCTTAAAATAAAAAACAAAAAAAAAGCAGTTTGCAGCTCCATACTAAAGCTGGCCATAGACGCAAAGATCCGATCGTACGAATCATCGTACGATCGGACTTTCCCATCTCCCACCTGGCACTAACCATTCCGATCAAATAAAGCACAAAAGAATAGATCAGTCGGTGAATAGATCAGTCAACGAAAGTTATGTCCGACAAAAGCTAGTGACAGTCTCCCTTTGAAAATTGTACGATCGGCACTACATGCAGAGATATTATCGGCAGCCGACCAAAATTGTTCAATCGACCAAACGACCGATCTCCGCCGGGCGAAAAATGTCAGGACTCTCCACACACGGTCCAAAAATCTTACAAATCCCCGATTCAGATCTTTGCATCTATGGCCAGCTTAAAACTCTGGTGCAATTTTTCATGCCCTTGCCCACTTGGACCCTATTGCAAGAGACTTAACCCTGATAAATTCTAGTCTGAATGCTGAAGAAGGCTCTGCAAATGGCACCTCACAAAATCGTTCTCAATAGCCATGGTAGTAAAATCATTATTATTGCCCCACAACTGCTGTTATATAAAACTTTGCAGTATCAAGAGGTTTCAACTTAAACACTCTATGAATGTAAAACACTGGAGGTAAGGTTTCCATAATCTGTATCATACAATTCCAAGTTTGAGCTTCTAGTCATGGTAGGAGGTTATGGAATGGGTGTAGAACAAACAAAAATGATTAAAACGAGTATGTCCACAGTTGCATGGAATTTATCTCCAATAATGAAAATTGTGGTTCACATCAAAAAGACAGCTCAGAGATTAATTTTCTTATTCTTAATTAAAATATTCAGTGTGATACAAGAAAAAGAGCTTGCTGTGTTGAGTCTTCTTGAATCTCGGATGACTGAAGGAACCATGTCAGTGTACACGTTTAAGGTACATTGATGATGTACAGTGTTCTAGTGAGTTCCAATAACATATCTTTTCTACTGTAATCAATTTAAACATCTGACCTCCAAACTTTAAATTCCATACGTCAGATTTGGCATGCACACCTTCCTTGGATTATTTTGTCTATGTCTTTCCCCTGACAGCACTCTAGCAAGGGGAGAGCACTTTGCTGCAATAACTAAGACATTTCAGCTGACAAGATCGCTGGTTTATGCATAGCAGCTGAATTAACTCTTCTTTGCATTATTATGTCTCAATTAATATTATGCTGCCTGGGGGAGATACCTTTCTTTAAACATCAGGACATTAAAAACTCGGAGTAAATTTTATTTTATGACCAAGGCCCATTTCATTGTTCAGTGTGTAACATAACATAACAGATTGTTCAGTTATTTTAATTTAGTTATATAATCACATAGTTAAGTTTTGAAAAAAGTCCAAAGTCCATCAAGTTCCAATCTAGTAAATTAATCCATTGCACACAAATGCACAGTTTTCTAGTTTAGTCAAATTGCTCTGTAAAGTGGCAGCATCCTGCATGGAACTTATAGTTTTACTCAGTTTAGTATCATCTATGCCCACTTCCAGGTTATTAAAAGGAACAGTAACATCAAAAAATTAAAGTTTTTTTTTAGTAATGAATAAATAATGTAGTGTTGGCCTGCATTGGCAACTCTGGGATGTTTGCTTCAGAAAGACTATTTTAGTTTATATAAACAAGATGTGGGGCAGCCATTCAAGCACAAGACAAATAGTAGATAATAGATAAGTTATATAGAATCACATTGTATACTACAGTACATATCAGCTGTGTATCCTGTGCATTTTCTTCTTTTTCATCTTTGAATGGCTGCCCCCACAGCTACCCAGCAGCTTGTTTATATAAACTATAGTAGAGTTGCTAACGCAAACAAACCAGTTTTAGCAGTGCATTATATTTTAATTATTTTATTCATTGGTGTTACTGTTCCTTTAATAAACAATTTAAGTAATGGGCCAAGGACAGACCCCTGTGGTACTCCATTAGCAGCACTGGTCCAATTAGAAAATGTTACATTTACCTTCACTCTTTGTGATCTATCCTTCATCCAGTTCTCTGTCTAAATACAAATATTATGTTCCAGGCCAATATTCTTTAATTTAACCAATAACCTTCTGTGTGGTGCTGTATCAAATGCATTAGCAACATTATAAGTAGATCACATCCACTGCCACCCAAACATCTAGGTTCCTGCGTAAAATCATGCTGGCACAAACTCCTAGTATTATTGATTTGCAGTTTAATCAAGCATCTTATCCCTTATCCTCTTATCCCTTCCAAAAGCTTTTCTACCACTGATGTCAAACTAACAGGCCTATAGTTTTCAGACTTCCTTTTTGAATAATGGCACAGTAGTAGCAATTTGCCAATCTTTTGACACCATACCAAGGAATCCTGAAAAACGAAGTTTAATGTATAGCAGTCACAAAACTAAACTTGTTTAAAGTATAAGAAAACCTTTAAAATAAGTGAATGTAAAATTGACGAGGGTGAAATAAAAATAGAAACCTTTCTCACATTTTTCCTAAGCAGAAGAACATCAGCCTCTTTCTTTTTCCTGACAATTTCCTTGACTACTTGGTGGTCAGACTGGTGGGAAACTGACCAGCAGGTGGCGATGTTGGAACAAAATTAATTCATATTAACAGTACATGTATCCCTTAATATCTTGGCATAAAAACAAAATAAATAATGAATCCATATTACAAAAATGCTTAGAATAGCAGCCGCATCCATTTTACATTCACTTATTTTAAAGGTTTACTTATCCTTTAATACCCTGGGATAAATACTATCCGATCCTGGACTTTTTTTTTTACCTTTATATGGTCTAATCTCGTTTCACTCATTCATCAATAGCTCTATTATTAGAAATGGATCTATTTAAAAGAAACCCTTTATTAGTTTGTTCCTCAGTTGTGAAGTTACATTTTTGGCAAGGGGGGTATATATTGAATCTCTTGAAATGCAAATTTTAGGAGCTCTTATAAGAGTTATATTTGGTTCAAGTATAGCCAGTCGCTGAGCTTGAGCCGGTCCCAAAATGACCTTATAACAAAATAGTCAAAATATTAACCCTGCAAATAATTCATAGAAAAGTATGTATTTAGTAGGATGCTAGTCTATACAGGGCCCATGATTTTTGGGATAAAGCCCCCAGTTCACAAGGATATAATCATTTAAACCAAAAACAAGTTATCCCAAAACTCCATATTATATTAAAAAATAGTCTTTATTCAAAAATCATGCCTTTATTCAAAAATCATGCCTATGACTAAGTACCAGGGGGTACGAAATGCGTAAGGCAGAATACCATGTGGTCTCTATACCTATCTGTAACATGATTTTTGAATAAAGACTATTTTTTAATATAATACAGAGTTTTGGGATAACTTGTTTTTGGTTTGAAAAATATCAACCCTCCCAATGAGTCATTTGGTTACATAGTTACATAGTTAAATCGGGTTGAAAAAAGACAAAGTCCATCAAGTTCAACCCCTCCAAATGAAAACCCAGTATCCCCACACACCCCTCCCTACTTTCACATAAAATATATATACCCATACCTATACTAACTATAGAGTTTAGTATCACAATAGCCTTCGATAGTCTGTCCAAAAAAGCATCCAAGCCGCTCTTAAAGGCATTAACTGAATCAGCCATCATTTGGTGAATTTCAGTTTTAAATTAATTTGTGTAAGCTTTTCCACCCAGGTTCTTTTGTTGACACAACACTAGATATAAGTATTGGGCACATTTCTTTTGCAATTCCTGCCTTGTGGAACTGTTTCTTTTTCATTAGACACATTTGCCACAGATTTCTGAACTGGCTGACAGATGTGCCTTTTTATTTTGCAGTGTGGTCATCGCATTGCTGAAAATAGAGATGATGAGATCTCTCTTCCCTTTCCTGTTTTGTTAAATCAGCAGCTGAGGTTGCTAAATTCACTTGGAGTTTATTACTGTATGTAAAGTAAAAGATTGTGTACCCAATGAAGTTTGAACCCATAGTAGTGGCACAGAGCTTAGCGACATAAGTGTTAATTGATTGTAATCTGAAGGTCATTGCTCACCCCTACAAATGTTTTTAAAAAACATTATGATTGATTTTAGTAGTAAGCAGGGCAAATATGCAGAAGTTCCATTACACATCTTTAAAGGGGTGGTTCACCTTTGAGTCAACTTTTAGTATGTAATAGAATGACCAATTCTAAGGAACTTTTCCATTGGTTTTCATTATTTATTTTTTCATATTTTTATACTTATATGACTTTTTCTCCCACTCTTTCCAGCTTTCAAATGGGCGTTGCTGACCCCATCTAAAAACAAATGCTCCGTAAGGCTACAAATTTATTGTTATTTCTAATTTTTGTTTGTCATCTTTCTAGTAAGGTCCTTTCCTATTCACATTCCAGTTTATTATTCAAATCATTGCATGGTTGCTAGGGAAATTTGGACCCTAGCTACCAGATTATTTATAATGGAGTCTGACGAGTTGCTAAATAAAAAGCTAAATAACTCAAAAAACACAAATAATAAAAAATGAAAACCAATTGCAAATTGTCTCAGAAAATCGCTCTCTACATCATACTAAAATTTAACTCAAAGGTGAACAATCCCTTTAATTGACCACGCAACTGTACAAGAAGCTTAGTGCTGCCACCATAATAGGTTACAATGACTGTAACATAAGGGGAAAAGGGCACACTATCTTGTCTTGACCTCCTCCACCAGAAAAGACTCATGTAAAGCTTTTGAAGTGCACCAGGTAGGGACTTCTGCCCAGGTTTCCTTATTTTTAAGTCAGAAGTCATATACAGTCTTCCTTCCAACTACAAGAGATGCCTGCCTGCTTCTGAGATATTTAATGATGGAATGTTTGAAAAGAAACATAAATGCAGTGAATCCCAACTTTGGCTTGGTGTTCCAGTCTTGCTAAATGACAAACCCCGCTAAGTCAATATCCTGATAAAAGGAGAAGGTAAGCCTAAAGTAAGCCTTATCAGAAAGGTCCACCTAAATACCAGTAAACCCTCAAAGTAGTTCTGCTCTGAGTCCTCTAAAGAAACACAGCATTTCTTTCCTTCTATTGAGTACACGTGGGCTTCTGTATCAGACTTCCTGTTTTCAGCTTAAACCTCCTTGCCCTGGGTGTGAGCATGCTCAGTTTGCCCCTCTCTCCCTCTGTCCCTCCCCTCACTGTTGTAATCTAAGCCCAGAGCTATAAGTGAGCAGGGAGAGACTCAGGCAGGAAGTGATGTCACACCAAGCTAATACTGCAACTGATATCCTAAACAAACATAGCTTTTAGAGCTTTTTACTCAGGTATGGTAAAACATTCTACAGCAGGAGCGCCCATACTTTACTAATGTGAGGTCTACTTTTAGTGATGTTGTCCCATTATGATCTACATCCATTGTTAGCATTCTGTTCCATGGAAAGTATTATTTAAATATTGAGTTATGAAAAAATGTATATTGTTATATTTAACAAACAACTATTTCTTATGTAACCTTAACATAATAAATATATGAAATAAGAGGGGGATTTAGACAAGCTGTTTGTCTTGAGATCTACTGCTTACCAGCTAAAGGTCTACTAGTAGATCCCGATCTACCCTTTAGGCACCCCTGTTCTACAGAATAAATATAGCATTCTAGCTTGCACTATTGCAGCTAATCTATTGACAATAAAATACCTCCGTGGCTTTCATTCTCCTTTAAGGAGGAACACATTGTTTTCTAGCTGAAAATTAAAAACGAGATTTCTTCTGAAATCAATGTTACTGGTGGACAGCTGAAAGTTGTCAATGAGATTTCTCCAGCAATCAGTATTCTTGTCATAACATTTCATGTAGGCTTTGCTGGAAATGTACCCAGTAACAGGTCTTGGCCCAAGGCCTTGTATATTTTTTTTCAGTAATTACCTGGTAGCAGACATTGTTCTCTTGGCACAAATGATTATAGTAATGAATGAAATGTTAGATATTTTCTGTCAGTGACAGATTTATACGCATGGTGGGTTTTTGCCAAAAGAGAACCATTGTGATATCTTAGTCATACTTCAGACCAGTTTCATTCAAGCTAATTATGACTGCAAATTACCTGTATTTAATTTTCTCAAGTGGTTTAAACTTTAGTACAAATGTCATGTAGGGCAGATCTTTTCCACAACTCATAGGAGGATGGGAGCAGTTTTAGTTAGCTTGACCAGTGCCCCATCCAATGACACAATCTAGCCACCATGCCTGATGACACTGCTGCAACAATATGGAGATCATCATATCACAATGATGTCACTGTGATGTCGTGTTCATGGTAGTGCTTCAACCATGTGCCAGTGGCATCATTATGTTATAATGTCATATCTGTGATGACAAGCCCAAGGGGATGCTTGCATGTCACATTCTGCCACCAAAATACCTATCAAAAAACATTTTAACAATATTTTTATGTTATTGAGACAATCTCTGAGCTCCAGTGGGCCATCAAGAACATTTTCTTGACTCTTAAATTTTTCACATGTTTTTTAAAGTGTTTCTAAACTGTAAGTTTGAAAAGGAAATCATGAAATGCGTCAGGTGAATTGCTCTCTACTGTATCTTTTAATGCAGTTTGACTCTTTATATTGCCATGCTCTTTGTTGTTAATGCTGGTTATTTTTCATCAATTTTCGTTGAGTCAATCAAGAATCCCATGCAAGATTTCCTACTGGTAGGTGTTTTGTCATGCATAACATTTAACCCATCATTTTATAGACTTCGCATTTTAGACTGGTATAGTGGTGTAGTGTTTAAGGACTAAATACACAGTGATCTAATTACTGTACGATAGTACAATATTAACTACATACAAATTATAGCTATATAGATTAGGGTCTCATGGTTATGATGGAACCCACATGACTTTCAGTATAAGGATATTTTGGACCCTTCCTGGTTACAGTGAACAAAAAATATAACACTGTACCATTTTTTTAATATGAAAGGATACCTAAAGCTTAGCTAAAATAGTATTCTAGACATGTTATACATTATATTTTGGGCTTCTGTACCAGCCCAAGGCAACCAGAGCCCTTTAGCAGTGAAGATCTGTTTTTCCAAAGATGCCCCAGTAGCTCCCCATCTTCTTTTCTGCTGATTCACTGCACATGCTCTGTGCTGCTGTCACTTACTGAGCTTAGGGACCCACTCACAATATACAGTACACATAGAATAGAAATGTCACAATATAAGGCTGATTAGTAATTAATACAGATAATTACTACATGGCAGCACAGAAAACAGTGCAACTAGCATCAGCATTTAATATTCCACCCATAGCATCAGCTTATATTACAGACCTCATTTTCTGCTGGATAATTAGTGACGACCCCTAAGCTTCGCTTCTCAACAGCTGCTCAGAGCCCACTGAGCATGTGAGTGTCACAGACACTTTCCAAGATGGTGACCCCCTGTGACAAGTCCTGGATCATTGCTGCTATTGAGAAGTCGAAACTTTAGGTTGGTGGAATACATTCAATTTAAAAAATATGGCATTTTTAGCCATATTCATTTTTAGGGTTTAGTTCTCATTTTTAAATGTCATCTACGGGGAATAGAGAATGCTTTACTTTTATAGAGCCGGCTACAATGACATAATGTACTAAAGAATGCATTTGAAGCATCTAAACCTGTATAACAGCATTATATACCATTGTTGAAAATGATAGAAAAATGCAAACTAAATGAAAAACAAATGTCACATAATTCACATAAAGCCTTTCATATGTTGCTTTAAGCTCTTGGTTACATAATGCACCAAGTATGTCTGTATATTAAACATTTTAGAGGTAGACTTGCCCATCAAGTTAAACCCGTCAATGTATAACCTAAGATCAGTGACCCATAATTAGAGATGCACCGAATCCAGGATTCGGCCTTTTTCAGCAGGATTCGGATTCGGCCAAATCCTTCTGCTCGGCTGAACCGAATCCTAATTTGCATATGCAAATTAGGGGTGGGGAGGGAAATCGCAAGACGTTTCATCACAAAACAAGGAAGTAAAAAATGTTCCCTTCCCACCCTTAATTTGCATATGCAAATTAGGGTTCGGATCCAGTTCCATATTCGGCTGAATCTTTCACAAAGGATTCGGGGGTTCAGCTGAATCCAAAATAGTGGATTCGGTGCATCCCTACCCATAATAGGTAAAAAAAAAAACCTCGACAGCCTCTACAGCACAAAATGTTATCCACTCCCTCGCTGAAAATGATACAGAGGAGCAATATTAGTATCTGTGTGTAATGGAGATGGAGGGTTTCTAATGTGGAAGGGTTTACTGCTAATAAGCCTAATCCATTTCCATTTTGGTTTTTCCTAGAAGGGCGTGCATATAATAGAGATTACTTACACCCAAAATAGCTGAAGAGAAAGGATATCAAAGACATGAATAAGTATATATGAATATCTTCTATACTCACCCTTATTGGTATAGAGTGAGAACATGTGCTTTTACCCAGTAATTAATGGAGCTTGTTTGTCCATATATTGTAATATATATTTAAGTTGCCCCACTTCAAAGTGATCTCTGGTCTGGCAAGTTTTATACTCAATAATAATGAATTCATCCAGAATTTCAAAATGTTTTACTATGCTTTATAATGGGGCTGTTTTTCTGCTGCTTTTTTTTTCAAAATCACCCTCATCACTAACCCAATTTCTATTTGGCTTAAACTGATCATTAAACATAAAGGGGTGGTCCACCTTTAAGTTACCTTTTAGTATGTTATAGAATGGCTAATTCTAAGCAACTTTTCAATTGACCTTCATTATTTCTTTTGTATATTGGTTTAAATATTTGCCTTCTTCTGACGTTTCATATTTCAAATCTGAAAAACAAATGCTCTGTAAGGCTACAAATGTTTTGTTATTGCTACTTTTTATTACTCAACTTTCTATTTGGGTATTTTCCTATTCATATCCCAGTCTCTTATTTAAATCAATGTATGGTTGCTAGGATAAATTGGACCCTAGCAACTAGATTGCTGAGATTGCAAACTGGAGAGATGCTGAATAAAAAGTTAAATAACTCAAAAGCCACAAATACTAAAAAATATAAAACCAAGTGCAAATATCACTCTATAGATCATACTAAAAGTTAATTTAAAGGTGAACGACCCCTTTAAAATTACAACTTTATTGCTGCTCACCTTGTCCGTGTCTGTGTTACAAATCAATGGTGAGTATGTGTTAAAGATCAACCTCTAGAAGCATAGTAGGGTGTAGGTAACCATTTACAGCTTTGCCTTTCACCGGTCTACCTCTCAACAAGTTGTGATAGGTGAATTTTCCATTTTTAATTTTTAAAGATCTAATTTTATCCCTGCAACATTTTGAAGGGAAAATCATAATGATTTCTTTGCCACCATTTTCTTGAATCACAAGTGGTTACTTAGAATCTAGAAAAGCCCTTAACCAGTCTGGCACATATGATAAAAAAGTTAATGCAATTCCTAACATTCATATACAGGTATGGAACCTGTTATCCAGAATGCTCGGGACCTGGGGTTTTCTGGAAAAGGGATCTTTCCGTAATTTGGATCTTCATATCATGTCTACTCGGAAATTATGTAACCATTAAATAAACCCAATAGGCTGGTTTTGCTTCCAGTAAAGATTAATTATATCTTAAGTTTGGATCAAGCTGAAGCTGCTGTTTTATTGCTACAGAGAAAAAGGAAATCAGAAAAAGGAAATTTAGAGACTATAAAAAATGAAGTCTATGGGAGACAGCCTTTCCTTAATTTGGAGCTTTCTGGATAAAGGGTTTCTGGAGAACGGATCCCATACCTGTATATATATATATATATATATATATATATATATATATATATATATATATATATATATATATATATATATATATATATATACTGTATTTATATTCTATAATATGCCCATGTATTTATATTCTATAAAATGCCCATAACACCATTCAGATTTAGCAATATTTTCATAAAGAATACTTAAGATTGTTTTAGTCTTCTCCAGTACAAGGCTTAATTCATTCCTCATTAGAAATTAAATCTTAAATAGAAAGTGTTATGTCATGAGAATAAATGCTGCATTGTCAGGTGCCCCAAATAACTGCTGATCAGGGACAGAGACTGCAGCTGTCACACAGACTTCTCTAATTGGGCAAGTGGAGGAACAGCATAGGCTGTGCTTTGTGTATGTCCTCCTGTTTTTTAGTCTGTAAGTGAAGGCATGGTAAGGACTTAATCTAACACAAAGTTAGACCATGCTGTACCACTGCCCAATCATTGACTGCATCTGATAGAAATATATATGTAGCCCCATGCTAATTCCATACTCTTGCTACCGGGGGGAGTCTACATACATCTGTTTAGAAGTTATTATACCCCACAGCAACCATCATGCTTACGTTGAACCTGACAGCCCTCGATCTTTCAGGGGCAGATTTGCTAAAGGGCGAAGTGATTAACAGTGGCAAAAATTCGCCAACCTGATGTCATTCAGGCACTTCTCCGATTTACTAATTGGCACAGGCCTAACTTCACTAGCTAAAGAGACAGACGCTAGCGATCAAACGCACTCTATCGCCAGGCGAATTTTTGCTCTGGCGAATGGACATAACACCGCAAATTCAATAAGATGCGAATTTTACTGAACGTTACCTCTTTCGCCAGACTTGCCTTTTCCCGCTCAGATCAGGCGAAGTGCAATGAAGTGCATAGGACTTCCTTAATTTTTAGTCCCAAAAAACGCTGGCGTCTTTTCCTTTTTTCAGAGTGATAACCTGCAAAAGTCCGTAAAACATTTTTTGGGTAACAGGGTTCCCCCATAAATTTCCTAACATATGGAACATAAACTATACAGTGGGCTCATGTGTAGGGCAATATAACAACTTTATTTTTTATTAAGGTTCCCTGGACTTGTGTAATGTACTGTAATGTATTTGCTGCAACATATAAATGCAAATTAGACAACGCTAGGGCATCTTAGCTTTGATTGCCGAAGTAACCCGAAAATTCACCAGCGTTCGACGCCCTGGACGCAACTTCGCATTTTAGTGAATTAGCGTTGTCATAGCGAATTTATGCCTGGTGAAGTGTTACGGTCGCTACAAAGCCGTCACTTGGCGAATTTTCACTGGTTACTGAATTTGCCCCTATGAGTCCTTTGTGTGTTGTGTAATATATTCCTGACTGTGAATGCAATTAATCTGTTGTCCAGTTATTAGTCCTTAGATAATACAGGTATGGGATCCATTATCCAGAAATCTGTTATCTAGAAACCTCTGAATTACAGGAAGGCCATCTCCCATAGATTCTATTTTAACCAGATAATTCATATTTTTATTTCAATGATTTCCTTTTTATCTGTAATAGTAAAACATTACCTTGTACTTGATCCCCAACTGAGATATTATTAATCTTTACTAGAGGAAAAACAATCCTACTGGGTTTAATTATTGTTTATTTTTTAGCAGACTTTAGCTATAGCGTTCTAAGACCTCTTATCCAGAAAACCCCTGGTCCCTAGCATTCTGAATAGCAGGTCTCATACCTGTAAAACCCAGTGTGGTTGGGTGACTTATTTAAACTACTGAAATCTAGATCCTTCGTATATGTAGACTTTTGGATGAGAGAAAAAGTCCAATCGTTGCATGTTACTCATCACGGAGTGGAGTGAATTAGCTTGAGCTTTACATTGGAGTTGGTCTCTTGGGTCTGTAGAACCTGGATTATGAGGTCCATCTTCTGCCTTCATCCAGTTGAAAGTAGATTAAAAAAATTATATTAACTATGATTGTATATATCTGAGAGAGAAGCTGCAAGGGTTGTGGCCTTACCCTTAAGCTTTCAAAATAAAAGCTGATGAAGGGCTGTACTGTAGGTAGTTTGATAATATACTGATTTATTTGGGTCCCTAAGGTCTATAGTTGATATTCTGGGTGATTTGAACACACTGCAATGTAAAAATAGCACATCAGATATGTTTTAGATTTAGGTGCCCCTTAGTCTTTGTAGGCTTAGTGATACTGAGGCACAGCATGTGGCCACCCTGGCTAGAGCCAAATTCTTAATTTCTCTTGCAAATGGACACATTTTTTTTTCATTCATTACCTCACTGTGGTTTCCAAAAAAGCACTTCTGGTTATCACTGCTTACATTCATTTTCCACGCTTCCTACAGAGGCTCCGAGCATTCAGTCATCGTGCCGAGGATGTGAAGTATCTGCTTTGGCTTTCTGATTTAATGGGATTACAAAAAGAGTGATGAATATTGTAAGTGCAGTATAGTTTTTGGATGTTTTTTTGCAGATTTACTTCTTCTTATGAAAAACATTGTAGGAATTAAATGTCAGACTGAAATTACTCATGTTTTTATATTTTACACTCCAAAAAAGGTAACACCTTATTTTGTATACATTGCATAAAGCAAGAGCTTGTTCATTCTTAAAGGAATACTTTAAGTTTTCAAAGGTTGAATGGGTTTTCATAAATGAAATTTGTTCAGTAGATTTTAGATCATTTGAATTTAGTCAACAATATCACAAAAATAAATAATTTAGCAAATTAGCCTGTTATATCAGTTGGTTCAAGAGTAAAAGCATGTGGGTGTTTTGTCAATCGTGTGAAATGCTTCTAGGAATACTTCAGCCTGTAAAACACTAACTTTATTTAAAGTTGTACTTGCACATTTGTTTCCAATTATGCAAAGGATCCAGGGGCAAATTCACTAAGATGTGAAGTTGCGCCAGGCGCAACTTCGCCGCACTTCGCCAGGCGTAGTTTCGCCAGCGCTCCGCAAATTCACTAAAATCCGAAGTTGCGCACAGGGGTAGCGTAAGGTTGCGAAGTTGCGCTAGCGTTGATTCGCTATATAAAGCGAAGTTACGCTAGCGAAGGCTAATTTGCATATGGCGAGAAATTCAAATTTCAATGGAGGAATACGTATCAGCACTACAAATGCCAAGAAAACCTTCAAATCTGCAAATAAAATTTTTATTTTGCCCTACACATGTGCCCACTGTCTAGGTAAGTTGCCATGAGTCAGGAAATGTAGGGGGGAAGGAGGAGAGACCCAAAAAAAATTTTGATCTTTTTCAGCCTATCACCCATCATGTAGAAAACACGCCAGCGTTTTTTGGGACTTAGAAAAAAATTTGACTTTTTTGGAAACAATCCCTATCTACTCTATTGCGCTTCGCCAGGTCTGAGGTGGCGAAGGAAGTCTAGCGTAAAAGGTAGCGTTCAGTACACTGCGCAAGTTAGTGAATTTGCGTAGTTTCGTCACTAGCGAAAATTCGCCAGGCGTAAGGTTGCAAAGTAACACTAGCGAAACTACGCCAGCGTTCGTTAGTGAATTTGCGCAGTAGCGAAAATGCCAAACGCTAGCGAATTAATGCTAGCGTTCGGCGCTTCGCATCTTAGTGAATTTGCCCCTTAGATTGCTCTTCCTACCAGTAGGGAGTTGTCACGGGAAGGTCCATTTCTTATTTTTTTTTAATTCGAATATGCTCACAAATCGACTGGGAGGTTATGAAAGAAATTTTTTTAATGTCTACTGTTCGATTGAATGGTTCCAACCCGTAAATTGAAATTATATTCAATTCGTATCCGATACGTATTCGATTCGTATAAATTGAGTTTTTCTCCTGAAAAAAAACTAGAATGTCAGGAAGGCTCGGAATGGCTCAATGGACCTCTGCCATTGACTTGAAAATGAACTTGGCAGGTTTTTGGTGGCAAATATTCGAATTAGGACTGTTTCCATGGTCGAGGAGTGATATATCTCACATTCAAATTTACATTCGAATAGGATAATTAAAATTTGAATGTGTGAATTTTGACACTCAAAAATTCGAATTCAAATTTACTATTCGACCCTTGATAAATCTGCCCCTGAATGTATAAAATCACATTGAATGGTCACTGTGATACTGACAGCCAAGGTCAGACTGGTCTGGTGGGACACCAGGAATTAACACGGTGGGCAGAGGACCTCATGGGCCCTGCACCCCACCTGAAACCCTGGGTGCTGCACCCTGACCTCCCCCCCACCCAGATTGAGACCACAAGACGAGAAAATCAGGTGCAATATACGCAGGGGGTTGTGAATGAGGCAGGTAGACTAGGGGGTGGTTGTGGGCCCCTGAGGCTGTCACCCAGATTAGCCCCGAACTGCTGACAGTTCGGGGCTAATCTGGGTGACAGCCTCAGAATATGTTCATTCATAGATTCATTACTAGAGATGGGTGAATTTATTCACCAGGCGGAAATTCGTGGTGAATTTGCGCGTTTCGCTGCCGGCGAATAAATTTGGCCAAAAAATTTGGCGCGTCAAAGTTTTTGTTTTTTCACGCCGGCGACAATTTCGACACCGACGACAGTCTATTAACAGAGGCCCAATGACTTTAGTTTGCGTCAAATGTCTCCGGCGTCGGAATCGATGCCAGCATCGATTTTGACACCCGAAAATTGACACCGGCGTCAAAATTCGTGTTTCGCTAATTTTTCGCCCGACAATTTTGCCCATCACTAATCATTACTTCCTTATAGTAGCACATTTCTAGTTGAATGTAATAGTATAAACTTTCAAATATTTTATAATGGAATTGAATTTGTAAGCAGCATGAGCAAACATTCTACATTGGTTAAACAACTCAGCTCTCATGTGCTGCATCTTATAATAGAGAAGACGGCACAGTCACAATAAATAATTAATTCCCACAGCTGCTTTCTTTATTGCATATGGTTGTATTGCTCTTACTGCTACACTGATTCCGACATGAGCAGTCATAATAAAATGTGTGCCCTGTTCATCTAAAATCTCCCTTGAAGTTGCTTCAAAATAATGTCGGACTTTCTTTTGTTTTTTTTTATTTTCCTGACAGTCCTGCAGCTAAATGGATGTTGGCTTATCGCACCCAGAATTCTACATACTGAATATGGCTAAAGGTTTAATGCTGTAGTACTGAGTCTGTTAAGGAAGTCAGTTATTTTTTTGTTTTAGTTATGGGAATTTACTTTCTTTCTAATGTAAGAGCTAATTTATCGCTAGTGTTAAATTATAAGGATGAGAAATAATTAGGGATTTATGTGACCATATAAAGGCACAAGGCTGCAGGCTGAGTTATACAGGGAACTCTGAGTATCACTCATGTAGTATATGGCATAATGTACCCCCTACTGTAAATGATAAGGATATTAGAAGTCACTGAGGCGTTATTTGAACATATAAAAACACAATACTGCAGGCTGATTTATACAGGGAACTCTGAGTATCACTCATGTATTATAAGGGATAATGTACCGCCTACTATAAATGATAAGGATATTAGAAGTCACTGAGGGGTTCTGTGACCATATAAAGCCACAAGGCTGCAGGCTGAGTTATACAGGGAACTCTGAGTATCACTCATGTAGAATATGGCATAATGTACCCCTATTCTAAATGATAAGGATATAAGAAGTCACCAAGGGCTTCTGTGACCATATAAAGGCACAAGGCTACAGGCTGAGTTGTACAGGATCGATGCTGAGTATCGTTCAGTTTCTATAAAGGATAACGTATGGACAATGTATGGCCCTACATTATAAGAATATTATAAGAAACTGTTCCATGGCACAAGACAAGGTAAATCCATATATATATATATTTACCAGTAGGGAAACATTTTCTGTACAATTAATTTTTATCTGCATCCCAAGGACACTTTTAACTTGAAATCTTTAAAGATAACGATAGTGGATTCATGAGCATAGACTGAATTGCTAGTGAGCAACATAAATTGGTGCCAACATTGGGCAGTACAAGTTAGAGTGGACTTGGTGGGCTGCATTCATTTTGGTACCCAATGAACACCCCTGAACCTTAGCTTTTACTTGTCATATTAGAACGCTAATACCTGCTGTTATGAAGTTATCACAAGTGGCAGAACTACTGGGGGTTTACAGGGTGCGAGTGCACCAGGGCCAACACCCCCTTGGGGCCCACCAGTGGTTCACACATTTGCGAATCTGCTGCAATCTCCGCTTCTGGAGGTAGGTGAGGGGCCCAGCATAGACTTCACCTGGGCCATGCTCCTCGTAGTTCCATTACTGGTTATTACACCTCTTGAGTGTATGTCATAGGAACAAGAGTAGGGATGGGCGAATTTTTTTGCCTCGTTTCGCCGAAAAAATGACGCCCATAGACTTGTATGGAGACGTGCGTCAAAAAAAAAAAAGACAAATCTTTTTTGACGCCCATAGACTTTAATGGGCGTCTGCGACATTTCGCCGGCGGCAAATTTTTGGCGAAACGAAACGGGTCAAATTCGCCCATCACTGAACAAGAGCAAGGCCAAATGAATGACAGCGGGATACTGTCATGGGAAAAAATGTTTTTCAAAATGCATCTGTTAATCTTGCTTTTAAAAGAGCAAACAGATTTTTTATATTTAATTTTAAAATCTGACATGGGGCTAGACATATTGTCAGTTTCCCAGCTGCCCCCAGTCATGTGACTCTGATAAATTTCAATCAGTCTTTACTGCTGTACTGCAAGTTGAAGTGATATCACCCCCCCCCATCAGCCCATCAGAAGAACAGTGGGAAGGTAACCAAATAACAACTGCCTGGTAGATCTAAGAACAGCACTTAATAGTAAAATCCAGGTCCCACTTCATCACATTCAGTTACATTGAGTATAAGAAACAGCAGCCTGCCAGAAAGCAGTTCCATCCTAAAGTTCTGGCTCTTTCTGAAAGCACATGACCAGACAAAATGACCTGAGATGGCATCTACACACCAATATTAGAACTAAAAAAATTAACAAATAAGGATTATAGCAGCACAAACCATATACATGAAGACTCGATCTCATTGTGTAACTTGTAACTGTTTTACAGTAGTTTGCCCTATTTTTTTGAAGACAGAATGAAAATCAGTACATCGCAAAGAGCCAACTCTTAGGGGAAATTAACATTGTATTTGAAACTAACTTTGGGTATGTTTAACAAATGTAATTAAAAATCATGCTGGTGATATTACATTTGAAAGTTTGAGACCAGATGAATGTTCCAATGACCCTGAGGCGCAGTTATATAATATTATGCCAGTTATGCTTATTTTTGGCTAGAAACAAAACTCACGAGACAGGAATTACAGCACAGTTAAACTTTGTATCCCCAATGTATCTGTACAAGGTCTAGTAGCACATAAGAACAAATATGATGATTGCTTTTTTCAAGCAGGAGACCAAGAAGTTATACCCGTTGCTTGGTTGCTATAGGTTACTAGACATGGTGCCAAATTTAATTTTATTACCCTGTATGGATACCAGGACCCAGCTCTTTATAAAATGAAGGGCTTTAACTTCAGTAAACTCAGGTAGGCCAGTGTGTTGTTTATTTTATTCATTGGCCTACCATTGGTCTTTGTATCCCAGGGCCAATTATGACTTTTTTGTACTTTGCACACTGAATCTCCTCCAATTAAATCTCGTCCATGAGTTTTCATTTGGTAGATAGGGATGTAGCGAACTGTTCGCCGGTGAACTAGTTTGCGCGATCTTCGACTGTTCGCGTCCGCCGCAAGTTCGCGAACGTCGCGCGACGTTCGCGTCAAAATCGTTCGACCATTCGATCGCTAAAATCGAACGATTTTCGTTCGAATCGAACGATCGAAGCCATTGGATTGAATGAAATCATTCGATCCAATGGCTTCGATCGTTCGATTCGAACGGAAATCGTTCGATCGAACAATTAAAATCCTTCGATCGTTCGAATCGAACGATTTTCGGATGTTCGAAGTTCACGAACTGTTCGCAAACTGTTCGCATTTTTTGCCGGTGTTCGCGAACGGCGTTCGCGAACACATTGTCGGCGGTTCGCTACATCCCTATTGGTAGACGATATAGTAACTTTCTCTCACTGAATTGGATCTTGCTCAATATCTAATAATATAAAAAGCATTTCCCTCCAAATTTCACTATAAAGCTGGCCATAGATGCAAAGATCCGATCGTTCGAATCCTCAAACTATCGGACTTCCCCATCTCCCGACCTGCCACTAACCATTCAGATCAAATAAAGTATAAAATAACAGATCGGACGATGTTCTGCCCTGACAGCAATCGTACGAAAGTTATGTCCGACAAAAGCTGGTGACAGTCTCCCACTGAAAATTGTATGATGGGCAATACATGCAGAGATATTATCGGCAGCCGACAGAAATCTTTTAACCTGTCCGATCAACCAAATGATTGATCTCCGACAGATGAAAAATGTTGGGACTCTCCACACACGGTCCGAAAATCGCATGAATCCCCGATTTTTGCGTGTATGGTCAGCTTAACTCTCCTCCAGGATGCCCCTCCCATTGTTTTGTGGTCCCATACAGTTTTGGTACCTATGGTATAGAGTAGTCCAGATATGCAAGGGGCCAGCAATTTTCTACTCAAATTGAATCTCATCCAAGCGTTTTCATAAACCATGATATAACTTTTTCTTACTGAATTGAATCTGGCGCAATATCTAATACTGCAAAGAGCATTCCCCTCCAAATTTCACTTTAAGTCTCCTCTAGGATGCTCCTCCCATTGTTTTGGTAGCTAGGGTATAGTGTAGTCCAGATATGCAAAGGACCAGCAACAAACAATTAGATTTTCATGATGGACCTTTGAATTGACATTCTTATTAAAGATTCATTTTTCTCACTCTGCCTGGGAGGCTCCTTTTACAATAATATTATAGGGGGACCCTCTAATATTTTTGTTCCTTAAATCACCCAACACACTCTTTATGCCACAGCTATAAGGTCAGTTAGGATGAGATTTGGGAGGTGTTTTTTTGCACCCATAAATATTATTTGAACTATGGGTGACTGATGTGCCCTTTAGTTTGAGCTAATGGGGATTGGGGTTGAGCAAATATTGGTCCTTCAAGGGGCACTTGAACCAAAAGAAATCCAAATGCCAGTACATTGATGTATCTTTAGATTTGGCAGTAATAACATGCATTCTTCTGTATAACTGTTAAAAGGTTTGTGCCAGACCCAGGCATCTGATAAGAACCCACCTTAACCTAACCAGAAGTGACAGATGTACATGTACAGGTGGTTTGTGGAGTGTTTGGTTTTCTTGAATATTTTTTTGCTGTTTTGCCTGGAAAGGCAAATTTAATCCCTTACTCCTCTGAGTGAGTATTTAAATTTTTGAGGCGCAGATGTGGAGTATGATTATCAATATTTTTTCTCTTAATCTTTACTCAATTATAGTAACCAGCTGTTTATAACATATTTTCATTAAAGCCATATATTATTGGGCTGATAGAGGGGGCTGGTTAAGGGACTAACAATACCATTACTTACTGCAATGGTTACTAACTATACTCCTTTATCCCAGATATGGGTTAGTCCTTTCATTGTACTGAATTATTCCAATTTACGATTTCCTGTCCTTAATTGCATATTCTCATCCTCTTCTACCTGCCATGTATGAGCGTATCGGTGATTAAGCAGGCTGCTAATGACCATGATTAAAATGCAAAGACAGTATCCTTTCACATTCTCAGACAACCCTGACACTTGTGGAGGACACAAGAATTTTATCATACAGACATTAGAGAAATTTCTAATCATGTTCCCATTTCGTTTTCCTGTAATTTATTCTATATTGTTCTGTTTATGTTGTTTTTTAGAGTCTGGTATATTATTTTGTATTTGTTATCTTCCACCAGCTTAACAAATTTATTTTAAACACCTTCCTTAGTTAACCCTCAGACCATGGCAATGCCACATGGAGTTTCTGGATAGAAACTGAAGTTGTATAAAGCATAGTAACATAGTAAGTTAGATTGAAAAAACATCCATCAAGTTCAACCTTTTAACTCTATATATAACCTGCCTAACTGCTAAATGATTCAGACGAAGGCAAAAACCCCATCTGAAGCCTCTCCAATTTGCCTCAGAGGGGGGGAAAAATTCCTTCCTGACTCCAAAATGGCAATCGGACCAGTCCCTGGATCAACTTGTTCTATGAGCTATTTCCCATAACCCTGTATTCCCTCACTTGCTAAACACCATCCAACCCCTTCTTATAGCTACCTAATGTATCAGCCTGTACCACTGATTCAGGGAGAGAATATAATATATATCATTTATGAGTGTTGCATAAAATACACAAAATACCACTATAGGCTGCCTTTGTTGTAAGAAAAGGTTATTACTGACTTTTTTGTGTCCAACTTATATTTACTATAAATAGAGAGTTTGTCCTGTGCATCGTCAACCCTTACTAATTTCCCACAAATCATAGGGCCTCTTTATAATGGCCCACGAAATGCACAAAGTGCGAAAAAAGACTGAAATCACTGATTTCTTTGCACTTTTGCCATTGCAGGCAGGAGGAAGGTAAAATTACTGAGTCGTGCCAATTTGTTAGGCAGTTGCACATCCACAGTAGAGTAATAGATTCAAAATAGATTATTGGGACTGAAAAAAAGATGGAGGCACAGTAGTGCTCCCTAGAATAGTACCTTCTTGGGTCAGTGTATTTTTTAACAAAGAGTAGTACTGTTTCAGGGAAGGAGGTAAGCGGCTAGAATTATTTTGGGGTGCCCAACAACTTGGCGCCAGTGATTCCACCTTCCCATTAATGGGGCATTTACTTTTGACACAGTGCAACATTTTTTAGAGGACCACTATTCACCGCAATGGTAAAAAAAGGCGTGTCATACTGCACCATGGTGAGCTTAATGGCCATCAAAGTCTTATCCACATTCATTCAAGTTTTGTTAACCAGTGCAACCATGAGTAATGGTAGCCATACATGGATAGATCCGCTCGTTTGGCGATGTCGCCAAACGAGCGGATCTCCCTCCGATATTCCCACCTTGAGGTGGGCAATATCGGGCAGATCTGATCGTGGGCCTTAGGGCCCAACGATCGGATCCTAGCATTCACAAACGGGCGGTCGGACAACGAACAGATGCGGCCGCGATCCGACTGGATTTTTAAACCCATCAGATCGAGATCTGGCCGACTTTCGGCCAGATCTCGATCGGGGAAGCCCGTCGGGGGCCCCCATACACGGGCCAATAAGCTGTCGACATGGTCTGTCGGCAGCTTTTATCGGCCCGTGTATGGCCACCTTAACCTGTGTAGCTGTATCTGAACACAGCTCTGTTTGTGTGTCTGGAAGTGTTTTGGAGGACTGACAATAGCAAGGTGACTTTGAAGATTTTCATTAATCCGGGTCATGGTATATCTTGTATAAGTAATTCTAGAGCAAGTGGACTTGCTGAGTAATCACTGAAGATGATTATTTAACACGTCTAGTTGCTCTAGAATTACTTATACTAGAAAGACAATAGCAAGGGACACAGAAGAGTCAGCTAACTGCATTAAAATCAGGGTATAAAAAGCCTCAATTATAAAGGGAACTGTGGCATAGACCTTACTGTCCTGCATCACAGACAGCCTACATTATATCATAGAGTTCTTCCCCTTCCAAATTCTTCAATGATTATGAGTATTATGAGTGAAGAATCCGTGTACAACTGCAAATAAAACTATGCAATATCCTTTATAGGAACAGATACAGAAACATTGTATGTTTGTCCATGAACAGGGGAAGAATGAAGACATTCAATCAAGTCAGATTTTAGTAGAAATCAGTGTTGCAAGTTGCATATTCAAGGCTTACGGTGTCATAGTTTTGCTCCCTTTTTCACCCTACTGTTGCATGCACAGCAAATCGCCCAAGGGCCATGTTGATATTTGCTCCATTAGGTTCTTTTTTAAGCATCTTACAATTAGTAATGAGCATTTCAACATATTGGATCCACAAATGTCATTTATGTCATCATCAAGACACTTCTGCATATTGAGCCAATCCTCCAGGTAACTATAGAAGAAACAGACCCCCTGGGGTGTGCTACCTCTGTAAAGGTGCCCACAAGAGATGTCATGGATGAGCCAAGACACATAGAAAGCATGAGTGACCCGCACAATTGTGGGGGGATGTACAGTTACCCTACTGCTCCACCTGGTACATTCATGTGATGCTGACATCACTAGAATCTGTTTTAGCACTGAAAATTTAATTCTGCAAATACATCAGGCCTAAGTCTTGAAATTTTGAAATATTGAAATTTCGGTAGAAATCATGCAAGTCTTTGAAATCGGCTTCTATCACCTTGTGCTGTGGGGGGAATCATGAACAGGATTGGTGAGAGCCTAGGCATTAATTTTAATGCACCGTTTAAGCTAAGTATCGACCACCAGTTTTCCAAATTTATATTGCACAGATATATCCAACGGTATTACTCTTTGCAAACTGTTAATCATTGTTACATCGTTAAAAAAATACATGATGTAGTTGTCTCTTATTTGTATGATAAACAATATATTATTTTGAATCTTCTGCTGTTTTCTCTGTGTTCAGAATTTAAAACACAAAAGAGGAAAACTTTCATTTTTATCTATTACCAAATACGGTACATTTCCCCCCAAGGTTGCGACTTCTTTATTATAAATCAAAATAATGTGCCGTACTCTGGTCATGCTGTCCTTGTCAGGAGAATTAGGAGTGAGGATGTCACAACCAAGATTTACTGGTATTGTTGAAAAACCAGCCATCAGGGTAAGCAGCAACGTTTCTCTCAGCGAGACCCAAAACAAATAGGGAAGGGAATCTTCCAGCAATCGGAAAGGATCGCCCTGCATACAAATTACCATGAGAAACATGGTCTCCTGTAATGGGGTTAATAAAATTAAAACGCAGCGTCTCTGCATCTCATGATGAAGACTTTTTGCTTATATTCTAAGGTATATATTTCATTCAACCTTTTCCAGTTAAATCCAGTCTGTATAGTCATCATCAAATGCTTCATCCTCTCTCGTGGTACCATTATCAGTCATGAGGCATCTAAACCATCTCTGTCTGTATCTCCCCATAAAAAATGCAGAATTACTGTACAGGTATGGGACCTGTTAGCGTGAATGCTCGGGACCTGGGGTTTTCTGGATAAGCGATCTTTCTGTAATTTGGAGATTCATGCCTTAAGTCTACTAGAAAATCATGTAAACATTAAATAAACCCAAAAGGCTGGTTTTGCCTCTAATAAGGATTAATTACATCTTAGTTGGGATCAAGTACAAGCTACTGTTTTATTATTACTACAGAGAAAAAGGAAATCATTTCGGATTATTTAACTATAATTAGGGATGCACCGAATCCAGTATTCGGTTCGGGATTCGGCCAGGATTCGGCCTTTTTCAGCAAGATTCGGATTCGGCCGAATCCTTCTGCCCAGCCGAACCGAATCCGAATCTTACTTGCATATGCAAATTAGGGGCAGGGAGGGAAATTGCGTGACTTTTTGTCAGAAAACAAGGAAGTAAAAAATGTTTTCCCCTTCCCACCCCTAATTTGCATATGCAAATTAGGGTTCGGATTCGGTTCGGTATTCGGCCGAATCCAAAAAAGTGGATTCGGTGCATCCCTAACTATAATGGGGTCTATGGGAGATGGGCTTTCCGTAATTCGGAGCTTTCTGGATAAAGGGTTTTCAGATAACAAATCCAATACATTTAATAGAGTCAGTTGTAAATTAATTAACAGTAAAGTGTAGCTTGATCTACTTGACGTTGTCCCAAGTGGCAAAGAGTACATTGAAATCTTCTCCTGTAATATCTCCAGTTGGCTTTATGATTATATCATCAAAACTTTTTCCAGATATATCATTGGTTCTTTTTCTTTTGAAGAGACTCTATCAAGTGTTTAATACATGATATCAGCAATAATTAGTCTTTACCCTCTCTCTCTCTCTCTCTCTCTCTGCAATCTGTCTCGTTTCAATCTCTCTTTATGCAGGTGTCAATTGCAGAAGTTTTCAGAGAAGTTAGAGAATGTAAACATTGCATTGCTTTCAGGTAAACTCTTTTTTTTTTAAATGCTAATTCCCCTTTAAAAATTAAGCATATACTTGTATAAGTACATCATACTTAGATTGGGGGTTACCTTTGCTAAACACAACTTTTCAAGTCTACAGGGACAGGAGAAAAAAAAAAGGTACTACAAATATTAAGTAGCTTTTATTTTATTGGCACCATTAAACCACATTGTGCTCATAGCTGAGCTTAGGTATCTTGGTGTATTCTTTATGTATTTTTTTAACAATAGAGAATTGTTTAATTTTGCTGTTTTTCATTGGTTGAGATGATTCAGAGACCAGAAGGAATGTGTACACACATATTCATAGAAGGACCAGCATGTCAACACATGGATATTGTCATGCATCTAAGAGTTCAGTGTAGTGAACATGCTGTTATAAAGGCTTTGTGGGCCCCACCAAAACAGACCTGCAACCACCTGCGGCCTGCACTGCCCCCTGATCGCATCAGGGAGGGGGGTCATGGGGGGATTGCGACAGAGGCAGGTGCCCGGAGGGGGGATGGGAGACCCTGTGGTGGAAGGGGCCCCCACCCCCAAGGGCCCCCTTCCCAGTCTCAGTGCTCCCACTGTTTCTTCTCCCACCCCTATGGAGCGAACCTGCTTCATTTTATGCGGGAAGAGGTCAGGAGCGCCGGCTCTGTGGAGCGGGTCTGGGCCGGTGGGGCCCACCAGGTTTTTTCCCGGTGTTCAGTTCGACGTTGCTCTGGTCTTACACTGATATGGGCACAGACACAAGTTGCACCAAGATTCACAATTCCTCCAACAATGGGGCAAATCCCTTTGATGGAGGAGCACATTGTCTGTAAACATGCTTTTCAAACAAAACTTTGATCAATCACTTGACTGTAGGGATACATTCAGGTCCAATTTCAAAGAATTACATACACAAATTAAACCAAACTGTTAGTGCCCAGCAAAAAAAAAAAAATCCGAACTCTTTGGGGCATATGTATTGTTGGTCGAGCATTTCGATTGATATAATCATTTGCAAATTTTAGGCATTTTTTTTAGAAAACCAATAAAAAAGAAATAATAGGAAGTCACTCACATTTTCTCCATCTGTTATATCAAATTTGAGGCTCACCAGGTAATAAAATATGGCCCTTGCTGTTGTGCGCTAGATAACTAAAGGTGATCATTTTTTGACATTTTGCTTTGATTCGAATATGCAAATCAGGGTTCAGATGCTTATGAATCTTTCGCTGACGATTCAGCATTTGGTCACATCCCAAAAAGTTTGCATACAAATAGGGTACAGATCTTTTTGCATATAATGTATAAACTATGTTCTTCAGTAGTTGCCCTGTCTGTACCAACCCAACCATCCCAGGTTGGGGTAAGGACATAAAAACTGAAATTTCTATAGTGCTTGCTGCCGACATAAACGCAAAATATTCATTTTGGATTTGATAAACAATTTCAAGTTCTGCTAGGCCTTTGCTTAAAGCCTATGGCACACGGGGCTGCTGTCCGGTACAAAACATCAAAAAATGCCCCTGGCAGCCTGTCGCTGTTCATAATCGTATAAATTGTGAGCTTTCCATCAAATAATGAGGGTTGACAGACTGACAGAGATGTTTTGTCTGCCTCTGTGTTGTCAGTGGACAAAATGTGCCACGAGCCTTAAAGGAGAACAAAATCTAAACAGAGAACTAGGCTACTCCATGATTTTGGTTTTTATATTAGCCCAAGGCCGGAACTAAACTTCGCATGTTAGTGAATTACCGTATTTGTAGCGTATTTGCGATGGTGCGATGGGCTGCGAAGCTGACGCTGGCGAAAATTCGCCCATTAGTGAATCTGCACCATGGCCTTTGCTTATTATAATAGCTATTTTCAAGGAAAGCAGTTACTGGGGGGGATGCACCTATGCTTTGCATTTATGCAAACATACCAAATGGACTATTTGAAGGTAAGGCAAACTTCTGAGGAGGAAAATTCACTTAAAGGCGAAGTGGCTAACATTAGCGAAAAATCACCAGCGTGACGTCATTCCGGCACTTCGCCGATTTACTAACAGGCGAAGTCGTAAATTCGCTAGAGAAGGGGATAGACTGTAGTTCTACTTCGCACTCTAACGCCAGGTGAATTTTCACTCTGGCGAATGGAGATAACTAGGCTGATTCAATAAGATGCGGATTTTAATGAACGTTACCTCTTGCGGCAGACTTGCCTTCGCCACCTCAGACCAAGCAAAGTGCAAAAGAGTAGATAGGAGTTCCTCAAAAAAAATTGGAAAATGTTTCGAAGTCCCAAAAAACGATGGCGATTTTTCATTCAACTTCGCCATCATTCGACGCCCTGGACGCAAATTCGCATTTTAGTGAATTAGCGTTGTCCTGGTGAATTTTAGCCTGGTGACGTGTCGCGATGTGAGTGAAGCCATTGCTGGCGAATTTGCCCCTTGTATAATATATTAATGTTGCAGGGCTTATCAATCTTATACACAGGTAGAGCAATGTGTAAATTAAAATACACATATATACTGTACTTCCATACAGACAGTGGCATAATCATAAAGGAAGCTGGTCTGTTTCCTCTATAGCCAATAAGAACCCGCCTTCCCAAACCTCTCTCTCGTACCTGCAGCAGGGAAGCAGGTAGAGCTGATTGGCACGAGGCAGATAGTGGTCTTAGTCTGGGCATGTGAGTTTACAGAGTCTGTGCAGGGAGTGGGCGGAGTCCGTTTGGGAAGTGGGTGGGAGAATGGGGATCAGAAGATTTTTTTTTGATGGGGGACCCGACGCATTTTTGTTACGCCACTGCATACAGGTCAGACAACACTAACTAACTAGACTTCTCTATTAAGGTCACAAAGTTACCTTTCAAGTTATAAAGTTATACTTTTAAGCACATATAGTGTAATATTATTATTGTTATATTCCTAGATAACGCAGACCACGCTCTGTAAATGCTTGACATTTCTGTAACAGACTAGACTATTTATAGATCTGGCGTTTTCTGCTAGTTTTCTTTTGACAGTTTTCTGCATTTCTGTTCTCTGAGGTCTAAGCTTCTAGACAGGAACCCCCCAAACCATGTACGTAACCTTTACAGAATGAGAAACGTGTTACCACAAAATGACACTCTCCTGTTTCCATCTCCCACTCTCTTACCTCAGTTTGGGCGAGACTGAGACCCAGGGTAGCACATGTACAAACACCTTAAAATAACTTATGTAATATGTGTATAAACAGAGCTACTGCATGACCTTTGCAGGGCGAACCCCCTATAAAAGGTTGTGTCGAAAACGAAAGAAAAACACCCAACATAATCCATAATATCTACCCTAATGTGTCCTAAATATGCTGGAGGTGTATTTCATGTATGTGATGCCAATAATTAGCCCCTTTTTGGAACAGTAGCTCCCAAACAACTATGATCTGCACATCTTTAACATTAGCAATGGCCCTACTCAATCATGACTTAAATATGACTCTCCCCCCCCCCCAAGTTGTCTCTTAAACACTGACCGCAATTAGATTACTTATACAGGTATGGGACCTGTTATCCAGGGACCTGGAATTTTTCGGAGCTTTCCATATTTTGGATCTTCATATCTTAAGTTTACTAGAAAATCGTGTAAACATTACATAAACCCAATGGCTGGTTTTGCTTCCAATGAGGATTAATTATATCTCAGTTTGGATCAAGTACAAGGTACAAGTACAAGGTACTAAAGGGAATCAATATCCATATATTGTTGTTCTGTGACCATATAAAGGCACAAGGCTACAGGATGAGTTAAACAGGGAACTCTGAGTATTACTCATGTATTATAAGGGATAATGTACCCCCTACTGTAAATGATAAGGATATTAGAAGTCACTGAGGGGTTGTTCTGTGACCATATAAAGGCACAAGGCTGCAGGCTGAGTTATACAGGGAACTCTGAGTATCACTTGTGTATTATAAGGGATAATGTACCCCCTACTGTAAATGATAAGGATATTAGAAGTCACTGAGGGGTTGTTCTGTGACCATATAAAGGCACAAGGCTACAGGATGAGTTATACAGGGAACTCTTAAGTATCATTCATGTATTATAAGGGATAATATACCCCCTACTGTAAATGATAAGGATATTAGAAGTCACTGAGGGGGTTTGTGACCATATAAAGGCACAAGGCTGCAGGCTGAGTTATACAGGGAACTCTGAGTGTCACTCATGTATTATAAGGGATAATGTACCCCCTACTGTAAATGATAAGGATATTAGAAGTCACTGAGGGGTTGTTCTGCGACCATATAAAGGCACAAGGCTGCAGGCTGAGTTATACAGGGAACTCTGAGTATCACTTATGTATTATAAGGGATAATGTACCCCCTACTGTAAATGATAAGGATATTAGAAGTCACTGAGGGGTTGTTCTGCGACCATATATAGGCACAAGGCTGCAGGCTGAGTTATACAGGGAACTCTAAGTATCACTCATGTATTATAAGGGATAATGTACCCCTACTGTAAATGATAAGGATATTAGAAGTCACTGAGGGGTTCTGTGACTATATAAAGGTGCAAGGCTAAAGGGCTGTCTGAGTTATACTTGGAACTTGTTTAATAGAAGGAATATTGTACCATGAACACATGCACGCAAAGGTGGCCTATAATATCTTTATACTTTAGGTGTACATAAATCGTATTTCACCAATGTGATAGCAGAATTCATTGATGATCAGCGGTGCAAATGTGTCCATCTGGTTACAGTTCAATCAATTACAGATATATGTGGCTGGCAATGAAATGCTGTTTTGTGAGTCCAGCCTCCCTCAGGCTCCTTGTTCTCCAAATCTTCTGTGCACCCTGTCCATTCACCTTCACACAGCTGCACACACACAACCCTTCCCCAGAACAACCATGAGTTTGAAAGGTACATTGGGTTATTCACCCTATTGTGTTTATATGCAAAACAAAGCATTAAAGCAGTAGATGGCACAGTGCCAGACCAAATAAATCTCTTTATCCAGGAACACTTCTTGCTTTTGGTTTGTTTACAAATAAGACTGCATGAAACGAGTACAACTTGATTTGTAAACATCACATTCTACCCCCCCCCAACACTTTTCAGCTGCTTAAAGAGATCACTGGAGTGTGCCAGGTCTGGGTACATTAGATGGAAATAATCTGAATTCAGCAAGCATGAAGGCACAAGGACTATTCTCGCTAAACCTGTACTTTCACGTAAATAAGAAAATTACTGGCACAAAGCATCTGTTTTCCTCACTGGGATGCCTCTGGCTGCTCCGAGCTCACACAGCTGCAGTCTATGCCTTATGTTCAAATATTCTCATTACTGTGATTACTTATATACCTGTTTCACGGAAAACTGTGGACTGTATTGACAGGAGACGGCTGCAGTGGCGGATCTAGATGTTTTCATTGTCAGGAATGATTCCGCCATAGCAACAGACAAAGTCAGCGTGACATAATGTCACAGAATTTGGCATATAACCAAATGCCAGTTGAGACACTTGCCTATGAAAGCAGAGGGCTTAAACGCAACAGCCATGAATGCTGGGAAGATAAATGCTCATTTAAATATGATGTCATCTTTAAACCAATCACAGCAGCTTGTTGAGATTCCATCAGGCAGTTTCTATAAAAGCCTATTTGCTGGCACCTGCAACTCTTGTCTGTCTCTAAGGGGCAGATTTACTAATCAGCGAAAATTCGCCAGCGTCCACTTCGTACCCAGCGTAACACTTTGCTCAGACTACGCTAATTCACTCAAATGCGGCGTTTCGATGTGGGCACTGAATGCTGGCAACATTTTCGCTAGCATTACTTCGCCAATGCGAGCATTTGATAGTAAAGATGGGTTAGCGTTCATTTCTGCCTATCGAAACTTCGCTAGGGATTTTGCGCTCAGGTCAATTTACATAGGGCGGGAAATTTAAAATTGTATGGACGTCTTTATGTTAAATGTTGATGCATGTACTTACAAATTACATATGTCCAGGGAACTTTAATAAAGACAAGAGAGAGTTATTCTAATGCCCTACAACAGAGCCCACTGTAAAATTAATGTTCCATACTGTATGTTGGCAAATGTATGAGGAAAACCGGTAGAGACTTGTATATCATGACATGGTTTGTTGGGATATGGATCTATGTATTAATGAATGCAAAAGTAATTTATGTCTGATTTAATTGATGTATATATATGATCCCAGTGGTGGCCAATAAAAGGGCAACTGAGTTTTAACCTTGAAAGCAAGTAAGTTGCAGGTAGAACCTTAGTTTCTGTGTAAAATGTATAATGAAACAGTAGAGTTCCTAAAGAATCAGATGCAAGTTGAGTGTAGGACTGGCCAGACCAGGGATGATTATGACGTAGTTGGTCAGCTTAAAGGAGAAGGAATACCATTTTCTACTTGGAGGTGCCAAAAGTTAGGAATCCCCAAGTGACTACCTTTACTTACCTGACACCCCAGGCTAGCGCTCCTATCAGCAGAAAACCGCACCGGCCTGAGGTTCTTCTAGTGAGCACCACAGGGTGATCCTCTTCCTGCTTCTTCGGGTCTTTACTTCTTCTACTACAGATGCCTCTGCCCTTGGAAATTTAAAAACCGAAGAAGCAGGAAGAGGATTGGTCCCTTGTGCTTGCTAGTAGAACCCTGGGCCAGTGCGGTTTTCTGCTGATAGGAGCACCAGCCCGCGGTGTCAGGTAAGTAGAAGTAGTCACTTGGGGGTGCCAAAAGTTATCCCTGTCTTGTAAGGCATTTTTTAGTAGCTTAAGGCATAAAATGTCTCAATGTCTTTAATATATTGATAATGGGTTGAGTGCAGAGGACCTTGTGTATTTGTATATACTGTATATATATATATATATATATATATATATATATATATATATATATATATATATATAACAAACAAGGGAAAGTTGCGCTCACCACTAATTTTTAAAACCATTAGGCGGGGGTGCAATGAGGCTGTGACCACAAAATACATATAGACAAATACAAGAGTCCTCTGCACTCAACCCATTATCAATATATTTAAGACAGAGACATTTTGTGCATACTGCTACTGAAAAATGCCTTACCCTTTAAACAAAACAGGGATTGTTTGTCCATATATTGCAATATATTTAAGCTGGCCAACTATGTCAAAGTCATCCCATATCTGGCCAGTCCTACGCTCAATTTTCATCTGATTCATTAATAATTCTATTGTTTCATTATACATTTTACAAAGGGACTAAGTTTTACCTGCAACTTACTAGCAAGTGGTGAGCGCAACTTTCCCTTGTTTGTTATAGTTCTACAGGAGCAGTGACCAGCTCCATGTTGTAGCTCCCACCCTTCCCAGCTATAGTCAGGTGATCCCACTGGTGTCTAATAAAAGGGCAGCCAAGTTTGGGACTTTTACTTTGAAAGCAGCAAAACTTAGTTTCCAAACGCTTTCTGTTCAAGCTACCATCTGACCAGCTTAATTAATAATAAGGTTACAAGCAAACATAGTATCAGTCATTTACCAATGAAGTAATTTTCAATATCATCTACCCTTTTGCTCCAGATGCCCCTAAGGGTCCATCCCCACAGTTTGGGAACCACTGCTGTAGTTTGTCTATCGATGAGGAGGAACCATACTGTCCTGCAAAACAATAAAACTATGAATATACAGGTTAGATTTATCTACTGATCTTTCTCCCTTTCAAACTGCCTGATTAATATGTTCATAGAGAATATACAATTGCTTTTCAATAACAGAGGATTTTAACACATTTTTCTTTTCAATTCAGATAAACCTGCCAGTGAAAAAGCTAAAGTCTCCATGTTCGCATGACAGTCACACAAAAGAATTTTCAGCATGCCATTTCTTAAATACACTCATTTTTGCAACCGTCCAGTTACACTAGATATTCAGGAACACAGCTATCAAAGCATTCAGAAAACTTACAGTAAAAGCTAATGAGGTTACAAAACATTACATTCGAGAAGAGGTTAGATTGTAATAGAGAAGAGTGACTATGTTCTATGGCTTTGACTAAAGGCAGATACTGACATACCCCCTAGGTTAGGGTTTCCAGGTTCAAGGAAAAGACATGGCTAATAGTTTTCCCAACAGAATTTCTTTCTAACAAACTGTAAACCCTAGAGCCATGCTATGTATGGGAGTTGTCAGGGATTACTGTGAAAAGGAGGGAGTCCTTAAGGCAATAGCTGGCAACAACCCACAGGAACTCAGAAGTCAAAGTCTGAAGAACAGGAACAGGATTGTGATGAAGTGGGCAAATGCACAAGGACAGCGTGGAATATGGCACAAGGATAGCCTAGAGTGGGATAAGGCACACGGATAGACTAAAGTGGGACAGAGTGGGAGAAGGCACAAAGACAGGCTAAAGTGGGACAGAGTGGGAGAAGGCACAAGGATAGGCTAAAGTGGGAAGGAGTGGGAGAAGGCACAAAGACAGGCTAAAGTAGGACAGAGTGGGAGAAGGCACAAGGATATGTTAAAGTGGGACAGCGTGGGATAAAGCACAAGAATAGGTTAACATGGGATAATGCACAAGGATAGGCTAAAGTGGGAAGGAGTGGGAGAAGGCACAAGGACAGGCTAAAGTGGGACAGAGTGGGAGAAGGCACAAGGATAGGCTAAAGTGGGTAGGAGTGGGAGAAGGCACAATGACAGGCTAAAGTGGGACAGAGTGGGAGAAGGCACAAGGATAGGCTTAAGTGGGACAGAGTGGGAGAAGGCGCAAGGATAGGCTAAAGGATAGGCTAAAATGGGAAGGAGTGGGAGAAGGCACAAGGATAGGCTAAAGTGGGAAGGAATGGGAGAAGGCACAAGGATAGGCTAAAGTGGGACAGAGTGGGAGGAGGCACAAGGATAGGCAAAAGTAGGATGGAGTGGGAGAAGGCACAAGGATAGGCTAAAGTGGGAAGGAGTGGGAGAAGGCACAAGGATAGGCTAAAGTGGGACAGAGTGGGAGAAGGCACAAGCACAGGCTAAAGTGGGACAGAGTGGGAGAAGCACAAGGATAGGCTAAAGTGGGAAGGAGTGGGAGAAGGCAATGCCACAGCGCTTCAACAGTAGTTAATGCTCAAGTGCTGCCAGTCATGAGGGCTTGGCTTATAAAAGGCAGGGTCAGCCCTGATTGGCTGACCCCAACTCACCAATAATGCTGCGGCTGGCAATAGAATTTAAAGGCCAGGTGATAGGTAATGAGGTTCCTAGCTGCTTACCTGCCCCAGTGGTCAAGGCATGCAGCCAGAACCAAAAGGTCCCGGCTCGAATCCCATCAGAGCCAAGCATATTGGCTGAATATACCTTCATTAGAATGAAGGGTAATTTATATTTTTTTATGATTTCTTCTGCTGCTCTCTATTCTCTCTTTCATCCTAATAAATCTCCCAAGACACACACATATATATTCAGATATAACATTAAGGAGAGGTCAGATTGTGTATGTTCTATATGAAAAATGTGCACTTAAAAAAGAAAAAAGCACAATATCAGTCTGCAATGGCAAAAGCTGAAATGTTTATGATATACTTGTGGAAATGGTGTGCTGAATGTGATGGTGGACAAGTAGGGGAGAAAAAAGGAAATGAAGGAGGGAAGAGTTAATTTATGTATAGGACTAGCTGTCTAGACTGTGTTTGTTTATGTAAGGAAATACATTAAAAAGGAGGTATAATTACCATACACAAACACCGCATATGAAAACTCCATACAAAGCCTCTAAGTTGAGCTTTCTGTGCCAAGGGTGTTATAAAATGACAAGAGAATTCAATGACATTAGAGAAGAGATTTCACTACCAACAATAAAATGATTATATTATGATATTATTAGACTGGATGGGGAATTCACACTCATTTGATGTGGGTTTGCGTGATTCTGCAGATGGCCAAGGAAGAGGTGAATGTCTATTTATGGAACAAAAGCAGATTATAAGGCAGAACTTCATTAATTACATGTTAAAACACATGGATCTAAGAGTTGTTCCTTCTTGCCATTTTTGGAGTCAGTAAGGATTTTTCTACAAGACAGTTAACAAGAATAATGTTTGACCCTTAAATATAAGAACACTATAGGAAATTGTAAAAACTATTAGACTGCCTTTCTAGATAAAATACATCTTCAAGAAACCTCAGTAAACGAGGACCTCCAGTGACCAAATCATCATCAAACCAAAAAGACATCAAAAACTCCAAGGGTGTTATTGTATTAAATATTGCTCTACGAAATGGGGTGGCTTTAGTTTTACTAGTAAATCACATACAGGTATGTGACCCTGTTATCCAAAATGCTTTTGGGATCTGGGGTTTTCTGGGAAATGGATCTTTCTGTAATTTGGATTGCCATACCTTAAGTCTACTAGAAAAACATGTAAACTTTAAATAAATCAAATAAGCTGGTGTTGCTTCCAATAAGGAGTAAGTATGTATTGGTTTGGATGAAGTACAAGCTACTATTTTATTATTACAGAGAAAAAGGGAAATCATTTTTAAAAATTTGGATTATTTGATTATAATGGAGTCTATGGAAGATGGCCTTAATTCTGCCCTTTCTGTATAATGGGTTTCCGGATAACAAATCCCATAACAGTATATGGAGATGCAGCACAACGAGGGAAGGTAAATGCATCGAAGAATTCATTCTGGCGGACACAGAATAGAAAACTGAAATTAAAGCTTCATGAAATGCAAAAGAAGCTCACGTATGTTTTACCTGTCCTCCTTTCCGTATAACAGCTAGAGTGCACACATCCATCACTGGGGGTATATTTCATTTGAGGAATGTTCCTGATGGTAGCAGAAGGGACTGTGGAGCATTCAGACAGTTTTTCTTTTACCGTTTTAATTTACTTATCTGGTCACAATTAAAACCCCCTGATTATCAACCAGGAAAATATGTCAAATTTTGTCTCCTAATTTTATAAGGAAACTATTTTGATTATTTAAAGGAGAAGGAAAGGCTAAAATTAAGTAAGCTTTATCAGAAAGGTCTATATAAATACACCAGTAACCCCTCAAAGTAATGCTGCTCTGAGTCCTCTGTCAAAAGAACCAGCATTTCTTTCCTTTTATTGTGTACACATGGGCTTCTGTATCAGACTTCCTGTTTTCAGCTTAAACCTCCAGGGCAGGACTTGAGCATGCTCAGTTTGCTCCTCTCCCCTCCCTTCTCCCATCCCTGCTGTAATCTGAGCTCAGAGCTGTAAGTGAGCAGGAGGAGACTCAGGCAGGAAGTGATGTCACACCAAGCTTATATGGCAGCTTCTATCCTAAACAAACAGAGACAGTGTCTAGAGCTGTTTAATCAGGTATGGTAAAGCATTCTGCAGAATAAATATAGCATTCTAGCTTGCACTATTGTGGCTAATCTGTTGACAATTAACTGTCTTGGAGCTTTCCTTCTCCTTTAAGGCATTGTTGTGCAAAATTTTCAATGACATTGATTGTGAACTAGAAAAAAAAAACAAAGTTTCTAGTGGAAAACAAAAGTTATTGATTTTGAAAACTGAAATTTGACTTTGAAAAACCTTTTTGCCCCCAATAAAACTCATTTGATGTAATTTCCATCCTTATAGGTAAATCAAGAGGCCCCAGTTCCCAGATTCAGCCAAATCTGACTTAATGTAAATTAAATGGGGATTAAAGACCTGGACAATGGAAGTTGCATTGTTTTTTCATTCTCTGATTTATTTTTATTTTTCATGTTCTTGCATATGGCAATTAAGGGTTTGGATTTGGAATGGGATCTGCAGCCCCTTTAATGAATAGTGTACTGTCTGTGTTCAGCAATGCTGTATTGAAGAGGGACAGTGGGTGCCCTAACTTGCATGTCATTCAGACGTTCAAGTTTGGGGGCAGCGTTGGATGAAAGCTGCAATGGGGCCTTGAACTTAGCACCTGTCCTGTGGCAAATGTGGATTGTAAATGGTAGATGCCAGACCTGGGGAACAAGTTCTCTCTGCATAGGCACTCAGGGGCAAGGTCTTGAGCCCATTCTCCCAGGGGACTATTCATTATATAGTGGCTGCAGGTCCCATTCTGCCCCCTACACATTCAGTTTCAGAGTTGCAATGGGGCACTGTACTTATGGCAAACTGTGAGGACAAGAAGGAAAAGTGCAACAAATTTTAAGGATTTAACTTGTTTCTTGCACTGCCTTCCTGCTTGTTAACGACCTTTTATATCTCCATATCTGTCAATCATATTTTGATTCTGATTTGAAAGTTAATAATTAAAGGGATACTGTCATGGGAATTTTTTTTTTCAAAATGAATCAGTTAATAGTGCTGCTCCAGTAGAATACTGCACTGAAATCCATTTCTCATAAGAGCAAACAGATTTTTTTATATTCAATTTTGAAATCTGACATGGGGCTAGACATATTGTCAATTTCCCAGCTGCCCCTGGTCATGTGACTTGTGCCTGCACTTTAGGAGAGAAATGCTTTCTGGCAGGCTGCTGTTTTTCCTTCTCAATGTAACTGAATGTGTCTCAGTGAGACATGGGTTTTTACTATTGAGTGTTGTTCTTAGATCTACCAGGTGGCTGTTATCTTGTGTTAGGGAGCTGCTATCTGGTTACCGTCCCATTGTTCTTTTGTTTGGCTGCTGGGGGGGTGATATCACTCCAATTTGCAGTACAGCAGTAAAGAGTGACTGAAGTTTATCAGAGCACAAGTCACATGACTTGGGGCAGCTGGGAAATTGACAATATGTCTAGCCCCTTGTCAGATTTCAAAATTGAATATAAAAAATCTGTTTGCTCCTTTGAGAATGGATTTCAGTGCAAAATTCTGCTGGAGCAGCACTATTAACTGATTCATTTTGGAAATTTTTTTTTTTTCCCGTGACAGTATCCCTTTAAGTATCCAATTTACCTTAAAGGGGAACTATAGCAAAAATGAAAATTTGATATAAGTTTCATCATACGGAAATTAGAAACCTTCTAATTACAATCAATTAAATATTCGGTACTGTTTCTGAAAAAAATCAAGTTTATCTTTTTAATAGAGTGAGCTCTAATACATCTTCTAGGCAAAAGGAGCCCCCCTATAATAAATATTTAACTGTCATTGAATATCTGACACCCAACTCCTGCATTAAGAGCAACAGATGCTGAGAGAGGAATAGTGAAGATAAACTTGATTATGTCAGAAACGGTACAGAATTTTTAATTGGTTGTATTTAGAAAGTTTATTATTTCAGTATGCTGAAGCTAATATTAAATTTTCATTTTCGCAATAGTTCCCCTTTTCTTTGTAGCTGATGTATATGTGTCTTGTTGTTTCCTGATACAGACAAAGCCTTTCTTATTTGCACTGCAGGACATGCATCACTATTGTGACATCTTTCTGTGTACACATTAATACAAACGCCTCTATATTAGCCCATGCTTCATCTGTATTTACTGTAGGTAACAAAGGGAATTGTTTTGCATAGTGGTTTATGATTAGCTGAGGATTCCCCTTGGCGTGACTTTAAATCCATGCTATGTAGGAAACCATTGATATTGTTAGACGTTTCTTTTGTAATGAAAACAAACCACATTTTCTTTATGTTTCCTCATTCAGACACTGATCCTCTGTTATTTCTTTTGTGCTTCTGAGAAAACTTCTTTCGGTTTTAGTCAACAGCCACTTGCTTCACCTTTCTACTGAACTAATGAAACAGAATATATTGATCTGTGTTTTCATTTTGTTCTCAAGCAACAGAGACAGATATACCTGGATGCTGGTAGTCTTGGGTGGGCATCGCCTACAGGTGATAGTAATATTCATTGTTTTCTACCAACTAGGTGCCAGCTGTGGGATCAAATAAAGTGTTTTGAGGCCCAATAGAGCAGCAGTCCTGTCCTGCTTTATGGCTGAGATTCTAGCTATCTGTATAACAGAGCATTCTGTCCCAGTGGCTGCACAGATTCTCTCTGATCCCCATTGTAAGCAGCAGTCCTGCCCTGCTTTATGGCAGCTGAGATTCTAGCTATCTGTATAACAGAGCATTCTGTCCCAGTGGCTGCACAGATCATATCTGATTCCCATTGTAAGCAGCAGTCCTTTCCTGCTTTATGGCTGAGATTCTAGCTATCTGTATAACAGAGCATTCTGTCCCAGTGGCTGCACAGATCATATCTGATTCCCATTGTAAGCAGCAGTCCTTTCCTGCTTTATGGCTGAGATTCTAGCTATCTGTATAACAGAACATTCTGTCCCAGTGGCTGCACAGATCCTATCTGATCCCCATTGTAAGCAGCAGTCCTGCCCTGCTTTATGGCAGCTGAGATTCTAGCTATCTGTATAACAGAGCATTCTGTCCCAGTGGCTGCACAGATCCTATCTGATCCCCATTGTAAGCAGCAGTCCTGTCCTGCTTTATGGCTGAGATTCTAGCTATCTGTATAACAGAGCATTCTGTCCCAGTGGCGCAGATTCTTATAATGGGTGTCAGATCATTAAGGCCAATATTGGTTGAGGAAATGTTTGCAGATGGTGTGTCCTTCTTATCAAAGAAATCCAAAAATGTTCTGTGAGCTGACTTGGCTCAGGATTCAGAGTGTTGTACTGGATGGGTGCTCCAAGTCATGAGTAGGAAAACTCAAGGGCTCTTTCATCATGAAAATACATACAAAGCTTTAATTGTTCATCTAAATAAAAAGTGGAAGCTGCTAAAACCAACCTACAATGCAAACTGCAGAACATCTGGAAAACATGCTGACAAATATTATTCATGAGATGTAATGAACACCCTACAGAATTCATCAGCTTTTGGAATGGAAAATAATTCATGGATATCAATGAATGAATGAGAAATCCATACGACAGTTACAGGTGCGTCTTGTGAACTAGTAAAGATATAGACCTGATTGCCCTGATTATATATGATTACGTAAAGGCTGTAGATAAAGCCTCCGCTATACCTCATTAATTCATACATTCTATAGATTCCTAATTAATCAAACAACATTGTAGAAAGGTCATCAACTATAAAGGTTTTACGTGGTGCCAACCAAGAGAGTGCAGCTGTAAATATCTTTGTACCTTTTATTACATTACTCCATTATTTGCTCTAACAATATATGTGGAATTCCCGGGCTATGGAAGCAGTGCCAAGCTCACAGACCCGCTATGGGGCAGATTTATCAAAGGTCGAATAGTAAATTCAAAATTTCGAGTGTCAAAATTCACACATTTTATTTTTAATCCCCCTATTCGAATGTAAATTAGAATGTGAGATTTATCACACCTTGGCCATGGAAACAATCCTAATTCGAATATTCGCCACCGAAAACCTGCCGAGTTCATTTACAAGACAAATCAACTTGGAGTTGTTAATAGCCTTCCTGACATTCAAGGTTTTTTTTTTTCAGGATCCGTACAAATCGAATACGACTCGAAATCTCGGGTCGGAACCATTCGATCGAATATTAGACATTCAAATTTTTTCTTAAATTGTGAGTATATTCGGAATTAAAGGAAATTCACATGAATTCGAAATTCTACCTTTGATAAATGGGCCTGTCCGTGTACTATGTGGGACATTCACTAAAAATCGTAGTTGCGCTCCGCAAATTCACTAAATTCCGAAGTTGCGCTCAGGGGTAGCGTAAGGTTGCAAAGTTGCGCTAGCATTGATTCGCAAAGCGAAGCGAAGTTACGCTAGCGATGGTTAATTTGCATACGGTGCCAAATTCAATGTATTTGAAACCTTCAAAACATCAAATAAAATTTTTATTTTGCCCTACACATGTGCCCACTGTATAGTTAAGTTGCCATGAGTCAGGAAATGTAGGGGGGAAGGAGGGGAGCCCCAAAAAATGTTTTGATCTTTTTCAGCCTATCACCCATAATATAGGGGAAAAAAGTGCTTTTTGGGACTTAGAAAAAATTTTAACTTTTTTTGAAGCAATCCCTATCTACTCTATTTCGCTTCGCCTGGTCTGAGGTAGCAAAGGAAGTCTAGCGTAAAAGGTAGCGTTCAGAACAATGCGCGTGTTAGTGAATTTGCGTAGTAACGTCCGTTGCGCAAATTCGCCAGGCGTAAGGGTGCGAAGTTACACTAGCGAAGTTACGCCAGTGTCCATTAGTGAATTTGCGAAGTAACGAAAATGCCCAACGCTAGCGAATTGACGCTAGCGTTAGGCGCTTCGGCGCATAGTGATTTTTCCCCATGTGTCCACTCCATATACATGCAGTTTAATTGGATCACATTGCCCAGACCTATGACCTCTCCCTTAATTACACTGCATATACTGCAGTATATTCTCTAGATCGTGGCCTTATTTCACCGCATTGTGTAGTTCATCTGGAGGCCTGCAAGTTTCTGAAACATTGTTGGAAAGACTGCCTTAGGGACTGCAGCCAACACAGTAATATGAAATCCAAAAGAACATTACACTGCAAGAGCAAATTTAGTTATTGGAAAACCTTCTAATACTATGCGCAGCCCTTGGCAAAGCCTCGGGACAGTTTCATATAAAAGGAGGGAGGAAAAAATGAATTGGCACTTTGCAGAATTCTCTCAGATAATCTTAAATCGGACACAAAGACAACAGAGAGCAGGAGGAACAGAATGTACGTTTCTATAGCAGAACAGAAATGATAAGCGCTGATGCCAACACTCTCTCATTTACAGTCAAGGAATAAAATATTAAAATGATTGTTATTTTTCATGTTCAATTTTTCAGATTCAGGTGCTGAGTTGGTTTCCTTGCTGTAAAAGCTCTGCAACAAATGTGGCTCCAGAGGATGAGGATGGTACGTGATGAGTTACGCCTGCAACATTGGCACCAATTCACCTTTTTAAACAGGCAACATATATACATAAACATATACACGTGTACACGATCTCTGCCCCTAAGCCTCCAGGTGGATAAACCGACCTTATCATTCTGAACCAGCCTTTACCCATTACACAAGTGAAATCCAAGATAATGGGAAAATTCACTTGTCAAAACTGGATCATCCTCGTTTTTTTAAAATCTGTACTAGAGTGTAAGGGTAGGGGCACACGGCGCGATTTCGCCGCGATTCTGCGCTGGGCGAGTTGCGAGTTGCGAGTCGCTGCGTTTTTTAAGCCGAAATAGCTTTGTTAACTTTGGCGCTGGCGTCAATGCAAATCGCGGCGAAATCGCTGCGCTAATTCACACGCGGCGATTCTTTTTCTACTGTCGCCCGGAAACGCCCAGCGAGGCAACTTCGGGCGACAATAGAAAACGAATTGCCGCGTGTGAATTAGCGCAGCGATTTCGCCGCGATTTGCATTGACGCCAGCGCCAAAGTTAACAAAGCTATTTCGGCTTAAAAAACGCAGCGACTCGCAACTCGCCCAGCGCAGAATCGCGGCGAAATCGCGCCGTGTGCCCCTACCCTTAAAAGGACTGGAGGGTAATTACAACACAGAATGATGGGAAAAGTACTTTGATCATGTTGCAAAATCAGGTTGTACTGTATAAAGAGGGGGAGATTTTAAATTATATAAAATATTGCTCTGGAGCTCACCGCCTAAAATAAAGAGTAGAAGTCACATATTGTAGGAAGTAGGTGACTTGATGGGATGCCGTAGTCTGGGCTTTTAGTGGCTGTTTGACAGCTGAATACATGTGCCATACTCTAACCCATGTCTGGAAAGTTGTAAAGGTATAGGATCCGTTATCCGGAAACCCATTATCCAGAAAGCTCCAAATTACGAAAAAGGCTGTTTAACATAGACTCCATTTTATTCAAATAATCCAATTTCTTAAAAAATAATTTCCTTTTTCTCTGTTATAAGAAAACAGTACCTTATACTTGATCCAAACAAACGGGACGGAAGAATCTGTGCCGAAATATTCGCGAAACGCATTGAAGTCAGTGGGCGACAATTTTTGTATATGTGATTATTTGGTCCACATGCATTAAAGTCAATGACATCAACGCAGCGGATTCTTTGCCGGCGAATTGTCGCCGCAGTTTCGAATGAATTTACTTGCAGTGAAACAAGGAAATTTGCTGCAAATTTGTGTCTGCCGAATTTATTATATGGAAGTAAAACCATCTTATTGGGTTTCATTTAATTTTTACATGATTTTCTAGTAGACTTTAGGTACAAAGATCCAAATTATGGAAATTTCTGTTATCTGAAAAGCCCCAGGTGCCGAGCATACTGCATAATATGTCCCATACCTGTATAGAGACCCCTGCTAAGAGTGGGTGTTGCTAGACTCACAATGCAGTGTTCCACATATGCTCCTTACCTTTAGGGCTGCTCTTGTCACTTTAATGGGATCATTTACAACACAACCTCAAAGCAGGTGCTCTAAAAGAGAGGCATTTCATTCAGGTATTTGATACAAACACACTCTTGCGTTCTCACACGGTTACCAATGTGGTTATGTGTCTATTTTGAATGGTGCAAACTTTGCCTGTACACATGGGGGATCCTGGAACCAGGCCTGGACTGGGAGTCAAAATAGGCCCTGCCATTCCAAGTACACAGAGGCCCAAACAGCCCCCCACCAGCCCAAACAGCCCCCTACCAGCCCACTATATGGTATATTTCTATTGAACCACACAGCAGCCCCTCTGGCATTTGCCAGAACCCACAGATTGCCAGTCCGGGCCTGCCTGGAACTACAACCAGCTTGAACCTGATATTATCTCCAGGGTTCCATTGCGTGATATCTATCCTGACGAAGGGAGGTTTTACCCCCCGAAACGTTGATATTGGTGGTGAACACAAATAAAAGAAAAACTGCAGAAAATAGGTGTGTGCGGATCCATAATTGAAACTGCCAATAGTCGCACTAGACTTGAGCTCGGTGAATCAGATGCAAGCAACGTTTGAGCATGCGCTGTATAAGTACCACGACCTCTGCTCTGCTTCAAAATGCAACCACATTTGTGTCTGTTTTGATGCATGGTGAGGTAGGAGCAACTCAGAATTATAGATAAAAACATGGAAATAAATATGCATGCGCCATTGCACTTTGCACACCACACTTGGATTTTAAATGATTTTCCTGCTGCATATTATTACCCTTTATTTACATGGTACTGTTAAGCTGGCCATAGACACAAAGATCTTTCCCCGATATGCCACTAACGGCATGGCTATATCCAGGGGCGATTCTTGCTATTATGCCGCCTGAGGCGGCTTTCTTTCGCCGCGCCCACCCCTCCCCACGGTGTGCGACGCTTAGTACAGAGAGCGCAATAGCGCTCTCTGCACTAGAAGAGCCGAATTTCTGGTTTGAAAAACGGAAATTCGGCTCTTAGTTACCAGGAGCGGCATTTTTGCCGCCCCTGGCAACCAGGGGAGCGCTGCCGCCTGAGGCGAGTGTCTCAACTCGCCTCATTGGTGGAGCGCCCCTGGCTATATCGGGGGTAATTAGAACGTTTGGCCGTATGGCCGAACGATCGAATTAAGATGCGCCAAGGGGCTCCGAAGGGTCGGTCGGTTAAAAATCAAACCTCCCCGATCGATATCGTGGCCAGATATCGATCGGGAAGACCCGTCGGAAGCCCCCATACACGGGCAGATAAGCTGTCAAATCGGTCCAAACGACCGATATCAGCAGCTTTATCTGCCCGTGTATGGCCACCTTAAATTATAACATATTACACAGCACTTCCAGAGATTGCTCATTTCATTTACATCACAATAAGTCCAATGTCTCAGCTCCAGGAGGCAACACACTCTATTATATCTTGTCTGTCCATGGGGTAGATTTACTAACGGGAACATTTTTGCCATTGTCAGCTTCTCACACCTCGCACCACTTCGCCAGGCACAAATGCACTACGACAACGCCAATTCACTAATATGCAAAGTTTCATCCTGGGCACCGAACGCTGGCAACTTTTCGCTAGCATTACTTCGGCAGTGCGAGCAATTCATAGCAAAGATGCGCTAGCATTCGTTTGTGCATAGCAAAAATTCGCTAGTGATCTGGTGCTTAGGTCAATTTGCATAGGGCGGGTAATTTAAAGTTGTATGAAGGTCTTTATTATAAATGTTGGTGCAAATGCTTGAAGTTACAACTTTTTTTTAAAAAATGTCCAGGGAATCTTAAAGGGATCCTGTCATCGGAAAACATGTTTTTTTCAAAACGCATCAGTTAATAGTGCTACTCCAGCAGAATTCTTCACTGAAATCCATTTCTCAAAAGAGCAAACATAATTTTTTTATATTCAATTTTGAAATCTGACATAGGGCTAGATATATTGTTAATTTCCCAGCTGCCCCTGGTCATGTGACTTGTGCCTGCACTTTAGGAGAGAAATGCTTTCTGGCAGGCTGCTGTTTTTCCTTCTCAATGTAACTGAATGTGTCTCAGTGAGACATGGGTTTTTACTATTGAGTGTTGTTCTTAGATCTGCCAGGCAGCTGTTATCTTGTGTTAGGGAGCTGTTATCTGGTTACCTTCCCATTGTTCTTTTGTTTGGCTGCTGGGTGGAAAAAGGGAGGGGGTGATATCACTCCAACTTGCAGTACAGCAGTAAAGAGTGATTGAAGTTTATCAGAGCACAAGTCACATGACTTGGGACAGCTGGGAAATTGACAAAATGTCTAGCCCCATGTCAGATTTCAAAATTGAATATAAAAAAATCTGTTTGCTCTTTTGAGAAATGGATTTCAGTGCAGAATTCTGCTGGAGCAGCACTATTAACTGATTCATTTTGAAAAAAAAATTTTTCCCATGACAGTATCCCTTTAATAAAGACAAGATAGTTAATCTAATGCCCTACACATGAGCCCACTGTAAAATTAATGTTACATGTTATGAAATGTCTGGAGAAAACCGGTTACCCAAAAAAAGTTTACGTCAGGACTTCCGCTTAAAAAAAAGGAAAAAGTCGCCAGCATTTTTTTAAACTTAATGCATTTTCGGCACACAGGATATGATGTAAGTGACAGAAGATTGAGATCTAGCTGCTTTTAAGGACTTCGCCTGGTCTGAGGTGGCGAAGTCAAATCTGGAGAAAGAGGAAAGTTTCAGTAAAATCCGCACTTTACTGAATTTGCTGCGTAACTACCTTTCGCCAAAGCGAAAAGTTGCCTGCAGATAGAATGCTAGCAACAGTCTCTTTTGTTAGCGAATTGACCTGTTAGTGAATAGACAATGTCCCTAAGGATGGTAACACTGGCGAATAGTCGCTAGCGTTAGCCCCTTCGTCCTTTAGTGAATCTGCCCCCATATGTCCCAGAACACAATAGAAATGGCATGACAGGGGCATGTTGACAATCAAACCATTAGGAATTACGGACTTGTATTGTTCTGAGATGCAATCCAGTCATTCATCTTGTATCCTCTGTAGGAAAACAAAGGCACGGCAGTGATTGACAGCAATATGAAAAGGGCAAAATGTTAGATAACAGCACATACAGAAGAATATGATATTCCTCAAACGTTAATAATTTCCACACGCTAAGGAATCTTTGGGGAACAACGCAAACCAGGCAGATTGACAAAGCTTTTTACAATTCTCCTGAAATAACTTCATCAGAAGGATCCACAGCACCTCCAGAGATTGCTTCTTTATTTATATCTTTATTAAATGATGAATACAGTGGTACCAGTCTTCAGAAGCACTGTATTCATTAGGGGTGGGGTGGAAAGGCAGGTAGGCAAAAATTTTCACTAGATCTAGCAGCCAATCAAAAAATATTGGTTGCTGCTTTACAGTGCAGCATTGTTACACCGCAATTCTTGCTCACAGTTGAGCCCTTCTGGAGAAAAGGTATTGTTTGTGTGGCCACCTGTAACAACAGACAAAACAGCAGACGATGATGAGGATGTCAAGTTGGGAGGGTGGGCTGTGATGTTGGGGCGGAGATGTGGCATCAAGGGGTCGGTTATTGCCTTGGAGAAATATTATCTCTACTACTTCTACTTGGTGGAGCACAGGACTGCTCTTAATAGTTGGCCTGACCATGTTATACCTGTGGTGTGTACCATGACAGGAAACTAGGCTACCTTCATTCATGATGCCTCTACTACCTCAGTTTGATTTTTTTGGATTCTTGTACCCAGGCCCATCTTCTTCTCAGACCCTGGAAGATCCACCTCCTGTTCTATCCAGGAATAAAGCTGACTTCTACCCTGCCGGTCTGGCTGTGTGCCTTGTTTAGGAAGAGCCAAGTGCTCCATGAACATAGTCTGATCACAGAAAATTAAAGAATCCGCCTTTTCCACGTGGGCATAGGTGACAGAACTGTGACTTCCGGAGAAATTGGGGAATCAACCCTTTGGGTCCACGTGCTATGTGTTACTTTGTGACCTGTTACTGTAAACATTCCATTTGTATAGATTTCTGATGGGACATCAAAGCATGAATAGTTACTGTTAATACCATGCCTATTATGGTTGCTACATGGCCTGTATCTCACCACAAGCATTATACCTGCTGGTAATTTTTTTCCACCTCCAGATCTCTTCCAATCATCCCAATCCCATCTCTCCCTCTATTCCCCCAACACCTCTGTCTACTCAACTCAGCCTACTCAACAAATCCCCACCGGTGTCCTTTGGAGGTCCAATTGCCACCCATCACCCAGCCCTTTTTGGCCTACAGTTGGTATTGCCCCTGATAAACTGTTGATATGCTTCATGCTATGGATATCACAAAGGCATCAAAATGGTTTAAGGTGGATGATGATAGTTATTATTGCTTCTCATAGGGACATCCTGAGCCTTGAGTGTCTGAAACTGACACCAGCACCCTAAAAAAAGGTGCACCTAACAGAGGTTGAGGAGAATTCTACTAAAAACGTGAGGGCACAGGCAGGACACGTGTGAACAGGCCCGGGATTTGTGGAGAGGCCACCAAGGCCCAGGCTTAGGGCAGCAGGATTTTAGGGGGCGGCTCCCCAACCACAACCACATTGGTTCAGAAACGCTGGGGATGAGCAGGAGAAATGATAATTTGTTTTTTTTTTTAAATCTCCTATGTGCCAATCCCTATTGCTCTGGTCCCGATGTGAAAATTTGAGCGAATAAAAGGGAGGGGACAGGGTGACAAACAACAGTGGGCCATGGGTGTCCGCTATGTAAATCCGGCCCCGTGTGTGAAGCCACTGCATAAGCCATGGTTGATGTTTTGACAAGTGCTTGAGAACCCAAGGTGCAAAAATAAAATCTAAAAACATTGTTAATAATTTAGGGTATAAATGAGTAGCCTCTCTGTAACCTTATCTAACCTTTTACACATTGACAGTAATGGCATGTAATGTCTCTGTAGCGTCCCACCTCTCTCTGACCCACTTCTGCTCTTTTTTTTGTCTTAATTCCTCCCAGTACAACAATTAACGCCATTTTCAGAAGCCACCCGATGTATGTGTAGGAAGACGCCTCGTTGAGACCGTATAATGAAACTTTCTCTAAGCCTAAATGATTCAGAATTGGGTTATGAGATAAGCAAATGAGTTTTCCCAGAGCAGACAGATGAGAATCTCGTGCCAGAGATGAGTGCTGTGCTGCACTCCGTGTCTAGTAACCTACTTATTCTCGCTTGACATTTGAAAGAGGGAAGTGGCTTTTAACATCTATAAATACATGATGAAAAACGCAACTTCTATCGCTTGAAGAAACCCCCAGATGTAATATAAAATTCTCGCACGTCTTCCGCACTGTGGCTCAGACAAAGCCTAATGTGGTGTCAGTAATGATAAAGTCAGAGCTCGCATTCAAATGTAATGCTTCAAACCCTTCCGGCAAATGGAGGCAAACAGGCAAAAACGTAGAAAATGCATCTTTCATTATGGGGTGAATGAGTGGAGTCGAATACAGTTTCTATCGCATACTGTATACACTCCATTATGAGAAAGTCTGACTTTCTCACAGGTCACAGGTGTGGGTCTGTTATCCAGAATGCTTGGGACTTGGGGTTTTCTGGATAAGGGGTGTTTATGTAATTCTGTGCAATGAAATAATACATATTTTTAAAAAAACTAGTGAAGCTTTTTCTGCTTTTTTTAAGTGTTCATATGAATCCCCAAATCCAGGGGTACAGATTCAGTTGAATACTCAGCAGAATAAAAACCCTTCATGTGCACAAAAAAAAAAGAGGGGGGCGGGAAAACCCAGAATCAGTACCGTCAGGCTCTGGATTCGTCCAAATCCTGAAGCAAATCTGGGATATGGTGCATCCCTAGAAAAAAACAGTACAGGTATGGGATCCGTTAACCGGAAACCCGTTATCCAGAGTGCTCCAAATTACGGAAAGGCCGTCTCCCATAGACTCCATTTTATCCAAATTTGTTGAATTGATTTCTGGGTAGGGGGTGGGGGCGGTGGGGGTCGGCAGCAAGTTTGGACGTGCCGCGTTGTTTTTGTGGGCTGGGCTTGGCGGCCCAGTGCAGGAGGGTCCACAGGCCGGTGGTTGGGGACCCTTGCTATAAAATACCCTTCCTGTACCTGAAAACCTTCAATATATTGGGCAAGCTCTTTGTAGGTATTTTCAAGCTTTGATGTCTGTTTGGAGTGGCGACAGCATGACGAAAGCATGACTCTTTAACAGAGGGTTCCCAATGCCAGTGGCGTAACTAGAGTTTGACTTGTTTTACCAATATTTATTGAAGTTGTATATGAATAAGGGCCTCATGGGGCCCATATACCTCCTGGGCCCTCCTGCAGCCGTAGGGTCTGCTTCCTCTGTCGTTTTGCCTCTGCCCAATGCCTTTCATATGCCTTTCAGTGTAAAGAGAGGGTCAGTTCCTGTGCTGTACCTTTTTATGCTGGCTGACAAGCTAAGGCCATGGGATATCTGTATTTATAGATATATGTATGTTTGACTTGTGAAGCCAAGGGCAACAGGGAGTCACATGGGACCAAGCATTTTAAAAGTAGACAATTAAATTGGAGAGTAAGGCAAATATATGGGCCTTATAGTACAGCACTGTCTTCAAACCAGGGCCGGAACTAGGCGTAGGCAGAAGAGGCACCTGCCTAGGGCTCAACAATGGGGAGGGGCACTGTGCAGGTACCTGTTCTGCCTACCCCTAGTTTGTAGTTGCTTCCCTCTGCTGCTTGACCCTACCCTGCCCTTTCCCCTCCCCACTCTGTACCTCCCCTCTGCCACTTTCCCTCCCCACTTTGCCCCTCCCCTCTGCAGCTTCCCCTACCCACTCTGTCCCTCGCTTCTGCTGCTTCCCCTCCCCTCTGCAGTTTCCCCTCCCCACTCTGTCCCTCCCCTCTGCCGCTTTCCCTCCCCACTTTGCCCCTCCCCTCTGCAGCTTCCCCTCCCCACTCTGTCCTTCCCCGTTGCAGTTTCCCCTCCCCACTCTGTCCCTCCACTCTGCAGCTTCCCCTCCCCACTCTGTCCCTCCCCTCTGCCACCTCCCCTCCCCACTCTGTCCCTCCACTCTGCCACTTCCCCTCCCTACTCAGTCCCTCCCCTCTGCAGCTTCCCCTCCCCACTCTGTCCCTCCCCTCTGTCACTTCCCCTCCCCACTTTGCCCCTCCTCTCTGCAGCTTCCCCTCCTCACTCTGTTCCTCCCCTCTGCTGCGTCCCCTCCCCTCTGTCACTGCCCCATTGCAGCTCACGCGCTGGGGGGAGGTTGCCGACCAGGTTGCCTAGGGGGCCCAGTCAGCTTGGCCTATGTACTTTATCTATCAATTATCTATATGGTCTTTTTCCTTTAGATTTAAAACAAATGTATTTATTTATAATATTCTTTCAGTTGTGTGCGTGCGTTCTATCCCTGGTGCTTAGCTGCTCAGCTAAATTGTACAATTAATCTTAATGCCTTGTGTTACGGTTGTATTTTCCCAACAGAAATCCACTCTCGGTATGAACATTGCTACAGAAATTGAGCAATTACACAAGAGTTGTACTCAGTGTTGTACCTGGGTTGGGGGGCGGCGTGTCCTCCTCCTGAGTCTGTCCCCTACTCACTAACTTGCAAAAAACAAAACATGGTTCTTACTTTATCGTATGTATATTCAGTAGTTTTCTCCCAACACATATGGCCGATATGACTGGCAAGAGAAAAACAAGTGAACCTGATGTTCATTAGCCGGGAGCAATAAAACTATTAAAGCAATAACCATATATATTATCTCATGTCATGCATTACAGTTAATAATAGTACATACAAGTGGGACTGTTGCAGCTCTATAATCTAATATGCATTATATATGCATCAGATATTAACTTTCTCTTTTCTGTTTGGCAGCTGCCAGTTTTTATTTTTTAAGCACAATTCTATTTTTGTTTTGATTGACTGATTTAAAGGGATACCTGCATGGGAAAACTTGTTTTTTTTCAAAATGCATCAGTTAATAGTGCTGCTCCAGCAGACTTCTTCTGCACTGAAATCCATTTTTTCAAAAGAGCAAACTGATTTTTTTTATATTTAATTTTGAAATCTGAAATGCTGTAATGTTACCTGACATGTATGGTAAGATTGTGAGTATCAAAACCCTTGCGCTTTAAGAGAATAAAGCCTATTGCTATGTGTTTTGTTCAAGAACCTTCTTTTATTCAGTCATGCAGCACAAGTGAGGTGTAGTTGCACACAGGGTTGAACTGGGGGGCCAGGTGCCTTCATATCGCAGATGTGGGTGCGGATCTGGGCCCACAAGAGCCGGGTGCCCACCGTCTTTTTTTTCCTGGTGTCTCGCCGGCCCAGTCCGACCCTGGTTGCACAACACCCCTTTAAGTAGCAAAGGCCCATCCTGTGGAGAGAGGGTAAAATGAAACCGGTGCTCTGTCTGTTTCCTAGCCGGGCAAGGTCTAGCCTAGCCTACATGGGGTTGCAAATGCTACTTGTTGCTATGGGTTACTAGAGCTCAAGCAAAGCTTTCCAAAAAGTGGACATAACCAGGCAGATCAGGAACGTGGCCCAGTTTTAAAGGGGTTGTTCACCTTCAAACACTTTTTCCAGTTCACTTGGTTTCAGATAGTTCACCAGAAAGAAAGACTTTTTGCATCTACTTTCTATTTGTGACTGTTTTTCTAATACTGCATTGTAAAGTTTCATTTTTCACCTTCTAAAGCAGCTCTGGGAGTAGGGTTGCCAACTCTTTAACTGTTCTAAATTGATACATTTAGTTGATACATTTGTTATCTTTGTCCCTGCTGAGCAGAATCCCTAAGTGTCATTAAAGGCAGCTGTTAGAATTGATACAATAGTTGCTGATATTCCACAGATGCTGCTGAGAAATGGATCAACTAATGAAGCAAATTGTAACAGTTCAGGATCTGCACCTGGATCACTGAGCTGCCAGACTGAAACACTAGAGACAGGGATTTTAAACTTCAATTTTGGAAAAACAATAAAAAATAGAAAGCAAATGTAAAAAGTCTTTATTTCTGGTGAACAATCTGAAAAAAAAAAGTATTTGGAAGGTGAACAACCCCTTTAAAGGGCATGTAAAGGAAAAAAAATAAAATTCAATTTTTACTTTCTTTAATGAAAAAGAATCCGATCTCCAATATACTTTAAAAAAAAAATGTGTACCGTTTTTATAAGAAATCTGACTGTATGCAGTGAAATTCTCCCTTCATTTACTGTTGTGGATAGGAATTGTCAGATGGTCCCTAACTGCTGAGCAGGGAAACAATCATACTTATGAACAGCAGGGGGAGACCGCGCCTTACTTCCCAGCCATGCAGAACTCAAGCAGCTTTGTTTATGACAATCCCTAAGCAGCCCAGACCACACTGAGCATGTGCACAGTCTTAGTCTTGCAAAGATGTTTAACAAAGTTACAAAATGGTGACCCCCTGTAGCCAACTTTGAAAGCATAAATTATTTGTTTGATTAGGCTTGTGGTGCAGTAAGTTCATGTTTATATTTAGTATACAAAATACAGCATTTCTAGCCTTATTCTATTGTAGACTTTACATGCCCTTTAAGTAAGTTGACCCTAGTTTGTGTATGTTATAAGGACCTTATTATAAAAGGTTATTTGTACCAGCTGTGCTTATACATCATTCACAGTTTACAATCTAAGGTCACACATACTAGGGTGAATTTTATCATGAGTCAATTAACTTGCTAGGGTAGGATTCATGCAGATTTGGGGAGAACATACAGGACCCCAGCAGTGAAGAGCAGAAGTGTTTTCCATTGAGACCCCTCACCTGACCTTAGACTGTAAACTCCACAAATATAATTGATGAAAAGGTATCAGCGTTAAATATAAAATAAGGAATGATAAATGAATGATATAATCTGCTAATACAGACACACAAATAGTTTCACCAATCCCTTTCCCTAAATAAAATATAATTCCCGTGCTTGAATCCTTAACCCCTAATAACATCTGGGGCCGGGAATCAGATTTCCCTTCTTGCTTTTCAGAAGGATTACGGGTGCAGTTTATATGTGACTATTCCGCATTTCTACCAAATATATCGCAAGTTAATAGTACGAGACCCTGTGAGTGTATAGAGGGTGAGTGTCTAGCGCAGCTTAGACTGCAGCTATTTCTGATGATGATGATGAGAGCCATGTGGCTTGTATGTCCTACAGGGTATGTCAGCTGCTTGGAGATGATGAAGGATGCGTTATTAATATATGACATCATCTGTATTTAGCCGCAAGAGAAAGAAAATACACAAACCTCACCCACAGATTCAATATTTAGATGGCAGCAAAGCCAAAAACCCTCCTATTCATGTTGAAATGCCACCGCTTGTAATGTATTAGCCACAAGGAAAAGAAGAGTGCCCAAGTGTCGGACTTACGCAAAATAAAAGGTGCAAGTCAAGTGCAAGTGAATTTCGGAGGGTGCGGGTTTCAGACATGTAATTGCTTAAATAAATACCTTGTGTAAATGAGAGTGTTAGAGAAAAATATTATATTATTATATGCAGAACAGTATTGTGATGCTGAGGGGGGCATAAAGTGGCATATTAAGGATTATATTAGATGCCACTGCTTAAAGGAAATCTAAAGACAAAAAATTAATTGAGTGCTAATTTGTAGTGATATTTGCATTATTGGACCCAAGAATGGGATCTGTTATCCAGAAACCCGCTATCCAGAACTATGGAAAAGCCGTCTCCCATAGACTCCATTATAATAAATAAATTTCGATTTTTAAAAAGGATTTTCTTTTTCTCTGTAATAATAAAACAGTAGCTTGTACTTGATCCCAACTAAGATATAATTCATCCTTATTGGAAGCAAAACCAACTCATTGGGTTTACTTAATGTTAACAGGATTTTCTAGTAGACTTAAGGTAAAGATTCGTTATCTGGAAAACTTCAGGCCCTTAGCATTCTGGATACCAGGTCCCTTACCTGTACCAGGCTTCTGACTATACTCGGGGTCAGCAACCTAAGGATTAATTGAATTCAGGAAGTGCAGTTGGGCAGACCTGTGCCCAACCCAGACCTGTGCCTAACCCAGACCCATTGACCTGCAGCCTGACCCACCACCCCACTATACCCCCTACACAGACTCGATACCTGTCCTGCATCAGCAAGGGTTCACTCACCACCCTAGCCAAGCACCCAAACTAGCCTGGTCGGTAATATCGCCCAACAGGTACACATGCACAAAAAAACTCAGCACAAAAAGAACAACACGTATGTGTGCAAAAAAGACTGCACACGTCGGCTACAGCGGTGAGCCAGGACCAGACTAGGGGGTAGGAGAAGCAGAGAAGGTGCGTGCCTGGTGCCCCACAAGCTTTGCGCCCCAGGAACGTGCCTATGGTGCTTACACTTAGTTCTGGCCCTGCATGGATTTGCACTCCGGAGGCATATCACCTGGGTAAAGGAAAACATTTGCTAGATCATGAGGGTAGGAGGGAGGAATAGACTCACAGCTGAACTTTCCACCCGAAACCCAACAGATTTGTGGGTACTCCACGGGTACACGACCCAGTCATGATTATGGCACGTGACTTTAGGGGGCAGATTTATCTAGGTTCGAATTAAAAATTAAAATTTTTAAATTCGAATTTCCAGTTTATTACAGTGAAATTCTACAAGAAACCCAACCGCTTTGTGGGTACTCCACGGGTACACGACCCAGTCATGATTATGGCACGTGACTTATGGGGCAGATTTATCATGGGTCGAATTGAAAATTTACATTTTTAAATTCGAATTTCGAGTTTATTTCAGTGTAATTAGACTAGGAAATAGTCCAAATTTGATAAGAGTTTTAAAAAACTGTCCCTTCAAAGTCAACTATTCGCCATCTGAAACCTGCCTAATTGGTGTTTTAACCTATGGGGGGACCTCCTACAATCAATTTGGAGTCCTTTGGTGGACTTTTGAAAATCAATATTTTTTTTTGGTGAAAAAATTTGAATAGAATTCGAATCAAACTTGATTCAAGTTTGCAGGTCGATCCTATCCACCCGAATTTACAAGATTTGGATTTTTTAATACATTTCGAGTTTATGGGAGTTTTTATAAACTACTCACTTTCCAAACTATTATTCCTCCTCTCCTCACTCAACCTCTTTATTCTCCTAGTCTCTTTTCTCTACATACTATAGTCTATTCTTCCATTATTAAGCCTCTTTGTTCCCATAAAGAAATAGGGAACGACCATGAAATAGGCCAAATGGTTAGAATCAAGACACCACTGACACCTGGGCTCACCGGGAGTTTTCTTGGTATCCTGGTGGGCCAGTCTGACACTGGGTCCATAGATACCTAATATCAATTCTGTGTGACCTGTCCCTGATATTCCCATTTAATAAACCAAGAGTAAAACCTGGTCATTTTTGGACTCTTTTGGAAGCTCATGTGGCTTTGAATCCATAACTAGTTTCTTATAACATTGGTACAACAGGTATGGATTCTGGGCTGATAAACATGTTTGAGTTTAGGTTATAGTATGACCTTCACTTCACTTATGAGGGGCCTTGCTGTGAACTTTAAGTTCCCCCTCCTTGGGCTTTCACCCCTCCACATAGAATGGCTCCAGACCTGATTCCAGACCTTAGTGAAGAGAAAACTGTTACTTATCTGATTTTGGTGCAGAAATGTTTTTTTCATGAAACCTTGTCTGTTTTATTAACTCTAACAGGCCTGAATGTTGACTAACCCAATGCATGTCTCTAGCATAGACGGATGGATATTATCTAGGAATAGTATTGCATCAACTTTTTTGTATTTGGATCCCTTTTAAGTAAAAAAAAAAATCTAAATCCCTGTTTTCCCTAGGCCAATGATAATAGAGTGGCCATTTATGATCGCAAGTGCCATGAGAAGAATGCAGGTTGGGGTCCAATTGGCAGGATTTTTGTTGCAATTTAATGGAGGGACATTTGTTGAATGGCAAATACACTTTGACCCCTTAGCTGTCCATGGATCACAGTTAGAAGAGCAAGGAAGCAGCAGCCCAATGTTGTCTGCACCCAATGGGTTTCCACAGAGGAAAATATAAGCGTATAGACTAGAACACTCTACTAGTCACTGTGGGTTATGAGACCTGGTGCAAACTTTCAAGGCCTTATTTATGGAACATAAAGCAGATGCTGAGGGAGGTATTAGTGGATAATCCCTATAGACTTTCATTACATTACTCCTTATGATAACATTCTTGCACATGACAATAAAAAAACATAGTAGATTGCTACAGAATTTTATTGGCTAATAAAGGACATTTTAGTTCAGGCTTTAATACCAACTGAAATATCGAATTGGAAAAATGTAGCAAGTGGGAAAATCTCTCTTTCTTGCAATTTGATAAATATATCCCGTCAAAGATCCTTCACTTGGAGGCACCAGGCTGTGGGAAACACGTGACTCATCAGCGAGCTCATTAGACTTTACCCAGTGACTCAAAGCAGGAAAGTCTAGTCTGGGTTTTTTTGTCAGCACCTTCTGTCCTTAGGCCAAGGATTCAGTTCATCAGGTATTGCAGGACTACAGGGCACAGCTTTCGAACTAAACTTTTTAAAACAGCATTTATAAAAGCAGCAACAAAAAGAAGTGGCCTCTGCTTGATTCCAAAGACCAGGGTTATCCAAGCAGCTGCCTTTGCATAGGATGATGCCATGGCATATTCTGTTATAGCCACCAGCCAGTCCAAGAGTCCAACAGACTTCTTAACATTACAGTGTCACGAAATAAAAAGATCAAGTTAGCAAGACAGACTTATAAAAGATTTGGTTTTCTTGGCTCTAAAACAAGTTTTGAAGTTCATCCCTGGAAAATGATGATTTTATTGATGTGGAGCTAAACTTGTATCACTGTGTTGTTGCAAAGGGTTACAAAAAACGTTTGGCAGGTACAATATGTCATGAAGGCCATTTCTAATCCAATTCTATAAATATATTTTTGTGCCCTGTCTTGCAGTTATGAGAATGTCCACTGTGCGCCATCTGTGAGCAAGATCATTTGTGATCATCATGGGCTCCTCATGGGCTCCCTTATAATATGTCATTAGTGATGGACGAATTTGCACCGTTTCGCTTCACCGAAAAATTTGCGAAACGGCGCCAGCGTCTCGTTTTTAACACCGCCGCCCGTTTTAGACGCCGACGCCCGTTTTTTTCTATGCCGGCGCCCGTTTTTGACGCCGGCGTCCATTTTTTCGAAAAAAATTTTTTGACGCCGGCGAATTTTTGCCGCGAATTTTCACGGGCGTTTCGCAAATTTATTCGCTGGCGGCGTATCGCGCAAATTTGCCATGAATTCGCGCCTGGCGAATAAATTCGCCCATCACTATATGTCATCCTTTTGCTTGCACAGCCTGTGATCCCAAAACTCCTGAAAAATTAAATTGTATTTGGTAATTCTGCCATCATCAAAAGTAGACCCTAAAATGCAAAACATTTTAAAATATTAAAAATATATAATAAATATGAGTTCCATTTATAGATCTGTATGTAGGTACTGTAGGTAACATAGCTATGTCTCACAAGATATGAATGCAGCTCTAGGTGGAGATAGGTAGAGGTAGGCCACCTCGTCAGGCGCTAATTCATTACAACTACGCCAATTTTACTAAAATGCATAGTTGTATCTCTGCAGCTGACCGCTGGCGATGTTTTTCTAGTGTAAATTCATCAGTGCAGGCATTTCATAGCGAACCTTCACTAATGTTCATTTCTGCCTAGCGAAACTTCGTTAGTACTCTTACGTTTAGATCAATTTGAATAGGGCGGGTTCATATAGGTCAAATATATGTCTTAATTGCTGTTAATGTTGGGAAAATTGTTTGAAATTGTTTGGCCAATAAAATGTCCAAGGAAGCAAAATAAAGACAAAAGAGATCCTCTAATGTCCTACACATGCGCCCACCCTAAAACAAATGTGGCATGCCCCTCAAATGGTTTAAAAAAATGTTAAAACAACATTTTTTAACAGTCACAACTTTTAAACACAATCCCACTTAAAATGTGAAAAAACGCCAGCCTTTTTTATCATTTTATAACTTTTCAACATACAGGATATGATGTCACTGACATAAGATTGAGGAGGATGTAGCTTCATCTTATCAGTTCGACAAGTCTACGCTGGGGAAGGAAACTGGCGGAAGGGGTAACGTCATGGAAAATTCGTACTTTAGTGAATTTGCGGAGTAATAATGATTGCTTGCCTGAGCGAAGATTCGCCTGGCGAAAGGCTGCGAAACTTTGTTAAAGATGTACTCTTTTGCTAGTGAATTGTCCTCTGTGCCGTAAGTTAACTGGCGATCTTCCTGCGGATTGGATTTCTGGTGAATTTTCGCTAGCGACAGCTACTTCGCCCTTTAGTAAATCTGCAACATATGGAGGTGATGTTTGAGGCATGCTTGACTCAAGCTTGAGAGGTGAGGAGGCTCTTCTTGCCCGTTTCATATTTGACGTGGCTATGGTAATGTTGCCCTAGGATCCTAAGTTAAAAAAAAAATCACACCATGGTGCAAATATAGAAAATGTATTATTGTGAATGTGGCAAAATATTATTTCATTTACCTGTGGGCGGATCTTCAATTTAAGCTATAAAATCCATTAAGGCCAAGCCCACGTGAAAACGGGGTACTCCATATACTCATCAACAGACACAACTGAACAACAAACCATTCTATTCACTGCCAGTTGTGAGTTTACATGCACATTTGGGCATATTGGACCTACAATTTATTTAACCTGGGCCTAAATTAACTGACTATTTATTTAGAACACTAGTGATGAGCTACTTTATAGAACTGAGTTCCATGCTGTCCTGAATCTCCAGACTGTCATCACTTTGAAAGGAAAAGCCCGAGGCAGATAATAAATCATAGGAACCATCTCAGATATTATCCCGTTCTGAATCACTCACCATGCGTTTGTCTTGCACTGCACCATCACAATGGCCCCCGGCATTCTATACGTTCAATATCTGTCTGTGAGTGCTGACTGCTGCAGAACTAATAATCCACCCCTGTTCCAAAAAAAGCTTCTACGTATAAATAATAAGGAAATGTATCCACAAGGCGCACACAAAGCTTTCAGTAATTTATGACACGAGTCATTGATATAAAAGCATTTATAGAATTCAGTGAAAAGGGACTGCCCTGCAAAATTTGCCATGAAATTTCACACTCCCCGATAAATTAACGCAATGATTACAATTGGAATTGCTAACAGCACTTTTGCTTCTACTGGCTCTTTTCTATTTTATTTGTACATTCTATAACACTGCAGTTCTCCGGGTTCCCCTTTTTCCTTATCTGTTATTAGGGAAAAGATCAATACCGTGGTATTTGATAAGGTTTTTTATAACTAACAATTCAAGCTTGAAATCTCCCTCAGTTAATAACATGTATATAGAGTAAACTCTTTCTATCCTGCATTTCTTAATCATCTGTATTGTTTCCCAAGAATTTCACTGGAAAATGTCTCCTGATTAATGTCTCCAAATCTTGCGAATTTAGCTATGATGCGAATCACAGTCATTCCTTATTCGTAAAAAGGGGATGCGAATGCTCCTGGTGTCACAATACTGTTATGGGAGGCAGAAGCTTGGAAGGCTATTTTTAGGGGGTTAGTGAGTAACATGGTTCAAAGTTTTAAATTTATTCCATCAGGGATAAAAGTCACTGTAAATAGAACCATAATTAGTCTGTGTGAGGACCCTTGTGGTCTAGTAAGCCGGCAGAGACGCCCGCCGCAGTGATCCTCTTCTCTCTGTCGCGTCTCTGTTGCATCGAGAGCGCCATGACGTCATTGAGTTTTGGCGCGAATATTTTGGTTGGTAATCATTGCCTGTTGTTAGGTCTAACTTGCTTAGTTTCTGGGTGTGATTTTCTGTCTGTTTGATTCAAGTTTCGATCCTTGCCTGCCTTAATATTCTTTGAATGCTGCCTGTACCAACCCCGGCCTTATTGACCTGGCTTGAACTCCGCCTGTATCAACCACTGCCTCTCTGACCCTGCTTGAACTTCGTCTGTACCGACCCCGTCCTGCCTGACCCTGCTTGATCTCCGACTGTACCGACCCCGGCTTGCCTGACTACGCTTTTCGCCTATTCCCTGAACTGTTGCCTTCCATCCAAAACCTTGGAAACACACATGCCCCTTTGCTCGTTCAGAACATCTGCTTTGTTCCTCTCAAGTTAAGACCTGGTGGCATCTGAGTAGCTGAGGGCTCCTCCCGAGGGCAAAGACAGCTGCTATAGGTGGAAGATTGAGCCATGAACAGGAAGGTTAGCACTTGTTCTGAATTTAGGGAGCTGTACATGACAGAGGCTTTTGGGAAAGACAAACATACCAAAAAAAATTTAAATCAAGAGGAGTAAGTGCATGGTGTAAAGTGCAATAAATGGGTACAATTTACCATGTTTTTCACAATTTCTGGAATTTGCCAGTCTACACAGGGCAATGAAGTTCCAGGATTTTACCCCAGTTCCCAGGGCATTGTCAAATATTCATTTAACTAAAGAAATTCCATGAACTACTAATTTTAAAGAATGTATAATTTTTATTAAGTTAACATATATAAAAATAGTACAACAATGGCCCACCTTATGTGTTTCATACCCTCCGGTACTTAGTCATAGGTGTCTTTGGCAGTTTCACATCAGTCACAGAATTTAAAACCAGGATGATCCCATCCTTTCTAGTTTAAAACCAATCAGTGGGATTGACCTAACTTCCTTATATCGTATATTGTAAAGTGATGCCTTTACGGGGTGTTGTTCTAGTACTATTACCTATAATCTGTATACAGTACATATATATGGTACTAGCTCGTCTATAATATTCATGATAACATACACCAACATTTCATCAATTTCAAGACACTAGAAATGATAAGCAATCCAAAAAATATATAGTAAGCATAAAGATTCAGTCAAATGTAAATAAGTTAAAAACCAACCACCGATGAATTATTTAAGAGCAATATGCATCACATCTCCTAAACGGACCCCATCACTATTATGGATATATCCCAATTTTCAAATGTGTCTTAATCATCCTTAGCAAGACTGGCCCTACTTATGTTTAAATATAACATGTGACATCAAATTCATAATTTAATCCTAATGGTAGGAAATGGAAAAACCAGAACACCTCCCTCTTTGCCAAAAGCCTTATGGAATCACCTCCTCTAATTCCTAGCCTTACTCTTTCTATCCCTTGAACAGAGAAATAAGCAATATCCCCCCCCCCATTACATTGTGTAAAGTGTCTGGTTACATTACTCCTTTCTGCTTCTCGTGGATTCCTAATTTGACTCAAATGTTCTCTCACCCTTTCTTTTAATTTTCTGCTCATACAGCCTACAGTACATATTGCTTGTTACACTTCAAACAAGTGATCAAATAGATCACAAATGGAGTGTTACAGTTCACATAACTTTTTATTTCAAATGTCGTATCTGTCACTGGTGATTAAAGCTCCTAGATACTTTCATGTGTCCACAGGTCATACATCTATGGCTACCGCATTTGTAATTGGCAACTGTCTTTAGTAGCCCTGAATTTTCTATGGGTATCTCTCCCCCCTAAACAGGCTAGGCGATAACATATCTATCAAGTGTTTGAGCCTGTTTTGGAATATCCAAGCTATCCAAGCTGAGCACCTAATATTCAGGGCACAGCTCACAGCCAGGGCTCACTGCACATGGGACAAAAGACTTACTCCCCCTCCCAGATCCAATTTAGGCCCAACTCTCAGCTGGCCACAGCAAGGGATTTCCAACCATGTGGGATTTTCAGACCATAGGGGAACTTAACCCTATAGGTCCATACAAACACTATACGAACTTACAGACATAAATATAAATAGACATACATACATGGAGTAATCCAGCCCCTCCTATACCACATTCCATTGTGAAGTGATAGATCGATTGGACTTGAAGTCCATTTGTATTTCAGAAAATCTGAGCACAAACCACTATGAAAGAAATCACGTTACAAAAGAAGAGAGGGGCTGCATTACAGTTTCAGCTTAAATGTGTTTGGAAAATAGTTCTTATCTAAATATAGCTTCTTTTCAATCTGTGGAATCAAGTATGTCTGTATATGAAAAAATACATTTATATTTAATCTTAGATCAATATTTTTATAATATAGTTATGATAACCTCCAGAAATCTATATGTGATTATAGAACTTGCTCCCATTTATATAAAATGCAACTTGTATTTTAGGCTTAGTATTCCTTTCCTGACCCTGGATCCTTTGTGGACCTTTCAGCCCTCAGCTGATGTTCCTCCTGTGTTTTTTCCTCTCAATGCTTCATGCCTTGTGTCCCCTTATCAGGGTCAACTTTTCTCCCAACAAAAATCTAAAAGGAAAAGGGATTATAAAGCTAAACAGGAAGGATATCCTATTAATCCCCCATTCCATGGAGTACTTTTGTTCTTGCCATTGAACTTGGATGGCTTCATTTCCGAGCAGAGTATTTCATTGCAGCTGCATTTCTACATTTGTAGCTTACTCAGTTCTCTTTAATAACCGCCAGTTTTATTATGAGGCTTAAAAAGCTACATAATACCTTCAACGCCTACAACATACACTGGGAGATCTTGCCTAAGCCTGAACTTCCCAGTAGTGGCAGCAACAAATGAAAGGGTTGGCTCAGACATTAAAGTATAAAATCTCCCTCTGACTCATCTCCAAATGAGTTATTGTACCTCATTTCTGTAGAATTCTATATTTAAATGACTTTAGCTCTATTCATCTTTCAACTAGAACTTCCAAGACCCCAAATCAAAGTCTTTTATGGTCTAACATATCCCCCATCTGTTGGATTATTGCCATCAACCACCTTAATTAAGGAAACATATTAAACATGGAAAATGACACAAAGCATTATTATTAAAGATTATTCATACTTATATGTACTGGTCAAATGAATGCTTCTGAGCCTCCCCCTCCCTGCTCGTGGCCCTGCTGTCTTTCACATACCCTTAGTATTAATAAAGTGCAATACCGTAAAACTGTGCACAATTGTTATATTTTGCTTTTTTAGCCATTAAAGCTCTCCCTGTTGCAGCTCCTGCAGTGACATACTGCTATAAGACAGGTGCCCAGTGCTGATTTCCTATGCAAGAGGCTTTTCACTCCACTTATAATTTTTCTGCTTCTAGAAAACCGACATTAGGGTTGGTATCTGATATTATCATTGGCATGCTGAATCCCTTTTACTGGCCCTCCTTAAACAATAATGATACTCTAGGAAAGGGTATAATTCCATCCATATTGTTCTCTAGAAAATGAACTCCCCCCTCAAACAATGGCATACCTCAAAATATTTGTGTCCTCAAAAATGGGACAATATTGGACAGGCCTCTAGTCAGCCTTAGTCATGCCCAGTTACACGCTGGTCATTCCCAAACGCTGCCCATTTCCCATTAATCTGTTTGGGGTCCCCTAAATTGGAGCAGTACCATGGAAAACTAGACTGTTGGGAGGTTTGCTTGAAGAATTATCATTACTTGGATTTGCCTGGACTCGTTTTTTCAACCTGGATGATATAAAATGCAAAACTCTGGCTCTCAATTTACTTAAAAATCAATATGTATCTCAGTTTTTATATTCAGCATCTTCTTATCAATGTACAATCAAGTGTAATTGGTGTATAGCACTGGCCATAGCCCATAACCTGATATAAAACGTGCTACAATGCTGGTTCGCCTAATATTGTATGACCTTGGCTGATTTAGAGCTAGAGACACCTGAGTTTATCCAAGGCCACTTGTCCATATTCCACTATTACTCCACTCTGTTTTCAAGAAACCCAGGTGGGTCCAATTTCAGATAGCCTGAGGTCTATGGGACCTGTATTTCTGATGAACCCATGTAAGACTACTTTGTTTTTGAGGATATAAGATTTGTTTAGTCATACAGAACTGTGAGAGATTTTTTCTTAATTAACTTCAAGGAATTCCTCCAGAAACTGTCTACTATTTCATGTAAATAATTTGGGGGTTTTAATCTGATGCAAGTAAAACAAAGGTTTTCAGACCTTAACATGTTCCTTCATGTTTATGGTGTAGTATACCTTTATTTGCTTTCATAAGACAAATATTAGAAACTACATATATACTTTTCATTTGCTTTATTTCTTCAATATTTTTTTGACTGTGGCAATGGCTCATCTTACTGTTTTAGGGCAGATACACACGCCAAGATTCGGGGAGATTTAGTCACCCGGCGACAAATCGCCTCTTCTTCAGGTGACTAATGTCCCCGAAAAGCCTTTCCGCCAGCTAGAATCTAAATCGCCAGTGGGATGGCACTTGGAGTTATTTGTTCCAAAGTCGCCCGAAGTTTCCTTGTGAGACAACTTCTGCCAACTTAGGAAAAGGAAGCGCTCCAAGTGCCATCCCACCAGCGATTTAGATTCTAGCCAGCTCACATGCCTGACCAACCTTTCTGGAGGTCATGCTTATTAATAATAATAATAATAATAATAATAATAATAAAAATAATAATAATAATAATAGAGAGATCAAGCCTTAACTTATTGGAGCTTTTTGTTTTTTTTATTGATCAGGCTAGTGCAGGTCTCACTAAACTCGTGCAGATTTCTATCAATAGGTCTTTTGGCGTTGTTTGATGGGCATTTAGTAAGGTAAAGCATGTAACTAGTTTGTTGCTATGGAAGATGGACAGAGAACTAGGAATGTTGAGAAATACAGTAATTCAGTCAAACAGGATTGCTGCCCTTGCCAAAGCCTGCTGCATTCATCTGTGCAATTTCATGATTGGCAGCCTAAACTCAAAACTAAAGTCAAGTTCCCTGTCAAAGTCAAGGCTCACCCTTCTGCCTATAGCAGCGGACTTTGGCTTCGGGAGGAGCCCTCAGCTATTCAGATGCCATCAGGACTTAATATCATTGGAACTGGACAAAAGTTCTAAGCAAAGGAAGGGGCCAATTGTAGCAGATTTGGAACTTAGAGAAAACACCTTATAGTTTAATGGCAGCTTCAACAGATGTGTGGTCTAAATCAGGCGGGGGTCAGTCCAGGCAGAGTTCAGGCAAAGTCGATATACAGGCATGGGTCGGTCCAGGCAGAGTTCTCAAGGTCAGAACACAGGCAAAGACAGGCAGAAGGAATCAGAACAGAAGTGCACCCAGATACTATGAAACATAGACCTACAATGAGCACTGATTTCTTACTGACCTGGGTTTAAATAGGTTTTGGCGCGAACTAACAGACTGAGGACGTCCCTGCAATGGCATTGACAGACAAAACCACCAGGTAAACTTACAGCAACGTTGTACAAAATTGCAAATATACAAAATAAATTTACCTGGAGTGAACAGTTGCTGAAGACTTCATCACAGTGTTTATTGCAGAAACTCAAGCACTACATCAGCCTTCCTCAGGTGCATTTATGTAGTGCTTGAGTTCATGAGGACGGCTGATGTAGCTGAAACATGTCATACTTGAGTTCCTGCAATTCTTTTAACTTTTTGTGATTTCCGGATGAAATCGATTGCATATTTAGAAGCTATTACACGGTGCATGGGGTTTGTTGCCTGTTGAAGAGTCTACACACTGTCTAAAGGGACTGGCAACTTTCCAGTCTAGTGTCCATCACAAACGTTCCTGCCTAGTGCCAACCCAAAAGAAGCTTCAGAGCCACAAGCTGTCATTATATCCAGGTTAAATGCATACTTTTATCCTGTTTTGTAACTGTATCTCACATTGTGGTGTGTTGCAAGCTCCTTCCATTCAGTGCTGTCATTGTTTTATATGCTTGCCAAGACATACATTGAATTAGATAACTTGGCTGCAGCCCTATTTTATGATGTCACTGTAATCATTCAGTTTTACATTCAGTTTTGATGTACAATTTGAATGTAAGAGGTATCATGCTATCAAGCTGATGATGAATGCAAACATTCATGATAGGATCAAAGTACAGCCATTGTGTGACTACCTGTTGACTTTCCAATGCTCTTTTGGCAGAACATTAAGTTCTAAATAAAGAATGAACACATCAAATTGATTGTGGTCACCAGGTTAGAGAATAGGTAATGGCCCAGGTTGTTCTGCCAAGTGTCACGGCCGGCACCCAATACCAGAACAGGTGCCAAGTACGCTGTTCTCGGCTCGGCTTCACCAGTAGTGTGACCACCGTTGGGCTTCGGGAGGAGCCCTCAGCTTACTTGGGTGCCACCTGGACTTAACGAGGGGTTCAAGGCAAGATGTTCTGGCTAGCAGAGGGGCACGGCAGGTAGATAGTCTGTTGGGCCGAAGGTCACGGTACAAATGGAGCAGGCAAGAGAATAGTCAGACAGGCTGGGTCGAGGCAGGCAGATATCAAGAATTGTCAGGCAGGCAAGGGTCAAACCGGGTTATCAATCAAAGGGTTAATCAAAAGAGGTAGTTGGTAATCAGGCAAGGGCCAGGATCCAGAAGTCAGAATAGTCAAAAGCCAGGCATGGGCAAGGTGCTGTGGAAAAAATGGCCTTAAATACTTTTTGAATTTCGCGCTTTTGCACGCTGACGTCATACATCAGTGTGCCTGCGCCTTTAAATACGAGGGAACACGCCGCGTGCGCCCTTAGGGAAGAGCCGGCGGGACAGGATGGTGCGGCAGGGGTCTCCGCCGATGGCGCGGCGGACGACCCCGCCGCACAGGTATTATTACACCAAGTTTGCTTCCTTTCCTTTTCTCTTGTAAATAGAATATACATTGTACTTTATAGTGGAAATCAAATTAATATTCAGAGACAGTCTAAGATAAAGTCAATGGTGTCAATAATATATTTATTTCAAGGAAAGAGGATATTTTTATACAGGTATGGGACCTGTTATTCTGAATGCTCAGGAACTAGGGCTTTCCGGATAACAGATCTTTCTATAATTGGGATCTTTATACCTTAAGTTTGCTAGAAAATAATATAAACATTAAATAAACCCAATAGTCTGGTTCTGGTGCCAATAATGGTTAAGTATATCTTAGTTGGGATCAAGTACAAGCTACTGTTTTATTATTACAGAGAAAAAGGAAATATTTTTAAAAAATTCGGATTATTTGGATAAAATGGAGTCTATGGGAGACATATTTTCCATAATTCAGAGCTTTCCGGATAACAGGTTCCCTATAATGGATCCCATACCTGTGGTATTAAATGCAAAAATTCCAGAATTTCTGCTAGAATATACACTTGAGGGCTAATTTATTTATAATCAAGGTTTAAGATCAGGGTGTACTTTTTTTTATTGCAAGTGGGTTTTTTTTATGTTGAGCCCATTTTTTTCCATGAGCAGAATTTTTCCTTTAACAATTGTAAAATAGAAAAAAATTGTATAATAAAATGAATTTTATAAAATGCTTGGCATTCATTTTTAAATTACTATGATTTCTTTTCTTTGGCCAGTGGTTTTCCGATAACATGCCATATTACTTATATAAATATAGATATTGTCTGGCAGCAAAACGTTATTGTATTAAAACTTTCTTGGCTTCACCCTAAAGGCCCCCATACACGGGCCAATAAAAGCTGCCGACAGACCCGTGTGTGGGGCCACCCAAGCATCCCCGATCGATATCTTGCCGAAAGTCGGCAGATGCTGATCGAGCAGGGTAAAAAATCCGGTCGGATCATGGCCGCCTCTGTTCATTGATGTGGTCCTGCCCTAGGGCCCACGATCAGATCAGTCAGATATCGCCCACCTCAATGTGGGCATATTGGGGAGAGATCCACTCATTTGGCGACATCGCCAAACGAGGGGATCTAGAAGGCTTCCATGTCCCTCTAATTACCTGTAGCAACCAATCAGCAAGTAGTTAGTGACTGTTTGCTATAAATAAGCAGATTTGAAGCAATATTTGCCCATTATTTCATTCCCCCTATAATACAGTATATATGTTTTTATAAACCCAAAGATATATAAAATTTCTCATACAGGCTTTTTCTTCAGAAACAACAATGTGGTTTTTGTCTGTTTCCATTCATAGGTTTTGACTCATGGTTGTGATATTTGTTCAGTCTCGAATTCAAGATGACAAACTCTTATAATACCCTCAGACTAGACACAGACAATGTGTGATATATGATTTATGCAATGACCTTTTTATAAAAACTGTCAAGGCAGGAGGTTAATTTGCTACAGATACATTATATATACTGTATATTGTAGCATACATCTAGGTACTAAGGTGTATTGCTATACTCAGAACATTTGACACCAAAAGGGGCACTTGTTTGTATGTATGAATATAGATTTTTATTTGTATAGTGCTCCTTGAGGGCAAAGCGCTGTACAGAAAAACAATTAATTAGTAGCAACAAACAAGGGTTCACTGTATTAATAAGTAACAATAAGTGCATTATAAGTAATACAATTCACATCTATATGAAATATAATTAAAATACAGATTAAGTGCTCAGTGTCAAGGAGACAAAAAGATTGAGGACCCTACTCCGTGGGGCTTACAGTCTAAATGGGAGGAAAACTCTCAGACACAATTTAAAGCGCTGTAGGTTACTTTTTGACATTTGCAACTTAAGCTCAATATACTATTATAATACACAAAAGCCATGGATATATTGTAAATTATATCCTTATAAATGGTGAGTTCTGATGTCATCAGTTATAAACGGTGAGTTCTGATGTCATTTCTGTCACATGACTCACTGAAACGTGTGTATTATAATAAATAAAGTACCCCCAGTTGCAAAATATTAGGATATTAGAAGTTACCTTGGAGTTCCATGATTCGGTCTTCGGCCTCGTGTTTTTATATGGTCATGAAACTCCTCGGTGACTTATAATATCCTTATATTTTATAAGAGGTGGTACTTTATTTACTATATACTGTACACTCCGAGGATTGACCATTAACCTTATTTTATCCTTTAACTCTGCCAGGGGAGGGAGTGAGTGGCATTACCATGGCAAAAACTATGGATTTTTCATTCTGCTCATATTATTTATTTAGAATAAAACAACTCTTTTAGAACCACTACAACCAGGGCAGCCATCAGGGGGGGACAGGGGGGACAGTTGTAGTGGGCCCCGAGGGTAAGGGGGGCCCCGGCCATGCCACACTTACTTGATTAGCCTCGCCCCCATCTTTCTGAGAGCTGCTGACTTTTGGAAGGCATGGACGTTTAAGGGGCCCTGGCCACCAATTTTCTTATAATGTGGGGGGGGGGGCCTGGCCAACACATTATGGCCACCATTTTTTTTTCTCATGTGGGGTCCTAGCCACCAATATTTTTTAATGGGGGGCCCTGGCCACAAATGTTTTTTATGGGGGGCCCTGACAACCAATATCTTTTTATTTTTTATTAACATGTGGGAACTCTAGCCACCAATATTTAGTTTTTTTACTGTGTGGTGGGGAGGGCGGACCTGTAAGTGGGGCTTGCGGTGGGTGCAGCCCAGGGGGCCCAGGAAATTGTGTCGTATGGGGCCCTGCGATTTCTGATGGCTGTCCTGACTACAACTAAGAAGAAGAATAAAATGACAGTAGGACTTGTTAATGAAATGCAACCCCATTTGTGGTTACGTAGCCATTCCCGGAATTGATACCATTCACTTGCATCAAAAGACGTTGCATAATTCTGCTGCTGCATCTGTCCTGCCCCCTGTTGTGAATTATGAGTTAGTGCTTCTATTGACGCTGGAGATCCTGAAGCTCCCACCACTTTGAAGGTTCTCACAGAGGCCTACATCAATAGATGCAGCATAATTATGTCTAAAGAATCACGCATAGAAGTAATTTTGATGGCGAACATCTAAAGTGACTCGATTTCGACAAGGGTATGCTCAGAGTCGCATTGAAGTGCAATTGTGTGCATTTTGATTGCATCATAGAAGCAAATACATAGCAAATACTTTCATTGTTGGTGTTAGTGTTCCTTTAAGCATAATTCCAGGTGCCTACAGTATCCATGCTAATTATGTTCGGATCACACATACATTTCCATACATGTAGCCCCAAATAATCTCACTGCGTCATTGGAAAATTATCCACAATGTGCAGCAGGGGCGCGCCGCCAATGAGGCGAGCTGAGACGCTTGCCTCAGGCGGCAACGCCGGAGCGGTTTCCAGGGGCGGCAAAAAGCCGCTCCTGCACCCTTAAGAGCCGAATTTCCGGTTTTTAAACCGGAAATTCGGCTTTACGAAAGCGAGAGAGCGCAATTGCGCTCTCCGCATTAGTGTTCCTGCCTCCCCTCCCGACAGGTAAGTCGGCGAGGGGGGGCGGCATTGCAGGAGCCGCCTCAGGCGGCATTAAGGTACGAATCGGCGATGATGTGCAGTACTTTAACTATAACTTGAATAGGGGGTCATGGGCTGCGCCCCCAAGGGTAGAAGGGTCTAAAAAATGATTTCCTGCTTGGGGCAATAAAGTTACGCCCTAGTCACTCAATAGTGTTTCTGTAGCAAACAGACCAGTTTTACTAAAGCAGTGCACCAGTACATGATATTTTCATAACTTTAAAACACTTTAATTTTTGGCGTTACTGTTCCTATAAGGTTAGAATCAGACCTGAAAGTGTCTATGGTGGGAGCATGAAGATAATAAAGACCCAGTTGCACAATTTACTGTCAGCTTCTGTCTAGACAAGAACATCCCTGCCCCCAACGAATAAAAATGACTGCATTTTAATCAGAATAGGGGATTTGTGTAAGAATGCTGGCACTTTGTGTAGTGTCACAATAAACACAACACTTACAGTATATAAATAAAACCTTTAAGTCTCAGAACTGTCCATATTGTATACAGAGATTCAACAGTTCAAACATCCACTTACTCTCTTATATTTCTGTATGATATTTTGTGAAATATAATCATCCCCTTCACAATCTCCTCTGTGCATTTGCAACAAATTACAATTTTATCTGTATAGTGTGCATTTTTTTTCACTTCAAATGCCTAATCCATTATTTCTTACACGCCTTTCTCCTTTTCTAAGACGTGCCTTTGGTTCAACTGCTGATAAAGTCTCCAAGATCTTTTTCCTGACTTTTATCATACGTTGTTTTACTGTATTTCCACTTTGCCTGCTCCGATTTAGCCACAATCTGAAGACCTTTCTGAATTTCTGCAGGAGGCAATATATTATTTAGGGAATGGTTAACCTGTGTAACTCTGAATGTAGCTCAATGAAATCTCCCAAAATTCTAAACACTACTCTTAGGCTACTACCAGACATAGCATACCTCTGCCAGTCACGGGGTGACTGTTACCCTAATTTATCTGTAACCTTGTTATGAGCTAAGGGGGCCCAGCCTGAAGGCCAGTTAGGGGGAGATTTGGGGTGAGTGCTTATTTGTCCCCTGGGTACCCCTGGAACTATAGCAGGGTGACTGTTACCCCAATGTTTTTATATATCTGTTACCTTGTTATGAGCTAAGGGGGGCCAACCTGAAGGCCATTTAGGGGGAGATTTGGGGTGAGTGTTTATTTGTGCTCTGGGTACCCCTGGAACTATAGCAGGATGACTGTTACCCCAATATTTCTATATATCTGTAACCTTTTTATGAGCTAGGGGGGCCGAGCCTGAAGGTCAGTTAGGGGGAGATTTGGGGTGAGTGCTTATTTGTCCCCTGGGTACCCCTGAAACTATATCAGGGTGACTGTTACCCCAATGTTTCTATATATCTGTAACCTTGTTATGAGCTAAGGGGGGCCAGCCTGAAGGCCAGTTAGGGGGAGATTTGGGGAGAAGGCTTATTTGTGCTCTGGGTACCCCTGGAACTATAGCAGGGTGACTGTTACCCCAATGTTTCTATATATCTGTAACCTTCTTATGAGCTAAGAGGGCCAAGTCTGAAGGTCAGTTAGGGGGAGATTTGGAGTGAGTTCTTATTTGTGGGTGACTTACACCAATTTTTCCATATGAGTGACTGCTTAATATACTGTAGAGGTTTAGCTCATGCCAGAACTAGGGTTGCCACCTGGCCAGTTAAGTGTAGTGAAAAACCATAAAAACATAGGAAGGCCGGTAATTTTTTATAGAAAAGGTGGCAACCCTAGCCAGAACATAGGCACATGGTAAATCTCATGCAAGCTAGAACTGTCATGAAACAGAAGTGAAATAACGCAATTATAGGCAATGTATAATGGAATACAATATGGCTACTGAATAATGTGATGAGAGTTTTGCTTTAATGTGTTTCTGTTTTGACTTAAGGTTACTAACCCTGGTTAATATTTCAATACCAACAGGTGGACGTTCCTGTGGGTCAAATAAAGGTTTATGCATTGGCATCAAAATGCTGACAGCTGCTTAACTAGTTCAATAACCCTTAGTCTATCCCGTGAGTGCTCTTCCCACTCTTCCTCCTAACATGATGACGATAAGGAATCTGACCTTAGATGTATCTTCTGTAATTTTTCGCCCTGTGGCACTTGTGTTGGGGCTGAGGATAAGAGCAAGGTTAGGCTGATAGTCAGTGTAAGCGCATATGTGCTTTAAACTGGTTAAAGGACCAATTTACTGTATAGATTGAACCTCAACCATGTAAGTGGTGGCACCTTGGTGTCCACATGAAAGCGCATGAATTCCTGGCAGGCTCAGAGGGGCAGGTTCAATGGGAACACTGTAATTATTGCCTGCTATAAACAAGGCAATTTTGCTCCTCTGAGCAGGCCAGTGGTTGGTAATGAAGTACTCTAGAGTCTAGAGTCTAGAACTTGGGTCACAGTTATCAGGATCAGGATATTCACATCTTGCATTTGAGAGTACATCTGTTCTTCTCTGGGTGGGACGCTGCTCTGAACATATTCCAAGTCTGCCTCACAAGCCAATAAATGACCTGAATATAAAAGCAAATGGACAATACATTCTGCAATCTCACACAATTCCAAAGCATATGAATTCTGACTCACTGTGCAGGTGGTCGGAAGTTCAGCAGATGGAGCCTGGCTGATAGAGGCCGCTCCCTAACACAAACTTTAATTCCTCGCTCAAATCCTACTTTTCCAGAGACCTCGGCTAAACTACAAGGCAATTAATCACCTGCCCCTAAAGGAGCTCTAATGGAAATGAAAGCAAATAAATAGAGTTTATAAACCGAAGTTAATCCGTGCAGCTCATTTACTAAGGTGGAGATGAATATAAACTTTCATTGGGCAGGAAGAGAAGAACCACCTGGTTCATTTAGTCCTGTGATCCCCAACAAGTAGGTTGTGAGCATGTTACTCACCAACTCCTTGGATGTTGCTCCCAGTGGCCTCAAAGCAGGAGCTTATTTTTGAATTCCAGGTTTGGGGGCAAGTTTTAGTTGTATAAAAACCAGGTGCACTGCCAAACAGAGCCTCAGTGTAGGTTGACAATCCACATAGGGGCTACTAAATGGCAAATCACAGCCCTTATTTGGCACCCCAGGAAAAATGTTCATGCTTATTTTACTCCCCAACTCCTTTTACTTCTGAATGTTGCTCACAGGTTCAAAAGGTTGGGTATATGTATATATATATATTAGCCCAGGCTACACTTGTAAATAATGCTTTATGGTTTTTTAATGGAAATGCAGTGGCTTCTATCAGAAGCTCTACAAAGAATATACGTTTTCTGTTTGATTTTATGTAAATTCCTTTTTCTTGGCAGAGACTTTTAACTTGTTCCTGGCACACAGTGTATGTTTCATTTGCTCTTTCTCAGGCGTTTTGAAGTCTGCGAGGGAACTGCAAGAACATCGCTTGTTGATCCAATCATCTACGGACAAACTGAAGGCCCAGAGAGCCACTAGGGAAAAGTGTAAGTGATCCCACTTAAATCCTCTCAGTTTGAAGTTGCTGAGTTCACATGAGCCTGTAGATTTTCTCTTGGAGCCTTTGAAAGTTGAGAGAGAAAATACATCAACGGTTGAATTAAGGTTCTGAAGCTATCTGAGAGGTGGGCAGGGTGTTCTTTTATAGATCTTTCTTACTTTATTTCCTTTAAAGTGAGCTTAGGGTTCTAGTAAGAGTTTCTGTGTTATAATGTATAGGTTATACTATAAGGGTCCAGTGGTTCATAATACTGCATTCAGACATTAAAGTTCCAATACAGCCTGCATTCAGATACCTTCTTGGTCACCATTCTTCTTGTTTATATTCAAAGACAGACACTTAGACATTTACAGTACAGTAAGGTCCTGCAACATGTATAGGTGAGCTGCACAAGGGAATGTGGAACACACTGAAGTGTCTTGACAGTAGAAGAGTGGGGTGATTTAATCATAAGCAGAAGGACTGTTACCCTAGAGAAGAGGTACAGCAGCCATATTATCTGTTTTGGGCATATAGTAGGCCATCAAAAGAGCAGTATTATATATGTCAACAGAAAGAGTATTGGTTGGGGGTTAGCAGTAGATATGACATAGTTGGAACAAGCACTAGAGTAGAAGAGAATGGTTTAGGCTCCATGTCCTGGAAGCCAATTTCTCTGCATCGTCCAATATATCAAATGAAGTCTCAACAATCAGTAAATGCTTGTTTTTTTTGCAGCAATGTCTTGGCCTTGAAAGTGAGTGTATCAGAGATTGACAATTATAAGGACACATTTTCCTGTCTTCTTAATGTTCTTATGTATTATAATGGAGTATAATAAAGTAGATGTAATACACAAAAGCCATGAATATCTTGTAAATTATATCCTTATAAATGGTGACTAGTGATGTCATCAGTTATAAACGATGAGTAGTGATGTCATTTCTGTCACATGACTCACTGAATTATTATTATATAAAAGAGGGGGTACTTCATTCACTATATTTTGCTCAGTCATGTTCAGCAATACATGGTTAATTCATTTGGCAGCAACACAAGCAGTGAAAGGTGTTTCTCCAGTGGAATAGTGCTTGGTACAGGTGAATACCTATGAATAGCGATTGGCGAATCTGTCCCGTTTCGCTTAGTTGAAAAATTTGCAAAACTCCAAAAATAATTTGTGAAACAGCGAAAAATTAGCGAAATGCATTGAAGTCAATGGGCATCGAAATAAATTTTACACAAGTGACAATTTTTCTATGCGCAACTCTTGTCCAAATGCATTAAAGTCTGAATAATTTTTTTACATGCAAAATTTTTATGCCCGCAAAAATTTTGATGCACAACAAAAAAATTTTGTCGCAAAAACATTTGCAGTGAATCCATGCCTGCCGAATAAATTCGGCCATCACTACCTCTGAAGCTGTAGCTTTATGGTATCTCTCTGTACAGACTATGAGCAAACTTAGGGGGCTGCTCCTGCTGAATTGTGCTTAGTACAGGGTAATATCTATGCTGCCATAGTTTTATGGGATCTCTCTGTACAGACTATGAGCAAACTTAGGGGCTGTTCTTGCTGAATTGAGCTTAGTACAGGGGAATATCTATACTGCCATAGTTTTATGGTATCTCTCTGTACAGTCTATGAGCAAACTAAGAGGACTGTTCCTGCTGAATTGAGCTTAGTACAGGGGAATACCTATGCTGCCATAGTTTTATGGGATCTCTCTGTACAGTCTATGAGCAAACTTAGAGGACTGTTCCTGCTGAATTGTGCTTAGTACAGGGGAATATCTATACTGCCATAGTTTTATGGTATCTCTCTGTACAGTCTATGAGCAAACTTAGAGGACTGTTCCTGCTGAATTGTGCTTAGTACAGGGGAATATCTATACTGCCATAGTTTTATGGTATCTCTCTATACAGTCTATGAGCAAACTAAGAGGACTGTTCCTGCTGAATTGAGCTTAGTACAGGGGAATACCTATGCTGCCATAGTTTTATGGTATCTCTCTGTACAGTCTATGAGCAAACTTAGAGGACTGTTCCTGCTGAATTGTGCTTAGTACAGGGGAATATCTATGCTGCCATAGTTTTATGGTATCTCTCTGTACAGTCTTTGAGCAAACTTAGAGGACTGTTCCTGCTGAATTGTGCTTAGTACAGGGGAATATCTATACTGCCATAGTTTTATGGTATCTCTCTGTACAGTCTATGAGCAAACTTAGGGGACTGTTCCTGCTGAATTGAGCTTAGTACAGGGGAATACCTATGCTGCCATAGTTTTATGGTATCTCTCTGTACAGACTATGAGCAAACTTAGAGGACTGTTCCTGCTGAATTGTGCTTAGTACAGGGGAATACCTATACTGCCATAGTTTTATGGTATCTCTCTGTACAGGTTATGAGCAAACTTAGGGGGCTGTTCCTGCTGAATTGTGCTTAGCACAGGGGAATACCTAATTTTCCAATTAGGCAAATGTAAAAGGAAAATAAAAAATGATTGTTTATATTTCCAAGAACTAAAGTATAACACAAGTATATATATATATATTATCATTATACTGTATAACACAATAAGAAATGGGTTTATTTCGTTCATTTATTTAAACTTTCTCCCTTTTGAGCTATAGAAAATGATTTCCAGAGAGGTTCAGCAGATAACAGCCAATTCCGACATCTTATAAAAATATATAGAATTGCTGGCCGGGGGTTGTGGATTTAATGTGCGTCTTTATGTTTAATAGCCCACATATAAGCCGAGCTGGCAGAAGTGTTTTATGGCATTAAAACATATTCATTTTGTTTCCTTACAAACCAGCCACTTACCCACACATTAGGAATCCCGAGCACTAAATCCCTTTCCTTCCCCGTAATGTACAATTTATTCAGCTGAGCAGCTTGCTATGAATTAGTGGCTCACTAAAAGCACCTGTTACACTGAACGACTTGTGGCCACTGGGGTTTTAATAGGTTTGATATTTGCATGCAGCGGGATAAAAACATGGCCGCTTTGTTGGGACGCCAGTTCCATCTCGTTCTGGTGAGATTCAGTGTGCATTTCTTTAGCTAAATGCAGCATCAAGTGTGATACTAACGCCTCACGTTTTGTAGAAATTATTTTTAAATGCAAACCGTGAGCTGCCAATTTTTCTCTTTTTTCTTTGTGTACAAATATTGGCTTTTTATCGTTTATAGCAGCTGGTCAACTCCAGAATGTGGGTTAGGCCGAGTGATGGCACAATGGTGTTTACAGCACCTGGTCAACTCCACAGCGTGAGTTAGCCCCTATGTGGACTGTCAACCTACATGAGGCTCTGCTTGGCAGTACCCGTGGTTTTTATGCAACAGAAACTTGCCTTCAAATCAGTAAATTCAAAAATAAGCACTTGGGGGCAAATTCACTAAGATGCGAAGTTGCGCCAGGCGCAACTTCGCCGCACTTCGCCAGGCGTATTTTCGCCAGCGCTCCGCAAATTCACTAAAATCCGAAGTTGCGCACAGGGGTAGCGTTAGTTTGCGAAGTTGTGCTAGCGTTAATTCACCAAGCGAAGCGAAGTTTCGCTAGCGATGGTTCATTTGCATACGGCGTGAAATTCAAATTTCAATGGAGGAACACGTATCTGCACTGCAAATGCCTAGAAAACCTTCAAATCAGCAAATATAAATTTTATTTTGCCCTACACATGTGCCCACTGTCTACGTAAGTTGCCATGAGTCAGGAAATGTAGGGGGGAAGGAGGGGAGCCCCAAAAAATTTTTCGATCTTTTTCAGCCTATCACCCATCATGTAGAAAACACGCCAGCGTTTTTTGGGACTTAGAAAAAAAGTTGACTTTTTTGGAAACAATCCCTATCTACTCTATTGCGCTTCGCCAGGTCTGAGGTGGCGAAGGAAGTCTAGCGTAAAAGGTAGCGTTCAGTACACTGCGCAAGTTAGTGAATTTGCGTAGTTACATTGCTAGCGAAAATTCGCCTGGCGTAAGTGTGCGAAGTAACACTAGCGAATTTACGCCAGCGTTCGTTAGTGAATTTGCGAAGTACCGAAAATGCTAAACGCTAGCGAATTGACGCTAGCGTTCGGCGCTTAGTGAATTTGCGCCTTGGTGTGAAACCACTGGGAGCAACATCGAAGGGGTTGAAGAGCTCACAAGCTTCTGGTTGGGGATCACTGCTCTAGCACTTGGATCTGGGGTCATAGTAAATGAACCCCAGTAAATTGTTTGCATCACCCTATATTTTGTCCCCAGTTTTGCTATGATTGGTTACAAGGATGCCCAACGGGTCTGTAATTCAAACACTTGCTCGGTTGCTGGGGTAGGTGGATCCCTAGCAACCGGATATGAAGTTAAACCAGAGCGTGTCAGAACGAAAAGTTAAACATTTCCAAAACCACTATTACAAATATTGCAAACTGTCTAAAATATTATTATTGATTATACCGAAGATTAATTAAGTTCATCTGCGCTCAGAAAAAAAGTGTACTTTTGAAAAAAATAAATGCTTCGTTCCCCAAAAATATATCTGCGGTTTTATTTCCTTTCATTTTGTTTATTAAGCCTTCAAAAACGTCTAATGAATCCGAGGGAAGGAAACAGACGCGCTGGCATCCGCTTATCTCAGCAAGAGCCGTTCACAATTCTTAAATCCGACTGATCCCATACAACAAGGCTAACGAGCTGGTAATTACTGATAGGCAGAGCTGAAATGAAGTTTAATTACACTTCAGTCCGTGAATTGAATTTATGCATTTGGGGACAGGATATGGGGTGGGGGGTGAGGTTATTCCAAATCACAGATACAGCAGACTTTGCACAAAAATATTTACTCTTTAATGCTGTCTGAAAGCCGTGCCCCACTACGAATTTTGGTGCAACTTCATGAAAAATTCATAAAAAAAGGCACATGCAATTGTGATCGTCACATCGGTGCAAGTAAAGCAGATGCAACTTCTAGGGGGTTATTTATAAAAATCCGGAAATATCTCACTATTTTCTGAAATCTATTCCGACCAAATCCGCACAGGTTTTTTTTCTCCCTTGTTTATCAATTAATTTTCCCGAAAATTTCTCAATAAAATTGTGAAAAAATCCGAATACCGTGACTTTTTCGGACTTGTCGACAAAGACTACCATTTTTTTGTATTTGACACTTGAAAACCATGAAATCTTCGGATTATTGGACGGAACCCATATTCATCATCTTCGGGGCTTCTCCCTTTGACTTCTACATGGAGAGAACTCACAACTTTTTGCTGTTTTGGATTGTTGCGCCCGTGGACTGGGGTGAACTGTGAGTATTCTCTCCCTTTATTTATTATTATTTTTGGATACATTTTCTTTTGATTAATAATGGTACAATTATTGGCAATTTCTTTAATTTTTTGAAATAATTGTTTGCCCCAAATATCACTATAATTAACCTTAATCCTTGGCTTCCAGAAGTGCCTAGCATTACTAAAATGCCTTCTCCCCTCAATCCCACCCTTTGTGCAGTAGGTGTGACTACCAAACAAACTCCAACTTCGAAAGGCACGAAAAAGCTCAGTGTCGGCAGTCCTTCAGCAAAGGTATCCAAAGATGGCACCCATGAGTTCCACTGCTCTACCTTGCATGAAGAGGTCGGTGTTACATAAAGGGACACTTTTTTAAATAGTGGACTCTGCGGGGAGAGAGGCATGGGGGTAGTGGATGGGGACTTTGTCTTTAGGGGGTTTAGTTCTCTTCTAAGATGGAAAAAACATAAGCAAGATAAGAAAGTGACTTGTGCACTTTTACATCGAAAGACCCAATCTGATTCCTGATCATTATATCAGGATAATATTTATTATATCTTAGTAAATCAAACTCTTCAACCTTATCCACATCATTCAAAAAGTGCTGGGATTCCAATGAGAGCCTGCTTTGCTGCTTAAAGGGCACCAATCATGACCAAAATCATTTCCTAAGTAAATACACTATGTGAAAGTTCAAGAAATCCGATTTTTAAAACAGTTAGAATTGTTTGTATAATGTAAATGATCAGCTCACTATTCCTTCTGCAAGATCTCCCCTATCTCCACTGCAGTTCTAGCTGAGGCAGCCATCTTGGATTTCACTGGCTCCTCCTACCTATATCTTCCCAGCCAACTGTAGCTCTGAAATCTCGCACATGCTCAGTGGAAATTCCTTGTTGCTTATCGACCCTTCTAAGCTATTTTCAAATCAGCCAAACCTGTGTGTTAGCTGCTGTATAGTAGTGCTGCCACCTGCTGGAAGTTAGCAGGTGGCAGCACTTCTAGTGGATACTTCTAGTGGAGGCGTTTACTAAAACAAGGCATTCTGGGTAGAATACTCAAAGCAGTGTTACAATCTGAGCATGCTCCTGAAATTTGCACATTAGAGTCTCTGTTAGAGTCTCAATATGGCCTCCCTCAGTGAAAGAACCCATTTGACAAAGTAAGTGATTTTTTTAAAACCTGCAGTTTTTTCAAAAAAATATATATGTAGTTTGATTAAACGTGTTTAGCTTGTACTGGTCAGATTGTTAATATGTGTTTGATTTTGGCTGTGATAGGTGCCCTTTGAATCTCCAGCGTGCAATGTCCCCAATGCGCAAATGAGCAGGGGTGGGGAGTAGAATTGAGTACCCGGGAGTCTTAGGGGCAGATGCATCTTCCGAGGGAAAACTGGCCATGGGGTGCACAGCTGGCAAACCTGGGCCTGCAAACATTAACTGTTGGTGCTCTAAAACTCATGCAATGAAGAGTGCACATTAATGCAATGCAATAAGGTAGTTGAATCAATATGAGTTTATTGCACCCAATTTGTGTCAAATAGAAGCCCAGTTTTGCCCATTTTTATGCATTAGGCTTAAGTGAAGTGGATGCAATTCAGAGTCGGGCGTAATTATGCTCAAATTATAGGCAGGGAATCCAATGGGTAAAAAAAACATGATGCTTTGCATCCAAAACTGCACTATGAATGTTGCTCCTGTGTTTGTAAATGACCCCTTAAATATCAAACTGATTTGAGTTTTGAAGGTTTTCAGTAGAAAGTTTGTTTTGTGCACAATGCCATATCTCAGTATTTAAATATAGCTGACTGGATTCCCAGATCCAACTAGCAGTAGCCTTGATCCCACCTTTTTGGATTTATGTTCCATTTTATTCAAGTGAAAAGCACAAGCTGGAAACAGGCATTTAAACACATACAGCCAGATTAATTGTGAGGATTTAATGGGTTTGCCTGTCATGAGAAAATAGAAAATAATGACTTTCATGGGCGGCACCTTGTGCCTTTATAAACAGGGAGCAGGTTTAATGAGCATCACTCCGGCACCACTCATTCCCATCCCGGTAATTATTCTCAGATCTGTCATTAGGAGCTTGTTGTCCTTCGGATGTTTATAGTAGCTGGAAGGTTTAACACATTATCTATAAAAGTGGGGGTGGCATTAAGTTGAACTGGAAAATAAATGAAAAATAAGAACTGCGGTACATTGAGAGCTAATCTATATGAGCAGCTAAGACTGGATAAAAAGCAGGGCATTAAAACACTTGGACATATCCACAAATACTTTCTTTGGGGTGGAGAGGAAGGTAATAATATTGGGTTGGGGGCAATGAAAAGTTTGTTGAGTCAGTAAGTTGCATAGTAGCATTTCTATCCTTTTTTTTTATATAGGACCTAAATAATTAACAGCACAGTTATTTGCCCATGTACATCATTCACTGCCCCAGCTGAGCTTACAATCTAATTTCTATATTACAGATATTATAGATCCCATGTCACCAAGAGCCAAATAAGCTAAGTATATGTTTTCAGACTGTTAGTGGAAACCCAGAAAAAGAAACAGAGAAGAAAGATTCTGCTTATAGAAAGAAGGGCAGAACCCCAAAACTGTTAAACATAAATGCTAACCACTGTGCAACTGTACTCCCCTTGGTCCTTAGAAGTTCTGTGGCAAAAACAAATAGAGATACTGTCGAAAAAGGGGGAATAATTAGGGGATAGGCTTTAACACTTTTTGGATCAGGCCCTACATTGGAGGCCAACATATTTTCTGGGTCCGTAATATTTCTTAAAAAGGTGACAGGTAAGCAAATATTGACACCATGCTGCAGTATGAGACAAAAAAATTCACTTATTCTCTTTGTTCATAGCCTGTACAAAGAGATGCCAAAATCCTATGCCCATATAGGTATTCTATACTTTAGAAGAAAGACACCCCTTAGTTTTGGTCATAACTTAAACATAAAGATGTCATAAACCAGTGATCCCCTGACCAGTGGCTTAGGAACAACATTTGGCTCACCAACCCCTTGGATGTTGCTCTCAGTGGCCTCAAAGTAGCTGCTTATTCTTAAATTCCAGACATGGAGGCAAGTTTTAGTTGCATAAAAACCAGGTGTACTGCCAAGAAGAGACTCCTGTAGGCTGCCATTCCACATAGGGGCTACCAAATGGCCAATCACAGCCCTTATTTGGCAGCCCCTGGGACATTTTTCATGCTTGTGTTGCTCCCCAACCCTTTTTACATTTAAATTTGGTTCACAGGTAAAAAAAGGTTGGGGACCCCTGTCATAAATAGTAACAAGTTTCTCAACTTTCACTACTTAACCCTAGAGGGCCAATTTATTGAGCCACAACTTTTTCAGATCAGGCTTTTTGACGTCAAAAATCAGAAAAAAGTGCAACTTTTTCAGGATTTATTATGCGACAAATTGGTGACAATTACGAATACGAAAATTGCCTTTGACAACTGGAAGATCTTTCTTTGATTTGTAGTTTCTTGCTGCTGACTTTCGTAGTTATTTTGCGACAACAACTGGAAAACTACTTGCTGTGATTTTTCCCATTTTTCAGTTCTGATTTTTTATTACATGCTATCATTTATTAATAAATTTTAAAAATTTGTTTAGTCGTGGTTTCAAAAACCTATAAAATGACAAAAATGAGACTGTTGATATATATGGTTCCTCCACGTGTCCAGTACAACTATATATTTTTATTTGCCATTATTTGTGCAACGCCAATCTGCTCTGAACAGTTGAAAAATAAATAAATATGTGCAAACCAACAGGCAAATACATTTCTGGTGAAGTGAAAGGTGGACAATTAATTACCGACTGAATCAGGGTAAAACATTATGGGGCCGATTCACTAACTAAAATCGTTCGACCATTCGATAGTCGAAGTACTGTCTCTTTAAGAAAAAACTTAGACCCCCTAGTTCGCCATCTAAAAGCTACCGAACTCAATGTTAGCCTATGGGGAAGGGAAGGTCCCCATAGGCTTTCCTAAGTTTTTTTGATCGATGGATATTCCTTCGATCGTTGGATTAAAATCCTTCGAATCATTCGATTCGAAGGATTTTATCGTTCGATCAAAGGAATAATCCTTCGATATTCGAAGTCGAAGGATTTTAATTCCCAGTCGAATATCGAGGGTTAATTAACCCTCGATATTCGACCCTTTGTGAATCGGCCCCTATGTATTAATACAAACTAAACTAGATAATAGCACGCTGAAATAAAATTCCAAATAATTCTTTATCAATAAAAATACGCTTTATTGAGATTAAAACACAATTGGTTCCAATAGTAAAATACTCACATATTAAGCATGATGTATATTTGTATGTTATACAATAATGGAGCAATTATTCATAAAAACAGACATTTAGGAATTTAGGCACATTGTTATACAGATAGTTAGGGAATTAACTAGTATTTTACTATCAATTTTAACTGTAACCAATTGTGTTTTAATTGATAAATATTTGGAATTTTATATCTAGTTTATTTAGATTATTTCTGCAACAGTCTATAACATGACTTTGGGGTCATTCTATAGTCACAAACACATAAAAACCTTTGAGGATTTGGGATTTTAGTTTATGTTCTTGTTGTTCTTAGAGATCATCAGTAAGAAAAGCAAAGAAACTCTGCACCTCCAGAATTAATTTTCTCTTTGTAATTTGCTAAAGGTAACATCTATTTACTTTTTATTTTATTTTCCATATCACTCAATGGGTTCCTTTGGGAGGGCTTGGAAAAAGGAATGGATCAGATGGTTCTATACTAAGAGGTTTAGGCTGAGTAGGTTTAGACCTAGGTCTAATGACCATTACCAGGTCTGTTCATCCAAATTGATGAACTAGATATTTGCTTTTAACTGTAGACCAGAAAATTCTACCTGTCAGTTGGTTGCTATGGGTTACTAGATGGGGCAAATGTTGGTCCTGCAGTTATATTAGTTACAGCTTTCTTATCTATTATATAATTTATTGAGGTATCGACAGCTTTAAGTGGTGGCATATTAAATGCAGTATTGAGTTCCTTATAAACTCAATAATCACATTCAAGCTGGCCATACACATACCAAGAATCATTTGTTGCTGGCTTGATGGAACGGAAAGGTGGCCAAACTTTATATGGCCCCCTGTATCTCTGCATTCAGCCATCTTAAAGGAGAAGGAAATCCCTAGGGCGCTAAACCCCTCCCCCCCTCCCCTGTGCTGCCCCCCCTCCCTCCTCCCCCCTGGCCTACCTGTCCCCCTGGGCAAATGCCCCTAACTTTTTACTCACCCCTCTGCGCAGGTCCTGTCCACGGAGTTCGCAGTCTTCTTCCTGCTCTGACCGGCGTCTTCTGGCATTGGGGGAAGACCCAACGCTTACCGAAGCGGCTGAAAATTGTAATAGACTCTAATGCAGTCATAAACCATTTTACCACTCATAGAAATTCTACAAAAAGAGAGTAACGGGTAAGATGTGTTCCCTGGGCATCAGCCACTTACAATGCCTGTACAATGCTATAAGAAAATGTCAGACAAGTAATGCTGTGTCAGTATATCCATTATGTGATATAAATACCTGGATGTATAAATAACATGTGGTAGTTTAAGGGAATAGCCATTTGCTGTTTGTAATTATATATATTTGTGTATAGGCTTTTCCCTCTGGTTTAATTGAACAGATGAATTGATTTATTCACATATCTATTATTTATATGGCAAAATGATTTTGTTGTTCATTGTTGCTTGCACATTGTCAGCACTGGAGCCTACAGGATGATAAAGAGGTTATTTAACCCTCGGGACCATATATTATATTAAAGATCAATTATTCTGCTAAGCAAACGTACATGGAAAATATAATGTAAGATATCGGGAAACTCAAGGTGCCCTCATATATACTGTTGTGTGGATTTTAAATAACTTCTGCTAGCGATAGAATATTAAATATGTGAACCTAGTAGATAATATTGTTTTTAAGACGATCATTAATTAGCTTACAACCTCCTTCACACCATTAAGGAGAAGAACATCTGAACAAATACAAGTTGACTTCAGTAAAATGATAAATGAATAACTTGCACAAATGGGAATGTGCAAAGTAATGTTCTAAGCCAGGTTCTGATGCAAGACCAAGCAACATCATTCTTCTCCCACTGTAGCACTAAAATATATTCTGATATCACCACCAGTAGTCATTATAGTTCACTTATCTACTTGGCTTCCATTTCCATCATTTATCATGACTGTCCTCCTATTCTCTAGACAACAAATGTCATTGTAATCTTTCTTCTGGGCCTACGGTGGGTAGGGCTGGGCCAAGCCGACTGGGTGCCCTAGGCAACCTGTTCAGCTAACCCCGCCCCCTGCGTTTGTGCATGCATGCGCGCACCATAACTTAGGCGCAAAAAGGGAAAGCAGAGGGGCAGTTTGGGGCAGGGGAGGGACGGACAGGGAAGGGAGGGATGGACAGGGGAGGGAGGGACAGAGGAGGGATGAAAAGGGGAGGGAGGAATGGAAAAGGGAGGGAGGAAAGGACTGACAGAGGAGGGAGGAAGGGACAGAGGAGGGAGGGACGGACACGGAGGGAGACGGACAGGGAAGGGATGGACAGAGGAGGGAGGGGTGGAGGAGGGAGGAAGGGTTGGACAGAGGAGGGAGGAAGGAGCGATGGACAGACAGAGTAGGGAGGGACGGAGGGATAGAGGAGTGAGCAACAGAGAGGGTAGGCGAGACCTGCAGAGAGGAGCAAATTCACACTAGGGGTAGGCAGAAGAATCTTGAACAGGCACCTGCCCAGCGCTCCCAGTCTGTTGCGCCCTAGTCAGGTGCCTCTTCTGCCTTCCCCTAGATCCGGCCCTGACAGTGGGATTGGACCATGTACTTTTTAAAAGTTGGGTCTTCTCAGGGCCGGATTTACATAGTGGGCGCCCCTAGGCCCACTGCCGTTCGTTACCCCTGTCCCCTTCCCTTTATTTGTGCAAATTTTCATCATCTGGACCAGAGCAATGGGGATTGGCTCACTGGAAATTTAAAAAATAATTGTATCTCCAGCGCATCCTCAGTGTTTTGAACCAATATGGGTGTGGTTGGGCAGCATGCCGCCCCCTATAACCCTAGGCCCCGGGCCTAGGTGGCCTTTCCACAAATCCGGGCCTGGGTCTTCTACTCACAGTGTCACATTCTCTCCCACAAGCTATGCAGGAAATTGGTAGAAGATGGACAGAAAGAGTAAAAAGAAGAGTACCAAGAAAGGAGAAAATGCAAAAGGTAAAAGAAGAGGAAGGAGGAGGGGAATGGAAGAACCAATTACATTAGGACAGGGGAAAAGAGAAGGGAGTGACATTGATATGACTTGAGGAAATACAAGGAGCATCAAGAGATCAACTAATCAGATCAAAAGATAAAACAAAAAGAGGCTGGGGCAGAGGAGGTATATAGAAGGAATATTGTCAGGTTATAATACAATATAATTGGATATGACATAGTATTTATCATGATGTTGTGTATTGTGCCTTTTTCCAACCTTACTGACTCCCAAAAACCTATTTCAGGTCAACAAGAGTAAGTCGTCTTAGACTCAATCCAATGATCAATCAATACAACTAGAATTACGGTAACTAACGTGGGATTGATTTAGTATATAATTTGATTGACAAATAAGAGGTGACTCTGAAGCCGAGATGCCTTAATCTCTAAAGCAGCCAATTATCCGATGACAGGCTAAAGCATATAATTTAATTCCAAATTAAATTAATGTTAAATTAATGTTCTCTATATGTACGGCCATTTAGGACAATTGTCTTGTGGCAAATCATACCACCAGTTTTACTTGTCACTTTCCCAACTAGCAAATAAACATTATGTATTTATGGAGAAATTAGCACGCAAAGAATACATCAATTGCCATTTAGGTTATGAAGCATAAATCAATTTGAACGGGGAATAGGCTAGGGGCTATTGAAGGTAACTTTTTATTGGCTAATTTCTTTAAGATGAAACAAATTTATGACTAAACAAAGAAAATATCATCACAAATACTTCAAACCGAAAACGGGCAGAAATTCAGAAACAGAAAATGGATTGATACAACTGAAAGTGAATGAAGTAGAAGCCAAATGATACAAAGTGTACTCTGCTGTTTAGCTTCCATTTATCATCATAGTCCCTTCTAGTTACCCTTAATTAAGGCAGCCGCTGCTGTTTCGGGAGATTAGTCACCCATCGACAAATTGATTCTTCTTTGGGCGACTAATCTTCCCGATCTGCCTTCCCGCCAGCACTTGGATCGATTCGGCTTTCCGTAGTCGACTGAAGTTTCCTTGCGAGGCAACTTCGGGCGACTTCGGAAAATGAAGCATTTCGAGTGCCATCCCTCCGTCAATTTATATTCTAGCCTGTGGGAAGGCAGTCCAGGGAGATTAGTCACCCGAAGAAGAAGTGATTTGTCGCTGGGCGGCTAATCTCCCGAAATAGCAGCGCGTGTCTCTGCCCTTAAAGGAGAAGGAAACCCCTAGGGCGCTAAACCCCTCCCCCCTCCCCTGTGCTGCCCCCCCTCCCTCCTCCCCCCTGGCCTACCTGTCCCCCTGGGCAAATGCCCCTAACTTTTTACTCACCCCTCTGCGCAGGTCCTGTCCACGGAGTTCGCAGTCGCCATCTTCTCCCACGCGCGTCTTCTTCCTGCTCTGACCGGCGTCTTCTGGCGCATGCGCAGTAGGAACAGGTACCGGTACGGCTCTACTGCGCATGCGCCGAATGTCACGAAGTTTTCCGATTTCACTTCGTGACATTCGGCGCATGCGCAGTAGAGCCGTACCGGTACCTGTTCCTACTGCGCATGCGCCAGAAGACGCCGGTCAGAGCAGGAAGAAGACGCGCGTGGGAGAAGATGGCGACTGCGAACTCCGTGGACAGGACCTGCGCAGAGGGGTGAGTAAAAAGTTAGGGGCATTTGCCCAGGGGGACAGGTAGGCCAGGGGGGAGGAGGGAGGGGGGGCAGCACAGGGGAGGGGGGAGGGGTTTAGCGCCCTAGGGGTTTCCTTCTCCTTTAAGGGCAGAGACACGCGCTGCTATTTCGGGAGATTAGCCGCCCAGCGACAAATCACTTCTTCTTCGGGTGACTAATCTCCCTGGACTGCCTTCCCACAGGCTAGAATATAAATTGACGGAGGGATGGCACTCGAAATGCTTCATTTTCCGAAGTCGCCCGAAGTTGCCTCGCAAGGAAACTTCAGTCGACTACGGAAAGCCGAATCGATCCAAGTGCTGGCGGGAAGGCAGATCGGGAAGATTAGTCGCCCAAAGAAGAATCAATTTGTCGATGGGTGACTAATCTCCCGAAACAGCAGCGGCTGCCTTAATTAAGGGTAACTAGAAGGGACTATGATGATAAATGGAAGCTAAACAGCAGAGTACACTTTGTATCATTTGGCTTCTACTTCATTCACTTTCAGTTGTATCAATCCATTTTCTGTTTCTGAATTTCTGCCCGTTTTCGGTTTGAAGTATTTGTGATGATATTTTCTTTGTTTATTCATAAATTTGTTTCATCTTAAAGAAATTAGCCAATAAAAAGTTACCTTCAATAGCCCCTAGCCTATTCCCCGTTCAAATTGATTTATGCTTCATAACCTAAATGGCAATTGATGTATTCTTTGCGTGCTAATTTCTCCATAAATACATAATGTTTATTTGCTAGTTGGGAAAGTGACAAGTAAAACTGGTGGTATGATTTGCCACAAGACAATTGTCCTAAATGGCCGTACATATAGAGAACATTAATTTAACATTAATTTAATTTGGAATTAAATTATATGCTTTAGCCTGTCATCGGATAATTGGCTGCTTTAGAGATTAAGGCATCTCGGCTTCAGAGTCACCTCTTATTTGTCAATCAAATTATATACTAAATCAATCCCACGTTAGTTACCGTAATTCTAGTTGTATTGATTGATCATTGGATTGAGTCTAAGACGACTTACTCTTGTTGACCTGAAATAGGTTTTTGGGAGTCAGTAAGGTTGGAAAAAGGCACAATACACAACATCATGATAAATACTATGTCATATCCAATTATATTGTATTATAACCTGACAATATTCCTTCTATATACCTCCTCTGCCCCAGCCTCTTTTTGTTTTATCTTTTGATCTGATTAGTTGATCTCTTGATGCTCCTTGTATTTCCTCAAGTCATATCAATGTCACTCCCTTCTCTTTTCCCCTGTCCTAATGTAATTGGTTCTTCCATTCCCCTCCTCCTTCCTCTTCTTTTACCTTTTGCATTTTCTCCTTTCTTGGTACTCTTCTTTTTACTCTTTCTGTCCATCTTCTACCAATTTCCTGCATAGCTTGTGGGAGAGAATGTGACACTGTGAGTAGAAGACCCAGGCCCGGATTTGTGGAAAGGCCACCTAGGCCCGGGGCCTAGGGTTATAGGGGGCGGCATGCTGCCCAACCACACCCATATTGGTTCAAAACACTGAGGATGCGCTGGAGATACAATTATTTTTTAAATTTCCAGTGAGCCAATCCCCATTGCTCTGGTCCAGATGATGAAAATTTGCACAAATAAAGGGAAGGGGACAGGGGTAACGAACGGCAGTGGGCCTAGGGGCGCCCACTATGTAAATCCGGCCCTGAGAAGACCCAACTTTTAAAAAGTACATGGTCCAATCCCACTGTCAGGGCCGGATCTAGGGGAAGGCAGAAGAGGCACCTGACTAGGGCGCAACAGACTGGGAGCGCTGGGCAGGTGCCTGTTCAAGATTCTTCTGCCTACCCCTAGTGTGAATTTGCTCCTCTCTGCAGGTCTCGCCTACCCTCTCTGTTGCTCACTCCTCTATCCCTCCGTCCCTCCTACTCTGTCTGTCCATCGCTCCTTCCTCCCTCCTCTGTCCAACCCTTCCTCCCTCCTCCACCCCTCCCTCCTCCACCCCTCCCTCCTCTGTCCATCCCTTCCCTGTCCGTCTCCCTCCGTGTCCGTCCCTCCCTCCTCTGTCCCTTCCTCCCTCCTCTGTCAGTCCTTTCCTCCCTCCCTTTTCCATTCCTCCCTCCCCTTTTCATCCCTCCTCTGTCCCTCCCTCCCCTGTCCATCCCTCCCTTCCCTGTCCGTCCCTCCCCTGCCCCAAACTGCCCCTCTGCTTTCCCTTTTTGCGCCTAAGTTATGGTGCGCGCATGCATGCACAAACGCAGGGGGCGGGGTTAGCTGAACAGGTTGCCTAGGGCACCCAGTCGGCTTGGCCCAGCCCTACCCACCGTAGGCCCAGAAGAAAGATTACAATGACATTTGTTGTCTAGAGAATAGGAGGACAGTCATGATAAATGATGGAAATGGAAGCCAAGTAGATAAGTGAACTATAATGACTACTGGTGGTGATATCAGAATATATTTTAGTGCTACAGTGGGAGAAGAATGATGTTGCTTGGTCTTGCATCAGAACCTGGCTTAGAACATTACTTTGCACATTCCCATTTGTGCAAGTTATTCATTTATCATTTTACTGAAGTCAACTTGTATTTGTTCAGATGTTCTTCTCCTTAATGGTGTGAAGGAGGTTGTAAGCTAATTAATGATCGGCTTAAAAACAATATTATCTACTAGGTTCACATATTTAATATTCTATCGCTAGCAGAAGTTATTTAAAATCCACACAACAGTATATATGAGGGCACCTTGAGTTTCCCGATATCTTACATTATATTTTCCATGTACGTTTGCTTAGCAGAATAATTGATCTTTAATATAATATATGGTCCCGAGGGTTAAATAACCTCTTTATTATCCTGTAGGCTCCAGTGCTGACAATGTGCAAGCAACAATGAACAACAAAATCATTTTGCCATATAAATAATAGATATGTGAATAAATCAATTCATCTGTTCAATTAAACCAGAGGGAAAAGCCTATACACAAATATATATAATTACAAACAGCAAATGGCTATTCCCTTAAACTACCACATGTTATTTATACATCCAGGTATTTATATCACATAATGGATATACTGACACAGCATTACTTGTCTGACATTTTCTTATAGCATTGTACAGGCATTGTTAGTGGCTGAGGCCCAGGGAACACATCTTACCCGTTACTCTCTTTTTGTAGAATTTCTATGAGTGGTAAAATGGTTTATGACTGCATTAGAGTCTATTACAATTTTCAGCCGCTTCGGTAAGCGTTGGGTCTTCCCCCAATGCTTCGGTAATTTCTGTTTCCGTTATTTGGATTGCTCCAACCGTGCATGCACAGATACGACACTTAAGGTCCCCATAGACGCAACGATTCTTCTTGCTGAATGACAGATTTTAGGGAAGTCCGACCAATCCTTCGAAATTATCGTGCGGTTAGTGGGATTCAAACGATCGTACATCTTACGATTTTTCGGCCAACATCTGTCAGGAAATTGATCGGCCAGGTCAAAAAATCTTTGTCGGCCCCAATCTATCTATGTTTGCAGGGACAAGCAGGCAGCTCCCCTTTGTTTTCCTGGCAAATTGGTCTTTTTAGTTGATGGTAAATTCGTACGATCGTTCTGAGAAGATCGTGGTCTCACGATCAGGATCTGATCTTTTAAAAATCTCAACATCAATGGCCAGCTTTACTTCCCAAAGATTACCAAAGAGAAGAAGATAGCGCCCCTGAGGAAGCCGTTAAGGAAGTTGAGAGGAAGTCGTTAATCAGTCAAAAATTGCACAAACATGGTCGATAACGTTCATTTTTTGCGCTACCAAAACATATTACATCCCCCCCCCTTTAGGGGGTTATTTACTAAAACTAATTTTTTTCTCATATTTTCCCAGAAACTAACTTGACCTAATTGCCAACCACAAATTTCACGAATTTACTACTTTAAAAAGTCAGATCGAAAGAAAAACTATAAAAAATAAAATTTTACAAATATATCTAACTTTTCCTTGCTATCAGGTTTAGTGAATACTGGTTCTGAGCAGAGCGGGACATACAGTATCTCCTATACCATACTAAACTAATGTCTAAGACTAATGAATAAATCAGAATGATGAATCTTGCCATCTGTAGCTGAAAGTAGGGGCTAAAAATTAAATACACTTTAAATAGTTTTCCTTTCTTTTGTTGCAACAAACATTAAAAACAAGAATTTACCTATAAACCATACAAGTCATATGCAAAAACAACCTCACAAAATGCTCTAAATGGGAGTTGGGAACACACGGACCTGTTATAATTAAAGATTGGATATGGAATGCAGAAATGACAAATAAACCTCTTTGTAGGAAATGCAGGAGCCTTGTTTTTCATGTCAGAGCTTTAGTGAACATGTTCCTCTGTTGAAGAACAGCAATCTGAACATGAACTTTTGTTTCATATGGACAAACCTTTTCTGACCTTTTCAATCTGAGACGGACCAGAGGTAAAACATCAGAGCTGTCACTCTGCAGAGTCTGTATCTAAAACGTCAAGGGGAGAAAAGGTCTTTAGCCCATCCAAGCCTGCCAATAATAAATACTGGATTCCCTCATGCAATGGCAAAAAAAATCGGGGATCTATAAGTAAATCTATAAAAATACTTGTGTAAGTTGAGTACTGAACAAAAAAAATGTGGTTTGGGGGTAGAAATAATCCCAACTCGGAGTGTTGCTGTTCATACCTCCCAACTGTCCCGTTTTTTATGCGGGACAGTCCCAATTTTGACAACTCAACCTGCAGTCCCGGATTGTTACTGAAATGTCCCGACTTTCTCTCTGATCTCCTGCACTTCAAGCCAGAAAAAAGTTTCTAACTTAATTGTCTTTTGGCAGAGAGCCCAGCATGTGTGGCAGGTGCACTTAGATACATTTGTAATAATTTAAGATAAGCAAAGAAACTATTGTAACAATTTAAGATATGCAGGTCTCTAGTGGAAACTGTGACTTGCAACTTAAAGGAGAAACAAACCCTAAAGTTAAAAAACCGATACTCCCCTACCCTACTTAGACCCCCTCCCCCCCCCAGACTAGCTGCTACCCAGGCAAATGCCCCTTACTCTTTACTTATCCCTTGGTGAAGATTCCATCCAGTGGACTTCACGGGCACCATATTCTTCTCTTCGGTAAATTGGCGCATGCGCAGTTGGAGCAATATCCTGTATTGCAACAACTGCACATGCGGCGAAACTCACGGAAATTGCCAAAGTGCCGGGAGAAGACCCGAAGGTTACCAAAGCGGCTGAGGATGGTGCCCGTAAACTCCGCTGGATGGAATCTGCACCAAGGGGTAAGTAAAGAGTTATGGGCATTTGCCTGGGCTAGCAGCTAGGCTGGGGGAGGAGGGGTTGGGGTTAGGGATGGGCGAATTTTTTGCCTCGTTTCGCCGAAACAATTACGCCCACAGACTTGTATGGCGGCTTACGTCAAAGAAAAAGACGCGCGTCAAAACAATTTTGCCGCATGACAAATTTTTTTTGATGCCCATAGACTTTAATGGGCGTCTGCGACATTTCGCCAGTGGCAAACGGGTCAAATTCGTCCATCCCTAGTTGACGTCTTTTAACTTTAGAGTTTGCTTCTCCTTTAAAGGGCAATTCACCTTCATTAGCAAAACTCTAATAACACAGAAAAACCACAGAAATGTGTTCAAACTTTCATAATCTGCCAAATTTTGTGAAATGAACATGGTACTTAGGGGGCGTGGCCACAAAATGGGCGTGGCTGAACATTTTGCTTTGCTCGGCACAGTGAATCTTTTTGCCCCTCTTTCTATTTCCAAAATGTTGGGAGGTACTGTATGGCTGTTTTTCCATCAAACTACCCTTGAAAGTTGTCAGTGGGAATTGTATTAAAATTGTGGCACTATTTTCATACAAGAATCAGGGCAACCTTATATAAAGAAAAAAGAGAGCTAAATGCACCGCATAGCAATAATCACTAAAGTGAGTAACAAGGTGCAAACCAGGAACACCACCTTGGAAAAAGTAAAAGCACAAGTCCAAAACACAGTAGTGTAGTTGTAGCAAAAGAACCTGTTTAATGACACACTCAATTAAACAGTCAAAGTATTTTGCTACAAGTACACTACTTTGTTGTGGACTGTGGCTTTTACTATTTACAAGGACACCTTTATAGCTCGTGCTGCCCATGGCTGTTACGGAAGATGGTGCCCCCTAGTTTTAGGGGAGCTTAGGGCCATAGATTTTACATAGGTTTCTTTACAAAAAACAGACAGCGTTTCAGCAAGGTTTCACATTATCGCTCCCTGACAATTCTACTCTCGTCTTCTGAGAAGCCATGATTACATGTCAGAATTCCCAACAAACACATACCCATGAGGGACGACTTATAATTACGTTACATATGTTATCTGTCAGGTTTATACTGTTGATGTGGGGACCTTTCCCTGTCACTGCATGTGAAAGAGCAATAACCTAGCAGCCCGGAGTCACACGCTAAGAAAATAACATTCGCCCTAAGATACGTATAATGGTGTATATTGAGAAAACTCGTGACTTTTTTTTTCTCCTTCTCAATCAACATATTGTCAACATACGGAAAAAAAGATTTGATATTTTTCAGCAAGGCTGGTTGTAGGGTAAAGAGTTGATGTTAATAAACATCATTGATGTCCAGGGAGTACTTGTAGCCCTAGATCTGGAGGGTCACAGACATCATGTAACGCTGGGTATTCCAAACCCCAAGCTGCCGGTCACGGCCCACTCTTCCGCCTGCAGCAGCCGCCTGGAGCCCTCCGCTACTCATATGCCGCCAGGTCTTATTTTGAGAGAACCAAGGAGAGTTCTAAACGAGCAAGGGAACCAAGCGTGGTGTTGTAGAATGGGAAACAAGGAACGTAGTCAAAAGCCAGGCCGGTTCAGTAATAGTCAATATGGTACAAATGCAGGAGACATAGGCATAGTCAGGGTCACAGGCCGGGTTAAATTGCAGTACAAAATCAGAATCCAAAGGAGTTGCCAAAACGGGCAATAATCAGGACAGGCCGCAGACAGGACCTGAACCAGGGACAGGCAGGATCAGTAACAATAGGAATACACAGAAGAATCGCACCCAGGAACTTTAGGTTGGGCTATGAATACAATGCAAATAGAGCCCTTTACATTTTCAAATTAAATGCCAATAGTGCGATGATGTCATGACGCCGAAGCGCGTCAATCACAAAAGCGCACATAGAAGCAGTGTCGGATTGGGACACCAGGGTCCCAGCAGTAAACCTTAGACCAGGGGCCCACTTTCACTACTATTCTTCTCCTCACTCTATTCTCCTAGTCTCTTTTCTTTACATACGATAATCCATCTATTTAGCCTTTTTGTTTAGCAGCATAAGGGCCCACTGACACCTGGGCCCACCGGGAGTTTTCCTGGTATCCCAACGGGCCAGTCCGACAAGGAGCATTGCGCATTAGCGTGCCGAAATCACCCTTGTGGACATCCCCGTGATCGACACGGAGGGCGTCCCCGCCAGGTCACCAGGGGCAGGTAAATTTATTACACATCCCTCCACCACCACTCCCAAATCCTTCCTATCTAGCCTCAGATTTTTCTGTCTGCCACCCAAATTTACTTTGAATAATAAAACAAAATACAGCCGTAAACAACTTTCCAATATACATTCATTAAATAATCTGAATGGTTTTAAAGTTATTTGCAAGTGTACTTGCTATTACGCACAGTATTTGTGAGCACACGGAGAATGCAGGCTTTGCAAATGAGAGTGATATTGGTCCCTGCAATTAGCAAATTGGGAGCCCCCAAGTGAATTCTCAAGATAATCAGCCTTAAAAGTCCTGAACTAAAGAAAGTGTTGTTAAGTATAATGCAGTAAATGAGACTCAGCTGAGCTGATTTAATTGATACCTATATAGTCTGCTTGGGAAATATTTCAAGACCATAGCTAGGAAAAAACTATATCTCTGCACTGTACACTTGTAGTGTACAGATATGGAACCTGTTATCCAGAATGCTTGGGGCCTGGAGTTTTCCGGATAATGGATCTTTCTGTTATTTGGATCATCATACCTGAAGTCTTCTAGAAAATAATGTAAACATTAAATAAACCCAATAGGCTGGTTTTGCTTCCAATAAGGATTAGCTTTCTGTATAATGGGGTTCCAAATAACGGATGCCATACTAGTCAAAATGCTTTTAATTGATGTTAACGCATGGAACTAACTTTGTTGATGCATCTGGTGTGCACCATATACAACAAACTTTTACAGATACTCCAAGGCCATGGGCAGTAAGGAGCAATATCTCTGCACTGTACTAAAGTGAAAACTAATCTTATTCCAACTGGGCTACACAATTTGTAAAATTATCCCAAAAAAGGTTCATATTTGGGCATGTTGTGCCACGTTCTATTGAACTTCAGAGATGTCGAATAACATTGAGGTTTTTTTTTTACCAGTGACAGAATGATTATATAATACAGCATATTATTCGAATCTGGTTCATGTTTCTCCCTCCAGCCCCATAATTAATGATTTCGTCTTCTATGACTTGTAAATTGTAATTTCCATCATCGGCACCCGCAGGCAATTTACAAATTTATTTGTGGAATTTATCGCTTTGGGTGAAATATTTCAGCCAGTTTATTTATCTTTGCTGTCTCTGCTTTTTATTACTGTCCTACTTCCCAGACAGAAGTGAATACTAAGTAATCATATTATAAGCAAAGGGGCCAATGCTTTGAAGCTAATCTGATCTGGCCCCCAGTGCCTGCTTTGCACTCTGGACTGTATTTCACAAAACTCCACTGCTCATGAAGGAAGTAATACAAACAGATGCATTTTGATTCTATAAATTATTAGGGCCACGGATATTCAGGTTTTATTTGCCAAATTTATTGTTGGTTTCCAGTGTTAGCCTTAACTGCACGGTACAAATATATGAAATAGATAGTTACATCATTAATTTAGGTTGAAAAAAGATCACCAAATTAACACCTTCAAATGACTCCCATTGCACATACACACACACATTCTAATACTGACCCTTCCATACACTCACATAAACTATATATGGCAATATCTATACTAATTGTAGATTTTAGTATCATAGTATCTTATGATATGCTTCATCCAAGCCCCTCTTAAAGGCATTAATAGAATCTGCCATCACATCACTTGGCAGTGCATTCCCAACCTCACTGCCATCACCGTGAACATACATAGTAACATAATAACATAGTAACATAGTAAGTAAGGTTGAAAAAAGACACATGTCCATCGAGTTCAACCTTTTTTTTTTATTTTTATTTTTTTAACTACCTGCCAGTTGATCCAGAGGAAGGCAAACCCATCTGAAGCCTCTCCAATTTGCCTTAGAGGGGGAAAAATTCCTTCCTGACCCCAAAATGGCAATCGGACTAGTCCCTGGATCAACTTGGACCATGAGCTATTTCCCATACAGTAACTTTCTATTCCCTTACTTGCTAAACACCATCCAACCCCTTCTTAAAGCTATCTAATGTATCAGCCTGTACCACTGATTCAGCTCTCACTGTAAAAAACCACTTCCGAATATTTAGGCAGAACCTCTTTTCTTCTAATCGGAAGATTTACCTAATCTCAGTATCGGACTGGGATGCCAGGGGCCCACCAGAAAACCTCAGACCATGGGCCTACCAGAAAACCTGAGACCTGGGCCCACCAGAAAAACCTCAGATCATGGGCCCTCCAGAAAACCTCAGACCATGGGCCCACCAGAAAATCTCAGACCATGGGCCCACCAGAAAATCTCAGACCTTGGGCCCACCAGAATACCTCAGTATGTGAGCCCACCAGAAAACTTTAAACCCTGGGCCCACTTTCCAAACTACTATTCCTCCTTTCCTCACTCAACCTCGTTACAGTTATCATAACCTGAAGGAAGTCTGAAGTTGCATTTGGCACATTTCCTCCGTTAACAAAGACAGTCCAAGTCCAGCATATCTCACTCTTGCCTTTCATTCCAGCTGAATATTGTTCAGATTGGGCAGCTGTGAACATGGTGTTTTAAATTGTGAATGAATTCTCAAATGGAAGTGTTTTGTTGACAGAGGACTCCTGGAGAATGAAGGTGAATAATTCATGCTAAAACAAAGAGATGTTCACCTTGAGATTATGAAGGTACAACAGATTTGAAGTTAAGATGAAGCATCTGGGTATAATAATGCATCACTGTTACTACATTTCATTTCTTCTTTTAAAAAAAAATCTACCCAGCACTACAAATTCCCAATGAGCCAAGTCTGTTTCTCTCTAATAGTTGGGACTTTGCATTGTTTGATTGATCCTATTTTGGGGTCAATATATGAAAGAGAGAAGATGTAGAAGAAGAAAGTTAAGGATGGCTCTTCTTCAACCAAATGAACTTGCGAAAGCTTAAGAGACTTGAAGGCAATTTTCTTGAGGTTCTACTTAGGTCAATTACATAGGTATAAATAATTGCACTATTTGCATAAGTAATAAGAATCACATCAAGCTTCCGCCATACAATGCAACACACCTGCTTGGTCGATTCTTGGCAACATGTCTAGTTGTTTTAATCTTTAGTTGTATCTCAATGTGTTTGACTAGACCTTCAACTTGAAAGCATGCCCCCTAGGGCTCCTTCTAAAAGTAATTTTGCACAAGGTCTATAAGAACCAGCAAGCACAAGGCAATCCCTCAATTTTGGTGGAAGAGACAGGTGGGAGCTTTTTTACCCACCCATAGACTTAAATACCGTTTCGCAAATTTTTGGCGAAACAGGTCAGATTCACCCATCACTGCTGACCTCAGTTAATCTGACTACTGGTTCTTTTTCTTCCCAGTAAGTCCTAGGGCCTGCCAGTGATCCCAATCTCACAAGAATTATACGTAAGCAGTGCTACATGTAATCACTTTAATATAGATCTACAAATGATTTACGGAAGGGTTCTAGTACTATGGCAGATCAATCCAACCCTTCATCCTCCCATAGGAACGACACGTCAGAATGTTACACCAAGCGTGTTATGTATTGTACATTGTTCTGGAAATTATACAATGCTATTCTTAAGAGATTTTTCCTGTAAAATCTTTGAACCCATTGGCAACATTAATAACTAATCAATCATGATGGCATTTTGCTAGGATGGAGGTTGTGAAGCCATTTCAAAAATTGCATGTTTGAAGCATACAATACGTTTTTTTTATAAGGAAGAAGTGAAAAGAATTGGGAGAAGAATTGGCAAAGGTTGCATGAACGTTGCAATATTTCTGGTAATGTTTTCTAAATAGGAAATAATCATCAAAATCAACAAATTTCAGTTCTTACAGTCAGACTACATTTTCTGCCCCCCCCCTTTCAGGCTCCAACCCAGACCCCGCCCAGCCCACAGTAAAAAGGACAACTACTTGGCACTTGTGTGCCCCTTATTGCTGTAGCACTAGGGAATTGACCCCTATAGTTATGAAAATATATTATCATACAATGGTATGATGAGTTCATAATTTCCCAACATTTATTATGAGAATGTTATGTTTTGGTGCCAATTTTTCAATTCCTTGCTTGGCACAATTCCAAAGTCAATGAAAAAAATGAATATGTAGAATATTTTCCCGTTTGCTTACGCTCATGCTGTGATTTCCCAGGAAAAACCCAAGCCAGTTCCCATATCAATTCCTGAAGATATGATATACTGTATGTGATGTAAGTTACAATTTCTGATTGATAGTTCACTGCGATATCTATATATTCTTTATATGTTCAAAAAATATCTGGGTTGTGAAAGCAGAGGGGAAGGGGAGGTAATACAGTCAATTGAATTGACAATCAAACATTTCTATGAAGTTTAACTGTATTATAGAGTCCAAGTCTTAAAGGACAAGGAAAGTTAAACTAAAAAATTAGCTAGAAATGTACATTATGTTTCTGTACCAGCCCAAGGCATCCACAGCCCGTTAGCAGTAAAGATCTGTGTCTCCAAAGATGCCCCAGTAGCTCCCCATCTTCTTTTCTGCTGATTCACTGCACATGCTCTGTGCTGCTGTCACTTACTGAGCTTAGGGACCCACTCACAATATACAGTACACATAGAATAGAAATGTCAGAATATAAGGCTGATTAGTAATTAATACAGATAATTACTACATGGCAGCACAGAAACCAGTGCAATTAGCATCAGAATTTAATAATCAGCCCTGTAGCATCAGCTTATATTACAGGAGAACCTCATTTTCTGCTGGATAATTAGTGACGAGCCCTAAGCTTAGCTTCTCAACAGCTGCTCAGAGCCCACTGAGCATGTGAGTGTCACAGACACTTTCCAAGATGGTGACCCCCTGTGACAAGTTTGAAGTCCTGGATCATTGCTGCTATCGTGAAGCAGACACTTTAGGCTGGTTGCAATAAGTATGCCATTTTTAACCATGTACATTTTTATGGTTTAGTTCTCCTTTAAAAAATATCCTGCACAAAAAGCTTCATTGAGCTAAATATTAGGTCCACCAACCCTGGATTTATTGTTGCTATATTGGATTTTTTTTTCAAACTGGGAATACAGTCTCTAGACAATCAACCTTATGATTGAGTGGTGCCATGATATCATCTGGGAGTTATAGTTAATGTTATGTACAGTAACTTGGGGTCCACAACCTTTTAAACCAGTGAGCCACCTTCAACTGTAAAAGAGTTGGGGAGCAACACAAGCAAGAATAAAGTTCCTGCCAAATAAGGGCTGTGATTGGCTATTGGTACGGGGAATGGCAGCTACAGGAGGCTCTGTTTGTCAGTACACCTGTTTTTTTGTAAATAAAACTTGCTTCCAAGCCTGGAATCCATAAATTAGCAGCTGCTTTGAGGCTACTGGGAGCAACATCCAAGGGATTGATGAGCTGTGAGTCATTGGTTGGAGATCACTGATCTAATGGAAATCTATTGGGAACAATTTCATTAGCGATCCAAAGAAACCAAAAATCTGATGCATTTATATTCTCATCCCAGATAATCCCAGTTGGATAAATTAGTATGAGTAGAAATGAGAGTCACTTATCTCAACTATTAGAGTCGTTTACATGGGCTATAATAAACAAATTAAATCATGTGAATAATCCTCATCCTTGCAGATCAAATTGTTATGGGATTTTCTGGTATTTTAATAATCTAGTGCTCTTCTGCGAGAGTAAATGTTACTGTCCTATTGCAGGGCTTGCTGTGTCTCATTCCAAATAGACAGAATCAGATCACTTATTCTAATCAAGGACTGAATAGCCTTGATTAGAATAAATTCCTCTTGATTAGAATAAATTCTTCTTTGGCCTTGTTGTACCCAGGCTCAATTGGAACAACCAGTCGATCAGGACACCAGCAGCCAAAGAGGAAGAGCCAACCCTTCTCACTCACTATAACAAAGTGTGACATGGTGTGGTCACAGCACCTTCTGGCCAATAACCTGAATATGCAAAAACTTAAACTAGATATATGAGCTTTTGCCCAGTCACTAGAGAAAAGAATAGGGAAGCAAAACCATAGGGGCACATTAGCCCTATGGCTCCCTACAATCATTTAGACAAGCCACAGTCATTTAGGAACAAAGTGCTTTAGACTGATGAGACAAAAACTAAGTTATTTGGTCACAACAAAAAGTTCTTTGTATGGTGGAAGAAGAACACCACAGTCCAAGAAAAAACCCTGCTACCTACTTTCAAATTTGGTGGAGGTTCCATCATGCTGTGGGGCTGTGTGGCTAGTTCAGGGACTAGGGCCCTTGTAAAGATCGAGGGTTGGATGAATTCAACCCAATATCTTTCAATATCTTACAAATTCTTCAGCATAATGTTGAAGCATTAGTAACAAAGTTGAAGTTACGTAGGGGGTTGGATATTCCAACAAGACAATGACCCTAAACACACTTTGAAATCTACAAAGACATTTATACAAGTACAATATTCTGGAATGGCCGTCACAGTCCCCCGACTTGAATATCATGGAAAATCTATGGGATGATTTGAAGCAGACTGTCCATGCTCGGCAGCCATTAAATTTAACTGAACTGGAGAGATTTTGTATGGACGAATGGTCAAAAATACCACCATCCAGACACTCATCAAAGATTATAGGAGGCGTCTAGAGGCTGTTGTATTTGCAAAAGGAGGCTCAACTAAGGGCTTTTACAGACGAGCGTTTGAAGCTGCTCTCCCTTGTGTTCTGTTTTTAGGCGTTCAGCCGCAGGGGAGTGCAGGAGTAGATGCATTCAGTATTTTTCAATGGGGCTGTACTCACACAGGCGCATGTAGGCGCCGAACGCAGGAAAAATGCAGCATGTTGCGTCTCAACCTGCGTTCGGCGCCTACATGCACCTGTGTGAGCACAGCCCCATTGAAAAATACTGAATGAATCTACTCCTGCGCTCCCCTGCGGCTGAACACATAAAAACGGAACGCAGGGGAGCACAGCTTGAAACGCTCGTCTGTAAGAGCCCTAAGTACTGATGATGTTGGGGTTATGCACCTGTCTAATTTTGTTATGATGCATATTGCATATTTTCTCTTAATCCAAAAAAACTTTGTCACCTCTGAAATACTACTGTTTCCATAAGGCAAGTTATATATTAAAAGGAAGTTGCTACTTTGAAAGCTCAGCCAATAATAAACAAAACTCCAAAGAATTAAGAGGGGTTCCCAAACTTTTTCATATGACTGTAAGCTCACGTGCCATGTCAAGGCACCTTATAGTACGTGAGTCCTACACTATTTGTGAGCATTATAAGTTTGTACTACTACCTCACAGAAATAAACGATGTTGCTGTATCCCTCAGAGAGGAGGGGGGAGATAACAGAAAATGTATATAGTGTAGTAATTTCAATGTTAAGTAAAATACACCCACAGTGTCCTCCAAATCTTACTAAAACACTTTTTTACTGTGATGCAAAAAGAACATACACTTGTGTATTGAATTAACTTATTCACCATGTGTGTTCAATTATAGCTTTTTCACCCTTATTTTAAACAAGAAGAAAAGAGAACAGACAGGGGTGGGTCCGTAACTAAGGGATAGTGAGGTTAGCAACACAAATTCGGATTGTTGCTTTCCCGTGGTTTTATATACTCACAGGGAGTGAGTTTCAACTAGGGAATTAGTGTAGTAGTAATTTCAATATTAAGAAGTTGCTGGATTTTGGGGGAACTTCAATCCCGAATTCGTTTTTTACATTTGTACTACTACCTGCCCACCCTGACAGTGTCCCTAAATGTCCAATGTTGGTCACAATGGTTTAGAATGGGCTAATGCATTAGATCACCTTTATTCTTAGCTTATTGTGTAGATAAAGAGATATTTGTTATTTGTTTTATTTATTCTTGCTTATTTGCCCAGTCAATGATATACAGGCATGCTCCTAATAATGAAAATGGTATTAAATAGCCCACACCAGTCCATAATTTTGGGTTAGTTCAAAACATTGGGTCATTGGACATTGCAGGCATAACTATGTGCATTTCAGCCTCTCCAGTTCACTTTATAGAGAAACATTAAACTCATATAGGCTGTTTGATGTGGATGAGTCAGAGGGATTAGATTATAAATATGCCATTTGCACCTGATAATGGCAATTAGACATTCAGCTGACAGCCAGCATAAGTCACCCCTGTGAGCAGCCTAACTGTCAACTTTGCCGGTGCTTTTGGGGAATAACATTTGAGTCATGAGTTAAAAGTAAAAAGCCAAACTCCTCTATCTTGCCATAAAGCAAATGCAAGGATATAATTATATCTCCAGCTCAGAAAATGTTCATTATCAGTGTGTGACCCAAAAACATGTTATTTCAGGGACCTAGTCTAACATGACTTTTCTGTGCCAGTGTGTGACTCAGCAGCTGATGTCACCGTGCGATGCCCTCTCTCGCCACAATGCAGACATTAAAGCCATAATAGGCTCAGATTTTGGAGACGCTGATGAAGGTGAAACACTGGTGGATACCAATCAGGCTGTGTCAGAACATTAAATTGCTGTCCATGGGCTCTGCGGCTATTGTGCTGGGGTTAATGCACTGACTGGCACCCTCTGCCTGGCATTCGCTCATCTGATAACACTGTGTGTGTGTGTGAGAGCACAGAAACATCAACATGAAACCCAAAGAGCAATTTGAAAACTATGCTAGATAAGAAAACAGTATATACAGTATAGTATCTGGCAGAGAGATGCGTGGTATGGGCAGAAATACACTGCACTTCTGAAACAAAATGGATTTATGATGTGCCCATGTTTAAACAATTCCCTTTTTCTGGAATTAATTTTTGGGTCGTTTTTTTCCCCCTACGTTTCCCCAGATTTAGTATGTGTACTTATGTTCAGTACTGAATTATTCTAAATTGCAGGAGTTCTCTGCACTCTAATAGGCCTGCTTGTGCCCAATAAATACAGTACTGCCAGCGTTAGGCAGCACTAGCTCAACGTACTCAGCAGACAGCAGGGTCGGACTGGCCTGGCAGGACACCAGGAAAAAACCCGGTGGCACCTGCTGGGCCAGCAAAAAAAACGATTTGCGGTGCCACACAGCGTCATTTGCGCATTCACGTCACGCTGCTTGGTCTGGAGGGGGGCCCTGGACAGCAGTCTCGGTGGGCCCCGGGCCCCCCAGTCCAACCCTGGCAGACAGGCAGACAGCTGTGGGGAAAAGAAAACTTTGCTATTGGTATTCTGCTTGTGCAAGTGTAAGTTAATGCTTTTGATCTACCCATTGATCTTACTGGCATGTGTGGAGTTAATGGAGTGCTCACTGGACAGTTTTCAGTGATCTTACTGGCAATCGGATTGATGGAGTGCTTAACCATTTATGCAGCGACTGTACTGGCACAGCTGGGGTTAATATGCTGATTATCTGAGTAATTGTACTAGTACGTTTGGGGTAATTATGCTGATTTATTTTCTGTGGTAGTTATACTGGCATGTCTGGGGTTAAAAAAAATTCCTCCTAGCCCTGCTCTTCCAAAAGAATGCAGGAATCTGAACCGGAATAAAACTACTTATTAGTTGCATATCAGATGCCCTGTAATAACACCTGCCAATCCACCATCAGGTGCTGAGTGCAGCCAGGCCAAACTGCTTTTTTGGATAAACTGTGTTCCTATGTGCCTTAGTGCTCCACTTGCATGGGCGTCTCCTGCTACCCCCTAAGTTCCCACCATGACTAAAGTTGCTATTTTAAAGAATGTCTCAGAAGCCGATCCAACCCATAAGCATAAGAAGCCATGATCTCCTTATTAGGGAGCAGAAGTGCAGAGAACTATAGAACCTAAGTCCTGTAACCAGAATAAAGTCATCACTTCTAAATGTCACACAGAGTTGTTTCTTCTCGTGTATCTGCTACTGAGTCGGAAAACCCTTGGAAGTCAAATAGGCATCAATGTCACAATGAGCTTTACATGAAAACGTTAGATTGCGAAATGCCGTTAATGTTAGTGGCTCTCGATGTGTAAAAGAATGTTTTCTACAAATAGGAAAATGTCAGTGATTTTTTCCAGTCATTGAGCATTTTGCTAACAATGTTTTTGTTTTTTCTCACTTTTCTCTGAAGCTGAGCAAGAGGAGAAGGGGTTTCCTAATGCCATAATGATCTTTGGGCAGCAGGTGTCGCAAACACAGGACAATGTAAAGAGCTTTTGGGGGTTTTGGCTTGTTGTGCCGCCACAATTCAGACTGACTTCCTTATTATACAATTTTGCATATTATTAAAACTTCATTATCTATCAGTCTATATGTCTATCTATCTATCTATCTATCTATCTATCTATCTATCTATCTATCTATCTATCTATCTATCTATCTATCTATCTATACAGAGTTGGACTGGCCTCAGGGCCCCCCACATCACCCCTGGGCTCCCCAGCTGCAAAGCCCCTTCTGCCCCCCCCCCCAGGCACAACACAAGTACCTTTTCCAAGAGCAGCAGTCAGCGGGGCCATGAAACCGGGACCGTTTTTTATTTTTGGCACAGTCCAGTCCTCTCTCTATTTAGCTATCTGTCTGTATGTATTTTAGCTTTCTCTCTTTTTCTGCTCTCTCTGTTTGTTTTCAGTTTTCTATCTACAGTATCATCCATCTCTCTCTTGCTTTCTCTCTTTCTCTCTCTTTCTCTCTCTCTCTCTGTCTATTTTATCATCTCTCTCTATCTCTCTTGCCCTCCATTTTTATATATCTGCCATCTATCTATTATCTGTCTCTTTCTCTCTTGTAACTAGAATCTCCCGGCCACCTTCTTCCCCTTACTGGCTCACAGGTAAGTGTAAGGAAGACTTACCTGGCGTCCCTAGATGGCAGCGTCTCCCATGCGGTTCCTCCTGGGCGCAGCTCTGTGACATCACGCCAGTGTCAGACACGGATTGCGTTGGATTGGTCGCCAGCCCCGAATCGTCAACGTCAGATTTGACCCCAGCGTCGAAACACCAGCGTGAGGACGCCAGCGTCATGACGTCACTGCGTCCATTTTTGGGGCCAAAGGAGGCCTATAAAAGACGCTGAAGCACTGCTGACTTTGCCCTGCAATAGGTTCCACATAGTGTGTTCCTGGGTGCGCTATATTACTTCTGCTATTGATCCTGATCTTGACATTGCCTGTTTAACCGTGTATTGAACCTTTGCCGCCTGTACCGACCTTTGCATGGACCTGACTTCGCCTTTCTCTTAACCCCTTGGATACCTCGATCTGGTTAGACTGTGCTTCCTCCTTGGTCCGCTACCTCTGGCTGAGCCTTCGGGCTCCTTACAGTAAGAGAGCAGCTGGGAAGGAGAGTATCATTTTCAACTATAGAGGAATCAGATCTGAAACAGCAGATGGGAATAACTGCAGTCCAGTTGTTTCTTTGAACAATGAACTTGTTTATTGAACATAAACAGCAGATCTAGTTCACAGGCAGTAGAATCTTCAGATACATTCAGCACAAGGGGAAAACCTTCACACTTTGAGGTAAATTCAGATTGGTCCCTCTTGGGGGGGTACAGTACATCCTGTGAATCTTCTCCAGCACTAGGGATCCCAAGGGATTTCTTGCTCCTTGGTACTTTCCCTGCTCCTGAGCTCACCCGCCCATGTCCCTGTCTGGCAGCTTTATCACCACAAGGGTACTAACCCCAACTACTTTCTTTGTTGGAGCAAATAGCCACTCACTAACTAAACTGACACTAACTTTAACTCCTAGAGCGACCAGGGCCACCATTAGGGGGGCACAGGGGGTACAAGTGTACCAGGCCCGGGCATAAAGGGGGGCCCGGCTGTGCTGCAGTTTTTTTAAACAGACGGCCCCCCTTCAAAGTCCCTAAGTCACAAAGCCATGGAAAGACCCGAAGTCACGAAAGGAGCCAAACTTGAAGTCCTGAAGCCATGAGTCAGTTCTACGGAACACCAATGTGTGTTTTTTTAGTTTTTTTAAGCCATAGCTGCCAATGTATTATTTTAATAATCTACAGTCCCCTGCCACCAATGTTTTTTTTTTTAAAAATTCTCAGGGGCCTCAATTTTTTTTTAACTTATGGGGGCCCTGACCATCAATGATTTTTTTGAAAAAAACTTTTATGGGGGACCCTGACCATCTTTTATAACTTGTATGTTGGTGGGTTTGCCGTTTTTTTAGATGTCAGTGTGGTCTTTTAACTGTGGGTGGGATCTTGGGTGGGGTTTGGGGGTTGGGTTATGGAAGTAGGGTTGCCATCTTTTCTGAAAAATTTTACTGACCGGTGGGGGGGCGGCAACAAAAGTGACGGGGTGGAGCCACGCACAGTGATGCAAAAGGGGGTGGAGCAACAAGTTCTGAGTGAATTAGGGGCAGGCCAATGGCTTTTTTTTAAGGGTATTACAAATTACTGGCAACTACATTGCCGGTAAATTTGTAATACCGGCCCCAGCCTTGGCAGGTGTTTTACCGGCTAAATTTTGTTGTACGTGGCCCAGTGATTTCTAATGGCAGCCCTGATATCGACTATAACACACTTTTATCACTAAATAGAACTGCCCCTACCTTGGACAAGTCACCTGCTAAAACCCAATCCTGTACCCAACTCCCCACAAGGTCTGACCCAGGGAAAGAGCCCCGAGCACTAGTGATGTGGGAATCTGACCTGTTTCGCTTCACTGAAAGTTCGCGAAACGTAAAATTCGCCGAAATGCTTTTGAAGTCTTTATCAAAGAGTGAAGTTAGAGATCGCCACACTAGAGTGAAATTCCGCCTCTCTCCTCTGTCCATTCATATCAATGAGAAATTTAAAAGAATATTTATCATTAATAAATTATCAATGGGTGAAAGTGATATGACTTTGAAAATCCCATAGAAACAGTGGCAGAATTTTACTCTAGCTGATTTTTCCGATCTCTAACTTCACTCTTTAATAAATATGCTGCTATGGGCAGTCTCCCAACAACATTTTTCACCCATTAGAGTCTATGGGCGTCATTTTTTGTGGGGAAACTTGGCAAAAAAAATGAGCTTGTCACTATTGAGCTCATGGGTGCTCTCCCTTTTATATAAAATGACACTGCCACCTCCTGGGCAAACCTTGAACCAGATCAAAGTACTGATAACCCCAGGAAAGAGCTGCCTAGGGTGCATCAAAGGACCGCTAAGGTGTCCAAATAGAGGTGAAACTATGAGTAAAACACTCTAACCTTTAGGGTATCTACAGTATTTGTCTGTCATCTATCTACCTCTCTCTGTCTATTTTCATCTACTGTATCGATCAACTATCTAACTCACTGGCGCTGGATATTTGAGCAGGTTAAAGTGAATGGCTTAAAAAGCCACATAAAATGCTACAAATCCTGATTAAAAGCCGTGTAACAGTTGCTGGAAGCTTCCCCAACAGAATTTCTCCTGCTGATACTGCTGCCTCACGTGGAACTCTCTTGCTCGGGGGATATAAATCTGTCATGTTGAGCAAACCGGCTGTTTCCCCCCGGCGATCATTTGCCATTAATTATTGTATAATAATTCTGACCTCAATGCAGTGGAGCAGAGCGTAATATTCCCCAAGGTGCCAGTAGGGAAACATGTCAAATTGCAGTTTGTATCTTGTCTACAAGAGAGGTGTGTTTGTGCCGTTATACAGACTTTATCTGCAAATCATTTAATCCTGACAGAGGAAGTATTCCCTTACGGTGCCTGTACATCTATTCCATATTAACCATATTAACCACTGCAGTGAAAATTGAAAGTCCCCCACCAGGGGTGTAATAATAAGGACAGGACAGATCAGCAGATGCAGGGGACAGATTGGATTTGTGAGAAGGCCTTAAAATCCCAGATAAATGATAAGGATATTAGAAGTCACTGAGGGGTTCTGTGACCATAAAAAGGCACAAGGCTGAGTTATACAGGGAACTCTGAGTATCACTCATGTATTATAAGGGATAATGTACCCCCTACTGTAAATGATAAGGATATTAGAAGTCACTGAGGGGTTGTTCTGTGACCATATAAAGGCACAAGCCTGCAGGCTGAGTTATACAGGGAACTCTGAGTATCACTTGTGTATTATAAGGGATAATGTACCCCCTACTGTAAATGATAAGGATATTAGAAGTCACTGAGGGGTTCTGTGACCATATAAAGGCACAAGGCTGCAGGCTGAGTTATACAGGGAACTCTGAGTATCACTCATGTATTATAAGGGATAATATACCCCCTACTGTAAATTCTAAGTATATTAGAAGTCACTGAGGGGCACAAGGCTAAGTTATACAGGGAACTCTATCACTCATTATAAAGGTTACAGTCAAGGAAGTTCTGATGTTCTTCTGCTTATGAAAACAATTAGAACCTTTTCTCAAATCGTTCCTAAGCAGAAGAACATCAGAGCAGCCTCTTTCTTTCTCCTGGCAACTTCCTTGACTACTTGGTGGTCAGACTGGTCAGAAACTGACCAGCAGGTGGTGCTGTCATAACAAAATGCAAAATGCAAAATCCTTTAATATCTTGGAATAAGAAGAAAATAAATAATGTAAATTACAAAAATGCTTAGAACAGCACTCTCATTCATTTTACATTCACTTATTTTAAAGGTTTACTTTTCCTTAAGGCTGAATAATTGAATTTTTTCTGCTCCTTAAACAAATGCATTCAGCTGAAGTTGAGTAAAGAGAAACAAGAGAGAAGGAAGGAATGTAAAATCACCTTTAATGCACTTGCTATGTAGCGAGTCTTTTGCTTGGAGGCTGCTCTGAAGAGACAACATTCATAATTAAAATGTTCCTTTATGCAATTTCTCTCCGCATCCAATTTAATTGAGGCTCTCTGAAAGGCAGCTAAATCTCATCATGAGGCGTAATGCAAATATATGGGGCCTAATTCCACAAAAGGCAATAATATACTAATAGCATTGTATCTCTGGCTCTGCAAGTCGTTTGCTGTGTAATTAATATGGGCCCTGGCACACGGCTGTCGACCAGTGCCAAAGTCTTCTGAGATGCGCTCCCGGATGAATTCAACTAGAAATAAACTTTGGAAACGTGGAAAGTGCCATTCCTTCACATCCGCAGCACTGAGACTATAGGTCACTGGTGTAGTGTTCAAGGATGTGATTAATCAGAGAGCTGCGAGGAAGAAGTCAGCACATAAAATTCATCCTGTAGTTCCATCCATATGAAAACTTGTTTGAATAGGGAAGAGTTTCCATGTGACAAGACGTCAGTAATTAAATTAACTTTTTTATGGACAAGTAAGATAAAAAATGGTACCACAATATTTTAAATGCACTTTTTAAAGGAACATTTAAGCCTAAAATAAAGTTGCCCTTGGTAAAAAAAAACCCATTCCACATACACTTCCATATAGTTGTGCCTTCTGTTCTGAAATGGGGGCTATTTCTCCTGTAGTCACAGGCCACTGTGGAAACTCTGAAGCCACCGCACCTCCTAATTCACCTCCGAACCCTGTAGCTCCAGGTTTCCTACCACACTCTACATCAGTTGCCTCAGCAGCACGGTTGCACATACACCGGAAATGATGCCAAGCCGACTTTTTGCATCAATTTACATTAAAGGGATACTGTCACGGGAAAACATGTTTTTTTCAAAACGCATCAGTTAATAGTGCTGCTCCAGCAGATTTCAAAATTGGATATAAAATAATCTGTTTGCTCTTTTGAGAATTGGATTTCAGCGTAGAAGTCTGCTGGAGCAGCACTATTAACTGATGCGTTTTGAAAAAAACATATTTTCCCATGACAGTATCCCTTTAAAGGAGAACTAACTCCCCCAATAACAAAATACTCTACCTATCCTCCCCTCCGCATAGTTTGTTACCCCTGAAATTGCACGTATAGGTGCAGAGTAAGCGCAGCGGAGCTAATGGATGCCATCTTCCGGATTTCAGTCTTCTTCAGGTCTTCTTTCCTTATGGCAACTTTTGGCGAATGCGCCAGTAGCGGAACTACCGGGGGAGCAGGGGGTGCGAGCGGGCCAGGGCCCCCTCGGCAGCCCGCACGCCACTAAAATGTGTGCCAAAAATTGCATAGAGGGGGGGGGCCCGGCTGCACGTCACACACCAGGGCCCGCCCCCCTCTAGTTACGTTACTGGAATGCGCAGTTGCTATGAACCGGAAGACTGCTTTAACTGTGCATGCGCCAGTACAGCCAGGGCCGATCCGTAGGCTGCTGCCGCCTGAGGCAGCAACCCCGATGCCGCCCCCTCTCCTGCTCCACGCTTAAAAGTTTAGTGTCTGAGCTGGTCAAAAGTGGCAGCATCGCGGCTCTAAAAGTTACAGGAGGCGGCTTTTTGCCGTCCCTTGTAACTGGCCATTCACTGCGCCTGAGGCAAGGTGCTCACCATGGCAGGAACAGCCCTGAGTACAGCGTTTACTTACAGAAGACCAGACACCCGAAAGGTGGCACTCATGAGCTCCCCTCCGCTTACACTGCATCAATACGTGAGAAACTCTTAGGGGCAATTTCAGGGGTAACTAACTATGTAGGGAAGGGAGGACTACCTAGTGTAGTATGTAGGGGCTTTACTTATTGGGGGAATTCATTCTCCTTTAAATTGCAAGCGCAACAGCGTCACTGCCACAGTTGAATCAGATTCAACTTCCCTCGGCGACCATATTGGCACTATAATTACCTGTTGCATTGTGGGCAAGATTCATGGCGATTGAATCCAAATTGCAATTGCAGATTGTCTCAGAACATCACTCTCTACATCATACTAAAAGCTAATTTAAAGGGGGAACAACCCTTTTAAGGACCCTTAGAATTTAATTTCCTATCATAATCTTTTTTAACACAGGTATGGTATACATTACAGTACTCTAAATTTCAGTATCAAGTTTTATAATGTAGATGTTTAATTCTGTAGCCTTATGTATAACTTCTTCTGGACTACAGAGCCACTGCGTTATTATAGGAGAGCACGGGTCAGGTACATTTTCCTGTGCTTTTACCCAAGCCTGCCAGATAAACAGTTGGCCTAATTCCAGCCAAGGAACCTTAATATAATAGTAATTGCATTGATGATATACGGGAAATACAGCCTACTGAGCACTTATAATGAGACATAAAACACTGAAAAGCAATAGAAACAAGAATCACAAGGAATCTGTATTGCAATACATGTAGCCAAACAAAGAGATGGACTGGGACTGTACAAATAAAGGAAAGAGCATTTTTTCTCAACACCTGAAGCCTGCACTCTTGTACAGAATCAGTTATTCAATAAAACTAAGACTTAAGGGATGGTTTAATAACTCAGAGTTCCTGACCCGTAGAACACATAACATAACGTTCCGATTTGGCGAGGCTGAATTCTAAGACGGAATCTGAAATGAATCCTGGGTCGGTGTGTCCTTTCTTGTTACATAAATCATTGAAATAATCAGAAGTAGCAGGTAAGAGACAATATGAGCAATTGTGTCAGGTCAGCCCAACAGTCAGCTGTTATCGTCCCCTGATATGATCTCAATAAACATATTTTTTACTTTGTTGTGTAAATACTGCTGTGACATTTAGAGACGTGTTCCTGCCAACATGTCAGATATAAAGAACTATTTAGCTGACAAGCAACTGTTAATACAATGAGCAAAGCAATGTCAAGCTAAATCTTGGACCTATCAGTAACACCAGAGGATTGTGAAACCTCTAGCAAATAATTATTAGCCTGTAAGTGCACCCACCTATCCCCATATTGTTGTATTTTAGCAGATTGTTCTGTAGAAAGGTAGGTCAATGTCCATTTAATGATGGTCTTGGTCTTGGCTTTGATTTTCAAGTTTTTTACCACTACAAAAAATGCTGTAGAACGTCAGTTGGAAACTAGGTGGACATGGGGTTGTCCAGTGCATGGTCTAAATTGCCCTGACTTTTGATTTTGAGGCTTCAATATAAATTGGGGTACTCCTGGAGCTTTGAGCCCAGTGACCACAGACAAGGCAAGTCTATAGGTTTGGTGATTGCCTTTAGGGCACTGTATATGGTTACAGGTCCAGCAAACAAATCTTTTTAGAACTCACTTTGGGGAAGTGTACTTGGACACATAGAATTAAATTAGGGAAGGGATGCACCAAATTCTTGAAAGGATTTGTTAAGCTGTGGTTGAATTCTTATGGACGGATACAATAAAAAGTACTGAGTTTAAGATTGATCTAGTCAAACCAATCAGCAGGTAACATTTATGGTCAACTGCTTAAGAGCAAATATCTTGTTGGGTGATATGGATTACTGCACCTATACAAACCTGTGCCTTTCATTACAAATGGGTATTAGTGTTACAACAACTGAATCCAAAACCTTAAAGTCATGTGACTTTTATGTTTTGGTCAACTGAAGGCAACGTCTGAAATTAAGGGTGGGAATTTTGCTCTGCTTCTGGTTCAGCTTTATTTAATTCAGCATTTGGCCAAATCTTATATTGAAGATTCTATGGAATTAGTGCATCCCTAATCAACATAATGCAGTTAAGAATCACAACATCAACTATAATACTGTATTTGACTATGATGATCTATGGTTTACTAGATATAAGTTTTTCAATGTGTATTGAAACCGCTGGATTCTTCCTGTAAGAGTTATGTTCATATATGTGACATCTCCCCTCTCTTTTGCTTGTATAAATACAGTACGTCACGGTTTAGATCATCTCAACAGTTAAGTGACTGCTTTACACTTTCCCTACTCTGTGTCATATATTGGTTAAATTGGTTTTATTAAAGGTATGAAAAGAATGAGAAAGACTGGAGATTCATTGATACCTTTTATCATCTCAAAACAGTGCAAAATGGTAGATGGTAGAAGACAAGGTCATGGTCAAGTGAAAGTCATTCTGTGCATCAAGTTAAGACCAAGGTAATGGTTCTGGAAGAATTCAAACCAGGTGACAGACAAAGACAGAGGATTTTCAAAAATGTATAAAAGGCAAGAATTAGGCCATTTTCTTAAAAGTGCATTTCCATATTTATAATAAGCAGGACATTGCAGATGGTGGGCTTTAACTGAAGTCATGAAAGCAATCGTTTTTGTTTCCCTGACCTCTGCTGGCATTATTTTACATGGCTGTAGACTTGTTCAATTTACCCTTATTATTGCTTAACCTGTAACTGTCCTGTTCTGTAAGTATGGAAAAAAACCTAGTTAATTGCCTCTTGGGTTCCATACAGTAGTTTACAGTGGATTTCCATTTGGCTAATTTAACTCTAAGTGGTAAATGCTTCAGTCTAGACAGTGTCACCGGCAACTATTCTGCTGTTTGCCTTAATGACGACAAACAAGGATTTAGTTACAGGCCAGCAAAGAACTCATAAAAGAAAACTGTTAGGCGAATGACTCTATGGATAGCCTTCCCCAGTTTCCATTACAATGGATTATGTTAGGTTATCTTATTCCCGATGTTTTTGACAATATCTAAAGGCATCCCTTATTACTAAAAGGCTCAGCTGATTTAGTATAGATTTAGTATATAGCCCATTGCAGACAGATTGCTATGCAACATACATCTGTAAAAGGAACATAAATAATTTATCTACCATCTGTTCTCTAGTTTCCAATGTAAACAAGGCAATGAGCAGTCTCAAGTATGAACACAATATTAGACATCAATGGTTTTAATTTATGGTTTCCCTTTTACCATTATAGGTTTATCAATGATCTGCAGACAAGTAGCTGATTGGATCTACAGATGAACTTTTGAAACACAAAAGGGGGATAATAAAATGTTAAAAAACTATCATACTCTAATTCAATTATATGATTATTTTTTATCTTTTATTTATACAACATGCAAGTGAATTCAGTCATTCATATCAGTCCCACCCCCAATGGGGCACCATGTTCATACGCTTCAGTATCTTCGTCCTCTTCTTTCTTTTTGGTAATTTTTGGAGCTCTTCGAATCCAACTGCGCATGTGCCAATGGCTGAAATGTCAGCTCAACCACCACAAAGATACGGACGCGTCTGAACATGGTGGCCCTGAGGTCTACTGCGCTACTCTACAAATTTAGGTCAGTGTAGCTTGCTAACCTTGCTAAATTAAGTAATCCCCCCACAATGATTGCTAGAATTTGGAATGGTGCACAGGGTACATACGTGTCATACGCTGCCGCAACTAGTGAATTCCCCAGCCCTTCCTTCAGCGGGCCTCTGCTCCATGAACTGCACTGCACCACAATTGAACTGACTTCCATGATACAGCAGGAAGTTCTGTGAGGAGGAGCATTGCAGAGCATGGATTGCAGAGCATGGAGAGGTGCTTTCCTAGGTTTTTTATTTTGCCAAACATAAGATAAATATGTAACATGCAGTAGGACAGGGGTATTATTTGGAGGGTGTCATTTTAATTTATTGATACATTTTTTTGATGTTTCTTTAAGGGAAAACTGACCAAACCCATTAAGCTTTTTCCCCTTTTCAAATATAAATAATACTATAATACTGCAAGGTAGAGCATTTAACAAATAGACTGAGGAGGCCAGGAGCTGCCAGCTGCAGGGAGCGGGTCTGGGCCTGAGGGGCCCACGAGGCTGGAGCCCACCAGGTTTTTTCCCAGTGTCCTGCCAGCCCAGCCTGCTGATAAAAACTTAGTGCTTTCAGTTTACATCTAAAGATATTAATCCCTTCTCTCCTTAGCACTTACCTTCCAGCTTGACTTACCTGGGAAGTCAAAGTGTAAGGGAGCCTATGGATAGTTCATTTGCAGATGGTACCCAGGAAGCATCCCTGGGAACATGCTAAGCCTAGACAGGGCCAGATTTGTGGGCAGGCCCAGGGCCAGACTGGAGCATTGCGGGCCCACCGGAACTGCAACCCAAAGGGCCCTCCTGGCAGCACCCAGGGCCCGTCCCAACTTTTAAACTATGCCCCCGCTTGCACTCGCGAATGGCGTTGCGTAATGCTCATGCATAAACAGTGGTGCGACCAGCACACACATGAACAGCGTCACACTGCTTGCATGCACAGCACTAATCAGGTGAGCAGGTCTGGGCTGGCAGGGGCCCATGAGGACCGGGGCCCACCGGGTTTTTTCCTGCTGGCCCAGTCCGACCCTGGGAAGGCCACTAAGGCCGGGCCTAGAGCAGAAAATTATTGGGGGTGGCATGCTGTCCGCTGACCGCATCTGAACTGGGGCCCAATCGTGGAAACTGCAGCAGCAAAGAAGGTAAGAGGTGTGAGAGTGGGGGGGGTTGTGTGTGTCAGGTGTTCTCATTCAAGGGGGGGTTAGTGTGTAAGCAGGGTGGTGTGGAGGCTGGGGCGTGCGAGTGGCTTAGGGAAGCACTTGTTTACAATCCGGCCCTGAGCCTAACCTTCTGTTTGGATAATTCATCACTTATAAAGCTTATCATCACTAATTTTATAGTGAACTGGGAAGTTGAGGAATTCTCTGTATGAAGTGGTTGTACTGGCTGATACATTTCAAAATGTCAGAAAGCAGTTTGATGGGCAGGGGACTGGTCTGCTTGTTCTATTTGGGTCAGGGAGGCATTTTCCCCTCTTTTGGAGAGGCTTCAGATGAGGTTTATTGCTTTCCTTTAGTTCAGATAACAGTTAGGCAGGTTTCATTTAGACATTTTAGACAAAAATTTGAGCTCAGTAGATGTGTGTCTGTGTACAACTTAAATTGATGCTGGGGAACCCTGGATCTACCATCACAACACTTCAATAGGCCTAGCAGACCAAATAATCACACCAAGAGCCTAATGTGAATAAATCCTACACTCCAGTGAGCACTTTGCACACTGCAGTGTAGTTTCCCTTTAATAAGAAATGTACATTTTTTTAAAAAAATAAACCTTAGAATTCTTTGACTGGGAAAGGCGCCACAAACAGAAAAAGTAACCTGTCAGCATGTTGAAATCAAATTATGAGCAAGGTAATGATTGCAGGGGTGCTGATAATCTGATCTCAGTGTCAGTTCTTTATAACAAACACATTCTGGGGGAAAACTAATGATTTTGCTCTTTTTTGTGCTGATTGTGTTCTATGAAGATTGGATTTGTTAGAGGAAAATAAAAATATTCTATAATCATTTTCTTTCTGTTGAATCATATTCAATTACATTTAACAGTGGGTTTAATAAATATGAAAGGCATTGGAAATAGGAGAAATGGAAACAATATCAGTGCGTAGCTGTGATGGTTGTGTGTCCCACATACCGTATATATAATCTGAGAAACATTTCTGGTATTTGATTATTTTATGTTAATATAGCCCTAATTTGGTTACTGTCTTTTTAAATAGCAATTAAACCCTTGCAATCCAGGCCCCTTAGCTCTCTTACCATATGAAAGCTACTAGGAACTGGGATTTACAGCACCATGCCTCTACCTAGTGAGCCCTGAGGATCACACCTCAGGGGAATTCCACTAGAAAAATAAAACACACAGTTTGCAGTAAACCAATTTAAATGTATATAAAATTGAATGCAATAACTGTAAATATAATCCAGATAATTAACTATTTAATTAACACAATTAACTTGATTAGCAAACCCTGGCACAGTCTTTCAATGCCACAGTTCCACACTCCACTCTGGGTGAATAAATGCAGAGATTAACACAGTTAAATTAAATTCCCTTCCCCAAAAGCTCTTATGTCCCCAAGTAGCGCTACCTGCCCCAAGGTACCTTTACTTTTGGATTTGGTAGCTGCTCCCAAGTGGCAGGTACACAAGCAAGACCTGTCCTCACACCGGGGATGCACAAGGATTTCAAAAGGCATCCAACAGCTGAACTGGATCAACTTTCCAATATATTTTGATTCCAGACTTGTAACTGTAATTGCTACTGAAAGCAGTATTTGTCTTTGCTATTCTCTGCACTGCTGATACTAACTGCGTGTAACATACAAACATATATATCCCATTCATTTAGGACTCACAATGCCTTGCACATTTCTATAATTATCCTGTGTTAATCACAAAACAAGGGACATTGTGGGATATTGATTCTTGGCTTGAAGAAAGCTGATATGTTGGAACAGTATTTACAGTATCAAGGCGTATTTCATTACATCTACCCTCATATTTGTTAAAGCGGACCCGCCACCCAAAAAAATTATTCAAAATCCTATTTTATCATATTAGTCAAGCAAAATTAACTTTAATTACACTATATAAATTATTTGAATCTTGTTTCCTTTAGTCTAGGAATTCATAATTATAGCAAGTAGGCAGGAACCATTTTGTGGACACTTATTAAGACAAGTCTTGCATCATCTCAGAATCTTGTTTGTGCACCAGAATGGGGGACCCGATGTCCATCCCCATGCCCTGGCTACACAAACAGTGAAGAGAACAGGGGAATGTGTGGAGAGCAGTGACATCTATGCCTAGGTTTTTAAATGAGCTTACAACAACTATGAATGCTTTAATAAAAAACAGAAATTGGATTTCATGTTTAATTTGAAAAGGACTTTTATTATACAGCTTTTTGTGTCTGGGTTACAGGTCCACTTTAACTTATCTCGTAGAAATACTAAGCGGTAACATAGACGTCACCTTAGTGTTTCATTATCTGTATAAAATTACTTGACCTGCAGCCTTGTGGCTTTATATAATCTTGGGACTCCTCAGTGATTTGTAATATCCTTATAATTTTTACATTAGGGTGTACATTTTCCCTTATAATAAACTAGTGATACTCAGAGTTCCCAGTACAACTCAGCCTGCCGCTTTGTGCCTTTATATGGTCACACACACCCTCAGTGACTTCTAATATCGCTATCATTTACAGTAGGGGGTATATTATCCCTTATAATACACGACTGATACTCAGAGTTCCCTGTATAACTCAGCCTGCAGCCTTGTACCTTTATATGGTCACAGAACAACCCCTCAGTGACTTCTAATATCCTTATCATTTACAGTATGGGGAACATTATCCCTTATTATACATGAGTGATACTCAGAGTTCCCTGTATAACTCAGCCTGCAGCCTTGTGCCTTTATATGGTCACAGAACCCCTCAGTGACTTCTAATATCCTTATCATTTACAGTAGGGGGTACATTATCCTTTATAATACATGAGTGATACTCAGAGTTCCCTGTATAACTCAGCCTGCAGCCTTGTGCCTTTATATGGTCACAGAACCCCTCAGTGACTTCTAATATCCTTATAATTTACAGTAGGGGTACTTTATACACTATATATTTATCACTGCATTTTTATGGGGTGCCGTTTGTCCCAAATACATTCTGTATACAAAACTATCCCTAATACACAGAATGAATGTCTCTCATGTTATATAAGTATTTGTGACCATACACAGAGAAAAAAATATACAAAAGACTTATTTCTATAAAAGAATGAAAACAAAATCTGGTTAGTGCACAAAAGGATGTCATTATATCACAAACTCCATTCTGTACAGTTTAATAAGCAATCTGTCGCACAAATGTATAACCTCCATGTAATGGACGCACTTATGTGCAAAGTTACTTACAGAATGAATTATGTAAAAACAAAGTTGGACATAATATATAATAGTGTAACTAACTAGTGCTTGTCAAGCTAGATTTGACTGACAAAATAGATATCTGTGACAGAAAGCAAGATTTTATAGTACAGGATTCAGTCTTTCCACAAAATGACAGTTTTGTTTCACAAAACAGATAAAATAACCATCTGTGAAGCAACACTGTCAGTCACATTCCTGAACCAATAAGAACAAAGGTTATTGCCATATACAAACAAGATGAGAAGTGGCCAGCTCTGCTCCACATGGCTAAGGCAAAGTATCTGGCCTGCTATAGAGGGCGCCCTCTAATGTCCCCTGTGCTGCATAGTAATAAACATGAACAAGCCTTTCCTAAAAGAGCTGCTGTTAAACACTACAGGTTCATAAATGGAAGTTTTTACAAATGGCTGAGAAATATAATGCTGCAATTATAATGATTGTAGAGAAAGAAAAGTATGCAAAACATAAATATGATCATTTTAGGTGATATGGCTATTCTTATTGTAGTAACCTGCTTGTGTGGCCATTTTGGTTAAGGGCTTCCTGCTGTTTTGCCATTATCTTATGACTCACTTCTGTTCCTCTTCCTGTCTAAGCTGAGCGTAATTATGGCACAGGCCACACCCACCTGTGATGTATTAAATGTACCAGAAGTTACTGTGCTTGTCTGGCTGCTTTGCCTGACTCTCAGAGTCAGTTATAAGTTTTGTATATGATAGTTAGACTCCAATGTCTCCTCCTAGCTGTAATCTTGCACCAATTAGCTTGTAGTAGTCTCTTAATAATGTGCTTAGCTATAGATCAACTACTACATAATAGCTTTAGCCATAGACTTGGGACTGATCATGTGCACACACATTAATGGGGCTCATTTATCAACACCGGGCAAATTTGCCCATGGGCAGTTACCTATAGCAACCAATCAGCGATTATCTTTTAAAAGCCAGCTGCAAGTAGAACAATGAATGCAGCAATCTGATTGGTTGCCATGGGTTACTGCCCATGGGCAAATGTGGCCAGTGTTGATAAATGACCCCCACTTGTTTAGTATGATGTGTAGGTTATATGAGCAGCCACTCCTGAGTACTGTGTGTAAACAAAAGGCTTCAGGACTTCAGCTTCGTCTTTTCGGCAATCCCGCATTCTGTAATATGCGAAATGGCTCGTAAAGGGGACCCGGCTCTTTGAAAAATGCAGCACTTTTGGGCCCCCCTTCAGGCCCGGAACACTTGTCCCCCCTGCTGGCAGCCCTGGACATGCATGTGACATGGGCACAGTTGCAATTGCCGGTAATTTGAAATACCTTTTAAAAAAAGCCCCTGGCCTGCCCCCATTTCGAAAAGAACTTACCTTTTTTCCAGCGATGTTCGATGTTGCTCCACCCATTTTGGTGCACACCACGTAGCTCCGCCCCTTTGCCGTCATTACTGGTAGCTCCACCCCTTTTAGCATCACGGCCCGCCCCTTTTGGTGCCCGCCCCCCACTGGCTGGTTAAGTTTTTTAATAAAGGTGGCAACCCTAGTTGTGCCCCCCTCGACCCACACTGATGTGAAAGGGTTATAATATAAGTATATATAAGTATAAGTATATATACGTTTTGCATACTTTTCTTTCTGTACAATCATTATAAGTGCAGCATTATATTTCTCATTTGTAAAAACTTCCATTTATGAACCTGTAGTGTTTACCAGCAGCTCTTTTAGGAAAGGTTTGTTCATGTTTATTACTATGCAGCACAGGGGACATTAGAGGGCGCCCTCTATAGCAGGCCAGATACTTTGCCTTAGCCATGTAGAGCAGAGCTGGCCACTTCTCATCTTGTTTGTATATGGCAATAAGCTTTGTTCTTATTGGTTCAGGAATGTGACTGACAGTGTTGCTTCACAGAATGGTTATTTTATCTGTTTTGTGAAACAAAACTGTCATTTTGTGGAAAGAATGGATCCTGTACTATAAAATCTTGCTTTCTGTCACAGATATCTATTTTGTCAGTCAAATCTAGCTTGACAAGCACTAGTTAGTTACACTATTATATATTATGTCCAACTTTATTTTTACACAATTCATTCTGTAAGTAACTCTGCACATAAGTGCGTCCGTTACATGGAGGTTATACATTTGTGAGACAGATTGCTTGTTAAACTGTACAGAATGGAGTTTGTGATATAATGACATCCTTTTGTGCACTAACCAAATTTTGTTTTCATTCTTTAATAGAAATAAGTATTTTGTATATTTTTTTTCTCTGTGTATGGTCACAAATACTTATATAACATTAGAGACATTCATTCTGTGTATTAGGGATAGTTTTGTATACAGAATGTATTTGGGACAAACGGCACCCCATACATTTTCATTCATTATATCATTTAGAAGAGAAAGACCATTTTTAAATGAAGTTAAAAACAAATAGAGCTTTAGCTTGCTTATGGGTTAGGATTGATAATATAAATGACAAATATATTTCTGCATATAAACATATAAATACAACAAAGGGGAACATCCTAAGATTTACAATAATTACAGAGAATTAATTATATGTTTTATTGCACTTGGATTGCTGTGTGTTGCTTGGGCATTATCCTATTATATGTCTAACACAGCCTTCTCCAGTTATTATACATTCTAGCCGCTAATTAGAATTTCAATTATAAGATGATAACATGCCTTGCAACCAAGTATAACCCTTCAGATAAGGTGGTGCCCAGACAGCTGAATCTGCAAGTCGCCCCACTATTTTGGATCCGGCCAAACCTCCGAATCCTTCGCAAAAGATTCAGCCAAATACCAAACCAAATCCTAATTTGCACATGCAAATTAGAGGTGGGAAAGGGAAAATATTTTATTACTTCCTTGTTTTGTGACAAAAAGTCATGTGATTTCCCTCCCTGCCCCTAACTTTCATATGCAAATTAGAATTAATTTCAGCCAGGCAGAAGGATTCGGCCGAATCCTGCTGTAAAAGGCCGAATCCTGGCCAAATCCTGGATTTGGTGCATCCCTAGTTTCAATAGGTGCAGTTGTGCATCATCAGAGGGATCAGAATGGACACATTAAAGGGGTTGTTCACCTTCTAGTTAAATTTTAGTATGATATAGAGAGTGATATTCTGAGACAATATGCAATTGTTTTTCATTTTTTATTATTTGAGGTTTTTGAGTTATTTAGCTTTTTATTCAGCAGCTCTCAGTTTGTAATTTCAGCAGTCTGGTTGTTAGGGTCCAAATTACCCTAGTAACCATGCATTCATTTGAATGATAGATTGGAATATGAATAGGAGAGGTCTGAATAGAAAGATGAGTAATACATTTGAAGTCGTACAGTACATTTTTTTTTAGAAGGGATCAGTGACCCCATTTGAAAGCTGGAAAGGATCCGAAGGAAAAGACAAATAATTAAAAAACATATATCAAAATATAACTTAAACACTCCTTTAATGAATTGCATCAATATATGCCCTCCATTGCTTCCAAGCTGGGAGCACACACAGACACTTACCCTTTAATGAACATTTTGGATACTGGGGTGCTTACCAAACACGATCCAGATCAGTGACCGGAAGATGTAAAGATTAATAGTTTTCATTTCACTTTGCTCCTCTGAGTAATGAATTTTTGCTGGACTGAATATATGGGTTATTGCTTTCAATCAGTTTTGCTGGAGAGGAAAATTGCAGGAAACGCTAATACCGAAGGCTAATTGGGATATGGGAAGAGGTGAAATGACTTAGTAATAAATGTGTTTTATACTGCGTTTTGCAAGAGCAACAGGCAACCTAGTGGTTATGGCTGAAAAAAAAGACACATTCAGAAATTCAAAATTTTCTCTCTCTTCTCTAATGGGAAAGTTAATGGTGGATTATTAATGTGCAATTATCTCCCTTGAAATGTAGTCTTGCCAGGGAAGCTATATTTAAATTCCCTAGGTTTCAGTCCAGAACTGGATTGTGGAATGAGTTAAAGACATCTTCAGATTCATATTCATCTTTGTTTTGTACACTGCATTTAGTGTCGGACTGGGACACCATGAACCCACCAAAAAACCTTAGACATGGGGCCCACCAAATGTTTTTAGACCAGGGGCCCACCCTCAGTACTATTTTCTACCTCTCCTCAGTCAAACTTTATTATTCTAATCTATTATTCCACCTGTTTAGCCACTTTGTTGTGAAATAGGGAATGGCCATGAAATAGGCCAAATTTTTAGCAGCATGAGGGGCACACCGGGAGTTTTCCTGTTATCCCTGTGGGTCAGTCCGACACTGACCGCATTGTATGAAAACTGAATTTTACAATTTGAGTTTTCTCCTTGTTTTTCAATTCATGATTCCACTGAGTACAACAGAGATTTTGTCTGCAAAAAAACTGCCATTTCTCCTATCACTGCACTAAATCTATCATGCGACGCTTCATAAGCTGCTGATTGGGCTCTAGCCATCTCTGCCCTTTTAGCTTTACAGCACCTTCAGTTCATTAGAAAATACAGCCGCATTATTATTCTCATACAAAACTCTGTGACCTGCCAACCCATATACCTTGCATACGATTGGTCCAAGGTTGAAATGATAGAATAGTGGGCCCAGGCAATTGAGAAGGGCCAGGTCTCCATATAATCGGAGCATTCCTCCAACTGGAGTGAGCTATATCAGTTGAGACAGCTATGCCATACTACTAAATTGTATCCAGTTCAGATTAAAGTCATACAAAATGCAAAGTTGTGCCAGAGATTGATGGAGAAAAATGATTGATGGAGAAAAATGATTGATGGAGAAAAATGATTGATGGAGAAAAATGATTGATGAAGAAAAATGATTGATGGAGAAAAATGATTGATGGAGAAAAATGATTGATGGAGAAAAATGATTGATGGAGAAAAATGTAACGATTACAGCAATCCCCATATTTTTTGGTTATTCTAGTTCTAGTTATAGGTTTCCATTGCCAAAATATAAAGTTCTAAATCTGTGGGACCGCTCACATGGACAGAGACAAAGACTTTCTCTGTTTGGGACTGCAGGGAGGCTTTAGCCTCTTCTTTCTCTGCTAGGGGCTCTGTGATGTCATCTGTCTTTTATTTTTCTGCTTGAGGCACTAGAAAGCAATTACCCTCTTTTTCCTCTGCTTGGGGTTCTAAAAATTCATTCACCTCTTCTTCTTCTGCTTGGGGTTGCATGAATTCTTTAACCTCGTCTTCCTCTGCTTGATGCTACAGGAAGGCCTCTACTATTTCTGCTACAGAGATCCGACAGAAATCCATTAGCCTCTTCTTTCTATGGACTACAGAAAATTATTAGCCTCTCCTTCCTCTGCTTGGGGCTACAGGAATGCACTAGCCTCTTCTTCTCTTGCTTTGAGCTGCAGGAAATCATTAGCCTCTTCTTTCTCTGCTTGGGGTTCTAGAAAGTTATTAGCCTTTTCTACTCTGCTTGGGGGCTATAGAAACTCATTAGCCTCTTATTTTCCTCTAGACTCAATGAAATCATCAGTTCTTTCTTTCTCTGTTTAGAGCGCTAGAATGTCATTAACCTCTTCTCCTCAGCTTGGGGCTACAGGAACTCATTCGCCTCTTCTCCTCTGCTTGGAGCTCTAGAAAGTCATTAGCTTCTTCTCCTCTGCTTGGGGCTACAGGAACTCATTAGCATCTTTTTTCTCTGCTTGGGACTCTATGAAGTTATCAGCCCTGGATCTCTAGAAAGTCATTAGCCTGCTTGGGGCTAGAGAAAGCCATTAGCCTTCTCTTCCTCTGCTTGAGGATCTAGAAAGGCATAAGACTCTCTTTTTCTCTGCTTGGGGTTACATGAATGCATTAACCTCTCCTTCCTTTGCTTGGGGCTGCAGGAAAGCATTGACATTCTTCTTTCCTATCAGGGTAGCAATGGAGCGACAGACTAAAGCACTGCATGTATTTTTTAAGATCAGTTTTACATAATTCTTTAATTATCCAGTTACTGAACGTGTCTTACAGAATTGCCAGTATGAATGAGGCCACAAACAGAGCATCCAGAGTGCAATGTGTCTCTGCATTTTGAGTCCAGTTGACTGCTCTTGTCATGCTCTACAAATTAATTTTTAATAGAAATTAGAGGTTTTCGCCTGAGTGTGTCTGTGCTTGCAAACAAGTCAGCTAGGTAACCACCTGTTCACATATTATATAAGCCTGACGTAGAAAGGCAGTGTTATGTAACCACAATCCCTCTCCGCATTACATATGAAGCACATATCCTTATTAGAGAGAGAGTACATGGACGCAGGACTAGTCTTTCCATCACATTGGCTTTCTAGACTTCCGCACAATTGGAGCTTTAATATGTTGAGTCTATGAGATGCAGAGCTTAATGCTAATCGGAGCCGGAGAAATGACAAATGCACCGGGACCGCCAATGGCATCTGTTACTGTAGACAAGCTATTAATCATTCTGTTAATTAACCCTAGAGCTTTCCTGTTACATTACTGCTAATGTGTTCATCTAGTTCCTAGCGTTATAAACGATCTGCTTATATGTCCTGAGCTTTTTTTGGCAAACCCTTTGAGTTATATTGCAGCTTTTTTTTCCATGAGAGTAAGTGGAACTGAACATTTATGGTAATGTAAGGGGATTGTTTCATTTGCTGGCTTTCTTGGCTTACCTTGGGAATTACTGTAGGAGCCTGGCCGCGCAGATGTTATGTGGATCATTATGTCATGCCTCCTTGTGTGATGATGAAAGCCGTGTCACTTGCCATTGCATCTTTGTAATGATGTTATGCATTAAAACTTGCAGTGTTGCCAAGCAGCTGCCTGGCTCTACTATACTCAATTAAACATGTGGTTTCCTATTGAAATATTGGGCTATAGAACTTGAGGCCCATACAATTATGGCTTAGACTTCTCTTGTCTAAGAATACTGCACCCCCGATGGTCCAGTCCCCTCAAGTACAAATTGTATTGTTCCACCCAACCACCACTACAATTAGTTTAAATTCCCCCTTCCCCACCATTTATACCCACTTGCACTAGCCCAGGACCAGGCCATGAGCACAGCACTTAACCCAGCCTTTTGTCCCTGGGTGTATTAGACATTTTTTACTCTGTCCGATAGGCTGGAGTGGTAAATGGTCACTTTTTATTGGTTTTATGCTATTTATTTATTTGTCTTGTTGCCTGACACTTTTTTAAAATCTTCTTTGCTCTAAAGGTTCCATGCAATAGACTCTTTATGGACATACATAGATCTAAAGGGGAATGTGTGGCCATTAGGCTCCTTCCCCCTGAAACACGGTCCCGCAGAAGATGCATAAGTAGTCAGACCTCTTTGGAGGTCATTAATTTCCTCTTCCCTTGGAAGCCTTTTGTCTGAAGGGATCTGAATACAGGGAAGAGTGAAAGTTTGAAGACCCTTGCCCCCTGCAGGCCTTTTGGTCGGGGATAAAGGGATCCACCCTAACCTTCACATGAAGGTGGGTCTGAAGAAAGCTCTATCATCCAGTGGCTCTTGGCTAGGTATCAAGAGCTTTCGGGACTATTATTGTTTATTTTCGCCTTTTTTTGTACATGTGCTGTTTTCATGTATTTGCACTTTTTGGGTGACTTTAAGCACTTGCCCAGGCTTCAATAAATAATCTTTAAAAAAGATGTAAATAGGAGAGGTCACTATCAAAGAGTATACAGAGACATAACCAGGCCAAGCTTAGGACAAGAAGCCACAGCATTTCATCCAGAAGGACAAGAATTGTCATGATTGATAGTTCTTGTACATACATGTTATCTGGGTCTTAGAGGTGAAACGGGGTTGATTTTTTTATGTAGGATGTAAGTATACCTTTAAAGCCTTTTTAGAGCAGTATTTTTAAGCTGATTGAAATCAGGCCAAGTGTCCTTATTGACTCTTATCCCTTGTCTCCTATTGGGAGTCAAATGTGATTCTCAAGTCTGCATTTAGACAAGCCCGTCTAAGTTGTGCAAAGTCTCTGCAGACGGGTCTGATGGGCAGTCATGGTGATGGGTCCAACTGCAGTCAACTTGAAAACCAGTCCTTAAAGCCATTTCTTTTGATCAATGATGAATCCATTTTGAGAACTTTCACTATTTAAAGACATGAAGTAATTTTCTATGCATGAAATTTACATCCTAAATGCGCTGGAAAGATAAAGTGAATGTCTTGAACCATATCGGAGCCGGCATCAGTGAATATGAATTGCTCTGCTGAAACAGGACATGGTGGCAGGGAAATTGCCTGTCACTATCTTCATCTACACAATTTTATCATGCAGGATACAGGGTGTTCTTAGATTCACCATAGAAATTATAAATGAGCAAAGCTGAACAAATTGTACATTCCAGACATACGAAGAGGCATGGAACAGAAGCAAGTGGGACAGTGAACCCTTCAGCAATGAAACCAGTCTTAAAATCCATTCCATGCCATCAAGTGTTTCCTTATGGTTTCTCTCATATTATTCTTGTTCTTGCAGGCAGACAGTCAAATAGAATCAAATTTTATTGTAGCTTGAAGTTCCCATTTGTATATTAATTAGTGATTGTCATTATATTGTCTTCTATAGAGTATACAGTATGACTGTGTTGCCTACTGAGCATAAAAACTCATTCCTCATCTGCATTCATATTGTAAGGCGTTCTCCATAGACAGTCAGAGAATATCGCCTCCCAGTGGTCATAAGCATTCAGTAGGCTTATGGTAGCCTATGGAAAACACCTTACCTATTCTGTGAATAGATATATTCAATGAAACATTAATTTACTTAAAGGGATTTTTTTTTTTCAAAATGAATCAGTTAATAGTGCTGCTCCAGCAGAATTCTGAACTGAAATCCATTTCTCAAAAGAGCAAACAGATTTTTTTATATTTAATTTGAAATCTGACATGGGGCTAGACATTTTGCTAATTTCCCAGCTGCCCCTGGTCATGTGACCAAAAAAATAAATCCTTCTATAAATTGAGATGAAAATAATATGTTACAGGTATGGGATCTGTTATTACAGAAAGGCTTTCCTCCATAAACTCTGTTTTAGACAAATATCTCAAAATGCTAAAAATTATTTTCTTTTTCTCTGTAATAAAAAAGAGTATTTTGTACTTGAGTGATACTAGGATAAAATTTCTCGCTCCTTACTAGAAGCATAACCAGCCTATTGGGGTTATTTCATGTTTACATGATTTTCTAGTAGACTTAATATATGAAGGTCCAAATAATGGGAAGATCCTTTATCCATAAAACCCTAGGTCCCGAGCATTCTGGAAAACAGGCCCCATACCTGTATTTTACTTTGGGTTTGCAGCTAAATAACAAGCATCAGTTAGATTTCCCATGTTTATTTGCCCGAATTCCAGTTCCATTTGCTTCAGTCAAGTGCAGAATGTTGAGCCAGATACTGGAATAACCACCAGAATTTTCCATTAGATATTTCCAGGCATTGCAGTACATTTTTTCAGAATGTTTTTGACCTGGACATAACATTCTTTGGAAGACGCTACAATGTTCTACAGGCAAATTTCTCAAGCCTTTATATACCAAGACCCTGGGCATCTTATTCTTAAATATTTCTCTTTTCTCTTTTTATCCCTTTTTAGCTTAGATTGGCAAACTTTTGCATCTTTTATGGAAGAGGTGTAGAAGAGTCTCCATTTTTTATTGTGAAAATATAATAATTAGAAGCTAGAAATTGGTAACAAGTGCATATTACTTTCATTTTACATTGCTAAACTTTAAATTTTTCTGCAATTTGCACCATTTTTGCTCTAGGCAATAAACTCTAACCATGGGTGGCCCAGCAGTTGGAAAAAGCATATTTATTTATATTTGCTTGGAAGGGAATATACAGATTTTTTTTTTAAATAATAATGTTATAGAGGGTTATTTATCAAAGTTTGATTTTATCTCAACATTTTCTGCTGCAAACTCCGATCAAATTCGCTCTGGTTTTTTTACTCTTATTACACTTTCTCAAAATTTTGCTTTGCAGGAAAAAATCAGATTTTCACGATTTGTTCGAATTTTTCACTCAAAAACTCTGATTTTTTATGTTTTATGCCTGAAAACCCAGTGCACATAAAAAAATCATTGGGACTTCTCCCATTGACTTATATGCAACCTTGACAGGTCTGAGATGCCAGATGTCAAATTCAGACTTTTCCATCCTAACCCTAACTATCACTCCTACAGTGACCTATTAACATGAGTAGCCTATCACTAGCTAGACCTGACCTTGTCTAGGTTCCAAGTGCAACCCTTTCTGCCTGCTCAGGTAAGTGGACTGGCATAATAGACCCTGAGCACATGTATGCTCAGTTTATATGTTTTAACATAATGTCACCTAGAGGCTAAACTTGGTAAAGCTAGAGGTCATGCTGTGACCCAGGAAGAGAAGCTTAGCTCCTGTATAACTAAGAGGGCCTTCAGCGGCCAAACTTTAGGGGAATGCAATATAAATGAGGAAAAAAGTGAGTGTACAAGGATAAAAAGTGTTTAATTGCCACACAACATGTTTCAAGCCAAGCCCCATAGCTTCGAAACATGTTGAATGGCAATTAAACACTTTTGAGCAATTAATCTCTGCTGTAGTGCCTTATCCTTGTACACTCACTTTTTTGGATTATATATATGTAACCTAAGGCGGAGGTGTAATACAAGAATAGTGGCCAAAGATTCATCAAATTGCTAAGTTTAAGGACTCCCAGTGTTAGCCTCCTTTCTATAAATGCAGCATTATATGTCTGTATTGTTAGTTTGCCTTTTATTTTGTCTAATGGAAATCTTTGTATTTTGTTACTCCTAGTTAATAAAATTGATATTGGCTCTGCTTCAAATTTTCCAAAGCTTTTGAGGCTGAGCTTCAAAAAGCTGTATCTGTATAGCCCACCTATTGTGTTATAATATCCTAAGAAAAGGCCATTATTTGGGGATATGGTGGCCAGATCAGATCAGATCAGTATATCTGGTTACCTTTCCATTGTTCGATTGTTAGGCTGCTAGTGGGGGTGATAGCACTCCAACTTGCAGTACAGCAATAAAGAGTGACTGCAGTTTATCAGAGCATAAGTTACATGACTGGGGACACCGGGGAAACTGACAATATGTCTAGCTCCATGTCAGATTTCAAAATTAAATATAAAAAAATCTATTTTCTTTTCTTTTTTAAATTCAAGTGTGTTTTTAAAATATATACAAAAATAAACAGAGAAAAGAAAAAGTAAAAGAAGTACAATGTACCTGTTACAAGGACAAATATTAGGGGTTACATGTTGAATGTCACAAAACACAATTTTTGCTAGGTCCTAATCAACTAAGTGGCCTCTTTCATTATGCGTCCTGGGGTGTGTGGGTGGACATGGAGACCCGAGCTCCCAAATCTTAGTGATTTTAGTTCTCTTGTCAATGTCAGATTCTGACATTATTTCCATAGTTCTCCTCGTGTTCAACTGCTATTTGCTCCTTTGAGAAACGGATTTCAGTGCAGAATTATTGCGTTTTGACAAAAACATGTTTTCCCATGACAGTATCCCTTTGACAAGAAGTCAGAAGAGGGCGTGTCCTGTGATCAGACATATGTTCTGTAGCACTGAGCATATAGCAGCATAGGTAGTCTCCTTCACTAAGCACAATTCAGCAGGATCAGCCCCTGTATACAAGAAACCATATAGAAATCCCAGCACTGATATTCCCCTGTAATAAATAGTGATAGGTGAATTTATTCGTCAGGCGCAAATTCGCTGCAAATTTGCGCGATTCGCAGCCAGCGAATAAATTCGTGAAACGGCTGCGAAAATTTGCTGGTAAATATTCGCAGGCATCAAAAAAAAAAAAGAATCGCCCCGTCGGCGACATTTAGTGAATTTTTTGCCGTTTCGTGAATTTCACGGGAAATTTTCTAATTTTTCCGCGAAGCGTAACGGCGCAAATTCGCCCATCACTAGTAATAAAGCATGTTTCAAGGAAACAATCTGAGGGCATAATGTAAATGTAATTTTGCTTACAGTTTGGCAGATTTAGACGTGTGTAGAGACTGCGTGCTCATTCATTTACCAAAGCTCTTGTTCCATCCCAGAGACTCCAACAAGCAAGTGGGAGAAATCTTCCTTATCAGGAAAATACTATTAAGCAGTAACAAAAGAATAAGTGTTTGTGCCGAAGCCTCCTTTCCCAGGTAATAATTATTTCAATTAAAAAAAACCTCGACGGATATGCAGTGCGTCGTATTTCCACAGAGGGAAGGTAGTGCAGAATACATTAAGCTGTGTTGACTTTATAATTATGTGCGGTGATGTTCTTTGTATTGTGGAATTGCTTTATTTTAATGACCATATGGAGAATTTGATTCAATTTACATAAATATATTGCTGTGTATGCGCAAGCGGCAATAATGGCGCAGTGTTTTATCTGGGAGGATTAAGAAATCAAGTTCCAGAGTAGCGCCAGGAATAAAAATGTATTTTTTTTGTAAAGGGATACTGTCATGTTTTTTTCAAAATGAATCAGTTAATAGTGCTGCTCCAGCAGAATTTTGCACAGAAATCCATTTCTCAAACGCGCAAACAGATTTTTTTGTATTCAATTTTGAAATCTGACATGGGGCTAGACATATTGTCAGTTTCCCAGCTGCCCCCAGTCAAAAAAAAAAAAAAACTGTAAAAAAAATAAATAATGAGGACCAAATGAAAAGTTGCTTAGAATTGGCCTTTCTATAACATACTAAAAGTTAACTTAAAGGACCAGTAACATAAAAAAATTAAAATGTTTTAAAGTAATAACAAAATAAAGCAGTGTTGCCCTGTACTCGTAAAACTGCTGTGTTTGCTTCAGAAACACTATTATTGTATATAAATAAGCTGCTGTGCAGTAACGTAACTAGAGGGGGGCTGGCCCTGGTGCGGGACGCACAGCCGGGCCCCCCTCCGTACGTGATTTTCGGCCCAGATTTCAGTGGCACGCAAGCTGCCGGGGGGCCCTGAGGGGGTGCTGGCCCAGGCCCGCTCGCACCCCTGCTCCCCCGGTAGTTCCACCACTGCTGCTGTGTAACAATAGAGGCAGCCATTCAAAGGAAAAAAGGCTCAAGTTACACAGCAGATAAGCTCTGTAGAACATAATGGTATCTGTTATCCACTATTTAAAGTGTGCCATATAGACTTTTTTCAATTTCCGCCATTGCTACACAGCAGCTTGTTTATATGAACTATAGTAGTGTTTCTGAAGCAAACACACCAGTTTTACCAGTGCAGGGCAACAGTACATGATATTCTCATTACTTTAAAACACTTAGGGGCCGATTCACGAAGGGTCGAATATCGAGGGTTAATTAACCCTCGATATTCAACTGGGAACTAAAATCGTTCGACTTCGAATATCGAAGTCGAACGATTTTGTGCAAATCCTGCGATCGATCGATCGAAGGATTTTAATCAAACGATCGAAGGAAAATCCTTCAATCAAAAAATCACAGGCAAGCCTATGGGGACCTTCCCCATAGGCTAACATTGACTTCGGTAGCTTTTAGCTGCCGAAGTAGGGGGTCGAAGTTTTTCTTAAAGGGACAGTACTTCGACTATCGAATGGTCGAATAGTCGAACGATTTTTACTTCTAATCGTTCGAATCGTTCGAATTCGATCGAATTCGATCGAATTTAACCAATTCGATGGTCGAAGTACCCAAAAAATACTTCGAAATTCGAATTTTTTTTTATTCTAACCCTTCACCCGAATTTCGTGAATCGGCCCCATAGATTTTTTTGGTGTTATTGTTCCTTTAAAGGTGAACCACCCCTTTTATCAGGTCTAGACTGAGAATTAAAACAGGCACTGGAATTTCAGGTACATAGAGGCCCAATCAGCCCACACAGAGGCCCAAACAACCCCCATCAGCCCACTAAATACTGACTTTCTATGGCAACTTATAGTAGCCCCTCTGGCATTTGCCAGAACCCACAAACTGCCAGTCCAGGCCTGTCTTTAATGAACTGAACTTGACTGAAAATGATTACTATAAAGAGGACAATGAGTTAATCATTAGTCTTTGGATTAAAGACATTATCTTGACTCCATTGCTTATGGAGTGGAGTCATTATTTTCCCATGTACTGTAGGTACAGCAGGGACACATCCCAAGCATGTCGGCATTTCATTCATGTCCAATCCATTACGCTCAGTGCCCCCCTGGCTCCGTCCTGTGCCTGCAGAGCTTGAATGGAACTCATTACCTGTAGGGCATTTTCTGCATCTTTAACTTACTAAGGATTCAGAAGCATCTGTGCCCCACCATTAGAGGCATGGAAGTAAAATGAGATGGAGAATCTGAAAATAACTGCTTGTTCTGAGTGCAATCAATTTCCTTCTCTCTGTAACAATATTTCCACTTATTTGCTCATCTTAGTGGCCCAAGACAGACGTGGATGGATAGGACTATATATATATATATATATATATATATATATATATAAATGGTTGGAAGCACTAGATACAGTCCGTGCCTTATACACAAGGACAGACACAAGGGGAACGTTTGAAAGGGTTACTGCCAGGATTAAAAAAACACCAGGGAAAAAACCTGATGGGCTTCACTGGCCCAGACTTGCTCCCACTGTGCCTAAGCGACTCCCTGACTCTCTCGCCCCGATAGTGACCATGTGAAGAGATACAGTGCACATTAGTGGGGGGAAACGGGTGCAGTGGGGGTTACGGGCCTGATGCAGCAGCTCTGGTGGGCTTGGTTACTCCCTGCTCTGCTCTCATATCCCTGCAGAAATATAGTAGGTACCTAAAATATCGGGACAGAGACCAGTTTTACTGTTATAATGCCTCCGCTGCTTTCATTTCTGCAAACACAGGTATTTGCAGTGCTAGACACAGCACTTTATTTATGTCTGGCACTGAGCTAGGTAAGAAATAATACAAAGGTGCTGAATGTACTGTTTATCACTAGTTAAGGGGTTTAGTGTGCGTTTCAAAAATGCATACGCCAACACCCGTAGATACTTGTGTGGGTCTAATTGGATAAACTTGATCCAACCTGCATCTGGATCCACAATCTACATTTTTTTTAATCTGATTAGACCAGAGCCGCTATCCACAGGCCCCCATAAGTAAGTGAAGGCAAAAAATCCTACCTTGAAGGTTGGCACCTGTCTGGAATTCAGCCAAGTGTTTGGAAGGGTTTTCTGGGTGAAACTTTCCTGTCCAGATATGCAAATTAAGATCAGATATGATCTGTGCAGCCACTGAGACAGAATGCTCTGTTATACAGATAGATAGGGGCAAATTCACTAAGATGCAAAGTTGCGCCAGGCGCAACTTCACCGCGCTTCGCCGCACTTCGCCAGGCGTATTTTCGCCAGCGTTCCGCAAATTCACTAAAATCCGAAGTTGCGCACAGGTGTAGCGTAAGTTTTCGAAGTTGCGCTAGCGTTAATTCGCCAAGTGAAGCAAAGTTTCGCTAGCGATGGTTCATTTGCATACGGCGCGAAATTCAAATTTCAATGGAGGAACACGTATTAGCACTACAAATGCCTAGAAAACCTTCAAATCAGCAAAAAAAAAAATTATTTGCCCTACACATGTGCCCACTGTCTAGGTAAGTTGCCATGAGTCAGGAAATGTAGGGGGGAAGGAGGGGAGCCCCAAAAATATTTTCGATCTTTTTCAGCCTATCACCCATCATGTAGAAAACACGCCAGCGTTTTTTGGGACTTAGAAAAAAATTTGACTTTTTTTGAAACAATCCCTATCTACTCTATTGCGCTTCGCCAGGTCTGAGGTGGTGAAGGAAGTCTAGCCTAAAAGGTAGCGTTCAGTACACTGCGCAAGTTAGTGAATTTGCGTAGTTACGTCGCTAGCGAAAATTCGCCTGGCGTAAGGGTGCGAAGTAACACTAGGGAAATTACGCCTGCGTTCGTTAGTGAATTTGCGCAGTAACGAAAACTGCCAAACGCTAGCGAATTAACGCTAGCGTTCGGCGCTTCGGCGCTTAGTGAATTTGCGCCATAGAATCTCAGCCATAAAGCAGGGCACAACTGCTGCTTACAGTGCCATAAAACAATGGCAACATCGTTTTTCCCCATTACTAACTACAATTTGGCAAGACAATTTAGGGTGGTCCTTTCAGCAGCTGTATAGCACTGTCAGGCTAGGACGCATTATTTATCATTTTTTCCTTGAACCAAATTGATGTGGAATTTGGGGGAATAAACATGTTTTTCCTTCTATCTTTGCTGGACATGGACACAACTTGAGTAAATGAATGTTATACAGCAATTAAACTTCTGTGCCCTAATCCTTCCATTAGTGAATCCGTTTAAGAGGAAATTAAATCCAAGTTTATTTTCCCTGACACTCCATCACTCGCCCTGTGTCACTGCAGTTGTGCCGCTGATAAGTGAGGGGCAACGCTGGCGAAATTGCTTTTCTTTTCTTTTTTTTTTCCTCTTTTTTTTTTTTAATTCTAGCATGTAGCAAATCCTTTTGAAGATTAGGAACAGGGATGATGCCATCTGCAAATCCGAACAGCACAGAGCGCCGTGCGTTTGCATAAAATATGGATTTTCTCTGCAGGGGAAGTGCTGACTGAGCCAGTATTCAATCCTAACAAACATTTCACTTGGTGGAATGAATGATTCCTTTAAATGCTGCCAGGAGGCAGGAGGAGCAGACAGTTGCAGGGCTGACACGGTGAAAGAAAAAGGGAGAGCGCTGTCACTGTTATACAAATTCCAATGTACATTTAGCTCCAGGGTGTCAGAACAGCAGTTCTGTTTGGTTAGTCTCACAGCTATTTCCTGGATATAGGTTGTACTTATCTATTCATATTCCTTGATATACACTGTATGGTAGCAGGGCATAGATTATATATAATATAAGACATTCTTTTTCTGTATAATTGTATTTATATTTATGGGTAGGAGCTGCCATATTGGTTGAAGATTTTATACATCTGCAGTATCAAAATGGCACAGATGGAAGCTTAATAAGGATGAATTATATCTTAGTTTGGATCAAGTACAAGTACTGTTTAATTATTTCAGAGAAAATTTGGATTATTTGGATAAAATGGAGTCTATGGGAGACGACCCTTTCGTAATTTGGCGTTTTTTGTATTATGGGTTTCAGGAAAATGGATCCCAAACCTGTATAGTAAAATGCTAGGGCAAAATTGCCCAGGGGGCACTATATTACTGCAGATACTGTACCAAGAAATGCTGATGCTGCTTTGTCCAAAAAATGTTGGGGCCACTGTGTCATATATTAAAGTGGTCACTATGCAGGGTTGCAGTGGTGTAACTATAGAGGAAGCAGACCCTGAAGTTGCAGGGGGCCCGGACTGTGGGGTCTGTTTCCTCTATAGCTAATAAAAAACCCTCCTACCCGCTCTATTACCTACGGCGAGGAAGGAAGGCGCAAGTCACACGGGGAGTGGGCGGAGTTGGGAGTGGACAGAGTTGGGAGTGGGCAGGGCAGAGATGGGATGTGGGCGGGGCAGAGGCAGGCAGGAAGTGGGAGGGAGAATGGGAATCGGAGTGTGCCGGGCCCCTCTGAAGATTTTTTTGCAGGGGGGCCCGGCGCAATCTAGTTACGCCACTGCAGGGTTGGGTTGGGCTGGTGGGAACTGGAGAGAAAACCGGTAGGGACTGATCCTCATAGGTCCTGGCAACCCTGGGTTCTCCAGCCCAGCTGCCCCCTAAAAGTTAAAAAGGAAAGAGGAGGAAAATCGCGTGGTACGTGATGTGATATGAGAGGGGGGGAGAGCAGACGTCAGGAGGAGGGCCCTTGAGGTCACAGCCCTGGTGGGCCCCAATGCCCCAGTCTGATGCTGTCACTGCGTAATCAAATGCTGGAGCCAGTATCATATTTTTGGGGCCACTGTCTCATATATTGTTGGGTTCCTGGGCCATTGTGAAATGCAATGCTGGGAGCCACAGTGTCATGAAATGCTGGGGCCACTGTGTCATATAATTCTTAGGCCCGGGCCACTGTTTCATGAACTGTTATGGTAACAGTACTATTTTACTATTGAGTGCTGTTGTTAGATCTACCAGGCAGCTGTTATCTTGTGTTTGGGAGCTTCTATCTCGTAACCTTACCATTATTCTCTTGTTAGGCTGCTGGGGGGGGGGGGAAGGGAGGGGGTAATATCACCCCAACTTGCAGTACAGCAGTAAAGAGTGACTGAAGTTTATCAGTCACATGACTGGGGGCAGCTGGGTAACTGACAATATGTCTAGCCCCATGTCAGATTTCAAAATTGAATATAACAAAATCTGTTTGCTCTTTTGAAAAATGGATTTCAGTGCAGAATTTTGCTGGAGCAGCTCTATTAACTGATGGGTTTTTGAAAAAAAAACATGTTTTCTGCTTGGTTGGCAATGCATAAACATCTGCTTGAGAGATAATGTGAATATTCATATAATGCCCCTAAGTTCTTCCAAATCCACCTCCCGCCCAAAATATGGGTAAATCTCTTCACTAATTCAACATAACCGAGCGTTTGCAGCAGATGTAAGCGCTGTTCCACCTCCATTAATGTACATACATAAGTATTGAAACAGCAATCATCATTATGCTCATTTATTTCATAAATCCGCATATTTACAGAAAAGGCTATGTCATTAAAATTCTTTTTGCATAAAATGATGTGTCAGAAGAAATTTGCCTCCGTGCAGCAATCATGCCCGCCTAGTGGCCATAATATCACAGATGTCTTTACTGGAGCAAAGGAAACAGAATGAAGGGGAAGTGCGCAGAGGAAGAGGAATTATAGAAGCAAAGTACTTGACTGTCTGAGACAAGTGCCTGCGGCTCCTGCAGCACTCGCCAAATGAAATGTTTGTGCTTTGTACTGCGTTCCACAGTCAGAATGGAAATGAATAAAAATGAAGAAATTATTTTGATTTGCATTGAGCCTTGAAGCTGTCAGAGGAGAAATAAAATGCACGTCGAAGCAGAAATGAACCATCCGTTTCTTCAAAAGAAACAGTCCCCTAGATGTATAATTCACTTGACACCACCTCTTATGGCCCTTGAGAATCGCTCTCTTTCCTTTCCTCTGTTTCTCTTTCCTCTCTAAGGTTCTATAACTCGTCATGTAGTTTTGTGTTTATTATGAAAACTCAAAAAATAAAATCTTTTAAAAAAGAAACAGTCCCCTGTGTAGTGAGGCTAAATGCTGAGGTTTAACATCAAAGCAATGAAGCGACTGAGAGTCACGAGTCAGAATGGCCAGAGGCATATAGAGGTGGATAAGTCATTTCTAGAACATAATGAATTAAGAAGTGTCTTAAAGGAGGCGCAAGGTGGGGTGACAATAAGAGATGATTACATCAAGTTCAATCCTTTACCCAAAACATTTACCATTTATTGGTGGCCTCACTGTCAGACCACTCAGTCATGCCACACACTTATAGGGAAAATAAACTTAGGATCTTGCCCTCCTCCATTATCTAGCCAGAGCCCTTGCGCAGGGTCGGACTGGGCTGGCAGGACACCAGGAAAAATCCCGATGGGCCTTGTCAGCCCAGATCCGCTCCCTGCACTTTGTCTCCTTCTCTCTTTGAAGCCAAAAGGCGCGCCAGGGGGTGGGAGGGGGGATGGTGCAGCTTGGGACCTGGAGGATGGTGTGGGGGGCCCCTGCGGCTGCAGGTCCGGAGAGCCCTGGGTCCCCCAGTCCGACGCTGCCCACATTAGAGAGTTCATGTAACATAGTAACATAGTAAGTTAGGTTGAAAAAAGTCAAACATCCATCAAGTTCAACCTTTTAACTTTTTTTAACCTGCCTAACTGCCAGTTGATCCAGATCAAGGCAAAAAAAACCCCATCTGAAGCCTCTACAATTTGCCTCAGAGGGGAAAAAAAATTCCTTCTTGACTCCAAAATGGCAATTGGACTAGTCCCTGGATCAACTTGGACTATGAGCTATCTCCCATAACCCTGTATTCCCTCACTTGCTAAACACCATCCAACCCCTTCTTAAAGCTATCTAATGTATCAGCCTGTACCACTGATTCAGGGAGACAATTCCACATCTTCACAGCTCTCACTGTAACAAACCCCTTCCCAATATTGTATTTAGGCGGAACCTCTTTTCTTCTAATCAGAATGGGTGACCTCGTGTCAGCTGGAAAGACCTACTGGTAAATAAAGCATTAGAGAGATTATTATATGATCCCCTTATATATTTATACATAGTTATCATATCACCCCTTAAGCGCCTCTTCTCCAGCGTGAACATCCCCAGTTGTAACAGGCTTTTGGGCTATTTTATACCAAAAGATTTAATGTCCAGCTAACAATATAGAGCATGTGTTACATTGGACTCTAACACACCAGGCTGGGCCTTTGCTATGCGGAAGTAGTGAAGTAAAGATGTAGTGCAACTATAACTCTTATCTGCTACTGTGCATGTAAGACAAAATACAAAGACTACAGGAGGTTCTTGCAACAAAACTAGAACACTTTATTTGTCCAAGAAAAATTATTCACAGGTTTCTTACTTACAATACACAGTGGCCCCAGCAGAAGTCCCTGCTCCCCGACTTATCACTAGAGCAGTGATCCCCAACTAGTAGCTCGTGAGAAACATGTTGCTCCCCAAACCCTTGGATGTTGCTCTCAGTGGCCTCAAAGCAGGTGTTTATTTTTTAGTTCCTGGTTTGGAGGCAAGTTTTGGATGGATAAAAAACATATGTACTGCCAAACAGAGTCTCCTGTGGTCTGCCAGTCCACATAGGGGCTACCAATAGCCAATCACAGCACATATTTGGCTCCATCCAGGAACATTTTTCATGCTTGTGTTGCTCCCCAACTCTTTTTACATCTGAATGTTGCTCATGGGTGAAAAGGGTTGGGGACCCCTGCACTAGAGGTTCAGGTCCCTCTGGGGCAGAACAGCTTTACTAGGCCTTGTTGTACCCAGGCTCATTGGAAACATCCAGCTGGGTCAGCAACCAGAAGCCGAAGAGGAACATTCGCCCCATCTCACTCACTATACCAAAGTGTGACAGGAAGTGGTCATAACATCTCTTGACCAGATAATTTATTAACAAAGACTTGGCAGTACAGGGGTCACACTTGGATTTCATTCACAGTATAACAGAACCCTCCAAGTTGGGCGTCCCAAAGAATTCTTCTCTGCTTTAAATCTATACAAGTCTACTACAAGTGGACAGAATCACTGCCCATAGGGACTGCCGCCTCAGGAGCCTGAACCCCCTCCCCAACCCCCCTATGGGTGAAATACCCCATGGGTATTAACATTCTATACTGCTCAGGAGACATTCAGACCGCTGACTAATTAGTCTCACAATCATCATCTCACAATAATGGAGTGAATACACTTAGGTGCTCAGAACTAGTCTCTTTCACAGGGTCCCTTTTTCCCCCAACATCTACTCATGTCTTCTCTTAACCCAGGGCTCACCATTTACTGAGGCCTTTTCACTAACCAACATTCACTGTAACACAAAGTGATCGGAGAGAGAGACAGCTCTAAACACTAGAGGACACCCCTTTACCAACAGGAGTTCTAACCAACCAACAAGACCCATGGCCATATGGCTACTTCGACCATCGAATGGGCTACTTCAACCATCGACTATGACCTTCGACTTCGAATCAAACGATTCGAACTAAAAATCGTTCGACAATTCGACCATTCGATAGTCGAAGTACTGTCTCTTTAAAAAATTATTCGACCCCCTAGTTCGCCACCTAAAACCTACTGAGGCCAATGTTAGCCTATGGGGAAGGTCCCCATAGGCTTCCTAACAATTTTGTGATCGAAGGAATATCCTTCGATCGATGGATTAAAATCCTTTTGAAACGTTCGATTTGAAGGATTTAATCGAACGATTATTCCATTGATCATTCGATCGCAGGAATAGAGGTAAATCCTTCGACTTCGATATTCGAAGTCGAAGGATTTTACTTCGACGGTCGAATATCGAGGGTTAATTAACCCTCGATATTCGACCCTAGGTAAATCTGCCCCAAAATAGGAAAGGGCCTCTATATAAACTATTTTCCTCCATTCCAAATGTTTCTTTACTTTTGTGCCCTCACCTAAATACACTACACAGTGGCGGTTCCATAACCATCTACTTGCTGGGGTCTCTGACCCTAGAAACCATGAGGCAGAATAGAAAGGTCTGTAATCAACTAATTTTTCCTTTGATGACAAACAAGTCCATAAATTATAATGGAGATGGCACAGATGTGACAACCTCTCAGTTACAAATGACATTTTTTTCTGGGCAAGGGGTTGGCTCCATTTCCCTTTTATTTATATCTCCTTCTTATGCCCAAAATATAATAAAGTTTACAGTAAACAGTGGTGATTTGGCAATGTTGGCTGGAATGTATCAAATGAGGCAACTGCTCTTTAATAAGCTGCTTAGGAAATAAACATCTGCTTCAAGGTCTGTACCACAGGTATTAATAGAATTTTCTGCTCTATGCAACTTTAGGGTTAATTGATTCATGTTGCCCTGTGGGTCTGTACCTGTGGGAGGAAACATCAACACAAAACAAATTGAAACTTGCTTTTCCTACATTCATCTTTCCATTCATATCCATAGGTGTAGATCCACAAGGCAGAACTAAATCAATAAAAGGCAGTATATATTCACCTTTTCTCAGCATAAGGACAATAAATCAGACGTGCTGTATAAGTACTGTAGATCATTTAATTGCAAGCGCAAATCGTTCATTAAAAATGTTTTCATTAAACTCTGCCCGCCATGGAGATAATGATCTCTGCATAAACAAACCCTTCCCTTTCCTCACCTCAAATGTTTGAGATACAGAGCAGCTCATTATGCATAGAGCTTATCTTTGGACTGGAATTTATATTATTACCTACCTCTCCTTATGGGCAGAGATACACGCAAAGATTCAGGGAGATTTAGTTGCCGGCGACAAATCGCCTCTTCTTCGGTTGACTAATCCCCCGAAAAGCCTTCCCACTGGCTAGAATTTAAATAGGCAGTAGGAGCACTTCATTTTCCAAAGTTTCCCAACATTTCCTTGTGAGGCGACTTCGGGCGACTTCAGGCGACTTCAGGCAATCTTCTAACCTGTCCAATTGACTAAATGACCACCTGATGGCACAAAAAATGTTGGGACAATCCTTACATGATCCGAAAATCGTACAACATTATTTTTTGTGCGACTTTATCTTTGCGTCGATGGGCGGCTTAAGTGGCTTTCAGTACAACTGGATACATCACTTGGAATACACTGATCATAACAATAAATCTTCCCCATCCACAGGTTTTCTACAAATAGATGAAGGATATGAAGCCTTTGAATGCATCTTAAAGAGGTTGTTCACCTTTGTATTAACTTTTAGTATGATGTAGAGAGTGATATTCTGAGACAATTTGCAATTGGTTCTTATTTTTTATTATTTGGGGATTTTGCGTTATTTAGCTTTTTATTCAGCAGCTCTCCAGTTTGCAGTTTCAGCAATCTGATTGCTAGGGTCCAAATTACTCTATTAAGCCAGGAGTGAGGTCAACCAATTAATGATGGGGAGTTACTCTAGGCCACATAATACTAGTAGATTTAAGATATGGAGATCCAAATTACGGAAACATCCCTTATATGGAAAACCCCAGGTTTAGATAAGAGTTCCCATACCTGTAGTTACGGAGGGGAACACATCAACATGGAAATAAGCTTCAGCCTGTGCTCACTCTGCATAATGGCATGTTATTTTACATACAATATACACAGGTCCAGAAACCCATTATACAAAAGACCATCTCCGATAGACTCGGTTTTAATCAAATCATTTACATTTTTTAACAATCATATACTTTTACTTTGTAATAACAAAACAGTACCTTGTAAGTGATCCCAACTGAGATATAATTAATTCTTATTGGAGACAAAATCCTTTTGGCTTTAATTAATGTTTAAATGATTTTTAGGAGTTATTTATCAAAATCGGAATTTTTCAGATTTTTTAAATAAAAAAAGTCTGACGATTTGCCCTTGTTTATCGTTAAAAAAACTCAAACAACCTGCAATTTTTGTGGTTTGTTGAACGAAAACCGCAACTTATTCGGATTGTCGCACGAAAAAGCTGAATTTTTCTGATTTGATGCCCAAAAAGTCGGAATTTTTTGTGAAATCGGTGGAAAAGCCCAAAATGTTCGAATTATCATATGAAACCTCACACAGACAATAATATTTTAAAATTACAAATAGGGCCTTTGCCATTTACTTCTAAAGGACCTCAACAGGTTGAAGATGGAGTATTTTTCGGATTCAGACTTTTTGCAGCCTCGTGGTATAGTAAATCTCGAAAAATGTGCATTTTTTCCCACTAAAAATTCGGATTTTATAGTAAAAAAAACTCAAATTTTTTGAGTTTTTAGCATTCTGACTTAAATAAATAACAGCCTAAATATATGGAGATCCAAATTATGGAAAGATCCCCTTATCCAGAGAACCCCAGGTTCCAGAAAATCTGGATAATCTGGATATCCAGTTCCATACCTGTATATATAAAATATAACCTGTAAGACTAAACCTCATTTTTGCAAAAACATATGAATGTTTTTGGGACATTTATAGGGGGGATGTAATAAAAATTGCAAACATTCAACATGGAAAGGCTTTCTGCACATGGATAACAATAAAGGGCAGATTTATCAAGGGTCCAATTTCGAATGTAAATGAAATTCAAATTCAAAAAGACCAACCGAAATGTATTTTAAAAAAAATCAGTTTTTTTTTTTTTTTTTGCGGATGAATAGTCCGTATTCCTTCGAATTCAGCTGAATTCGAATTATACGAATTCAAGTTTTTCCAAATAAAAATCCACCAATGGACTCTAAATAGACGGCGATGGTGGAAGTCTAATTTTTAAAGAGACAGTACATGATAAATTTCAATATTCGAGTTTACGTTTTTTTTTATATTCAAATCAAATGTGGACTGTTTCCTAGTTGAAATACACAAGAAATAGCTGGAAATTTACATTTTTTTAATTCGAATTTTCACTTTGACCTTTGATTAACCTGCCCCTTAGTAATGTCTGGAGGCACCAAAGTCAGGAAGCCTCAGCCAATTTAGACGAATAGCAGCTCCCCCTCCTCCCTGCATGTAGGGTTTCTACCTTTTGTCAACCATAATACCAGTCGGGGTAGGGGCGGGCAAGACCATGATGTACATTATTGAAGGGGCGGGTCATGGAGTAAATGGGGTGGAGTCATGCAATCACCAGCTGGATCTCAGGGGACTTTATTGAGTAGAGCGAGTGTTTGGGGGCTAGAGAGGGATCTGGGAGAGGGGACTGGAGAATTGGGTGTGAATCACAAATTTATCAGCAAGTGCATTACCAGTAAATTTGTAATACTGACCACAGCCTTGGCTAGTGTTCTACCAGTCAGATGGCAACCCTACCAGCAGGGGGCATAAAGGAATTACTGCTATCACTGCCGTATACACCTGTCTGCCTTTGCAACTGTTCAGCTGCATCCAGATCATGGAGACACCCATATAAAATCTCGAATACTCTTCACCCTTTTAATCCGTGCATCTACACGGTATTTTTGAAACAAAAAATAAATTCAGAATTCAAAGTTGAATAGCGGCACATTTTTAAATGTATGTCAAGGCTGCCACCTAGTGTACTAATAAAGCACTGCATTCAGTTCTGATAGGCTGTATAACCAACCACTGCTGTATTCATATTGATTGCTAAACTACTACTCAACACATGGGTCTATTTTTAAAGGCTAAATATGGTATGTTCTTATATCCTTGTGACCAACCACAGCAGATCCTTTAGATCACTGTCTTGTTGTTGCCCATTATTCAGTTGTATCTATATATACAATGAATTTATTGCAGGCGGAGCGACCCATAGCCTATTGGCTTCAATGTGAGTTGCCATACTGGCCAATCATTTACTTGTTCATGTGTCACTGTGTAACCAACATTGTCCATAGGACATATTCATTTTCTGGTGTTATTGGCCCTTTAAGAAAATAATCAGAGAGCGCAGAGTAATAGAATTGTTAACAATTCTCATTTTCTGTTTTATCTGCAGAGAAACTGTGCTGTAACTTCTTTGGGAAAGCATTTTTCCCAGCTTCACATTATCCTGGCTGACAAAGGAATTAATAAATGTGCCGTATTCCTAGCGAGGAAGCAGCTCAGGATTCTGATTTCACAAAGATATATTTGCTGAGCTGCGTTGGAAAGCCAGAATAAAACATCACAGTTCTGCAGAGTCTACAGTTCACTGTTCTTTATGCTAATTCTTTCATTTATCTGCTCAGCAGAGCAGACACTTAATGAGGTGGTTCACCTTTAAAGGGATACTGTCATGGGAAAAAATTTTTTTATCAAAATGAATCAGTTAATAGTGCTGCTCCAGCAGAATTCTGCACTGAAATCCATTTCTCAAAAGAGCAAACAGATTTTTTTATATTCAATGTAACGGAATGTGTCTCAGTGGGACATGGGTTTTTACTATTGAGTGTTGTTCTTAGATCTACCAGGCAGCTGTTATCTTGTGTTAGGGAGCTGTTATCTGGTTACCTTCCAGTTGTTCTTTTGTTTGGCTGCTGGGGGAAAAAAGGGAGGGGGTGATATCACAGCAGTAAAGAGTGATTGAAGTTTATCAGAGCACAAGTCACATGACTTGGGGCAGCTGGGAAATTGACAATATGTCTAGCCCCATGTCAGATTTCAAAATTGAATATAAAAAAATCTGTTTGCTCTTTTGAGAAATGGATTTAAGTGCAGAATTCTTCTGGAGCAGCACTAATAACTGATTCATTTTGAAAAAAAAAAAATTTCCCATGATAGTATCCCTTTAAGTTAACTGTTAGTATGTTATAGAATGGCCAATTCCAAGCAACTTTTCAATTGGACTTCATTATTTATTTTTTATTGTTTTTTATTTATTTGCGTTCTTCTTCTGAATCTTTCCAGCTTTCAAACAGGGGGTCACTGACCCCATCTAAAAAGGAATGCCCTGTGACGAAGATGGCGTCCATGAACTCTGCTAGGCTCTTCTGAAGGTGCGGGTCGGTATTCCTAGAGGGGACACTTAATCTGCTTTAGCACTGTGCTTGGGAAGGCAGGGAGGAGGGGCCCAGCAGGGACTTTTGCCTAAAGGAAGGTTTAGTTCTCCTTTAAGCTGCAAGTCACTGTTTCCTCAATAGACCTGCTTATCCTAAATTGCTACAATTGTTTATTTGCTTATCTTAAATAGTTACAAAAGTAAATAAGTGCACCTGCCAAATATTCTGGGCTCTTTGCCAAAAGTCAATTCAGTTTTAGAAACTTTGCATCTTTTTCTGCCAGCTCAGTGCAAGAGATCAAAGAGAAAGTCAGAACATTTTAATAACAATCTGGGACCGTGGGCTGAGCTGTTGAAATTGGGACTGTCCCGCGAACAACGGGACAGTTGGGAGGTATGCAAATACTGTTCAAATCATACCAGAAATATTTATGAAGCCAGACAGATGGACACATATTAGCAACAACATACACAGTATTATTTATGGGCATATTTTTTTCAAGGGTCGAATTTCGAATTTGAAAAACTTTGAAATTTGAATTAAAAAAGACCAACCAAAACCCTTGACACAACTGAAAGGAAAGTAAATGTATACCACTTTTATTGTTCAAGAGAAGATATCAAGTATTATGTACAACGGAGTGCAGTAATTGTATAATTGTCATGTGAACGCAGTCAAGGGTTACACCCTACCGACTTTATTTTATTATTATTTTGTTTTTTCATTCTTCTTTCTGTATATTGTCTTTGCCTTATCTTTGTGAAAAAAAGAAAACCAAATAAAGAATGTGTAAAAAAAAAAAAGACCAACCGAAACTAAGTCAAAGGGTTTTTTTTGGCTGAATAGGTCCGTTTTCGATCGAATAAGTCAGTATTCGGCCGAATTTGAATTGTACAAATCGAAGTAATAGGGCATTTGATCTAATGCGAATCAAAGTTTTTCCCAAAACAACATTTTTCAAAGTCCACCAATTCACTCCAAATAGGTTCTAGGAGGTCCCCCATAGGCTAAAACTGAGACTCGGCAGGTTTTAGATGGCGAATGGTCGAAGTCAAATTTTTAAAGAGATAGTACATGATAAATTTCGATATTCAAATCGAATTTGGACTTTTTTTATTTCGTCTAAATACACAAAAAATAGCTTGAAATTTGAATTTTTTTAATTCGAAAATTCACCTCGACCTTTGATAAATCTGCCCCTAACTGTTAAACTAGCAGCAGGAAAACTGCCAGCACCAGGGCCGGCCTTAGGCCTATTGGACCAATTGGGCCCAATAGGGCCCCGCACCTCTGGGGGCCCCGCACCACAGGGCAGCACAGATAATATTTCCCTCAGCACATGATGCTGCCTGGCCTGCCTCCAACTTTGAGAGTCCAGCCCACCCCTAACTCTGATAAGCCAGCCTATCCCCTCAACTCTCATAGGCCCAGCTTTCCTCCAACCTTGATAGGCCCTGCCTGCCCCCAATCCAACCAAGCCTGCTCCCAAGCTGAATCGGCCCAGCCTGCCCCAAACTAATTGGCCCAGTCCACTCTCCTATTTCCTCCCTCTCTCTCTTACCCTGTGTGCCCCTATTATGTGCCCCTATTTCATCCCTCTCACTCTCTTACCTTGTCTGCCCCTTTCCTTTCTATTTTGTGCCTGTATGCCCTTATTTTCCTAAATACTTGCTGTGTCAGTAGCCAGCAACACTTTGTCTAGGGGCCCCGCCAACATGGTCCCAATTGGGCCCCACATTTGATAGGATTAGCCCTGGCCAGCACCAGTCCCAGAATGATTCACAGCTCCTAGAAAATAGCAGAGCTCATTATTTGTGGGTTTGCAGCAGCAAATTCCATCCGTGGGAATAAATACCTTTCTCTCAAGATTACTGACTGTCTCCTGCCTTGACTGTCGGCAACCTGACAGTTTGGGTTTGTAAAACACCATGTGGCAGCATGTGACTCCTGGCAGAGTCATTAAATGTCAGTCAGCAGCCGCCCAGCACATTCCACGTGAGCCAAAGTCTTCTATTTTGTCTCTTATGAGAAAGAAACAGGACACTATGCAATTAGAAAACAACATGTTTTTTATTACTGACTTGGTTTGATTGTCCACTAACTGACCTGGCCCTCCTTAGAAATAACCCAGATACTCTGTGATATCACTGGACAGGGAGAAAGAATGGGCTGTAAACCCTGATAGGAAAACACAAGTGGCTGTTGAGAGGCACCAGGGTAAACGGGTAGGGGATACTGGTGCAAAAATCGGTTAAATAAGAAGGTAATCGAATGCCAAACAAAAGTAGAATTATTTTCAAGTAGAACTGAAGGCCCATTGTGTGGCCTTCTTATGCACACTGAACCCTCGACTAAAGGTTTTAAGGGCTCTAAAACCAAAAGATAAATTGATGTAAACTTACGCGGGTTCTTCCCTGACGACTTTTGCAATATATGTTTAATTTTTATTTGCATAGATATTTGCATTATAAGACTGCTAATACCAGGCTTTTGGGGATACAGGCAGAGCATTTATGTAGTTCATCTCAGCCAGTTAGGGTCGCTGGGTCTTCAAAATGAGCTGTTGAGCCGAAAACACACGTAGCACAGGTATGGGACCTGATATCCAGAATGCTTGGGACCTGGGGTTTTCCAGATAACATATCTTTTTTTAAAAGAATTGTTGAGTGTAAAAATAAAAAGTGGGTAAAAATGTTTTCAGTATAGTTAGTTAGCCAAAAATGTAATGTATAAAGGCTGGAGTGACTGGATATGTATTATAATAACCAGAACACTATTTGCTTTGCAGCTCTTTTGGTTTCCACTGATTGGTTACCAGGCAGTAACCAATCAGTGACTTGAGGGGGGGGGCACATGGGTCATAACTGTTGCTATTGAATCTGAACTGAATGCTGAGGATCAAATGTAAACCTCAATATCCTCCCTTAAAGTTGCTGACTAACTCAGAGTTAGAGAGCTGAAAAGCAGGAAGTAGTGTTCTGGCCATTAAATTGGTTCTCTGGTCACTCATGCCTTTATAGATTCATTTTTGGCTAACTAGCTATATTAGAAACATTTTCTATTTTGCACAGCCTATCTATTTACCCAGTTTTTAGATTTGCCCTGAACTGTTGCTTTAAGTCTACTAGAAAATCATGTACAACAACTAAGCCTAATAAGCTGGTTTTGCTTCCAATAAGGATTAATTATATCTTAGTTTGGATCAAGTACAAGCTACTGTTTTATTATTACAGAGAAAAGCTTATTTGATTATAATGAAGCCTATGGGAGACTGCCTTTCCATAATTCGGAGCTTTCTGGATAATGGGGTTCGGGATAATGGAGGCCATACCAGTACTAAAACAGTTATTATCTTCAGAAACCATTACAAATAGGAAAAGTGTTCAGAGAATCACTCATAAGTTTACATGAATTCATTTTTTTTCCGGTTGAGATCCCCTTTTAGGGTAGAACTACAAGGACGACTAATATGCATTTTCGGCGGATACGTTGCTGTGCAAAAACGAAGTCGTAAGAAATACAAATGTCGGATCTTGTCGCATCGTTTATTCGACAAAACTGTCGGATGCAGATACAGCATGTCGGGTGACAATTTGACGCCTGGGTTTTGGCGCAGTGCGTTGGATCCGCTGAAAACACATAGAAGAGTATACTGGAGGTCACGTATTTGGGAAGGGCAAAGGAGCTGCGTGATCTACAGTTCTATAAGAAAATTGAGAGAAAGAAATGTTGTAAGTTAAAAATGCTATGCCGTTTCTGAAATAGTCAAGTAATCAACACCTCCTCTCAGCAATATGTCTCTCTACATGCAGCTTTGTGTCAAAATCAGAAAGTTAGTTGTAATGCATTGTTAAGGAGCACACAACAATGTATATGATCTGACTCCAACACAAAGCTGCATGTACAGAGACAGAGCACAGCAAGACCTGGAATTCCTGAATGAGAAATAAGGGGCTAATTGTTTGCCCCTTAGTGCACTTGCGCCAAGGTCATTGTAATTTACCCTATGGTGTCTTGAGCATTGTCGTGCTCTCAATGAGACCCATTGACGTAAATGTCGTTTTCTGACCTGACATCACTTCCCATGCTGTGTAGGAAAGGAACAATGTTAGCCAAGGACCATTCAATGATCTCCCAGGCAAATGTTGCCTACCAATCCCTATCTCACAATGCCGCTGCCATATTGAGTGTGGCACCTGTTGAACTGAATGGGAAACAATGTCAGTCAGGCAAGGACATTTAAAACACCTGAGAGCAACAAGTAAATCATCAACCAGAGCCTTAAACAGTCACAATTTGGACAGTAAAAAAACTGAAAAAGAGTTCCCAAATGACCTGAGCAGAAAGTATTGAATTCTGTCTGCAAAATCCACAGTGTTGGTCCAAATGTGAAGTATCAAAGAATCCTTCCAGGTCACAGCCATTGCTGCTTCGTGCGTGCTACTCCAAATGTCCGTGTTCTAGATCATTCTAGCTTTTCTCATTTCCTTCTTTCTGAATTTTCTTTATTTTCTGTTTCTTAGGCTTTTGTGGCGGGAAGTAATGTGACACAGGCTGCTTAACTTTGATAGTCTTCTTCTCCTTTTTGGGTTCTTTTGCTTTGGGTGGCAGATTCTTTGTTTTGTTATTTACCCCAGTTTTAGTCTCTTTCTTTTTGGGTTGATTGACAACAGAAGTTTTGGATTTGGGGGGCTTTGGAGGTTTTGTAGTCTTCGGACTCTTAGTGGGTCGTTTGTCAGTGACTTTCTTTTCAGAGTTTTTCTTTAGTGGAGGCTTCTTTGTAATATACATTGACATGGTTGGTATCCTGGTTGGTTTGGGTGGCATTTTATTAGGCACTCTAGTTTCTGTAGGTAGCATTTTGGGTTGAACATGGGTTAGAATGCATGAAGTATTAGATGTCACATTGGTTGATGTGTATGGTATTTTCGTGGCCCGTTTGGTTGATATGGGAAGTGTTGTAGTAAGTAACTTGGCTGATGTAAGTTGATTCTTAATGGGCACACTAGTAAGTGTGAGTGATATTTTTGTAGGTAATTTGCTTGGCGTTGGTGATAGTAAAATTGATGTGGATGGTGCATTAGTGGGTAACTTGGTTGGTGTATGTGGTACTTTAGTGGGCAACTTTGGTGATGTAGGAAGTACTTTATTGGAAACCTTGGTGGTTATAGGTGGTACTTTAGTGGGTAACTTGGTTGGTGTAGGATGTACTTTAGTAGGGACCATTGTTTGTGTAGATGGTGCTTTAGATGGTAACTTGGTTGGTGTAGGTGATACTTTAGTATGAACTATGGTTGGTGTAGATAATACTTTAGTGGGGAATTGGGTTGGTGTAGGTGGTACCTTAGTGGGGACTTTGGTTGGTATGGGTGGTACTTTAGTGGGGAATTTGGTTGATGTCTTTTTACGAGGTGCCTTGGTAGGTTTAACACTCTCGTTGACAATTTCAAGAACAGTCTCTGGAATAGTTAAAAAGGAAAATACATTTAAATGAATGAATGAATTAAAAAATAAAGCAAACCATTGTTACACTATTGTGACTCTTGAAACAGTGCATCAGAAGCCAGAGAAGAAGCATGCAAGTCATGATGGGAATGGGTGTCTAGGTTGAAGGGCAGCCAACTCCTGCTACATCACCACCAGTGCAGAAATGGACAAATACTGATGTCAAACTACATATATAAATACCTATAAATAACTATAAAACCCCTGAACATTTATTGACTATATATCAGAATGTTGCATAGAATTAGACTTTCATTATACAAATATAAAATCTGGGTTGGAGTTCTCTTTTTAGCATTTTCATAACTTTACATTTGCACTGATCATCCCAAATTGTGCACCACAGCACTTTCAGGCGATAATTAATTGCACGGTTTCACCTGTAGTTCCCATTTATATCTATGGGGAGACTAACAGCAGCAATGGGAGACAGATCATATAGCCTCCTGCCCTTGATTATCGCCCAGAAATACAATGGTTTTTTAAAGAATTGGCAGGGGGAATTCACATGGAACTTACTTTCTTTTGGAATAAAAGGAACCAGCTTGCTCCTTGTTTTCACAGGAACCGGTTTGTATTTACACTTTCCTGGAGCAGCTCTCCTGGGGGTGCCCAATAGAAAACAGAGGAGAACAATATTAATGGTTCAGTTCAAAAGCTGACTATATTGTAGCAAAGTATACTGTCCATTACCATTAATAATAAGGATGGCCAGGAGTAGGAATCTAGACATTCTAGAAGTTTCATATGCATGTAAAATGGTAAAATATTGTCTCTTTCATCTGCTTAGAAACATGAGGGGTCTCTCCTCTGCTTGCTAACTTCATTTTCATAGCAGAGCAATATCACAAGAGTTTGCTCACTACATTCATTTTCAGCTGCCTGTAGCCAGCCCACTCAAACAGCAGATGGCATTGTACTTTCAGGTTCTTTATATTAGCAGTTGCTTATATCCTGAAAATTGCAAAGACTGCTTGTAAACTGCAACAGCACTCTGAGAAATCTTACATTACTTTGTTTATAGGATTTACTTTTCCTTTCAATGCTTTTTTTTTTTTTTATTATTATTGTTATTTTATATTTTAAATTTGCTAATCCCATAAACACAAGTGCTACAATGGGACTGACTGCACTCCCAGAGCCCTGTACTTAACACCAGTAGGGAGCAGAGAGTTATTACTCCCCTGAGACCCTATGGGGTTGGTGCGAGCAGGTTTTAGGCAGGGATCGTATTGCCTCTTCATTGGTGGTTCAGCTGTAGCAAGGCAACCTAGGGGGTTAAAACTGCTTACCCTCTTTCCACACCGAGCCAGTGGAGCAAGGGCACTCTACGTTTGTCCCACCCAGCATTAAGGAAAAAAATGTTGGTTGTCCAGCTTGAATTTAATTTCTGGTTCATGGCAGATATTGTGTTGATACATATGGTAGAGCAGCCTGCTGAGTTTATAAGAATAATAATTCAAGTTTTTATTCAATAAAAGCTTAATTGGGACTTTAACTGGGAATGTATTTAGTGTCTGTTCAAATAAAAAAAAGCTGCAGCCTTTGCACTACCTCACTAATTGTCTAAGGGGCCAATTCATTAACTTCGAGTGAAGCAATAGAAGAAAAAAAACTTTGAGTGTTTTTTTCGGCTACTTCAACCATTGAATGGGCTACTTCGACCTTCGACTACGACTTTGAATCGAAAGATTCGAGCTAAAAATCGTTTGACTATTCGACCATTCGATAGTCGAAGTACTGTCTCTTTAAGAAGAAACTTTGACCCCCTAGTTCGCCACTTAAAGCTACCGAACCCAATGTTAGCCTATGTTTAAGGTCCCCATAGGCTTGGCTAAGTTTTTTTGGTCGAAGGATAATCGTTCGATGTTTGGATTAAAATCCTTTGAATCGTTCGATTCAAAGGATTTAATCGTTCAATCGAACGATTATTCCTTCGATCGTTCGATCGAAGTATTTGTGCAAAATCCTTCGACTTCGATATTCGAAGTCGAAGGATTTTCATTCCCAGTCGAATATCGAGGGTTAATTAACCCTCGATATTCGACCCTTGATGAATTTGCCCCTAAGTGTTGTTATTATTACTTACCTTGCTCAGTATGGTCATGGCAAACGACCAACCCCAAGCCCACAGCCCACCCACCACTCAGTCAATGCTGTATTCATGGGAAAGGCACAGTTCTTTATACTCTATTTTGGACTTTGCCCTTTCATTTTTTTCATTATTCATGTTTTTTGGAACATTAGGGGGCACATTTACTAAGCTCGAGTGAAGGATTCAAATTAAAAAAACTTCGAATTTCGAAGTTTTTTTTTGGGTACTTCGACCAATTGAATAGGCTACTACGACCTTCGACCATGACTTTGACTACGATTCGCACTAAAAATCGTTCGACTATTCGACCATTCGCCACTTAAAACCTACCGAGCTTCAATGTTAGCCTATGGGGACCTTCCCCATAAGTTTGAAATCCTTAGATCGATGAATTAAAATCCTTTGAATCGTTTGATTCGAAGGATTTAATCGTTTTTCCTTCGATCGATCAAAGTATTTGCGGTAAATCCTTCGACTTCGATATTCGGAGTCGAATGATTTTATTTTCATGGTTGAATATCGAGTGTTAATTTACCCTCGATATTCGACCCTTAGTAAATGTGCCCCTAGATCAGCCCAATATTATACCTGAACTTCATTTAAATATAACAGTCTCCCCATCATAAAAATAAGCATTCTCTGAGCAATGGGAACAAATATCCGGTACCAATAAATATTACAATAAGGCTTTAATCTAAGCACATTGCAATTTTATGGGATTTTGCATTACTGTTGATTTTCATGAGATTTTCAACTTTTTCCAGGTGACACTATTAGGACAAGTAGGCTCTTGGCACATGGGACATATTTTTCACTAGTGTTTTTCAGCCAGCTGAGAGGCACCCTAACATGCCAAATTATAACATTTTAGTGGAGCCTCAGCAATACAATAAGTCTGTAGCCACAAAACACATAATGCATGATTGTCCAGCAGCATGCCCTTCTTATTCTGATCCTGAAGTATTAGAAGTCACTGAGAGTCCCAGATCTGACAACCACATTGAGTAATATCCAGGCCTATCTGCTCACCTTGAAGGATCCACAAGTTTATAAATCGACCCCTGGGGAGAATATGCGCTTGCCTGAGATGTAGACAGAAAGAGCAGTTCCCCTGCATAAGAGCATAAGTTGGGTAAATATGGTTAGTTCCATAAAGAGGCACATTTATCTTGCTGCTGTACCTATTGGTGTTAGTATGTAGGGATGTAGCGAACGTCGGAAAAAAAGTTCGCGAACATATTCGCGAACTTGCGCAAAAATGCGAGCGGTTCGCGAACGGTTCGCGAACCCCATAGACTTCAATGGGAAGGCGAACTTTAACATCTAAATAAGACATTTCTGGCCAGAAAAATGATTTTAAAGTTGTTTAAAGGGTGCAACGACCTGGACAGTGGCATGCCAGAGGGGGATCAAGGGCAAAAATGTATCTGAAAAATCTGCCTGTGTGTGCTTGGAAGAGATAGTGTAGGGGGAGAGCTGTTAGTGATTTCAGGGACAGATGATAGTAAGTTTGCTGGCTAGTAATCTGCTTGATACTGCTCTGTATTGGAACAAAAAAATAAATAAAAGCAGTCCTTACAAGGACTACTGTTATTGCAGCAGTCAGCAGATGAGATCAGAAGCAGGACAGCTGCCCACTGCAGCTACATACAGAGCACTGCAGTAGAAGGTAGATTACTAGCCAGCAAAGCTACCTAAGCTTAAATGTCCCTCAAACCCCTGCAGACTTCTGTCCCTCCAATAACAGAGCAGTATCAAAACGATTACTAGCCAGCAAACTTTCAACTGTCCCTGAAATCACTAACAGGCAGCAGCTCTCTCCCTACACTATCTCTTCAGCACACACAGGCAGAGTGAAAAAACGCTGCAGGGCTTCGGTTTTTATAGGGAAGGGGAGTGGTCCAGGGGAGAGCTTCCTGATTGGCTGCCATGTACCTGCTGGTCTGGGGTGAGAGGGCAAAAAAAAGCGCCAACAATGGCGAACCCAAAATGGCGAACGTCGCGCGACGTTCGCGAACTTCCGGCGAGCGCGAACACCCGATGTTCGCGCGAACAAGTTCGCCGGCGAACAGTTCGCGCCATCTCTATTAGTATGTAAAATGTGAGCATTCTAATATACTGACCATAGGCAGGTCTAGGTCTGTAAAAGGTTCTAAAATTGGTCTAGGTCTTTGAAGGCTCTAATATTCTGGCTGGATGCAGTTTGGTCTAGGTCTGTAGATGTTCTTATATTTGGATTAGCTAGAGCTGGTATAGGTTTGCAAAGGTTCTGTTATTCGAATATACTAGGGTTGGTGTAGTATGCCAATGTTCTAATATCCTGATTTACTAGAGCTAACAAGAGCTGGTATAGGTCTGCGAAGGTTCTAAAAATTCTGAAATGATACAGGTTAGTCTAGGTCTGTGAATTTTTAAGTATTCTGATGGACAAAGTTGGTCTAGGTTGTTATACACAACAAATAAGATCCATTCTAGTGCCACACAGTCACCGCTACATGTACCTGCTTCATCTTCTGCAAATGAGATGATGAATTTGCTGTACTTGTTGATTAGTCTTGGGAAAGCACAGATAGTAGAGTCACCCATACAGATATCTTGCTTTTTCCAGGTACCTGTGACCCCTTCTTCTTGCAGTGCCATAAGCCGTCTAAAAATGGAGGAAAATGAAACGTTCAAATGTCATCTTTGGTTTACAATGTCTTAGACCAACATAGTTCACTCAGTTGGCATTGTATGTTGGCATGCCCCTAGTTTCTAATTCAAAGGAAATTAGGATACTTTTTAATGGACATAAAAAATGAAGATAGGTGGTAAGCTCAGCAAGCAGAACAGGGTTCTTTTTTATACTTCTTTTTTAGGCAGAAATCCCATCCGCAGGGACATTGTGAATTTACTAACAGGAGTAGAGGACAATTCACTATCGAAAGAGACTGTCGCTAGTGCAGCTTCGTGCCCTATCACTAGGGAAATTTTCGCTCATGCGAACGATCGTCACTCCGCAAATTTACTAAAGTGCGACGTTTCCATTACGTTACCCCTTTCACTAGAGTTTCCTTTTCCAGCTTAGACCTGGCAAACTGATAAGATGAAGCTACATCCTCCACAATTTTATGTCAGTGACATCATATCCTGTGTGCCGAAAAGTTATTAATATCATAACAAAATGCTGCCATTTTTTCATATCTTAAAGTTGGGTTGTCTTTAACTGGGAAGTAAAGTGTAAAATAGAAAAAGGCTAGAAATGCTGTATTTTGTATACTAAATATAAACATGAACTTACTGCACCACAAGAACTGACCCGATTTCTAAGAACTGACCCGATTTTGGATCAAGTACTTAATTTAGGGTATAAAACAGTCACTCGGCGCACTCGTACATTAGGTAATACACTTGCCCCCAGTCTAGTTCAAGGATCTATTACTAATACGAATTGGCTGAATATGAAAGGCATGTTTAAGTGTGGGGCATCTAGATGTTTAACCTGTGCGCAGGTCACCAAGACAAGTTCGTTCAGGTCCAACATAACAGGACGCCAGTACACCATTAGATGGTTTATTAACTGTAACACCTCATTTGTCATTTATCTCTTAGAATGTAAGGTATGCAATATTCAGTACGTGGGTCAAACTAGTCGCCCCCTAAAAAATCGTATTCGAGAGCACATTCTGGATATAAAGAAGGGACATAGTGATTCTCCAGTAGCAAAACATTTTCAGGAATGCAATGGGGGAGACATCACCAAATTGTCAGTTGTGGGTATTGACAGAGTAGCAAGGGGCAAACGAGGGGGAGATATTCTGCCAAAATTGCTCCGTTTGGAAACGAAATGGATTTTTTTCCTAGGGAGCAGAAAACCCTTTGGTCTTAATAGCGACTATGATGTCACATGTTTTTTTTGATTTCTTTATTTTTCTTGACTTTTTTTGACTTTTTTTGACTTATTTTGATTTTTCATTTGGTTGTTCTTTTGGTTTTTTATTCCTTATTTCTTTTCACTTTTTTGTAGAGATTATATATATTTCAAATTTCTTGTGAATAGAGGCCTGTGCTTTATTGTAGCCCATTTGGTATACTTTACATGAGTTGGATATATACAATTTACTACACATGTATATACGAAGGGCATATCTGAGATATCTCACCTTATTGTAAATTTTAATACTTGTATTTCGTTTGTTTTTTCTTTTCTTATTTTTAAATAATTCTTTTTGAACATTTTTTGTTTATATTCATTTTTCTGATTCATATTATGTGTTTTTTTGTATAGTATTTTTTGTTCTTTTTTTCGATGGTTCAGGATATATACATGCTCCCACCACTAGGTGGACTTTCACTAATTGTGTAGAGTGGTAACATGTGTTAACATCTTTCTGATTGGTCACAGCCCCTATATAATTCATGTACAGGGGTGTGCCATTTAGCCTATGAGTAAGTGCCCACACAGGCACGAAACGCGTTAGGTCTTGATGTCCTAATAAAAATTTTCTATTTTTTTATATTTGACTCTTTACTTTTGGAAACCCTCACATCCTTGTGTTACTGCACCACAAGCCTAATCAAACAAATGATTTATGCTTTCAAAGTTGACCACAGGGGGTCACCATCTTGTAATTTTGTTAAACATCTTTGCAAGACCAAGACTGTGCACATGCTCAGTGTGGTCTGGGCTGCTTAGGGATCGTCATAAATTATTAAAACAGCACAAGTCAAATAATACCTGCCAGAAGCCGATACAGCAAGACTGATTAATAATCAGAATAGGTTGGGTTCCAAAGCAGAGCCCTGTCATATCTGTTTTCTACATACTCACTAAGTCTTCTGCTTTATATAGGGTAGTTTTGTTCAGTTGTAGGCAGGTCGCCCATAGTGTACTATGGCAGGAGTCGACCACTTATAAAAATAAAGTTCTGTTTCTTTTCCAACGTCAATATGCAATTCTATTTAAACAGAAATAACCGAATATCCAGGGCATTCTAGTACATGGCCAATATTTTCCAGAAGCCTAGCTGTCACTTACTCACAGTATCTTGTTCGGTATTACCTCTTAATACCAATGGGCCGCTCCCGATCCACCACCCTCAATGGGATCTCTATATCCCCACATGCCCTCAGCAACCCAACGCTCCTCAGTGGAGTCCCCTTGCTACTCCAGTAAGGAATTTCATGATGGTCACGGTCCCATAGCCCTCTCTTTTAACTATCCTGTTCACTATCGTTGTGTCCCTGACTGGCAGAGTATCTACCGGAAGGCTAGTTCCACTTACGTCCTGGTTGGGGCTCTTAACTGCCCTTGCTACCTTTTCCTATTTAGCTTGTACACCTAGTGCACACTACTACATTGCTCTCCTTACTCTGGCTGAACCGAACCTACCGCTTAACTTCAGGGCTGGGCTTGTCTTCTCCAGCAGGTGTTCTTCACTGGACCATGCCCGCCTACGAACTGCCACTTCCCTTGTTTCTTGCACCTTTTTATACTTTTTCCCCCACCCCTAGTGGCCGGGGTAAAAATGACATTACTATACAATTAACAGGACCCTACTGCCATCTTGTGGACAAATCCTTAAAGTACAATTTTCCAAACATTACAATTTTCGACATTCAAAATCCCTCATGCACACATAAAAGGCATTTCACAATTACATTCTCATATACTGCACTTTTCCACATTAAAACATCTTTGCCCATCTTACACAGTTATGGGAAAGGTGCTCTGACTTGGAGCTTAAGGTATGAGGTTTGTCCTCCATATCTCCTAATTTTATGTTCCACTGCCCTTGTTATTTCTGTGCATTAAGACATCACATTAATTGAGTTCTTACCCATTCATAAAATCTCCAAATATGTAAACACCATTCAGATTTGGGGATTCGCAGCCTCGGTAAACGTATCCACCAGTGACGGATTTTCCAACCTGGTGGCCATAGGCAAATATTGGCAAGATGTCATCTGGTAAAGGCGGAATTCACATATTGTTACTGTGTTGTATCATGTTAAAAGTTAATATTTAGCAATCATTCTCTCAAGGGTGCAACAAACACCCCTCCCCCACATACATACATAGTCTCCACTGGTACATACAATGGCACAAGTGACAAGAAATTTAAAAAGTTGTAAATGAGGTCTTATTTTGTGAAACATATCGGGGCATAAAGAGGCAACATGTGAATGCAGCAGTTGTGCTCTATCCTGGCACCAAGATGGCACTTTCCAATTATTACTGGCCATGTGCCCCCTGTCCCTTTAAAGCCTGAGATTCATCATGAGCTGTATTTATAGTCCCTGTGATGATTACTGTTAATGCCTTTTTTTTAATATACAGCAGTTGCACACATAATGTAACTTTCAAATCATTCAACATTATTTATTGCTGGGTATTTTAAAAAGCCCTGTGTTACAGAAACCATATTAATTGCATGAGCTCTGGCATCCAACCAGTGTCAAGCCACGAGAGTGCCAGAGGGTGAAACTGGGGTCTACTCTATTTCATTCTTCTCTACTTTCAGTCTGGAGGAGCGCCACCATGTTGGGTTTCTCTGTCACACGTCATTTGTTTGAGAATATTGGCCTGTTGGCAACGTCATTACAAAAGGGCCCTGTTAGTTCACTGATATTATAAACACCAGCCTTGGCAAGAGATGCGGCACTGGCATAGTGTCTGTATTAATCTTCCTCAATACTTATGCCTTTGTAAATAAACCAATGCAGAGCTGTTTTTCGGAGCATGCAAACAAGGGCTATTGCCTGGGGCTGTGCATATAATGGGGCCACACAGAAAAGAAGATGCAAGTTAGAAGAGTGTGGGAAACCTTCTTAACAGTCCAAACATTCACCTCTTACCTGTGCAGGTAGCATAGCAGTGATTATATTATCAGTGAGGGTAAGGGAGTAAACTGTGACTGTGGGATAGCAGGTATAGTAGGGAGAGATGGTGCCTATAGTAACAGTGGGATAATAGTCTCTGGGAAGGGAGTGTGATTGTGGGATAGCAGGTATAGTAGGGAGAGATGGTGCCTATAGTAACAGTGGATAATAGTCTCTGGGAAGGGAGTGTGACTATGGGATAGCAGGTATAGTAGGGAGAGATGGTGCCTATAGTAACAGTGGGATAATAGTCTCTGGGAAGGGAGTGTGACTGTAGGATAGCAGGTATAGTAGGGAGAGATGGTGCCTATAGTAACAGTGGATAATAGTCTCTGGGAAGGGAGTGTGATTGTGGGATAGCAGGTATAGTAGGGAGAGATGGTACCTGTAGTAACAGTGGGATAATAGTCTCTGGGAAGGGAGTGTGACTGTGGGATAGCAGGTATAGTACGGAGAGATGGTGCCTATAGTAACAGTGGATAATAGTCTCTGGGAAGGGAGTGTGACTGTGGGATAGCAGGTATAGTAGGGAGAGATGGTGCCTATAGTAACAGTGGGATAATAGTCTCTGGGAAGGGAGTGTGACTATGGGATAGCAGGTATAGTAGGGAGAGATGGTGCCTATACTAACAGTGGATAATAGTCTCTGGGAAGGGAGTGTGACTGTGGGATAGCAGGTATAGTAGGGAGAGATGGTGCCTATAGTAACAGTGGATAATAGTCTCTGGGAAGGGAGAGTGACTGTGGGATAGCAGGTATAGTAGGGAGAGATGGTGCCTATAGTAACAGTGGATAATAGTCTCTGGGAAGGGAGTGTGACTGTGGGATAGCAGGTATAGTAGGGAGAGATGGTGCCTATAGTAACAGTGGATAATAGTCTCTGGGAAGGGAGTGTGACTGTGGGATAGCAGGTATAGTAGGGAGAGATGGTGCCTATACTAACAGTGGATAATAGTCTCTGGGAAGGGAGTGTGATTGTGAACTAAAGTTCTTACCAAGCGATGAGTTCTGGCAAAGCTTAAGGTCAAAGCACTCAAAGCCTTCCTTGGCTCTCCATCCATAATTGCCTCCTTTAACGATAATATCAACTTCTTCAAACCTGTTCTGTCCAACGTCCCCACAGAATATTCTCCCTTTTCCTCTTCCTGTGACAGGGTCTCCCTGATCAACAGAACAACGCCACATATTTCTGACTCCATATGCATAGACCTCTGGGGCTGCACCACGCTCAGACAGAAATGGATTATCCGATGGGATACCATAAGGTTTTCCATATGCTCTTCTGCCATCAACATCTATTCGTAGGACCTTACCCAGCAGGACACTCCTGGAAAGGGAATGAAGAACTGAAACTCTAAAATAGCAGCACCCACTTAAACACAGAAAGTCTATTATTTGCTTAATTTCCTTCTATTTGCTACCAGAATGCAATGGTGTGCCAGTAGGCTTCATTATGTCACCAGTATCAAGGTGACTTTGGCTATTGGATTATCTAAGGGTCAATGTCTATAGCCTCAAAAATGTAGGACTGTTGGGTTTAATAGTCTATGCCTTTATGCACAAAATTGTAGGTTTAAATTGGCATCCAGGGGTCTATGTCTATGTGTTTAAAAGTGTAGAACTGTTAGATTGAGGTCTGTTCCTTTTTACACAAATATGTAGTTTTTTGGGGGGCATTTAGGGTTCTTAACCTATATTCTCAAAGATGTAGGATTGTAGGAGTCTGTGCTTATATGCACAAAGTTGTTCTTTGGATGGGTTAACTGGGTTTCTTTGTAGATATGAACAAGATCATCATCATTTATTTATATAGCGCTGTCAAGATACGCAGTGCTTTACTCTGACAAGATGCAATATTGTGGTAGAATCTAGGAGTGTGTGCATGTATGCACAAAGATGTGGGATTATGGGAGAATCTAGAACACTGTAAAATATGCACAAAGAAGTTGGTTTGATGGTGTATTTAGGATTTAGTGTGAGAGTGAACAAGATGTGTCTGACACTATGTAAATAAGTGAATAAGCCTGTGCCTGTGTGTACAATATACGCCTGTAGAGGCCTGTGCCTATAGATTTATACAAAATCAAAATAATCAATTTCCCTGTTAAATTGCACTTACACACATCTCTCTGCACAAACTTAGGAGCTGTGTCTCGAAAATTAGTCTCAGTACAGGGTAATAGCTATGCCAGCATACTTTTTATGGTATCCATCTATCAAATTTAGGTTGTTCCTGCTAAAATATGCCTAGTAAAGGGACCTACATATATGCTGGAATAGTTTATATCTTCGTAAATAGACTAAGAACATACTGTTCTGTACTGTTCGGAACTTAGTACAGGGTAATACTATACTGGAGCACCGGAGCACTATAGCACTGACTTACTTGTTTTGAGCATTCCCAAACCTTCCAAATGGATCTCCAGCCTTCCCACCGTCTCCTGTGAATATGTACAAATATCCATCCTTGCCAAAAAGTATCTGTCCCCCATTGTGATTAGCAGCTGGTTCTTCTATCTCCAATATACGCCTGAAATTGAGATTTGGCACTCAGTATCATGCTCAACGAGGAAGGCATTTTCATACTGAATGCAATGAGGGGGGGTTCAGCAAGGGGTGGCCAAGATTTAGAGATCAAATGCACTAATAATTATTACCCTTATCAAAATGTCCCCTTAAAGCTGTGCTGGGCAGCTCTTTGTTACTGAGTCCTGATTAAATAAAATGTTTTTAAATTGCTACAGAACTTTAAAAAATCAGCGACACTTCCCCTTTAAACATAACAGACATTAGAAGTGAGAGTCATTAGATCAAACACATGTGTCAAAATTCTGATTCAGTGCTATCCAAAAGCATTTTCCCAGAAATTTTGAAAATTCTAAATACGTTTAAAGACAAAAATTGGTTATATACAAATGCTGTTTGTTTTTTCTTCCAAAATAAAGTAGAGAAATCTGATTTGCTTTAATTGTGATCATGATATTATTCTTTTACCTCTTCCCTTACCTCTCTGAATATGGATCTGCCTTGTTTATGTCGTGCTCTTCAACTTGGAACTCGCTAATTCTGATTTTCTCATTTCTGTATTCATCCATGATGGAGTAGTACACATAAAATTTCCTATTGTTTTGATATTTGGGGTGGAAAGCCATTCCAAGGAATCCCCTTTCGTCTCCAAGCCAGGGAGTGGCAAGGACTGTTCTCCGCAGGTTTAAAAAAGGTTCGTATAATCGACTACCATCAGGTAAATAGACCCACACAAAGCCAATCTGCTCAGCCACAAACATACGATGTGTTCCATCATTGGCGTGAAGCATCAGGACTGGGTTTCTCAGCCCATTGGCTACCTCAATCAGGCACAGCTTGATGCAGCCTTCTGGATCCTCAACCACAGAGCCAAGATTGTTGTTGAGTTCTGTATTATGCAGAACGTTGGGGAAGCAGTAGTCTTCATCTGGTAGATTCAATAAACTGCAGAAGAGGTCCCGGCCCTTGTCACAGGACTCTCGGATTTGTTTGTCTTCAGTAAGAAGAGTGATGGAATTCTGGCATTTTATGTGGAACTCTGAGCAATAATTAAAGCAGAGACCAGGTATGACCCTCAGTGGAGTATGAGGATCCTCAGCATCATATAAATGGGCTGCATAGGGAGAACATTCCTGGGGGCAGAAAGAAGAATCATAATATAAAACAAAGACAATGATTCCTATATTTGCCCAAAGGTCATTGTGTTTGTGATCAGATCAGATACTGGATACCAGCTCAGTAGCCTATTGGCCAGTATATGGGCCAACATAGTGTCCTCCTTGCTCAATACCTAAATGGAGTTTGTTTAGATATTAATCTTACAGGTTGCAAAATTCATGTTTTCCATTCTTGGCTGACAAACCTATGTTAGCTGAATATTCCTTGGACAGAACAATCACATCAGCTCTGAAGTTGCTCTTTATAACAACCTCTGCTCTTACTAGATTTGGAACATTATTGCTGGGATTTCCTTTCATCTAGCTACAAGAGCATTAGTGAGGTTGGGCACTGGCTCACAGTTGAGATTCCAGTTAAAATACCCTGAACCCCCAACCCCCCCTCTACTGGGAAGGCTTTGGAAGAACATTGGTGGGTTTAGCTTCCATTCACACAGTATGTAAGAGGTTGGGCACTGATGTTGGGGATTAGGCGTTTCTCACATCAGCATTCCAGTTTATGTCACAGGTACTCACTTGGGTTGAAGTCAAGGCTCTGTTTAGAGCAGTCATGGGTTATATGGAGGATATCATAGCGCTGAAACAAGAAAGAGCCTTCCCCAAATTGTTAAGATGAGGCGGGAATCGTGGAAATTTCAAGAATGTTATTGTATGACAAAATGCGTCCAATGGTGGATGTAGCAAAATCCAATAAAGAAATGACCATCATTTTGACCATATAGTGTATTTTATAGATATTGCTAAAACATTTGATACTGAGCCAACCAGCTACAGGGGTACAGAGAGAATTCAAATGTGCAATTACGTAAAAAGTGCAGACACTTTAGCCGAGCAATGCAGGTGCTTACATTGATGCAGTGAAGGAATCCAAGGCATTTTGGCCTGGTTAAGTGCAATTTATCTTATTCTGGATCCAGAGAGTTTTGGTGGGGGGTTTAATGATTTGTGTATGTAACCTAGAATGGCAATATGTGCAAGTCATTTGTGCTGAGCCAGCCTACCCCATGCTCACAAAGGGCTCACGTATGCAGAATCCACTCCAATAAAATCCCAATAAAAAACTTTCTCTGGGAATGCACTTTAATGGGCTTCTTTTTCACCTTTCTGGAATTTTACATAAACAGCCACATAAAGTACTTTATAAGGATATATTCTTTTTAATAGCAATCTTCAGTATAGTCAACATCAAGGTTCCAAGTGACCTTTTAAATAACCGCTTTAAAGGCATCCGTGAAATTATTAAAGGAGCCGCATGGTTCATGTACAGGTGCACCCACCCCTGTGCCACCGAACAGCCAAACTGAGCCATTTTTAAAATGGTGTAACATGAGCCATAACGCCAGGCCCCTCTGTAGATATAGAAGCTAAAAATATGGGGCCTTCATTAACATTAAAGCCTTAAAGTCAAAGGCACGGTTAGCACATAGGCTGCTTGTTCTCATGGACAAAGTGTAATTTTATATTTTTTTCCCAGTTTCCATAATTGAAGTTCTAGTCGCTTTCCCTTTGATTTTCAGTATGAATGAATGCTGTTCATTTTGATCAACTCACTATTGTTGGAAGAATATTAAGTTAGAAAAAGGAATCCTATTCCTGCACAAGTGCGCCGTTCATGCTCGAGCACTTTTGCTCGTGAAAATGGCACAAGGTGCGCAGCATGAGGTGGCACAGGTCAGCCATATCCTTATTGCTTGCCATAGGACCTATAATGTGCCACCTAATCCTGTTGAATACAGCACTGCCAAACAGGTCCGGACTGAGAATTAAAATAGGCCCTGGCATTTCTGGTACACAGAGGCCCAATCAGCCCACACAGAGGCCCAAACAGCCCCCACCAGCCCACTAAATACTGACTTTCTATGGCACCTTTAGCAGCCCCTCTGGCATTTTCCAGAACCCACTTCATTTTCAGTTCCAAAAATGCTCCACAAGCCTCTCCTAAGACAAGACTGTAAAATCAGATTAGCAGGGATCCACTATAGGCCATGGACACAGTTTATGCCCATGGGTAAGCCCAAGTGATCAGATTCTTAGTCCTAGGACACAATGATTGGATTGGCAAAATTTGGCACATGCGTTGGGTATCCATAATCAGAAGCTATTACAGTACAGACCACTGACCTTTTAAAAGGAGAGACCTTTAAAATGTAAGCAAATCAACCTTTTTCTATTGTTCCTCACACTCACTTGCCATGTGCATTGGTTTCAGGCAAAGACTTCCATTTGTGATAATAACGTCCCTATAATTGGCCCCAGATGGAATCCACCCATAGCTGCACAGACTGAATGGCGACTGGTTAGTGCAGGAATTAGCTGCCAGTGAGGCATTATATGAATATTTGGTGACCTGGGGAGTTTTTGCATTTCTGAAGGCAGGAGCCAATTACTACTGAGGTTAAACTATTATCTGGCCAGTCTTCTTATGGCTAACAATTCAACAACTGCACAGAGTTTAAAGCCAAGCTCTCCTTATTTATGAGGCAAAGGGCTGGTTTGTACCCACAAATGGTGGATTAAATAGTAAGTTGCATGAGTAACATTTCAGACCCATTTCCCTCAGGTTGAGCCATAGTGTTATAATTAGAGGACACATGAGCCCCCCTGTTAGTAATTGGATAAACAGCAGCAACATCTCGCTCCCAGAGATATTTGCTGCTACCTTGGGCCCTTACACGGCACACTAGAGTATTAAAGGAACAGTAGCACCAAAAAAATAAAAGCATTTTAAAGTAATTAAAATATAATGTGCTGTTGCCCTGCATTGGATAAAAGTTATGTGTTTGTTTTAGAAAGTCTACTATAGTTTACTGTATATGAATAGGCTGCTGTGTAGCCATGGGGGCAGCCATTTAGGCTAAAAAAAAGAGAAAAGGCCCAGGTTACATAGCAGACAACAGATAAACTCTTAGATAGAATACAATGCTATTGTGCAGAATGTATTTGTTATCTGCTACGTAACCTGAGCCAAGAATGGCTGCCTCTGCGGCTAGCACCTTGTTTCTATAAACATTAGACATATAGTATAGTAGACATACAGTTTTACCAGTGCAGAGCAATAGTACATTGTATTTTAATTATGTTAAAACACTTTAATTTTTTGGTGTTGCTGTTCCTTAAAAGGGGTAGCTCACCTTTAACAAAGTCTGAATTTATCTCAATATGTTCTGCCAAAAACTCTGATTACACCCACAAAGGTTTTTTCCTCTTATTTATTATTAGATTTTCTCAAAAATGTGGTTTGCGGGAAAAAAATCAGAATTTCAAGATTTTTTTCTGATTTTTTTTTTTCTGATTTTCCCAAAATCTCAGATTTTGTAGGCTGATTTCCCGAAACCCAGCGCACATCAAAAATCATTGGGACTTCTCCCATTGACTTATTTGCAACCTCGACAGGTCTGAGATGCAGGATTTTCTGATTCTGACTTTTTCCATCCTCCATTCCTGGGTATAATAAATTCCTAAAAATTCTTGATTTTTTAAAAGTCCAATTTTATACTAAAAAATCAAAAGAAATGTTGTGATTTTTGCATTCAGAGTTTAGTAAATGACCCCCCTAAGTATGTTATAGATGGCATTGGCAGCATTTTTTTTATTTATAGATTGTATCCTTTGTTTTTATTTGCGTTGTCTTCATCTTCACTGACCTCAGCAGCCAAAAAACCTATTGCTCTGTAATACTACAATTTAATTGATATTGTTATTTTTTTATTACTTATGTTTCTATTTAGGCTGACCCCTATTTATATTCATGTCTCTCTTTCAAACCACTGCCTGGTTGTTAGGGTAATTTGGAGCCTAGGAACCAGTTGCCAAATCTCCTAACTAGAGAGCTATTGCACAAAAAGTTAAATAATTCAAAAACCAGAACAGCAGTCTGCATAATACTTAAAGTTGATTTAAAGGTAAAGAACCCCTTTTAATCCCATGATTTAATATAAAAGTGTTTGGTTACATAAATCTCATTGACAGGTCTTCATTAATTGGATCCCTTCCTAAATATAGACTTCACTATAACCTTGTTCTGCAGGCCACTCTCTGCACTGGAGCTTCCCACCCCAGGCCCTGATTCTAGAGGGCCATCTCAGCAGAATATATGGACTTTTGAAGCTTTCGAAAAATATACTACCCATGTTTAACTTCAAAGTATGAATAAACACTACATTGACCCCAAACATGGTAAGGTCACTGGGAAAAATGGACTATGAGCACATTAACCCCAATTATGCCAGCAAGATCACTGCAATGGATAGTGAGAATATTAACTCCACACATACCAGTAAGGTCACAACAAAAATAGATTGTAAGCACATTAACTATAGACATGGCAGTCACATCACTGAAGAAATGGGTTATGAGCATATTCAACCCCAAACATGGCAGTAAGATCATTAGAGACAATAGGTAATTACCAAATTAGTCAGATGGGGGCAAGTAAATCTTGGGGCCTATGGGTGTCTTGCCCTTGAGCTGGCACTGCATTCTTACATATACCTATAAAATTCATGTTAACTGTAGATTCTCTTACATAGCCAGTACTGTATAAACTTACTGGTTTTGTTTGAAAATGTACTTACATGTGAATGGGAACTACCATATTGCCTGTATCAGCGGAGTCTTAATACAATACAGGTATGTGATACATTATCCGGAAACCCAGTTATCCTGAAAGCTCCAAATTACGTAAACGCCGCCTCTCATAGAATCCAATATAATCAAATAATTAGCATTTTTAAAAATGATTTTCTCTGTTATAATAAAGCAGTAGATCCAAACTAAGACATAACTAATCCTTATTGGAGGAAAAACCAACCTGTTAGGTTTCTTTAATGTTTATTTGATTTTCTAGTAGACTTAAGGAATGAAGATCCAAATCACAGAAAGATCCATTATCCGGAAACCCCCAGGTCCCGAGCTTTCTGGATAACAGGTCCCATACCTGTATTTGCTTTGGCTCATAAATGTACAATAAATCCTTCAGCCTTATCTTTTTTCCATGCCATATAACCTTTAAGCCTAGAAGCCGCACACAACTGCTGTGAATGTATGTTGTGTTTTTATTTTTATTTTCCACTCACGTCCCAACTTTTACTCTCAGAAGTTTGCTGTCAGCAGTTAAAGATGGCAGCATTGCCTGTATGAGATCCATATGATCCTACATCTGGTTCTGCAAAGCCAGGGAGGACAGCCTATTTGCACACAGCTTGACCCCTGCGCTAGCATATGCTTCTGCATAAAACTCTATACTGTACGTGGAATTTATTGGGCACCAGAGTTCTTTATCTTTTAACATACTGTATAGTGACGTCACTAAAAGTTACTGGGACCCACAGCCTGAGAATTTTAGGGCTCTCTCTCACATTAAGAATAAGAAACTTTTCATAAATATATACTGTAAATACTTACGAGTCACGTCAACCAGATACTTCCATGGGCCCCTCTGTGTAGTTGAAAGGTCTGTTGCACCAATAATTACAGTTACCCTGGATGGTATGAGGGTCTAGCTTATTGTGTGCCCAGAACATTCTTTCTCTGTATATCTGTATTTATACATATGGGTAGGGGGTGCCATATTGTTTCTCTTAGACAGTACAGTATGAGGGTATAGCTTATTGTGTGCCCAGAACATTCTTTCTCTGTATATCTGTATTTATACATATGGGTAGGGGGTGCCATATTGTTTCTCTTAGACAGTACAGTATGAGGGTATAGCTTATTGTGTGCCCAGAACATTCCTTCTGTATATTTGTATTTATACATATGGGAGGAGGAGGTGCCATATTGATTCCCTTAGACAGTACAGTATGAGGGCATAGCTTATTGTGTGCCCAGAACATTCCTTCTCTGTATATTTGTATTTATACATATGCGTAGGGGGTGCCATATTGTTTCCCTTAGACAGTACAGTATGAGGGTATAGCTTAATGTGTGCCCAGAACATTCCTTCTCTGTATATATTGGTATTTACACATATGGGAGGAAGGTTTCTTATTATTATTTCCCTTAAACAATACAGTATGAGCAAATAGCGTATGGTTTACCCAAAAACAATCCTTTTCCTGCATATGTATACATAAGCAGGAGAGCTGCCATATTGCTTCCCTTGGACAGTACAGTATGAGGGTATAGTTTATTCCGTGCCCAGAACATTCCTTCTCTGTATATTTGTATTTATACATATGGGAAAGAGCTGCCATATTGTTTTAGACAGTATGCAAGTATAGATTAAAACAAGAAGCCAGTGGAAATTTTATAGAAGACAGTAATGACACTGTTACCCTGTTAGTGCATAAAGGATACAGTTGAAAACATGAGTTTTGGACTGTTCTACTTACATAGCTATTGATTAGAATAAACCAGACAATTAACTGAGTAGATAGTGTCTATTGTATAGTGAATAACTATTTCTGAGCAACAAATCTCTCAAAAATGCTTCTCCATTTAAAATAATTGAAATCGCTGGTGCTATGACCAGAGGCAATTTCGGGCGACTTAACAATATATTGATGATAGCACCAGCGATTTGAATTATTTCAAATGGAGAGGCATTTTCGGGAGATTTGTCACTCGCAGTCATAAATAGTCATGAGCAACAAATCTCCCCGTCTGCCTTAAAGGTCCTGGAGCAGGTCATGGGGATTTCTAATATCCTTCTCATTTTTTATAATACACAAATTTAATTGAGTCATGTGACACAAATTACATCATTAGGCCCCGATTATAATTAATTACATCACTAAGCACCATTTCTAAGTGTATCATTTACTCATGGCGGGTGGTGGTGGTGGTGGGAATTTTAGAATTTGAATTCCCTTCAGCACCGCTTCATCTGCTTACTCTCTCTTTCAGTTCTATTGATGCGGAGCATTGCAGGGAGAAGTTCTCCAGTGATTTGCTGGTTGGGGAAACACTAGAGAAAATCTGAGTTCATTGATACAATGTCTAGAGCTAGATCTAGGCCTCCAATTGATAATAAACAAGGGGAGATCTCTAATGCCATCCCCCAATTGAACTCCAATAACCAGTAGACTAACAATGGCAGCACATCTTAGTTTCTCTTTACAGTACAATTATATTAAATAATAGGGAGTATAAAGTAACAAAGGGCAACTTCAATAACAAACAAGGACTATGACAAAAAGACATATATGAAACATGGTACCCAAGTTCAACAAAGGACTAAGCTAGGAACAAACCATTGTCAGTTTTGGTTTTACAAAACATGATTAGAAATAAGATCACAATATAAAATTAATACATGAATTACAAGAGATTTACCTGGCACAAGATATCTTTAATGTATCCCCCACAAATGTGATAGTTGTTGAGGTCAAAATAGTCCATGATGGACCAGTACTTCTCGGCTATGATATTGTCCCTGTCCTGGTCACAGCAACCAAAGGTCTCATACTCAGAGCAAAACTCCAAGTGCACGAGAGGCTTAAAAGGGGGTCCGTAGTCGAGACATTGTGGGTGACCCAGGAGAACACCTGCCTTAAAGATGAATGAGCAGAAAACAAGCCGGAGAGACACAGAGATCATGTGCATTCCTGTACGGCAGCCTGGGAATCTGACACTGACCCTCTCTGAGTTAGGAGGTGGTTTAGGCATCTCCAAGCTCCTGTGCTCCCATCCTCTGCAAATGTTTCCTAACATTAATGTTTGCTCAGCTCTGGTCTTATTCCAGCCATTCTCACCCCTCCCACCCATATATCTTATGCAGCCCCTGTCTTTAATATTTCTTTTTGCTCTAAAGTGTTTTCTATTTTCGACTTCTTTCCATGTCAATGTTATTTGTTTATCCTCTTGTTCTCGCATCTTTTCTGCAGGGAAGTAAGCTGGAACACAGGCTACATGTATTGAACCTATGCTCACTAATGCTGCTTCCCAAATGCTTTTCCCTAGCCTCATAGCAAATCACAGTACTTGAGGGGTCAATGAAATCCCTCACCCCCTTTGACTTGATACCAGTCTGTATGATACACTGTGATTGTCTGCGCAACCTTAATTTATTTGGCTGAAAAATTAAAGGCAACATATGATTTATTCATAAATAGAACCAGTTTAAGGGCTTTGTGATTCTGGGGCTGAAATTATAACAGTCTCATAAGTGCTATAACACCCACTAACAAACACATTATTATATCTACTTATTAGATAGATATTAATAGATATTATTATATCTAGGTTGTTAACCTTTAAATTAACTTTTAGTATGATGTAGAGCAGTGATCACCAGTGGCTTGCGAGCAATATGTTGCTCTCCAACACTTTGGATGTTGCTCCTAGTGGCCTCAAATCAGGTTCTAATTTTTGAATTCCAGGCTTGGAGGTTTTAGTTTTAGTTGCATAAAACCAGGTGTTCTGCCAAACAGAGTCTCCCGTAGGCTGCCAGTACAGGTATGGGATCTGTTATCCGGAAACCCATTATCCAGAAAGCCCACGAATTACAGAATGCCCATCTCCCATAGACTCCATTTCATCCAAATAATCCAAATTTTTAAAAATGATTTACTTTTTCTCCATAATATTAAAATAGATCATTATTATAACAAAACCAGCCTATTGCATATATTTAGGGGCCGATTCACTAACTTCGAGTGAAGGATTCAAAGTAAAAAAACTTCGAATTTCGAAGTGTTTTTTGGGCTACTTTGACCATCCAATGGGCTACTTCGACCTTCGACTACGACTTCGAATCGAAGGATTCGAACTAAAAATCGTTCGACTATTTGACCATTCGATAGTCGAAGTACTGTCTCTTTAAGAAAAAACTTCGACCCCCCAGTTCGCCATCTAAAACCTACCGAACTCAATGTTAGCCTATGGGGAAGGTCCCCATAGGCTTGCCTAAGTTTTTTTAGTCGAAGGATAATCCTTCGATCGATTCGAAGGATTTTATCTTTCGATCGAAGGATTTGCGCAAAATCCTTCGCCTTCGATATTCGAAGGCTTTTAATTCCCAGTCGAATATCGAGGGTTAATTAACCCTCGATATTCGACCCTTGGTGAATCGGCCCCTTAATGTTTAACTGATTTTCTTGTAGACAAGGTATTAAGGAAAGATCCGTTATCCGGAAAACACCAAGTCCTGAGCATTTTGGATAACAGGTCCCATACCTGTATTACCAAATAACCAATCACAGTCCTTATTGCCATCCCCTAGAACTGTTTTCATGCTTGTGTTGCTCCCCAACTATTTTTTACATTTGGATGTGGCTCATGGGTAAAATAGGTTGGGGACCTATTTTATTATTTGCGGTTTTCAAGTTATTTTCACTTTTTATTCAGCATCTTAATCAGTTTGCAGATTAAACTCAAATTAAAAAATCAGATTTGAAATAAGAAACTGGAATATGAATAGGAGAGGCCTAAATAGAAAGAAGAGTAATAAAAAGTAACAATAATAATACATTTGTAGCCTTACAAGGGATTTTTTTTTAAAAGGAGTCCTTATTTGAAAGCTGAAAAGAGTCAGAAAATTCAAAAACTATAAAAAAAATAATGAAATGAAAAATACTAAAAGTTAATATATATTTATATACTGTATATACTTAAAGGAGAAAGAAAACTACTGAAGCAGTTTATTGCCAATGATTAGCCAGAATAGTACAAGCTATAACACTACATTTATTCTGCAGAATGCTTCACCATACCTTAGTAAACAGCTCTAGACGCTCTCTCTGTTTGTTTAGGATAGCAGCTGCCATATTAGCTTGGTGTAACAACACTTATTTCCTGAGTCTCCCTGCTCACTCATAGCTCTGGGCTCAGATTACAGCAGAGAGGGGAGGAGGTAGAGGGATAGGGGCAAACTGAGCATGCTCAAGCCCTAGCCCTGGAGGTTTAAGTTGGAAACAGAAAGTCTGATACAGAAGGAAGGAAAGAAATGAGGAGTTTGAGGAGTTTGTTTTGATAGTGGACTCAGAGCAGTACTACTTTGAGGGTTTACTGAAATGGAGAACTTTTTTATTCAGACTTTTAACACCAATAGAGTTTAATAAATCACTAAAAATGTGAGGGTTTTTTTTCCTATGAAAAAATAGTTTTCCCCTTTTAAAGTCCGACCAAATTTGAGTTTAGTAAATAACCCCCATAGAGTACCTATACTTCAATTTCTCAAGCCTAAAGAGAGGCCTCTTGTTGTTTGATCTTTCTCTGTGAAAACAGACCCTTCTCTATCTGTCTAAATTATCCTCTAATGTACTTGTAAAGAACATTCCCTTTCAGGCCACCCTAATGTTTGCATTCCTTTTTGGAGTTATTAGATTTTTTAAGCATAGACTGTGTATCAGAAATGCCCAATCTCCAAAACCTCTACTCCATATATATGTTATACACCCCCTTTTAGATGGTGGCCTGGCCATCCTACATTGGCATGGAACCCTCTTCTCTTTTGATCCATGTCATGTGAGTCCTTGCAACATACCATCTCCTTAGAAAACTGACGATTTAGCCAATTTGCAAAGAATACGTTATGCAAGTATTGTTAAATTTTATATATTCTATTAATCCCCTGTGTGTAAAGTCCAGCACTTGTGAAATCATCTATTTATTAGGTAAAACAGACTTTTATTTGAAGCTGTATAGCTGCTGATTCCTAGGGACATCAAAAGAACTACAATAGATGGTGCACACCTGATCTTCAAATGAATTTACCATTTCAGCATTTTTTAAACTTAGTTTTATTGAACAATACCTTTTTTCTAGATAATCATGTTCCTCTCTTTCCCTCTGTAGTTTGTTAATGCTTCACACTTGTACACCAGCACAGTAGGCTGGCCACTTATATACCGGAAAAAGTACTGTTAGATCAATGTTTCCCATGTTTTCTCGAAATTAGCAGCATCTGGGTGCCAGGTATTATATAAAAAAAACCACAAAGCCTTATAAATGTTTTATGGCATAACCACTGGAAGCCTGGTCGGCCCAAATGATTTCCCTTAATGAAAAAAATGAAGAGTCTTTAAATGTAATGCAATCACTATAAATGCAGTAGCGTGTGCCAACCCGCTGCATTGACCTGATCTATGAAACATCAGGCACTGTCGCCCATATCCAATAGAAAAAGGGTATAAGTCAATCACAAAAAAACCCATAAAAACTAACTGTCCTGTTCATTCCAACACTGGACAATCTGTGCATGTGCCATTTAAAGTATAGACAGGTATCTTTGAGCAGCAGGATTTTTTAAAAGGCTCTCACCAAAAAAAATTGTAAAGGAGAAGCATTGCTAAAATGATGAGACTTTGTAAGAAACTTTGTAAATAATAGGGATGCACCGAATCCACTATTTTGGATTAAAACTCTCGAATCCTTTGGGAAAGATTTGGTTGAATACCGAACCAATTTTTTTTTAACTTTTGGGGGAAGCTGACCACCAGTGGTTTTCTTTTAACTTATAAGGGCCCTGATCACTAATGATTTTTTTTAACATGGGGGGGGGGCTGAACACCGATGATTTTCTTTTAACTTGTAGGGGGCCCTAACCACCAATGATTTTCTTTTATACTTTTGTCAAACTGGGTCCCATGATTTTTGGTGGCGGCCCTGGACCTGTCAATCAAAATCTGACTTCAACTCCTGCAGATGGTTGCTGGAGGAGTATTTAAGACTATCTAGATTATTTCAGAAATGGTACAGAACTTTTCATGAAATTTTAGTTTTTTTGGACAGATTTGAGTATGAATAGGTATGGCTGGGTAGATTAAGGGAGTGTCCTACTTAAAGGGATACTGTCATGGGGAAAAAAATTGTTTTCAAAATGAATCAGTTAATAGTACTGCTCCAGCAGAATTCTGCTCTGAAATCCATTTCTCAAAAGAGCAAACAGATTTTTATATTCAATTTTGAAATCTGACAAGGGGCTAGACATATTGTCAATTTCCCAGCTGCCCCAAGTCATGTGACTTGTGCTCTGATAAACTTGAATTACTCTTTACTGCTGTACTGCAAGTTGGAGTGATATCACCACCTTCCCCCCCCCCCAGAAGCCAAACAACAGAACAATGGGAAGGTAACCAGATAGCAGCTCCCTAACACAAGATAACAGCTGCCTGCCAGAAAGCATTTCTGGCAGGCAGCTCAATAGTAAATAGTAACCCATGTCCCACTGAGACACATTCAGTTACATTGAGAAGGAAAAACAGCAGCCTGCCAGAAAGCATTTCTCTCCTAAAGTGCAGGCACAAGTCACATGACCAGGGGCAGCTGGGAAATTGACAAAATGTCTAGCCCCATGTCAGATATCTAAATGTTGTAAGGCAACATGGAATATTACTTACATTCTTAATGTTCTACTCAAGTAAATATTTTCTATGCATCCCTAAGATCTCATCCTTTTCCTCCTCTAGGCCAGGGCCACAGACATTACTGTCAGACATCACAATCTATCACCACTATAGTATTGTAAGGGTAGAGCAACATTCCGCTTCCAAGTGATCCCCAGATGCACGGTAAAAAGTTCCAGATATAGTAAACAAAGACCAGCAACACCAAGATTTTTTGCAAAATGAGTGTATTAGAAGGTGCATGTACAGCCAATGTGACGTTTCAGTCCCACCAGGAACCTTTCTCAAGGCAACCATGCCTGTGATCCAATCATATACATATACTGTAAGTGAACCAATCAATGAAAAGTGACGTAGTGAAAACGTAATGCGCGTCCGTGCCTGCGCACAAGTGTACACCCTTGGCCGAGTGGGTACAACTAAGCTTATTTTGAGCTTAGAGATGTAACCAATTTATTGGGAGCAGCTGTCTCCCATCTTCTTGTTATGCCTCCAAGGCACAACCAACAGGAATCTTCTAGTTGGCTCAACCACAAAAAACACTGCAGTTGAGTTTAAAATGTGCCAGTCACCATGGTCTGACTCCATTCCTGTTGGAAATGAAAGAATACGTTCAGCTATATTCATGGGTGTTTTTCACACGATAGACATGTATAAATCACATAAATCATGGATGTTCTGCTATCCAGCTGTTTTTGAATGATAAGTCCCAGCACCCCCATGCCAATAATATTGGAAATCTTGATTTGGATATACCAATCTGCCAAACTACTGCACCTTTAGTTTTCTTGTATAGGGCAAAAGTATTTGTAGGCACATAGCCTGCTCCAAGTCTAGAAGTCCATGGAAACCAATCAGATATTTGCTGTCAACCAGTAGATCAGTACATATTGTAATTGTTTGGTTCCTTTAGGTTATAAGAACTGGATCAAACTTGCAAAATGTATCCATTACCAGTATTTTTGAATCTAAATGAGACTCATGGATGCCCTTTCCTCTAGCACAAGGTAGTAAACCACAGCCCCTCACCTTTCACCCAGAGGTCCTTACCAAGCTGCCTTTGCTCTGGGCACCCATATGACACAGCTGCTGCTCCCCCTGTTGTTTGGCCACTGACAAGACTTCTTTAGAAGGCCGCTAACCCATCCTGCTCTCAATATTCCCGAGAAGTTAGAAACTTTAGTTATAGCTTCTCCGAGGCACAAGCAAGGCCACGTGTCACTGTCGGCGAGGATACAGAATAAGGCTTTGGGCATTTGTTACTGGCTGTACTTGCTTATCATTTTATGAGATTGCTGGATTCTTTATTGGGGTGTGATTTATTCATTAACATTTTTGGGCTGCTGCACATTTCTTTGGCAGACACCTGGTGCGGGCATTGTATACCTAACATAAAAAAAACTCTGCGCAATGGGCCTGGAACTGTGATCCTAGACTTCATAACAGAAATGTATTAAAAGGATTGGCCAACCTGCAACTGTCCAGCTATTCAAAACATCTACAACGGTTTATTCAATGATATATTTCCTTTTTGTTGTTATCTAGATTTTTTCTCCCAAGTGGCCCCTATTATTTTCGAGGGCCACTACTAGTTCTAGGAGTAGTACTTAAAGGGATATTGGCTTCAGCTTCTAAGACAATATCTAAGACAATTTGCAGCTGCTCTTCTTTTTTTAACTTTAGTAGTTTCCAATTATTATTTTTAATTCAGCAGACCTCCAGGATTTTTAGCAGCTATTTCATTGCTAGGGTCAAATTTAGCCTAGTAATCAGGCAGTGGTATCAGTAAAATACTGAGAGGGCAATAGGAGAGGCCTGAATAAAAAGATAATGAATAAAAACTAATAATAACAATGCAATTGTAGCCTCACAGAGTAATAAATGGCTGATGGAGGCAGTGGCCCCCAGTTCAAACCAGGAAAGAGGCAGAAGAAGAAGGCATAATGTCTTTAAAAAAAAATTATGAAGAATTAAAAAAATGCTAAGAATAATATATTTTATAATATTCAGTTAACTTAAAGGTGAACAAACTGTTTAAAGGACAAAGCAACTAGGGGTGAAGTGGACACTATACATGGCATTTTCTTCGCTGGTGGTTTCAATTAATTTCAGTAGGAGACACATAGAATCACAGGTATTCACAGTGGTTGCTGTAGTGGGAGCTGCAGGGATCTCTACTTCAGGTTGGACATGGGTAATATAAAACATTACCACTGCCTTCTTGTCCAACTATAACCCGAAATTAATTCATAGGGTTTTGTACTTTCTTTTTTTCCAAGTTTTTATCAAAGGGAGTACATAACAAAATGATACATAAATTTGTATGGATAAACATCAATAAAGAATCATCCCGTATCCGCCATTTCCATGTCTTATTTCTCGTTATTGGGGGGAAGGAGGAGAGGAAAAAAGGGGAGAGGAATGGGAGAGTTGGGGGAAAGGGATAGGAAGGGAGGTAATATAGTAAGGAGACTTTGTACTTTCTATCCATCCATATTGTTCCATTTTAAAGATATGAATTATTTGCCCATGTAGGTGGTAAAAGCTTTCCATTTAGATCCTCAAGATAAATGTCTTATAGGGTTTGCTGTGATGTGTGTGTCTTTCTGTGACCCCAGTTGGCAAGTGTGCCGCTTCGCTGAGATACTATTTTAAAAGCCCTGTGTCATGTCTCATGGCCTGTGGCTACACGCCAACTTAATTTATGCCTACTACCTTGTACCCGAAGTACAGTAAATATTGTGCACAAAGTCCAGTAAAATTTCAAAGACAGCAAGTTATGGAAAGTTACAGCTTACATGGAAAACCTGCATGGACTGATTGTTACTGTAAGAATTCTGCAAGAGAGCGTGAACGAGGCAAAACCAAATGGACACTCTGCGTAACGATCCTTAATTTAATCATCTGTGGCTCCTTCACAGACCCGGATTTGTGGAAAGGCCACCAAGGCCCGGGCCTTGGGCGGCAGGATTTTAGGGGGAGGCATGCTGCCCAACCACACCTACATTGGTTCAGAAACACTGGGGATATGCAGGAGATAAAATAGTTTTTTAAATTCCCCATGCGCCAATCCCCATTGCTCCGTTCCCGATGGTTTAAATTTGAGCGAATAAAATGGAGGGGACAGGGGCGACTAATGTCAGCAGGCCTAGGGGTGCCCGTTATGTAAATCTGGCCCTGCTCCTTCGTGCACTGATAATATTTGTTCATAAGTCGCCTACTATGGTGCAGGACTGGAGGCTGCATGCCAACATCTGGTGTCGCATTTCTGAACCTACACAGCACGTATCAATATTAGCACACTTGTTAGAGCCGAGCATACGGCAGCTGCTCTCTCCAGTAAAATCTGAAAAATCTCAATTCATGTCCAGGATAGAAATTTTACTGCATAAAATAAAAAAGCAAGCATAAAACCCCAGCGTTAATGTGCCTAGCAACCTAAGGACAAGTATTCCAGGATTTTATGGTCAGTGCTGTAATATCAGGAAGGAAATTCAAGATGGTTTATTATTCACCTTAGTGCCTTTCTCTTTCCTAAAGAAATGCTGATTTTAAAGGTAAAATTCGCCTTTGAATTATCAGTAAAGTAGAAGTTATATTCTAAAACAATTTGCAATCTGTGGTCCATTTCATTCTTGGGCTATTTTTTTTTTTGCATATCCTTTTATTCATCTTTTAGTCTAATAACTGCCTTGGTGCTACAAGGTCACTAGGTCATTCTTCTTGAACCCTAGTAAAAAAACAAATGTGCACCAAATACATTAATTTCTAGAATAGAGTCTGCAAATAGTAGAACATATTGTGGGGAACCCAAAGGGTAATCACTCCTGCTCATCAGGAAGTCCAATAGTCTGTAACCTGGGCCCAAACAATCAGTAACCTCATGAAAGGGAAAAACCCCTTGTGCTCCAGGCTTCCAGCACATCCATCCTTGATACTTGGTGAAGATTGAGATGATGAGATTGAAGATGAGAGATTTTCTCCATTCCCTTATATAAACACGGCACTGTAATTAAGATGGTCATACATTGAAAGATCAGCTTGTTTGGCAAACAAGCAGATACTTCAAGGTATGGCCACCTTGATTCGTTAGGCTTTTTCCATTTTATCCACTGGATTTGATTCATAAAGTTTGGGACCGATGAGGCCCCTTGAAGCCAAAGCTAAGGAAACATGGCAGATTTTGTACCATAAAAATCGCAGAGACCTGTCCATGTTACTCATATTTGGAATGTAAATTGATCAGTGAGTTGTTCCAAATGGGTATCATCATCAACAAACCATTATTAGACCTCCAGGATGAACACACAACAAAGCCTACTAATGGCAAGATGTGAATTCATAGCAAAGCATGATTGAGACTGCTGTGAAGTTTTAAAAACATTGATGGGAGCTCAGTGAATGAATCTGCTCCTACAGTTTCAGCTCAATTTGTAAATGAACAGTTTTACCACGCCAAACATAATGCACATAGCTGCTAGGGGTTTAATAGTGGGCACTTTAAACTAGAGGCTTTGACGTGGCATGTGAGCTTACATGTTTTGGCCAAAAATGTGGCTAGAGGCTCTTGAAGTCTTCCAGTCCTTCCTGTTATGACATTTTTCGGAAGGTAACAGAATCATTTCTATAACAGTAATGTTTTGTGGGCCCCTGTAAGCCTTGCTGTGAATTTAGTTGCAGCACAAGAAAGCAAGGCTATGTGTTGTATTGACTAGAGCAAGCTTGCAATAAAGTACTGTTATATAGTTCAGTGAGACAAGATGGATGAGAGTTTAAATCAAGCCCTTCTAGACAATAGAACAATCACCCTATAATTTAGAATGCACTCATTATATGGAGGCTTTACCCTACAGAGAGCAAGTGTGTGCACATACATCACTTTTACAGTCAATAATACACCCATACAGCAATAGTTAATGGTTCTGTTTATGCTGTATTTGAAATAAAATACACATTTAAATGATTGCAAGGTGCTGATCCAGCAGTATACTGTATATGCATTTCCATAGGAAATTGGTCTTTAGCCACAGCAATTAAAGTGTCCTGTCCAGTATAAACATTGTAACTGTAAGAAGAGCCAATGATCTCCATGCCATGATGATGATGACTGATGCCATTCAGCTCATAGGGCACTGGTTGTCATACTCTCTCAATTCCAACTTGAAGTCATATCCATAGCACCCTTTGATCAGGGCCCCCGGAACTCATGAAATTAGTATAGACATAGGAAAATATTGGTGTAAAAGTGATTCTGTCATAGTTCCATGAATATCTAGTGTTGCAAATGTATATGTTTCCCTCCATAAATGACCTTAAAGTTGGGCTTCAAGTAATTTAGGAGAGCAAACGCCCATTCTCCACAATTCTTACCCTAACGGCACCACCCAATACCCCCCCCCCATCGCTGGCCAAGCCCAGGAGGGCACAAACTGGTTCCTACAGCATCAATCGAAAGGCTTTGGAAACAATTATGGAAAATTATTAAAACCTCAGTACTAATTGCCATGTGCACTCAGCCCTGTTTCATCTCTATTTGAGAAGAGGCTGACTTAGCCAGCCAATATTTGGTAATAAAGCTTAACAGAACCTTCAACATCTTAACAAAACAAACGGCTCACTGGAAACATCATCAAAATCCTGCCCTTTACTGGAAAACAAACTCTGCCACCAGTTAAACAAGAGTGGCAGAAAAGCATCAAACCTCAAATACCATAACTAGATTGACATATGGTATAGGTAGCATCATGGAGTGCCTCGGCATCTTACTAAAAGTGAATGAAAATGCAAAATACACAGTTACTGAGATAGAACCTCTTGTGGCTTGCTAAAAGCTGGGGCAGAAGTGCATCAGTCAGTCGGACAACAATCCCAAACTCAAGGCAAACCAAGTCTGGAGCGGCTCAAATAAAAAGACGAGTCCTACAATGACCAGACAAAGCCCTGATCTCAACCTAATTTAGGATCCATGCCACTCTGCCTGCAAAAATGGGCAAAAAACTATCAAGACCAGTGTGCAAAGCTGCTACCTATTTACCCCAAGAGTCTTAAGGGTATGTCTTATTGCTGCAGCTAAAATGTGTCTACCAAATATGTAAGTGTGGGGATTGAAAACTGCTAGAACCATATTTTAATTTTATAAAGCAACGTCAAAAGAACAAAACTTCTCCACAAAATTTGTTATTCTGTGAAATGATAGAATTGGGTTTGAAAACGTTTGCAAGGTAATTTCAAGTGAATTAATTGTGTGCATGTGTGTGTGGGGGGGGTGACACTAAACCTGTACAATGAATGATTTTCCCTCTGCAGCATGAAATACGCTCATACAGTTTTGAAGGTTTGAATGGCTTATATACCCTGCAGGCAGGAAACCCGAATTCCTCCATGTGAGTGCTTCCAAATGCTCGTCCACTAAGAAGCAGCACATACAGTACAGAATACAACCTGGCGCTTGCTCCTTCATCCCAGAAATGAACAGCTGTGTTTCTTCAGAAACTTCTTCATTGCTCTCACCTTTTTCATCTTGGTCTTTTTTCCAAGGCAACAAACATCTTATAATATTCACAGCCTATAATCAACACAAAGTGATTTCTTTAATGGATAAACCCCTTTTAATTCATATGTTACTGGGAAATCCGGAGAGAAAATAACTGGTTACAGAGTCAGTGGGCAGACATATAACACTTCATTTTTATGGACTACTTTAAGACATAATTAAGAACAGGCATGTGAGTGAATTGCACAATGCGGCTATAAACACAATTACTGGCAGTAAAAAGTTGCTTCTTGGTACTTCTTTACTAACCTTTTTAAATGGGAAACACAGAGGCAGGGCAGAGAAAACATTTGCCAAGGCTGCCAGGCATCATAGGGTTAAAATGTACCAAAATATTGATGACAAATTTTAAAGTTTGTTTTTTGTTTTTTAAGTATTCGTGCCCACACCCATGGGAATTGGCAGTTATAGAGATTGTTGATCAGATATTCTGCATTTTAGAGCAACAATAGCCCAACCTGCCCAATTGATTTGAAGCATATTATCTCCTAAGCTTTTTTAACCTGGTACCACACCATTGTTCCATTGCGGCTAGTCTTGCCTTAACTGCCAGTAAATCTCAGTTTGGCTAGAACACATCCTAGCCTAGTAGTGACAAACAATTTGTTGCCAAACTATTTGGAAGGTAAATGGAACTAATCACAATTCTGCAGGAGTTTGCTTATATCATGTAACCTAGATAACGAGATAACCAAAGTCTATGTCATCATAGATATTCCCCTTTATTAAACACAATTCTGCAGGTAGAGCTCTCTAAATTCACATTCTGTACAGTGAAATACCATACCAACACTGGAATGCCCTGTACTAAGCACAATTCATCAGGAACAGCCCCCTAAGTTTGCCTGTACAGCCTGTACAGAGAGATCCCATAAAACTATGGCAGGCCGCAGGATAAATCGTGAATTTTAACAAAATTAACTGGAAAAATCTTTAGTGAATAAAGTACCCCCTATTTAAAAATACAAGGATATTATAAGTCACCAAGCAGTTCCATGATCAAGCATGAGGCGAGTGCTTAAATACAGGTCATGGAACTCCGAGGTTACTTCTAATATCCTCATATTTTCCAACAAGGGTTACTTTATTTATTAAAATACACATGTATTAGTGAGTCATGTGACAAAAAATGACATCACTAAGCTCGGTTTAGAACTGATGACATCATTAAGAGCCATTTATAAGGATATCATTTACAGGATATTCATGGCTTTTCTGTATTATATAGTGAATAAAGTACCCCCTCTTGTCAATTATAAGGATATTATAGGTTACAGAGGAGTTTCATGACCATATAAAAACACGAGGCCAGGCCGTAACTTCTAATATCCTCATATTTTGCAACTGGGGGTACTTTATTTATTATAATACACAAGTTTCAGTGAGTCGTGTGACAGAAATGACATCAGAACTCGCCGTTTATAACTGATGACATCAGAACTCACTAGGGATGCACTGAATCCACTATTTTGGATTCGGCCAAACCCCCGCATCTTTCGCAAAGATTCGGCCGAATACCGAATCCGAACCCTAATTCGGGTTGGGAAGGGGAAAATGGTTTTTACTTCCTTGTTTTGTGACAAAAAGTCACGTGATTTCCCTTCCCGCCAGTAATTTGCATATGCAAATTAGGATTTGGATTCGGTTCAGCCAAGCAGAAGTATTCGGCCGAATCTGAATCCTGCTGAAAAAGGCCGAATCCTGAACTGAATCCTGGATTCGGTGCATCCCTAGTAGTCACCGTTTATAAGGATATAATTTACAAGATATTCATGGCTTTTGTGTATTATAAGGTTATAGTGGCCCTTACACAACTGGTCCCAATATAATTGTCTCCAGTTATAGAGCCAATATGAATTGTGGCAAGTTACCTGGCCCTAATAAAATCCCAGCAGCCAAAACTTACTTCATGGCCAGTTTGGGGCTTTTTTTTACATTCTTTTCCTGCATGGAATTTAGCGAAATGGTATACATGCCACCAGTCCTGTCTCCATCTCCACTGATCCTCAATCCACAATTTGGGAATCCTTGAGAAGAAATGACACAAATAGTAAGTAAAAATATCAGATTTACAAGAAGACTTCTTTGTCAAAAAGCTGCTCGTACACTTTATACAATGTGTAAATCTGACCTACTGAAGGATGTTGATATTGTAGGTTTTTTTTTTCTTTAAATGTGACATTTTGTATAGTGAATAAAGTACCCCCTCTTGTAAAATATAAGGATATTATAGTTACCGAGGAGTTCCATGACCATATAAAAACACAAGGCTGATTGCTTTTATACAGGTCATGGAACTCCAAGGTGACTTCTAATATCCTCATATTTTGCAACAGGGGTACTTTATTTATTATAATACACAAATATCAGTGAATCATTTGACAGAAATTACATCATTAAGCTCTGATTATAACCAATGACATCATTAAGCACTGTTTATATTTATAAGGATATAATTTACAGGATATTCATGGTACTTGTGTATTATAAATAAATAATATTTCAGTCCATCTACCTTTTCCGTCTTCTCTTGAGCTGCTTTCCTATTTTCCCCCAAGCTTCCACACTCTAACCCCAACTGGAATAATCCAGGAGATTGAACATGACTTGCAGTGTGAGCTGGTGATGCTCTTCTGACTCTGAGATCAAGAGAAACACAGGAAGTCAATGGACGAATAGATTTTCACTATCACGGGCTACAACCCAACATTCCAATACAAACATTAAAAGGACTATGGGATTGAACATAGCACTCAGGATGTTACAGAATTTAAAGGGGAACTATCGCGAAAATGAAAATGTAATATAAGCTTCCCCATACTGAAATAAGAAACTTTCTAAATTCAACTACTTAAAAATTCTGTACTGTTTCTGAAATATTCACTATTCCTCTCTCAGCATCTATTTCTCTTCATTCTCTCTACATGCAGGAGTTGGAAGTCAGATGAATGATCCAATATATCTTATAGGGGGGCTCCTTTTGCCTAAAAAGATGTATTAGAGCTCACTCTACTAAATTCACCAGAAATCCTGTCTCTCTACATGCAGAATTTGTGCAAAAGGCAGTTATTCTGTTGGATTTTGTTTGTAATGGAATCAGTTATTTGAGTGAGCTCTTATTCATCTGCTAGGAAAGAAAGCCCCCCTATAAGATTTATTGGATCATTCATCTGATACCCAACTGCTGCATGAAGACAGAATGAAGAGAAAACAAATGCTGAGAGAGGAATAGTGAATATAAACTTGATTACTTCAGAAACAGTACAGAATTTTTAATTCATTGTATTTAGAAAGTTTCTTACTTCAGTATGATGAAGCTTATGTTAAATTTTCATTTTCACCCTTTAAATTACCATCAGCTAACTGTAAGATATATTATAACTCAGCCAACATTACAAACTGGCACCTTTTCCAGGCTATTGGTTACCTGCTGCTATTTTTTGATTTGGACTTTTTCTCAGCAGCGATTACATGGCCGGATTGGCCAGAGATGATCGAATGCAATTCAACTATATATTAAGTATAACTTCTAGGGCACCCATGATGTAAGCAATGTAACCCAGTTTCCTATGCAAGTTATTAACCATCCCAAGAAAACAGTCAGTATGCAAAGTAGGAATTTACCAACCCCATTGGCGCAAAGGCAACATTTTCCCCTTTACAGCCCATGTACAGAGTAAATACCCAGTGCAAGGTGCAGAGTGTAGGCCTATTAGGTGCAAGACATCACTGCAGCCCCCTGGTGCTATTGAGCATGCAAGTCTACAGTTGAACTGTTTTACCTCTGCATTTGTATAAATGCAAAAAAATACTGAAAAGTGCAGATTGGGAAGACTTAAAAATACAGTAGTTTCCACCTTATAAATCTGGATGGACAAAATTCACAATGGGGGCTTAGATTTCAGATATTTTTCTTTACAATGGAAATGTAAGCATATGGGTTTCAGATCTCATGTGAACTACAAGACAAGGCCCCCACAAGAACCCCCCCCCCCCATACATATCTGATTTCTGGAATTTGGATTTTGAAGTTGACGAATTGAAGAATTGATGTTACTAGGTCTATATGATGGTTTTTACCTTGTCAATAAAAAATAATGTTTGAAATCAATATTATCAATATTGAAGACAGATAATGGTGATAAGGAGGACATGGGTGTTTTTGGCAAGTCTATGAAAAATTAATGCAATAGGTAACAATTGTGGCACTTCAGATGCATTTTTAGTTGTAGAATTTCAGATTTATAGCCTTTTGTTTTTGAAAATTCAAAGAGCAGCACAAGGGATAATCGCAGGGGCATTGGGGTATGCGGAAATATCTGTTATTAGGGTATCCACAGCACGTGGGAATGAGTGACACTCTGGTGAGCAGCAACCAGTCAGTGACACCCATGTAACACAGGCAGATCAGTCAGAAGCATAGATGTATTTAACACAGGACTAGTTTAATTGGTAAAGCATATGGGGATGAAGATTAAATGAAGGAGGGGCACAGTAAAATTATTAAAGGAGAACTAAACCCTAAAAATGAATACAGCTAAAAATGCCATATTTTATATACAAAACTTATTGCACCAACCTTAACTTTCAGTTTCTCAATAGTAGCAATGATCCAGGACCTCAAATTTGTCACAGGGGGTCACCCCAGGGCTGGTACAGATGCCCAAAACATAATGTATAACATTCCTACCTACTTCTTTAGTTAAGCTTTAGTTCTCCTTTAAACTTGACAGGTAGATGAGTCATATCAGATTCAGAAAACATGTAGCTGAAATGGAGCAATAGTACAGTAGAGCAGGCAGTTCAGTTCAGCGAAATATGCCTGAAAAATGTTGTGCATATAATAAACACTTCAGAGTTCACGAATGTGCCTGCTTCCACATATCCATATTTCTGCATGCTATGGGCAGCAGTGTGGGAACGGACTGTAGCAGAAATATCTCTGAGTGTGGGATCTTTTTTTACTTATGAATTAGATGAAAGTCCTGGGCTGGGGAGATGCCGGATCAGTCAATAGCATCCTGGGTAATTGGGGATCAGTTTATACCCCAGGAAAGGCTTGGAGAGATAAGCTGGAGACTGGAAGATCCAGCAGTAATGTACATGGATGTGATAGTACTAGGGTTCCTATATTCTTGCTGTTTCAAGCATCATTTTTACCAGCCAGGCCAGTAAAATACCTGCCAGGTGGCAACCCTAGGTAGTACCCAAGCTGAATCCCTTGTGCTTCTGTGTGGTTATACAGAATACATGATTATTACAGGGCCTCTAAGACAGGTCTCTGAGATGGCAAGTTATATCATAGTTTCAAATGCAAACAGGAATGGGGGGCCCAGGGCCACCGGGGCTACAGCTCCAGAGCACCCTTCAGGCCCCCCCCTGTGCTGTGCTGGAGCACTACGTATGTACTTATGTGCTGGGGCACCGTGTGTGTGCTCATGCACCTGCGCACAATGTTTTTCCAGTATTAAGAAGCCTTCCTATCGCAGATGTGGGTGCGGAACTGGGCTGCCAGGTCCCATAAGAGCTGGGGGCCCACCGGGTTTTTTCCCGGTGTCCCACCGGCCCAGTCCAACCCTGCATGCAAAGACAGGAACATGACTCTCTTAGCAGATTGCTTCAGGAGGATACAGAATTCCAGCATGAGTTTGTGAGATGCAACCCTAGAGTGCAAATCCTGGAAAGAAAGAAATACCAATTAATAAATAGGTAAGTATTCCTTGTTCAGCACCAGATTCTCCTACAGGTTCTAATAGTCACATTCTGTCTACAGAGATTAGCAAAGATGCATTTAAGGGACTCAAACAATTTATATAAACATTAAAGTTTACAAAAAAAAAGCAACAATGAGGAGAATAAATTAGCCAATTCCCTACAGATCCCATAATTTGCTGCTGTGCTGACCCTGATTTACTGGTGTGGAGAAATGCCTTATATAATCCTGCAGACACATATGAAATCTGTGGAATCTGTTTCACAAGCACCCATTACGTTTAAAGGACACATTGAATTGCTTAGGACCTTATGGCTGCACGTACGCATACATTTAGTCGTTTTCTTCTTTATCACATGCGCTGAATGCACAGGAAGAGCAGCTAAGCTGAAACAGATCTGCAGGCATAGGCTGTGCAATGGGGAACACTGCCCTCTGCTGGTTCTTGGACATAAATCCTTCAATATCAATATCACACACTTCCATATCAAAGAAGCATCACCCCCCCCCAATACTACATAAGACAAATTCAGTAATGCTCCATTACAAAGAAGGCCTAACCACATGTCCCAGACTGTCCAGCAGAGGAACCTGAAAATCTCCCCCAAAAGTTCCAGGTAAAGCATAAAATATAAATGTCTTAAAGGTAATTTCCAATCCATTTTTTTCATTCCTATAAGAGTTTCACTGGAGGCCTGATTCCTTCTCAGAAACTCCTACTAGTACACGTATGCATTGGGATTGGCAGAGAACACAGGATTGTATGCATAGTCTCTCAGCATCTGTTCCATCTTTACCTTTGTTCATCAGAAGACTTAAAAGGAGCTGTAACATCAAAAATGAAAATGTTTTTAAGTAAAGAATAAATAATATAGTGTTGCCCTGCACTGGTAAAACTGGAACGTTTGCTTCAGAAAGACTGTTATAGTTTATATTAACAAGCTGCTATGAAGCCATGGGGGCAGCCATTTAAGCACAAGACAAATAGTAGACTATAGTAGAGTTGCTGAAGCAAACAAACCAGTTTTACCAGTGCAAGACAACGGTGCTTTATATTTTAATAAATTTAATACAGTTTGCTTTGTTGGTTTTACTGTTCCTTTAAAGCTGGGGGGGGCAACAGACACAAACCCAAATAACGATGTGGTTCTGAAGCAGAGCTCCTCAATTGCTAATGTGGTGCCACTATTCAAAAAGGGATCCCCTTCTCAGCCTCAAAACAATAGTCCGGTTAGTTTCACTTCAATGGTCATTTGAGGTCATAGCTATTTGAAGGGGTATTAAGGGATACAATACTTAACTTAATTGCAAATCATAATACTATGAGTTTGTGCCAAAATGATTGAATTGCCTTTTATGAGGAGGTGAGCAGAAACCATGACTCTGCAATGGCAGTGGATGTGATCTACTTGGACTGTGCTACAGCATTTGATTCAGTGTCACACAGAAGGTTAATGGTTAAATTAAGGAATGTTGGCCTGGAGCATAGTATTTGTACCTGCATTAAAGGTAGATTACAAAGAATGGTAGTAAATGGAAATTGTATAATTGGACCAGTGTTGTTAGTGGAGTACCACAGGGCTCTGTACTTGGTCCTTTGTTTTTCAACTTGTTTATTAATGACCTGGAGGAGGGCATTGAAAGTACGCTTTCTATTTTTGCTGATGATACAAAATTGTGCAGAACTATAGGTTCCATGCAGGATGCTGCCAGAATGATTTGACTGAATTGGAAAACTGGGCACAAACTGGAAAATGTGGTTAAATGTTGATAAATGTAAGGTTATGCACTTTGGCAAATATAATATAAAGTTATACACTAAATGGCAGTGTGTCGGTGTCCCCTTAATGGAGAAGGAGATAGGGGTCTTTGATAATAAGCTGTGTAATTATGGGCAGTGTCATTATGTGGCTTCTAAAGCAAATAATGTTCTGTCTTGATAAAAAAAAGGGAAGAAAACATAATTATGCCTCTTTATAGGTCCCTGGTGAGGCCTCATCTGGAGTAAGCAGTGAAGTTTTGGACTCCAGTCCTTAAAGGGGACACGTCACCCAAAAAAATGTATTTCAAATCCTATTTTATCACATTAGTCAAGGAAAATGAACTTTAATTACACTGTATAAATTATTTGAATCTTGTTTCCATCAGTCTGGGAACTCATAATTATAACAAGCAGACAGGAGCCATTTTGTGGACACTGTTATTAATACAAGTCTTGTATCATCTCAGAATCTTGTTTGTGCACCAGAATGGGGGACCTGATGTCCATCCCCATGTCCTGGCTACACAATTAAATGGTTAAGAGAATGGGGGAATGTGGGGAGGGCAGTGACACCTAGGAAGTGCCTAATGGAAAGTGAAAGTAATTGCTTGTCCTGCCTCTATGCCTAGGCATAGAGGAGGGGCAGGCAATATTTGATTGGCAGCTGATATTTTTAAACGAGTTTCAACGGCAATTTAATTTGAAAAGGACTTTTATTATACAGATTTTTATGTCTGGATGATGGGTCCACTCTAAGAGGGATATAAAAGAGCTGGAGAGACGTGCAACTAAACTGGTTATTGGTAGGGTAGACTTATATTATGAGGGTAGACTATGAGTAAGTGCGCTGGGTTTCATTTGGAGGGATTGAACTTGATGGACTTTGGTCTTTTTTTTCTACCCAACTTAACTATGTAACTATGTAACTTATTAAGATAAATAAAGCCTCTATAAATGTTGTATTCCAACCACTTCACATGCTACAGTATGTTTCTAACAACCTTTTAATGCCGCAGAGCTCAGTTGGATTCCAGCTGGACCGACCATCTGTAAATTTGTCCTTTTTTTTTGTGACTCAGCAGTTGAGCATTAAGTGCACTCTAGAAACAGAACTCATCTGTGATATGGAATTGCTCTTGGGAATTTGGCAAGTTATTTAACTTAATTTTCACAGTGGGCAACAAGATGGAAACCCACAGTAAGCAGCAGTTCTGTCCTGCTTTATGGCTGTTCTAAATTGAATCCTACTAAACACACTCTTGGTATTAAAGGTACATGATAAGTAAAATATCATTTCGATTAAGCCTAAAGATCAATGCAGATTGTTTTAGTTTTATGGTTGATATTCTAGCTGTCTTTATATATAGTACCCTGTCACAGTAGCATGTATCCTATCTGATCCCCATTGTAAGCAGCAATCCGGCCCTGCTTTATGGCTGAGATTTTGGATTTCTGTATAACAGAGCATTTTGTCCCAGTGCCTGCACAGATCCTATCTGTTCCCCATTGGAAGCAGCAGTCCTGTCCTGCTTTATAGCTGAGATTCTAGCTATCTGTCAGGCCCGGATTTAGGGAAAGGCCCCCTAGGCCCGGGCCTAGGACGGCAAGATGTTAGGGGCGGCAAGAAGGCGCCCCCTAACATCTTGTGTAAGTGGGCTGCTCCTGATAGATCCGGCTGGCTTTAGGACCGCTCCTCCAGCCTATCTCCCGCTGTGGCTCCGCCCCCTCCCACTCCTCTCTGTGCTCGTGCTGCCTCTGCCGTGCTGCGTGTGTCCCAGCTGATCTGTTCCTTAGCTGGTCTGTACATTTAACATTTCCCCTGCAGATCTGCTGTATATCGGCCATGTAGAGAAATATGTCAGAGTCAACTTGCAGATTTGCTGGAGGTGCAGAATCACAAGTGATCTAAACCTGTTACAGATGTTTTCATGGCCCTTTCCTGCTTCCTACAAAATGAAAACCATTTCAGTTCTATTACACAATAAGTTTATTTTTAATATAGAACTTTTTATGCTTTAACCTTTTAAGTGCCAGCAGAATTTCACATTTTGGTTACGCGAAATGCCAGCCGTTTTTGAAACATTTTGTGCTCTCTCACTTTAGGGGCATTTTCTGAGGGGAAACCTATAGTTTACCTAGGAAAACTATACATTGTTTTTTTCGGTAGAAACTGAGCTTTCTAAATCTGCCTGAGTTTTCATGTATTTACACCTGTGCAAAAAAATTTATAGTGCTAAATACCAAAAAAAAATGAAAAATTACCATTTTTCATCGTATATCAATTTATACCAGAAAAATATTTCATTTTACGGATGAAAATCCAACTGATTTGGAAAGCCTTATGTCTCTCAAACGTGCCAATACCAGATATGTATAGTTTTAGGGAGATTTAGGATTTCTGTACAGCAAAAACTCCCGGCAGTATATTACCAAATTTTGAAAGCACTAAGGCAGAAAACGGCATGCTTTAGATTCCAAGGCAAAAAATCCTGAAACCGTAGGTTTACCCCAGAAAACCATACATTTTTGAAAAGTACACATTCTGCCGATTACAAAATGGGTAACTATGTCTCTCTACTCCCAACTACCAAACATAAAAGCTTGTCTGAACATAGCGGTTTTTCAACAAAAAATTCAAAATTCTGAAAAATCATTTCAAAGGTTTTATTTTGCTGCTCAGCATATCCCAAACTATATTAGGTACCAAGAAAAAGCACCTGAAATATGATTGCCAGGGGTCCACTGAACAATTTGATACCCATTATGCATAGGTTTACCAAAGTATCTGGCATTTAGAGACACCAATATGTAGTTAGCACATCCAAATTGTTCAGGACTTTACTTCAGCTACTGAGAAATCAACACATTGACTGCATTTTTGTGGGGTAAAAACACAGAAATATATGTTTACCCCCCAAAACCAATATATTTTTGGAAAGTACACATTCTACCGAATCTAAAATGGGTACCCATGCCTTTCTGCTCCAAACTACTGAGTCGCAAGGCTTTCCCAAAGTTGTCGGTTTTGGTGAAATATCTGAAAATTGCCTCAAAGCTTCAACTTCCCAGCACCATATCACCCATGTATCGTTACGCACCAAGAAAAAGCACCCTAAATATGATTGCCAGGGTTCCTCCAAACAGTTTGGTGGCCATTGTTCATAGGTTTATCAAAGTATCTGGCATTTAGAGGCCTCAAAATGAAGTTAGCGCATACAAATAGTCCTGTGGGTAACTTCATCTAATGAAAAATCAACACATTGACTGCATTTTTGTGGGGTAAAAACACAGAAATATATGTTTACCCCCCAAACTCATACATTTTTGGAAAGTACACATTCTACTGAATCTAAAATGGGTACCCATGCCTTTCTGCTCCAAACTACTGAGTCGCAAGGCTTTCCCAAAGTTGTCAGTTTTGGTGAAATATCTGAAAATTGCCTCAAAGCTTCAACTTCCCAGCACCATATCACCCATGTGTCATTACGTACTAAGAAAAAGCACCCTAAATATGATTGCCAGGGTTCCTCTGAACAGTTTGGTGGCCATTGTTCATAGGTTTACCAAAGTATCTGGCATTTAGAGGCCCCAAAATGAAGTTAGCGCATACAAACAGTCCCGTGGGTAACTTCAGCTAATGAAAAATCAACACATTGACTGCATTTTTGTGGGGTAAAAACACAGAAATATATGTTTACCCCCCAAACCCATACATTTTTGGAAAGTACACATTCTACCGAATCTAAAATGGGTACCCATGCCTTATTGCTCCAAACTACTGAGTCGCAAGGCTTTCCCAAAGTTGTCGGTTTTGGTGAAATATCTGAAAATTGCCTCAAAGCTTCAACTTCCCAGCACCATATCACCCATGTGTCATTACGTACTAAGAAAAAGCACCCTAAATATGATTGCCAGGGTTCCTCCGAACAGTTTGGTGGCCATTGTTCATAGGTTTACCAAAGTATCTGGCATTTAGAGGCCCCAAAATGAAGTTAGCGCATACAAACAGTCCCGTGGGTAACTTCAGCTAATGAAAGATCAACACACAGGAGAAAGCTCTCTGTTTAGTGCTGAATTAAGCATTGAAATTCCTGTTTGAGACAGGATTTTTTGTTATCACTTGGTGTGTGAATATGTTGTCCACTTGGTGGGTGAAATTTGGGAAGTTTTGAGTTGATTTTCTTTACTAAAAATCGATTTTTCTTTTGACCCTGAAGGTGAGTGATTCCTAGCCCAGTTCCTTTCACTTGCTCTGGGCTACAAACTCACTGTTAGATCCCCTACCCCTCCCCCGCACCTGGGTGTCAGTTTCATTTGCATTTTTCTCTTGTTTCAGCACAAATTGTTTAATTTTTGTACAGATTGAGTGGATATTTTGATTTTGCACTCAGTTCTGTGAGGAGAGAAAGCTAAAGGGAGAAGGATTTAATATAAGTATAAATATAAAATCTTTTCCAGCAGCAGCAGTGCAGCTCCCAGGCACCTGCTCACATTAACCCTCTCCCTGCCACAGCTTCTCAACTTAAAACTTATTTTTTTGTTAATCAATAGTATAAAGCTTTCTTTTTGTGTGGTGTTGTGTAAAATAATGGGAGGGAATAAAAAGGAAAGTTATAAAAAAACATCTCTTGGTTCTAAAGCAAAAGGACCTGAAAAACCCAGCTGTAGCTCTGCAAGGAAACACCAGTCAGAGCCCATGTCAAAAAGCCCCATTGCCTCTACTTCTGCTGCTGCAGCCAATGTGACCCCTGCTAAAACATTTGCACAGGCGGTAGCTACTGGCAGCAACCCAAGCCAAGTCACTGCTGGGGTAGAGAAGCTTACAAGGAAGCATGGGGTCAGATGCCTAATGTCAAGCACTCATGGCATAGAGGCTTATATAAAGGCTGCAGCTGAAGTGGTGGGCCACTCTGCAGTAGTGGCAGCAAGTAAAATGTATGGGAAAGCCATAATCTTTGCCCGTACTCTAACTGCAGTGCATACTCTGGTACAGAGGGGTATCACAGTGGGAGGGAGTTATGTCCCTGTAGAACCCCTAGAAGGATTGGGCACAAGGGTGATTTTATCTAATGTGCCCCCCTTCCTGCAAGACCACTTATTGTACCCCCACCTGCAAGCCCTTGGGGAGTTAAAATCAAATATGTCTAGAATTCCCCTGGGATGTAAGGAGAGCAGACTGAGGCATGTCCTTTCCTTTAAAAGGCAGGTGCAACTACTTTTACCTCGGGGGCAAGACACTATTGAGGGGTCTTTTGGGGTTCCATTTGAAGGGGTGCTGTATAAAATTTTTTACAGCACAGAGGAAGTGAGGTGCTTCCTTTGCAAGAACCTGGGGCACACTCGCCAGAGTTGCCCCAAAGGGCAAATTAAGACCACAGCCCCTGTTCCTGCTCCCAGTGCCTCAAATAAAACATCTTATCCTGCTGGGACTATTTCAGCAGGGTCCTCAAAGGGGATATCTCCTTCACTAAAGAACCTCAAGGTGGCTGTTACACAACCCACCTCTACAACATCCAAACCTCCTCCTTCTTCACTGAAGACATCTAAGGCTGCAGCATGTCTTACAATTGCGGCAAAAGAGAAGGGGGGAAAACATGTCAAAGCTTCCCCCAGGGTCACAGTTGTTCCTACCACAAAAGGGTGTACCCCTGTTATGGGCACCCCTGAAGGTGTGGGGGTACCCATGATTGCAACACCTGTTGGGGTTGGGGCAGATAGTGGCCTTTCCTCTTCAGATGCCAAGAAAAAGAGGAAATTTAAATCAAACTGGCTGGTACCTGAGGAATGGGCATCAGTGGTTAATGATGGGGCACCCCCATCCAAGGGTAAAAAGGGCAGCAAAACTTCTGCTCCTCATGTGGTGACATTGTCTGGCCCAACTGTTGGTCACGATCAACCGGTGTCAGACCATGCACTCTTGCCTCCAGACCAGGTGGGGAATAATGAGGTTAATGGTCTGCATGGCCTTGAACATGGCAGTGTTGGTTTCCCCACAGAGTCAGGGGTGCAGTATCTGCCTCAAAATCATTTGGAAGATCTTCCCTTGGAGTGTAAAGAGACACCTAATGAGACTCCTGCAGAGTGGGCAGTCAGTGTTCCTGAAGTGCTGAGATTTGGCAACTGCAACCAGCCTCAGTTTTTAGTGCCTCAGGGTATTTCACTCCAGGAGGGGGACAATATTGGGCTAACCCCCATACAGGACCCTGCAGATAAAACTGCTGGGAAGGATGGTGAGGGTGGAGTTGTAAATACGGAAGATGGTAGCCAGACAACCTCTACTGTTCATGCTAAAATCTCTCCTCCCTTGTCTTCAACTGACCCAAATGTTATTGCCATCCAGAAAGCACAGGAGGTAGTAGAGAGGGCAGAGGCTAACCATCGAGCCTCCAAAGCTCTACCTGTTGCTGGGGAGCTAATTAGTTCTGTTGCTCCTGTGTCAAACACTTCCAAATGTGTTTCAAGTGAAGTTGAGGGAACACCTGAGCCATTGCAGGGTCTCCAGAAAAGTGATTCTGATACTTTTCCTGTAACAACTTGTGGAGAGATTCTCAAAGCTCTAGTGGAGAGGGGAGATTATCAATCCCTTAGCCAGGAAGAGCTCATGGATGAGGGGAACATCGAAGAGGAGGTTGACATAGGAGTGGCAAATCCTTCTACCCCAATCATCCCTGCTGAGGAACTCAAAAAGTTTCTTGAGAGCACCCTTGGTGTTAAATTAGAGAAGAAGATGCACATGGCTCTGGAGAAGTGGCATGATTTGCCTTTAGTTATCAATTCTGTGAGACAGTACATTAAGGTCATAAAAGAGGCCAAGAACTATGGAACAGCGGAATATCTCCGTATAATGAAGTTTCACAAAAAATGTTTGTCTCATCAGACCTTGATGAAGGTTAAAGCACTTCCTAAGACTCAGTAATGGCCTTGAGTATAAGCACACTTAATACTAATGGCTGTCGGAATCCTTTCCGAATGTTTCAGGTACTCTCCTTTCTTCGTCAAGGAGGGTACTCTGTGAGTTTCCTCCAAGAGACCCACACCACTCCAGAGCTTGAAGCAAGCTGGAATCTGGAGTGGAAGGGTCTTTTTTAATCACCTCACTTGGACATCATGCGGGGTGGTGACCCTTTTCTCAGATTCCTTCCAGCCAGAGGTCCTGAGTGCTACCTCTGTCATCCCTGGCCATCTATTGCATCTTCGGGTCCGGGAGTCAGGTAGAACATATAATCTAATGAATGTGTATGCTCCTACTACCGGACCAGAGAGGGCACAGTTCTTTGAAAGTTTGTCAGCCTACATGGAGACAATTGACTCTGATGAAGCCTTGATTATAGGGGGTGATTTTAATTACACCCTTGATGCTCGAGATCGCAATGTACCCAAGAAAAGAGACTCGTCTGAGTCCGTTTTGCGAGAACTAATTGCTCATTTCTCCTTGGTTGATGTCTGGAGAGAACAGAACCCAGAGACGGTTGCCTTTACCTATGTCAGGGTGAGAGATGGTCATGTTTCTCAATCCCGGATTGATAGGATATATATATCGAGCCATCTCATGTCACGAGCCCAGTCGAGCACCATTAGATTGGCACCATTCTCAGACCACAATTGTGTATCCCTGAGAATGTCAATCGCACCATCTCTGCCAAAAGCTGCTTACTGGCACTTTAACAACAGTTTATTAGAAGATGAGGGTTTTGCAAAGTCAGTCCGGGATACATGGAGAGGCTGGAGGGCCTTTCAGGATGAATTTGCCACATTGAACCAGTGGTGGGATGTAGGCAAGGTTCACCTAAAGCTCTTGTGTCAAGAGTATACCAAAAGTGTGAGCGGGCAGCGCAATGCAGAGATTGAGGCACTGAATGGGGAGGTGCTTGATCTTGAGCAAAGGCTATCAGGCTCTGAAGACCAAGCCCTTCAGTGTGAATATCTAGAAAGGAAAGAAGCGCTGCGTAACATGGAACAACGACAGGCTCGTGGTGCCTTTGTGCGAAGCCGGATGCAGTTACTTTGTGATATGGATCGTGGTTCCCGATTCTTCTATGCTCTGGAGAAGAAGAAGGGGAACCGAAAACAAATCACATGCCTTTTTGCGGAGGATGGAACCCCCCTTGAGGATCCGGAGGCTATCCGGGACAGAGCCCGGTCCTTCTATCAAAACCTTTTTTCTCCAGATCCCATCTCTCCAGATGCCTGTGAGGAGCTATGGGATGGGCTTCCAGTGGTCAGTGATAGGAGAAAAGAGAGATTGGAAACACCAATCACTCTAGATGAACTCTCTCAAGCACTCCGTTTAATGCCCCACAATAAATCTCCTGGGCTTGACGGACTGACCATAGAGTTCTTCCAGTTCTTCTGGGATACTCTGGGCCCTGATTTCCATAGGGTCCTAACTGAGGCCTTCAAGAAAGGTCAGTTGCCACTTTCGTGTCGTCGAGCGGTGTTATCACTACTTCCTAAGAAGGGGGATCTCCGTCTTATTAAGAACTGGAGACCAGTCTCACTGCTTAGCACAGACTATAAGATCGTGGCCAAAGCTATCTCACTTAGGCTCAAATCTGTGCTGGCAGAGGTGATTCATCCTGACCAGTCCTATACAGTCCCCGGTCGGACAATTTTTGATAATGTCTTTTTAATCCGAGACTTACTACATTTTGCGAGAAGGACTGGTCTATCTCTTGCTTTTCTCTCTCTGGATCAAGAGAAGGCATTTGACAGGGTGGATCACCAATATCTTATAGGCACTCTGCAAGCCTATAGCTTTGGCCCACAGTTTGTGGGCTACCTGAAAACAATGTATGCCTCTGCAGAGTGTTTAGTTAAAATCAACTGGTCTCTGACTGCACCTCTGACCTTTGGACGAGGAGTTCGGCAAGGATGCCCCTTGTCGGGACAACTGTACTCGCTGGCCATTGAGCCCTTCCTGTGTCTCTTAAGGAAAAGGCTCACAGGACTGGTGCTCAAAGAACCCGAAATGAGGGTGGTTCTCTCAGCCTACGCTGATGATGTAATTCTTGAGGCCCAGGACCTAGTTGATCTTGAGCGGGCACAAGAGTGTCAAGAAGTCTACGCTGCTGCCTCATCTGCCCGGATCAACTGGTCCAAGAGCTCAGGCCTTCTGGAGGGTTCTCTAAAGGTAGATTTCCTGCCTCCTGTTTTTCGTGACATCTCGTGGGAGAGTAAAATCATTAAATATTTAGGCGTCTACCTATCAGCTGAGGAGTATCCTGTCTCACAGAATTTCATTGAACTTGAGGAGTGTGTTCTAACGCGCCTTGGAAAGTGGAAGGGTTTTGCTAAAGTACTTTCTATGAGAGGGAGAGCTTTGGTGATTAATCAGCTGGTGGCCTCTCAGATCTGGTACCGGCTGATATGTCTTAGCCCAACCCAAGAATTCATTGCTAAGATCCAGAGAAGGTTACTGGACTTTCTCTGGATAGGAAAGCATTGGGTTTCTGCAGGTGTCTCAAGCCTCCCATTGAAAGAGGGAGGGCAGGGAGTCGTGTGTATACGTTCTCAAGTGCACACCTTCCGTCTCCAGCAAATACAGAGATACTTGTATGCAGATCCTTCTCCACAGTGGTGTACTCTAGCATCGAGTTTTTATCGCCAGGTACGAAATATGGGATATGACCGGCAATTGTTTATAATTGAACCTGAGGGTTTCCTAAGAAACCTTTCAACCCTGCCGGCTTACTACCAAGACACGCTAAAGACCTGGAGCATGGTATCCGTGTTAAGGCAAGGAGCCATTGAAGGGGAAGACATTCTAAATGAGCCCCTACTTTACAATCCATCTTTTAAGACTAGGGTGTTAGAATCCATCAGCATCCGACGTCGCCTTTGCCAGGCTCGGTTAACCAGAGTTGGAGATCTCCTGGATTTTGAGAAATCAGATTGGGTGGACTCTCAAGCAGTTATGCAACGCATGGGATTCTTCACCACTAGGGTTCCACACCGTCTTCTCAAGGAAATCAAGGACACAATCTCTCCTGATTCTCACACCTTCATTGATGGGGTTTTACATGCTGGAGAGCCACGTCCACCATGGAACTCCTCACCTCCAGACATAATAATAGCACCTAAAACCCGTCAATCCCCCCAAGCACCTCCTTCTCCCAACTTGAGCCAGTTGGAGAATTTTCCATTGACACGCTTTCATGATATAACAAGAAAGTTGTTGTACTCTCTAATGCTTCACACTGTACACTTCCTTGCCCTCATCTCCCGATATGATACCATCTGGAGACGTGTGCTTAATGAGGGTGAAAGACCTCAGTGGCGAGCTCTTTATTCCAGTTTGGTGCCTAGACCAACTGGAGACTTGAGTTGGAAAGTGCTGCATGGTGCATTGAGCACGGGAGAGTATTTAGCTCGTTTTACAGACTCCCCAGCTGCTTGTCCATTCTGTGGCAAAGGAGAGTCTGTGTTTCATGCTTATTTTACGTGTGCCAGACTGCAACCTCTATTGGCTCTTTTGAGGAAGCTTTACCTGCAGTTCTGGTTACACTTTTCCCCTCATGTTTATATTTTTGGACGCCCAGTATCCCGGGACAATAAAGAGAAAGACCTTCTCTCCAACTTGCTCCTGGCTTTAGCTAAATTAGTCATCCATAAATCTAGAAAGCAATGTTTGGAAGGTGGGAATCCTCTGCCAGCAGAGGTCTTGTTCCGAGTGCTGGTGCGTTCCCGCATCCGAGCAGAGTACACCCAAGCAGTGTTTACTGGTCGGTTGAAAGAATTTGCTGACCAGTGGGCAATAGATGGGGTACTTTGCTCAGTATCCCCAGACCTGGTTTCTGTTCAGACAATTCTCACACTCCATATTTAAGTGCACTTTAATTTAAGTGACAGTTGTATTTTAATCAGTTAATTATCTCCTTTGAGATGTGATTAACTTTGGTGAGCAATCACTCACCTGCAATTTGAATAATATATCAGCTAATGAAAAATCAACACATTGACTGCATTTTTGTGGGGTAAAAACACAGAAATATATGTTTACCCCCCAAACCCATACATTTTTGGAAAGTACACATTCTACCGAATCTAAAATGGGTACCCATGCCTTATTGCTCCAAACTACTGAGTCGCAAGGCTTTCCCAAAGTTGTCGGTTTTGGTGAAATATCTGAAAATTGCCTCAAAGCTTCAACTTCCCAGCACCATATCACCCATGTGTCATTACGTACTAAGAAAAAGCACCCTAAATATGATTGCCAGGGTTCCTCCGAACAGTTTGGTGGCCATTGTTCATAGGTTTACCTAAGTAACTGGCATTTAGAGGCCCCAAAATGAAGTTAGCGCATACAAACAGTCCCGTGGGTAACTTCAGCTAATGAAAAATCAACACATTGACTGCATTTTTGTGGGGTAAAAACACAGAAATATATGTTTACCCCCCAAACCCATATATTTTTGGAAAGTACACATTCTACTGAATCTAAAATGGGTACCCATGCCTTTCTGCTCCAAACTACTGAGTCGCAAGGCTTTCCCAAAGTTGTCGGTTTTGGTGAAATATCTGAAAATTGCCTCAAAGCTTCAACTTCCCAGCACCATATCACCCATGTGTCATTACGTACTAAGAAAAAGCACCCTAAATATGATTGCGAGGGTTCCTCCGGACAGTTTGGTGGCCATTGTTCATAGGTTTACCAAAGTATCTGGCATTTAGAGGCCCCAAAATGAAGTTAGCGCATACAAACAGTCCTGTGGGTAACTTCAGCTAATGAAAAATCAACACATTGACTGCATTTTTGTGGGGTAAAAACACAGAAATATATGTTTACCCCCCAAACCCATACATTTTTGGAAAGTACGCATTCTACCGAATCTAAAATGGGTACCCATGCCTTATTGCTCCAAACTACTGAGTCGCAAGGCTTTGCCAAATTTGGCGGTTTTGGTGAAATATCTGGAAATTGCCTCAAAGCTTCAACTTTCCAGCATCGTATTGTCCATGTATCATTACCAGCATAAAGCATCCTAAATATAAACATAGGGGTCTACTAAACAGTTTGATGCCCAATGTGCATAGATATACCAAACTATGTGGCGCACAGAGACCCCCAAATGACAATATGTATAGACATCTTCACGGCTGACGCTCTGGCTGCTGCAATATGAGCACCTGGAGTGTCTATTATGCGACATTAGACCCCCCTAACAGTACAGAGACCCCAGATTCTGACGAATCCAATATGGGTAAATAAGTGTTTCTACTGCAAACTGCCAAACTGCAAAGCAATGCTGAACATAACGGTTTTTATCAAATTTCTGAAAATCGTCACAAAGCTTGAATTCTACCCCATTATATGCCACACATTTCGTAACGTATCAGCATAAAACATCCTAAATATGAACGCCAGGGGTCTACTGAACACTTTGATGCCCAGTATGCATAGATATACCAAACTATGTGGCGCACAGAGACCCCCAAATGACAATAGTGTATATACATTTTCATGGCTGACGCGCTGGCTGCTGCAATATGAGCAACTGGTGTGTGTATTATGCGACATTAGACCCCCCTAACAGTACAGAGACCCCAGAAAACCATATATTTTCAGAAAGTACACATTCTGACGAATCCAATATGGGTAAATAAGTGTTTCTACTGCAAACTGCCAAACAGCAAAGCAATGCTGAACATAACGGTTTTTATCAAATTTCTGAAAATCGTCACAAAGCTTGAATTTTACCCCATTATATGCCCCACATTTCATAACTTATCAGCATAAAACATCCTAAATATGAACGCCAGGGGTCTACTGAACACTTTGATGCCCAATATGCATAGATATACCAAACTATGTGGCGCACAGAGACCCCCAAATGACAATAGTGTATATACATTTTCACGGCTGACGCTCTGGCTGCCGCAATATGAGCACCTGGTGTGTGTATTATGCGACATTAGACCCCCCTAACAGTACAGAGACCCCAGAAAACCATATATTTTCAGAAAGTACACATTCTGACGAATCCAATATGGGTAAATAAGTGTTTCTACTGCAAACTGCCAAACAGCAAAGCAATGCTGAACATAACGGTTTTTATCAAATTTCTGAAAATCGTCACAAAGCTTGAATTCTACCCCATTATATGCCACACATTTCGTAACGTATCAGCATAAAACATCCTAAATATGAACGCCAGGGGTCTACTGAACACTTTGATGCCCAGTATGCATAGATATAGCAAACGATGTGGCGTACAGAGACCCCCAAATGACAATAGTGTATATACATTTTCACGGCTGACGCGCTGGCTGCTGCAATATGAGCACCTAGTGTGTGTATTATGCGACATTAGACCCCCCTAACAGTACAGAGACCCCAGAAAACCATATATTTTCAGAAAGTACACATTCTGACAAATCCAATATGGGTAAATAAGTGTTTCTACTGCAAACTGCCAAACTGCAAAGCAATGCTGAACATAACGGTTTTTATAAAATTTCTGAAAATCGTCACAAAGCTTGAATTTTACCCCATTATATGCCCCACATTTCGTAACGTATCAGCATAAAACATCCTAAATATGAACGCCAGGGGTCTACTGAACACTTTGATGCCCAATATGCATAGATATACCAAACTATGTGGCGCACAGAGACCCCCAAATGACAATAGTGTATATACATTTTCACGGCTGACGTGCTGGCTGCTGCAATATGAGCACCTGGTGTGTGTATTATGCGACATTAGACCCCCCTAACAGTACAGAGACCCCAGAAAACCATATATTTTCAGAAAGTACACATTCTGAAGAATCCAATATGGGTAAATAAGTGTTTCTACTGCAAACTGCCAAACTGCAAAGCAATGCTGAACATAACGGTTTTTATCAAATTTCTGAAAATCGTCACAAAGCTTGAATTTTACCCCATTATATGCCCCACATTTCGTAACGTATCAGCATAAAACATCCTAAATATGAACGCCAGGGGTCTACTGAACACTTTGATGCCCAATATGCATAGATATACCAAACTATGTGGCGCACAGAGACCCCCAAATGACAATAGTGTATATACATTTTCACGGCTGACGCGCTGGCTGCTGCAATATGAGCACCTGGTGTGTGTATTATGCGACATTAGACCCCCCTAACAGTACAGAGACCCCAGAAAACCATATATTTTCAGAAAGTACACATTCTGACGAATCCACTATGGGTAAATAAGTGTTTCTACTGCAAACTGCAAAGCAATGCTGAACATAACGGTTTTTATCAAATTTCTGAAAATCGTCACAAAGCTTGAATTTTACCCCATTATATGCCCCACATTTCGTAACGTATCAGCATAAAACATCCTAAATATGAACGCCAGGGGTCTACTGAACACTTTGATGCCCAATATGCATAGATATACCAAACTATGTGGCGCACAGAGACCCCCAAATGACAATAGTGTATATACATTTTCACGGCTGACGCGCTGGCTGCTGCAATATAAGCACCTGGTGTGTGTATTATGCGACATTAGACCCCCCCTAACAGTACAGAGACCCCAGAAAACCATATATTTTCAGAAAGTACACATTCTGACGAATCCAATATGGGTAAATAAGTGTTTCTACTGCAAACTGCCAAACTGCAAAGCAATGCTGAACATAACGGTTTTTATCAAATTTCTGAAAATCGTCACAAAGCTTGAATTTTACCCCATTATATGCCCCACATTTCGTAACGTATCAGCATAAAACATCCTAAATATGAACGCCAGGGGTCTACTGAACACTTTGATGCCCAATATGCATAGATATACCAAACTATGTGGCGCACAGAGACCCCCAAATGGATATAAAGTAGATAAAATTTACAAGGCAAAACAAAATAAGGCAGTAAAGAGTGAAATGCAAAAAAATCCAATAAAACCACAAAAATCAATGTTTTTTTTCCAAACTAGTGTTATCGGCCGTCAGAATCACAGTTTGAATATTTTAGCTGGGCCAAACAGGTTATACGGCTAGAAACAAGTGAACACAACATACGCAGAGCTGAAAATGCAATAAAATGGCTAAAAATTCAATAAAATGGCTAAAAATGCACCAAAATACCCAAAATTGCAATATAATCACCGAAATAACATAAAAAAGATATTGCACAGTACGGTTAGCGAATACGCTATTCGTAATGGCAATAAAACATTTTTTTCAGCCAAAAAAAGAGACGATGCGATAAGAAAAAAAAAAAAAAAGCCACAATGCCATGTATGTGCGTGTGCGTGTGTACAAATGGTAAATTACACGTTATGTGCGCGTGTGTGCGTGTGCACATGTGTGTAAGTGCAGTGAGTGTAAGTGACCCCCCCAATCCCCAAAAATGTATGTGTAAGTGTGTGTAAGTGTGAATCTAAGTGTGTATTACTGTAATAAGTGTGTGTTGGTGTGTTTGTGTGTGTAATTGTTGCACTAACCTGAAAAAATCGCTGGAGACTGTTGCAGGCGATCAGGAAGACTCCCTGGAAGACATCTGCCTCGTGGTTCCTGTCTGTGTGCTGTGGGGGCGGAGATCGTCGATCCGGTGCAGGCTGCAGCAGCAGGACACGTAAGTAACACGTGCCTGCTGCTGTTTTTGGGCCCCTGGGCGATCGCGCCCCAGGGGCCACTCGATCCCCTGCTCTGCTCGTTGCCTAGGGGCAGGGGATCGAGCAGGAACGGAGCGAGCGGCTCTAACAGCCGCTCCTCCGCTTCTGAACCCGGAAGTGCTGCAGAACGTAGAATCTACGTTCTGTGGCATTTCAAGTACCTTTGCCACAGAACGTAGATTCTACGATCTGTGGCATTTAAAGGGTTAAGTTACTGCTACGATAATCAAGATGAAATAAATATTTATATACAAACTGATAATATGAATTTAATGCTATAAATTAATGGCTACATATGAAATTTGATAAATGAATTTTGTACATAATTTTATAAATATTGTGTGATGAAATTAAAAACCTCAATTAATTTAAAGCCATTTACTCCATTTAATTAATTAATGATTATTATATTTCATTAAGAAGAAATTTACAAGAGTGCGACATAAGGGACTTTTTTCGTTTCAACCTATTACAGAATTAGGTTTCCTTCCTTCCTTACACTTTTCCCTTGTTTACAAAATGTGATTGACTTGCATCTTAGCTGCAGAGTTCAGCCGAAAATATTGGTTTTCTCTCATCTGACATACAGACTTGTGACTTGTGCAGCAGCAGATACGGCCAGAAACGGCTTCTTATAAGAACAGCTGCGCTGCAGTACCAAGTGCAACATCAGACACAGTTTGTTCTATTTTTAAATTATCTTTTCAACTGGAAACAGGGTACTCTGAGAATTACTCATGTATAATAACAGATAATGTACCCCCTACTGTAAATGATAAGGATATTAGAAGTCACTGAGGGGTTCTATGGCCATATAAAGGCACAAAGCTGCAGGCTGAGTTATACAGGGAACTCTGAGTATCACTCATGTATTATAAGGGATAATGTACCCCCTACTGTAAATGATAAGGATATTAGAAGTCACTGAGGAGTTGTTCTGTGACCATATAAAGGCACAAGGCTGCAGGCTGAGTTATACAGGGAACTCTGAGTATCACTCATGTATTATAAGGGATAATGAACCCCCTACTGTAAATGATAAGGCTATTAGAAGTCACTGAGGGGTTGTTCTGTGACCATATAAAGGCACAAGGCTGCAGGCTGAGTTATACAGGGAACTCTGAGTATCACTCATGTATTATAAGGGATAATGTACCCCCTACTTTAAATGATAAGGATATTAGAAGTTACTGACGGGGTTGTTCTGTGACCATATAAAGACACAAGGCTGCAGGCTGAGTTATACAGGGAACTCAGAGTATCACTCATGTATTATAAGGGATAATGTCTGCTGAGAAATAGGAACTACAAAGATTATGCTGCTGCCAAGATTTGACTTTTTTATTTTAAATATTTAACTGAAGCTGAGGCTGCCCACTGGAGCACAATTGACAAACTTATCAAAACAAGGGACACATCTCTCTCTGCATCTATGTATAAAAAGGTGTCTATATATAGAGAATATATATAGATATATCTCAAACAAGCCTAACTGCTAGTTGATCCATCTGATCCACTTTTGCATAAATGTCCTGATTGGAAAAAGATTCACATCCAGAAAATGCGCGCGGGGGGGCAAGGAGGGGGTCACAGTAGCTGGGCCTAGGGGGGGCAAGGAGGGTAAATCCGGCCCTGCTATCTGTTATAACAGAGCATTCTGTCCCAGTGGCTGCACAGATCCTATATCTTCCATTGTTTTATTACCTTCAGGGTAAAACTTGCCTGAAGTGACGTAAACCATCCCCTGTTGCTTTAAAGAAAAACATAAGGTGGTGGGGTGATATTACAATAAGACTAACAGTAAATAGCAAACAGTCATTAAACCCATTAAATTAAAACATGGGGTGCCACACCTGTTCATTTATTTCAGACATGGAGACAGGATTATTTTGAACAAACATCCTGTTACTAAGAGGATGTATTATTATTATTCTGCTGTGAGAAGCTGCAAATTTTAACCTGCTTTGTTCTCTCTCAAGAGGCAAATGTTATTTAATGACTTTCCTTACTTGGTAACCTATATCAGCCAACCAGCCACTGCTAATAATTATTATTGCAAAATTCTGATTTGCAGTACAATTTACATTTGGAATTTCCTGGTCTACTAATTCCTAATACTACCCTCTGCAATGGTAGGTATCAGCTTCACTCACTGACCATTGGATTAGAGGAAGGTCTTCCAGAACAGAACCAGGTCTGGAATGGGAGTCAAAATAGGCACTGGCATTCCAAGTACACAGAGACCCAAATTGTCCTACACTAGCCCATTAAATAGTGACTGTCTATGGGACCTTACTTCAGCCCCTCTGGCATTTGCCAGAACCCACAGGCAAGTCTGGGCCTGTACAGAACCCATGGTTAAATTGGCCACACTGCCTGACACTACAGTTCAGGCCATCGGCCCTCTCTCCTGCAGGTCCATCATGGCTTCCTTCTGGGTCATCTCTTCTTGTCCTCTCATATCCTCACTGCAGTAGTCCATCACTCCCAGCTTCACTTGTTCCTGCAGTCCCTCACAAGAGACTGGACGTAAACAGAGAAGAGGATTCAGCTAGTGGTCAGGGCCTGCACCGGTCGGAACCATTTAGTCAGAAACGGTATGGGCACACACCTGTTTTATTAACCTATATATGCAGGGCCACCATCAGAAATCACGGGGCCTGTGGGACAAACATTTCTGTACCCCCTGGGCCCTGCCCACCGCCACAGGCCCCACCCTAGACCCCACACACCCCCACACCACAGTAAAAAAAAGACACACAAACATGGGCACTAAAAACCCATTGCTGGTCAGGGTTCCCAATACAAGTTTAAAAAAAACAATTGGTGGTCATGGGCAGCGCTTACAAGTCGGGATGCACCGAATCCAGGATTCAGCCTTATTCAGCAGGATTCAGATTTGGCCGAATCCTTCTGCCCGGCCGAACCCAAAGCCCAACGAAGGGGAAATCACGTGACTTTTTGTCACAAAACAAGGAAGTAAAAAATTTTTTCACCTTTCCACCCCTAATTTGCATATGCAAATTAGGATGCTGATTTGGTTCGGTATTCATCCGAATCTTTCACAAAGGATTCGGGGGTTTGGCTGAATCCAATATAGTGGATTCGGTGCATCCCTACTCACAAGGTCCACCAAAATAAACCTACTTTTTTCTCTGGAACCCTAACAAGTAACATTTGGGTAGAAAAGAAAAAGATCATTGTATAGCCCTGTTAAACTTTGGGAATAAGACATTTTATGAAATTGCATATCAGAGTTCTACTGCCCCCCTCCCCCAATAATTGCTGGGTCTGATTGTTTTATAGTTACAGGGTTGGACTGGGCCGGCGGGGCACCGGGAAAAAACCCAGTGGGCCCCCGGCTCTTGTGGGCCCCACCGGGCCCAGGTCCGCACCCACATGTGGCTCTTAATGCTGTGACCCCCTTTGTCGGAGGTCGCAGAAGAAAACTGTGTGTGCATAACTATGGCGCCGTACGCATGCGCACAGATGCGCGACACACGCATACAAATCACTGCAAACAGATACACCACACACGGTGGCACTGCAGGGGGGCCCAGGGGCCCCCAGTCCGACACTGTGCAGTTATGCTTCTGATTTGGCTGCTTTGTGAGATACTGAACAATATTAAAGGGTCCCCATAGGGATGCTTCTCCCCAATAGCTGCCCCCCCCATAATACTTGTTCATTTCTATAGAAATGAGCTGATTGTAAACGCTACTGTCCAAAAAAATATGTTAAATATATCTATAAATCTAAAATGAGGATGTTTTTCCTTCTATTCCCCATAATGATCCTATGTCACTATCAGTGGCGGAGTAACTAGTTCTTATTGGGCCTCACAGCAAATTAGGGCCCCCCAACATATCCAGCGGTTGTTCTGTTTTAACAGTATATGTTGAGATGGCTCAATAATGAGTGTCTCCAGTAGGGTTGCCACCTGGCCGGATAAAAGGATGGTTGATCCCAATGCTATTTATAGGCAAAAAAGATAAATATATAGGTAGGCCGGTATTTTTTTCCCTGCAGCCGCAGGGTTTGTTTCAACACCCCTGGTCATGCCAATTATATATGTGTATTCATTTCAAGCCCCATCCAAGATGTGCAGCAGCAGCTAAGTCCTTCCCATTCCCCAGAAAAGCCTGACTGAGTGTGAATATTTGGACCTTAGCCTGTTCCTTTCAGGAGCCCCTTGAGTGACCTCTCCCTTCACAACTACTGTAACCTGAGTTATTCCTAACAGCTGATCAGCTCCTGGCAAAACACAACTGCCTCTCCCACAGTCAGAGACTTTTAGTTCAGCAGTCAGGGAGTACCAAATTCCCATCTCCCTTCCCCCGTCTTTTCCTTGCAGTCTCCTCCCCCGTATCCTCGCTGTGCCGTCTCTTGCTGACGTGTCTGCCTGTCTCTGCTCATGTTCCCTCCCCCCAGCAGCCTCAGGACACTGCCACCCTACAGACATGGCTGCGGCCAGGATCCACATTTCCCTGCTGGCTCTTGTTCTACACATGGCGCACAGCAGCCACACTCTGGAGCGCACGTTCTCCGAGCTGAAGCGCTGCGCAGACGAGGAGTGCAGCAGTGAGTATCCTTGGCTTGTACCTTTCACTAACTGGGGGGAGCGCAGCTACGGAAAGCATTTTAGGACATCCTCAGGATAAATCACTTTCCTGTATGCGCTCAACTATGCAGCCTTAGGACATTGCATACTGTATGTCCTAAAATGCTTTCCGTATTACAGTAGTACTCTCGTCACTTTCCCCTCTCCTCACTGTATCTCTTTCCAATTTCCTTCCCTTTTATCATTCATACAGTGTCACTGTGCTACATGGTTGCCCTGCTCACTCTTATACAACACTATATCTTGTTATTGACACAATCACAAGAAACCATGGAATTAAATCCCTGTTTGTAGGCCAGCTGCCTTTGTTTACATCTTGTATCATTGGCTAATCCAACTGGTCCTTATTGCCCAAGTGCTAACAAGTTTACAGCGTCATTACTCTCACTGGCAACCTAACATTTGGCTGGTCAGTTTTAGGCGCACTGGAGTCAAACAGAGGCTTATTTATAAACACTGGGCAAATTTGCATCTGGCAGTAACCCATAGCAACCAATCAGTGATTTGCCTTTTTCAGTCAGCTGCAGGGTGAGCACTGAAAGCAATCACCTGATTGGCTGCCATGTGTTACTGCCCAGGAGCAAATTTGCCCAGTGTTTATAAATGATCCCGGGTGGTCTTTTGTACCTCAATGATCCTTTTCACCCCAGTCCTTTTCATTCTAAAGGCAGATGTAACATAAGGATTAACAGCTACTGCTTGTCTAAATTGGCCCTTTGTTATCTATAGACCAAGTCACTGTCCAAACTGAACGCATTGAAAACAATTTTTCATAGGTTTTCAGACTTTTTGTGTTCCCTATACTTATTTATGTACAGGACCTAGGGTTTTCTGGATAACAGATCTTTCTGTAATTTGGATCTTCATACCTTAAATCTAATAAAAAAATCATGTAAATATTAAATAAACCCACTAGGCTGGGGTTGCTTCCAATAAGGATTAATTATATCTTAGTTGGGATCAAGTACATGTGACTGTTTTATAACTACAGAGAAAAAATAAATCTGTTTTAAATATTTGGATTATTTGGATAAAATGGAGTCTGGATAAAATGGAGCTGCTTCTGGATAACAGGTTTTCCGATAATAGGTTACCAGATAACGGATCCCATGCCGGTACTTGTTTATGTTTTACCCAGGTTTTGAATTTGGGGTAAATGCTGCATTATAGAGGTGGTAGATACGGTATGTTGCAAGCAACTCTGCTGTACAGGGCTGGACTGAGAACTAAAATAGGCCCTGGCATTTCAGGTACACAGTGGCCCAATCAGCCCACACAGAGGCCCAAACAGCCCCCACCAGCCCACTAAATACTGACTTTCTATGGCACCTTATAGCAGCCCCTCTGGCATTTGCCAGAACCAACAGATTGCCAGTCCAGGCCTGCTGCTGTAGTGTAAATATGCTGCCAGTGAGGACTGCTGTGGAAGGAGGCCCAGTATTACAGGGAACCAGGGGTCTGTTTGTATGTGTGCAAAACCTATGGGGTATATTTATCAAAGAGTGAAGTTAGAGATCGCCACAGACCACAGACAAATGAAATTCTGCCACTCTCCATTCATTTCTATGGGCGTAATTATCAAAGGATGAACTTTCACTTATTGATAAATACTCGTTTAAAAATCCCATAGAAATGGAGAGTGGCGGAATTTCATTATAGAGGGCGGTGGCGATCTCTAACTTCACTCTTTGATAAATATACCCCATTATCTTTCTTAAAGGGGTGGTTTGCCTTTAAGTTCACATTTAGTATGTTATAGAATGCCCAGTTCTAAGCAACTTTTTAATTGGTCTTCGCTATTGATTTATTCTAGTTTTTGAATTATTTGCCGTCTTCTTCTGACTCTACCCAGCGTTCAAATGGGGGCCACTGACTCCATCTAAAAAAATAAATGTTCTGTAAGGCTACAAATGTATTGTTATTGCTACTTTTTATTCCTCATCTTTCTATTCAGGCCTCTCCTATTCATATTCCAGTCTCTTTTTTTCAAATCAGTTCATGGTTGTTAGGGTAGTTTGGACCATAGCAACCAGATTACTGAAATTGCAGACTGGAGAGGTGCTGAGTAGAAAGCCACAAATAATAAAATTTGCCAATTGCAAATCATCTCAGAATATCACTCTCTACAGCATACTAAAAGGTTACTCAAAGGTGAACAACCCTTTAAGATTTTGCAGGTGGGACACCCCAGAAAGATCTTACTGTGGGGACAGTAGCATGTAGTTTTCTCACTTCTGCTGTTTGTCTTATATCAGAGAAACACGTTTCTGGTGATGCTGTATATGCATTTTTCTCTAGTGCAGCAATTAGCAAACTAAGGGGCTACCACCCTAGAGGTGGGCGCAACAGTGGTGGTGATTTTTAGGATAATGCCCAAGATATACGACAACTCCTAGTGACAATAAATTAGGGAGATATTTAGCATGCACACATTTTTGCTGCCCTAGATATTTCTTTGGTGCCCTATATGTGTAGCCTTGTTATAGACTAAAGTGCTAAATTCTGAATATTAAAGTAGGGCTGAAACCACAAACCTGTGCCATACAATATATATACATATTTTGTTCCCCATATACAAGAAATACAAGGATAGGGATGTATATTTTGTATTTAGAGACACAAAATAACATATAACTCAATATCACATGTAACAAAAATAAATAACTGTGTTGGGGTACGGCCAGGTCTGGACTGGGACTCAAAATAGGCCCTGACATTTCAAGTGCACAGAGGCTCAACCAGTCCCCCACTCAGGGCAGCCATCAGGGGGGGACAGGGGGGAGAGTTGTAGGGGGCCCGAGGGTAAGGGGGGCCTGGCTACGCCACACTTACTTGATTAGCCGGGCCCCCATCTTTCTGAGAGCTGCTGACTTCGGGAAGGCATGGACGTTTAAGGGGCCCTGGCCACAAATTTTCTTATAATGTGGGGGGGGGGCTGGTCACCAATATTTTTTAATGGGGGGACCCTGGCCACATATGTTTTTTTATGGGGAGCCCTGACCACCAATATCTTTTTATTTTTTATTAACATGTGGGAACCCTAGCCAAACATATTTTTTTTTTTGTTTTTTTATGGAGTGGTGGGGGGGCGGATCTGGGCGGTGGGGAGGACGGACCTGTAGGTGGGGCTTGCAGTGGGCACAGCCCAGGGGCCCCAGGAAATTGTCGTATGGGGCCCTGTGATTTCTGATGGTGGTCCTGCCCCTACTAGCCCACTTCACAGTGTGGCATGTTACAGCCCCTTCTGGCATTTGCCAGTCCAGACCTGGGTAGGGCCACTATGATCAATGAGGCCCTGTGAGGAAAAAAAATATCAAAGTGCATAGGACATATGGCTGCCCCCATGGCTACACTACAGCTTGTTTATATAAACGATTATAGTGTTTCTGAAGCAAATACATGCATTTTACCAGTGCAGGGCAACAGTATATTATATTTTCATCACTTTAAAAGAATTACATTTTTTGGTGTTACTGTTCCTTTAAGTTGTTTTAACATTTCAGAATTGTAAGTGATATCTATCCTGCAGCCCTCCAGCTGCTTTAGGACATCAACATAGTTATATCATTCCTGCAATGCTTGGGGCCCCCTGGCTCTGTGAAATAATCAAAAAGACAAATAACTCCTGGACTAGTATGATGGGTCATTTAGGAAGTTGTAGTAGTATTTTCCATTGTATTAATACCACTTTTTTATTTTCTCCTATATTCAGAGCTGATGTGCAGGGGGAAAGCCTTAGAAGATTTCACAGGACCAGACTGCCGTTTTGTGAACTTTAAAAAGGACGAAGCAATATATGTGTACCACAAATTGGCAGGAAGATCAACAAGCCTTTGGGCGGGGAAAGTAAGTCGCACTTTTCCTATTACGATTTGTCCAGAGAGTGAATCATTGATATGTACATGCCTAGTTTAAATCTAAAGTCCTGTAAATATCTTAAAGGGATACTGCTATGGGAACAATATTTTTTTCAAAAGGCATCAGTTAATAGTACTGATACAGCAGAATTCTGCCCTGAGACCCGTTTCTCAAAAGAGCAAACACATTTTTTTAATTTTGAAATCTGACATGGGGATAGACATCTTGTCAGTTTCCCAGCTGCCCCCGGTCATGTGACTTGTGCTGTGATAAACTTCAGTCACTCTTTACAGCTGTACTGCAAGTTATAGCGATATCACCCCCTCCCTTCCCCCACCAGCAGCCTAACAACAGAACAATGGGAAGGTAACCAGATAGCAGCTCCCTAACACAAGATAACTGCTGCCTGGTAGATCTAAGAACAACACTCAATCGTAAAATCCAGGTCCCACTGTGACACATTCAGTTACCTTGAGTAGGAGAGAAAGCAGTTCCATCCTAAAGTGGTTCCATCCTCTTTCTAAAAGCACATGACCAGGCAAAATGACCTGAGATGCACCTACACACCAATATTACAACTAAAACAAATACACTTGCTGGTTCAGGAATGAAATTTTATATTGTAGAGTAAATTATTTGCAATATAAACAGTGTAGTTTAGAAAAAAAACGACATCCTAATGATCATGACAGAATTCCTTTAAGTTGGCCGTACATACTGATATAACGACAGTGGCACGGTTTATGTACCAGCATGGCACTTTTCCCTGCATGGCCAGCCTAATTACACTGCAACTTTTATAACCTATATAGAGAGCATGTGAGCAGGGCCAGAACTAGGGGCAGGCAGAGTAGGCGCCTGCCTAGGGTGCAATCATGGGGGAGGGGGATGCACTTTTAAGGGGATTTTTTTTTCTTTTTTTAAACCTTGGTTTGCTTGGCCTTTAATAGTTTTTCAATTTTATAACCCACTTGTTCCAACCCCCTTTTGCCATGATTCGTACTGTGGGCAGAAGCACTTCACACCTCCTTCTTGGCAATATGATGGATTTTTGGCTGCTGCTGGCACAGGTACATATTTAGGCGCAATATGAAGGATTTTTGGCTCCTGCTGGCACAAGTATATATTTGGGGGCAATATTGTGGATTTGTTGGCTGCTGCTGGCACAGGTACAGATTGGGGGCAATATGAGGGATTGGCTGCTGTAATTATGCAACAACATAGCTTACTCTGAAAGTCTGAATGATCTGGGTTGGTGACCTGTTTAGCTATTATTAGGATGGGGATACAGTCTGAATACTTAAAGCAGGAAAGAGTTTCCTTTTTAAGCAGATAAACACAGAGTTCCTGTAAGAATGACATGTTTGCTATGAGGATCTGGTTTTGCTTTTATTTTATACTTTATACTGAATGAGTAGTCTTAAAGAGAATATAAACTTTGCATTAGGGTATAGAACTCGTGCCACATCCCATGGAGAGCTCCTTCTCCTCCTCTGCCTTTAAGCTGTGAGTCCCAAGAAACCTGCTTATCTTAAATAGTTACAATTGTTTCTTTGCTTATCTTAAATTGTTACAAATGTTTCTAAGTGCACCTGCCACATATTCAGGGCTCTCTGCAAAAAGTCAATTTTTTCTGGCTGTTCGGTGTAGGAGATCAAATAGAAAGTCTGGACATTTCAGTAACAATCGGGGACTGCAGGTTGAACTGTCAAAATTGGGACTTTCCTGTGAAAAATGGGAAAGTTGGGAGATATGCAATTGGCAGACCCAGACTGGCAATCTGTGGGTTCTGGCAAATGCAAGAAGGGCTGCTCTAAGATTCCATAGACGCGCACTATTTATTGGGCTGGCAGAGGGATTTTTGGACTTCTGTGTACTTGAAATGCCAGGGCCTATATTTAAGCCCAGTCCAGACTTGATGAGTGGATCCTAACCCACCTGCTCCTTGCATTAATTGTATGGATAAAATAAGCACTGCATTGGCCTGTGTGCATACACACCAGGTTTCAGCAAGAAAATGCATACCTTCACATCTCCCCGACAAAATCCACTCCATGTGCACACACAGCCCAGTGCAGTGCTTATCCATGCACTAAATGCAACGCTGCTTCTCTGTGTGCATTTCTCTGCTTGCAGAAAAAGAGATGCATATGACATTAGTCTACGGTATACAAATACAGGACATAAGAGTTTACATATACTAATATTTCATCAGAACTGCTGCACAGATACATATTACAGCTACAATAGGGGAGGGTCCTGCTTATAACAGCTTGCAATCTCTATTTTAATTCTTACACTAAACTTAATGTCACATTACAGGTTCAAATCTTATACATTTATATAGTTTATAGGTTTAGGCTAATAGCACCACAGCCAGAGAAATGCCAGTGATCATTCGGGTGTTCAGAACATTATAAAATGGTATATTTAATTGGTGGCTAATTCTACTCAAGAGAGACTGATTGTTGTTTTTTTTATGCTTTCATCTCCAGGTTGGCAATAATTTTGGATATTTCCCAAAGGATCTCCTGGATATAAAACAAGTTTTCAAAACAGATGAAATTGAATTACCAGCAGATGTAAGTCTGATTCCCTATAAAAAAAAAATATATATATTAATTGCATAAAACTATTCTTTAATATCTTGGTCATAGCATTTCGTTAACATGATAATTTAGGTACCTATGTAAATTTAGATGCAGCTACCTGTCTGGGTTAAGAAACACAGATGTGATTTTGCATGTTTCTATGGTCAGGACTCGTTTAATGTACCAGGGGGGCCCTAGGGCAAAGATCTCATTGGTGAACCCCCTGCTGACCCAAGAAATTTGTGAACCTCAAGCAGTTGAACTTCAGTATAGTGAGGCTGGCAGTGAAGAAGTGGCATGTACTTACTCGAGTGGACATGATACCCAGGTGTGTCACGCTGGATCAAATCCCAATTCAGCTGATAAATTACTTAATTAGGTTACCGCAAAGCTCCTCCAGGTGATTACAATGAAGGGGCTGTCAATTCTGGTGAGTGCTTCAGTAAAAAGATTCCAGAAGAAATGCCTTTTAATAAATAAAAAAAGCCTGCAAATAACGCTTGTTGCTTTATTAAAATGGTACTGTATTTGGTAAAATGTATTGCTTTCACCAACGCACTCCACATCTGAAGGGATGCTTTGGTGTTCAATGTTTTATGTTATAAGCCAATTCTTTTTTAATGCTACATCTATAGCAAGGATCCCCAAGATTTTTTTTACACATGAGCCACATTTAAATGTAAAAAAAAGGTTGGTGAGCAACATAAGCAAGAAAACAGATCCTGGGGTGCCAAATATGGGCTATTTGGTTGCCCCTATGTGGACCGGCAGCCTACAGGAGGCTCTGTTTGGCAGTACACCTGTTTTTTATACAAGGTACTGTTTTATTATTACAGATAAAAAGGAAATCATTTTTTAAAATTTGGAATATTTGGATAAAATGAAGTCTAGGGTAGATGGTCTTCTTGTTATTCAGTGCTTTCTGGATAATGGGTTTCCAGATAACAGATCCCATTCCTGTATAGGAATATGTGTTATTGTGTAGGAATCCTGCATACATTAAAGGGCCTATTTATCATGCTGTGTAAAATGTGGAGAGAGAAACATTACTGTGATGTTGCCCATAGCAACTAATCAGCAATTAGATTTGAACAGTTAAAGGGATACTGTCATGGGAAAAAATTTTTTTTCAAAATGTATCAGTAGATAGTGCTGCTGCTCCAGCAGAATTCTGCACTGAAATCCATTTCTCAAAAGAGCAAACAGATTTTTTTTATATTCAAATTTGAAATCTGACATGGGGCTAGACATATTGTCAATTTCCCAGCTGCCCCGAGTCATGTGACTTGTGCTCTGATAAACTTCAATCACTCTTTACTGCTGTACTGCATTTCTCTTGTGCAGGCACAAGTCACATGACTGGGGCAGCTGGGAAATTGACAATATGTCTAGCCCCATGTCAGATTTTAACGAGCTGATTTCTTAACCGATATGCCAACTTTGAGGTGGACAATATTGGTCTGATCCGATCGTGGGCCCTAGGGACCAACGATTGGATCACAATGCAGGAGTATGGGTGTCCGGTCGCGGGACCGCATCAACGAACAGATACGGTCCGTGCCTAAACGACTTTCGCCAGATATAAATCTGGGAAGCCTGTCGGAGGTCCCCATACACGGGCCAATAAATTGCCAACTTGGTCTGTCAGCAGCTTTTATCGGCCCTTGTATGGCCACCTTTAGGAAACAAAAGTAAAGATATGATTGAGTGCTATGAGCAACATCACTGGTAATGTTTCTCTACACATTTTACCCAGCATGATAAATAGACACACCTAAATGTTGTCCTTAAAATAATGACCCATGAACAGTGGACATGTTAATGAAATTGTATAATAATAAGTATTTATATATGATGAGCAACCTTTGAAAATAAGTTTATGAAAAAAATGATTTGTTTTATTGTATTAATTTTAGCTTATTGATTGATAAGTACAGCTGCATGGAATTCTATTTACCTAAATTACGTTGAAAAATTGCTGGTTCAGATATTAAAGAGATACTGACACTTTTTTTAAAAAAATTGGATGCTATCTCCAAGACTGGATTTCCTGGGGTGACATTTCTTTTGTCAAAATTTTAACTTTTACTTTCAAAGTGCATTAGACATCCCCTATAGCAGTCTTCAAAAACCTTACTTCATAAGAAGTCCTTTATGAGTATTTTAAAAACTCTATAGTTATACTTGGCCTACATATTTAACGGTTTGTTTTATAAAAATTGAAAATTATGTTTATATCTTCTCCTAAAGATTTTTTTTGTTCTATGAACCATGGACAGTGTTGTAAAACAAATACTGTACAAAAACACTTTGACTTTCCATATTGCACTTCTACTGTACACAATAAGATATTTTGGTATATTCTTAATAATATGTTTTGAAACAAACTTTTATTATAGAAAGTAGCCAAATACCAGTACCTGTACTTGAAAATCAACACAATAAATGCATAACTATTTTAATTTTCTTTCTAGGACACGGATTTTGTATGTTTCGAGAGTGGAACAGATGATTTTGACAATTATAATGTTGATGAACTTTTAAATAAACCAAAACAAAGCACAGAATTCAAAGAGGGAAACAATTTAGAAAAAGAAACAAAACCAGGGGATCCACCTGATGGTGAGTCAGAGGGCATAGAAAAATCTTCTCAAATTGAAAATGCAAGTACTGGGGAAGATGATGATAGACCTTATCAAACTGGAATCCCCCCAAGCTCAGACAATAAAGAAGATAATCAGAAGACTAATAAGGAGGAAGGTATAAATAGTAAATTAGAAGATTCTCAGGGAGGCAACTTTGCAAATGATTCCAAAGAATTACTTTTAGACAAATCACAAGTGCCAGGTGAAAATGCTGAACATGGCAGCATATCTCAGGGAGGGTCTGCTGGGTCTAATGAAGACATTAATGCCTATTCAGTTACTGATAAAGATGCCATTCAGAATTTGAAAACCCAAATAGGTGCATTACCTGGCACTGTAGTTACTGGTGATGAGGATACAAGACATGCAACAAAAAAATACACATTCACAGATGAAGACACAGAAGAGAATAAAAAAATTGATGGTGTACAAGAAGGAAAAGATGAACAATTAAATGAGCCGTATTGGTTATCCTACGAAAAGTTAAATGTGGAGAGAATGGATATGGACGAAACTGCGTCACTGGAAAATGAATCATCCCTTGACCATCAACAAGATCCATTCCCTAGAGATGAGGTTAAGACTACAGAAGGAAGTATGGGACAAGCAACACCGGTAAAGCAAGAAGATAAGTTAGTGACTTCTTGGGGTGACACAATCTTTGCCATAGTTACTGGTGGTGAAATAACAAAAGAAGTCACAAACTTTGATGAAACGAACTCTGAAGAAGAAACTGAGGAAGAAGAAGATAAAAAAGAAGAGGTTGATATAAATGTCTCAGAAGAAAAAACAAAATTTTTGCTTGGCATGGAGAAAACTCAAACTCTGCATAAAGAGCACTCTACTGACAAGGAAAATACATTTTTGCACATAGAGAATTTGGAAAAACTAGAACAGTCCCAAGCAGGGTCTGATATTGACACATTACTGGAAATCCCAAAGAACTCTTCTGGCAATTTGATCAATGAGTCTTATGATGATGATGATACTACTGCTGCTTCTCCTCCTTTCCCAAAAACAAATGATGAGCCTGAATTGTTAGTAAATGGACAAATTACAGTAACAAAAACTGGAACTAAAGAAGTCGAGACACTAGATGAACAGCAGTTAATACATACAAATACAGAAAAGTCTGACGTTGAGCATGAATCTGCAGTGGAAATAAATCAAGTAGTAATCAAACATACATCTACAGAAGAAAACCCAGCTCTATTGGATGAATCCAAAAAGGAAGAAGTTAAAGGAACAGAAGATAGTAAGATAAATGCTGGTATACTAGATCTTATATCTACAGAGAATGAACCAGCAGTATTGCATGACTCCATTAAAGAAGGTGGAGAAATTGTAAATGGTCTGAAAAAAGAAGGTACATTATACCCCCACCTTCAAGATGGCAAACTTGCATTTACAGAGAAAGATCCAACAGTATCAGAAGACTTCAAAAAAGATGATGGTGGAGAAATGGAAGATGGTCAGAGGAACGAGGATATACTAGACCCAGATCTTCAAGATGGCAAGCAACCAGCAGCATCAGAAGACACCAATAAAGAAGAAGGTGAAGAAGTGGAAGATAATCTAAGGAAAATTGATAAACTAGACAAAGATCTTCAAGATGGCAAAATTGCATCTACAGAGAAAGAACCAACAGCATTGGATACCTCCACAAAAGAAGCAGGTGAAAAAGCAGAAGATGATCTTCAAAAAGAGGGTACATTAGATCCCGATCTTCAAGATGACAATCTTACATCTAAAGAGAAACAACCTGCAGCATTAGAAGACTCCAATAAAGATGCAGTTGGTGAAGCAGAAGATGACCTGACGAAAGATGATACATTAGACTCCAGTCTTCAAGAAGACAAACTTACATCCACAGGAGAAGAACCAGCAGTATCTGATGACTCCAGAAAAGGAGGAGAAACTGAAGATGGTCAGAATAAAGATGGTAAACCAGACCTTGATCTTCAAAATGGCAAACCTGTAGACCCAGCTGTTGGCAAGGCACTACCAATGGAGAGTGCAGCCTTAGAGCACTCTGCTGCAGAGGAAGGAGAGAACAAAGACCCAGAAGAAATTAAGAACAAAGCAGATTCTCCTGACACAGCTGTAGTACAAGATGATAAACCACTGGAAAACACAGAAAACTTATTGCCACAGACAACAGAAAATACTGTAGGCAACAGATTAGTAGACCAGTCACCAACCAGTCAAAAAACTACTGAAGAGAATAAAAGCAGTGCTGTTGAGGAATCAGCACTTGCAGAATCAGATTCTGTAGACCAAGACGTAATAGAAGAAGACATTGTATCAAGTGAACTACCAAACATGCCTGAAGGAATAAAATCTACTCACCAGGAGAAAAGTAGTACTGAAGAAGTTGTAGATCCTGTAGAAGAAGAAGAAGCTCACAAACCCCCAAGTCCACCTCCAGTTGAACATTCTATAAAAGAATCTGAAATCCTTCGCAAAGATACAGAAGAATCCAAAGTAAATGCGCTGAACAGTCCAGAGCTAGATGCAAGATTGTCTAAAGATGTACTTTCTGATAAAATTGATTCTGAAAAGATTGAACCAAATTTGAAAGGACATACAACTCAAAATAATAGCCTTAATGGTTCTAAGCCTGATACTACCGATGAACAAGAAGATTATGAAGAAGACCCAAATGAAGAAAATCAGCTGGAAGATGAAAATGCTGTGAGTGCCGTATTTTCTCAGCAGAATATGGGAGAAAATAAAGAAGAAACAAACTATCCCATTAATGAGAAAGTGGAGGAAACTTCTGGTAGCCCTGATAATCCCCAAAACTCAGACACACCAAATTCTGACAAAGCATCACTCAATCAAATCCAAGATAAACAAACTAAGCAAGTTAGACGAACAGAATTAAATATTCTGATGGCATCAGTTCTGAGTCAGGAAAGCAACGAAGGCAGAATTGAAGCAGATAAAACCAGCCAGATGGATCTTATACAGGAGGGCAACAAAACAGTCCCTGAAGTGCACTCCAGTGATGATGAAGATGATGAAATGGATGATGACTTAACATCTTACACAGATGAAATTAGAGACTTAGTGATCATAAGATCATATTTAGATGATGAACACATAAATGAATTCATAAAATACCTTGGTCCTGAAAATATATTAAGGGTGGAAGCCATGTTTCATGACATGGAATCTGAACTGAAGCTAGCAAGAAAAAATCATATAAGACAAGACTATATTGACAAAGCTTTGGATGAAATCTTGGAGTCATCAGAAACATATATTCTTGAGTTTGTTGAGTCCATCTTGGACCAGAGGGAAGTAGGCAATGAAGACATTGCTGCCGCAGAAGAGGATATGCTTGACAAAGAAGCAGCTGTACTGGATGATATCCAAGAAATTGCATATAAGTTGAGAGAGAAACATTCAGCCTACAGTGATAGCACTCAGCTTGCACCTGGAGTTCAAGTAAAAGAGCAAGCTTCGGACTTGGAGGAAAAAGGTACCTTCTCTATTAGATTATGCACAAAACGCACCATTTGATCCATTGCATTTTGAAAATAATAGATAAAGAATTATACAAAATTATAGAATGATGTATGTCTTTTACAAAGAAATAACACCTGAACAAAATGTGTTGGGGACACTAGGGGTCCTATTATCATGCTGTGTAAAACATTGGGGGGGATTCTGGGTGATATTGCCCACAGCAACCAATCAGCAATTAGATTTCAACATTCACCTACAAGTTAGCAAACAAAAGCAAAGATCTGATTGGTTGCTATGGGCAACATCGCCGGTGATGTTTTTCTTCCGTTTTACATAGCTTGATAAATAGGCCCCTAGTGGTACCATTACTTTACTCATTCCATGAAACCTCTGTAAAACACATTGCTTCAGAATAAAGCCCTTTAATTACATAGGCTGTATTTTTGTTTTTCTAGAAGTAGAAATTTGGTTTCAACTTGGAGGCATGAAAGGAGGCTAAAAAGCAAATAAGTTAGCACTATGTAGCTCAGTAATTTTAGGAGAACTAAAGCCTAACTAAAGAAGTAGCTAGAAATGTTGTACATTATGTTCTGGTCTTCTGTACCAGCCCCAAGGCAACCACAGCCCATTAGCAGGGAAGATCTGTGCCCCCAAAGATGCCCCAGTAGCTCCCCATCTTCTTTTCTGCTGATTCACTGCACATGCTCTGTGCTGCTGTCACTTACTGAGCTTAGGGACCGACATACAATATACTGTATATACAGAATAGAAATGTCACAACATAAGGCTGCTTATTATTAAGATGGTGACCCCTTGTGATAAGTTTGAAGTCCTAATTCATTGCTGTTATTGAGATGTTGAAACTGAGATTCTGGTGCAATAAGTTCAATATGTGAAATATGTAATTTTTAACCATGTTCATGTTTAGGGTTTAGTTCTCCTTTAAACATAAGCTTCCAATTTATTTAAGAGGGGGGAAAAGTAAATTAGCACATTGGATCAATCACTACTAACCTATTTGCATTCTGTGCACTAGTACATGTAATGATAAGCCCTGTGAGGCCTCTATTCTCCAATAGAATCCAGTTCTACTGTAATAGAGTTGGACAACTTTAAGGCTTATCCAGTTCTACTGTGTATATTTTACAGTTGAACACCCAGTCCTGTAATTCATGCACAAGTAAGACCAGTTTTATGTAGACTGCATGTTAAAAGACTACAGCAGCCTATATACTATTTTGCATTAGAGCATCTTCTATACATCACTAGCCCTTTTACTCTTGGTGAATCCCCCTACCTATAAGTCCATCTTGGAACCTTCTTATTGTCTTTAAAGGGTTTGTTCACCTTTGAGTTAACGTTTAGTAAGATATAGAGACTGATATTCTGAGACAACCTGCAATTGGTTTTTGTTTGTTTTTTTATTATTTGTGTTTTTTTGAATTCTTATAGCTTTTTATTTGGCAGCTCTCCAGTTTGCAATTTACTCTGGGCTGGTTGCTACAATTCAAATTATCCCAGCAACCATGCACTGATTTGTATAAGAGACTGGAATATGAATAGGAGAGAGCCCAAATAGAAAGATGAGTAATACAAAGTTGCAATAACAATACATTTGTGTCCTTTACAGAACATTTGTTTTTTAGATGGGTCAGTGACCCCGATTTTAAATGTGAAAAGAGTCAGAAGAAAAAGGCAAACTATTAAAAAAAAAAAATAGTGATGGGCAAATTTGTCCCATTTTGCTTCACTGAAAAATTCGAGAATTTACAGCGAAATTTGCAAAGCTGCGGAAAATTTGTGAAACGCATTGAAGTCAATGGGCGTCCGAATAATTTTTGTGAATTTATTCGCCGGCGACGAAATGCGGAAATTCGCACCTGGCAAATTAAATTTGGATATACCAAAATTACTGCAACTTCTCTAAATTATATTCATGTGTGCAATTTTCTGTAGATGAGCCACCTAATGAGGAAACCCAAGAGAAAGAAAAACGTAAAGATTCAGACAAAGAGGAAGATGTTGCTGAGCAGCACATAGAGGATAAAAAAGGGGCTTCTGAGATGGAATCTTATACTGAGAAGAACATAGAACCCCCATCCCTTTCAGAGCATGATGTAAAACCCTCTGAGGCCTACACACCACATGCACATCCCACTGATGCCATACCGGAGGAAACAATCCTAAATGAAAACGAACCTGAGCAAGGTAACTTGCCTTACCATTCTTTTGGCTCAGGGTGTAGGAGGAAGGAAGTTATTGTGGTTCATTTACTATCACTGGCCAAAGTTGACCCTGTGCAGCAGTCCAGATAAACCATTCAGCAATTGTCTTTGAGCAGTCTGTTATGGGTAGAATGATGACAACAACTAAGCATTACCCTATATTTGTGCCCTCTGTCTTTATTATTCTTCAATAAATAAAGCAAGGGAAAGCCCATGATTTTTGGGTTGTGTTTTTTTTTTTTTTTTTTTTAATCCATGTAAATAAAAGCATACCCTTCCAATATTAATGTCTGCTAAGGGGAAGAAGAATAAAATATGTCTGTGAATAATATATACAGTTAGTTATTTAATAAACTCCTTTTAGTAAAATTCGTGTTTTTTTAATATAAAATCAGAATTTTAAAAAACCACAAATTTTTTAAACCCCGAGGATGGAAAAGTCAGAATCTGAAAATTCGGCATCTCAGACCTGTCAAGGTTGCATGTAAGTCAATGGGAGAAGTCCCAATGATTTTTTAAAAAAACCTAACCTTATTATAATTGACCTTATTTATAATTGGAAAAAATCGATAAAATCGGTGCAGTTATATATATATATATATATATATATATATATATATATATATATATATATATATATATATGTGTATGTGTGTGTATATATATATATATATATATATATATATATATATGTATATGTGTGTATGTGTATATATATATATATATATATATATATATATGTGTATGTGTGTGTGTATATATATATATATATATATATATATATATATATATATATATATATATATATATATATATATAATATGTGTGTATATTTATATATATGTGTGTATATATTTATATATATATATATATGTGTGTGTATATATTTATATATATATATATATGTGTGTGTATATATTTATATATATATATATATGTGTGTATATATTTATATATATATGTGTGTATATATTTATATATATATATGTGTGTATATATTTATATATATATATGTGTGTATATATTTATATATATATGTGTGTGTGTATATATTTATATATATATATATATATATATATATATATATATATGTGTGTATATATATATATATATATGTGTGTGTATATATTTATATATATATATGTGTGTATATATTTATATATATATGTGTGTATATATATGTGTATGTATATATGTATATATATATATATATATATATATAGTCAAATACAAGAGTCCTCTGCACTCAACCCATTATCAATATATTTAAGACAGCGACATTTTGTGCATACTGCTACTGAAAAATGCCTTACCCTTTAAACAAAACAGGGATTGTTTGTCCATATATTGCAATATATTTAAGCTGGCCAACTACGTCAAAGTCATCCCATATCTGGCCAGTCCTATGCTCAATTTTATCTGATTCATTAAGAATTCTATTGCTTCATTATATATTTTTTACAAAGGGACTAGGTTTTACCTGCAACTTACTTGCTGCTTTCAAAGTAAACCCCCATACTTGGCTGCCCTTTTATTAGACACCAGTGGGATCACCTGACTATAGCTGGGAAGGGTGGGAGCTACAACATGGAGCTGGTCACTGCTCCTGTATAACTATAACAAACAAGGGAAAGTTGTGCTCACCACTATTTTTTAAAACCATTAGGCGGGGGTGCAATGAGGGTGTGACCACAAAATACATATAGTCAAATACAAGAGTCCTCTGCACTCAACCCATTATAAAAACAATCCCTGTTTTGTTTAAAGGGTAAGGCATTTTTCAGTAGCAGTATGCACAAAATGTCGCTGTCTTAAATATATTGATAATGGGTTGAGTGCAGAGGACTCTTGTATTTGACTATATGTATTTTGTGGTCACACCCTCATTGCACCCCCGCCTAATGGTTTTAAAAAATAGTGGTGAGCACAACTTTCCCTTGTTTGTTATATATATATATATATATGTATATATATGTATATATATATATATATATATATATATATATATATATATATATATATATATATATATATATATATATATATAGTATATTATATAATAATAAAAAAAAAAAAATATCAAATTTTTCGTGTTTTTGGAATTCGGACTTTAATAAATAACCCCCTAAGTGAACATTTTGTTTTATATATGAAAACAACTTAGAATTTAATCCTACCCATGGAGCTTGTTTGGATATAAATTAAGTATATAACATTCAACATCAACATTATTTATACAAATAATATGCTAAGCTGATTCCTTCTTTTTATTCAGAAATGACTGCTGAAGTGGATGTCGAGAGGAATGATTTTATCACAGAGAAGGTCACATTGCCAGAAGCCATCCAATTGCTAACCAGTTTACTCAACACTACCAAGCAATCACTTGGCCCTTTCACAGAATCGGTAAGTGGTTTTAGCTCTTGCACATAGTTTGTATATTCCTTGCAGTTATCCTGGGTAAAAGAGTTATGTTATTTTAGAAGTGTGGTCCTGTGGCTCACCAGCTGTTTCTGAACTACAACTCCCAGATGTGTTTGGAGTTGGGGGTAAATATGGACATTAGGAAATAATTTTCTTCATGTAAGCCTAAAAGTGCCAATAGCTACAGTACTTTACACTATATTATGCACTTATTTCAGGTAAAAGTAACCAATGTATAATTTTGACAACAGTTCATACAAAATAGTGGGAAGTCCAGTCTGCATGATTTCAGCCTTTCAAGGAATGCTGGGAATTTGCCATCAGCAACAGCTGGAGGGCCAATGATTAGACATTTTTGTTGTTCTTGGGTAATATGGCCTTAAAGAGCCTTAAGTTTGAGAGTCTCTGGAAAGGAAGGCATTTTCAAAAAACTTATGGGGTAATACTAGATGCAAAGTGTAAGCCAATCCTAGCAACCCATAGTAACCCAGCACCAGGTAGAATTTGTTTTAATGATGTGTGGGTCAGCAAAAACTTTAAGGAAAACTATACCCCCAAAATGAACACTCAAACAACAGATAGTTCATATCATATTAAGTGGCATATTAAAGAATCTTACCAAACTGGAATATATATTTAAGTAAATATTGCCCTTTTACATCTCTTGCCTTGAGCCACCATTTCATGATGGTCCGTGTGTTGCCTCAGAGATCACCTGACCAGAAATACTTCAACTCTAACTGTAACAGGAAGAAGTGTGGAAGCAAAAGACACAACTCTTGTCTGTTAATTGGCTCATGTGACCTAACATACAGTACAGTGAATCCTACGATCCCAGGGGGCGGCCCTTATTTTTTAAAATTGCAATTTTCTATTTCGGATTACCCAATGGCACATACTACTAGAAAAGTATATTATTATGAAAATGGTTTATTTACATGAAGCAGGATTTTACATATGAGTTGTTTTATGCAATATCTTTTTATAGAGACCTACATTGGTTGGGGGGTATACCCGCAAAAACTTAACCTGCACCTGCCTGCAAAATGTTTCCATTGAAGGACCCCCGCCCAACCTGTACCTGCATCTTGTGTATGCTACTGTATGCCTCTGTGAATCTTCAGGAGTATACTTCCCCAGTCTGACATGCAACCCTAAAACCCTAATCTGTAATGGATGGCCAAATTTCAATCCAAACTCACCCCAACTGCAGATCACTGCAGGTTTCGGGCCTTTGACATAATATCAAAGGCTATTGTGATACTAAGCTCTATTGTTAGTATAGGTATGGGTATATAGAATTTAATTAAAAGTAGGGAGGGGTATGTGTATGGATGCTGGATTTTCATTTGAAGGGGTTGAACTTGATGGACTTTTTTCAACCCAATTGAACTATGTAACTATGTAACTTGCACATCACTAATTTGCTGTCAGCCATTTAAAAGCATAATTTGATTGGTTGTTGTGGTTGGTGTTGAACTAGGCCTCATAGGGACCACCTAATATCAGGGACCCACTCTCACAACACACTGATATAAACACTGCTTATTGTAATAGATAGATCTAAAACTGTTGTGGAAATGGAGAAAGGGCTGATGGAAATTACCTTTTACTGGGGTCCACCAGAAGATCCTCTGGTACTCTGGCAGGCCAAATTGACCATGGCTATGGATTCAAGACCTGAAACAAATGCTGTTTTTGCATTATCCCTTATTGATTCAAAATACTATGTGATCTCAGTGGAATTTGCTTAAGAAATTGGTTTCTTAAACAGTCACAGAATTACACTCATACACAAGGACTACTTATTGATGTATTTAGTATAAAAATAACTATGCAGTTTCTTCAGTTTTGAGATTGAAGTGTAATCTTAATACAAATTGTAGGGCTGGCTCTACCAAGGGGGCAAGGAGCAGTGGCAGAGAACCTGAAGATCAGTTAGCACAAGAATTAGGTAGAACGGACATTTTGACTCGAGATTGATACACAGAAGTCTAGTTTGAAGGTAATTTATGGTGAGATTTGGGATATTTGCTATACTAGACATTTTTGAAACTATGGCTTCAGACACGTAGCTGCCATTACAAGATGTCTAAAAACCAGGACATGTCTAGGTCACATAGGGCTGTTTGTGGTGATCAAATTGTGGAATAACTGTTATTACTTCACTTAGTAGCTTGTGGAAATGCATATGCCAAAAGAACAATCTTCTCATGAGCCATAAGATCTTAGAAGTCCACTATTTGTTTGCTTAGAGCTGTCAATCACTAAGCCCAAGCCTTTGGAGATTGAATTCACTGCTTTATATGTTAACTCTACCTATTTTAGCTGAGCTTTCTTTTTTTAAAGAAGTCCCACCTGCTGCCCCATTAGCTGTTTCTTTTTTGATGTACCATTGGTGTCCAGGTTATAAATACTTATAGAGAACAGGTTTCTCTACTATTTAGTTTAGGGACACACCTTTAATCCTTAAATACCAGTAAATCTCTAGATTATGGTCTTTCGTGTGCAGGGCCCTTAGAACAGTATTATATAATGGCATTATGTATTGCCTTTAATTAAATCATAATCCAGATGGTGCCAAACGACAAGCCCCTAGCATCTAGCTCAGTAATGTAATGTTTACAACACCAGTACATAGATGCCCAGCATCAGACTGGGGGGTGAGTGGGCCCACCGAGTCTGCTACATCAGGCCCTCCACCAGCCTCGAATCCCCGCAGGCCTCCTGACCCATCAAATCCCCTGCTGTCCTCCTTAACCCCCCCTCCATTTTGATCAGGCGGGGAGGTCAGAAAGGAAGCAGGAGGCCAGGAGTCGTTTGTAGGTAGCTTGGACGGCCAAAAAGTTTTTTTCCCGCTGTCCCGCCAGCCCAGTGAATGCCCGTTTTGCCCATATATTAATGTGGGCCTGGGTAGCATGACCATGTGCTGTACAGAATAGAAACTAAGAGACTTTGGTACAGGCATTTAGAGGGTGGATCAGGATGCAGATACAGTGGAGTGCAGTGGCCATGCTCACACAGCTTTTCTGCCTGTCTGTTTGTCCTGCTGCAGAATCCCAGTCTATGTTTCAAAGATTCAGTGCGCTGATAATCATTGGATTTCCGAATGCCTAAATATAGAATACAATATTTGGTGTATTACCCTCTAAATACAATATTTGGTGTATTACCCTCTATAAATTGAAATATGCACTTTTTATTTTACTCACATACGGATCTTGGTTATGTGCGTGTCAGAGAAGTGATTGCCACACATCACAAGGTGAGGGGAACGGTGTCTCTTCAATCTACAAAATGAAAAGCTGTAATGGTGAAGTAATGTCAGATATATATACAAAATGAAAAGCTGTAATGGTGAAGTAATGTCAGAACTTAGGTTTGGCCTGCGGGCCATTGCACTTACCGGGCGCACAGGGAAAGCCTTGATAATGTATAAGCTGCCTTTTTGCCGGTTGCTGCTCGTTGGGGTGGATTGTGGCGGCATCTTGGTTCAGAATCCCAGTCTGCCACTGTCCTAGAGAGAGACCATCTCTAGCCAAAATAGCCCTTATAAAATTTAGTCTAACGCCCGCTTTCCATTGAGCTGTATGTTTGTGATATTAAGCAATGAGTGCTTACAAATATTAACATAATATAATCTGCCATAGTGTGGGTTAGACAAGCTCTGGTGATTTCTTTCTGCGTTTCGCGTACAAATTGTAGCCAAATATTGCCTATAGCTGCCATCCATCCTTTAAAACAGGGAATCATTTACAGGTGTATGTTAATAGGCTGGGGCTTAAAACCTCTCTGCTTTCTCACTAGAGCTCCTGAGTTAAGGGTAAGTGCACTGTTGGTCTTACTACTCAGTCACACTGTTTGCTAAGGGGACTTGATTTTTAAATGCACAACATATTTAGAATGCTAATGATAGTGTAGGATTCGCTTACAATGAGGGGCCTTGACTAACCTATTTTTTGTAATAATTATTTTTAAAGGCAAACTGTGCTGGCAATTTTCTCTCTTTTTTTTTTTTTTTTTGTGTGGCTTCTTGTCATTTATAGCGGCTGGTCAACCTCAGAATGTGGGTTAGACAGAGCATTGGCAATTTATTTCCGTGTTTCATGTATAAGATAGATATACACACGCACACACGCACGCACGCACACACACACACACGTACACGTACGGGACCTATTATCCAGAATGCTTGGGACCTGGGGTTTGCCGGATAACGGATCTTCCATAATTTGGATCTTCATGTCTTAAATCTACTACAAAATCATGTAAACATTAAATAAACCCAATAGGCTAGTTTTGCTTCCAATAAGGATTAATTATATCTTAGTTGGGATCAAGTACAAGATACTGTTTTATTATTACAGAGAAAAAGGAAACCATTTTTAAAAATTTGGACTATTTCATTATAATGGAGTCTATGGGAGATGGCCATTCCGTATTTCGGAGCTTTCTGGATAACGGGTTTCCGGATAAGGGATACAATACCGTATGTATGTGTGTGTGTGTGTGTATATATATATATATATATATATATCTCTATCTATATCTATCTATATATCTATCTATATATATATATATCTATCTATATATATATATATCTATCTATATATCTATATATCTATATATATATATATATATATATATATATATATAGTAATGAAACAAAATTACTTACACACGAGAACTTGTTCCAGAGCAACGATCAAAGTTCAGTTATGTCAAGAGAGTAATTGCCAGTCAGCATCTTCTGCTACTACAAACAGTAAAACTGAGGAATTTCAGCATAAATATCATGGCCTCTGTAGACCAATTTAGGTTCCTGTAAGCATCAGCTGATGCCTATTTGATTTAAAACAAATCAAATACATTTGTGTTTGTGGACTGTATTTTACCTGAATGTTTAAAAGATCAAATAAATAAAGTATCACATAGTGCTAAACCATAAACACTGACACAGAGAAGTGGGTTACGACCTAGGTGTCCCTCTTTGCATTCATTCAGTGTGTGTACAGACACAGAACAGAAACATAAAGCTTTATGAACTTCTCTGTCATTCACTGTATGGAAGGCAAAAGCTCTGGAAGGTGAATGCAGACTTTATGGTAAAAATTGAGTGCTCTTTTGGCAATGGAGGATTCAAGACCTGAAGTATGCATATAATTCACAACTGCCAGAAAGCATAGAGAAGCTGGTGGTGCCAAGAGCAAGGCCTATCAATGGAGGGCATTATGCAAACAAATAAACTGTGTTAAATTATAGGTTATCAGTCAAACTTATGCAACAAATGTTGTTTTTTAACTGGTAAAATACTAAATCCTGCACAGGATATTTAGCTGGAGGGGGTCGGGGCGGTCCACATCGCCCTGGAGGGGGTCCGCTCTGCACTAGAAGAGCTGAATTTCTGGGTTGAAAAACAGAAATTCGGCTCTTAGTTACCAGGCGCGGCATCTTTGCTCCCATTGGCAACCAGGGGGGGCGCTGCCACCTGAGGCAAGTGTCTCAACTCGCCTCATTGGTGGAGCACCCGTGTCCAGTTTTTAAATTTTTGTGAGCTGCACTTCATAGTAATCTGTCTAGAACTTTCACCTCACTTGGGTTCAGATTTGGCTTGAAAAATCTTAAGGCCAGTGCCACACTGAGAATCAAGCAGTAGGTGACTTCTGATTGCTCCTGGGTTTTCACTGAGGCACGGCAGCGTGGGAGTTGACACAATGACGATTTCAGCACAAAAATGCAGGTTTTGATGCCTATCTGTGCTAAAATCTGCTGAGTGTGTCTGCATGCAGGCAAATACAGTGCCTCTTGGTGCAGACACAGGAGTGAGAGCCAGTGGATCAGCAGATTCTTAGCCTGCATTTATTTGCCCAGTGGGGCACTGCCCTGTTTATATCTTGCAGGACTACGTATCCCTGAATTTGGTGCATATGTTATGTTTAGCTGGTCATGAGCATAACCAATCCTGTCATGTGTTCCCTTTTTGAGTTGTCCTCCCACTCTTACATATCAGTGATGTTACAAAGACATAGCAGTAACCTGGGGACTGCAGGGAATAAGCTGAGTTTGTTTCCCTGTACTGTTTCTGAAACCTTCTTGTCCCTTGACCTGGAAAGCAGCAAAAATGTTACATGTGGTACCAGTGAGGCATTGAGCAGTTCCCAGCTTGTTCTGCCAGTGTGAAGAAATCATTAATATACTGGCAAGAAAAGCAGCATTACATAAGCTTGCACATTTGGTAAATATCTAGGTGAAGCTCTGCATGCAAGGAAAAGTCAAAGCCTGAAGGCTTTCATGACTCAAAGCTGAGCAGCAACCACTTCCCTTGTTTCTGCAGCCTGTGCAAGAAACTTATTCCTAGTGGCATTGTTGCCCTTTAGACATATCCGCTAATTTGGCTGGAGAAGTGGAACTCTGTGTTTCTTAAAGCCAGCTCTTTATTTAGACTTAAACAGCCCAAAATAAACAGATATGTAACTGATCCTTTGCAAATCAAATGGCATTACCTAATGCCAAGCTCTTTTGTTGTTCTTGTGACTTGTCTTGTTAAAGGAGAACTAAACACTAAAAATGAATATGGCTAAAATGGCATATTTTATATAGTGAACTTATTGCACGAGGCTAAAGTTTCAGCTTGTCAATAGCAGCAATGATTCAGGACTTCAAACTTGTCACAGGGGGTCACCATCTTGGAAAGTGTCTGTGACACTCACATGCTCAGTGGGCTCTGATTGGCTGTTGAGAAGCTAAGCTTAGGGCTCGTCACTAATTATCCAGCAGAAAATGAGGTTGGTCTGTAATATAAGCTGATGCTACAGGGCTGATTATTAAATTCTGATGCTAATTGCACTGGTTTCTATTCTGCCATGTAGTAATTATCTGTATTAATTACTAATCAGCCTTATATTGTGACATTTCTATTCTATGTGTACTGTATATTGTGAGTGGGTCCCTAAGCTCAGTAAGTGACAGCAGCACAGAGCATGTGCAGTGAATCAGCAGAAAAGAAGATGGGGAGCTACTGGGGCATCTTTGGAGACACATATCTTTACTGCTAAAGGGCTGTGGTTTCCTTGGGCTGGCACCGATGCCCAAAATGTAATGTACAACATTTCTAGCTACTTCTTCAGTTAGGCTTTAGTTCTCCTTTAAGGTTTGGGCCACACCAGAGCCAAAAACCACTCTGATTGATTTCCACCTACTGCAGGCAGTAGCAACCTCTCTGTTCCTCATCCAGAAATAATTAATTGGAAGCAGCACCAACAGACTCTATGGATTTCGTGGAAGAAGTTCAAATCTCCGCATTTTGATCTGTAGTCTGTAAAGGCTGCTCCCTATTCAAGATTTCTGTTAGTGGCTTTCGGCCTCCGTGGAAAATACAGTGAGAGAGTAGGTAGTGGGATTGCTGGGAATTGTGACTTTGTAGCTGATGAAAAGCTGGATGGCTGCAGGTTGGTGGTCAACTCCAGCCCAAAACAGATTTTTTTTTTCTTTAACAAAAGAAAATATTCAAACATTCCATTGTACAATAAACACATTTTAGGGGTTCATATTGAGCTTGGAAAAGCAATAACTTTTGAAAGCTGTATTTATTGTCTGCAAAGTCGGTTCAGAAGAGACAATAAATACAGCTTTCAAAAGTTATTGCTTTTACAAGCTCAATATGAACCCCTAAAATATGTTTATTGTACAATGGAAAGTTTGAACATTTTCTTTTGTTAAAGAAAAAATAAACGGTAGCCCCTTGATTAACAGACGTGAAGATCTGACATTTTATCAAGTCAGGACAACAGGAAGGAGAAACGAATAACTGCTTTCAGCTGCAATTGCATGTGACTTTAAAACCAATGCTTAATGAAAGAATATTCGAAAGTTGCGTAGAATTCTATATCTTCTGGTAAAAAGTGTTCTTTGGTGGATTTCCTCTTTAACTGGAAAGCTCTTTACACACTGAGGGATGCTGAGGAGGATGCTGGGAGCTGGAGTTCATGGAAAAGGTTTGCTGTGTAGCTTGTTCCGCATTGGGAGGAGGAAAGTGGTGCGAGATCACGCGGCAGCATGCTATTAGCTAAGCACCTGCTCCGTAGCTCCAATCGCAATAACTTCCTGGGCACAGAACGCCGATCACGCGGCACAAAGGCTTCTAATATGGATTAACAGTGACCGGGTCCACTTCCCCTTTACCCGGGTCCTTGCGGTGCAGCTACCGGTTCTGCACCAGCGGAGGCGGCACTTCCGCTTCGCTTCCGGGTGGCGCTGGGATGTGACGTGTCCGGTTGGAGGAGAGGTCACACTATGGTGACGTGTTGTTGTGGCAGGAGGCGAAGTTCAGTGCAGCTGAGGGAAGAGGTAGTGAAGGTGAGCTGTGTATGCGCGCGTGGGTTGGCAGTGTGTATGGAATGGGGTTCGCTGACTGTGTACAATTGCGTGAGTTGGCAGTGTGTGTGTCTATAATGGGGTGAGCTGGCAGTTTTCTGTATAATGGGATGAGCTGGCAGTTTTGTTTGTGGACAGTGGGATGAGCTGACTGTGGGTGTGTGTGTGTATATATGATGGGATAATCTGAGAGTAGAATGGAGAGAGCTACCTGTGTGTGTAGAATGGAGATAGATGGTAGTGTGTGTGTATATCATGGAGAGAGCTGGCAGTTTGTGTGTATATCATTAGGGATGTAGCGAACCGCCGCCGATGTGTTCGCGAACGCCGTTCGCGAACACCGGCAAAATTTGCGAACAGTTCGCGAACTGTTCGCGAACTTCGAACATCCGAAAATCGTTCGATTCGAAGGATTGAAATCGTTCGATCGAAGGATTTTCGTTCGAATCGAACGATCGAAGCCATTCGATCGAATGATTTCATTCGATCGAATGCTTCGATCGTTCGATTCGAACGAAAATCCTTCGATTTTAGCGGTCGAATGGTCGAACGATCGAACGATTTTGACGCGAACGCCTATTGGCGAACGTCGCGCGACGTTCGTGAACTTGCGGCGGACGCGAACAGTCGAAGTTCGCGCGAACTAGTTCGCTGGCGAACAGTTCGCTACATCCCTATATATCATGGAGAGAGCTGGCAGTTTGTGTGTATATCATGTAGAGAGCTGGCAGTTTGTGTGTATATCATGGAGAGAGATCATGGAGAGAGCTGTCCGTTTGTGTGTATATCATGTAGAGAGCTGGCAGTTTGTATATATATCATGGAGAGAGCTGTCAGTTTGTGTGTATATCATGTAGAGAGCTGGCAGTTTGTGTGTATATCATGGAGAGAGCTGGCAGTTTGTATGTATATCATGGAGAGAGCTATCAGTTTGTGTGTATATCATGAAGAGAGCTGGCAGTTTGTATGTATATCATGGAGAGAGCTGTCAGTTTGTGTGTATATCATGAAGAGAGCTGGCAGTTTGTGTGTATATCATGGAGAGAGCTGGCCGTTTGTGTGTATATCATGGAGAGAGCTGGCAGTTTGTGTGTATATCTGAGTGCACTGGCAGTCTTTTGTGTATGTTTGTATAGAATGGAATAAACTGTCAGTGTGTGTGTGTGCATATATAATATAAAGGGATGAGTTGGCAAGGTATGGTGTATAACTGTATAATGGGATGAGCTGAAAGTGTGCATGCAAGTGTATAATGAGCTGGCAATTTGTGTGATTATGTACCTGTCACAGGAGGGCAGTATAAATATAGCTGTGTGCTGCACAGAGTTTTGGTGCAGTGTGTGTATGTGTTAAGGCAAGTGTATGTATCAGTAGGGGAGGTGCTAGTAGCTATGTATGTATTGCCAGTTTGTGTGTGTGGGAGGCAGGTGTGTGAGTATCATTGGTAGGAGAGATGGCATTTGGCTCTTTGTCAGGCCATGGGACAGAGTAATCAAAGTGTGAAATTAGAGCTCACTACTAAATAAAGTCACCCACTTTTGTTCGTTCCTATGGAATTTTTAGAAATGTATTTATCAAATGTCGATCTGTAACTTTCACTCATTGATAATGAATAGGAATGAATACAAAGTGGGTTGAGGTTTTTCTGTGGCGAACTCCAATTTCACACTTCAATCAATCTGCTCCTATGTGTATGTCTTTCACAGAGGCAGGCGTGTGGATCAGCTGTTGAGTAGATGACACAGTTACGGAGAGAGGTGTATTTATCACTATATGTGGGTCTTGTTAGTCTGTCTGTGTATTGTTTTTCACTGGGATAAGAGTGCAGATGCTAGTTTATTGTGTGAGCAAGGTTTCAGACTGTTTAAGAAAAGGGAAAGATAAACGGAATGTTACGGGGTGGGGTACCTGTGTGTGTTTATCTGTATTCCTGTACCTTTTGTTTAAAATGATTGGAAGCTTAGTTTGGATTATACAGACACATGCTTATTATGTTCCATTACTTGGTGGATGGGGGGGGGGGGCAGCCTACACAGTGTAACTGGATTCATCCTTAAAGGGATGGTTCACCTTTAAGTAAACTTTTAAAAGTATAGAATTACACATTCTAAGAAACTTTTCAATTGGTCTTCATTATTTATTTTTTTATTGTTTTTTTTTAATTATTTGCCTCTTCTTCAGACTCTTTCCAGCTTTCAAATTGGTTTCACTGACCCCATCTAAAAACTAAGGCTCTGTAAGTTTACACATTTATTGTTATTGCTACTTTTCGTTACTCCTCTTTCTATTGAGGCCTCTACTATCCCTATTCCAGTCTCTTATTCAAATCAGTTCATGGTTGCTAGGGTAATTTAAACCCTGGCCACCTAATTGCAGAAATTGCCAATTGAAGAGCTGCTGGATAAAAACATGAACTCAAAAACCACAAATAATAAAAATTGAAAGCCAATTGCAAGTTCTCTCGGAATGTCACTCTCTACATCGTAAAAAGTAACTCAAAGGTGAAGAGGGAAAAGTAAAGAGGGGAAATTAGACCTATAATTGCTGTAGTATAGCGATATGTGAGCATTGGGAAAGTTTTATATGCTGCTGGCATTTGTGTTTTCACTTGCTGTGTGCATATTGGCTGCTGTTTATTTGGTGTGCTTGTGAGTATGGCTGTCCATATCAGACATTACAATATTATAATCTCCCTGTATTGATCTTTGGAAAGACCTTCATGGGCTGATGTCTCCAGAGTTAGCTGCATACCCAAGCCTACCATGGATTTAATGAATCAGGAGGACCTGACCACTTCCTCATCCCCAACACTGGGTGTAGGAGCAGACACAGAGATTGAGAACTCTCTGCCCATCTTTTATTCTCTGTTTATCTCCAGGCTTCTTCAGGTCAGTATCTAAGCTAGACAGACATCTGCACGTCGTGTGACGATTTGAGAGACATAATTACAAGCCAAATTACACATTCATTTATTGTTTGCTGCCCATGGCCAATTAGGGTGTTGGGAAGAGCTCTGCAGTTTATATCTCTGTTAGCAGGACAATATTTGCAAATATTCTGCGTAAAACATGCAAAGTAGCCTTTGCCACTCATGCAGCATATTTAGATTAATATAATAGTATTTCCTGCCCTCTTATCTTATTCATGCAAATTAGACTTAAGCAATTTCAGTTTTACTACCACCCAAGGCAGTGTGTAATTACTGTATACTGTGTCACTTTATGTGGCTTTGATCTGTACATCCTACAACTGCTTGTACCGATTTGAAACCGTTAGGATTTCAACACCGTCAAACAGGTGTGTCCTTTTACAGCTATTTGTCACTGAGAGGTTTCTAACCACAACTAGAAAACCAAAACCACAAAAACAGTCAAAATACAGTAGTTGGCAAAGCTTTTTAAATTCACTTCATATAAATATATTTCTCAAAGATGATGAGATAACCATAGGTTCAGTAAATATTGCAGTAGTGTGTTTTTTCATTTTCTGGATGTGCCAACTTCCAAATCCAATTTTTAAAGACTATCTAAAGTTCTGTCAATGATCCATGTTCCAGACAAGACGGACCGAGAAATCGTCCACAGTTGCAAAGGCAGGCAATAACTGACACGTGAAACAGTGTAGTAGAAGTCAGCTCCTTTCCAGCCTGCAGTTCCCCCAATAATGTAACTGGAGTTTTGACTGAAGGAGGCCTGGCTTCTGCTACATTGTTGCATAGCTCGTCCTCACTGCTGCAACAAATAGAAACATCCACCAGATACTTCTATAAGTAGCAGTAACATTAACAACTAACTTTAAAATATACATTTTTTTATTACTATGTACTGTATGCTTTTCCTTTAATCATGCAGACCTTTCCTTGTAAAGTTTTCCTTTAAAACATTATTATTCTAATTTTCCCGTAAATATGTCAAAGCAAATACAGTGAGATCAGTAGCCCCCTCAGGGACTAGAACCAGTGAGTGTCAACTGAGACCAACATCTTCCCAGCTATGTTTGCTCATTGCAAATGTACAAATGACCTGAGACAATTAGGCTGTCTTGCTTGTTAGTCTGTTTACAAATAGCCAATCACCTTGGGGTTCTGCTATCCTGCCCCCTAAACTCCTACCGCTGCTTATTACCAAACTAGGGCTGTTGGTCACTTCTTAAAGGAACAGTTCAGCGTAAAAATAACTGGGTAAATAAGCTGTGCAAAATAAAACATGTTTATAATATAGTTAATTAGCCAAAAATGTAATGTATAAAGGCTGGAGTGACTGGATGCGTAACATAATAGCCAGAACACTAATTCCTGTTTTTCAGCTCTCTAACTCTTGAGTTAGTCAAAAGGGGGGCCACATGGAACATAACGGTTCAGTGAGTTTGCAATTGATCCTCAGCATTCAGCTTAAATTTAAACACAACGGTTACGACACATGTGCCCCCCCCTCAAGTCACTGATTGGTTACTGGGCAACAAGGGAAACATCAGGTGACAAAAGTAGATTATGAAGCCAACTAATAGAGCTTAGTTTCATAATTAGATTGTGAGTGACAGCATTCACCTCTTTGCTTGTTTCCTTTTGCAGCAAATGATGTGGATGCAAGATAATTGTGCTATATAAAGACATTTATATGATAATTTCATGACCAAGCATCCTTGAACATACATAATTATTTTTATATACAGGTTCTTGCTTTTTAAACGTGTACGCTTTGTGTTGTCCTTTGTCTTTAAATGACCTTCACATACAAGGTTGTAGTGAAAAGTTGTAGGGCTAGATAACTAGCAGTAACTGACCATAATTTATCTTTGTGTAAAAATAGTTATTCACAGAGATACACTAAATATTTGTTTATGAATAATTTAAAGGAGAACTAACCCTTAAAAATGAATATGGCTAAAAATGTATGTATGTTTACGTAACAAGGGAATCGCCCAGTGCTCCAAAAAATAGATTTCTATGGAAGTGCTTCCCCTTCCTTTTGTGTTGTTTGTGCCCATTTTTTTAATTTTAATCCTGATTGGCCAAAATGCTTACTTGGGACATTTGTCACAGGGGGTCTCCATCTTGGAAAGTGTCTGTGACACTCACATGCTCAGTGGGCTCTGAGCAGCTGTTGAGAAGCTAAGCTTAGGGCTCGTCACTAATTATCCAGCAGAAAATGAGGTTGGTCTGTGATATAAGCTGATGCTACAGGGCTGATATTAAATTCTGATGCTAATTGCACTGGTTTCTGTACTGCCATGTTGTAATTAACTGTATTAATTACTAATCAACCTTATATTGTGACAGTTCTATTCTATGTGTACTGTATATTGTGAATGGGTCCCTAAGCTCAGTAAGTGACAGCAGCACAGAGCATGTGCAGTGAATCAGCGGAAAAGTAGATGGGGAGTTACTGGGGCATCTTTGGAGACACAGATCTTCGCTGCTAAAGGGCTATGTTTGCCTTGGATGGTACAGAAAACTAAAACAATGTACAACATTTCTAGACTACTTCTTTAGTTAAGCTTTAGTTCTCCTTTAATACTGACTTGTGGCTTTCTTGTGCCTTCTGCTCTCAGTATTTTCATTGTACAGCCCTGTGTGTCACTTTCAGCTTTCAGGGTTAGAAAATAATGCCTGCCAGGTGTCAGTTATAGGTGGCTGGTTGATGATATGCAGCCATAGTCATCACTGTGGTATATAGGCATACAGTGTTATGTATGGCCTTCCAACCCTACCTCTCCCGCAGTGCAGGATTAAATGGCAAATCTGAGCAGAACGATGGTACAGCTCTGTAATGTGCTGCTAGGAATCCAGATTCTATTTAATGGGATTATTTTCCACAGTTTTAAATAAATGCATTTGTTTTTACTTTTATTGACATCTTTGTTATGTGCATACTATGGAAAGGTTAATTGTGCCAGTCTATATGTCTCATGTCCCTATAATTGTTAAGCAGTAGAGATAAGTAAGCAAGAAAACCAAAGAAGGTTGTAAGTAGAAAACCAAACCACCATTATTATAGAATACATAATTTAAAGACAACTGAATAAGAAAGTTTGCTCACCTTTAGAAATCTTAAACTAAACTAAACCCCCTCCCTTTAACTAGTTGAAAACTGCTCAGAACTAAATTAGTTTAATATGATGGGCTGTTAAAGGAAAACTATACCCCTCAAACAATGTAGGTCTCTATAAAAAGATATTGCATAAAACAACTCGTATGTAAAACACTGCTTCATGATGTAAATAAACCATTTTCATAATAATATACTTTTCCAGTAGTATGTGCCATTGGGTAATCATAACTAGAAAATTGCCATTTTAAAAAATAAGGGCCGCCCCCTTACAGAATTCTGTCTTTTGCTTCAACACTTCTTCCTGTTACAGTTAGAGCTGCTCTATTTCTGGTCAGGTGATCTCTGAGGCAGCACACAGACCATCACAAAATGGTGGTTCAAGCCAAGAGATGTAAAAGTGCAATATTTACTTAAATATATATTCCAGTTTGATAAGATTCTTTAATATGATCGTTTATATCTGTTGCTCAAGTATTCATTTTGGGGGTATAGTTTTCCTTTAATGTTGGAGACACATTGAATATATACGTTTTGTGCCTGGAGATTTGAATTGACTCTGGGGTATTTGTAAGGTCATTGATGATTTTTTATTTCAGCTTATTTCAGCACTGCCCGAAGATATCCGACCCGGCCCTGATTTCCACGGACTGCAATGGGAAGCAGTGATTGTTACAGGCTTCATTGGACTGATAACTGTTATCATTTTGTTCTGGAGAACCTGCCTATCAGTGAGTATCGTTTATTTTTGTATGTGTAGCACATTTAAGCTGTGACGTGAATATATTATGCGACAGGAACCTCACCGTTAATCTTATCAAACAATATTATTTGCTTTGATTTAAATTTGGTTTGTCAAGTATTTTGCCTATATATTTCCAGGTGTTGTATGGGGGCTTTTTCAGGATGTACCCACAGCTGCAGGTTTTAAATTGAAGCGATATAGTCATCCCTATAAATATAAACACTGGCGCAGAGACATGTTTTCATTTGCTGGCAGGCACACACAATATTTTCCTGGCAGTTGGATTGTAAGCGGGAACATCCTTCCTCCTATGCATTGTGTATAAATACATACATATTGCAGGCAAGAAGCAAGCTGTTTTGTAACAGCATAGCCTAAATTGCTGCCTTTAGGAACACCTACGCTGTTCGATTTCTCAGGGAGCTGGGCTGTAAAGCACATTTTTTTAAGGTAATGAATGGAATGGCCAGGAGCTCCTGAAGTCAGTGCTGCTACACAGGTAGAAGCAGATATTAGCTGTGACCACAAAGGCTAATAGCTTCACCATTGTTTCCTGAGATGTAACTATGGTTAAGCACTTTGTACAGGTTGGGGATCTGTTATCTGGAAACCCCTTATTCAGAAAGCTCCGGATTACAGAATGGACTACTCCCATAGACTCCCTTTTATCCAAATAATCCAATTTTTTTAAAATGGTTTCCCTTTTATGTGTAATAATAAAACAGTAGCTTGTACTTGATCCCAACTAAGATATAATTAATCCTTATTGGCAGCAAAACCAGCCTATTGGGTTTATTTAATGTTTTCATGATTTTCTAGTACACTTAAAGGAGAACCAAACCCTTAATTTTAAAATCCGACCGCCATCCCTGCTCCCTCCCAGCCTAGGTGTTACCCCTGGTAAATGCCCTTACCCCTTTACTTACCCCTCAGTGCAGATTCTGTGCAGAGGAGATCACCGGCACCATCTTCTCTTCGGTAATCTTCGGTTCTTCTTCCGGCGATTTGAAAATTTCTGTCACTTTCGCCGCATGCACATAGCAAACCGGAAGATTGCTCCAACTGTGCATACGCACAAGAGAAGAAGATGTTGCCCATGAACTCTGCTGCACAGAATCTGCACTGAGGATTAAGTAAAGATGTATGAGCATTTACCAGGGGGGTAGGCTGGGGGGGATCAGGGAGGGTGGTCTATGTAGAGTAGAGGTTTTTATAATTAAGAGTTTGATTCTCCTTTAAGTCTACTAGAAAATCATGTAAACATTAAATAAGGCTGGTTTTGCTGCCAATAAGGATTAATTATATATTAGTTGACTATGAAGATTTTCATTCATCCAGGTCATAGTATATCTAGTATAGGTCAATCTAAAAACAACTGGACTTGCTGAGTAATCAATGAAGACGTTTCACTACTCATCCGAGCAGCTTCTTCAGTTCAACTGACTGGTGTGGGAAGTTCTCGGCATTGTAAATGGATTAGTGGAAGAGTTTATATGCCGAGAACTTCCCACACCAGTCAGTTGAACTGAAGAAGCTGCTCGGATGAGTAGTGAAACGTCTTCATTGATTACTCAGCAAGTCCAGTTGTTTTTAGATTGACCTATACTAGATATATATTAGTTGGGATACAGTAAAAGGTACGGTTTTATTATTACAGAGAAAAGGGAAATCATTTTTTTTTAAAAAATGGATTATTTGGATGAAAGGGTAGGTTTTTTTTATAATTAAGGGTTTGGTTCTTCTTTAAGGTATGAAGATCCATATTTCAGAAAGATCTGTTTTCTGGAAAGCCCCAGGTCCTGAACATTCTTGATAACAGGTATGGAACCTGTTATCCAGAATGCTTGAAGTCTGCGGGAGATGGCCTTTGCGTAATGGAGTTTTTAGGATAACTTGTTTCTGGCTAATGGATCCCATACCTGTACTGTATACGCTAAACCCCCTTTGTGATCCATTGACCAATGATAGCTTACAGCATATGCAGAATGGTCCTATGCTACAGGGGTATCACTTACTTCTCCTAACTGGTAGGCTATCCCAGCAAACTGATATTTGTAGTGTTGTCCTTTCTGCCATTAGTAATCAGTGAGATTCTGATAACTCTTTGACATTCTGCCATAAAGCACATGAGTACTCCTATTTCAACAGGGAAGCAATGGGGCAGCCAGCAAGAGGGTTAGATATTTATTTATAGGTTTTGTAACTAGGCCTCATTTATTGGCTCAATTAAGGACCTTGTTTAAATCACAACACAACTGTGCTTTCCCTATATTTATACATATAGCTGCTTCTTTTACATACCATGTTCAGAGAGATTAAACCATTATATTCCAATTCCCCACATAACTACTGGGATACTTTTTTTTTTTTTTTTTTTTTTTTATAACTGAAGCTGCAGTTTTATGGGTGATCACTTCTTGGCTGAATATTTACACTGTAACCGGACGTTTTTACAAAAGTATGAAATATTGGATGTAAACACACAACTTACATTTCCTGTTCGCTTTCCATATATTAAGCAGTCATCAGATATTGTCAGTTTTTTTTAAAGTTATTTGTAAAATGTGTCTGCTACTGAAACAGTGTATCTTCCTTGGTATTCTCTGCACTGCAGGTTATGACTTAAAAGACACATCAGAAATTGTCTGTTTTTAAAGTTATTTGAAACAGTGTCTCTTCCTTGCTGTTAACTGCACTGCTGGTTAAGACTTTTAAAAACAACTTAAAACAACACAGCAGACACCAGCTGACATTTTCGTGAATTTATGGCATTGTAGGAATTGAAAGACTTCTACTACATTATTTCAAGAATCGGAACCTGTCCTTTTTTATTAAGTGATCATAGGAATAAATGATTTGTCCCTATAGTATAATCTATTATAGGGACAAACATTGGAAGATACTTGGCTCCACACACTGGTAGTCAGTTTGGCCAATAGAGGCTCTGATACACTTATTTGTCAGTCTCCCGAACAACTGGATCAGGCAGATGACCACCCCAATTTCCATTCCATCAGTGATCATTTGTGTGGCTTAAAGGGGTTGTTCACCTTTGAGATAACTTTTAGTATGATGTAGATTGTGATATTCTGAGACAATTTGCAATTGATTTTTTTTTTTTTTTTTATTATTGAAGGTTTTTGAGTTATTTAGCTTTTTATTCAGCCGCTGTTCAATTTGCATGTTAAGCAATCTGGTAACTAGGGTCCAAATTACCCTAGCAACCATACATTGATTTGAATAAGAAACTAGAATATGAATAGGAGAGGGCCTAAACAGCAGGATCAGTAATAAAAAGTAACCATAACAATACATGTGTAGCCTTACAGAGCATTTGTTTTTTAAAAGGGAGTCAGTGACACCCATTTGAAAGCTGCAAAGAGTCAGAAGAAAAAGACAAATAACTACAAAACTATAAAAAAAAAAATAATGAAAACAAAATTAAAAAAGTTACTTAGAATTGGCCATTCTATCACATAACCACCCCTTTAATTTGAATTATCAGCACAGGCAGGAACTTTGTGCTAAGAAAGATACTTTGTATCCAGTCCCTTAGACCTCACAACAATTTTCAATTATCAAAGTGCTGAAATTTTGCCCTTTTATGGCCAGAGACCTGGAATGGAGAAACAAACTCAACCTTTGTGTACATAAAGTTTAACATTACTACGTGTTAAAGCCTTCAGTTGAAATGCTCCACTGGCTCAGCCACGTCAGATAGGCTGATATTTACTGTACAGATAAGGCACTGCATAATGAAGGTACTTGACAGTCTTTTTTTTTTTTTTTTCCTTTTTTGTAATTGTTATGTCCCTGACATTTGTTTTTGTTTGTTTTGTTTTAGGTCAAAAGTAGAGTTTATCAAGGTAACCATCTTAGAATATTTTATGTGCATGTAACTGCTGTATGTAATCTCCCACATTATATTATATTTTAAGGGGCATGATACTGATGAGTTTTTGTTCTGGCATCAAATAGGGGTGTATTGCTTTTCCTTCTGGCTAAAATATTGGTACTCCTACAGCTCAGGAATTCCTGGTTCAAATGTTACTGAATTGGATTATTATTTTGCATAAGCAGGTAGAATGGTATTTGAAAGCCAGCATATAGAAATAGGTAGATATATGGAAGTAAATCACACCCAGGGCCGCTATTAGAAATCACGGGGCCTCATACAACAAAATTTAGGGGCCCCGTCCAACCCAGATTCCACCCACTCTAGATTCCACCCACTCCACACCACAGTTAAATTACCCACAGGTAAAACCCCCCACACACACAAGTTATAAAAAGCCATTGATGGTCAGGGCCCCCTTATAAGTTAAAAAAAAAAACTGTGACACCAGTTCCCCCCGTAAAAGATTTTGTCTAAAAAAAATTGCTGTTCGGGGCCCCCCTAAAAGTTTAAAAAAAAAAAAAAAGTATTGACCAGGGCATCCCTACAAGTTTAAAAAAACTTTGGCACTGGGCCCCCATAAAAGTTTTCAAAAAAACACTGTCGCCGGGGCCCCCCCCCCATACAAGTTAAAAAAGAGAGTATTTTTTTAAAAAACATTGGTGGCAGGGGACTATAGAGTATTAAAATAATACATTGGTGGCCAGAGGTTTATTAAAATTAAAAAAAAAAAACACACATTGGTGTTCAGTAGAACTGAACTGGTGGCTTCAGGACTTCAACCTTGGCTCCCATCGTGACTTTGGGTCTTTTCATGGCTTTGTTTGGCTCCTTTCTTGACTTCTGGTCTGTTTAGCGACTTCAGGACATCAAGTTCGGCTCCTTTCGTGACTTTGGCTCTTAATAACTCTTTGACATTCTGCCATAAAGCACATGAGTACTCCTATTTCAACAGGGAAGCAATGGGGCAGCCAGCAAGAGGGTTAGATATTTATTTATAGGTTTTATAACTAGGCCTCATTTATTGGCTCAATTAAGGGCCTTGTTTAAATCACAACACAACTGTGCTTTCCCTATATTTATATATATAGCTGCTTCTTTTACATACCATGTTCAGAGAGATTAAACCATTATATTCCAATTCCCCACATAACTACTGGGATACTTTTTTTTTTTTTTATAACTGAAGCTGCAGTTTTATGGGTGATCACTTCTTGGCTGAATATTTACACTGTAACTGTAGCTGGATGTTTTTACAAAAGTATGAAATATTGGATGTAAACAAACAACTTACATTTCCTGTTCGCTTTAAAAAAACTTTGGCGCTGGGCCCCCATAAAAGTTTTTAAAAAAACAGTCGCCGGGGCCCCCCCCCCCCATACAAGTTAAAAAAGAGAGTATTTTTTTAAAAAACATTGCTGGCAGGGGACTATAGAGTATTAAAATAATACATTGGTGGCCAGAGGTTTAATAAAATTAAAAAAAAACACACATTGGTGTTCAGTAGAACTGAACTGGTGGCTTCAGGACTTCAACCTTGGCTCCCATCGTGACTTTGGGTCTTTTCATGGCTTTGTTTGGCTCCTTTCTTGACTTCTGGTCTGTTTAGCGACTTCAGGACATCAAGTTCGGCTCCTTTCGTGACTTTGGCTCTTTTCACAGCATCGGGACTTAAATTTTGGGTTTTTTCATGGCTTTTAGTCTTTCACAGCTTCGGGACTTTAACTTCGGCTCTTCGGGACTCCCCCGTGCCCCCTGACGGTGGCCCTGCCCACGCGCTTATATATTACTGAATGTTTATTGGGAAAATAAATACGGAATTAGAAAAACCAAGCCTCAGATCTGAAGGTTATTCTCTAGTACCTGCTGAAGAAGTTTGAAAAGAAACACGCATAGGCTGAGCTATGTATATTTATCCGTTTCAGTAAATGAAAAGCAGCTGGCAGAGAAGATCGCAAATCTGATGAAGGAAAAAAGCGAGGCCTTCGAAAAAATATCTGAATATGAACTAAAGGTAATCTCTAGACCGGTGTCAGAGCTTTCATTATGTGTCCGTGTCCATTCTTTTTGTCTAAATGACTACGTATGGTTCTTGCACGCAGATAAAGGAAGCCAAAGAGTCTGAGTCCACTACACAGAAGAAGAGCACCCACCTGCTTTCTGAAACTGCAGCTCTCAAGGTAAATCATTTCAAGTGAGCAACTTGTCCTCTTCATCTAGGCAACGGGCTCTTTTACTTGGGGTTGAAGTACATCACCGTTTACACCACTTCATGGTTTATGTACATGCTGCATAGGTGCACCTAGAGAGAGATACATGTTTGGTAGGAAATTAAGAACTTGTGGAGGGGGAAAAGACACGTTGTATAGTGTGAACCGTTTGCTTTTTTTGGTTCTGCATATGACTGGGAAACTATTGAAATTAAAATATGAAGGAAAATTCAGTCTGTAATAACCCCCCCCCACCCTGGGTAGACCCCCCTCCCTCCTCCCCCAGCCTACCTGCCCCCTTGGGCAAATGCCCCTAATTTTTTACTCCCCCCTCCATGCAGATTTTGGCCTCCGAGTTCACGGCTGCCATCTTTGTGTCTTGACGGCATTTTCGGCGCATGCGCAGTTGGAGGAAATTTCCGGTCCTGAACAACTGCACATGCGACGAAAGTCACAAAAATTTTCTGTAATTGTTGTGACTTTCCAAGCATGCGTAGTCGTTCGGGACCGGAAATCTACAACTGCGCATGCGCCGAAACTTCTGAAGTAAGAAGATGGCTGCCGTGAACTCTGAGGCCACAATCTGCACAGAGGAGGGGAGTAAAAAATTAGGGTCATTTGCCCGGGGGGCAATTAGGCTGGGGGGAGGATGGAAGGGGGTCTACCCAGGGTAGGGGAGGGGTTTTTTTTGTTTTTTTTTTTATTACAGGTTGAATTCTCCTTTAATGTAAGCTTCAGCATAATGAAATAAGAAACTTTCTAAATATTAAATATTCTGCATCGTTTCTAAAATAATCAAGTTTATGTTCACTATTCCTTTCTCAGCATCTGTTTCTCATCATTCTGCCTTGATGCAGTTGGTTGTCAGATAGTCATTGACAGTTAGTCATTGACAGTTAGATCCAAAGTATCTTATGGGGGGGATGGCTTCCTTTCCTAGCAGATGAATTTGAAAGAACTGATTCCAGGACAAACAAAATAACTGCCTTCTGCACAAATCCTTCATGTAGAGAGACATGATGTCTGGTGATTTCTACTACATCTTGTAGGCAAAAGAGAAACAGATGCTGAGAGAGGGATAGCGAAGATAAACTTGATTATTTCAGAAACAATGCAGATTATTTAATTGATTATATTTAGGAAGTTTCTTATTTCAGTATGAGGAGGTTAATATTAAATTGTCATTTTCGTGATGGTTACCCTTTTAAGTAGCTCTGGATTGTTTATGTAGCATATTGCACAGTGTTTTCATGTTCTGTTTGGGATTATTAGACATTTTCTACATGTATAACATTGTAGAATTAGTAACCTGCATCAAAAATATGGCATTATAAGTTGGAAACCGTTTTGACTACAAGCATAGAATATAAAATTGCCTCCCAGTTTAATATATGCATGTTTGGGCAATTCTGAACTTGACAACAGACTCTAGTATTTCACTAGTGATCGATAATCCTAGGCTTTCAATGAATGCAATGTGCCTCCCTGTTTAGCACCTTGAAATATTATTTACATTGATTTTCTACTCATCCGTGCTTTTACAGGCCACCATTAAGGAGCTAAAGGACTCCAGCAAAAGTTTAGATTCAAAAATGAGGAACCTAATGAACGAACTAGCCTCTCAGAAAGAGCAGAGCAAGACGAAACAGGAACTGGTGAGAGAAGAATGACAACAGACTTTAATATTAAGGGGAAATATATCCTAAGCTGTTTATTTTGCAGTAAATATATAATAGACGGCCTAATAGTTTATTGTGAGTAGAGCATTGCTTTTCTGCTTTTTTCATTTATTTTAGCAGGGATCTGCTACATAGTCATCGCTGAGGTATTCTCCATAGACCATAAAGCAGCAGATCTTGTGTTCATTCATTTTCATTCATCTATTTAAAGGGGGTGTTCACCTTCCAAACACTCTTTTCAGTTCAGTTGTTTTCAGATTGTTCGCCATAAGCAAATACTTTTTTTTGAATTGCTTTCCATCTTATATATCTTTGTCCCTGCTGAGCAGAATCTCTGGGTTTCATTACAGGCAGCCTTTAGAATTGATACAATAGTTGCTAATACCCCAGAGATACTGCTGAAAAATGTATCCGCTAAATGTTGCAAAATTGCACCTGAATTATTGAGCTGCCAGACTCAAACACCAGAGACAAACATTCAACTTTAAACTTAGATTTTGGAAAAACACACAAAAAAAAAAATAATGTAAATTAATTGAAAAAAGTCTTTATTTCTAAGGAACAATCTAAAAACAACTGAATTGAAAAACGTGTTTAGAAGATGAGCACAGAGCTTCCATCTATGGAAAGTAGTACCCCAGCCCTAGAGATAATCTTAAGATCATCTATATGTTGCCTTCTGTAACTTATTAGCTTTATTAGAAAAGTCTGCTTTTTATTGTTTAATTTGTTATGTTTCATGTTTGTGAGTTTTATTTTTTTTAATGTAATTTCTTCATTAAAAATCTTCACGGCAGATCAGTGAGGGTCAGAAATCCATAGAGAAACTTCAAGATAATCTTTTGGAACACACAGTTGAACTGTCAGAGGTGAGATTCCTTCACTACATGTTATCATGTATGTCACAGACTAGTCTTTGGCTGCATCTCCCATTTCCCTAAGTAAGCCAGGGTCTGAATAGGGTGATGGAACGGTTGTTAAGTTGAAGTGTGATATTAAACATGCCACTTTGAATTAGATAACTTGCTTGATATACCAAACCTTAAAGGGATCCTGTCATCGGAAAACAACATGTTTTTTTCAAAAGGCATCAGCTAATAGTGCTACTCCAGCAGAATTCTGCACTGAAATCCATTTCTCAAAAGAGCAAACAGATTTTTTATATTCAATTTTGAAATCTGACATGGGGCTAGACATTTTGTCAATTTCCCAGCTTCCCCTGGTCATGTGACTTGTGCCTGCACTTTAGGAGAGAAATGCTTTCTGGCAGGCTGCTGTTTTTCCTTCTCAATGTAACTGAATGTGTCTCAGTGAGACATGGGTTTTTACTATTGAGTGTTGTTCTAAGATCTACCAGGCAGCTGTTATCTTGTGTTAGGGAGCTGCTATCTGGTTACCTTCCCATTGTTCTTTTGTTTGGCTGCTGGGGGGAAAAGGGAGGGGTGATATCACTCCAACTTGCAGTACAGCAGTAAAGAGTGATTGAAGTTTATCAGTGCACATGTCATATTACTTGGGGCAGCTGGGAAATTGACAATATGTCTAGCCCCATGTCAGATTTCAAAATTGAATATAAAAAAATCTGTTTGCTCTTTTGAGAAATGGATTTCAGTGCAGAATTCTGCTGCTGGAGCAGCACTATTAACTGATTCATTTTGAAAATAATTTTTTTTACCATGACAGTATCCCTTTAATGAGAATAGCAGTTAACATAACATTTACATTACTTTCTTGACATAGTAAGTGACTATTCGTGATCATGAAGACTGATGGATACTCAAGAAAATAGGACGCTCTTTATAAGCTATATATATTCTTGTTTTGTAGCTTCAGGTAACTCTGAATGAAGTAAAACTGAAAGAGGCAAAAGTGCGAAATGAACTGCGGGGTTTGAAGGATGAGAACTCCAGACTCAAAGAGACCAAGGAGCAGGTATGTGATGTAAATAAATATATCTATAGAAGTCTGACTGTTTCTCCACAAGCATATACAACTAAGTGGATTTACATTCACCTGTTGTTGATGGTAACAGAAGATCATAAAATGTAATTGTTTTATTACGGGGCATAAGAATATCTGCTCTCATTTATGCCGTTTTTTATTTGCTAATATATTCCACAGCACAGTAAATGGGTGTATACCATGAAAATACAGATTGCATAAAAAGAAAAACAACGGATAATTGATAACAAGAGGGAAAGAGGGCTGCACCCAAAACTTCTGTGTTTGTCCAAGTGAAGACACACAGAGTGCAAAAACGTGTGTGTGTGATTTTGGTACTGAAATCTGCTCTGTTTGTCTTTACCCAGGTCAGCACAGTGGTACAGACAGGTACAGACACAGAAGACAGCAGATATGAGCAGCAGTGAGGTGGAGGGGGGGGGGGGTTCTCAGCTTGCTCTTATATGTTGGCCAAGAATCAGCCCAGTGTGCAGTCAACCATACACTGTAAAAGACTATTTGAGTGTTGACCAAGGGGCATATTTTGCCTTTGTTCATCAATTTCCACTAAAATTATTGTTTATTCGGTTATGTCCAACCTGTTTAGCTGCTGAAAGAAGCTGAAGGGTGGAGTGAAAGACAGAGAGAACTCAATGAGCAGATAGAGCTACAGCAGAAGTCTCACAAAGATCTGGAGGAATCCCTGGCCTACAAAGAAAATGAGATTGAGGTAGGCTATTTGTGTATAGAAGCATCATTACCTGAAAAGTATTTTTTTCCCTACTTTAGGAGACATTAAGATTCTGTAATTAAGAAATGACTGGATTCTGTGTATTGAAATTTTGTTATTAAGAAGACTCAAAATTAGCAGCCAAGGTTACCACAGAACAGCCATTGGTCTTATATAGTATTATAAAAAAGTAGTCTGGTGAGAAATCATTAGGAGGCTTGTTGCTAGCCAGTAATGAGAAAATAGCTGCTTGGCAAAGGCTGAAACGGCAAAAACTTAACAAAACCCTATGAAAAATGATGCTTATGGAAGATAAATATATTTATTCTGCTTTTAATATTTCCTTAAAGGAAACCTATACCCCCAAAATTAATACTAAAGCAACAGATCGCTTATATCAAATTAAGTGGCATATTAAAGAATCTTATCAAAATGGATTATATTTAAGTAAATATTGCCCTTTTACATCTCTTGCCTTGAGCCACCATTTTGTGATGGTCTGTGTGTTGCCTCAGAGATCACCTGACCAGAAATACTGCAACTCTAATTCTAACAGGAAGAAGTGTAGAAGCAAAATAGAGGACTGTGTATGTTAATTGGCTTATGTGACCTAACATGTATGGTTTGTTTGTGTGTACTTTGAACCCTAGGGTCCCTATTGCAATTTTTTATTTGTATTACCCACATACTACTAAAAAGTATATTATTATGAAAATGGTTTATTTACATGAAGCAGGGTTTTACTTAAGAGCTGTTTTATGCAATATATTTTTATAGAGACCTGTTTGGGGGGGGGTTAGTTTTCTTTTAAGGCAAATCCATTTTAGAAACCAAGTCCCTATCATTTACTACGGTGCAATGGTATGATAAGATGGTGCCCCTGATTGGGTTGAATGATGCTATTACAACTAATATTATTGGCCCAACAATCTACCTTTAATTTATTTTCACGAATATCTGATCCATAGGTTTTGACCAACTGCATCATGCAACTAAAACATCTTGAAGAGGACTCAACAATGGTAGAAGATGGGAGCCGGCAGCAGCCAGGGGATGCGGATTTAGCAAATGGAGAGGTTCCAGGTAACCAATTTTTGTTTTCTTGCAAGTTTCATAGCGTTTCTGCTGCATACTATCCTTGATGTAAAAGCTGTTGGGTTAGTGTTTCATTATCATGTTTTTGCTGTAACAAACTTAATTTGGTCAGAACTTACTATTTTGCAGACTTGCTCTATGACCAAGTACCTTCACCAATGAAGAATGATGGGATAAGGGATGTTAAAAATCCAAAGTGATTTTATGTTTCTGTTTTTTCTTTCATGTGTGCCATGCCGCTTATTTACCTGTGGATTTTTTGTTTGAGGATTTTAACAAGTACTTTAACAAGGAAAGAAATGAGTGTTATAGATTCAGAGCAAACAGAATCTATACAGCTAATCTGTGCTTATTGTAATGTTTCATTCTAGAGAAGCAGAAGGAGAAAATGAAAGCACAGATTAAGCAGATGATGGATGTCTCAAGGGTAAGTATGAGATTGTACTTTATTTGTTTGGTTTCCATAGGGGTCTATTGTTGTATGATGCACTTTACAAAATAAACATAACATATTACAAAATGATGTTAAAGGAATAGTAACACCAAAAAATGAAAGTGTTGTAAAGTAATGAAAATATAATGCACTGTTGTGTTTACTTCAGAAACACAACTATAGTTTATATATACAAGCTGCTGTGTAGCCATGGGGCAATGTAACAACAAATGGAAGAGTTGTACAACACCATATTTCTTGCAGGTGGGGAGCTTACCCCTTTTATTTTTCACCACCGGTGTATCAATGTTTCGAGGGGGGGTTTCACCCTCCCTTCATCAGGATAAACACACAGTGCAAACTAATACATTTAAAGCCTTGCTTTACACACCCATAAACCCATAATTCCCAAAGTCCAATGAGAATCCAAAGTGAGGCTTGGTATTCTGTCCAAACCAACCCCATTTTGAAATGTCCATTTTGTGGTGATTGAAAAAATCTTTTCAAGGTAACTTTGCCATTAACCAAAGGCAGTTCATTCAAGCATTCAATAAATACAGTTCTTTTGATCAATGTTTATGTGTAATAATAAATATTATTGGAAAATGTACTATAAGTATAACTACTCACAGCCAGCAGGGTATATTTACGATTAGCTCTACCAATCTTTCTCCCGCTGGCCAGATTATCGGTGGAAAAGAAAATAAAAGTGTCAGTATCATAGGAAAGGAGAGGAGGTGCGGAAATGTTACATTTTAGCCATGGGGGAGGCCATTCAAAGCTAAAAAAGGAGAAAAGGAACCAATAACCGATAAGCTCTATAGTATACAATTGGATTCTTCAGTACTTATTTGTCCTTGAATGGCTGCCCCCATGGCTACAAAGAAGCTTGTTTATATAAACTTATAGTAGTACTTATCTGTTATCTACTGTGTATCCTGTGCTTGAATGGCTGCCCCCATGGCTACACAGCAGCTTGTTTATATAAACTATAGTAGTACTTATCTGTTATCTACTGTGTATCCTATGCTTGAATGGCTGCCCCCATGGCTACACTGCAGCTTGTTTATATAAACTATAGTAGTACTTATGTTATCTGCTGTGTATCCTTTGCTTGAATGGCTGCCCCATGACTATACAACAGCTTGTTAATATAAACTATAGTAGTACTTATCTGTTATCTACTGTGTATCCTGTGCTTGAATGGCTGCCCCCATGGCTACACAGCAGCTTGTTTATATAAACTATAGTAGTACTTATCTGTTATTACTGTGTATCCTGTGCTTGAATGACTGCCCCCATGGCTACACAGCAGCTTGTTTATATAAACTATAGTAGTACTTATCTGTTATCTACTGTGTATCCTATGCTTGAATGGCTGCCCCCATGGCTACACAGCAGCTTGTTTATATAAACTATAATTGTTTTTCTGAATCAAATGCACCAGTATTGCCAGTACAGCAATAGTACATTATATTGTCTTTCCTTTAAAAAGCTTTCATTTTTTGGTGTAACTATTTGTAATACATTAAGGAATGGGAATTCTGTAATCAAAAAAGCAATGATCAGAATTCAATTGTCTGCTGCACAGACAATTATGATGTTTACATGTAAACGTTAAATCGAGAAGGTGGTCTGGGATGAACCTATGATCCCTGCCCTTTGCAGCCTTCTCCCTGGGCTTGAGTTAGTCAAATGATGCTGTTTATATGCAGCCATTTGGTGTACCTAGACAACTGCAACATGACTCCTGTTGCTCTGGAGAATTACAGGAACTGCTCAGTGTAAAAATTAAACTGTAAAATAGGCTGTGCAAAATAAAAAATGTTTCTAATATATTTATTTAGCCAAAACTGTAATGTATAGAGGCTGGAGTGACTGGATGTCTAACATAATATCCAGAAAACGTATTTACCATGCAGCTATCTAACCTGCTACCAGTCAGTATGGGATATAACAGTTTAGTTAGTTTGCTTTTGAATCTGACCTGTGTCATAAGGTTCAAAAGTAACTGAGCAGTTATGTCTCATCCGGCCCCTTTCAAGTTGCTGAGGAAGAAGTGTTTTTGCCATTATGTTAGACATCCATTCACTTCAGGATTAGGATTTTGGATAAATTAATTCCCCAGTTTTATTTTTACACTGAACTGTTCCATTAAGTATTGCTGCAAATCCACCTGCATTTCCCAACATCAGGCATATGATGCTTCTGGATTCCAGAGAATCAGGGAATCTGACTGTTAGGTGCCTCCAGTGGCTGTTGATTACACTAGCTTCCTTTTCTTTTCTGCCACTCATTAACTTTTTATAACGCGTTTCCTGATCTCCCTTGTTTAGGTAAAAACGACATTATCAATAATTGAGGAAGAAACAGACCTCTACAAAAGAAAATTAGCAGATGAGGTTTCTGCACGACATGAACTTGAAGGTAGACATCTACTAGGCATCTGTACTACTGGCTGCTGTGTCCATCTTGAAATCAGCAAACCTGTAATAGACCAAATATTGATTTGGTCTGTGACAAAATATTGAGTGAACAAGTAAAGTTAATTGAATTGTTATTACAGTATATACTCGAGTATAAGCCGAGTTTTCCAGCCCCCAAAATATGCTGAAAAACTCTACCTCGGCTTATACTCGGTCAAGCGCAAAAACGGTCGTCCAAGAATAGTTGCCAGCGGCCAAGAATAGTCCCCGGTGTCCAAGAATGGTCGCCGGCATCCAAGAACGAGACGCCGGCACCTACAATGGGAGCAGAAACCCTCAATTTTTTTGTTTGAAACTTGCCAGAAGCTGCTGCATTTCTCACCCTCGGCTTATAATCGAGTCAATAAGCTTTCCCAGTTTTTGGAGGTAAAATTAGGTACCTCGGCTTATACTCTGGACGGCTTATACTCGAGTATATACTGTACTAACTTTCCTTATACTGTCCCAATGTAAAAACCTAAAAAGGTTATTATCTCACCAGTAATGTGTGGGGCCTGGGTGCTCATGCCCCAGACCTACAGCTCGAGTTGGTTCTTCCAACCAAAGAAGAAAACAGCAGGCACTCACAGATCCCACAAACATGCCTGTAAAAGAAAATCCTTTTGGCTTAAGGCCCATGTTAAAATCTAATTGGCCCAATGTGGCCCATAATGTGGGTGGCCAAGCTGGGCAATGGTCTGCTTGTTTGTTAACCTTGGGAAATGAGCTGAGACTTGTGTCTGTTTGCCCAACTTTGGCTGTGACTCTTGTGCCAGTTACCAGCAGTAAAGATTATAACCGTAGAATAGTTTGTTGTACGGTGTAGAAAGGCATAAACTAAGAGACATTCCACGCAGAGCCCCTAACTGGCAAAACTCATGAGTGCATTCCCCTTGATTTTCTGATACAGGGAAACAGGCAAACTTATCAATTAATCTTTAGCAATAGATTGACACCCTAAGTGAAGAGCACCAGACAGTATAATTTCTTATTCCACCAAATATCAAAATTGAAGATGCAGGGGCTGTCGCAATAATATAAAACACAATTTGGCTGGTTAATTTGATTTTCTCATTTTAAAGGTGTAACCAATCAAAGTTGTAAATGTATATGTGTCTCTCTTATATAGAACAAATTAAGCTACTTGAGCATGACAGCAGTTCTGTGCAGTCAGACAAGACACGCCTGGACAACGAATGCAGAACTCTGCGTCAGAAAGTTGAAATCCTCACTGAATTGTACCAGCAGAAGGAGATGGCTCTGCAAAAGTAATTATGGGCAAGGGGCAGTCACAGCATGTGGTGGGAAGAGACCAAAATATATGCACCTTTTTGCATATGGTACCATGGAACACCGTTCACCCATGAAACCACTTGGGATCCTTAGTAGAGTCTGAGAGTGATAGCCTGGAATGGGGGAACATAGAAGCACAGAAGTGAGAGCCGGCAACCTGCATACAAGATATAAAAACAGGCAGCTCATGGTGCTCTGTTTAAAGGCAATGACACTGCTACAGGTCATCTAGTGAAGAAACATGAAAATAATTTTGATATAAAATTATAGAATGTGCAAACCCTTCTTCAGAGCACAAAAAAATATGGGAGGCGCATTAGAGATACATGGGTGGAAAGCAGGCTAAGCCCGTATACAATAATTTTATTATTGTGTGAGTTTATTCTTTAGTCCCTTAGAAATCTACCCTAAAAAAGGAACCTAAATCTAACTCTGCTTTAGTACATGGTGCACGCCCCATCTACTACTGCATCATTTTGGAAACATCTGCACTTTCACTGTGCATATCTCGATATATTCTATTAAATAGGAGACAAAACTTGTTTTTGCTTCTAGGAAACTCACGCAGGAGGAGTTTGAGCGCCAGGACAAAGAACAAAGGCTGACTTTTGCTGATGAAAAGGCCATTGAGGCTACTGAAGAAGTCAAAATCTACAAGTAATTATTTTTTGCTTATGTCTTGAAACTGTGATCAAGGGGTACATTTTGAAATTGTGATTAAAGGAGAACTAATACCTAAAACTAATAGTTTGGCTAGAAATGCTATATATACTGAAGTTATTAAACCAGCCTAGAGGTTCAGCATCCCTATAGTAGTAATGATTCTATGTGTACTTTATATTGTGTGTCGGTCCCTAAACTCCGTATCTGACAGCAGCACATAGCATGTGCAGTGAATCAGCAGAAAAGAAGATGGGGAACTACAGTCACACGTTTGGAGACACAGATCTTTACTGCTAAAGGGCTATGTTAGCTTGGGATGGTAAAAAAGCATAAAACATAATGTACTGCATTTTTGACCTACTTCTTCAGTTAAAGGAAAACAATGTAGGTCTCTATTAAAAGATACTGAGTAAAACAGCTCATGTGTAAAACCCTGCTTCATGTAAATGAACCATTATCATAATAATATACTTTTTTAGTAGTATGTGCCATTGGGTAATCATAAATAGAAAATTGCCATTTTAAAAAATAAGGGCCACCCCCTGAGATCGTAAGATTCACTGTGTATACATACAAACCACATGTAAGGTCACATGAGCCAATTAACAGACAGAGTTCTGCCTTTTGCTTCCTCACTTCTTCCTGTTACAGTTAGTGTTGTAGTATTTCTGGTTAGGTGATCTCTGAGGCAGCACAGATAGAGTCACGAAATGGTGGCGCAAGGCAAGAGACGTAAAAGGGCAATATTTATGTAAATATATATTCCAGTTTGGTAAGATTCTTTAATATGTCATTCAATTTGATATAAACTATCTGTTGCTTAAGTATTCATTTTGGGGGTATAGTTTTCCTTTAAGCTTTAGTTCTCCTTTAAGGTATAAATTGTGATACTTAAGTATCCAAATCATTACTGATGTGAAAGTGGAAATTTGGGATAAATGTGAGCCACTAATCAAAGTGGGGAAGAACACACACACAAGAACAATCTGCGTCATTTCACAATTTTGACCAATTGTATTTGATTTTGTAGGCAACGAATTCAAGAAATGGATGAAGAACTACAGAAAACAGAAAGGTCCTTTAAAAATCAGGTAGATGTCAGCTCCTGTGTCTCTCTATTTGTGGGTTACCTGTTTTATTACTTAAAGAAACAGTAACACCAAAAAATGAAGGCGTTTTAGAGTAAATAAAATAAAATGTACAGTTGTTCTGTACTGGTAAAGGTATGGGTTTGCATCAGAAACTATACTTTAGCTTATATAAACAAGCTGCTATGTAGCCATGGGATCAGCCATTCAAAGCTGAAAAAGGAGAAAAGGCACAGGATTCACAGCAGATAACAGATAAGCTCTAAAGTATACAATGGGATTCTTCCATGCTTATCTGATATCTGCTATGTGTCCAGCGCTTGAATGGCTGCCCCATAGCTACACAGCAGTTTGTTTACAGAAACTATAGTTGTGTTTCTGAAGCAAACACACCAGTTTTACCAGTGCAGGGAAACACTACATTATTTATTCATTACTTAAAAACACGTTCACTTTTTTATGTTACTGCTCGTTAAAGTAATTCAAACCATTTTCCGATTTTGCTTGGTGGAATAAGCCAAGCAACCAGTTTAGAGCCATTAAATAATTCTACAATTCTTCAAAATTGACTTCTAGTTGCAAATGATCTTAGTATTCAACTAAATGTTTAAATTGCTTAAGAACAAAGCTTGTAACCAGACATATTTCAATCCTGTCGGTAATAGTCAGAATTGTAGAAAGAAAACCAGCGCTCGTAGCACGAAGTTTTAGACAGGGGGAGAATGAGAAAAATAGTAATATAGTGTAGTACTTTTTATAGTATGACACACCGCTTAGTGCATAGGCAAAATTCAGATCCTATATAGGTGCCTTTAACCCTCTGCTCATCCACGCTGTACACCCTCTGCAACACCACTTTCCAGCATGCGATGTGTAAAGAAACAATGGTGGGGTACTTACAAACGTTTAAAAGAAATGTTTGCGTTATAATAATACTTCAATCGATGGTCTAACCTTTCCAGGTCCTATGGTTCTATAAAGAGGTACTCGACATAGTGTAAAACCATAAAGAAAATTTATTCAATCACAGAACGATTAAAATTGCACTCACAATGTTCTTTAAAAAAATGCGCATAAATAGTTAAAAGTCACCGTCTCTCTGGTTCCCTGGGTCTCACGTGCGGTTTGTAAAGATGATATTTAGCCGGCGTGTCTCCGCCTCGTGTTCCCTGGGCTCCTGCTGATGACGTCACTGCCCGACGCGTTTCGTCTTATACGACTTCCTCAAGGGCTTCCAAAGGTCTTACTGCGCATGCTCCTCTTATGCCGATGTTCCTCCTGGTGGGTTGACCTCATATCCGCTTCCTATTTCCTTTGTTTGAGCGTCCCCATGGTGAATTAACCTCATATCCGCTTCCTGTTTCTCTTTGTTTGTGCGTCTCCATAGTGACGCCTCGATAGCTTGTTAGAGGTTAACTTCCTGTGTTTGTTCCCATGGTGACCTATTCTTTAAAGCGTCTTTGTCTTGTCAATTTTACGGATAATTGGGGGTATTAAATGGAGCGATTGGCCGAATAAACATACATATATAATTATATCTAGCATATATGCATTAAAATAAGAATATATAAATAATATTTATATTCTTATTTTAATGCATATATGCTAGATATAATTATATATGTATGTTTATTCGGCCAATCGCTCCATTTAATACCCCCAATTATCCGTAAAATTGACAAGACAAAGACGCTTTAAAGAATAGGTCACCATGGGAACAAACACAGGAAGTTAACCTCTAACAAGCTATCGAGGCGTCACTATGGAGACGCACAAACAAAGAGAAACAGGAAGCGGATATGAGGTTAATTCACCATGGGGACGCTCAAACAAAGGAAATAGGAAGCGGATATGAGGTCAACCCACCAGGAGGAACATCGGCATAAGAGGAGCATGCGCAGTAACAGGAGCCCAGGGAACACGAGGCGGAGACACGCCGGCTAAATATCATCTTTACAAACCGCACGTGAGACCCAGGGAACCAGAGAGACGGTGACTTTTAACTATTTATGCGCATTTTTTTAAAGAACATTGTGAGTGCAATTTTAATCGTTCTGTGATTGAATAAATTTTCTTTATGGTTTTACACTATGTCGAGTACCTCTTTATAGAACCATAGGACCTGGAAAGGTTAGACCATCGATTGAAGTATTATTATAACGCAAACATTTCTTTTAAACGTTTGTAAGTACCCCACCATTGTTTCTTTACACATCGCATGCTGGAAAGTGGTGTTGCAGAGGGTGTACAGCGTGGATGAGCAGAGGGTTAAAGGCACCTATATAGGATCTGAATTTTGCCTATGCACTAAGCGGTGTGTCATACTATAAAAAGTACTACACTATATTACTATTTTTCTCATTCTCCCCCTGTCTAAAACTTCGTGCTACGAGCGCTGGTTTTCTTTCTACAATTCTGACTATTACCGACTGCAAGTCTGAAGGAGAACAGACATTTTTGAAACCGGCAGAAGAAGCAGACCACCCAAGACCTTAATATATCCTTTTGTGACTTTAATATTTCAATCCTGTGTTTTGACACTTTAGAACTTTGTAAAAGTAACAGGTTCTACCACTAATAATGCCAAAATGAATCTAAAGGAAAACTTTCCCCTTTAACCTCTAGGGCTTTTGCTAAGTTGGAAAAATTGGTCCAAAGGACCACTGATTGTGCCCTGATCGTTCTCTCTGTCCCTTATTGCAGGTATGGGATCCATTATCCTGGAATTCCCATATCAAGAAAGCTCCAAGTTAAGGAAAGGCCATCTCCCATAGACTCCATTTAATCCAATATTTTAAAAATTATTACCTTTCTCTCTGTAATAATAAAACAGTACCTTATATATGATCCAAACTAAGATAAGCCATTCAAGCACAGGATACATAGTAGATAACAGATAAGTACTACTATAGTTTATAGAAACAAGATGTTGTGTAGCCATGGGGGCAGCCATTCAAGCACAGGATACACAGTAGATAACAGATAAGTACTACTATAGTTTATATAAACAAGCTGCTGTGTAGCCATGGGGGCAGTCATTCAAGCACAGGATACACAGTAGATAACAGATAAGTACTACTATCGTTTATAGAAACAAGCTGCTGTGTAGTCATGGGGGCAGCTATTCAAGCACAGGATACACAACAGATAAGTACTACTGTAGTTTATATAAACAAGCTGCTGTGTAGCCATGGGGGCAGCCATTCAAGCACAGGATACACAGTAGATAACAGATAAGTATTACTATAGTTTATATAAACAAGATGCTGTGTAGCCATGGGGGCAGCCATTCAAGCACAGGATACACAGTAGATAATAGATATTCCATATTCTAGAGAAAATAAACGCCCTTTTACTGTAACAGTTGCGTTAAAATCGGTTTACTCTGTTTTTCAGATTGTGAGTCATGAAAAGAAAGCACATGAAAATTGGGTGAGTGTATTATCTATCTCCACCTTTATATAATTAAGTAGAAAAAACATTTCTAAAGAGTATTTATTTTATCTTTGTATGTATTTTCACTGAAATTTGATCAATATTAGCTTACTCTGTCCCCACAAATTTGAAGTGGCCTAGGTTAGAGAGCCAGTGAGAGCATTAGAATGTTTAGTAGGTCGACAGTCGGGGCTTAGAATGTTCTCAGTTGAGAAATTAGCAGAATAACGGCAAACATATAATCATGTAAATGCAGTGAGATCTGTAGTTTTAGTCATTCTACCTAGTAAGGTCCACAACCATCATGTGACATCACATGTGCAATTATTGCCTAAAAATGTGTACTTTTTTTTTTTTTTTTGGATGTAGCTGCCCTGAGAAGTGATTTCAGACACAGCAATTTTTTTGTCAGCCATCAAGGAACTTTTACTCATGGTTGTTCCACTGACCGTTAATGTTAATCCAGAGAAAGATATCGTCAATGATTAAATGCTTTTGTTTCAGTGCAGTTTGTTGTATTGCAAGTGATTATGATGAGTAATTGCGATCGCATTCACTTTTTTTTCCCCTCCTATCCCTGTGTGTTGCAGCTCACTGCTCGGTCAGCTGAGAGAACTTTGGCAGAAGAGAAACGAGAGTGTGCAAACCTGAGGCAGAAGTAAGAGAACATATAGAAGAGTAAGATTATTTTAGATCCTACATGGCAACAGAGTATATATAATATCAATTTATAATGCTTTTTCAGATTAATTGAAGTCAACCAAAGAATTGCAGAGCTCCAGAGAACTGCCATTGTGAAACCGATGCCAGGACGGCCTGAGCACCAGCAACCAGTAAAGAGAGGTAATAAGTGTAAATCATAGGGTTAAAGATTTATAAATATATAATCACAACATGGTTATCCAAAACACTGAATAAGCATTATGGGCCTTTTTTTCAGTTGTTTTCAGATAGTTCAACATAAATAAAGATTATTTTCAATTGCTTCCTATTTTCTATGTGTGACCATTTTTCTAATAATGAAGTTTGTTTTATTTTTTCACCTTATGGCTAACTGAAGCAGCTCTGGGGCGGGGGGTCACTGATTCTGTAACAGTTCTAAATTGATACATTTATTTGATACATTTTCTTATCTTTGTCCCTGCTGACCAAAATCCCTGAGTTTCATTACAGGCGGCTGTTAGAATTGATACAATAGTTACTAATATTCCACAGATACTGCTGAGAAATGTATCCACTAATAGAGCAAATAGTAACAGTTTAGAGTCTGCTCCTGGATCCACTGAGCTGCCAGACTGCAACACCACTGATGCAGAAATGTTAAATTTAAATTTTGGGAAAGTTTTTTTATTTTTTTAAAAAGGAAAGCAATTGAAAATAAGTCTCTTTATTTCTGGTGAATAATGAGAAAAAAAATGTTTGGAAGGTGAACAACCCCTGTAACAGCACAATATCAACCCCATTATTTTTTTGGCTGTTTCCAGCTTGCCTTTGTCTCTCTGTCAGCCTGGTGTGAGTGTGTGATTAGCCCATAGCCATTCCCTGTTATTGTAACTTGCACATATACTGTAGTCATGTGGACCTGTACTTATCTGGAAATGGATCTGGAATTTTTCTGTTACTTTATTTTTAATTTACTGCCCACTATATTGACCCCTAACAATTTTTCTTTTCTGTTAAATTAAGGTAATCTGAGCAGAGATGGCTCGTTTGGACCTTCCCCTGTAAGTGGGGGAAATCCTTCACCTCCTCTAATGATGGATGTATCAGGAAGGTCGTCATCTGCCAACCTCAGTAGATCTGAGGATCCTAAAGGTGACTTTGGTAAGTAGCATTCTGTTGCACACACAATATCTCCACTCCAGTGAATGCTGTTGCAGTAAGGGCCTGGGGTAGAGTGCTGCGCGGACCAATTTCTAAGACGCAACCCGCATATTTACCCACTTTGATCCGCTACCCAACCCGGACCCGCAACTGCCTTTTCCACAACCCGCCGACCACCATCAAACAGGAAGTGACGGTGCTGCAAACTGGAAGAGACATCATCAAAAGAGGGCGGGACAGAAAGACGTTTTGTAAAACTTTAAAAGGAGTAAAATATAGAAAATATTACATAAGATAAGAAATTTAGATGAGGCCCGCAACCTGCAGACCCGCGGGTATACCGGCGCCTGAAAATCTTCCCCTCATTCTACAGGGCACCCGCTTTTTGGGGGTAACCGCAGGTACCCGACCCGCTGCAGGGCTCTAGCCTGGGGTCATAATTCTGCCAAGAATTTCAAATATAAATAGGCTGCATGGGATCAGCTGCAGTGTGCAACCTTTCTCATCTGGCTAGTCTGGAGCACAAACTTGCTGCAATGCAAAACTTGGTTCTTTGTTTTTCCCACATACTTGTGAAAGTATCAGCTGATTCACTTGTACGGCCTATCAGATTGGCTGCAGCCGGCAGCATACTTAACACTAGATAAATCACCACAGTATTTTCATAATGTCATATAATGTGTTATGTTATTTAGCATTAAACTATATACTCCATGGTAATAATTATATCTCTCTCTAACATAAAGGTTCCATGGACATTCCACATGGACCAAGGCGTTCCCAAGCTGATATGTCTGGGAGAATCTCCGCACCAGGTGGGTAGCTCTCTAATAATTGCAGGCAGGTTTCTTCTGGTGCAGTTACATCTTTCAAAGATATCACATTTAGATTGAGAGGAACATAAGGGTTGTATTAGGTCCAGACTTAATTAGGAGAGTTACCTTAGGCTTCACACTTTAATATCAACATCAGCATTTATTTATATAGCACCGACAAGTTAATTTATAACTAGGGATGCACCAAATCCAGGATTCGGTTTGGGATTCAGCCAGGAGTTGGCCTTTTTAAGCAGGATTTGGTTTTGACCGAATCCTTGTTCCTGGCCAAACCGAATCCTAATTTGCATATGTAAATTAGGGGCAGGTAGGAAAAGCACAAAAGAAGAATTTTTTCCACTTTTGCCTTTTCTGCCCCTAATTTGCATATGCAAAATCAGATTTGGTTCGGTATTCAGCAGAATCTTTCACCAAGGATTTGGGGATCCTAAATAGTGGATTTGGTGCATCCCTATATATAACTGTTATTCAAGAAATGCTGTAAGGCAGAGAAGGGATATTTGTCTGTTAGAAGTTAGTGCTTACTTCTCCACTTCTCTCTGTTATTCGCACATTATAGGATATAGGCATTTACGTTGTTCTGTCTTCGGTATATCTGTACTGTTTACTTGACTTACAAAGTTGTAGCTAATAGAAGAAAGGAGACACCTTGAAGTATATTTTAATTCAAAAACTGGTATATACTAATAATTAATAGAAGGAAACCATTCTTTACATTGGTTAGTTCCAGTGTAACAGGAAACAGGCTGAGGCTTCAGCCAACTACTTCGTACCCAATGTCCCAAATTTTGATCATCTTCAAGAATGCCGGGGTGGCTTGTGTAGGCTGCAGCAAAATGCTGATTTATTTGCAACGGAAAAGACGGTGTTGCAGTAGTATCTGTGCTTTAAATGTGAAACCAAATGTATTATAATGGAACAGTTTTCACAGTGTATGGATATGTGTCCCACTTTATATTATGTCTTGCAGTGGAACTTAGCCATTCAGCTTCCATGGGCCCAAGAACATCCTCTCCCTCGATGACCGTGGATGGCATGGTATGTTCCAAATAAAAAGAGGTCCCTTTGCTTTAGTATATGCGTCCCTTTGATATTAAAGGGACCCTGTGGATTTCAGCCCTGTAATTTAAAGTAATTGTTAAGTGTAAAAATGAAAATTAAGTTAATAGATGTTAAAAATGTTTCTAATATAGTTAATTAGCCAAATTTGTAATGTATAAAGGCTGGAGTGACTGAATGTCTAACATCATAGCCATGCAATAACGAGAGGCAGAAGGGGATGCAGGTATTGGCCTACACGCCAGCAATAAATCCAAAAATGAAAGTAGCCGATACCTTTTTATACATCAAACGGGGTGATCCCAAACTTTATTCCATGTGCTCTCCACACTGTTCAAAAGATCAAACGTTTCGGGACCCTTCATCAGTGACTAACATCATAGCCATAACACTGCTCTCTTGGTTTCCACTGATTGGTTAACAGGCAGTAACCAATCAGACACTTGAGGGGGGCACGTGGGTCATAACTGTTGCTTTTAAATCTGAGCTGAATGCTGAGGATCAGTTGCAAACTCACTGAACAGAAATGTACCATGTGGCCCCCCTTCAAGTCGCTGACTAACTCAGAGTTAGAGAGCTGAAAAGTAGTGTTTTGGCTATTATGTTGGACATCCAGTCACTCCAGCCTTTATACGTTACTAACTATATTAGATACATTTTTACACTGAACTGTTCCTTTAAGATTCAACTCCATTTTTACTTAGCATTTACATGCATGCATGCGGCATTTTGTGTATATGACTTTCTTACTGATTTTTTCTTGTAAAAACAAAAGCCAAATCCACCCCATGAGCCTGAGGCCCCAAGTGTGGCTCCTAGCTTTCCCCCACCCGACGAAGTGGAGTCAGTAAGTAAACAGCAGCAGTGGATTGAGCTGGGTGTCACATAACGCTTCAGGTGGAAAGAGTGAGCTGCTAACTGACTTGCATGCGCTTCCCCATTAAATGTCTCAGTCTTTACTCATTATATTTGGCTGAGGATGCTGGGTGGGTGGATTTGCCAAAGCTGAAGGGCCATGAGGAGGATGTCCATGCTTTATACATCACCTGTTGGCTGTCCAGCTTTTGCTGTCCTCTGGTATCTACAGGGCTGCTGGGTATTGAAAATCAAACAAAGTTCAGCTGATCAGCACGCCTATTGTATATATAGATCAATGCATGAGTGACCTCTAGTGGCCAAAAGAGGCAAATATAGAAATACAAAATTCAAATACTCATTCATTTAAAGTGGTTGTTCACCTTTAGATTAAATTTTAGTAAAATGTAGAGAGTGATATTCTAAGACCATTTGCAATTGGTTTTCATTTTTTTATTCTTTGTGGTTTTTGAGTTAATTTGCTTTTTATTCAGCAGCTCCCCAGTTTGCAATCTTAGCAATCTGGTTGCTAAGATCCAAATTTCTTTAGCAACCATGCCTTTATCTGAATAAGAGACTGGAATATGAATAGGAGAGACCCCAAATAGAATCGTGAGTAATAAAAAGTAGAACTAACAATACGTTTGTAGCCTTACAGAGCATTTGTTTTTTTAGATGGGGTCAGTGACCCCCATTTGAAAGCTGGAAAAAGTCAGAAGAAAAAGGCAAATAATGAAAAAAAAACCTATAAAAAATAAATGAAGACCAATTGAAAAGTTGCTTTGAATTGGCCATTCTAAGGTAAAGGTGAAGCACCCCTTTAAATTAAAAAGCTGAATTTATTATGACATATTAAAACCCATTACAGGCTTTATTGTGGGGTCTAATGGATTTTAATATGTCATAATAAATTCAGCTTTTTAATTTAAAGGGGTGAATATATGAATTTTGTATTTCTGCAAGGGATGCACCAAATCCAGAATTCGGCCTTTTTCAGCAGGATTCGGACCGGGCCGAATCTTTCTGCCCAGCCGAACCGAATCCTAATTTGCATATGCATGGGAGGAAAATCGCCTGACTTTTTGTCACAAAATAAGGAAGTAAAAAATGTTTTCCCCTTCCCACCCCTAATTTGCATATGCAAATTAGGATTTGGTTCGGTATTCGGCCGAATCTTTCGGAAGGGATTCGGCCGAATCCAAAATATCCGGTGCATTCCTAATTTCTGATGGGTATTGAAGCCTAACAGATCTAGTCTCCATGAACTGCCTCCCGCCGGTAAGAATCGTAATTGCCGGCGGGATGGCACTCGGAGAGGCGACTTCAGAAAACGAAGCGCACCGATTGCCATCCCGTCGGCGATTCGGGGAGATTAGTCGCCCCGAGGAAGAGATGATTTGTCACTGGGCAACTAATCTCCCCCCGAATCTGAACTTGCGTCTACTCTTACTGGTATCTCATAAGGTGCTGACAGCAAGGGGTTGCTTGGTGTTTGCCTTTCTTTGGGTTGCTGGGTAGAAATTTATTGAATAAAAACTGTGAGAATATACAGACCTAAAGGTAAATGTGAGAGTAATGGGATCATAGAGCTGCTTGGGAAAAGTATTTTACCCTCCTACAAGCAATGAAGTGTTTAGAGCAATTTCCTTCCCCAACCAGCAAAAAGCTACAAGGGATATTTCAAATCTATTGAAGCTTATGACAACCTTATATTTAGCATGGCTGTAGTTTTATTTTAAATATGTTACCAGCATGGGTTGGGAACTTTTGAGCTACATGCACTAATTCCACTATATGAGATTTCGGCCGAACCCCCGAATCAACCGAATCTGAATCCTAATTTACATATGCAAATTATGGATGGGAAGGCGAAAACATTGATTACTTCCTTGTTTTCAACTATTTATTACTATTCCACTATTTATTAGGGATGCACCGAATCCAGGATTCGGTTCGGGATTCGGCCTTTTTCAGCAGGATTCGGATTCGGCCGAATCCTTCTGCCCGGCCGAACCGAATCCTAATTTGCATATGCAAATTAGGGGCGGGGAGGGAAATTGCAAGTAAGTAAAAAATATTTCCCCTTTCAACCCTTAATTTGCATATGCAAATTAGGGTTCGGATTCGGTATTCGGCCGAATCTTTCACGAAGGATTCGGGGGTTCGGCCGAATCCAAAATAGTGGATTCGGTGCATCACTACTATTTATTACTTCCTTGTTTTCCACTATTTTGGATTCGGCCGAAGCCCAAAATCAAGTGAATCTGAATCCTAATTTGCATATGCAAATTATGGGTGGGAAGGGGAAAATATTTTGCTTCCTTGTTTTCCACTATTTACTATTCTACTATTTATTACTTCCTTGTTTTTTCACTAACATGGAAACATTTATTACTTCCTTGTTTTCCACTATTTATTACTATTCCACTATTTATTACTTCCTTGTTTTTCACTACTTATTATTTCCTTGTTTTCCACTATCATGGAAATATTTATTACTTCCTTGTTTTCCACTATTTTGGATTCGGCCGAACCCCAAAATCAAGCGAATCTGAATCCTAATTTGCATATGCACATTAGGGTGGGAAGGGGGAAAACATTTATTACTTCCTTGTTTTGTGACAAAGTCACATGATTTCCCTCCCTGCCCCTAGTTTGCATATGGGTTTTCGAAATATGGTTCGGCCGGGCAGAAGGATTTGGCCAAATCCGAATCCTGGCTGAATCCCAAACCGAATCCTGGATTCGGTGCATTCCTACTATACAGCATTTTGTTTTTTTAGATGGGGTCAGTGATCCCCATTTGAAAGCTGGACACAGAACAAGGCAAATAATTAGAAAAAAAAACTATAAGAAAAAAAAGCAGACCATTCGAAAAGATGCTTAGAACTGGCTGTTCTATAATATACTAAAAGCTAACTTTAGGTTAAACCACCCCTTTAACTAAGCAGCATGGGTTTATTATGTGATCTTTTTGGATATGCAGATATTCCACATGTCACTTGCACTAACTAATCCTTTAACATGTTGGACCAATCAGAAGTTAGCTACGCTGAAAGCAAGCATCTGATTAGTTCCTGGTTGATATGGGGTTATTGTGTAGACCAGTGTACAGTACAGGTAGTTGTACACATTATGGAGGGATTGTACAAAAAGTAGTGCATCCTAATGTCTGTCTTTGTATGTCTGTTTATAGAATATAATTGTATAGAATATCATTTATATTTATAAAGAAGGTGGAACACAGAAATGCATATTAGAAACAAAGCTTTTTCTTTTTATAATACATTAAACATACAAATATGATTAAAGGGAAATATAGAATCCAAATAAAAAGAAAATTGGTGCAGGCTGAGGTTTGTTTTTGTTTTTTTGTTTTTTATTCTTATTTATTTTTTTATCCTAAGGCTTTTTTATGGTCAAATCCTTAATTTGCACTTGGGGGGATTTCTTTAATGTACCCAAAAATGCTTGAATCCAATTTTTTAGCATAATCAGCCTCTGAAAAGTGTATTTACAGGAACATTAACACCCGAAAATTAAAATGTTTTTAAGTTTTAAAAAATATCATATAGTGTTGCCCTGCACTGGTAAAACTGAATTGTTTGCTTCAGAAACACTACTATAGTTCATATAAACAAGCTGCTGTGTAGCAATGGCAGAAATTGAAAAAAAGTCTATATTGCACAGGTTAAATAGTGGATAACTGATAACACCATTATGTTCTACAGAGCTTACCTATAGCAGTAGATATATGGATCCGCACACACACTATTATCTGCAGTAGGGGACTAGGCCCCTCTTTTTATTATTATATCACCAGTATGATCATACTCGGGATATAATAATAAAAAGAGGTAGATTAAACACAATATTACAGAGCTTATCTGCTGTGTAACCTGAGCCTTTTCTCCTTTGAATGGCTGCCCCATGGCTACACAGCAGCTTGTTTATATAAACTATAGTAGTACTTATCTGTTATCTACTGTGTATCCTGTGCTTGAATGGCTGCCCCATGGCTACACAGCAGCTTGTTTATATAAACTATAGTAGTACTTATCTGTTATCTACTGTGTATCCTGTGCTTGAATGGCTGCCCCCATGGCTACACAGCAGCTTGTTTATATAAACTATAGTAGTACTTATCTGTTATCTACTGTGTATCCTGTGCTTGAATGGCTGTCCCCATGGCTACACAGCAGCTTATTTATATAAACTATAGTAGTGTTTCTGACGCAAACACACCGGTTTTACCAGTGCAGAGCAACACTGCATTATATTTGTATTACTTTAAAACAATTTCATTCGTGACGTTACTGTTCCTTTAACATCTTGGCTCAACATGAGCCCAATAGGAAGGGCTTGAACAACTTTTAAAAGGGACACAGGTATTGGAATGGTTGAATCCACCTGCTGAAAGGAAGTTACACATGGAACCATTGTATTGACAGATGTCCTGGGGGGAGTACAACTTGACTATTCCAAGGAGGCTACACCCCTCCTGGAGGGTGGTTTAGTCCCAGTTCTAGCGATACTATCTAGATGCATGAAGTTCATGGCAATCTCTCTTTAACGATTTGATCAACTAGATAAGTGTAATAAATGTGCTGGATATCAGCAGTTCTGATGTTGAATTAAGCAGTTCCACTTGGGCCGCTTTATGCAGTTGTGTTGAAATAACAGATTCTTCTCGTGTTAATGCTCTTTATTGTGGACAGGTCCTCCTTGGAGCTAAAGGTCCACCCTCATTTCCTGGAACACCAGTCATGAATTCTCCTGCACCCGCCGGTGTGATGTCACAGCCTCCCTTACGGATGATTGGTCCACTTCCTCCAAGAGGACCATTTGGACCTCGACCTCTGCTTCCTCCACAAAGTAGGACCATAATACTACAAAGGTTCTGAAGAGCATTCTGTGGGCTAATATAATAAATGGCATCTGCAAAGTTCAAGCCCATAGCAGCCAGTCAACTAGAAGCCTTTCCTAGATTCACTCACGGTTTGCTCTGGGCTACTGGTTCTGGGCCACCACACTTTGCTGTGGTCATTATATTAGTATTTTTGTTCTTTCCAGATGGAGGGAAGGTAAAGCTTTCCATGTTCGGAGTTGTCCAAGTGACATAAACATGTTGCTTTATCCTTTTTTGGCAACTTAGTTCAGTTCAATGGCCGAGCCAAATATACCCCCAGTCTCATGTCAAGGGAGATTCTTGTGACATTGGTTTAAGGCCTGTAGCATAACTGCCACGTTGCTCTGAAAACTGCCGTTCTCTACCTGCATCTCTGGATCATATGGGAATGTCGTAGTGAGAGTTCCTGAGAGACAGAATACTTCCTGTTCTTTTCAATGGAGGGTGATAATATGCAGCGGGAATTGGTTGTGGCTCTCCCTAAAATTCCATCAAGCATTTATGAGGGCTCCAGGCGTCTATCTAAGCAATCTATCCACCCCTTTAGCCATAAAACTATTTGAATTAAAAAGGTTCATGTTTATATCCATTTGTTCCTAGTTAAAGCGATACTGTCATGGGAAACATGTTGCATCAGTTAATAGTGCTGCTCCAGCAGAATTCTGCACTGAAATCCGTTTCTCAAAAGAGGAGATTTTTTTTTTAATTTAAATTTTGAAATCTGACATATTGTCAGTTTCCCAGCTGCCCCCAATCATGTGACTTGAGTGATATTCCCTCCCAGCAGCCAAACAAAAGAACAATATGAAGGTAACCAGATAGCAGCTCCCTAACACAAGATAACAGCTGCCTGGTAGATCTAAGAACAGCCCTCAATAGTAAAATCCAGGTCCCACTGAGACACATTCAGTTACATTGAGTAAGAGAAACAACAGCCTGCAAGAAAGCAGTTCCATCCTAAAGTGCTGGCTCTTTCTGAAAGCACATGACCAGGCAAAATGACCTGAGATGCACCTACACACCAATATTACAACTAAAAAATACACTTGCTGGTTCAGGAATGAAATGTTATATTGTACAGTGAATTATTTGCACTGTAAACAGTGTAATTTAGAAATAAAAATGACACCATAAAAATCATGGCAGAATCCCTTTAAGGATATGATCAACACTCTACTATAGGAATTTTAGTTAAAGTTCTCATGAAATGTCATGGTAATAATCTGTTTTTTGTTTTCAGTGCCTGGAATGAGAGACATCCCACCAAGACCATTGTTACCACCTGGTATAATGCCTTCCGATCCAAGAAGTTTTATCCGTGGACCCCTTGGCCCTAGGGATTATCCCCCTGGTCCTATGCCGCCTCCTGGTCCTAGAGATTATGCCATGCTACCTCCAGGAGTAAGGGACTTCCCACCTGGGGCCCCTATTCCTGGTCCTCGGGATTTCCCTCCAGGAGGACGAGACTTCCCACCAGGTCCTCCTCTAGTAAGGGACTTCCCACCTGGACCTCCTCTAGTAAGGGACTACCCACCTGGAAATCCTCCTCTAGGGGCAAGAGACTTCCCACCAGGACCACTGCCTCCAGGAGTTAGAGAAATGACCCCAGGAATGCCACCCCCAGGAGCAAGGGAGTTCCCACCTGGTCTACCCCCTCCAGGGAAAAGAGAATTTATAGGAGGACCTCCTCATCCTGGTTCAAGAGAGTTTTTACCAGGGCCCCCTCCTCCAGGAGCAAGAGATTTTGTCCCTCCTGGTGCTAGAGAATTTCAACATGGCCCCCCACCTCAAGGAGTCCTGCCACCTCGTCCACCATCTGGAGCAAGAGACTTTATTCAAGGTCGGGACTTTCCTCCAGGACCTCATCCTGGATCCTTCCCTGGTGGCCCATCACTGCCTGATCAGCGTGTTCTCCCTCCTGCACAGAGACCACCCGTACAGACAAACCGTGAACTCCCCCCAGAACCCAAACCCTGAAAAGGTTGCTATGGAAACCGATGCTAGGTGGGGGAAAAAAAGTACTTTCAGTAGTTTCCTATTGGGTACAGCGTTACTGGTTTACACAAACCCCCAATTTATTATTTCACTCGTCCAATAGTTGCAATAAATATTTTATGCTCTTTGTTTTTTTGGGGGGATTTTTAATTATTATGGATTTTGCAATACAAGCACGCCTGTCCCCCCTCCCTTTAATGTACCAGAGATAACCATTGTTTGTCTTAAAGAAATGAATGTCAACATTTCCTGTGGAAATACATTTTATAATGACATTATTTGCAACGGCTTTTCCACGCTCAGCTGAAGCCCAGACCACTGGTTTACATAGAATAAAGAATTGTATTTAATGTCTGGTTGGGAATACCAGAAGCGCACACAACCTGTAAATCAGAGAATAATTCTAATAATAAAGACTAGGAAAACTTCTTTCTGATTCCTGTTTTATCATTTGTCCAGCTGGTTCACTTACCCTTTAACAACAGCTTTAATTAAGAAATACACAATTTTACTTTACAACTTCCTGTGGCTCCTCCGAGCAACTATGGGAGGAGCAGAAGGAAATAAATCAATTTACTAATGCACAGAGAAGCCCTATACAGGCTGCAGCTGGGAAACGGGAGAGGGCTGTTTATACAGAGCTCGGCATCTCTACATAAATTCTTTTCAGTACCTAAGGGAGGATGTGCAGTTAACAAAATAATCATCTATGCTTATTAGGGATGCACTGAATCCAGGATTAGGTTCAGGATCTGGCCTTTTTCAACAGGATTCTGGTTCGGCCGAATGCGAATGCCTGGCCGATCCAAATCCTAATTTGCATATGTAAATTAGGGTCTTATAGGGAAATGGCGTAACTTTTCATCACAAAAGAAGGAAGCGAAAAAATTGTTGACACTTTTTCCTTTCCCGCCCCTAATTTGCATATTCAAATTAGGATTCGGATTTGTTTCAGTATTCAGCCGAATCACAAAGGATTCGGGAATTCGGCCGAATCCCAAATAGTGGATATCGTGCATACCTAAAAATAACATCCAAGATCACTTCCCGTATACCTCAATGTCTTGGAATCACATAGTTAAAGGGGAAATATTGTGAAAATTATGCAAATTTGGATTTGGTTCGGTATTCGGCCGAATCTTTCACCAAGGATTCAGGGATTCGGCCGAATCCCAAATAGTGGATTCGGTGCATCCGTACAAATTAGGGGCGAGGAGGGAAATCGCGTGACTTTTTGTCACAAAACAAGGAAGTAAAAATGTTTTCCCCTTCCCACCCCTAATTTACATATGCAAATTAGGGTTTGGACTCAGTTTGGTATTCGCTGAATTTTTCAGCTAGAGGAAATCGATATTTTCAGCACAAGTCTCGGACTTCAGCAGAGTCTACTATCAAAGGCATAGCTGATGGGGAAGCAAGTTTCTGGGTGCCTGTACTACTGGAATATATTCTAACATACTGGGACAATGATTAGATGGATGTTAAGATGCTTTTTGGTAAGTTCATCTCCATATTGGATCTCATTATGGTGTTGCTATACAGAAAGTGACCGCTAGGAGGAGCTGCAGATTAGTCAGTGCAAGGAGAATGATGCAGTTTCATAGAAGGAACATTCACAATACTGATAAGCAATGAATTCAGATTCACATTACATGGCAGTATAGAAGCATCAGCGTCTATGGTACATAAACTTCACTTTCTGCTTGATGATTTCCCACACCCCCTAAGCTTAGCTTCTCCCCAGAGCCCACTGAGCATGTGCAGTGCCAATAGGATTGCCACACGGCCGGTATTTTACCTGCCTAGCCGGTAAAACAGTTGTAGGCCAGTATTACAAATTTACTGGTGATGTAGCTGCCGGTAATTAGTAATACCATTTACAAAAGCCTTTGCCCGCCGGTAAAAACATACTTTTTCTTCAGCTTCTGGCGATGCGGTCCCGCCCCTTTTGCAGCACTACCCCAGTGCCTCCGCCCCCTTTTACATCACGGTCCGCCCCTTTTGTTCCCACTGGCCAGTAAATTTTTTTTTTTTTAAAGATGGCAACCCTAAGTGCCACTGACACACAAATGATAGCCTAAAAGGTCAAAGATGAAGAGCTGCTGGAGACAATTATGAAGGCCTGGATCATTACTTTTATAAAGCTGCTGAACCTCTGGGCTGGTGCAGTGCATTCTGTCTGTAAACAGCATTTTTAGCCAGATTCTTTTTTTAAAGGAGAACTAAAGCCTAACTAAATAAGTAGGGCAGAAATGTTGTACAGTATGTTTTGTGCTTCTGTACCAGCCCAAGGCAACCATATCCCTTTAGCAGTAAAGATCTGTGTCTCCAAAGATGCCTCAGTAGCTCCCCATCTTCTTTTCTGCTGATTCACTGCACATGCTCTGTGCTGCTGTCACTTACTGAGCTTAGGGAGCCACTCACAATATACAGTACACATAGAATAGAAATGTCACAATATAAGGCTGATTAGTAATTAATACAGATAATTACTACATGGCAGCACAGAAACCAGTGCAATTAGCATCAGAATTTAATAATCAGCAAACCTGTAGCATCAGCTTATATTACAGCCAGGGAAGCTCATTTTCTGCTGGATAATTAGTGACGAGCCCTAAGCTTAGCTTCTCAACAGCCAATCAGAGCCCACTGAGCATGTGAGTGTCACAGACACTTTCCAAGATGGTGACCCCCTGTGACAAGTTTGAAGTCCTGGATCATTGCTGCTATTGACAAGCTCAAACTTTAGCCTCGTGCAATAAGTTCACTATATAAAATATGTCATTTTAGCTACATTTGGTTTTGCGGTTTAATTCCCCTTTCAGATTTAATTCTCTCTTTTGAAAATGTGCACAAGCAGCTGGAGTCAGATCTCTGCTGTTACCGCATTGGACTTTGGGTCTGTGAAGAGCTACAATAGGGGGAGTGTGCATCCAGAGAAAGCAGTAATATGCAGTGTTTCAGACCTGTTATCCACAATGCTTGGGACCTGGGGTTTCTAGATAAGGTCTTTCTGTAATTTGGTTCTCCATGCCTTATGTCTTTTAAAAAAATAATTTAAAGGGCAAAAAAATAAAATCCCATTTTTACTTTCTTTAATGAAAAAGAAACCTATCTCCAATATACTTCAATTAATAAGAAACCTGACTGTATGCAGTGAAATTCTCCCTTCATTTACTGCTGTGGATAGAAATTGTCAGACGGTCCCTAACTGCTGAGCAGGTAAACAATCATACTTATGTACAGCAGGGGGAGCCCCCGCCTTACTTCCCAGTCATGCAGAACTCAAGCAGCTTTGTTTATGATGATCCCTAAGCAGCCCAGACCACACTGAGCATGTGCACAGTCTTGGTCTTGCAAAGATGTATAACAAAGTTACAAGATGGTGACCCCCTGTAGCCAACTTTGAAAGCATAAATTATTTGTTTGATTAGGCTTGTGGTGCAGTAAGTTCATGTTTATATTTAGTATACAAAATACAGCATTTCTAGCCTTATTCTATTTTAGACTTTACATGCCCTTTAAGCATTAATTAAAACTCAATAGGATTATTTTGCTTCCAATTCAGGATTAATTATATCTTCATTTGGATCAAGTAAAAGGTACTATTTTACTATTACAGAGAAAAAGGAAATAATTTAAAAAAAAAATTTAATGATTAAAATGGAGTCTATGGGCCATCCTGTACTTTGGAGTTTTCTGGATAACCGATCCCTACCTGTACAAATACTGAACCAGATCGACCCTGCTAAGAATGGAAGAATTTTTTTTTAAAATATGTAAAAAAATGAATATTGATGTTCATTTTAATTCGCCAAAAAACTAAAGGCAAATGGAATAGGAAGGCAATAACTTCCCAAAATAATCTTGGGTCCTATCTACATGTATAGCTTTTTCCTTACAAGATGATGGCGCAGATAAGCACCAGCAGTGCGATACATTTAGTAAAGGAAAGACAAAAAACGGATCATTTTTATCTTAACAAAAACAATTTATTTTTAACAAAGTTTACATGGAAGCGGCTTTTGATGTAACAATGGAATAGTCCTTCCGAATGGACGGGAAGGATTTAAATGACCGGATCACCTTCTGCTCAATCTCAATATCTCAATTGTTCTCCTGGGAGGGGGGCAAACAAACAAACAAACAAACAAAAAACAGTTCAACTGCTTCTTCTATTGGATGATGTGTAGTGTGAGGGGGAAGGGCAGTACTATTTATTTCAGGTACAATGGATAGTAGGATTTGAATGCCAGATTTGTGGAAGGTTGTGGCAACTGGTTACAGAATATATGGTTGTGCCATAGATCACTTCTGATCTGAGCCAATGGGAAGTCAGAGAATATCCCTGTGGGCCTAGGAGATTTCCTATCAGCCCATCCTTATTTTCAGCATGGGTCTATCTAAACACCTATACTAGGGATGTGAGGGCCGGCCTGATACTCACAGGTCGGACGGGTTCAGGCCGGCCTCGCACCCCCTTTTCCGAATCTCGGGCGGGTGCAGGTTGAGCTTGAGCGAACTTTCAAATTCTGGCTTCCGACTTGAACTTTTATAGATGCGCCTCTTGCCCATCCCTTTTTTTGATGTCATTGTTGGGGCGGGTCTACAAAAGGAACCCGGATGTTGGGCGTGGGCGGGTGCAGGTCAGGAAAAGTCCGACCCACACATCACTAACCTATACAATCTGGCACTGACTGGTGTCAGGTTCTCTGGTGGGTTCCAGTCTGACACTGTACAGATATGGGACCTGTTATCCAGAATGCTCTGGACTTGGAGTTTGCCAGATAATGGAATTCTGTAATTTGGATCTTCATACTGTAAAGGACCAGTAACATCATATTTTAAAAAAAAAAAAAAAAAAAATTAGTTACTATACAAAAAAAAAACAACAAAGACAAATTAAACTTTGAAATTGCTAAGTCATTATTAAGTCTCCGCTTGCGCTCCTCTTCAGAAAAGGCGTCAGGGAGATGATCCATTGTGTGGCACTGGATTTCTCCTCCCTGGCTATCTCCTATAAGGAAGGCAGGGAGGAGAAATCAAGCGCCGCACAATGGATCGCCTTTTTTTTTTTTTTAAAAGTCTACTAGAAAAATCATTTAAACATTAAATAAACCCAATAGGCTGGTTTTGCTTCCAATAAGGATTAATTATATCTTAGTTGGGATCAAGTACAAGCTACTGTTTTATTATTACACAGAAAAGGAAATCATTTTCTAAAATGTGGATTATTTGGATAAAATGCAGTCTATGGGAGACGGCCTTTCCGTAATTCGGAGCTTTCTGGATAACGGGTTTCCGGATAACGGGCCCCATCCCCTGGGAATGATTATCATGTGTTGGAGACTCATTGGAAACATCAGAATCGATACATATGAAATCATTACTTGCCCAGACATTCAGCTTTACCAGTAAACCGAATGCAGCGATGGAAGATTAAATATAAAATATACATTAGAATGAGAAAGCTGTGGAATTGGGATTGGGGAGGGACAAGATAACATTACACAGATACGATTAAAAGGGATTCAATTCGATCATTATAAAATAGTTGTCTGCCTATAAAATAGCCCAGTAGTTTTCATTGTAAAGTCTAATACAGGGGGGGGTTCCATGCGCTGGAATTAAATGGGGTTCTGGGTAAATACACAACTGATCTCCAATATGATTCATGTCCTCGTGGGAAGCATGCGTTTGCTGTAGGCACATAAATCATACGTGTTATAAACACAAATCATACGTGTTATAATATACAAGAGTGAGCCAGTCACCAGAGTCCTTTAACACTAATGGGTCATGTACAGAGGGCGGCAAACAAACTCGGGATGTATCAGTCTATTATTGCTTGTTGGTCGGACCCAGGCCAAAATTAGATTCTGCTACTTTCCCACGTAGGAACACGGGCAACATATTTATTTAAAAAAAAAAAAGAAAAGTAATTTAGTGAATGTAAATGTTCCGTATCCTGATGGTTTTATCTGGAGACGTGACTCCCCCTCCTGCTGCCCGTGGGTATTGCAGTAACAAAGGAGTCATTGGAGGAAGACACAGAGACAGCGTCAGTCCTTGAGCAGAGTCTGAAGCAGGTGCAGGTAGAGCGGCTTCTTTGTCAATAACTGTAATCTCTTCCTTTTAAAGTCAGTTGGTTTCTTGTAGCTGCACGAAGAGGAGAGTGAAACGGTTATTATGGAGGAGATCACATTTATTTTCGCAATAAACTTCTCAAATTAAAAAATTCTAGCTTGAAATGCTGTATTTTATCTCCTGAATTTACTGCAACAGCCCAAAAACAGTAATCATCCAGGGGGCTCATTTATTAACACTGGGCAGATTAGCCCATGGGCAGTAACTCATAGCAATCAGTAATTGGCTGCTGGTTAAACAATAAATACAAGCATGTGATTGGTTGCCATGGGTTACTGCCCAGGGCAAATTTGCCCAGTGTTTTTAAATGAGCCCCCAGATGTTTATAATTGCCCCAGCAGCTCTCCATCTTGGCTCTTTTGTGAGTCAGTGGCACTGCACATGCTCAGTGTGCTCTGGGCTGCTGGTGAGAAGTTGAGGGGCGTGTGAAATCATCAACAGAAATTTAGTGACGGCAGCACAGAGAATGTGCAGTGAATCAGCAGAAAAGAAGATGGGGAGCTACTGGGGCATCTTTGGAGACACAGATCTTTACTGCTAAAGGATTGTGAGAGACTTGTTTAGAAGGTTTTGCCTATTTAGGGACCTTGATCCTGTTAAAGGAACAGTAACACTAAAAATGTAACGTGTTTTAAAGGAATGACCATATAATATACTGTTTCTCTACACTGGCTACACAGCAGCTTGTTTGTATAAACTATAGTAGTACTTATCTGTTATCTACTTTGTATCATGTGCTTGAATGGCTGCCCCCACAGCAACACATCAGCTTGTTTATATAAACTATAGTAGTACTTATCTGTTATCTACTGTGTATCCTGTGCTTGAATGGCTGCCCCCATGGCTACACAGCAGCTTGTTTATATAAACTATAGTAGTACTTATCTGTTATCTACTGTGTATCCTGTGCTTGAATGACTGCCCCAATGGCTACACAGCAGCTTGTCTATATAACTGTAGTAGAGTTTCTAAAACAAACACACCAGTTTTACCAGTGCAGGGCAACAATTCATTATATTTTCATTACTTTCAAACGAACACTTTCAGTTTTTTGGTCTTCTGTGCCTTTAAGATAAGCTTTACCCCTTATGCCCGGCCCCCTAATACTATGTGAGAAAAACTCAAAGTGATTGTTTCACATGTAGTCGAGCATGGAAAGGGCCTGGTCTGTACTGGTTACAAAGCTCGCCATGCAAAATAAATAGCCAAAGTGCAAATGATTACAAATAAAAGAGAAGAAAAATCCCAGTCAGTGTTATTGTTGCCTTCTTGTCTATTATGCCTGAAAGCTCCAGAGGAATGGAGTCATGTAGAATGGAACCTTGTACTGGCAGAAAGAAGCAGCAACACCTAGAGGGGGCTAGTAAAAACATATATTGTCTATTATAATAGAATGCCCACAAGTCACGGCTATATTTGGCTCCCTAATCACTGGACACCACTGCAACCCTGGTCTCAGCATATTCCAATAATGAAGAAAGGGGTCAACACCAGCACCTGGGGATGATATTTACTATACAGGGCACAAGTCCTGGATGTGAATAAAGGGTAAGTGAGTGCACGTGTGACGTTCGCCTGTACAATAAAAACTCAATGAGCGGCTTTGCTGTCCCACTTACAGTTCTATTACGATCTGCCCCGACTTAATCTCATCCATTTCCATGAAAGCAAAACACTTGGTGCTGGTGAAGCGTTTCTTCGGTTTGTAGTGCTTGAATTCAAAGAAAATAGCTGCCCCTGAGAAAAGCAAAGGGATTGATGTCACAAATATGGAACAGACAGAAATCAATACAATCCATCAACATCTGGGCTCCCTTCCACTCATCATCCTGACATTGAATTATTCAGATGATTCTGGCCATGTAAAGGCAAAAAAATAAAATCCCATTTTTACTTTCTTCAATAAAAAAAAAAGAAACCTATCTCCAATTTATTTTTGCCTCCCCTTTACTGTTTCCAACTCCAGCTGCAGGGACAAAGATCATGGAGCCAGATTTAAACAGATAAACTGGGATTCTATTTGGAGGATTATTTTGCTGCAGCCACTGGTTCTGCAGAGTTGGAGAAAGTTTGTATTAAACAATACAAAAACTATAAAATCCACATTAGATTACATGACAACACAGGACCCAGTGCAGTGTGTATATTCTGATTATTAATCAGTCTTGCTGTATCGGCTTCTGGCAGATATTATTTGACTTGTGCAGTTTTGATAATTTAAGACAGGGGTGTCCAAACTACGGCCCGCGGGCCAAATGCGGCCGTTATCCATTTTATATTGAAAATCCCTCCCCCCTCTCAGCATCCAGAAGAAAAAAAGTTTCCTACCACGTGTCATTGGGGGACGGAACCTACAGTGTTTCAGTGTAGACTCGAGGAAGCTTGTCCTAAACTCCGCCCTCCCCTCCCCGTGACTGGAGTTTAGTTTAGTTTAGTTTAGTTTAGTTTAGTGTAGTGCGGGGAGGGAGGGGGGCGGTAAACAACTGAAAGCATGGCTCCATTCCCCTTCTACACTGCTGCCTAACCTGGCCTGGATTTCGTGCATCTGATGAACTGTGAGTAATTGCTCGGTGCTTGGCTTGGGGGAGGGGTGGATTTAGTGAGGCTGCAGCCGGGCAAGGGAGTCCGTTACAGATCTAGTGTGTGATTTACTGTGTGTGACTGTGTGTGTCTCACTGTCTGTATGTGTGTGTGTGTGTCTGTCTGTATGTATGTGTGTCACTGTGTGTGTGTGTCACTGTATGTTTGTGTGTCACTGTGTGTGTGTGTGTCTCACTGTCTGTATGTGTGTGTCACTGTATGTATGTGTCACTGTGTGTGTATCTGTCTGTAAGTGTGTCACTGTGTGTGTGTGTGTGTGTGTGTATCTGTCTGTATGTGTGTCACTGTATGTACGTGTGTCACTGTGTGTGTATGTGTTTTACTGTCTGTATGTGTTTCACTGTGTGTGTGTTACTTATTTACAATTTGTAAAATGAACATGTTAATCAGGGGGTGTGGCCACAGTGAGTGGCCCCGCTGTTTGTATATTTTACCACATATGGCCCTTGGAGAAAAAAAGTTTGGACACCCCTGATTTAAGATGATCCCTAAGCAGCCCAGACCACACTGAGCATGTGCACAGTCTTGGTCTTGCAAAGATGTTTAACAAAGTTACAAGATGGTGACCCTCTGTAGCCAACTTTGAAAGCATAAATTGTTTGTTTGATTAGGCTTGGGCTGCAGTAAGTTCATGTTTATGTTTAGTATACAAAATACAGCATTTCTAGCATTATTCTATCTCATACTTTACATCCACTTTAAGTAGTCTTATGGAAGCACATTGATTGAAGGACCACAGCCTAAAATAAAATATAAGCAATGTTCCCTCTAACCTGTGAGCACATGATTTGAGAGAGTGGGGGGTTTGAGAAGGTGGGGGGTTTGAGAGTGTGCAGGGGGGTTTGAGAGAGTGGGGGGGTTTGAATATCACGCTCTATATCATACCTAGGCGAACAATCCCTTTAGGGGGGAGGCAGTTGTAAATTTCTGTACCAGGGCCCTTAGGGGTCTAGTTACGCCACTGGAACTATGTAAATATGTGTATATAAATGCCCCTTATATAAGTACAGGTATGGGACCTGTTATGCAGAATGCTCAGGACCTGGGGTCTTCCAGATAACGGATCTTTCCGTAGTTTGGCTTTTCATACCTTAAGTCTACTAGAAAATCATATAAACATGAAATAACCCCAATAGGCTGGTTTTGCTTCCAATAAGGATTAATTATATCTTAGTTGGGAAGTGAGCGATATCGGGCTGATCCGATCGTGGGCCCTAGGTGAAACTCGACTTCAGCCAAGTGAAAGAAACATTCCACCTATCAACACAATGACTTGAAGCGCTTAGACAACAAGCAAGGGATGACATCAATTAGGGAAGATCAGTATTCTGGGTTTAAAGGGGAACGCCACCCAAGAACTGTTATTTTGCATAATGAAAGTAGTATCTGTCTGGCTGTTTATTTTCTCTACACTCCTGGTTCTGACTCCTGAAACAGAGCAACTGCCAAAAAGGCAGTTCTGTATAGTCGTGATTTCACTGAGCCAGCTTTTGCGTTCAAATTTCTAGGTAATTCTCACCTTTTGTAAGTTTTTCCACGTGTTTCTGGATTTCAATTTCAACATTAAAATGGACATAAGTATCCTCTTTCCTCACGGCCATGGGGGTGTCTTGTACTGGAGTCAAGTCGATTCCATTTAAATCTGTGAGAATATCAGTGAAATGAGGTTGCAGCAGAGTTCTCATACAACCTGGATACTTCCCAACACTTCTTTGCTTGTTGAGGCTGCTGGGAGTTGCAGTTCAGCACAAGGAAACCTGTGATTTGGGCAGCCGTAATTAAGTGCACAAGGCATGTCTGTTAGTGCTGCCACATGTTTCCGAACAGCAATCTGTTGCCAAATGACTGCATTGTGGGGGAATCTTAGAAAAGCATCTGCTGACCTTGGGCTCTAATCCCATTCCCAGAAAATGGAAGCTCAGGTCTTGCAAAGAAATAAAAGCTCCCCAGTAGTGCAGAGACCTGGGATTAGTGTCCAGACTGGAACTTTCCCATTAGCTTCTCTCCAATTAACATAAAGGGAAAGGGGGCTGGGAGTCAGAAAGCAGGACAGGACTGCTGCTTCCAATGGGGATCAGATAGGATCTGTGCAGCCACTGGGACAGAATTCTCTGTTATACAGATAACTAGAATCTCAGCTGCCATAAAGCAGGGCAGGACTGCTGCTTACAATGGGGATCAGATAGGATCTGTGCAGCCACTGGGAAAGAATGATCTGTTATACAGATAGATAGAATCTCAGCTGCCATAAAGCAGGACAGGACTGTTGCTTACAATGGGGATCAGATAGGATCTGTGCTGCCACTGGGAAAGAATGATCTGTTATACAGATATCTAGAATCTCAGACATAAAGCAGGACAGGACTGTTGCTTACAATGGGGATCAGATATGATCTGTGCAGCCACTGGGAAAGAATGATCTGTTATACAGATAGCTAGAATCTCAGCCATAAAGCAGGACAGGATTGCTGCTTACAATGGGGATCAGATAGGATCTGTGCAGCCACTGGGACAGAATGCTCTGTTATACAGATAGCTAGAATCTCAGCTGCCATAAAGCAGGGCAGGACTGCTGCTTACAATGGGGATCAGATAGGATCTGTGCAGCCACTGGGAAAGAATGATCTGTTATACAGATAGATAGAATCTCAGCTGCCATAAAGCAGGACAGGACTGTTGCTTACAATGGGGATCAGATATGATCTGTGCAGCCACTGGGAAAGAATGATCTGTTATACAGATATCTAGAATCTCAGACATAAAGCAGGACAGGACTGTTGCTTACAATGGGGATCAGATATGATCTGTGCAGCCACTGGGAAAGAATGATCTGTTATACAGATAGCTAGAATCTCAGCCATAAAGCAGGACAGGATTGCTGCTTACAATGGGGATCAGATAGGATCTGTGCAGCCACTGGGACAGAATGCTCTGTTATACAGATAGCTAGAATCTCAGCTGCCATAAAGCAGGGCAGGACTGCTGCTTACAATGGGGATCAGATAGGATCTGTGCAGCCACTGGGAAAGAATGATCTGTTATACAGATAGATAGAATCTCAGCTGCCATAAAGCAGGACAGGACTGTTGCTTACAATGGGGATCAGATATGATCTGTGCAGCCACTGGGAAAGAATGATCTGTTATACAGATATCTAGAATCTCAGACATAAAGCAGGACAGGACTGTTGCTTACAATGGGGATCAGATATGATCTGTGCAGCCACTGGGAAAGAATGATCTGTTATACAGATAGCTAGAATCTCAGCCATAAAGCAGGACAGGATTGCTGCTTACAATGGGGATCAGATAGGATCTGTGCAGCCACTGGGACAGAATGCTCTGTTATACAGATAGCTAGAATCTCAGCTGCCATAAAGCAGGACAGGACTGCTGCTTACAATGGGGATCAGATAGGATCTGTGCAGCCACTGGGACAGAATGTTCTGTTATACAGATAGCTAGAATCTCAAATGCCATAAAGCAGGACAGGACTGCTGCTTACAATGGGGATCAGATAGGATCTGTGCAGCCACTGGGACAGAATGTTCTGTTATACAGATAGCTAGAATCTCAGCCATAAAGCAGGCTCTAGTGGACAGACACTGTTTTGTTTAATGTGGGCACCACAACATATTTATCGTTGTTTGGCACTAAAACATCTCAGCTAGATCACAACATAATAATAACCATATAAATATTTACCCTTTACACTAACAGTAATGTAAGGATCAATACACTGTCCCGCATCTTTCAAGCCAATCTTCTCAATTTTAATTGTTAGTAACGTCATTCCGGGTTCAGATGGCAGTCTGGGTAAGAGCGTACCTAGGAAATAAAGCATACGGGTCACTAGTTAGCTGGTTTCTGGGGCAAGGTTCTATAAAACAGCAATTCAGGGGGCACTTAGTAGCTCTGGGGGGGTGAGCAAAATAACTAGGGATGCACCGAATCCAGGATTCGGTTCGGGATTCGGCCTTTTTCAACAGGATTCGGATTCGGCCGAATCCTTGTATCTGGCCGAACCAAATCAGAATCCTTATTTGCATATGTAAATTAGGGGCAGGGAGGGAAATCATGTGACTTTTCATCACAAAAACAGGAAGCGAAAACATTTTTGACACTTTTTCCTTTCCCGACCCTAATTTGCATATGCAAATTAGGATTCAGATTTGGTTCAGTATTCGGCCGAAACTTTCACAAAGGATTTGTGGATTCGGCCGAATCCCAAATAGTGGATATCGTGCATCCCTAAAAATAACATCCAAGATCACTTCCCATAAGGAACTCACATAGTTAAAGGGGAAATATCGTGAAAATTAAAGCTTAATATAAGCTTCAGTATACTGAAATAAGAAATTTTCTAAATATAATCAATAAAATATTCTGTACTGTTTCTGAAATAATCAAGTTTATCTTCACTCTCTCTCAGCATCTGTTTCTCTTCATTCTGTCTTCATGCAGCTGTTGGATGTCAGATATTCATTGACAGTTAGATCCAATATATCTTATAGGGGGGCTCCTTTTGCCTAGAAGATGTATTAGAGCTCACTCTATTAAAATCACCAGATATCATGTCTCTCTACATGCAGGATTTGTGCAAAAGGCAGTTATTTTGTTATTATTTGTACTGGAATCAGTTATTTGAGTGAGCTCTAATACATCTACTAGGAAAGGAGCCCCCCTATAAGATATATTGGATCTAACTGTCAATGAATATCTCACACCCAACTGCTGCATGAAGACAGAATGAAGAGAAACAGATGCTGAGAGAGGGATAGTGAAGATAAACTTGATTATTTCAGAAACAATGCAGAATTTTCTATTGATTGTATTTAGAAAGTTTCTTATTTCAGTATGATGACGCTTATATTGAATTTTAATTTTCACAATAGTTCCCCTTTAAGGTAAATCCCACAGGCCTTGTTCTCCCATGTAATACCCTACACAATACGCCTAACAAAGACTTTGGAAGGTCAAGGAGCAACCAAGCTGCTGGCTGCCCACCCACAAGATGGAGATCGGTTGGCATCCTACAATGCACAGTGCAGAGTGTCACCAGGCTGGTAAGCAACCAGCAGAACGAGGAATGTGTGGGCAGTGCCAGGAAGGTCTGTGACTGAAACAAAATATAACAACAAAATAAAAACCATCTTTAAGTTTGTACCTTGAATGGCTCCTGGGATGAAAGGGCAGTGATGAGCGGAGTGAGCGAAAGATGAAGCCATGCAGGGAGTCAGAGAAAAAGGGACATGAAGCCGTTAGTGAGAACTTATTTAAAGGCAAACAAGAACGTCGGGTGAGAGGAACATGCTGTAACAGGATACATACGCTTTAAAGCAGAACTAATCTTAAAAATGAATATGGCTAAAAATGTCCTCTTTTATATAGTGAACTTATTGCACCAGCCTAAAGTTTCAGCTTGTCAATAGCAGCAATGATCCGGGACTTCAAACTTGTAACAGGGGGTCACCATCTTGGAAAGTGTCTGTGACACTCACATGCTCAGTGGGCTCTGATTGGCTGTTAAGAAGCTAAGCTTAGGGCTCGTCACTAATTATCCAGCACAAAATGAGCTTCCCCTGTAATATAAGCTGATGCTACAGGGCTGATTATTAAATTCTGATGCTAATTGCACTGGATTCTGTGCTGCCATGTAGTAATTATCTGTATTAATTACTAATCAGCCTTATATTGTGACATTTCTATTCTATGTGTACTGTATATTGTGAGTGGGTCCCTAAGCTCAGTAAGTGACAGCAGCACAGAGCATGTGCAGTGAATCAGCAGAAAAGAAGATGGGGAGCTACTGGGGCATCTTTGGAGACACAGATCTTTACTGCTAAAGGGCTATGGTTGCCTTGGGCTGGTACAGAAGCACAAAACATAATATACAACATGTCTAGCCTAATTCTTTAGTTCTAGTTTAGTTCTCCTTTAAACCCATTTCATGGGGGAAGCAATATTTCTTAGCACCATTCACTTCCTGCTCAGGAAGTTGTCACTGGCAGGAAGTGGGGAATGAAAAGTAAATACCAACCCCTAAAAAAAATATCTACACAACATGCATATAATGATATAACAGCAATTTGATATAAGATGTAAAGGGATGCGAATATATATCATGTTGTCACGGGAATGTGTCAGTATGACTTCCTAGCCCCCTGGTATCCCAGGCTACTTACCTGTTTTGGCTAGCGGTATCTCATGCCCCAGGTTACTGCATGGGTGACATTCGCTTTGGGGGCAGAATATAGAAGCAGTAGGGCAAGTGCAGTGATATAAACTGCCCCCCCCTCAGTCCATTGGATCTTTGTTCCACTCACAATCCTGTCATTTCTGCAGTAGCCTGTGCCACTAGCCACCCAGTGTAACATAAAGGCTGGCACAGGGGCCCGTCCCAGGGTAAGGAGACCTGGCACGTTTGAAGCCATAGGCAGAATATTAAAGTGGGTGCTAATTGGATATCACTGGAACAATGTTGTTCTGAGCTAGAGGGGCTGGGCCAAAGTTTGACTGCAAATAGGGGCCAGGACCAAAAAGCCAGGACCTCTGCTTCCCACGGAATGTTTATTAAATAGAAACATGGAAATGGTGTTAGGTGGAGCAAATTGAAGCAAGGCAGGAATTCAGCTGTGAAACGGTCTGCTGGGCCCCAGCCATTCAATTGCCTCATTTTCCTGGTATTTAGGAATATAACTCATAGGCAGAGCATGCTCTCAGCAATGGGGAGTGTTATTGCAACATGTAATCTACAGCAATATAAGTACTACGTATAAATATATTTGTCTATACATGTCAAGTAAGTCATTAGCCTGAATACGGAATCTTATTTAGGAAAGGGAGCTGCCATACTGCAACATGACCCAATCATTCAATGGTACATGGGCCTAGGGACACCACATTATTAAAGGAAGAGTGACATCAAAAAATAAGTGTTTGAAAGTAATAGAAATATAATGTAGTGTTGCCCTGCACTGGTAAAACTGCTGTGTTTGCTTCAGAAACACTACTATAGTTTATATGAACAAGCTGCTGTGTAGCCATGGGAGCAGCCATTCAAGCACAGGATACACAGTAGATAACAGATAAGTACTACTATAGTTTATATAAACAAGCTGCTGTGTAGCATGGGGGCAGCCATTCAAGCACAGGATACACAGTAGATAACAGATAAGTACTACTATAGTTTATATAAAGAAGCTGCTGTGTAGCCATGGGAGCAGCCATTCAAGCACAGGATACACAGTAGCTAAAATATAAGTACTACTATAGTTTATATAAACAAGCTGCTGTGTAGCCATGGGGGCAGCCATTCAAGCACAGGATACACATTAGATAACAGATAAGTACTACTATAGTTTATATAAATAAGCTGCTGTGTAGCCATGGGGGCAACCATTCAAGCACAGGATACACAGTAGATAACAGATTAGTACTATTATAGTTTATATAAACAAGCTGCTGTGTAGCCACATGGACAGCCATTCAAACACAGGATACATAGTAGATAACAGATAAGTACTACTATAGTTTTTATAAACAAGCTGCAGTGTAGCATGGGGGCAGCCATTCAAGCACAGGATACACAGTAGATAACAGATAAGTACTATTATAGTTTATATAAATAAGCTGCTGTGTAGCCACGGGGACAGCCATTCAAGCACAGGATACATAGTAGATAACAGATAAGTACTACTATAGTTTATATAAACAAGCTGCTGTGTAGCCATGGGGGCAGCCATTCAAAGCTAAAAAAAGGCACAGGATTCACAGCAGATAACCAATAAGCTCTCCAGTATACAATGAGATTCTTCAGAACTTATCTGTTATCTACTGTGTATCCTTTGCTTGAATGGCTACCCCCATGGCTACACAACAGCTTGTTTATATGAACTATAATAGTGTTTCCAAACACCCCAGTTTTACCAGTGCAGGGCAACAGTACATTATATTGTCATTACTTTAAAACACTAATTTTTTGGCGTTACTGTTCCTTTAAGAATCTGTTTCTCACCTGGAACACGGGCAGGAAACAAATCAGGAGACCCAACTCCGGCCCCGCCATCTTCTTCCTCTTCTTCTACTTCTAAATTCTCCTCTTCCCCAGGCGCTAAAATCCTCCTAGAGAGAAGAATACGGGAATGTAACGGCTATTCAGGCTGGGCCTGCCAGGCACACACATGCCATATACTGACCTTCCCCATGCCAGCAGGGCACATAGCCATAAATAGAGTGAGGTACCATGGGAGTTGAATGCACTTACCTTAACGGAACAGGCTGTACATCAAAGGGGAATTCTTTGTTGAAGGTGAGAACGGAGCTTAAAACTGAAATAAAAGAGAGAGAGAGAGTTAAGTATCAGAGCAAACAGCAAGGTGAACGGCTAAGACTAAATTCTTCAGCACAACTGCACTAGACCCTCGGCTTCCTGGAAGTTGTATTTCAGCAACAACTTGAGGGCCACAGGCTGCCAAAATACTCACATGGAAGTCTTTTTTTTTTGTTCCTGTACAAACCTATTTGAACCCAAGAGGTAGGTATGTCCATATATTTATAAGTCTTATTATGGAGTCATTGGCTTTACATACTGCCACTTAAACTGCTATTGGTTGTTAGGGTCACTGACCCCTGAAGCCACATATAAAACAAAGTTCTATCGTTACCCTTTTTTTTTTTTTAAAATTCAGGCTCTACCCCTAACAAGCCAAACATTATGCCCATGCCTAGATGCAAGGCAGCCATCAGGGGGTCACTGGGGGTACAGTCGTACCGTGCCGAAGCCTTAAGGGGGGCCCAGGCTGTGCTGCACTTTTCCAATTAACTGGGTCCCCCTTGACAGCGCCGCAGTCCCAAAGCTGTATTTTTAACCTGTGTGGGGATGGCCTGGCCACCATTTAAAAAAAAAAAAAAATTTTATGGGGCCCCTGACCACCCCCCCTCACCAATATTTTTTTATTTTTTAACTTGTATGGGGTAGGCTGGCCACCAAAGTTTTTTTTATACTTTGTGGGGGGGGGGCTGACCACCAACTTTTTTTTTTTAATTGTAGGTGGGGGGGGAGCTGGTCACCAGTGAAGTTTTATTAAACTTTTCTGGGGGGCCCCTGGCCACCAATGGGTTTTTATCACCCATGTTTGTGTGGCTTTTTGGTGTGTGGGGTTTCTAGTAGGGATGCACCGAATCCATGAGTCGGTATGGGATTCGGCTTTTTTCAGCAGGATTCGGATTCGGCCAAATCCTTCTGCCAGGCCAAACTGAATCAGAATACTAATACTAATTTGCATATGCAAATTATGGTCAGGGAGGGAAATCACGTGACCTTTTTTTTTGTCACAATACAAGGAAGTAAAAAATGTTTCCCCCTTCCCACTCCTAATTTGCATATGCAAATTATGATTCAGATTAGGTTTGGTATTCGGTCAAATCTTTCTCTAAGGATATAGGGGTTCAGCCGAATCCAGAATAGTGGTTTCGGTGCATCCCTAGTCTCTAGAGTGGGGCCAGTGTTGGTGGGCAGGGCCCAGACATTTTTTGACCTGTGATTTCTGATGGTGGCCCAGCCCAAATGAATGGCAAGTGGTTATCAAACTATAAAAACCACCGGGTCTCTCAATGATATATATTGTTTTCTGGATTTTCTACTCATTTTGTATTGTTCTGCTTTCAGTGTGTCACAGGGAGAGTCACATCCAAACTCAGTAACGATTCAGCTCTGATAGACGGGAAACACAGCGACACTCACTTGGTTCCAGTTTCTTTACATCCTCCAGCGTGAAGCCCTCCTGGGACTGCGTGTACTGTCACATCCAAAATAATAACGGTCAGTTTCAGCATAGCATACATTCTAGGGTTAATAAAACCAAACAAGTAGTAATAATGCCGGTGTATTCACCTGTATAAGTGGTAACTGTGCTGCACTGCTTCCACTCCCTGCACAAGCAATTTAGCCACTGATCTCAGCCAGAAAAAAAGTAGCCAACCAGTTACTTCTAAATCTGGCCATGCAAACATTAAAGGTAAAAGTAAACCTTTAAAATAAGTGAATGTAAAATTAATGAGGGGGCTATTCTAAGCACTTTTGCAATGTACATTCATTCATTTTTTTTTTATTTTTATTCCAATATATTAAAGGATACATGTACTGTTAATATGACGGAATTGTGTTACAACAGCGCCACCTGCTGGTCAGGTTCCCACCAGTCTGACCACCAAGTAGTTAAGGAAGTTGTCAGGAGAAAGAAAGAGGCTGCTTAGGAAAAATGTGAGAAAGGTTTCTATTTTTATTTCTAAGCAGAAGAACATCAGAGCAGCCTCTTTCTTTCTCCAGACAACTTTCTTAACTACTTGGTGGTCAGACTGGTGGTAAACTGACCAGCAGGTGGTGCTGTTGTGTAACAAAATTCATTTATATTAAAGTGGTTGTTCACCTTTAAATTAACTTTTGGTATGATGTATTGTAGAGAGTAATATTCTAAGACAATTTGCAAATGGTTTTAGTTTTTTTTTTATTATGTGTTTTTTTAGCTTTTTATTCAACCGCACTCTCAGTTTGCAATTTGAGCAATCTGGTTGCTAGGGTCCAAATTACCCTAGCAATCATGCACTGATTTGAATAAGAGGCTGGAATATGAATAGGAGAGGGTCTGAATAGAAAGATGCTTAATAAAAAGTAACAATAACAATACATGTATAGCCTTACAGAGCATTTGTTTATATATGGGGTCAGTGACCCTCATTTGAAAGCTGGAAAGAGTCAGAAGAACAAGGCTAATAATTAAAAAAAAAAAACTAGACAAAATAAAAAATGAAGGCCAATTAAAAAGTTGCGTGGAATGAGCCATTCTACAACATACTAAAAGTTAACTTAAAGGTGAACCACCCCTTTAACAGTACATGTATCCCTTAATATTTTGCAATAAAATAATAATTACATAATGATTGTAAATGAGAAAAGTGCTTAGAATAGCACCCTCATCCGTTTTACATTCACTTAAATGTTTACTGACCCTTTAAGCGATGTGTAACTCGCTGGTTCGATATAAATAACTGTGAATGATTTCTTGACTAGTCATAGGGGGAAGCAGGACAAGGTTAAAATGGGGGGCTAGACAACTAATGATAATTGCAATAAGCGCAACAGCAGAGAGAAAGACGTACCTGTAGGGCAGCGCTGCGGAGTTCTAGGCATGTTGCGATCTTTCCAATGGTTTTCTGCAGAAGGAAAAAAGGGCAAATTAGATTTGGAAGGACAATAAGTCCTTAATGGAAAAGAAACCGCAGTTTTTTTTTTTTTAAAGGGCAACCATACATCCATAAAATCAGTGCTGTCCAACATATTACAGTAGTGGATTGATTAATTCTCATACAGTGAGCTTTAGAGCCAAAATATGTTAAAATAATGATGTCACACAATGAAGATTATTGTACCAGCTGGTATATTCACCAAAGATGCAACGGATATCCACCACTAAGAACAAGCCCATGGCCACCCTAATTAAGCAGCTGATGGCCACTAAGAAGTGTCTGGTATCCAAATCTAAGAAGCCGGGCCCTACTCAAAGAAGTAGCCGGGGCCCTACCCAAAAAAGAAGCAGCCTGTGCCCTCCCCAAAGAAGCAGCCTGTGCCCTACCCCAAAGAAGCCGTCGGGGCCCTCCCCCAAAGAAGCCGCCGGGGCCCTCCCCCAAAGAAGCAGACGGGCCCTCCCCCAAAGAAGCAGCCGGGGCCCTTCCCCAAAAAAGCAGCCGGGCCCTACCCCAAAGAAGCAGCCGTGCCCTCCCCCAAAGAAGCAGCCAGTGCCCTCCCCCAAAGAAGCAGCCTGTGCCCTACCCCAAAGAAGCCGCCAGGGCCTTCCCCCAAAGAAGCTGCCGGGGTCCTCCCCCCAAAGAAGCAGACAGGCCCTCCCCAAAGAAGGAGCCGGGCCCTCCCCCAAAGAAGCAGCCGGGGCCCTCCCTTTGGATGCAGCTGTTATCCTACACTACAAGTAACTTGTACCCCCCTCCCAAGACACAAAAAGGGTCAAAAGTTGCAGACAAAGAACCCTGCTGAGCTCTGAACAATCTTTACACTTTTATACACTTGCAACTTCTATTAAAAGCTGAAAGGACGGACATCTGCTAGTTACATCTGCTCACTTTTATATCCACCATATTATCTTGGTGTCCTTTAGTTTCATGGGAGACTTTATCAGGAAATGGAAGTGGAAACTCAGGGCCACCATAGTCTCTCCATAAAATTCTCCTTCAGATCTCAGGTTTCCCAATATCTTGTGCTTAATCCATGACACCCTCCGAGCCGGCAGCACTACCTGCATGTCCAGTCCCAATGCAGCGTACAATGCAGGCACAGTAAAGGCCGCAGGGGATATGTATGTGCAGCTGTGACTGGCTGCAGCCCGGGCACCTCTTTATTATCAGCAGATTACTCTGTAGAGGGCTGAGGCTGTAGCCCTATATGTTCCACTATGAGGGTGAGGACACACAAAGCTACTAGTAGCACCACAACTACAAAAAAAGAGATAATATTTATAATTAACTGATATCTCTGCTTGTGTTTTAGAAGAGGCAATTCTCAGTATTGTCCATGGCAGGGTATTTTCTGGCATTTTTGTAGCCGTAGCTGCAACTAGTAGCCCCCTGTGGAACTGGCAGCAACTAGATAAAAATCAGAGTCGAAGGGCTGCTAAGTTACCAGACTGGGGCAAACTTAGCACTGTTATTAAATGAGACCAACTGATTGTAACTTACAGGCAGGGCAAAAATCTTTGACAGTAATTAACAGGGAACTCCACCAAAATGTTCATTTTTGCTAAATGACAGAAAAGGTAACTTTTTTGTAGCGTTTTTCAATGCCTATTCATGACTTCAAAAAAACATCATAGTATTATAGCAGTGTCCACCTCTTTCTGCACTGTTGGTTCTGACCCATGAAGCAATGTAGCCAAAGTCAGTGTTCTTCTAGCCAAGACTACAGTTCCTAAAAAGGGCTTGCATACTTCTTTATAGTTTTGCCAATCAGGTTGCTTCTGCTACACTGTGTTGTTGAGTCAGGACCAGCATTGCAGAGAGAAGAACAAACAAGAATGCTGTAGAAACTGCAATTACAAGTGGCTATAGACGAACTGGTAATGAATGTAGATTTTTACTGAAATCACTACTGGGCATGAGACATAATGGGCATGCAATTCTGCAGTCTCTGGGGCTCAGTAGGTTGAATACAATCAAGTAGATACAGCAGGGACGAAGGCCAAATAGATTTCCTGGACACAAATACTGCAATGGGCAATATGTATGGAGCATGGGCAGAAGAATCTCTCCCATACGGAGCCCTGGAAGCCATAGGCTCACTGTCATTTCCTCGCTGGCAGTTGGGTGTGGCGGCTCCACGGAGTGAATAAGACCTACTGGTGCTCAGCCAACCCCGTCTTCAGTTTCCTTATACATTGTGCTCCAACTCTTCCAATTCTCCAGATCCCTGGAAAGCCATAAAGTCTGCAGCTCACGTGATCTGGTATCACCCTCCGGCCGTGTGTAAGTTCAGCTTATGAAAGACGCCCATTCACAGGCAGGACAGACGGTGCAGGGGCTCTAGAAACAATCTGAAGTCATTGTGGGGGGACGGGAGAAATGGCAGCGAGGAAGTGAGTCGCACTTACCTCACACTTTAGAATAACAAAAAAAAAAGTGAATCTAACTCATTTCCTACACAAACATATGGAGAGACTGCGAATTCCGCATGCTTGTCTAAATATGGAGAAATCCAGGCAAAGCTCACTGGGCTCCACAGAGGGAAAGACTAAGCCAGGGATGCACCGAATCCACGATTCGGTTTCTGCTTTTTTCAGCAGGATTCGGCCGAATCCTTGTGCCTGGCCGAACCGAATCCTAATTTGCATATGTAAATTAGTTGCGGGTAGGAAAATCAAGTGACTTTGCATCACAAAAGAAGATTTTTTTCCGCTTTTAACTTTCCTGCCCCCAATTTGCATATGCAAATTCGGATTTGGTTTAGTATTTGGCCAAATCTTTAACCAAGGATTCGGGGATTCAGCTGAATCCCAAATAGTGGGTTTGGTGCATACCTACCCTGTACTAAGCACAATTCAGCAGGAAGAGCCCCCTAAATTTGTTCATAGTCTGCACAGAGAGATCCCATAAAACTATGGCAGCATAGGTATTCCCCTGTACTAAGCACAATTCAGCAGGAAGAGCCCCCTAAATTTGTTCATAGTCTGCACAGAGAGATCCCATAAAACTATGGCAGCATAGGTATTCCCCTGTACTAAGCACAATTCAGCAGGAACAGCCCCCTAAGTTTGCTCATAGTCTGTACAGAGAGATCCCATACAACTATGGCACCATAGGTATTCCCCTGTACTAAGCATAATTCAGCAGGAACAGTCCCTAAGTTTGCTCATAGTATGTACAGAGAGATCCCATAAAACTATGGCACCATAGGTATTCCCCTGTACTAAGCACAATTCAGCAGGAACAGCCACCAAGTATTGTGAATCAAGAAGATCTAAGACTAAGCTGTCCAACTGAAGTGATGTTGGCTGCATATGGCTCTAAATGGGATTTTTATAGCCTGTGGCCTGCCAAAGAGCTCCACACACTTCTGCGTGATATTTTAATATAATCCAGCCATTAAACACATTATACTGTTTCCACTACAAGGTAAAAGGTGAACATCTAAGCTAAAGTTCCATAACCAGGTGGAATTTAAGATGAAATAACGTCTGTTTCTTTCCTGTGTCAGACAGAGCAGGAGACATGTAGTCAGAACTGCCAGTAGTGCCGAACAGCTTAACAAATAATAATTGTATGGAATCTGTTATCCAGAATGCTCGGGACCTGGGGCTTTCTGGATAATGTATCTTTCCTTAATTTGGATCTTCTATTCCTAAAGTCTACTTGAATATCTTGTAAACATTAAATAAACCCAATAGGTTGGTTTTGCTTCCAATAAGGATTAATTATATCTTAGTTGGGATCAAGTACAAGCTAATGTTTTATTATTACAGAGAAAAAGGAAATCATTTTTAAACATCTGGATTATTTGCATAAAATGGAGTCTATGGGAGACGACCTTTCCATAATTTGGAGCTTTCCGGATAACAGATGAATCCCATACTTGTACCTAGATCCAAATTTCCCTAGCAACGAGGCACTGATTTAAATAGGAGACTGGAACATAAATAGGAGAGGCCTTAACAGAATGATGAGTAAGAAAAAGTAGCAATAACGATAAATGTGGTGCCTCACATAGCATTTGTTTTATAGATGGGGTCAGTGACCTCCATTGCAAAGCTGGAAAGGGTCAGAAGAAAAAGGCAAATAACTCAACAAGAATAACATATAAATAATGAAGACAAATTGCAAATTTGCTAGGAATTGGACATTCTATAACATACTAAGGGGCAGATTTATCAAGGGTCAAAGTGAAAATTCTAATTTTGAAATTCAAATTTTCGATTTTTCAAAACTGTGAAATTCAACTAGGGAGTAATTCAAATTCAATTCAAGTTTTTTTAAAAATTCGAATTTGATTTTTGAGATTTATTATACTCTGGCCTTTTAATAACTGGAATTCGACTATTCGCCACCTAAAACCTGCCCTAAAACCCTAAAACGGGAAACGTCCAGGGATCAATTTTAAGTAGTTTGCAGCCTTCCTGACATTCAAGTTTTTTTTGAAGAAAAAACTTAAATTGAATCTGAATCTAATTCAATTTCTATTTTAAAAACTTGATTAGAGTTTTTGGGTAAATTCCATTCATACAAGTTTAAAAAATTTAATTTTTCTAATACATTTCGATTGGTCAAATTCCGAATTTATGGGGAGTTTTTAAAAACGCACACGAATTCGAAATTCGACCTTTGATAAATAAGCCTCTAAATGTTACCCCAAAGGTGAACCGCCCCTATAATTTGAGCTCCTTTTTTCTAACAATTTTATTCCTTTCAATTCTGGATCTCTCTAGACTGACAATTAAATTGTATCTGGTTGCTGGGCGATACTGATCCTGGCAACAAGACAGAATTAAAAAAAAACTCAATCAGACTCTGAAACGAGAGTTTTATGGTTATTAGGTTCTGGGGCCTGATCAGACCCACAGTTTAGTCCTTGTAAATTCAAGGGAGAAGAAAAGGACACAGAGCAGAAGGATCCATTGTGCAGGTGTCAGTCTTGATCAGAACCGCAGACAAAATCAATCGGAGCGGCTTTCACTGGCCCCACAGGCGCAATTTTCTCGATGTTTCTTTCCTGCCTGAGCCAGAGTCCGGCTGAGATAATCTCACAAGAATGTTCAGTTGTCTCTTTAGTTTACTCTCTAGATGAACAACTCTACTAACGCCAAGTTATTAATACACCGACACTGAGCACCCACCCTTGGGACATGGCAGGAAATCCTGGGCCCCCTCCTCACCTATTTATTTTTTTCTTCACCAACAGAAGATAAAAAAAGAGAGTCTGTATTTGGGTAGGGCAAAGAAAGCATCTACCCTGGGCTCCCAGCATCTGAGGGGCCTAGTAGGGGGAAAAGCAAATAAAATACAATGGGCATATTATGTGAAAGAACAATTGTATGTTGCTGCTGTATACACAGGGGATGTCCAACATGCAGCACTCTGGAGCTAGCACTACAACTCCCAGAATCCTTCATACAGATTCAGGCCTTGATTTTGTGTATTCTTTACCCTCAGAAAGGAACCCAAGCCTCCTGAATACGCTGGGCACCCTATTTTCTCCAACTCAGCCCTGAAAATGTTTGTATTCCTCATACCTCTCTAAGGTCTCTTATCTTAAAGGAGAACTAAACCCTAAACTTAAAAAACCCCTAACCCCCTACCCTACATAGACCCCCCTCCTTCCAGCCTAAGTGTTACCCCCGGCAAATATCCCGAACGTTTTACTTACCCCTCGGTGCAGATTCAGGCATCGGAGTTAACGGGCGCCATCTTCAGTCGGTTTGGTAAACTTCATAATGAGACAGTCGCTTCAGAAATTTTCATGAGTTACGGCGAATGCGCACTTGTCGCGAAACAGAAAATTGCTCCAACTGCGCATGCGCTGACATGCCGGTCTCATTCCAAAGATTTCGAAGCGGCTGAAGATGGCGCCTGTGAAGTCTGATGCATGAATCTGCACAGTGGGGTAAGTAAAATGTTAGGGGCATTTGCCTGGGGTAACACTTAGGTTGGGGGAGGGGGTCTATGTAGGGTAGGGGTTTTTAAGTTTAGGGTTTAGTTCTCCTTTAATCTCTGCAGCAGAATAGCTGTATCTGCAAGGTCTCCAAGACAGGTGGATGACATTACTACCCCCTCCCCCAATGAGTTGAGCTTGACACTGCTATTGGGTGGCACTGAGGGAAACCCATGCCTTGGTTAAAACAGAGTTAAAAGGTTGAACTTGATGGACACATGTCTTTTTTCAACATAACTTACTATATGTAACTATGACTCAAAGAAGCAGCTGCTCAGGAACGAGTGGGCTGTATTTTACCATTGTGTGCAGACATTCCATCACTTACCCCACAGGATAGTGATATTTTGGGCAGATCTCTGTTTTTATTCAATAATTTTGGTCACACGGGGAGGGCGGGGACTTTGCTTTTTATTTCTTTCATTTAATACTGACCGGAATGAACCAAAAGGTGATGAATAAATGACGCTAAGCAAAACATTTGCTTGATGAAACTGCATTACCCACAGCACCCAATCAAAATATGTCTTTTTATTTTCTAACCTGAAATAAACTGATCAATGCTAACTGATGATTGGTTAGTGTATTTTTACCATTTTTCACATATGTGTAATGTGATGTGAATTCCCCACTCCTCTCTTTTTCTCGCCATCTCAACACACAGGACTAAGTGACAAGACCAGTCACTTCTAGGAGTAACTACATAGCATCCCAGGTACAATAGGAGGATAGTGATGAAGTATTTATGTATGTATAACTTTATTTGTAAAGTGCTGTAAAGGAGCTGTAGCGCTGTACAGTGCATAAAAGTACAATATATATATATATATATATATATATATATATATATATATATATATATATATATATATATACACACAATTCCAACGTTTTCTCAACATAGATCAACTATACACGTGGGCAATAGATCATTGCCAGTCTCTAGACATTGTTTAGAACGAGGACATACATCAGAGGAGCTGAAATTCAGTTATCCAACACATCCCACCTCTGAAAAGAGGAGGAGATCGTGTTCTAGCATTAAAAAGAGCAGAAGTTAAATGGATTGACAGGCTAGGGACTCTCAGTCCAAGGGGTCTAAATCGTGATTTTGACTTGCATTTATTTTTGTAAAGTACTCATTTAGGGTGAGTAGTAATATTTCGGGCAACTAATATTATTTTGTGTATATTTTTTGAATTTTTTCTTTATAAGTATTTTTGTATTTTTTAAAAAAAAATTTTTTTTTTCTTTTTTTCTTTTTTGCCATTCATCTGTTAACTTTTGCTTTTTATTTTGGCATAATCTGCTCAAACAACTGCAATTATCAGATATAGTGAAAAATGCCCATGTAATTTGCTGTTATTGATATATTTCTTTTCTTTGGTAACTATGGACTCTGCATAGTAACGGGAGGGTGGAGATATGTGGTGACTGACGTGCAGATCCGGCCTCCAGGTGAGGAAGCATCATCACAGTTACTTACCACGTATGCCCCGCCTAACGAGGAAGCAGAAAGTGTGTGCAATGGAGTCCTACACGCTACTACACAATACATACGCTTGAGAAAGGGAACGGATGTGTCCCGAAACGTCGCGTGAGTGTGGATGGATATAGCGTTTATGCTGGACTTTTAACAGATAAGTGTCTTGATACAAATGACGCTGCTACTATGTTGTGAATAATGCCATTTTGTGATACATTTTAACAAGCTAATAAAAGCTATGTTTTAAATATGGAGTGCGATCTGGTTGGACCAATATATATATATATAAGTAAATATAATAAATATATACAGAATCATAGGACAAAGAGCTTACGTGCTATGTGGTAAGAGATGTAGTGGGAAGGAGGTCTCTCCCCCGTAGAGCTTACAGTCTAAGTGGAAAGGAGGCTAAAATTGGAAAAAGTGCACAAGGTAAGGCATAGTCAGTAGGGACAGCACATACCTTCTGATCTTCCGTAAAGTCAGAGGAGTTGGCTGGAGACTGGGCTTCTTTCTGGAGCTGCCTTGCTAATCTGTACAAGAGGCAAAAAAAAGGTTCAATGACATAAAAAAAACAAAAATGTTAGATATTATATTATATTATACGCAAGATCTGTCTTTCTAAAAGTTCTTCTGTCATTTACCACCCCATGAAAGCAGAAAAGATGGTACAGGTATGGTGGGATCCATTACCAAGAAACCCATTATCCAGAAAGCTCCGAATTATGGAATGGCTGTCTCCCACAGACTCCATTTTATCCATATAATCCAAATTTTGATGATTTCCCTTTTCTCTATAATAATAAAACAGTTGCTTGTACTTGATCCAAACTAAGATATAATTAATCCTTATTGGCAAACCCAGTCTATTGGGTTTATTTTATGTTTACATGATTTAGTAGACTTAAGGTATGAAGATCCAAATGACAGAATGATCCGTTATCCAGGAAACCCCAGGTCCCGAGCATTCTGGATAACAGGTCCCATACCTATACAGTAATGTTGCATTTTTATTTTGGGGGAAATACAGACAGAGACAGAGATGGTATTTATTTAATGTTTATTTAATGTTTACATGGTTTTCTAGCAGAAGCATGAAGTTCCAAATTACGGAATTATCCGTTAAACCCCAGGTCCCAAGCATACAGGATAATAGGTCCCATACTTGACCTACATGACAAAGATATTGACATTCTAAGACAATTTCCAGTTATTTCACTTTTTTCTGGTTAGGAATTTCAGGAGCTTTCTTGTTGCACTGTCTTTACCTTAGCAACCAGGCAGTTGTTTGAATGAGAGACTGAAATATGAATAAGAGAGGGGCTGATTAGAAAGGTAAAGAAAAAAAATTCTAATAACATTATAAGCTCATAGAGCTTTTTTTTTGGCTACCGGAGTCAGTGACCCCCATTTAAAAGCTGTAAAGATGGCATATAATTAAAAAAAAACGTAGGAAATAGATAATGAAGACCAACTGCAAAGTAGCTAGGAATAGGGCAATCGAACGTATAACAGAAAAGGTTAACGTAAAGGTGAACCACCCCTTTAATAAAAGTGGAGAGAACCAGTTTACATAAGAAACCAAAAAGTATCCAAAAGTCAGCTGAAGAGCTTTACAACATTTGTTTTGTGAAAGAAGCCACAAGAGGTAATATTCCCTTTAAACTATTTCCTCCATGGTAAACAGCATTGATTGTACATTACACAGAAGGTGAAATATACAAATCTCTGCTCTTTTTTTTAGTAACGAGCCATTTCCCGTAATAAGCGAAACGGACCATCTGCGTGTGCAGAAACCATCCTTACATTCACATCCTGCTTAAAAACTCCACCCAAAAACAGCCAGGGCTTGGGTGGGAAGCTGAGCAAATAACAATCCTGAAATTGAAAGCATTTGGCTGGAATCCTGCTGCTCTCTGGGTTCCACTTTTATCGCTGCAAAATGACATGGAGTGAAATGCGTGGGGGGGAAAGCTGGTGTCCGCCAGCAGATACTTCTATGCTTGCAAAGGAGATGAACAGAAGACACAAAAAATGACTTCATGTTTCCAGCACTAAAAAGTATAAAAACAGCCTCAAACAAGATTCCAGAAGAATTTGCTTTGGTGCAGACAGCATCATAATAGAAGCCAAGGCATCCCTATGAGGTTTGTGTTTCTGCTCAGCCTCAGAAGATTGTGCTTTCAATGGAAAATCCCAGAGTTTATAGCAAGCAAAAGCCACGAATAATCTGTAAAATGCAGCCTTATAAACAGTGCTTATTTATCACACTAGCATCACATGACCCACACAAAAACTTTACCCCGTTATAAAAAATAAGGGTATTGAAAATCCCCTTGTGAGTTCCCTGATCTGTATAACTCAGCCCTGTGCCTTTATACGATCACATTACTGTATACAGGTATGGGACCTGTTATCCAGAATGCTCGGGACCTGGGGTTTTCCGGATAACGAATCTTTCCGTAATTTGGGTCTTCATGCCTTAAGTCTACTAGAAATTCATATAAACATTAAATAAACCCAATAGGCTGGTTTTGCTTCCAATAAGGATTAATTATATCTTAGTTGGGATCAAGTACAAGCTACTGTTTTATTATTACAGAGAATATAGGAAAATCATCTTTAAAAAATTGGATTATTTGGATAAAATGTAGTCTATGGGAGACAGCCATTACGTAATTCGGAGCTTTCTGGATATCGGGTTTCTGGATAATGGATCCTATACCTGTACTTATGTGCTTCTAACATCCTTATAATCTACAGTAGGGGTACATTAACCCTTATAATACATGAGTGATACTCAGAGTTCCCCATATAACTCAGCCTGCAGCCTTGTGCCTTTATATGGTCACAGAACCCCTCAGTGACTTCTAATATCCTTATCATTTACAGTAGGGGGTACATTATCCCTAATCATACAAGAGTGATACTCAGAGCTCACTGTATAACGCAGCCTGCAGAACCCCTCAGTGACTTCTAATATCCTTATCATTTACAGTAGGGGGTACATTATCCCTTATAATACATGAGTGATACTCAGAGTTCCCTGTAGCCTTGTGCCTTTATATGGTCACAGAACCCCTCAGGGACTTCTGATATCCTTATCATTTGCAGTAGGAGGTACATTATCCCTTATAATACATGAGTGAAACTTAGAGATCCCTGGCCCTTCTAATTCCACAATTCCAAAGAAACTACAGTACAAAGTGATCTCAGGTTTCAATACAACTATCGTGTGTATCAGTGCAGGGTATTCTAAAGCCACATTAGTCTACTAAATATGCTTTTGGAAACACAGTATTTAGTGAAGTCACATATGAAGTAGTGTTAAACTAGTCACTTAGTCACTAACCACCCCAGGTTCTATGCAAGGACATAAGACACAACTTCGCTACTGTTCCTTGTCAGAGACAGGCAGAATAGAAAGGCAAATAAGGAGACAAATACTCTAAACTGCAGCGCTGCTAATATGAAATCCAGCTACAAGTTTAGAATAACGCTTTCAGTTGCAGTTCCAAAAATATTTAACATCATTCAAGCGTGTGATAAGCAAAGTGCAGCTGCCATGTCATTATCTTTGTGTGGGCATCAGTTTCACTTTCCACCCACTTGTGTTTCTCCGCAGCAGCTCAGTATATCACAGATCTTTTAAGCGGTTACAATTTAAATATATCACCTGATATCTTTTCAGCTTCAGCCCATGCTCCTGGATTTTATTAAAGGGGAAGTTCACCTGTTGTGAACATCATTCCAAAAGAAAGCCAAAAAAAGTTACTTCTCCATTGTCACTCAAATGGCTTAGTTGCTTGTTAGCAAAACAGCAGTGATATTTGTGGGCTGTTTCTGGTCCCCGTTGCTGGTTTAATGCCTAACTTCAACTCCCAGCGCAGCTACATGCACAGCAAGCAAACACAGGTTTATTCATCCTAACTGTACAGACAATTAGGTAGCATACCATGGCAATCAAGTTTGGCCTTTTGACTTCAGGCATGTGGCCCTCCAGCAACACGGCTAGTTGTCAGGTCGGATATGCCTAACGTAGTACAATTAACAGAATGCATCGTGGAAAGAATGAGGTTTTGTATTTAGGGCATTAGCCAATGGTTTTGTGGTAACGTCAGGCCTGAGAAATACTTGATGCATTTAAATATCCCAACAAAGTCTCAAAAAGGGGACTATGGGTGCCCCTTATGGCCACAGCACAGGTGAGAGAGAAGTGCAAAAGGACGTTAGTAAAGGCCTTCCCCCAGGGACCAGCAAGTTCCCGAATGCCAACTGCTCAACCCAAACAGACAAGAACAGCCTAATGCAGCACCCCAAGCTTTCACTTTCATATTACATACATGTCCCCATACCAAACACTGTGCTCACACTATAAAGAGAAGAAGGGAGCTGCCTCTTCAACTAGTCATATAAAAGACCCACTGCCCCAACATTACAGTTTGAAACATTTCCCCATGCATTTAGGTTCTCCCCCCATAGAATTAGATGTTTCTCTAAATGTGCCTGGCTTAGGTTTTGGGGTCCTTCCAAAGGATTTCAGGATTTCCAAAATAGGGTTTACAAGATGGTATTTCAAGGAGAACTGAAGCTCAAAGGATTATGCTAGAAATAATATAACTTTATTTTTGGGTTCTATACCAGCCCAAGCCCCCCCCCCGCAGCCCTTTAGCAGTAAAGATTTGTGTCCCTGAAGATGCCCCAGTAGCTTGCCATCTTCTTTTCTGCTGATTCACTGCACATGCTCTGAGCTGCTGTCACTTACTGCTCACAACAGATAGTAAACATACAATATAACACTCACTGGTGGGAAGTAATTGGCCAGGGGAAGGGGGCAGTGGGCAACTGATTGAGATCAGTTTCAGTATATGGGAAATATCTTAATGAGACATAGAGAGGTTCTCCACACAGTAAAATGATTACTCACCACATTAGGGAAGTGGCCAAGGTGCACTGCCCTGAGCCCTCAGCATAGGGAGCAGACAACCGAAAGGATAAATCTGGAGCAGGCACTCAAATGAAAGCAGTCTTCCACCACATCAAAGTCAAAGCAAAGTAAAGATTTATTGTGTCCTACGCCTTACGCATTTCGTGTCTTCAACACTTAATTGTAGGCTATGGTGTTGACCTTCCAAACACTTTTTTCAGTTCAGTTGTTTTCAGATTGTTGCCCAGAAATAAAGACTTTTTTTCAATTACTTTCCATTATTTATTTTTTTAACTGTTTTTTTCTAAAATCTAAGTTTAAAGTTGAATGTTTGTGTCTCTGGTGAGTCTGGCAGCTCAGTAATTCAGGCGCAGACTCTGAATTGTTACAATTTTGCAACATTTAGTTGATCCATTTCTCAGCAGCATCTCTGGAGTATTAGCAACTATTGTATCAATTCTAACAGCTGCCTGTAATGAAACTCAGGGATTCTGCTCAGCAGAAATGTATCAACTAAATGTATCCATTTAGAACAGTTTACAGGGTCGGCGACCCCCCACTCACAGAGCTGCTTTAGAAGGTGAAAAATGACACTTCACATTTCATTATTAGGTAGGAAGGTAGGAAATAGAAAGTAGTTGTAAAAGTGGTCACTTCTGGTGATCTAGCTGAAACCAACTAGTTGTTTGAAGGTGATCAACCTGACACGAAACGCGTAATCTGCCTGCTCCAGATTTATACTTTGGGAAATTATTATTATTCCAACAATTCCATAAGTTTAAGGGGTCGCACAATGGTTCCTTTAACCTCTAGCTACACAGTGGTTGGTACACGATGAAGGCATCTCTGCTTGTCAATGTATTATTTGCAATAAGGGCATTTCCCCCCTCACACAAGCTGATTAGGAAACAATACAGAAGTACCATGTCCTGGGCCAGTCTGTTTCCCAAGAGTTTCTGCAGCAGCTGACTAGATCCCAAGTTGATGCCAGACCCCAGGGTAAGTCTGCCAGCCATGCCACTTACATCTGATACTCATCAATGGCCTCCACCAGCTGCCCCCACGAGTCAAAGTCAGTGCCCTTCCTCAGGCTGGCGCCCCATTTCTGCAGGATCTTGTTCATGTCACTCATGTCTGAGAGCAGATGCCCCTCCCAGAGCAGAAAGGGATGAGGGGCAGCTCAGCTCCGCATCTTTCCCAGGCGCTGCCAGCCGCACCGTGCCATTCAGCTCCAATAGCAGCAGATCCCCTGACTCCCATCCAAAACCCAGCCGCCTGCATCCGCGGCCAAGCCCATCACAGCCCAGCCCTTCCCTTACTACCATTTGCGTGCCAAGCCTCGTATCCACCCCACGCCACGCCTTCATATAAGCCTTGCTTTGTTTTGCTTCGCGTCGATTGGATGAAGTGTTTTTAGAAACCACGCCTACTTATATATAATTTCAACCGACTCGCGTCGTTGCCCAGGTAACAGCCTCACCCTTACAGGCTGCGGAACGCGCATGTGTTCTTGGCCGTCCCTATGGTATGACGTAATCTTACGGGAAACGGGGGTCAGCCAGGGGATGAATGAATGGAGGGAGTTTAATAAAGGCGAGATATCCTCCAGTCCAATCCATTAGTGACGCGTTAGTAGAGGAAATGCGGGATTTCCGTGTGTTGGCGTGCGCATGCGCAAATGAATGTTTCGTTCTGCTCCGCCTTTGGCCGTGCTAGTCTATTTGCGTCACAACCCGGAAGCTAGCTTGTGACAGTCGGCTGTCTTGGTCCACTCCAAGGGATGCGCTGATTTTGTGGCATCGAAGTGGTTTAGTCAGCTGGCTGCTGCTTTGAGCTAACTCGGCCCCAGGGGTGAGTATAGTCTAGTTCTTACCTACTGCCATTCCAGCCCCTCAGGGCTACGTTTATGGTTAGGATCCCGTGGCCCCAGAATTACAGGGACCCCTACTTGTGTTTGTTGTGGGGGGATGAGGGGTAAATCACACTACAAAGGACATACTGATGTTACATGGTCTTAGTATTTAAACCAGCGATGTCCAACTGCCCACCTGCCCTTACCCTCCTCCTGCCCTTACACATTTGCCCTTACCCACCTGCCCTTACCCTCCTGCCCTTACCCACCTGCCCTTACCCTCCTACCTATACCCTCCTGCCCTTACCCACCTGCCCTTACCCTCCTGCCCTTACCCACCTGCCCTTACCCTCCTGCCTATACCCTCCTGCCCTTACCCTCCTGCCCTTACCCTCCTGCCCTTACTCATCTGCCCTTACCCTCCTGCCCTTACCCTCCTGCCCTTACCCACCTGCCCTTACCCTCCTGCCTATACCCTCCTGCCCTTACCCTCCTGCCCTTACCCATCTGCCCTTACCCTCCTGCCCTTACCCACCTGCCCTTACACACCACCACTTTGTGTTTAACAACCCCTATGCCCTGAGTATTAAAGGGGAACTTAACTCCTGATTTTATCGCTTTCCTTTGTTACACAAGCCTCAACAGCCTCACACTACAAAGGACATACTGATGTTACATGGTCTTAGTATTTAAACCAGCGATGTCCAACTGCCCACCTGCCCATACCCACCTCCTGCCCTTACACATTTGCCCTTACCCACCTCCCCTTAGCCATCTGCCCTTACCCTCCTGCCCTTACCCACCTGCCCTTACCCACCTGCCCTTACCCACCTGCCCTTACCCTCCTGCCCTTACCCTCCTGCCCTTACCCTCCTGCCTATACCCTCCTGCCTATACCCACCTGCCCTTACCCTCCTACCCGTACCCACCTGCCCTTACCCTCCTGCCCTTACCCTCCTGCCCTTACACTCCTGCCTATACCCTCCTGCTCTTACCCACCTGCTCTTACCCACCTGCTCTTACCCATCTGCCCTTACCCTCCTGCCCTTACACTCCTGCCTATACCCTCCTGCCCTTACCCACCTGCCCTTACCCATCTGCCCTTACCCTCCTGCCCTTACCCTCCTGCCCATACCCTCCTGCCCTTACCCATCTGCCCTTACCCTCCTGCCCTTACCCACCTGCCCTTACACACCACCACTTTGTGTTTAACAACCCCTATGCCCTGAGTATTAAAGGGGAACTTAACTCCTGATTTTATCGCTTTCCTTTGTTACACAAGCCTCAACAGAGCTTTGATATTTCAGTTAGAAGTTTGTGTTATTGTGTGCGGCATATTTACATATTCACATTATCTGCTAAGCAAATGGCACTTGTGCTGCCCACATACAGGAGTAGTGAGTAATTGAGGCCCACCCAGGCTGTGGATCTAATTGGGGTGATCTGATTGTTTGGATCCGAGGCCAATGGTCTGATCATACTAGGAGCAAAAAAAAGCATTTGCGGCCCGAAACTTTTGTTCAGAGTCAATCTAAGCCATGCAGTAATAAATGCTTTCTAATGTGGTTTTGCCTGTCTGGTGCTGTTTATCCACTTTTTCATACTGGGGACCGATGCAGACCCATTGGGAGAGAAGTCTGTCAAAGGCTGATGCCAGAGGCAAGGCATTTGGTCTGGGGTTGCCGTATGTGGCCAGTGTAAGACCTGTACAGGCAGTTATAATATACATGAGCATTTCATATAAAGGGTAATTGAGGCATTTTAAAGTGGCCATACAGGGGCCAATAAAAGCTGTCGACATACCAAGTCGGCAGCTTATTGGCCTGTGTGTGGGGCCCTTCAATGGGCTTCCCTGATCAATGTCTGGCTGAAGTTGGCCAGATGTCAATTGGGCAGGGCTAAAAATCTTGTCGGATTGCAGACCGCATCTGTTTGTTGATGCGGTCTTGCGATTGGACCTCCCATATTGCCTGCATTATAATCCGATCATTGGGCCCTAGGGCCTACAATTGGATCAGCCCGATATCGACCACCTTAATGAATTTGTGAATTTATGGTAGGAGCTCCCACCATAACATTAGCCTCTTAAAGGGGTTGTTCACCTTTAAGTTAACTTTTAGTATTTCAGAATTGCTTAGAATGACTAATTCTAAGCAACTTTTCAACAGGTCTTCATTTCTTTCTTCTTTATAGTTTTTGAATTATTTGCCTTCTTCTGACTCTTTTCAGCTTTCAAATGGGGGTTACTGACCCCATCTAAAAAACAAATGCTCTGTAAGGCTACAGATGTACTGTTATTGCTATTATTACTCACCATTCTAGTCAGGCCCTCTCCTTTTCATATTCCAGTCTGTTATTCAAATCAAAGAATGGTTACTAGGGGAATTTGGACCCTCGCAACCAGCTTGACAAAATTGCAAACTGGAGAGTTTCTGAATAGAAGGCGAAATAACTCAAAAATCACAAGTAATAAAAAATGAAAAACAATTGCAAATTGTCTCAGAATATCACTCTCAACACCATACTAAAAGTTAATTTAAAGGTGAACAACTCCTTTCATGGGAGGCAACTGTTATACATATTTTAATGCAGTGCTGTAACTAGAGGGAGACGGGCCCTGGTGCGTGACGCGCAGCCGGGCCCCGCCCTCCCTCCACACACGCCGGATTTCAGTGGTGAGCGGGCTGCCGGGGGGCCCTGGTCCGCTCGCACCCCCTGCTCCCCCAGTAGTTCCGCCACTGTTTTAATATAGAATGGCTGCATAACTTGGGGGGGGCATACACCAGGGCCTGCACCGATCTGGGGCCTGTTGTCTGGCTGGGCAACAACCTATGCTTTAGTTACACCACTGCCAGGGATGATCAACCTACAGCGCTAAAGCTGTTGTTGAACTGCAGGTCCTCAGTTGTGTTTCAGCATCAGCTGTAAGACTGCAACTTGGCCATCCCTGGTTTTCATTGCTCCCCAATGGGGCCCTTATTCTCTCACACTGGCCCTGAGTCTGTCTTGAGCATTTTTTCCTTTTTGAAGCAACTATAAAGCAGTTATACATCAGCCCCTGCCCAATGGAAGCATCTAACTCCCTACTGCAACCAGACAAATGGACAGTAAATATATACTTATATATAAAATAAATCTATCAGGAGCCAGTTATACACCATCCTTAGGTTTTTCATTGGGAGCTAGCTAACATATAGTGATTTAATACAAACCCTATTGCACATATTGACCTTGTGGGGGCTGAACCTGTATCTGAATGCAGTGCCAAGTAGTGAGCCCTCGTGCTGAGATAAGTGCTCTGACCTTCTATTCATCCCATGAAGCATGACAGGACAGCTGATTTTATGTTAATTTTATGATCATGATCATCACATATTAATTCTATTCTGATGTTGGTTTGTGCATCCCACACATTGAGCCTTATCTGCTTTACTAGTGTCCCGTGTCTGGTATAAGAAGCATTTTCTGACTATCGATGCCTGCCGAGGCTGCATGTATGTTCCCTAGAGATTCATCTGCATCTGGCTCTTTTCCACTCACCATATTTATAGCACACAAGGAAAAGTTGTGCTCATCACTAATTTTTAAAAACATTAAGAGGGGGTGCAATGAGGTTGTGACCACAAAATTCACATAGACAAATACAAGAGGTCCTCTGCACTCAACCCATTATCAATATATTAAAGGGATTTCTGTCATGGGAAAAAAAATGTTTCCAAAATGAATCAGTTAATAGTGCTGCTCCAGCAGAATTCTGCACTGTAATCCATTTCTCAAAAGAGCAAACAAATTTTTTTTAAATTCAATTTTGAAATCTGACATGGAGCTAGACATATTGTCAATTTCCCAGCTGCCCCAAGTCATGTGACTTGTGCTCTGATAAATTTCAATCACTCTTTACTGCTGTACTGCAAGTTGGAGTGATATTACCCCCTCCCTTCCCCCCCCCCAGCAGCCAAACAAAAGAACAATGGGAAGGTAACCAGATAGCAGCTCCCTAACACAAGATAACAGCTGCCTGTTAGATCTAAGAACAACACTCAATAGTAAAAACCCATGTCCCACTGAGACACATTCAGTTACATTGAAAAGGAAAAACAGCAGCCTGCCAGAAAGCATTTCCCTCCTAAAGTGCAGGCACAAGTCACATGACCAGGGGCAGCTGGGAAATTGACAAAATGTCTAGCCCCATGTCAGATTTCAAAATTGCATATACAAAAAACTGTTTGCTCTTTTGAGAAATGGATTTCAATGCAGAATTCTGCGGGAACAGCACTATTAACTGATTCATTTTGAATTTTTTTTTTCCCATGACAGTATCCCTTTAAGGACATTGAAACATTTTTTGCCTTAAGCTACTAAAAAATGCCTTACCCTTTAAACAAAACAGAGAATGTTTTCTGGCCAGTCCTACACTCATCTGATTCATTAAGAATATTGCTTGATTATACATTTTACAAAGGGACTACGTTTTACCTGCAACTTACTTGCTGCTTTCAAAGTAAAACTCCCAAACTTGGTTGCCCTTTTATTGGCCATCAGTTGGCCACCAGTTGGAAGCAGCAAGTACGTTGCGGGTAAAACTTAGTCCCGTTATAAAATGTATAATGAAACAAGGGAATTCTTAATGAATCAGATGCAAGTCGATTATAGGACTGGGCATAGTAGGGATGACTGATGTAGTTGTTCAGCTTAAATACATATATGGACTAACAATATATGGACAAACAATCCCTGTTTTGTTTAAAGGGTAATGCATTTTTAGTAGCTTAAGGCACAAACGGGGGAATGTAATAAAAATCGCTAATGGAAAAACTATTTGCAATGCGAAAAGTTATGCCTTTGCGCGAACAAATTTTGCTTTGTGCGAATTTAATATAGCTTTTGCGAGCCCGGAAACTGTTTATCGACCACTTCCGACAGTGAAAGACCGTTTGCGAATTTTATAGTTTGCGCCAATGCGCAGTCAATGTAATAAAACTTCTTACTGAAAAAGTCGTTATGTTTGCTCTAAAAGATTACGACACCTTCAAGCACTTCTTATGAGTGCGCAATTAAAATTCGCAATGCAATAACAGTTTAAGGAACAATATTACATTGCGAGATGTGGATTTTTAGTCTTATTGGTGCGAATTGTTTTGGTCTTTGCGACTTTTATTACATTCCCCCGAAAATGTTTCAATGTCCTTAATAAATTGATAATGGGTTGGGTGCAGAGGACCTCCCATATTTATAGCACCACATTGGTTGTGTTATATTTCGGGTGGCATATAGTCGTAGGCAATTGGCACAATATAATTCTCAGAACTGTACTATGGTAGTGTGTTGATACTAATACCAAACTGCGGATATAATAAACGTATATAGGAAGCACTTTGCTTTATGTCACACCCAGAGATTAGTAACTGCTATTTGTAACCAACTAGAAATGACCATAATTATGTTTATGGGGAAATACTTCTATCGTGACTGTGTAGGAAGCAAAGAAACCTGTTTCTAACCAGGCACTGGTAGTAGCTACTAATCTCCCTGCAGCTGGGTAAGCTATACACTTGCAGTTAGATGCTTTCTAAACCTTCAGAAACAAAGCAAAATAGCACAGGTATATTTAAGCCAGTGTGGAAAATCAAATGGAAGCAGATGTTCATGCATATTGATTGGGGTAGGGTTTATCCCGAGAAGTCAAAAATGGAATCCTGTGGTCAGGAAGGTGACATTTTTTCACTCAACTGTCACATGACTGATACTTGTGCTGTCACACGACAGGTGACTCAGGTAAGTCATTCAGGCAGTTATTATGCACTGAGATCATTATGCCTTCGGGGCTCACAGTCTCAGCTGAATCTTTACTGTTGCAATGTAAGGCAGGTAATTATTACTAATAGGAAAAGTATTAATTGGGATTCATTCATTTTCCTTTTATTTTGCCTTATTCATTGTAGATTGTGAATTCCCTTCTGTGTTCTTCTCTAAAGCATAAAATTCCATCCCACATCTCAGATTAAAGGGAACATGTTTTTTTTGAAACCCATTCCTCCCAACATTTTGAAAACAGAGGGATAACGATTTGCTGCACGTAGTGTGGTGACATATAGACTACGCCCATTTTGGGGCCACACCCCCTAATTACTATGTTCATTTTACAAAATTTGGCAGGGTTTGAAAGTCTGAACACATTTCTGTGGTTTATATGTTTTTACAGTTTTGCTAATGAAGGTGAATTGTCCTTCAAAGGGGTTGTTCACCGTCCGAACACTTTTTCCAGTTCAGTTGTTTTTAGATTGTTCCCCAGAAAGACTTTTTTCAATCACTTCCCATTATTTATTTTTTACTGTTTTTCCAAAATCTAAGTTTAAAGTTGAATGTTCGTGTCTCTGGTGTTTCAGTCTGGCAGCTCAGTAATTCAGGTGCAGACTCTCAAACTACAATTTTGCAACATTTAGTTGATCCATTTCTCAGCAGCATCTCTGAAGTATTAGCAACTATTGTATCAATTCTAACCTTTAATGAAACCCAGAGATTCTGCTCAGCAGGGACATAAGAAATGTATCAACTAAATGTATCAATTTAGAACAGTTTACAGGGTCGGCGACCCCCCCTTCCCAGAGCTGCTGTAGAAGGTGAAAAATGACTTTACGCTTCAATATTAGAAAACCGGTGACAGATAGAAAATAGTAGGGATGCACCGAATCCAGGATTCGGTTCGGGATTCGGCCAGGATTCTGCCTTTTTCAGCAGGACTCGGATTTGGCCTATGCATATGCAAATTAGGGGGCGGAGAGGGAAACCGCGTGACTTTTTGTCACAAAACAAGGAAGTAAAAAATGTTTTTCCTTCCCACCCGTAATTTGCATATGCAAATTTAGGATTTGGTTCGGTATTTGGCCAAATCCTTCGTGAAGGATTCGGGGTTCGGCCGAATTTAAAATAGTGGATTCGGTGCATCCGTAGACAATAGAAAAAAAAAGTCTTTATTTCTGGTGCTCTGTCTGAAAACAACTAGTTGTTTGAAGGTGAACAACCCCTTTAAGCTGTAAGTCACAGTTTCCCCAAGGTATTTAACAGCAAAAAGAAATGGATAGCACACCTAATTTTGAAAAAACCAAATTAATACAAAAATTACAAAACAAAAATCAAAATCATAATGAGCCCAACGCGTTTCGACCTTAAGGGTCTTCATCAGGGGCACAAAAAATTAAAAAAATCAAAAAGGCAGGTAGTTTATTAATAGGGTGTGCGCCTTCTTTCTACATTTTTGATACAGTTTCCCCAAGGGACCTGCTTATCTTAAATTGTTACAATTGTTTCTTTGCTTATCTTAAAATGTTACAAAACTGTTACAAAAGTGCACCTGCCACGTATTCTGGGCTCTCTGGCAAAAACCATTTGAGTTAGAAACTTTGTGGCTTGTTCTGTCTGTTCGGTGCAGGAGATCAGAGAGAAAGTTGGGACATTTCAGTAACAAACCCAGGACTGCGGGCTGAGCTGTCAAAACCGAGAGTGTCCGTGAAAGACAGGGCAGTTGGGAGGTATGTAAACCATGCGTTGTTTGTGGCTGTGTCAGAACTGTGCCTGGTTGTAAAAACTGACGGTGCTGCTCTGATCTTGCACAGGTTTGCTCTTGGCTAGGGCTGCAGTAAATTTATCATTATTTTGCATTGTTATTTTTCTTTAAATAAAGTTCTTGCCGTCTGATAATTAAAAACTCCATGCTTAGAGCAAAAAGAGCCATCCTACCCACTGTGTTTGTTGAGCACCTAAAATCTGTGTGGGCCATGGCCACAGATTACCTGACTGCAACTGGTATATGTTTGTGCAACTAGCGGTGTAACCGGAGCTGCTTAATTACAATTATAAGTGCTTTTGTAATCTTTCGTTACACAGCGGAGGAACTTATCAAATAATAAATAGATCAATTTGATTTCATTGCCTGCAACATAAAGTTAAGGTGAACTTTGAACTGAGATTTCCTGTATATTTACTCTAATCATAAGACTCCAGGGCCCAGGAATGCCTTAGTAAATAGCAGATGACATGACATTTATGTCATTGTTAATTATGAAATAAAACATTTAAAGGGACAGTGATCTACAGAGGCCCATGGTCTGTACCTCTAAAAGCTGCTTGTGGCCTTTGCTAATAAGCAGTTTTTTTAGCCATGGCCACATTAACTGGCAAGCTGTTCATATCAGGAGGTTGTCTTTCCTATTAACTACTGCTGTACAACAATAAAGGTCTAATTAAGAAAATATGTGGTTCCCCTCTACTGCTGCACCTATGAAGCATCAATATGGCACCCAGTTTTAGCCAACAATGCAGAGGATAATGATGACTTTAAAGTAGTGGGTGGGGTCCAAATATAGCGTTTATATAATAATAACTGATCAGTCGTTGTTGTGGCAGGCAATTACCCACAATTGGGTTCCTGCCATGGCTCTTTCTTGTCTGTAATTGTCTTCATCTGACATTGTCACATTTTTGTATAACAAAGTTTGTAGCAGTCACTAGGTATGCAGGCAAAAAGTCAAAATCCCCTTATAAAATTGATCTTGTAAGTAAGTTGGCCAAGTCTTGATTTGGTGATCAAGATCAAGCTGGTTCTGTTTTTTCTTTGGGCTAATACTTGGATCACACGGGGGCATGCAGACCAGTAAGCCATGGATTATGGCACTTTATAGTCCTTGACTATGAAGTTTTCTGTCTGACAAGATTAGTATCTGATCAAATTTTTACTAGGGGGTTCATGGTTTTTGCCTTGTGCATGGCTCAATAGGCAGGCAGGCAGATTTACTTTGCTGTCATAGATTGTGGGAACAGGGAAAGGAAAATACATGGGAATATTGAGGTGGAAGCAACAGTATGGAGCTCCCATTATCCTTACAGAACCACAACTGATAAAGGGAGTTGGACGTTCTGTTTTACATCTGGCAAAGGTTACCATTTATTTCAAAGCACTTACTACTGTTTATCCTTTTTTATTCCCCTTGGTTTGTTATGCAGGTATTTGAGCAGCAATGACGTCAGTGTGTATATAGAGCCAACATATTGTATAACAGGCTGACATTTTAATATAAAGCATTGATTGTTTATTAAAACCTTCCCTATGGGAAAGAAACTGCTTTAGTACTCATTGTAGCATGTCTAGGTACCCTTGGCACTTTGCTTATCTCCCTATACACACTTAATCACTCCGTAATGGCAACTTCCACTTGTTTATAACCTGTTTTTCAGGTTTGGTCACGTCAGTACCTGACGCAGCCAAGTTCTCCTCCCAATATCGCCAACATTATATTTGATGGGTCAATAGAGCATTTGGTTTGGGGAGCATGTATGGGAAAACTTTGGGACACAGATTTGCTTTTTGGAGCCCAGTGCTATGTATTATGTCAACACGGAGGATATGTGAAACCTAGCATTCTAGTAAGGATAGAATGATGTGATCTGTGGTGTTTAAAGGGTCACTAAACCCAAAGTATGAGTTCTTTTCATTTAGATTTTATAACATTCACAGATGTCTACACCGTTTCCAATTTATTTCTTTTGTATGTAACTCCTTGTTGTTATGTTATGTATCTACAGCATCTGGGGACACCAGGTCCTTCACTTTCGCCTGTTAGTAGGGTTGCCACCTGGCTGGTAAAAAAAAATAATGCTTGGTGCCAATTATTTATAATAAATATATATATATATATATATATATATATATATATATATATATATATATATATTTTTTTTTTTTCAGAAAAGGTGGCAACCCTACCTGCCTGATACCAGCCTGCTAGTGATGTGCGGGGCGATAAAAAGTCAACCTACACCCAACCCTACCTGCTCCAAACCCCACAATTACAGTTATGGGACCTGTTATCCAAAATATTCAGGACCTGGGGTCTTTTGGATAACTGATCTTTCCATAATTTGGATCTTCATACCTTAAGTCTACTAGAAAATCATGTTAACATTAAATAAACCCAATAGCCTGGTTTTTCTTCCTATAAGGATTAATTATATCTTGGTTTGCATTACATATTACTGTTTTGTTGTTATAGGGAAAAAGGAAATATTTTTTTACATTTTGGATTATTTGATTATAATGGAGTCTATGGGAGATGCCCCTTCTGTAAATCTTAGCTTTCTAGATATCGGGTTTCCGGGTAACGGATCCCATACCTGTAAATGAATAATAAAGGCCAAAGGCAAAAAAAGACCTCACGGGTGGGGTGGGCTGAGGACAGAGTTCTTCTACCTAATTCAGAAGCATCACCCCACCCCATTAAAATATTTGACTAAATATTCCTCACTAATTTCAGATCATGAACCATGTTATGTAAGGGGCATCTTGTATCTTTAACAAGTTGGCAGCACCTTTGCCTCAAATCTAACATTACAACTGGGAAAATAAATCAACTTGCAGTTTTATAAATAAGAATTGTGTAGCCACAAAACCATTTGACATTTCTTTATTTGTGATGATTGTGATGATTTTGAATGATCTTCTCTGTACTTGGAAAGCTTAACAAAATAATAGTTTTCTATATCCATTTTAGTCAGACTAACAAATGCTCATTTACTCTGTTCAGACGGGACATTTATTTGTGTGATGTTTGCTGCATTCTTTTTCCACTGATATGAGAGGAGCTTGTGTTTGAGTCCTGTTCCCATCAAGGGGCCTTTGTATGATTTGCTATTTTCTGTTGTATTTTACATTTTTATTAAATGTGAATAAAGTAAATGCATTGTCTGCTCCTGTATACAAATTTTCTCTTCTCATTGATTGGGCTTCTGCTTATCCTTCTAGCCAAGAGCTCTGCTGCCTACTCACAGGAACTGTTAGAAACTGTCAATGAAGGAGTAATGACATTTGAGCATTGCCAGTGAAATATTTGAAGTAAAATTAAAGCCTAAAAATTAACAAGGCTATTAATGCTGTATTTTATAAGCTGATCTTATTTTACCAGCCTAGAGGTTGAGCAGCCCTGTAACAGTAATGATCCAGGCCTTCAAAGTTCCCCCCTACAGCTCCTCATCTTGGATCTTGTTAGGCCGACTTTTGTGTGTCAGCGGCACTGCACATGCTCAGTGGGCTCTGGGCTGCTGCTGAGAAACTAAGTTTAAGCAGAAAGTGAGGTGCCATCTGTTATAGGAGTGTCAGGGCTGTATTTAGGTTTGGAGTTATCTGCATTCATTTCAGGTACAGGATCTATTATATAAAATGCTTGGGACCTGTTATTATCTGGATAAGGAATCTTTTTGTAATTTGGATTGCCTTAGGCTTACTGGACGTTTGTCGTCTGTGATAAATCTTGGCTACCACAGGTGTAAAAAATTCCCTTGTGTCCTTTTGATTTTTATTTACAAATAGATCTTTCCAGCTGACGCAAGGTTACCCGTTCCACCTAAATATTCAGAAGGGGTTTTTTACAGTGAGAGCTGCGAAGATGTGGAATTCTTTCCCTGAATCAGTCGCACGTGCTGATACATTAGATAGCTTTAAGAAGGGGTTGGATGGTGTTTAGCAAGTGAAGGAAAACAGGGTTATGGAAGATAGCTCATAGTACAAGTTGATCCAGGGACTAGTCCGATTTTGGAGTCAGGAAGGAATGTTTCCCCTCTGAGGCAAATTGGAGAGGCTTCAGATGGGTTTTTTGCCTTCCTCTGGATCAACTGGCAGTTAGGCAGGTTAAACTTGATGGACACATGTCTTTTTTTATTGTTATGTTATTATGACTTAAATCTTATCTAAAATGCAAATCGTTGGGTGGGGAAACATACACAGCACAAAGTTTTCTTGCGGTAACCAAGATTTATTGCTGGTGACAAAACACCCTGGGGCCGATTCACAAAGGGTTGAATATCGAGGGTTAATTAACCCTCGATATTCGACTGGGAATTAAAATCCTTCGACTTCGAATATCGAAGTCGAAGGATTTTAGCGCAAATAGTGTTTATTCCTAGGATTATCCCTTCGATCGAACGATAAAATCCTTTGAACCGAAGGATTTTAATCCAACGATCAAAGGAATATCTTTCGATCAAAAAAACGTAGGAAAGCCTATGGGGACCTTCCCCATAGGCTAACATTGAGTTCAGTAGCTTTTAGATGGCGAACTAGGGGGTAGAAGTTTTTTTCATAAAGAGACAGTACTTCGACTATCATTCGAATAGTTGAACGATTTTTAGTTTGAATCCTACGATTCAAGGTCGAAGTAGCCCATTTGATGGTCGAAGTAGCCCAAAAAACACTTCGAAATTCGAATTTTTTTTTACTTCGAATCCTTCACTCGAAGTTAGTGAATCGGCCCCCCTGTTTTCCATTATCCTTTAGACTGCTAAAAAACCTTTAAGCATTAACCCACTAGGATTATTTTGCCACAGTATGGATTCATGGAGCTTTTTACAGAGAAAAATTCAATCATTCATAAAAAATAGAATTATGTGCTTGAAATGGACCCTATGGCAGATGGACTTCCCTTAATTCAGAGATTTTTGGGTATTGGGTTCCCAGACAAAGGATTCAATACCTGTACTAATCATCACAGGTGGTGTAAGTTCCTGAGCTTTCCACTGAGCTCAGTCTTCCAATGGTGAGGACAGCGAGAATTGCTTAGAGCAAGTGTAAAATTAATATTTGCCGTATTCTGCATTCTGTGTAAGAGTCTTCAAGGGAAATGCAATAAAAGGGGCAACCTTTGCTACTAGTCTAATCACTTATAGCAACAAATCAACAGGTAAGCATTTACTAGTCACCTGATTAAATGCAAACATATTATTGGTTACAGCACCTGGTCAAACTTGGTGCCTTATTTTACATAAAGGGATAAGTAACAGGATACAAACCTTTCACTTATCTTCTCTGTCCATTTAATGTCACCCTGTGCATGAAGGTTAAACTATATGCCGATATAATAGAAAATGCACTTAGAGGCCCATTTATCAAAGGTCTAATTTTGAATTCATGTGAATTTTTTTAATTGGAATATATTCACAATTCGACTGGGAGGTTATTTAAGAAAAAAATTTGAATGTCTAATATCCGATGAAATGGTTCCGACTCGAAGATTCGAATCATAAAAAAACTCGAATGTCAGGAAGGCTATTAACATCTCCAAATGGCTCAACGGACCTCTGTTTCCACGCTCAAGGTGTGATAAATTTTACATTCGAATAAGGGGATTAAAATCAGAATGTGTGAATTTTGAAACTCCAAAATTCGAATTTACCATTCAACCCTTGATAAATCTGCCCCAGAATGTCAGAACGAATACTTACTCTTTATCTCTTTCTTCAATCATAGGAGATCCAACAGGCAGAGAAAATATTCCATCAAAATGACACACTGGTTTCATCGCAACCCTTTAAAGGCCACCGCTCCAGTCTCTTTTAATTTCTATGGGGTTGCCTCCACCCAAGCAGCATCTAAAATATGCAGGTGGGACTGCCATAACTGCTCTGGTGCAAAGAATCACAAACAATTTTCAGCAGTTTCAATAAATTACTAGAAATCCTGTTTTATTGTAGAGCGCATAAAGTAATAATATCTTTCTGTGGCCTCTCAAGCTCAATGTTGCTCAATGCTGTCCTTATGCTGTATCATAAGCCACGTCAATTTGTCTTTGTTTTTTTATTGCCCCAAATGATCTTATTAAAATCTGTACTGCCCCCTTAATCATATAATGAGCTGATTTTCAGTAGTTTTGGGAAGTGGACAAAATTGACCTTCTCTTGTGTTTGTACCACGTTCCATCAAGTTCCATCAAAAACCATCCAGCTTCATTGTTGCAGAATGAACTATTTGTTCACCGCTATTGTTTTACTGGTCCCATAACCAACTCTAGTCTGTGATGAATGCTAAAAGGTTTACCAAAAACATACTTAGCAGGTTCTCAGATTCCTAAACTATGGATAGATTAAATTCAGTTTGCTTTTCATGTCATGCAGTGATCTAAGGACCACAAGAGCACGTCTGCTGGAATTATTTACGGATGTAACATGCAACCATGAGATGATGAAAAATGCTACAGATGCCTACTTCTCCCTGCTTCTGGGTAATTCTGCTCTCATAGAAAAGCTTGTTGTGGCTGAACATCCCATTATGCACAGCAGCGCTAACGTTTGGAATTGTTTCAGGTTTTATTAATTCCTTGGATGGTGGGACGCAGGACAACAAGCTCCGCTATATCCAGAATTTTAAGTGGACAGACACACTGCAGGGGACCGCTCCCAGGTTTGTCCTTAATGCTGCCTAAATTCTCTATTTATTCTAAAACACTGGGAAACACTTTTATCAAAGGTCGAATTCATGTGAGTTTTTTTAAACTCTAATAAATATGAATCTATTCGAAATTCAATTGGGGGGTTATTTAATCTAAAAATCAAATATCTAAAACTCGCACAAATTTTACCGACTTGAAAATTCGAATTGAATTAAACTAAACTCGAATGTCAGGAAGGCTAGTAACATCTCCAATTGGTCCCTGGACCTCTTCCATTGACTTATACATGAACTCAGCAGGTTTTAGGTGACAAATAGCCGAATTTGAATTTTCAAAGGGCCAGAGTTTGATAAATCTCGAAATTCTAATCGAGTTTGGATAATTCACAATTCAAATTTGAGAGTTTTGACCATAAAAAAAATATGAAAATTTAAATTCAAATTTTCAATTCGACCCATAATAAATCAGCCGGTCTATTTGTTGTGTTTTATTCTATATCATATAAACCCCCTTGTATAAGTGAGGAGAATGAAGCCAAGCTACATTTACAAATTAAAACGGCTTCACAACTAGATTTAGTTATTATTCTGTATGACTTCAGTTATCTAGACTTTGACTGGGGTAATGGGGCTGCCAAGTCAGAAAAAGCGGGTTTGTAAATATGCTGAATGACAACTTTTTATTTCAGCTCATTCAAGAACCTTCTAGGTTTTTCACAGGGTAAAACAGAGAACAAAAATGGGATGTTTTAAAATGCTGCTTAATAAATTAATTTCATGTCAGTATATTCCCCTTGTAAGCAAGGAGCATCGTTGCAAAACAAAACATTTGTAGTTTGATAGAAGTGTTGGTGTTGAGGTGGGTAAGAAAAGACTTGCTTTTAAAGGAGAAGGAAGGTCTTCTTCCACTTGGAGGTGCCAAATGTAAGGCACCCCCAAGTGATTGTATTTACTTACCTGAAACCCCGGGCCGGTGCTCCTATCAGCAGTAAACTGCACCGGCCCGGGGTTCTTCCAGCGAGCACCACAAAGTGATCCTCTTCCGGCTTCTTCTTACTTCAAATTTCCCATGCAGATACATGCGCAGTAGAACGAAATAGCTTTTTAGTTAAAGTCGGCTTTTCGCTCTACTGCGCATGCGCAGCCATGAGAAGAAAGAAGAAGCCGGAAGGATAAATAAATGAGCTGGAGAGAGTGCAGAGACCAAGTGCAACTAAACTGGTTAGAGGGAAAAGTTAAATTATGAGGTTAGTCTGTCAAGTTTGGGGTTGTTTTCTTTGGAAAAAAGGCGCTTGTGAGGGGACATGATTGGACTTTACAAGTACATTAGAGGACATTATAGACAAATAGCAGGGGACCTTTTTACCCATAAAGTGGATCACCGTACCAGAGCCCCCCCCTTCAGACTAGAAGAAAAGAACTTTCATTTGAAGCAACGTAGGGGGTTCTTCACAGTCAGGACAGCGAGGTTGTGGAATGCACTGCCGGGTGATGTTGTGATGCTGATTCAGTTAATAACTATAAGAAGGGCTTGGATGATTTCTTGCACAATCAGAATATCCAAGGGTGGGTGTGTGTATGGATGCTGGGTTTTATTTGGAGGGGTTGAATGTGATTTAACCTGATTTAACTATATAACTATATATTTACCAAGGCTTTCTTTTGCAGCGCTCAGCAGGATGCAGTGTTTGAGCTGGCATCAATGGGATTCAACTTGGCCCTCTGGTATACAAAATATGCCTCAAGATTGGCTGGAAAGGAAGAGTAAGTCAATTCCAACGACCTTAAATGCTTTTATTACTTGTGAATCTGTAACCATTTGAGTATTAGGCTTAAAGTTAATGTTAGGGTCACTTGCAGGGTGACAACTGAAGTTAGGGTGAATTATTATATGCTGTGTCTGGGGTGCAATTATAGCTAGTACTGCTGCTGTTATGTAAGATGTGCCCACTACAGTTTGGGAAATACAACAGTTAAATAATAAACCCACCAGCAGACCCCACAGATGTCTTCCATTCTTGCACAGAGAATCTTGCAAGTTTGAAATATAAACATATATAGTATTCCAGGCTCACTGCCTTCAAATCTCTGCCCTGGGCCTAGGGAATTACCTTAACTATTGCTGTGTAACCAAAGCATGCATAAAGGTTCCAATAAAATGAGTTAATGGATTATATATGCACTAAGATGCTTTCAACCACATTTGACTAGCACCATCCCCTTTTGCTGGATCCTTAAAATGTATCATTTATTATCATATAGTATGTCATAAGTGGTCCCACATGTTGTACTTATTATAGCAGCCTTAAAGCGGTACTTCACCCATAAGTTATTTTTTAGTATGTTATAGAATCGCCCATCTAAGCAGCATTCCAATTGGTCTTCATTATTATTTTTTGTTAGTTATTTGCCTTCTTCCTCAGACTCTTTCCAGCTTTTCAATGACCCCCATCTAAAGAGCAAATGCTCTGCCAGCTAGGAATGTATTGTTATTGGTACTTTTTATTACTCACCTTTCTGTTCAGGCCTCTCCTATTCATACTCCAGTCTTTTATTCAATTCAATGCATGGTTGCTAGGGCAATTTGGACACTAGTAACCAGATTGCTGAGACTGCAAACTGGAGGGCTGCTGAATAAAAAGCCATAAATAATAAAAAAATGAAAACCAATTGCAAATTATCTCAGAATATCACTCTCTACATCATATTAAAAGTTAATTTAATGGCGAACAACCCCTTTAACTATGTTAAGATTTTTTGTTTTTTTTTAATGAAATACTGTGACAGTGTTTTTCTCTGTTGTGTTGTACCATAACCATGATCTAATGACCTCTGCTATTCTGTGTCTGTTTATGTGATATTGTAGCATTACTGAAGAAGAAGCAAAAGAAGTTCATAGAAGTCTGAAAGTTGCAGCTGGAATATTCAAGCACTTAAAGGTAACAATCAGCATTTCCTTTGTATACATCCTAAATACATCTGGGCTCCTTACTTACTCCCTACGGTTTATATAGAAGTATTAAATACCACACAAAAATGTGTGTAATCAATCAAACTCTTAAGAACATACTTGGTCTCTTTCCTAAAGTCATGAAGTGTGGTGGGAGTACATACTTCAAATGTATCATAAACTTACTTCTATTGAGCAAGACTCCCATGTAAATATATTCCTCATTTGAGGGATCCGTTGGGTTCATGTGCTGGCCGCTGTGAGATCCTATAAGCAAAGTCTGATTTACTAGCGTAGGTGCTAAACTGCATCAGTGCGACTATAGAAGCCAATCAGACCTTTACTGCTATTTTCTAACTTGTACAGGTATGGGATCCATTGTCCAGAAACCCGTTATCCAAAAAGCTCCAAATTAAGACGTAGTAGTAGTAAGTTCTTGCAGACCACATAGTGAGACCTAGCACTTGGTTACAGACTCACCTGTGGTATAAACAATGGGCTCTTATGACCTTAAAAGTAGCTACATAGGACAGAATAACTGGTTTACCCTGATGCCTGTATGACACATAGGAGGGTACAGCAATTTATACTCTGGTCTTTTGTTTCAGGAAAGCCACATCCCAAAGCTCATCACTCCTGTGGAAAAAGGAAGAGATCTAGAGACCAGGGTAATAGATGCCTATACAGTTCAGTGCCAGGCAGAGGCTCAGGAAGGTAAGTGGTTGGTGATATGTGTCGTTATCCATATAATCAGAGATCCATGCAGCTCAGACTTTACCCAATTCAAGTGGCGGAACTACCGGGGGAGCAGGGGGTGCAAGCGGGCCAGGGCCCGCACCCCTCAGGGTCCCCCGGCAGCGCCACTAAAATTCCTGCAATTCGGGCCGTACGGAGGGGGGCGGGGGCCCGGCTGCGCGTCACGCACCAGGGCCTGTCCCCTCTAGTTACGGTACTGCCCAATTTATCTCGAAGCCCTAGAACCTGTATGGGGGCAATTGGGGGAGTTTGGGAGATTGAAGTTCGAAGTTAAAAAAAACTTTGAATCGTAGTAGGTCGAAGTAGTGCTACTTTTAATCGTACGATTCGAAGTAGGCCGATTTCGGGCCACTTCGACCCCAAAAATCTTCGACCTCCATTCGATTGGTATTTTTGAATTCAAAGTTCGAAGTTTTTTTTAACTTCCACCTTTGCAGTAATGTAACTAGAGGGGGGTGAGCCCTGGTGGGGACGCGCAGCCGGGCCCCCCGCCCCCTCCGGTGGTGATTTTTGGCCCGCATTTCAGTGGTCCGCGAGCTGCCGGGGGGCCCTGAGGGGGTGCAGGCCCTGGCCTGCTCGCACCCCCTGCTTCCCCGGTAGTTCCGCCACTGGACCTTTGATAAATATGACCCTAATTGTTCAAATCCAGTTTGGTTAAAACAGAAGGCTATTGAAGAATACCAATCATCCAAAAAGTGCATCCAGATGGGGCTGGCTCCCCCAGGAGGCCCAGAGCAGTGGTTTTAGTTGGGCTTAACCTGAAGGTCAGTTAAGCATTGCCCACAAATCTTACCCTATTTCTTCACCTAGGGAAGCCCAGCCTAAAAATCTTATTTGCAGCCCTAAATATGCTCGAAATTGAATGGCTTAAAGGGGCCGTTCATCTTCCAAACACTTTTTTCAGTTGAGTTGTTTTCAGATTGTTCACCATAAACAAAGACTTTTTTAATTTGCTTTCCATCTTTTATTTTTTACAGCTTTCCCAAAATGTAAGCTTAAAGTTTAATGTTCCTGTCTCTAGTGTTTCAGTCTGGCAGCTCCGTGATCCAGTGGTGGAATCTGAACGGATTTGCTACATTTATTTGATACAGTTAGTTAATCCATTTCTCAGCAGTATCTGTCAAATATCAGCAACTACTGTATCTATTCTAACAGCTGCCTTTAAAATGGTGGTTCGCCTTTACGTTAACTTACAGTAACTTAAGCACCTTCTCAATTGATCTTCATTTTTTAGTTTTTTTTATAGTTTTTAAATTATTTGCCGTCTATTTCTGACTCTTTCCAGCTTTCAAATGCTTTCTCCATCTAAAAAACAAATGCTCTGTAAGGCTACAAATGTATTATTCTTGCAACTTTTTATTACTCATCCTTCTGTTTAGACCCTCCCACATTTATATTGCAGTCTCTTATTCAAATCAGTGCAGGGTTGCTAGGATAATTTGGACCCTAGAAACAATATTTCTGAAATTGCAAAGTGGGGAGCTGCTGAATAAAAAGCTAAATAACTCAAAAACCACAAATAATCCCAAATAAAAACCAATTGCAAATTGTCCCAGAATATCACTCTCTACTTCATACTAAAAGTTAATTTAAAAGGGAACAACGCTTTAATGAGGGTTTCTGCTCAGAAGGGCCAACGATAACAAATGTATCAACTAAATGTATCAATTCACAACAGTTAGTGTAGTCGGCGACCCCCTCCCCCTCTCAGAGCTGCTTTAGAAGGTGAATAATGAAACTTTATACTTCAGTTTTAGAAAAATGGTCACATATAGAAAATAGAAGTAATTGGGGAAAAAAGTCTTTATTTCTGGTGAACAATCTGAAACCAAGTGAATTGAAAAAAAAATGTCTGACGGTGAATGGCTCACATGGCAGTTTTTCACTATATCTGTAACCCTGTAATGAGCTACGATGGGCCCTGACACAATGTTTGATCTCAAAAGGAGTCTAGAACAAAAAAATGAATCACTGCACATGCTCTGTGCTGCTGTCACTTACTGAGCTTAGGGAGCCACTCACAATATACAGTACACATAGAATAGAAATATCACAATATAAGGCTGATTAGTAATTAATACAGATAATTACTACATGGCAGCACAGAACCCAGTGCAGTTAGCATCAGAATTTAATAATCAGCCCTGTAGCATCAGCTTATATTACAGGGGAAGCTCATTTTCTGCTGGATAATTAGTGACGAGCCCTAAGCTTAGCTTCTTAACAGCTTCTCAGAGTCCACTGAGCATGTGAGTGTCACAGACACTTTCCAAGATGGGACCTGTTATCCAGAATGCTCTGGACCTGTTTTTTTCCATATAATGGATCTTTCTTTAATTTGGATCTTCATACCTTAAGTCTGCTAGAAAATAATATAAACATTAAATAAACCCAATAGGCTAGTTTTGCTTCCAATAAGGATTCATTATATCTTAGTTTGGATCAAGTACAAGTTACTGTTTTATTATTACAAAGAAAAGGGAAATCATTTGAATGATTCAGATAAAATGGAGTCTATGGGAGACAGCCATTCTATAATTTGGAGCTTTCTGGTTAATGGGTTTCCTGATAACGGATGCCATACCTGTACTGATGTAGGGATACTGATACTGAAATACTGGTGTGGGCTTTTTGCGTATGCTCTGCCTACCCAGGAAACCCACTGTGTTTTGTTTCTTTCTATTTTAAATAATCCTCTTCCATTGCATTTCTAGTGACCATCGCAAGAGCTATTGAGCTGAAGCACAACCCTGGCCTGATAGCTGCCCTGGCTTATGAAACAGCTAATTACTATCACAAAGTTGGTATGTATTAAATGGGTGCTCCTGCATTATAGCTGTAGTGCAATTTATGTATTAAATGTGCGCCCTGCCATTATAGCTGTAGTGCAATTGGGCCTACTTCATGTTTAGGAAGGAATTATACTCACCCAAACATAATTACGGTAAGTGCTCTTGTCCCTATTTCATATTTGTTTCAGATCACACACTCTCCTCTCTGGATCCAGTTTACATTGGCAAATGGAGGAGTTATACCCAGCTGAAGATGTGCTTTTATATGGCCTATGTAAGTTGTGTTTATCAGTGCAATTTTCAGATTATTGAGCTAATAATGGGATCATCATCACTTTTTATATGCAGTTAATGCAGGTTATTTTCCGTAGCATATCAACCTATGTTTCTTCCTTTCCAGTCATACTGCTACCATGGTCAGACTTTGTTATCCGCCGATAAATGTGGGGAAGCAATAAGGTCACTACAAGAGTCCGAGAAATGTGAGTAAGCCTTTTGGGTCGTCTGATAAATGTTGTTAAAGGGTAACTAAAAACATTTCTATTCCCAGGTGCAGCCCAGGCAAATTAATACATCTGCTTCTGCAGTTTAAAGGAGAACTGAACCCTAAAAATGAATAGGGATAAATATGCCATGTTTTATATACTGAACGTATTGCACCAGCCTCAAGTTTCAGCTTGTCAATAGCAGCAATGATCCAGGACTTCAAACTTGTCACAGGGGGTCACCATCTTGGAAAGTGTCTGTGACACTCACATGCTCAGTGGACTCTGATTGGCTGTTGAGAAGCTAAGCTTAGGGCTCGTCACTAATTATCCAGCAGAAAATGAGCTTCCCCTGTAATATAAGCTGATGCTAAAGGGCTGATTATTAAATTCTGATGCTAGTTGCACTGGTTTCTGTGCTGCCATGTATTAATTATCTGTATTAATTACTAATCAGCCTTATATTGTGACATTTCTATTCTATGTGTACTGTATATTGCGAGTGGGTCCCTAAGCTCAGTAAGTGACAGCAGCACAGAGCATGTGCAGTGAATCAGCAGAAAAGAAGATGGGGAGCTACTGGGGCATCTTTGGAGACACAGATCTTTACTGCTAAAGGGACGTGGTTGCCTTGGGCTGGTACAGCAGCCCAAAACATAATGTACAACATTTCTAACCTACTTCTTTTGTTAGGCTTTAGTTCTCCTTTAAACAGTTGATGGAGGATTATTGACATGAATCACATCCATGTACATTACGTATAGGGGCATATCTATTAACCTTGCAGACAAACATTTTAGATTTATTAGATTTGACCCCTACAAGTTAGAAAACAAAAGCAGAGATCTGATTGGTTGCTATGGGCAACACCACCAGTTTGTTAATAAATATCCCCCAAAGTGTCATGCAACCTGTATCATGGATGTTTTTTTGTATTGGATGAATTAGCTTGGTGCAAACGGACCCAGTTCATTTATTTAGTAAATATTCTGTTCTGGCCATGGAGCTATGTTTTTTCTGCATTTATATGTTTATTCTAGTGAGTGGGAGTAGCTGTGATAACTCTTGGCAAAGTAATCTCATTGGAGGGCTAATAAGAAAGATGCCCTCTGCTGGACAGAAATAGTATTGTTTAAATGTGCAGCTGATCATTGTGTCCTGACATTAGACAAAGAAGGTGTGACCAAGGAGAACTAGGCAATGTTTGTTGAGTGAGTTAGATTGATATTCAGCAGGTAGATGAGTAATCCATTACAATGTAAAGTCTGGTCACTTTTATCATATTGTCCTCAACTAGTCACTGCAATACAGTAGCTACTTATAATCTTGTACAGTGTGTGTAACAATGGATGAAATTATACCATAACCCTATTATTTGTGTTTAATTCTGGTGCAGTCTATGGGAAGGCCGAGGCTTTGTGCAAAGATTATGGTCAGACAAAAGGACCCGGCACCACAGCCAAACCATCAGGACATGTGTTCTTCCGAAAGCTGGGGACCTTAGTAAGGAACACACTGGAGAAGTGCCAGAGAGAGAATGGCTTTATGTAAGTATGATGGTTGGGCTTCTCCAGGTAGAACATATAGTGCACTGCACACACACTCATTCACACTTACATAAGTATTCCCCAAGGGCAGGGGTCTCCCAACCTTTTTACCATAAATCACACTTTAAATTTAAAACTGTTTGGGAGCTACACAGACCTGAAAAAATTCCTTGGGGATGACAAATAAGGGCTAATTAGTAACTCCATGTGGACTGCCAACCTGCTGGAAGTTTTGGAAGACTATGGGGGGAATTCACAAAAGTGGAGAGAGACCATTTTTGGAGTAAAAGTGGTGGTAAATGGGTACAAAATACTTTTTCCATATTCACAAACAGAAATCTTCCTAAATTCCGACTCAACAGCCACGTTTCATATTTTAGTGAAAGAAAGACACTTTACAGACACTTTTATGAATTTATCATTCAAACGACATAAAAATGGTGCAAAAACGACATTTTAAAAATGGAGAAAAGCTCAGTTTAAAACTCTTCCCCATGTGTCAGATCAATTCTAAGAAAACTTGCTCTGCTTTGGTTCAGCGAATCTTCATTTCACACCTCTTGTAGTTGCCCCATTGGGGAATTATTATCATATTAATAGGGATCAGCATTTTATATTCAGGGCACAAGTTTGTGTCTAACCCTATAGGTGTAAAAGCCTCATTAACAAAACAAGTAAAACACTGATTAAACAAAATAAGTGTATTTTATACAATTTTATATGGTAAAAGTTTTTAACTCTCACTTGCATTATTTTACTAGTTTTAGCTTAATAAATGAGGCAATATTAGCAATTTGGGTGAAAATATTATCTAAAGGAAAAGTAAAGCCTCCCAACCATTTTTTTTTAATTTTAGCAGCAATTAGACACTTGACCTAAGATAATAAAACATATTTCAGATACAAATCCCTATATTATGCAGAATAGCATTTTTTTGTATTTAGACCCTTATTTCTTGTTACAGAATTGGAATTACACAAACATATAGGCAGATTTAGAAAGCCCAGGTTATCCTGAAAAAAAAACAAGTGTAATTTTTCTATGTACAATAAACCCCCTCTCTCAAAAATTCCAATTTGATGGCTGACTGACAGGTGTAGTAAGAAAAATGTTGTTAAAATGACTTACAAAAGACAAAATCTGAAAAGTGTCTGTTTAATAGATTAATTCACAAAAGTGGAAATAGAGGTTTGTGAATTTGGTGGGAAATGCGTCATTCTTATCTCCACTTTTATTTTGTCTCAATATCAAATATATAAGTGGTTTCTTTTGAGACTTGAGAACGGGATTATTAGAGCTTTAATTCCTAGCACTTTTTTCTTACTACAACGAAGCACGGCAGTGTATATCTGATTGTACATATCATTTGGTTCTGTTTTGCAGCTACTTCCAGAAGGTTCCCCCAGAGGCCCCGCAGCTGGAACTGAAGGCTAGCTATGGTCTGGTGGAGCCTGTGACTTTTGAATTCCCTGCAATGAGTTCCCAGTGGAGCCCAGAAACACACGCAGGCTTTGATCTCACTAAGCGGCCAAAGGACGATAGTGTAAGAGCCATCTCTAAACTTTATTCTCTCCAGGTTGGAAGAGAAGATTCTTCTGTGTGACCTAGGGTTGCCACCTTTACTGAAAAAAATTACTGGCCGGTGGGGGGGCGGGCACAAAAAGGGGGCGGGTCACGATGCAAAAGTGGGCGGGCCACACAGCGTGCCACGAAAGGGGGCGGAGCAACATCGTCCCGATGTCTGCAAACACTGCAAAAAAGGTAAGTTCTGCGCGAATTGGGGGCAGGCCGAGGGCTTTTTTTAAAGGGTATAACAAATTACCGGCAACTGCATTGCTGGTAAATTTGTAATACCAGCCCCGGCCTTGGCAGGTGTTTTACCGGCTAGGCCGGTAAAATACCGGCCGGGTGGCAACCCTAGTGTGACCCTGTCGGGAAATAACTCTGCCTAAGAGCCATACTTGGTATCACTCCCCAACAGGTCCGGACTGAGAATTAAAATAGGCCCTGGCATTTCAGGTACATAGAGGACCAAACAGCTCACATAGAGGCCCAAACAGCCCCCACCAGCCCACTAAATACTGACTTTCTATGGGACCTTATAGCAGCCCCTCTGGCATTTGCCAGAACCCACAGATTGCCAGTCTGGGCCTGCTTTCCAATGAATGAAATGGTGAAAGCCTGGAATTGAGGTTACAACTCATTCAGTAGCTGCCCACTGACACAAACAACCCGCTGGCATTTTATATTCCATTAAAGCAGCTTGTCTGTCAAGGTAGATATTCTTATTGTGCTTCATATTTTCATTCAGTTATTCAGGACACTGCCATGTTACAGGGTCAGTAGCCATAGTGATACGTCTGCTTTTTACCCATAAATATCAACTGTCCTTAAATATAAAGCTTCAAATTGGACTGAACCCCTGATCGGTTCTTTGGCCAGTAGGTCACAACTGTATGTGGTGAAATAGGAGCAAGCTGCAGGTCAGCCAGCAACTACTCACATGAATTAAAGGGACAGTAACGTTAAAAAATTAAAGTGTTTTTAGGAATGACTATATACTGATGCCCTGCGCTGGTAAAACTGGTGTATTTGCTTCAGAAACACTACTATTGTTTATATAAACAAGCTGCTGTGTAGCCATGGGGGCAGCCATTCAAGCACAGGATACACAGTAGATAACAGATAAGTACTACTATAGTTTATATAAACAAGCTGCTGTGTAGCAATGGGGGCAGCCATAAAAGCACAGGATACACAGTAGATAACAGATAAGTACTACTATAGTTTATATAAACAAGCTGCTGTGTAGCCATGGCGGCAGCCATTCAAGCACAGGATACACAGTAGATAACAGATAAGTACTACTATAGTTTATATAAACAAGCTGCTGTGTAGCAATGGGGGCAGCCATAAAAGCACAGGATACACAGTAGATAACAGATAAGTACTACTATAGTTTATATAAACAAGCTGCTGTGTAGCCATGGGGGCAGCCATTCAAGCACAGGATAAATAAAAGCTACAAAGCAGCTTGTTTTTTTAAACAATAGTAGTACTTATCTGTTATCTACTGTGTATCCTGTGCTTGAATGATGGCCCCCATGGCTACACAGCAGCTTGTTTGCTTGAATGATGGCCCCATGGCTACACAGCAGCTTGTTTATATAAACTATAGTAGTACTTATCTGTTATCTACTGTGTATCCTGTGCTTGAATGGCTGCCCCAATGGCTACACAGCAGCTTGTTTATATAAACTATAGTAGTACTTATCTGTTATCTACTGTGTATCCTGTGCTTGAATGGCTGCCCCAATGGCTACACAGCAGCTTGTTTATATAAACTATAATAGTACTTACCTGTATCTGTTATCTACTGTGTATCCTGTGCTTGAATGGCTGCCCCCATGGCTACACAACAGCTTGTTTATATAAACTATAGTAGTACTTATCTGTTATCTACTGTGTATCCTGTGCTTGAATGGCTGCCCCAATGGCTACACAGCAGCTTGTTTATATAAACTAGAATAGTACTTATCTGTTATCTACTGTGTATCCTGTGCTTGAATGACTGCCCCTATGGCTACATAGCAGCACGCTTATTTAAACTATAGTAGTATTTCTGAAGCAAACCCGTCCATTTTACCAATACAGTACAACACTACATTGTATTTCCATTACTTAATGTTCCTTTTAGGCTTAGGGGTCATTTTGTTTTAGCCTATAATCATTGGCGTGACACCCCCAACACCATGACACTCGCTGGAGAGACAGATATACAGTGTATTTCCACCAATAAACAATTAAATTTTTGCTCTCCCCTCAGGCTAAACCCAAGAAAGAAGAGGAGGTAAAGCCAATGAAGGAGCCGGATATAAAGCCACAGAAGGACAGTGGGTGTCAGATCTCCTGAATGAAACTGGTTCCTTCTCGGCCGCTTACCCACAACACTTCCTTCCACGGCAACACACTAACTACACAGTTTGCACTTCTCGCCGGTTTGCACAGGTTTAATACTGCTCCTTTAATTGGGCGGCCAGTTTAAAACAGGATCAATTTAGCGAAACGTGATACAATCCCACATGCAGATATGTACGTGGCTTCCTGGATTTAACCCCTGCCTTGCAGTTCACTGCTACTCATGACAACCAATGTTGCTGCTCTCCAAATATATAGATATATACAGTATAGTAGTTTTATATAGGGTACCCCTCGAGGTGTATTTTGTCTTAACATGTGACACGTTAAAAGAGAATATGATGCGATTAGGCCCCGTAACAAACACTTGCTATAATCTGTTCCTTTAATTAAACTGTGAATGGCACATTCAAATAGAATGATTGGAAAGGAGACATATTGTTTAGGTAATTGATATAGGGTGTTCCTTATACAGAGCTGCGTGTCCCCAATATACCATGTGACACAGAATTGTACTTCATTTAAGCTGTTCCTCACATTGAGGTCTTCTACATTCAGTGGTTCTATTACATGCATTTACAAGCAATATTTGGATTGGCCGATTGCACAAGGAAAAGGCTGCTTCATATCTTGCAGATCCAATGTGAAGCCTTATGGAAGCTCACGCCTTGGTTTATTAAAGGGGAACTATGATGAAAATGTAATATCCGCTTCAGCTCACTGAAATAAGAAACTTTCTAAATATAATCAATTAAAAATGATGTACTGTTTCTGAAATAATGAAGTTTATATTCATTATTCCTCTCTCAGCATCTGTTTCTCTTCATTCTGTCTTCATGCAGCAGTTGGGTGTCAGATATTCATTGACAGTTAGATCCAATATATCTTATAGGGGGGCTCCTTTTGCCTAGAAGATGTATTAGAGCTCACTCTATTAAAATCACCAGACATCATGTCTCTCTACATGCAGGATTTGTGCAAAAGGCAGTTATTTTGTTAGATTTTGTTTGTACTGGAATCAGTTATTTGAGTGAGCTCTAATACATCTGCTAGGAAAGGGAGCCCCCCTATAAGATATATTGGATCTAACTGTCAATGAATTCCTGACACCCAACTGCTGCATGAAGACAGAATGAAGAGAAACAGATGCTGAGAGATGAATAGTGAACATAAACTTGATTATTTCAGAAACGATGCAGAATGTTTAATTGATTTTATTTAGAAAGTTTCTTACTTCAGTATGACAAAGCTTATATTAAATTTTAATTTTCGCGATAGTTCCCCTTTAATGCCATAGATTTACAACAATCCTAGTCTCTCAGAAACAAACTCCCGCCATTGTATTTGCTCCTTTTAAATCAGTGTATTGTGCCTGTAGACAGCAGAATGAGAGCTTTATAGGTTTATAGCACTACTCTACGGAATGCGCTCGATATCTCTTGCTCTGTATGTCGGTGTCTTAGATTTTAGGCGCCATCGTATGTACTGACATGACCTACTCTTGCGTTTAGGCTCTTTTAACTCTTTGCTTCTCTAAATAAATCCGGCTTATTCTACTAAATGGCTCTGATACATTCATCATGATTTTTACTGTTTTACCCTGGAATATTGGAGGTTAAAGGCAGAAGAGAGCGCTATTTTTCTAATGGAAGGTGAGTTATGGAAGTAGAGTTATGGGATATGTTATCCAGAAACCTGTTATCCAGAAAGCTCTGAATTATGGGAAGGCCATCTTCCATAGAGCCCATTTTCATCAAATAGTTCACATTTTTAAAAATGATTTCCTTTTTCTCTGTGATAAAACAGTGCACTGTATTTGATTCCCAATTATGATATAATTGATGGAGGCAAAACAACCCTATTTGGTTTATTTCATGTTAAAATTTCTTGTAAGTAGATTTAAGGTACGGTGAGCCAAATTATGGAAAGATCCCTTATCCAGGAAAAACCCAGGTCCTGAGCAGTCTGGATAACCAGTCCCATTCCTGTATTTGCATTTTGATTTTTCACCCCTGGTTTCTAAGATGGTGCAGAAGATCAAAGTCAAAGTAATAGGGTTTTGTTTGGTTTTTTATGGTTTTTAGGGGGGGGGATATGTTTAAAACATAACTTAAAATGTACGGGTATGGGATCCATTATCCGCAAACCCGTTAACCAGAAAGCTCTGAATTACGGACAGGCCGTCTCTCATAGACTCCATTTTATCTAACTAATCTTTAATTTTTAAAAATGATTTCCTTTTGCTCCATAATAATAAAACAGTAGCTTGTACTTGATCCCAACTAAGATATAATTAATCCTTATTGAAAGCAAAACCAGCCTTTTGGGTTTATTTCATGTTTAAATGATTTTCTAGTAGACTTAAGGCATAAAGATCCAAGTTATGGAAAGATCCATTATCTGGAAAAAAAAAACAGGTCCCGAGCATTCTGGATAACAGGTTGCTTTGTAGATGTTTTCACTGAACATCGAGGACTTGCTTAACCCCCTTTGTCTTATATTCAAGAACATGGGCTATTTGTCACTTGCTGTAGCTTTGCACCATATAAGGGCAGAGACACACGTGGAGATTCGGGGAGATTAGTCGCCGAGCAACAAATCTCCTCTTCTTCAGGGCGACTAATCTCCCTGATCTGCCTTGCCATTGGCTAGAATGTAAATCACCGGCGGGAAAGCACTCTGATCGCTTCGTTTTCCGAAGTCCAAAGTTGCCTCACCAAGAAACTTTGGGCGACTTCGGAAAACAAAGCGCTCCAAGTGCCTTCCCACCGGCGATTTACATTCTAGCCGACAGGAAGGCAGTTTAGGGAGATTAGTCGTCCCAATGAAGAGGAGATTTGTTGCCGGGCGACTAATCTCCCTGAATCTGACCCTGTGCCCTGAAGGTTAACCCCTTTGTGACTAGTAAGGTCAGAAGCCAATTGGCTCTTGTGTGGATTTAGCCAAGACAATCAATTGGCAAGTGTAATGTAATGCAATGTCAGGATAAAGGGGCACAGCAACCCAAACCCCTACATTTATAAGAAAAGGAATATAAAATGTGCATTGGGGACTGTACAATATACACTGAACAATGATATTGGCCAGATATGTTACGGTTATCTAGACTGTAAGCTCTCCGGGCAGAGACTGGCACACTCCTGGATGATAACATAATAACAGCAATATATAAAATTGTTAAAAGATTATAACAAACGTGATGTATATTTTTAAATGAGTTGCTATAAAACCCTATCTTTAATATACCAGCATGTTGTCTCGTGTATTTGTGCACCTTTAAAACTGCAGTGACAATTGTAGATCCAGCTTCTCTCAGTTCACTTGATAAAGGGGTTGTTCACCTTTAAATTCACTTTTAGTATGATGTAAAAAGTGATATTCTGAGACATTCTGCAATTGGTTTTTATTTGTGTAATTATGTGCAGATCACACATACATGCAGCCCCAAATAATCTCATTGCATCATGGGAAAAGGAGCCCCAATATGCAGTGCTATAACTATACAGGAATAGGGGGACATTGGCTGCACCCCCAAGGGTGGAGGGGTCTAATATATGATTTCCTGCTTGGGGCCATGAAGTTATGCCCTAGTTACTCAGCAGAGGAGCACCGCCAGAATAAATCGCCCAATCTAATTATAAGTTACAGCTCAGGAAAGTCAGCTATGAATGCTCTATAAATAAACTCAGTTTCAGAAGTGTTTATTAATGATCTTGCTCTGTAGCTGTCTAAGAAGGCTGCTTCAAGTGATGCAAGCAACATGGCAGCTCTAATTCATGCATAAATGCTGCACAAACGAAGTGTAACTCACGGGCGTTTGAAGCTGCGCTCCCATGCGTTCCGGTTTTATGCGTTCAACCGCAAGAGAGCGCAGGAGTAGACACGCTAAATTCTTTTCAATGTGGCTGTACTCGCACAGACGCATGTAAGCGCCGAATGCAGGAAAAAATGCAACATGCTGCGTCCCAACCTGCGTTCGGCGCAATTTGCTTTCACTTTTTTATTATTTGTGGTTTTTGCAATTTCAGCAATCTGGTTGCTAGGGTTTAAATTCCCCTAGCAATCATGCATTGATTTGAATAAGAGACTGGAATATGAATAGGAGAGGGACTGAATAGAAAGATGAGCAATAACAATACATTTGTAGCCTTACAGAAGATCTCTTTTTTTTTTCCATATTGGAAGAAAAATCAGCCAATTGGGTTTACTTCTTGTTTATTTTTTTTTTAAATTATATTTAAGGGATGGAGATCCAAATTACAAAAAGATCTTTAATCACCATAACTACAGCTGCTATTGGTTCATTGTGTCAGGTGGGGCACACAGTTCTGTGTATAAACATTCCCTTCTTTTATATGTTAAATTAGTCATGTACAGTATTAACAAGTTATCTTGCCAGTGGAAGGTTTACTGCAATTGACCAGTTGTTATACAGGGAACTCTAAGTTTTTTTTCATTGCATTTTGAAATCTGACATGGGGCAGGACATATTGTCGGTTTCCCAGCTGCCCCCAGTCATGTGACTTGTGCTCTGATAAACTTCAGTCACTCTTTACTGCTGTACTGCAAGTTGGAGTAATATCAGAGCACTTGTTTTTTTTTAGATGGGGTCAGTGACCCCCATCTGAAAGCTGGTAAGAAAAAAGCATTAATTAAAAAGCTAGAACAAATAAATAACAAAGACCAACTGAGATGTTGCTTAGAATTAGACATTCTATAACAAACTAAAAGTTAACTTAAAGGTGAACCACCCCTTTAATAAATGTATCCAGTTTTCATGAACTTACATGTTTTTTATCTGCTGGGAATTTCCTTTACTTTGTCTTGCTGAGCTTTCTTATCTCATTCACTTTTGATAACTAAACCTGTTCACACAGACATTGTCTGTCTGCTGCTATTTGGTCTGCAGGGACCCCTGTGTGATCTGATTGGTGTCTCTAGACCTGATGAGTAGGTTCTGCCCAGTTTAGCCCTCCAGGTCCTTTATTTCCCCTTGCAGGACAGCAGTGATGAAGATGGGCAAGATATCCCTGAAATTGCTGATGTCCAGGCTGAAAAACAGCATCTGCCGACCCAAAGCTTTGAGTATGGTGCCATCTCCCTGTTGGCTCAGAGTATTGGGTGGAGGTCATTTCAGGATGGAGGCTTATCGGCTGTCATGATGACTGTCAATTTGTAGGATTGGCTGTTTCTTATGAACAAAGAGGGACTTTGTGCTCCTTATTTGTCTCAGTGGACACTGGGAGATGTATTTCTACAGCAGTGGATAGGCTACGGGTTGGGCAGCCCTTGTATAAAGGGTTAACGTCAACATCCTGCCCTACGGTCTTCATCTTGTTCTGCTTTATCTGGTCTCCCCATTATGCTACCTATATCTACAGCTCTGGGGGGCCCCAAGTTGGACAGGGCCCAGGGCAGTCAACCCTACCTTGGACCACCTTGAGCTCCAAACTCGTCTCAAGCCACTGCCCTACAAGATATCTTAGAAGCACCTGATACTCAATGGACAAGGACAATCATCTAGAGCAGGGGTCCCCAACCTTTTGTACCCATGAGCAAATTCAGATGGAAAAAGAGTTAGGGAGCAAAGCAACAAGAATGAACAATGTTCCTGGATGGTGCAAAATAAGTGCTGCTATGGCCATTTACTGGTCATGTACGGGAGGCTCTATTTGGCATTATGCCTGGGTTTTATTGAAAAAAAAATCTTCAAGCCAGGAATTAACAAATAAGCACCTGCTTTTAGGTCACTAGGAGCAACACCCAAAGGGTTGGTGAGTAACATGTTCATGATCACTGATCTAGAGGACTATGACGTAAGTCCCATTGGAACATTCCAACTGTTACAATATATAACATTGGCAGTGTGATATTTTCTATCTAACCAGCTGTAAAGAGTTAAAAGAGTTTAACCTCACCTGCCTCAAGAGGATCAGCAGTAGCCTTATATAGTCTGAAACTCTGTTACCTGAGGCAGGGCTGCCATCAGGGGGGTACTGGGGGGGGGACAATTGTCCTGGGCCCGATGGCTTCTATATGTTAAGGGGGGCCTGGCCGTGCTGCATTTCAGGGATTAGCTGGGGCCCCCTTGAACTGCTGAAGTAGGAGCTGAGTTGAGCTGAGTTAAGCCGAAGTAGGAGCCGAGTTGCACCAAAGAAGGAGCCGAGTTTCGCTGTTCGGCTCCTACTTCGGCTCAACTCAGCTCCTACTTCAGCAGTTCAAGGTGGGCACAGCTAATACCGGAAATGCAGCACGGCTGGGCCCCCGCTGAAGTAGGAGCTGAGTTGAGCCAAGTTCCACCTAAGTAGGAGCCGAGCTGCGCTGAAGAAGGAGCGAGTTGCTCCAAAGTAGGAGCCGAGTCGCGCCAAAGTTGGAGCCGAGCCATGCCAAACCAATTATTTTTTCCTAAAACCTTTGGGCACTCTTTTTTTTTAACTTGGGGGGGCCTGGCCACTGATGTTTTTTTAACTTGGGGAGACTGGCCACCAAGGGTTTTTTTTATTGTACCGGTCCCTGGCCACCATTGTTTTTTTTTTTTTTTAAACTTGTAGGGGGCCACGCCACCGATGGGTTTTTTTTTTACTTGTAGGGGGCCCAGAAAATAATGTTGTATGGGGCCCCTCATATTCTGATGGAGGCCCTGACCTGGGGGTCTGGTAACATCTCTAGCACTTCCTTATGGAGAGGAAGAACTGTCAGTCACAGCAGTTGCACCCAATCAGAATGAAGCCTTTAGTGGAACTCTCCTTGCTCCCGCCCAGAGCGCTGTTGCTTGTTACTGAATGTAGAATGGCTGGTTTGGGAAGGGGCCAGACCAATGGATAAAGTCTGCAGCACGGGAAGCAATTTAGTGTGTTGTGCCCCTGTCTTCATGGGTTTCAAAAACATACAGGCAGCTGCACAGGTTGCAGATAAAGCTGTCCCCAGTGCGAGCGTGACAGGGACTTTAGATTGTAAGCTCCACTGGGACAGGGACTGATAGGAGTGATGTTTACCCTCTGTACAGCTCTGCAGAATATGTCTGCGCCATATAAATAATGTCAATTATTTTTTTTTAAAAAAACACCAATAACCGGCAGTGCTGTTTTCGGATTATTAATGAGCAGTGATTTTTATGTTGCATTTTTGAAGTTGCAGAACACGTGATGAAATGGTAAAAGCCACAGAGCACCTGATGCTGCGCCCCATCCAGACTGACTGCATTCCTACATCTTTATTATCCAGATCACCCCTTTCTTATCAGCTCTGCAAACACAGGAGTTAAACCTGCGCTATAATTAACAACAACATTTCTCAAGCAGGGTATAGATATCAACAAACAATAATGGCAATGATATTGGATTAAATGGGTTGGGGTGTCCACAAATAGACCAATTGAAATGATATATGCAAGAGTTTGGACTTAACCCCCCGCCCATATGCCCTAAGATCTAGAATAATAGTAATTACACAGAAAAATCACCATTAAAAAAAAGGCAATATTTATTCAATATTATACCTGCGCTACCTTTTACTTCCATGAAATATATTAATATATATCTTACCCGCGTTATAAATGGAGCCTTAGAAAGCTGCACAGCCTGACTCAGCCATAAATTTGGAAATTCTGATCAATAATAAGGAGACAGTAAGGGTAGGACCTCATGGACTTTTTGAAGCGTTCTGATGCGCTGCAACAAAACGCCGGCGTCAAATCGCAAACAATGGAAATAAGGTACGTAATGGAAATGTCGGATGAAGTTGCAGCGTGCAGCGTTTGCATTCGACAGTCGTGTCGCACCAGATCAATGATGCAACACCATGCGACAATAGATCGTACCGGCGAAATGATCCTACTGCGCATGCGCCGTTCAAAGCAGGAAGAAGATCGCGTGGAAGAAGATGTCGTCTGTGAACTCCGTGGACTGGACCTGCGCAGAAGGGTAAGTAACAAGTTAGGGGCATTTGCCCAGCGGGACGGGTAGGCCAGGGGGGAGGAGGGAGGGTGGGCAACAAACAGGAGGGGGGGGGTGGGGGGTTTGCGCCGACTAGGTTTCCTTCCCCTTTAATTTTTAGTATGATGTAGAGAGGGATATTCGGAGACAATTTGCAATTGTTTTTTTATTTTGTATTATTTGTGGTTTTTGACTTATTTAGCTTTTCATTCCGCAGCTCTCCAGTCTGCAATTTCAGCAGTCTGGTTGCTAGGGTCCAAATTACCCCAGCAACCAGGCACGGATTTAAATAAGAAACTAGAATATAAATGGGGGAGGGTCTAAAAAGAACGATGAGTAATAAATAAAATAAATAGCAAGAACAATAAATGTTTAGCTTTATAAAGCATTTGTTTTTAGATGGGGTCAGTGGCCCCTATTTGAAAGCTGGAAAGAGTCAGATGACAAAAAAAGTCAAAGGAATAATAAAGACCAATCGAGAAGGTGCTTAGTATTTGCTATTCTATAACATAGTAAAAGTTGATGTAAAGGTGAACGGCCCCTTTAAAGCTATACTGGCACTACATGAACATTTGTTCGTGTAGTCAGAACCAGCAGTGCAGAGGGAGGCAGACTCTACTTGCCAACACAAATCATTTTAAAATTATTAAAACAGTGTAAAGAATGAAAATTGGAAACGTTCTTAAGGTCCCCATAGACGCGACGATTCTTCTTGCCGAACGACCGATTTTAGGGAAGCCCGACCGATCCTTCGAAATTATCGTGCGGTTAGTGGTATTCGAACGATCGTACATCTTACGATTTTTCGGCCGACATCTGTCGGGAAATTGATCGGCCAGGTCTAAAAATCTTTGTCGGTCCCAGTGCAATCTCTCTATGTTTGCAGGGCCAAGCAGGCAGCTCCCCTTTGTTTTCCTGGTAAATTGGTCTTTTTAGTTGATGGTAGATTCGTACGATCGTTCTGAGAAGATCGTGGTCTCACGATCAGGATCTGATCTTTTAAAAATCTCAACATCTATGGCCAGCTTTAGTATCAGATTTGCTTCTACATGGAATTGCCATTAACCTCTGTTTGTCCTTTCCAATTCCCTTGCATAGTTCTGTTGTGCTTCTTGTTTGCCTTATAAAAGGGGTTGTTCACCTTTAAGTTAACTGTTAGTATGTTATTCATTTTTTTTATAGTTCTTTAATCATTTGCCTTCTTCTGACTCCGTCTTTCAAATGGGGGTCACTGACCCCATCTACAAAAAAACTGCTCTACAAATGTATTGTTATTGTTTTGTTGCTCATTTTTCTACTCAGGCCTTTCCTGTTCAATTCAATGCATGGTTGCTAGGGTAATTTGAACCCTAGCAACCAGATTGCTGAAATTGCAAACTGGAGAGCTGCTGAATAAAAAGTGAAATTACACAAAAACCACAAGTATTAAAAAATAAAAACCAACTGCAAATTGTCTCAGAATATCATTCTCTACATTATACAAACAGTTAACTGAAAGTTGAACAACCCCTTGAAGCCCTACACTGGCCTGTCTTGAGTTAACATGCTCGGTATCCATTTTCTTAAAGGAGAACTAAACCCCCCTTCTAAAACCCCTTGGCAGGAATCCTCTTCAACTGCGCATGCTCCAATCAGCGTTCAGACCCGAAAGAACACGAACAACCAGAAGATGGCGCCCAGGAACGCTGCTGCTCTGCAGTTTATGGTCAGGGTTTTTTTTTCCCGGGGTTCCTTTTTAACTATGGCACAGTGTGGAGAGGGAGAGGAAGTTAATGGCAGGAAGTTAACGGGCTATTATTACAAGGAGGGTTTAGTTCTCCTTTAAATGATCTTACTGGCATGTCTGGTGTTAATCTTCTCATGATCCATTCCAACAGTGATTTCACTGGCATGGCTGGGGTTAATCTGCTCATAATCTGTTCCTCCAGAGATTTTACTGGCATGTCTGGGGTTAATCTGCTCATAATCCATTTTACTGGCATGTTTTGGGTTAATCTGATCATAATCCATTTTACAGGCATTGCTGTGGTTAATCTTTTTATAATCCCTTCCTCCAGAGATTTTACTGGCATGTCTGGGGTTAATCTGCTCATAATCCATTTTACTGGCATGTCTTGGGTTAATCTGCTCATAATCCATTTTACAGGCATTGCTGGGGTTAATCTGCTCATAATCCCTTCGTCCAGAGATTTTACTGGCATTTCTGGGGTTAATCTGATCATAATCCATTTTTACTGGCATGTCTGTGGTTAATCTGATCATAATCCCTTCCTCCAGAGATTTTACTGGCATTTCTGGGGTTAATCTGTTTATAATCTATTTTACAGCCATGGTTGGAGTTAATCTGCTCATAATCCATTTTACTGGCATGTCTTGGGTTAATCTGCTCATCATCCATTTTTACTGGCATGTCTGGGGTTAAACTGCTCATAATCCACTTTTGCTGGCACGTCTGGGGTTAATCTTCTCATAATCTGTTCCTCCAGTGATTTTACCGGCATGTCTGGGGCTAATGTGCTCACTATCCATTTTGCATTGAGCTTACCAACATGTCTGGAGGGGCTGCACTGTGGGAGGAGCTTCCCTTTCACCTTTGCATGACCCTGGGAGGTTGGTGACAGACAGCAGGTGGGTTTGTGTTTGGGGGATGAATCCCCACGTACCCCGGGCCGCCTGTCACTGTTCGGAATAAAAATGTTCCTTCTGATGGAATTATCACTGAAACAAAAATCAGATGTGAATAAAATAAAAGTTCTCGACGAGGATGGGATTCGAACCCACGCGTGCAGAGCACAATGGATTAGCAGTCCATCGCCTTAACCACTCGGCCACCTCGTCACATGCTTCCCCCTCCCCTCACAGTCTCCTTCTAAATCCGAAAACACACACTAACGTATCTGACACGCCCACACTCCAGACCGGCGCTTCTTTACTGCAATGGGCCGTATCTGTGGCGCTAAATAGAAGGTTCCTCCAAAACCGGAAGCAACACGCACATTCGCTGGACCGGGAAGCACAGGGCAAAAAAAAAACCCCAGACAAAATAGACACTGTGTCGTTTCCTATGATTCGTGCTGTGTGCATAGTTCACCAGAAGGTGTCGCTCTAAGCAGAGGGTTGCCTGGGATTCTCAGCCTGTGTATAGCCTGGCCTACTCCTAGATGTCGCTATAGGACGGTATTAAACTTGGGCATGCGCATAGACAACTAGATGTCGCAATCGGCTGACATAGTTCACCGCTAGAGGTCGCTGTAGGACTGTATTTGTAGGCACACTAGACGTCACTGTAAAATAGTATTTCGCAGCATCTGCCACGAGATGGCGCTACGGGATGACATTTCTTAGTTATTTGCTGTGGAGGCGACACCAGCCTGGGGTTACCGACTGATAAATTGGGCTGTGTCTCTCGATATACACGGACCTGACTCCTGCACCCCCTGCATTTATTGGTCAGAATCCTCCCCCGAGGAGCCCCTGGTAATCATGTGAACGATTATGAAACCGCCGCCAGCCACAACATGGCTTCCACTAAAGCTTTCTGCCAATCGCTTATTTACCGGAAGTTGCTGTCCAGCCAACCGTCTGACGCTTATGCCCGGAGGGGCGTGGTTTTTCATTCACAACAATAACATTGCGACACAAGGGCCATTTACATAGAGCAGCGAGGAACGCGTGGCGGTTGCCGTGGTTACGTCGTTTTTCTCGCGCGCTTAGGAGCCCAGTGGGAGGAGCTTGGGAGTTAGTGGCGGCGCTCGGGTCTCGCGCGAGTGCCTGCGGGGGAGCTGTGTGTGTTGAAGTCACCGAGTGCCGCGGAGTGGGACCGGAACTGGAGGGAGGAGGCCGCCCCTGCGGCTCATGGTAAGGGCGTCCTTCTGTTTTCTTGTTTGAGCCCTTTGCCCGCAGTTCTATTCGGAGAGGCACCTGTGCCATCTTTCTCTGACCCCCCCTCACGTTTCCATTCAATGGTTTTCACCACCCTGATTGTGATATCCGGTATATTTGCTTTTTGTCACCTCCCGTCTTTGGCTTCACTTGCACAGTTGCTCCTCCCCTCTGGCTTCATTATTAGCAGCCTCCCCTCAGCCGTATGAAATAATGGTTTTTACACAACAATAATCTTGTGAAACATCAGTCACTGCCAATTGAAATCTTCTATCCCAGTTTTAAGAGAATCCCCCCCCCAAAACATTGCTTTTGTTTTGCCTAACGAGAGAGTGTAATTTTAAGCAACTTTCCAAATATACTTTAAATACAACTTTCCACCAATTCTTCAGATATAGCGATGGGCCAGTTAATAGCGAATTCTGCACTGAAATCCATTTCTCAAAAGAACAAACACATTCCTTTATATTTAATTTTGAAATCTGACATGGGCTAGACATCTTGTCAGTGTCCCAGCTGCCCCCAGTCGTGTGACTTGTGCTCTGATAAACTTCAGTCACTCTTTACTGCTGTGCTGCAAGTTGGAGTGATATCACCCCTCCCATCCCCTCCTCGCTGGTAAATTTAGGGCAGAGACACACGGGGAGATTAGTCGCCCAGCAACAAATCGCCTCTTCTTCGGGCGGCTACTCTCCCCTCTGGCTAGAATTTAAATCACTGGTGGGATGACATTCCTTCAAGAGGAAACTTCGGAAAATGAAGCGGCAATTTACATTCTAGCCAGCTGGAATTCAGTTCGGGGAGATTAGTTGCCTGAAGAAGAGGAGATTTGTCGCCGCGTGACTGAATCTCCACATGTGTCTCTGCCCTTAAAGAGATACTGACTTCAGTCACTCTTTACTGCTGTACTGCAAGTTGGAGTGATATCACCCCCCCAACAACTCCCTAACACAAGATAACAGCTACCTGGTAGATCTAAGAACAGCACTCAATAGTAAAATCCAGGTCCCATTGAGACATATTCAGTTACATCGAGTAGGAGAAATAACAGCCTGCCAGAAAGCAGTTCCATCCTAAAGTGCTGGCTCTTTCAGAAATCACATGACCAGGCAAAATGACCTGAGATGCACCTACACACCAATATTACAAATAAATAAAATACACTTGCTGGTTCAGGAATGAAATTTTATATTTTAGAGTGAATTATTTGCAGTGTAATCAGTGTAATTTAGAAATAAAAACTACATCCTAAAAATCATGACACAATCCCTTTAATCTATGCAGTTGCTGTTAGAAGTCCTATATACAACTCTCTGGTCTTTGGTTCTGATTTCGGAAACCATGTGACTATTTGAAAAGCCTTTTCCTCCAGGTCTGTTAATTTCACAGGCTTGTGCTGTATTGTTTCTGGAGTCAGAACCCAGAGAACAGCACCACTTTTGATTATTAATTACATTTACCAATGTGAATAAAACTGCTGCAAATGTTTAATATAAATTGGAGAGTTGTTTAGAATCACATTTTAATTTTCAGGTGATTTTGGGGATGTGGTGGCGTTCCCCTTTATAACAATACTCAGGACCACTCCTGCCATGAGACAAGGTGCGACAAAAAGCAAATTGTTACTTTAAGAGCCAAATTTCCTGGTTTTAACCAGATGTTCAGTTCCATTAGTGCAGAGAGCACTGTTCCCTCATTCCACTAGCAATGTGGCCCTGCTCTGACGTTAATGTGAGAGGGGGCGGCAGCAGCCCCAGGATCGCTTCTGACAATACTGCTTCCCAATTATTCTTTTCTACTCAAAGAAAGGTCTGCTATCTATATAGTAATTGCAAACATATCGATTTGTTCCCCAAAATCACCCATCTTTAGACGTAATGCTAAGGCCAGATAAGAATGCAGCCTCATAATAAGCCGTACAGGAGAGTGTGGGACCTATTATTCAGTTATGCTCAGGACCTGGGGTTTTCTGGATAAGCAATGTTCTGAAATTTGGATGTTTATACCCAAAGTCTACTAGAAAATCACATAAACATTATATAAACCCAATAGGCTGGTTATGCTTCCAATAAGGATTAATTATATCTTGGTTTAGATCGAGTGCAAGCTGCTGTTTTATTATTACAAAAATCCAAATAAGACACATTTTTTAATAAAATGTGGATTATTTGGGCCTTTCAGTAACTTGGAGCTTTCTGGAAAATGGATTTCCAGACAACGAATCCCATACCTGTACTGGATTCCACCAGTTTGCTGTAGTAGATGACTAAAATGTGGATTATTTGGGTCTTCTGTAATTCTGAGCTTTCCAGATAATGGGTTTCCAGACTATAGATCCCATACCTGTACTGGATGCCAGGGTGTGTAGTAGTAGATGAGTAGCGTGGCACTGAGCTATGGGCAAGCCTGCGCTTTCTCCGCGGTGTCAGGGCTGATTTGTTTAATGGTACAGCCGGGTGATTGCATTATTGGAATGTAGAATGGAATGCGCTTCTCCTGGTGGTCCAGGTAATGGGATCTAAATTTACGCTGCAAAGATACATCAGACTTAAATAGATACTGACATGTAATATTACTTTTCTATTCTCCACAGGACAGTTCTGTAGATGATGGGTTTTCTTTAACACTTTGTCCTGCTGGTTTTTCTGCCACGCAGTTGTCTGGTAGGTGGAAAGATTTGGGGGGGGGGGGGGTCTCATCTTACTACAGCTTTTGGCCCATTCATATTGGCATGAAGGAGGCATTGTTACATGAATCAATAACCGCTGCCTGTAAGCGCTAGGAACCAAGTAGTGATGTGCTGGTCAAGAATTTCTCGACCTGCGCCGGACCCTAACCTGCCCCTTTCCGAACCGCACCCGGCCCTAACCTGCCTGCTCCGGAAATCGCACCTGGCTCACTCCTGCCCTCTTTTTATACTGCATGGCCATGCAGTGATGTCACAAAAGGGGCGGGGCAGGCGGAAGCCTATAAATTCCGGCGCTGGAAGCTGACCCAAAGATTTTATGCAGGAGTTGGCCCGACCCGCGGGTTTCGGGTCGGCCTGAACATCACTAGAGCCAAGATCAAACTACCAGCTCCTGCCCAATTGGTATAATGGGAACACAGGTTTGGGACCTGTTATTCTTGGGACGAGGGGTTTTCTGGATAACAGATTACAATTACAGAGAGAAAAGGAAATCGTTTTTTAAACATATGGATTATTTGATTATAATGGTGTCTTCGGAACACAGCCTTTCTGTAATTCGGAGCATTCTGGATAACAGGTTTCCCATACCTGTAGTTACTGAAAAAGGTATTGCTATATTCCTATGGCAGGGTTTTGTCTTGCTCCTTATAGATGTGTTTTTTTTTTAGTCTGATGGCACACTCTGCCTTGCCTCTGGAAATCATCTTTCTTTGTGCTTTATCTCCCCCCCAAGGCTTGGCTTTTCATGTAAGAGTAACAAACTCTTGCAATCATTTGGGCCTCTGTGAGCAACATTATTGCATGTATTGGCCTCTTGTAGGAAGTACTGACAAACTGCCCGGCAATTGTATTCATTTTATAAAAAGGAAATCTGCTCTGGGATTTCCACCCATTGCTCTGTGTATGTAGCTTCTGCCAATCTGCTTTGTGTTCAGTTGTGTTCAGTACAGTGATTACAGGATATTTGGCCTTTGGAGAGGGGGCAGAGATTGCACCAGAGCAGTAAAGGGAAAGTTTTAATTTTACTTTCACACTGTTATGTGGTCCATTTTCCCCCAGCTTTAGGTCTTAAAGGAGTGATTTAACAGACAGAGTTCTCTCTTTTGCTTCCTCACTTCTTCCTGTTAGAGCTGCAGTTTTCCTGGTCAGGTGATCTCTGAGGCAGCACACAGACCATCACAAAATGGTGGTTGAAGGCAAGAGATGTAAAAGGGCAATATTTACTTAAATATATATTCCAATTTGATAAGATTCTTTAATATGTCACTTAATTTGATATAAGCTATCAAATTTTGGGGGTTTAGTTTTCCTTCCATTTGGATCTTCATACGTTGTCTACTAGAAAATCTAAATAAACCCAATAGGCTGCTTTTGCTCCCAATAAGGGTTAATTATATTATATATAGTTTGGATCAAGTACAAGCTGCTGTTTTATTATTACAGAGAAAAAGGAAATCATTTTTAACATTTTGGATTAATTCATTATAATGGAGTCTATGGGAGAAGGCCATTCTGTAATATGTCACTTAATTTGATATAAGCTATCAAATTTTGGGGGTTTAGTTTTCCTTCCATTTGGATCTTCATACGTTGTCTACTAGAAAATCTAAATAAACCCAATAGGCTGCTTTTGCTCCCAATAAGGGTTAATTATATTATATATAGTTTGGATCAAGTACAAGCTGCTGTTTTATTATTACAGAGAAAAAGGAAATCATTTTTAACATTTTGGATTAATTCATTATAATGGAGTCTATGGGAGAAGGCCATTCTGTAATTCATAGCTTTCTGGATAACATGTTTCCAAATAACGGATCCCATACCTGTATACCCTATTCCTAGCTACTTTGCAATTGGTCTTCAAAGTTTTTGTCATAATTATTTATTTATTTTTAAATAATTTGCCTTAGTTTTCTACGTCGTTCCAGCTTTTAGATGGAGCCCACTGACCCCAGCAGACTAAAAACTATTGCTCTCGGAGGCTACAATTTTATTGTGATTCTTGCTTTTTATTACTTATCTTACTATTTAGTCCCTTAACTACATTCTATTTAGTTAGACCTTCAAACATATTCCAGTCTCTCAAATTACTGCCTAGTTGCTAGGGTAAATAAGACCCTGGCAACCAGAAAGCCGTTGAAGCACTAAACTGGAGAGCTGATGAACAAAAAGCAAAATTACTAAAAAAAACACACAAACAAATAAAAAATGAAGCTCAATTGCAATTTCTCTTAGATTATCTTTACATCATACTGAAAGTTAATTTAAAGGTGAACTAACCCTTTTAATTATATGCATATTTGTGCACAGATATATGAAACATCACCTGCTGTCCACATAATTGGTAAACTGCCTTTTATGAAGCATAATTATTTACTTTGATCTGCTTCTCTACTTAAATTCCCGCTGCTTTGTACAGGTAATTTTGGATATCTGAAAATGACATGGTATTGCTGGACCTGTAATTCGTACTTTATCTGCACCAGAATTATTTTCAGTGGATAATCTCTCATGCAAGTTTGCATAGACACTTATTGATGGTGGGAAAGCTATCAGTTTTCTTTAAGTTGTGCACATTTTTGTGTGTCACATTGATGTATTTTTTTTTTTTTCACTTTTTCTGACAGATTTCTCAGGCCGATATCCTCAGATATTATTTGACTTGTGCCCAGACCACACTGAGCATGTGCACAGTCTTGGTCTTGCAAAGATGTTTAACATAGTTACAAGATGGTGAACCCCTGTGGCCAACTTTGAAAGCATATTCATTTGTTTTATTAGGCTTCTGGTGCAGTGAGTTCATGGTTATTTTTATTATTCAAAATGCAGCATTTCTAGCATTATTCTATTTTAGACTTTAGTTCCCCTTTAAGTCCCCTTTTCAGCTGCCATAAAGCAGGACAGGACTGCTGCTTACAATGGGGATCAGATAGGATCTGTGCAGCCACTGTGACAGAATGCTCTGTTATACAGATAGCTAGAATCTCAGCTGCCATAAAGCAGGACAGGACTGTTGCTTACAATTGGAATCAAATAGGATCTGTGCAGCCACTGGGACAGAATGCTCTGTTATACAGATAGCTAGAATTTCAGCCATAAAGCAGGGAAGGACTGCTGCTTACAATAGGAATCAAATAGGATCTGTGCAGCCACTGGGACAGAATGCTCTGTTATACAGATAGATAGAATCTCAGCCATAAAGCAGGGAAGGACTGCTGCTTACAATTGGAATCAAATAGGATCTGTGCAGCCACTGGGACAGAATGCTCTGTTATACCCACTCCCCAACATGGCCCTGCTCTACCATGCCTTCTTAAAGGAGACCCAAACACTTATTAATAAAAACCCCTACCCCACATAGACCCCCCCAGCCTATGTGTAATCCTCTGTATACTAGAATCTCAGCTGCCATAAAGCAGGGCAGGACTGCTCCTTACAATGATCAGATAGGATCTGCGCAGCCACCATGTAAATCCTATCTTTCAATGTATGGTTTATGGAAACATAACCTTTGCCTAAATGTCCTTTGTATTATAAAAGAAAACATAATCCACATAGAATTCAACGCAACACTGTTTTAAGTCTGTGACAAAAAATAATTAATTGATTGTACAAACAGGAGCGAGCCTGCAGTGAGAGGGCCCCTTTAAGCTTATGTATACATTCTATTCTGAGTGTCAGACTGGGAAGGGCAGAATGGTTCATCTTATACAATGATGTTTTACTGGTTCAGATGGTCCTCCTTTCCACCTTGCTGCTAAGATTGCTAAATATTTACTATTTGTTTCCTAGGAGCCCACAATATCTGATATTGGCCGCATGCCTGCTGATTTGCTTCTGTGGTTACTTTGACCCTCGCATACCTGAGGATACGCCCTGGAAATTCCTTAAAGGTATTTCATGTTTGTTCCTTTTTATAAAGCAGCCTGTAATCTGATGTCGCACAGCAGCATTGGCTTCTAATGATCATCTCTACTGAACATTTAAGTATGCCTGTTTTTCCCTTCTGTTACTTTTGTATTGATGTTGTTTTCTTCTTTATATTTGTTTCGCGTCATCAGATTCTCTTCAGCAGTTATATATTGCTTTTTCTTCTGTGTTTTCTTTTTTCGTCCCTTGCAATCTGAATGTATAGCCGATTAACAAGAAACAGCCATAATAAATGTTAGCCAGTTTTGTGTAACCATTGTACTGTGGATCAATGAAAATAGACTATCCCTGTGGCACACACATGATATTGGCATGCATGCTGTTTATTGTGATTATTATGAATGGTGCTTCCATTCCACAATTCTGGGTATCCGATATAACAATGGCTAGATTCTCTGCCATAAATCAGAACAGGACTGCTGCTTACAATGGGGATCAGATAGGATCTGTGACACTGGGACAGAATGCTCTGTTCTACAGATAGCTAGAATCTCAGCTGCCATAAAGCAGGACAGGACTGCTGCTTACAATGGGGATCAGATAGGATCTGTACAGCCACTGGGACAGAATGCTCTGTTATACCCACTCTCCAACATGGCCCTGCTCTACCATGCCTTCTTAAAGGAGACCCAAACGCTTATTAATAAAAACCCCTACCCCACATAGACCCCCCCCCCCAGCCTATGTGTAATCCTCTGTAATTGCACCCAAGAATTTACTTACCTGTCGTTGAAGATTCAGGGCACCATCTTCTCTCTTTGGTAATCTTCGAGTCTTCTTCCAGAGCTTCGGCAATATCCGTGGCCGATACACCACTCTCTTTCCGACGATTACCGAAGAGAAGAGGATGGCGCCCATGAACTTTGATGCCCTGTATCTACTTATATATAAACTATAGTAGTACTTATCTGTTTTCTACTGTGTATCCTGTGCTTGAATGGCTGCCCCCATGGCTACACAGCAGCTTGTTTATATAAACTATAGTAGTACTTATCTGTTATCTACTGTGTGTCCTGTGCTTGAATGGCTGCCCCCGTGGCTACACAGCAGCTTGTTTATATAAACTATAGTAGTACTTATCTGTTATCTACTGTGTGTCCTGTGCTTGAATGGCTGCCCCCATGGCTACACAGCAGCTTGTTTATATAAACTATAGTAGTACTTATCTGTTATCTACTGTGTATCCTGTGCTTGAATGGCTGCCCCCGTGGCTAGGAGATTAGAAGTCAGCACTCACCCATAGGGTATATTGAACGCAGGTGCAGGTCTAAGGTGGCCACTTCCACCGGTTCTGTAAACACAATGTCGAAAAACAGACAGCACCACACTTGAAGTAAATTCTTAAAATGCCTTTATTCCAAAAGGGCTTATTTCAGCATGGACAAAATAGCAGCCATGCTATTTTGTCCATGCTGAAATAAGCCCTTTTGGAATAAAGGCATTTTAAGAATTTACTTCAAGTGTGGTGCTGTCTGTTTTTCGACATTGTGCCCCCGTGGCTACACAGCAGCTTGTTTATATAAACTATAGTAGTACTTATCTGTTATCTACTGTGTATCCTGTGCTTGAATGGCTGCCCCGTGGCTACACAGCAGCTTGTTTATATAAACTATAGTAGTACTTATCTGTTATCTACTGTATATCCTGTGCTTGAATGGCTGCCCCCATGGCTACACAGCAGCTTGTTTATATAAACTATAGTAGTACTTATCAGTTATCTACTGTGTATCCTGTGCTTGAATGGCTGCCCCCACTGCTACACAGCAGCTTGTTTATATAAACTATAGTAGTACTTATCAGTTATCTACTGTGTATCCTGTGCTTGAATGGCTGCCCCCATGGCTACACAGCAGCTTGTTATATAAACTATATTAGAGTTGCTGAAACAAACAAATCATTGTTACTAGGGATGAGCGATTTTTTTCGCTGAGTTTCACCGCCGAAATTACGCCTATAGACTCCAATGGCAGAAAAAAAATGGCCCATAGACTTTAATGCATTGCGACAAATTTTCGCCTGAAACACCCTACAAAGAAACTGGTTTATTGGTTAAAATATATAGAACACCTATACAGTAAACCGCTAAATCAATTTATTATTGTAGTTGTTTCTTAGTTTTTGCTGCCTTGGTCCTTGCCGAAAGAGAGGTAAAAACACATTTTATATTACAGAGCGTTCAGCATTACGGCAAATATATTAATTCTAGAGGGAAAATATTCTTTTGCCCCCATGCTGTATGCCATCTCTTGTCCATATGAACGAATAAAAGTGAACCGAGTATATTCTGTTCCCTGTTATTTCCCTTTATTATTATGTGCCACGCAGCTGCAAACAATAGAGGTAAGCTCATTTTACTGTCTAATATATGGAAGGATAAATGCTATTAATAGGGTATATTGCCCATTAAGGTTTCCTGCCTTTCAATAGACGGCTCACATCTGGAAATGGGATGCAAACCGAGACGACGATGGTCGTAACATTTTCACCAGCTCAATTCAGGGGAATTCTGAGAATTTCCGGGTAAGAGCATATTGTTTGCCAGGGCCTTCAACTGTTTTATGGGCAGAAAGTAAAAGGCAGCGGAAGTTTCAAGCCTCTTCATTTTTAGCAAAAATAATAATAATGAGACTGTCCCTTTTCTCAGAGCCCCTGTTCAACCTTGCTGGATGCTGCTCAGTCTCCTATCTCTCTTTCCTGCTGACGCAGGATGGGCAGTGTTTTCCGGATCCCACGGGAAACAAGTTAAAGGGCTTTGCCAAAGAATGGAGAACAAGGAAGGAAATCATTGATGTTTCACCAGACAGATCAGAGAACAAACAAGTAGGGTTCAAGTCGATCGAATTTGATTCAAAGTATTTTCAAAAAAAAACAAAACGTTGCTTTTTCAAAGTCCACCAATTGATTCCAAACGGGTTCTAGGAGGTCCCCCATAGGCTAAAACATCAATTTGGCACGTTTTAGATGGCGAATGGTCGAAGTACAGTTTTAAAGAGCCATTACAAGATGAATTTCATTATTTGAATTTTTTTTTCAAATCGAATTTGGACTATTCCCTAGTCGAAGTTCACAAAAATAGCTCGAACTTCGAATTTTTTATTTGACCCTTGATAAATCTGCCCCTCAATACACAACATATTTAAGAGAGTGCACCAGTCGCGGAGCACTTCCAATTAACGAAAGTAACAAATTTTACTTTCTTGAAATTCTAAAGAGATGTGTACAGATCACGTACCTTTATTTGTACCTCTTCCCTGCTAAATTGTCCACATATGCACAACATGCTTGACCAGCTTGTAGGATTTTTTTTTTAATTTTTTTTTTTTTTACCTTACTGGCTGTTAGTTAAAGGGGTGGTTCGCCTTTAAGTTAACTCTTAGTATACTATAGAATGGCCAACTCTAAGCAACTTTTCAACTGGTCTTTATTTTTTTTTTTGAAGTTTTTAATTATTAGCCTTTTTCTTCTGACTCTTCGGCTTTCAAATAGGGATCACCGATCCCATGTAACAAAATGAATGATGTAATAGTATTGCTACTTTGAAAAATTGAAAATTGGGACTTAACCCCCCCCCCCAGCCCATAGGCCCTAAAATATAAATTATTGAAAATCACACCAAAGTCACCAAAAGTAAAAAGGCAATATTTATTCAACACCATGCCATAATACCCTAATAACAATTTAAAAACAAGCAATGCTGCATGTTGGGGGAGGGATCACTCAGATTAAAAATGTAATAGAAAAACAGAAAAATCAAGTCTGCAGACACGAATAAAAAAGCCCAGAGTTTATGGTGCGCACCATCCCAAGTTGTGTGTGAATCCAAAATTCCAAAAGTATTTGGCACCTTCTGTGCCTTTGTGTTTGTAGGTGGCTACTATGCCCCAATAATGTTAATTGTCGAATGGGAGTGGTGACCAAATCTGAGAGTGCACTAGCCGGTGTCCAATAATAAAAAGTGGATGGGTAGGCAGTCGAATCACTGCAACACCAACTCTGACAAAGCCACGTTTGTGGTGAAACGGCTATCGAGGTGCAGTGCTGCGCTGCATGGAACGAGTGGGGATCCCCTTCCGGAGACTGGTGTTGCGCTAAGTGGAGGTCGCTTTTGTTTGGGATGGATGTCATGTTCAGCCAATGGCTCAACCATTATGCTCCCAACACTTCGGGACAGATTTATTAAGGGTTGAATTGAAAAACTGAACTTTTAAATTAGAATTTCGAGGTAATTTTAGTGTACTTTGACTAGGGAATAGTCCAAATTCAAATTGAATTTGAAAAAAAATAGAAAATTTTAATATCGAAATGTATCGTACTGTGTCTTTAAAAATTCGACTTCAACTATTCACTTTGAATCGAAGTTCGGTTGGTCTTTATTTATTTGGATGTCAAGTTGATGGGAGTTTAAAATTACTCGAAATTCCTCCCTTGATAAATCTGCCCCTTAGAGAGACATATATTTCTAATTCATGTGAGTTTTTAAAACTTCCCTTAACTCCCATAAATCCAACCAATGAAAATTTATTTTAAAAAAAAATCAAATTTTTTAAACTTGGATGAATGGAATCGACTAGAAAACTCAAATCTAATTTGATTCAAATTGTAAAAACTCTTATCGGAGAAAGAACTTGAATGCCAGGAAGGCTGCAAACAACTCAAAATTGATCCCAGGACGTCTCCCATTGACTTATACAGTAGGTGGCGAATAGTCGAATTTGAGTTCTTAAAGAGCCAGAGTATGATATATCTCGAAAATAGTCAAGTTAGAAGCCCTTTTTTTATCATATAATTTATTTTTTCTATAAAAAGTAATCAAGTAAACCACAATTATTTTCACAGGCTATTTAAACTTTAAAATAGCATTTTTAAGGATTTGGAACGCTCTCCGTGTTGGCATGCTAGTGCAACTTGAACCTTTTAAAATCACTTGCACATTAGCTAACAAATATAAGTATATAAGGATTTTTTTTTTGTTTGTTTTGATCTAATGGATTGCAAATGTTGCTTTGTTTTTTATTTTTTTGGTAAAATGGAAAACGTTAGCTTTTTCTCTTTTATCAGTTGCTTTCTAGTTTTATGTGATGCCAGTTTCGGTTGTCTTTTGTTAGTTTTGCTTCAGCCGTCAAACAGCTGTGCTGGAGGCCATGACTATGCATGCGTCTTTATTTTGGCAAAAGACAAAATTAATATTTTGCAGCAGTTTGCTGGGGTTTGGAAACCATATTCTATTCATTAAATGTTGCATCCAAGTATTTCTGCCTGGAAAACGTATCTCAGTACAATAAGTAATGTAGCATCCTAGTGGTGTTATAAGAACAGTTGTATCTAATGCTGGGGAAAAAATAACAGTCAAGCTGTTCTAAAAAGATACTGACATTTCCAAAACACATAGGGGCAAATTCACTAAGCCGCGAAGCGCCGAACGCTAGCGTTAATTCGCTAGCGTTTGGCATTTTCGCTACTGCGCAAATTCACTTACGAACTCTGGCGTAGTTTCGCTAGTGTTACTTTGCACCCTTACGCCAGGCGAATTTTCGCTAGCGACAAAACTACGCAAATTCACTACCTTTTACGCTAGACTTCCTTCGCCACCTCAGACCTGGCGAAGCGCAATAGAGTAGATAGGGATTGTTTCCAAAAAAGTCAAAAATTTTTCTAAGTCCCAAAAAACGCTGGCGTGTTTTCTACATGATGGGTGATAGGCTGAAAAAGATCGAAATTTTTTTTGGGGCTCCCCTCCTTCCCCCCTACATTTCCTGACTCATGGCAACTTACCTAGACAGTGGGCACATGTGTAGGGCAAAATAAAAATGTTATTTGCTGATTTGAAGGTTTTCTTGGCATTTGTAGTGGTGATACGTATTCCTACATTGAAATTTGAATTTCGCGCCGTATGCAAATTAACCTTCGCTAGCGTAACTTCGCTTTACATAGCGAATCAACGCTAGCGCAACTTCGCAACCGTACGCTACCCCTGAGCACAACTTCGGATTTTAGTGAATTTGCGGAGCGCTGGCGAAACTACGCCTGGCGAAGTGCGGCGAAGCTCGGCGAAGTTGCGTCTGGCGCAACTTCGCATCTTAGTGAATTTGACCCATAGTTGGCCGATCCATATATGGGTGCCCCCATGGCTACACAGCAGCTTGTTTATATAAACTATAGTAGTACTTATCTGTTATCTACTGTGTATCCTGTGCTTGAATGGCTGCCCCCATGGCTACACAGCAGCTTGTTTATATAAACTATAGTAGTACTTATCTGTTATCTACTGTGTATCCTGTGCTTGAATGGCTGCCCCCATGGCTACACAGCAGCTTGTTTATATAAACTATAGTAGTACTTATCTGTTATCTACTGTGTATCCTGTGCTTGAATGACTGCCCCCATGGCTACACAACAGCTTGTTTATATAAACTATAGTAGTACTTATCTGTTATCTACTGTGTATCCTGTGCTTGAATGGCTGCCCGCATGACTACACAGCAGTTTGTTTAAATAAACCAGGGATCCCCAACCTTTTGAACCCGTGAGCAACATTCAGAAGTAAAAGGATTTGGAGAGCAACACAGGCATGAACATTTTTCTTGGTTTGTCAAATAAAAGTTGTGATTGGCCATTTGGTAGCCCCTATGAGGATTGTAAATCTACATTGAGGCTCTGTTTTGCAGTAAACCTGGTTTTTATACAACTTAAACTTCCCTCGAAGCCTGAAATTCAAAAATAAGCTCCTGCTTTGAGGCCACTGGGAGCAACATCCAAGGAGTTGGAGAGCAACATGTTGCTCACAAGCTACTGGTTGGGGATCACTGATATGAACTATAGTAGTCTTTATGAAGCAAATACACAGCTTTTACTAGTGCATGCTAACAGTATATTATGTGTTAATTACTTTAAAAAAACTTTCATTTTTGGTGGTACTGTTACTTTAATTCACTAATGTATTTTCCATGTTGATTGAAAGAAGTGCACAACATACACAGCAATTTTTAACTGCCAAGGCTCAAAAATATAAACCACGTCCTTTAGTAACTCTAAACCAAAATCAACGTTAAACTACATAAACCAAAAAATGGACAACATAAAACAACTTTATGTATTAACTGAACCTGGCATATAGCTATAGAATCATTGTTACATACAATCCACAAAGTCGGTGTCATTTTTGGTGACTCCCGATACCCAAAATTACTTCTGACTCCACAACTTTGATTCCACAGCTCTGCTGTTGCCCCGGTCTCACATTGGCATGTCCTCATAGGGTTGCCACCTGGACGGTATTTTACCGGCTTAGCCGGCATCATGGACCACCCCTTTTGTTCCCGCCCCCCTTCAGCCGGTAACATTTTTTTAGAAAAGACGTCAACCATAGCAACAAGGCATGCACCGAATCCACTACTTTGGGAAAGGACTGAATCTAAACCATCTTTTGCATCTTTTTGCAATTACGAAGGGTTTAAAAGAACCACACAGAAATACCAGCAATTTCCTTGTTCATGTGATACAAAAGTCACTTGCTTTTACCACACGCTTGGATTTGACCAAATCTGAATGAAATTGCTGACCAATCCCAGAATGCCAATGTGATTCACTCTAGTGTCCTGTCCGGATTTCCTAAATTGGAAATTAGACATTTTTACATGGGCAGCCCAGATGAAATCCGGACAGGTGGCAACCCTAGTTGGGATTAAATACAAGGTACTGTTTTAGTTTTATTATTAAAGGAAAACTATAACCCCCAAACAATGTAGGTCTCTATAAAAAGATATTGCATAAAACAGGTCATATGTAAAACCCTGCTTCATGTAAATAAACCATTTTCATAATAATATACTTTTCTAGTAGTATGTGCCATTGGGTAATCATAAATAGAAAATTGCCATTTTAAAAAATAAGGGCCGCCCCCTGGGATCGTAGGATTCACTGTACTCACAAACATACCAACAAACCATACTGGTTAGGTCACATGAGCCAATTAACAGACAGAGTTGTGTCTTTTGCTTCCTCACTTCTTCCTGTTACAGTTAGTGTTGTAGTATTTCTGGTCAGGTGATCTCTGAGGCAGCGCAGAGACCATCACAAAATGGTGGCTCAAGGCAAGAGATGTAAAAGGGCAAGATTTACTTAAATATATATTCCAGTTTGGTAAGATTCTTTAATATGCCACTTAATATGATATAAACTATCTGTTGCTTAAGTGTCATTTTGAGGGTATAGTTTTCCTTTAAAGAAGAAAAGGAAATCGTTTTTTAACATTTGGATTATTTGGATAAAATGGAGTCTGTGGGAGATGGCCTTTCCAGAATTCGGAGCTTTCTGGATAACTGATTTCCAGATAACGTCCGATTCCCACTAACCTCGCGATAATTTGACGGATTGCACTGAAATGCACTTTTTGAATGCGGCATTTCCCAGTAATGTCCGGCCAATAGAATCTCCCTCGCCATAAATAGCCAATGTGAACCTCGCACAAATTCACCGATAACAAGTGGTTAATGGCTGCCAACAAAGCTATAGACAACTGGTTTGCATTTACAGGACTCCCAAGGATTTATATTAAAAAAGAAAGTTCCTTTGACATGTGGCTCAGACATGAAGAAAATCACTTACAGCACATCTGTTATCAGTTAGCTGGGAGGATAGACCAACGGGAGGAAAGATTATTTTAACCAATGAAAAAGAAAATCAATTTTGCAAGCAGTGAGCCAAGGGGATGAAAAAGCCTTCAGCACATAGTTCCTCATCTCTAAATCTGTCCTCTGTAATGAGCACCTGGTTAATAGGTGCAAAGAATAACAGAGCACTGTCTGTTCTGCAAGGTCACAGGGCAGTTGTTTGATCTAAAAACAAACTAAGTATTTCGGTCTGGGCGCACTTCATTATGTCCGTGGTGTTCCCCCTGCCCCTGAATGATTCTAAATTATTTATTTAACATTATTTATATGCTAACAAAGAATTCATAGATTTCATAGATTCCAAACTCCTCTTCCCAAGGCAGAAGGAGTTCAGTTTTTCAATTCTTTTGGAACATTTTACAATGTAAATAGTTTGTTCCTATAACAACACTATTTAAAGTAGGTTTTATTCTCGTATGCTATTGAGCAGAGTTTGATGGAGGCCTTTGCCTATCAAATAGACAGTATAATATGAATATAGAGCATCACTGTAGATTTGTATTTATATTAGATATTGCTGTTGTGTGCACAGTGCATTCCTTCTGTGCACACTTTAGATCAGGGGTCCCCAACCTTTTTTATCCGTGAGCAACAATCAAATGTAAAAAGAGTTGGAGAGCAAATATGAAAAATGTTCCTGGTGGTGCCAAATAAGGGCTGTGATTTGCTATTGGTAGCCCTTATGTGGACTGGCAGCCTACAGGAGCTTCTGTTTGGCAGTACACTTGGTTTTTCTGCAACTAAAACTTGCCTCCAAGCCTGGAATTCAAAAATAAGCACCTGCTCTGAGGCCACTGGGAGCAACATCCAAGGAGTTGGGGAGCAACATGTTGGTCACGAGCTACTGGTTGGGGATCACTGCTTTAGATAGATATAGTTATACATACAGGGCCGTTTTTATAAATCACGGGGCCCCATACAACACTGGGCCCTGCCCACCCCAAGCCCCACCCACACCACAGTTAAGACCACACAGTAACACCCCCCACGCACAAGTTATGAAAAACATTGGTGTCAGGGCCCCACATAAGTTTTTAAAAAATCATTGGTCGTCAGGGCCCAGCATAAAAGTTTTTTTTTTTTTAAAAAAAAAACCTTGGTGCCAGGACCCCCCCATACAAGTTGAAAAGAAACATTTGGATCCCAGAGAATATTTTGTGACTTCAGGTGTTTTCGCGGCTTCCGGACTTCAACTTCAGCTCCTTTTGTGACTTTGGGTCTTTTTGCGGCTTCTGGACTTCAACTTCGGCTCCTTTTGTGATTTTGGGTCTTTTTGCGGCTTCCGGACTTCAACTTCAGCTCCTTTTGTGACTTTGGGTCTTTTTGCGGCTTCTGGACTTCAACTTCGGCTCCTTTTGTGATTTTGGGTCTTTTTGCGGCTTCTGGACTTTAACTTCGGCTCCTTTTGTGACTTCGGGTCCTTATGCGGCTTCGGGGCTTTAACTTCGGCTCCTTTCGTGACTCTGGGTCTTTTCATGGCTTAGGGACTTCAAGTTCATCTCCTTTTGTGACTGCGGGTCTTCTCGTGGCTTTGGGACTTCAACTTTGGCTCCTTTCATGACTTTGGGTCTTTTTGCGGCTTCGGGACTTCAACTTTGGCTCCTTTTGTGACTGCGGGTCCTTTTGCGGCTTTGGGACTTCAACTTCTGCTCCTTCCGTGATGCTGGGTCTTTTCGCGACTTCGGCTCTTCGGGACTACGGCATAGGCAGCACAGCTTCAGTGCGGTCAAGGACGATATGAATGGGAGCCTGTCACCACTATTTGTTGGACATAACTTTCATACAATTGTTGTCATGACCAGAACATCGTCTGATTTGTTCTTTTACTACAGTATCTGAATGGTTAGTGGCAGGTGAGAACATTGCGACATCCAATCGTTTGTCGGATATGAGGCTAAAATCTGCACGTCTATAGCCAGCTGTAGGCCAGTGTTTCCCAAACTGTGGGCAGTGACCGGGGGGCCCAAAACTGACAACCATTTAGTTTTTCTAAAAATATTTTTTCTATTTGCTTTCCTTAGTAAACCTGGTAAGCCAGCCTTGCTGATATTTGAAGTAGTCACTTATTTCCCAGCAATACAAAAAAGTGTATCTTTCTGCTCAAAAAAAGGAAGAGAAATTGAAAGAACTGGCCCTCACAGTTGCACCTTCCCATATATAACTTCCGAATTAATTTATGTATGGGAAGGTGCAACTGTGAGGGCCAGTTCTTTCAATTTCTCTTCCTTTTTTGTATATAGTTATTATTTGGCCTTGCACACCATACACTGTGTTTGATGGTTGGTGCTCCCCAACACCACACTTTTTCATATCTTTCTGCTCATCCTCGCATCATGCTGTGATTTTAGTTTCCTTATTTCCCCCAGATTTTAATGGTTTAAAGGGCACGAAACCAAATCAAACCTCAGAGTGCATTAGCACTGCAAGCTCTTCTCTATATGGTTTTAAGTAAACGCTGCCTTCACGATCCATAAATCACATTCAGGGACCTTCACAACACTGCGCAGGTTTTTAAAATGGGTCTCCAGCATATGCAGTGCAACATTAGTGACCCGAAAATGCTTGCTTCATAAAAATAACATCTGTTTAATCACGATTAGCTCTTAAGAATAGACTTCATTTTCTTTTTCCTTTTGAGCAGCAGAAGTGTTTGGTTTTCAGGAGAAAGGGCAGCTTTTTGTCTTTGACAAAATCAAAGATCCTGGGATTTGTCTCTGGAGGTAAAATTCACTTATTCGTTCAGGTGTAGTAATGTATCTCTAAAAAAATATTTTTGTTTTGTTTTCTTTAAACAGTCCCAGTTACAAGTCTCTTTCACTTACTGATCTAACTTTTTCAGATGAAACACGAAGTGAATCCTTTGCTACTTTTTTTTTTGTGTGTGTCCTGGATTCATTTATAAGGTAATTTCACTTCAAACTTGTTTGGGGATGATCTTTTCTATTCAAGTTCCCTTTTCCCTGAAGGCGTGAGAATACATCTGGACTGTCAGAGGGCTCCTGAAATCTACACTACAAAGAGACAACTTGTCAGTTTAGTAATCTGGGAAGGGTAAATATTTAGCAATGGCATGACAATGGCAGCAAAGCGAAGAACAAGAGTTTGGCAAAATCATATGGAGATTTGGGTTGCTTTGCAGATAAGGGGGAATCATGGAAATGGAAAAACCTTCTGCTTATGTTTTTTGCAATCAACATTCCCTGATTCTTTAGGCCCTTTGTGACTTGGACAAAGGATAAATTTTGTATCTGCTGCTGACCTGTCCGTTTCTGTTTCCAGTCTTGTTATGCTTTAAGTATTGGCAGAAAATGATCATTTATTTGCATCTTATTATGATGGATGGAGAGGAAATCTCGTGGTTAATAAATGAACAGCCCTATTCTTACTTTAGGCTATCTCTGTGCACAAGGTATGTTAAAACCACCCACCAGAACCTGCAGCAGCAAACCCAGTTTTTGGATCCAGACCCGTGGGTATCTGATATAACCACACATCACTAAGCTCGCTGTGCAGTCTATAAGCAAATGTAGTTACTTGACTATTCCTGCAAAATTGTACTTCACTAAAAACTCATACCCAATGAAGGGCCCTATGAGTCCATCCTTATCATGGGATGGAGACTTAAAGGGGACCCGTCACCCAAAAAAAATTATTCCAAATCCTATTTTATCACATACAGTAAGTCAAGCACTGGATAAATTATTTGAATCTTGTTTCCTTCGGTCTTGGAACTCATAATTATAGCAAGCAGGCAGGAGCCATTTTGTGGACACTGTTATTAAGGCAAGTCTTGCATCTTCTCAGAATCTTGTTTGTGCACCAAAATGGGGGACTAGATGTCCACCCCATGCACTGGCTACACAATTAAATGGTTAAGAGAGCTGGGGGAATGTGGGGAGAGCAGTGACATGTAGGAAGTGCTGAATGGAAAGTGAAAGTAATTGCTTGCCCCGCCTCTATGCCTAAGGCATAGAGGAGGGGCAGCAATATTTGATTGACAGCTGAGATTTTTAAATGAATTATGAATGCTTTAATACAAAAAAGGAATTGGATTTCATATTCGATTTGAAAAGGACTTTTATTATACAGCTTTTTATGTCTGGGTGACGGGTCCACTTTAAGAAAGAAAGAAACTGCAAGCCAAGTCAGTAATGCTTATATAGAACTTATATAAAACATTGCCAGGTAGGATTTATCCTTTATTTCTTTCAATATTTTCTTTGGTGGAACAAGCTTTGAAGAAAAAAAAAATTAAACAAGATTGCAGTATTTTATGGATTGTTTTTTAAAGGCATAAAATACAGAAATGTTCCTTAAAGGGGAATGCCACAAAAACATAACTTTAGCTTTTTAAACATAATTTCAAGCAACTTTGCAATATACATCAATTAAAAAATATGCAGACGTTTCATGATTTTTAATGGTTTCTGGCAGTTCCCTAAGCTAAGCCCCATGCGCTTCTGCTGATCTCTCTGACTACTTTGCTGAGCTGGCTGACTACTGTTACTTTGTATTAACAGCATCTGGCTTCAGCCTGCATCCTCCAAACCCCACAATTCCGTGCACAAGTGATTTCAATAAGGAAAGGAACATCACAGTGCAATGCATTGTGGGTTATGTAGTTCCTGCATACTGTCTGTAAGCTGTGGAGAAGTTGTTACAATTTGTAACATCAGTGTTTAGTCCCTCGCCAGGATTTCAAATGATGCAGAAAGAGAAGAACTGTTAAACAGCTGGATTTCAGCATAGAAAATGGCATTTATTCATAGTATTTGAAGAAACCAATAACAGTGATGGGTATATTAGAGGTTTCTGAGTTATGTGGGCCGAAGTTCCCCTTTAATTTGACTTGCTAGATTTTATACAACTAAGGTCCATTTATCAAAGGTCGAATTTCAAATTCATGTAGGAAGTTAAGAAAACATTTGAATGACTAATATTCGATTGAATCAAATCGTATTCAATTCATACAAATCAAATTCGTACAGATGAAGGCTGCTAACATCTCCAAATGGCTCAACGGACCTCTGCTATTGACTTGTACGTGAACTTTTTTTTAGGTGCGGACTATTTCGAATAAGAACTGTTTCCATGGATCGAACTGTGATAAAGCTCACATTCAAATTTACATTCGGAAAGGGGGATTAAAATTCGAATTTACAATTCGACCCTTGATAAATCTACACCTTAGGGGCACATTTACTAAGGGTCGCATTTCGAAGTGCTAAAACTTCGAAATTCACCATCGAATTGAAAAAATATTTTTCTTTTGTTTACATTTAGCTGTTTTCAATCTAATTAAAATCGTTTGATCGATCGTAGAAATAGTTTAAATTAGGGATGTACCGAATCCACTATTTTGGATTCGGCCGAACCCCCGAATCCTTCGTGAAAGATTCGGCCGAATACCGAACCGGCATATGCAAATTAGGGGTTGGAAGGGGAAAACATTTTTTACTTCCTTGTTTTGTGACAAAAAGTCACTCGATTGCCCTCCCCACCCCTAATTTGCATATGCAAATTCGGATTTGGTTCGGCCGGGCAGAAGGATTCGGCCGAATCCGAATCCTGCTGAAAAAGGCCGAATCCCGAACCGAATCCTGGATTCGGTGCATCCCTAGTTTAAATCGAACTATTTCATCGATCGATCTTCAAAAAAAACCCTTTGACTTCTAAAAACGTAGCTAAATATTGGCTATGGGTTCTAGGAAGTCCCCATAGGCTAACATAGCAATTCGGCAGGTTAAAGGAGGCGAAGTGTCGAATTCGAAGTTTTTTAAAGAGACAGTACTTCGATTTTCGAATAGTCGAATATTCAAAGTTTTTTCAATTCAAATCGAATTTAGGCCTATTCGATGGTCGAAGTACCCAAAAATTACGAGTTTTTGAATTTGAAAATTCACTTTGATTTCACTTTGACCCTTACTAAATGTGCTCCTTAATGTCCAATGCAGATTTTGGGGGATATTTTTGCTTTATCTTTTGCCTGACTTGAAACCTTCTTTAAAATGTTGGTGTGACTGTGTGCTCTCCCCAATCTTTGCCACACTGTGAAATACCTAGCAATTCGTCTGAATTGATAGTGTGAAGCAACACGTCGGTTTGTTTAATCCTGCTGCTTCTCACATCCTTGTGTGTAAATGAGACGTTCTGTAAGGAGCGTACTTCTTGCTAGAGCAGTGCCTGTGAGTTTTTTTTTTTTTTACCAGAGAGAGAGCGAAAGTGAGTGTATGCTGAGGACTTGGGGTTTTCTGGGTAAGGGATCTTTCCATAGTTTGGATCGCCATACCCTAAGTTTACTTTGAAATAAATACATTAACCCAATGGATTTGTTTTGTCTTCCGTAATGATACATTGTATATAGGTTGGGCTCAACACACCCTTCTCCAGAAACCTGTTATCCCGAAAGCTTTCTAATCAAATAATCCAAATTTTTTTAAAAATGATTTCCTTTTCTCTGTAAAAATTAAACAGTAGCTTGTACTTGATCCAAACTAAGATATAATTAATCCTTATTGGAAGCAGAACCAGCCTATTGGGTTTATTTAATGTTTACATGGTTTTTTAGTAGATTTAAGGTATGAAGATCCAAATTACGGAAAGATCCATTATCCGGAAAACCCCATAAGTCCCATACACAACACAATGGACAAACACAATTCAAGATTACAAGCTCCTATGGTCAACTAAAGCTTGGATCATTTTTGTTATAGGGCTGCTGAACTGGGGAAGTACAGTAAATTCAGTAAATAAAATATTGTGTTTGTAGCCAGACTGTGTTCTGTTAGGCTTTCGTTTTCCTATAACTAGCCAACGATTTAAATTACACTAGCACAGAAGGTGGCCAAGGGCACCTCTCCACTGGCAAAAAAAATGCTGGCTCCATATGACTTTAGCCTTTATCTTCTCAACAACTGCTCAGAGCCCACTGAGCATGTGAGTGTCACAGACACTTTCCAAGATGGTGACCCCCTGTGACAAGTTTGAAGTCCTGGATCATTGCTGCTATTAAGATGCTGAAACTTTAGGCTGGTGCAATAAGTTCAGTATATAAAATATGCAATTTTTAGCCATATTCATTTTTAGGATTTAGTTCTCCTTTAAATTGCAACATTTTTTTCATCTCTCAAACCCATGTTTTCATCAGCAAACCATTTGGGAGGCAGAATCATGCTGCATTTTCTGTCTGGACCCACTTAAGACTTAGACTTTTTGTACTAATAAAAAAAAAACAAAAAAAAACAGCGCAGTATAAGTTTCTTTCTTAGAACTGTGACGTGTTCCGAAAGGCCTTGCAAGTTAATACTCCAATTCACTGTGGGCAATTTATCTTAATATTCCCACTTTGCCATGTGTCTGGCAAGGACTAAAGAAAAAGGTGTGACTTAGTATGGCAGCTACTGCTATTGGCTGATTTTTTTTTTTTTTTTTTGTATTATTTTTTTCTAACAAAAGAGGAAAAAAAAGCCAGACGAGTGACTAAACTCTGAATTTGTGCTCTAATAAGATTTTCTGCTTGCTTGTCTGCTGGAGCCTTCAATAGCGTTCTGACAAAGCTCTGATCAAATAGAACACGCACTGCAATCCCGCGCCACCCGTTTACTCAGCCTCTCAGAGCTCTTTTGTGAGAGAGAGAAAGGGGAGTCGGATGCTTTGTTCATTTCCGTGAGCAGGAAAGGTGCTGGGCCGAAAGCTGAGCCAGAGAAGTGTCCTTTGTGCTTTGCTGAACAGTTAGTATACACTCCGCTTGCAAATCCCTTTGAAAACAAAAGCAATTAAGGCTGTTGTACAATTTGGACTGGAGGACTCACCTCCCAAGTTGAAGCTTTTTTTTTTTTGGTAAAGCAGCCGTTGGTGTGAAATTTCCTAGTTAATTGTTCCAGTTGGAAACTTTTTTTTTTTTTCTTCCTTACTTTGGGTGGAATTTAAGTAAAAGTATAATTAACTGCTTAAACTGTGTTTCTTGGTACTGACTTAATTGATGTCATAGACAAGAGTAGCCACTTGAGGCTCAAAAGCTACATTGTTTAAAGGATTCATAAATGATGGATCTGCCCAAACCTGTTTCCTGGGGCTGTGTTTGCAGCTTTGTGGTGTGTCCCAAACAGTCCCACTATTGGTCACAACGAGGACTACCCATAGTTGTACTGACATTATTCTAAATATGCACTGGGCAGTGTATATTATAATATATAATGGGCTTGTTTTGCCTCCAATGAGGATTAATTATATCTTAGTTTGGATCAACTACAAGGTACATGTATGGGATCTGTTTTCCAGAATACTTGGGACCTGGGGTTTTCTGGATAAGGAATCTTCCGTAATTTTGGACCTTAAATCTATTGATTATTAAGCATTAAAGGAACAGTAACACCAATAAAATGAGTGTTTTAAAGGGGACCCGTCACCCAGAAAAATTATTTCAAATGCTATTTTATCATGTTAGTCATGCAAAATGAACTTTAATTACACTGTATAAATTATTTGAATCTTGTTTCCATCAGTCTGGGAATTCATAATTATAGCAAGCAGGAAGGAGCCATTTTGTGGACACTGTTATTAAGACAAGCCTTGCATCTTCTCAGAGTCTTGTTTGTGCACCAGAATGGGGGACCCAATGTCCATCCCCATGCCCTGGCTACACAATTAAATGGTTAAGAGAACGGGGGAGCAGTGACATCTAGGAAGTGCTGAATGGAAAGTGAAAGTAATTGCTTGCCCCGCCTCTATGCCTAGGCATAGAGGAGGGGCAGGCAATATTTGATTGACAGCTGATATTTTTAAATGAGTTTACAACAGCTATAAATGCTTTAATAAAAAAAAGAAATTGGATTTCATATTTTTTTTGAAAAGGACTTTTATACAGATTTTTATGTCTGGTTGACGGGTCCACTTTAAAGTAATGAAAATATCATATATAGGATTGCCACCTTTTCTGAAAGAAATACCGGCCTTCCTATATTATTGCCGTTTTTTCCTATTAATAACATTGGCATCAGGCATCATTTTTACCAGCCAGGTTGTAACCCTAATCATCTAGTGTTGCCCTGCACTGGTAAAACTGAATTGCTTGCTTCAGAAGCACTACTATTGTTTATATAAACAAGCTGTGGATAATGGATAACAAATAGCATCATTATGTTCTACAGAGCTTAACTGTTATCTACTGTGTATTCTGTGCTTGAATGGCTGCCCCCATGGCTACACAGCAGCTTGTTTATATAAACTATAGTAGTACTTATCTGTTATCTACTGTGTATTCTGTGCTTGAATGGCTGCCCCCATGGCTAAACAGTAGCTTGTTTATATAAACAATAGTAGTACTTATCTGTTATCTACTGTGTATCCTGTGCTTGAATGGCTGCCCCCATGGCTACACAGCAGCTTGCTTATATAAACTATAGTAGTACTTATCTGTTATCTACTGTGTATCCTGTGCTTGAATGGCTGCCCCCATGGCTACACAGCAGCTTGTTTATATAAACTATAGTAGTACTTATCTGTTATCTACTGTGTATCCTGTGCTTGAATGGCTGCCCCCATGGCTACACGGTAGCTTTTTTATATAAACAATAGTAGTGTTTCTGAAGCAAACACAGCAATTTTACCAGTGCAGAGCAACACTGCATTATATTTGTATTACTTTAAAAAGCTTTTACTTTTTGATATTACTGTTCCTTTAAATACATCAAATAGGATTGCTTTGCCTTCAATAATGATTAATTATATCTTACGGTTGCCATACAAGGGCAGATTTAAGCTGCCGATTCGGCCAAAAATTGGCCAGATCTCTATCTCTATCTCGATTATTCTGTCAAATCGAGGACCACATTGGCTCATTGATGCAGTCTAGTTATATGCCCTTCTTTGTAGGGCCAAATGATTGCATTACCACGTTATCGCCCACCCAAGTTGGGCGTGTCAGGGGAAAGATCCTTACAGTGTATGGTCACCTTTAGTTTGGATCAAGTACAAGGTACTGTTTTATTATTGCAGAGAAAAAGGAACTCATCTTTAAAATTTGGAATTATTTGCTTATAATTGAGTCTATGGGAGATAGGTTTTCTGACTAATGGGTTTCTGGATAACGGATACCATACCTGTACTGTTCTATTGCAATCTTTTCAATTGGTTGGATAATATGGAGCCCATGGGAGATGACCATCCCGTAATCTGGGCTTTCTGGATAACCGGTTTCCATATAACATATCCCACACCCATAAAATAATCTTTTTGTTCAGGTCCTCTCTTCTATATTTTCCCGTGCCTAATCCAATCACTGACTGGTTGCTGGGGTCAATCGAACCCTAGCAACCAGTTAGCTGCAGACATTTCAAACTGGAGAGCTACTGGCTGAAATCATTAAAAACTCCCAAGATTTAATTAATTTGCTAATTATCTATATATGACTCATTCTTGTGCATTTTAAGGTTCCTTTAACCCCCTCCTGTCAAATCCTTTGCATAACTCCTGTTTTTAACCACTTCTGACCAGTCCTTTGCTACAATTCCTCATAAATTCACATTCGTTTCTGGCACTACGGTCTATTACTTAATTATACTGTGTTAGTTGGAGCAATGTTTGTTTTTGGTGTGTCTGGCTGTGTAGCAGTATTGGCTTTTCATAAACTTGGCCTTGGGGATTTATGAGTCTATAAGCCAGCTGTGCATAGTGAGCAATGAACTTTCATAGTGGGCTCCAGTTAGCCGTGTCACTGGCAGGGGGCATAGGCCAGGAAGTAAAATATAAATTATTCACTATTAAAATATTTCCTGCAATTTCCAATGCAGGTTGAAATCTTGTTAAATTCTGCAATTAGGGAGTATGACAGAATGTTTAAAGAAACACTAAAGCCAAATGAACAAATTGCTTTATATTAAAAACTGCCACTAGAAAGTATCCTAAATATTTATATCAGGATTTTATAAGCATGTATGAGATTAATATATCTGAGATGAGGCTATTATATATAATAGATGAGGCAGCCTGCTTTTCTAAGTAGTAGTTGTAGGTGTTTGCATATTTCTGATACAGGTGTGGCATCTGTTATCCAGAATGCTTGGGGCCTGTTGTCCAAATGACTGATCTTTCTGTAATTTGGATCTTCATACTTTAAGTCTACTACAAGTATGGGACCTGTTATCCAGAATGCTCGGGACTGTTGTTTTCCAGATAATGGATCTTTCCATAATTTGGATTTTCATACCTACTAGAAAATCATATAAACAATAAATAAACACAATAAGCTGGTTTGCTGCCAATAAGGATCAATTATATCTCAGTTTGGATCAAGTACAAGCTACTGTTCTAATTAGGGATGCACTAAATTTGGTATTTGGCCATTTTCAGCAGGATTCCGCGGAATCCTTGTGCCTGGCCGAACCAAATCCGAATCCTTAAAATCCCTCCACCTCACTGATTTGCATATGCAAATTAGGGTTTGGATTCGGTTTGGTATACAGCCGAATCTTTTACAAAGGATTCGGGGGTTCAGCCGAATCCAAAATAGTGGATTCGGTGCATCCCTAGTTTTGATATTAAGGCGAAAAAGTAAAATAAAAAAAATTGGATTATTTGATTAGAATGGAGTCTATGGGAGAAGTCCTTTCCGTAAATTGGAGCTTTCTGGTTAAAGGATTCCATACCTGTACAAAATAAGAGGGGCAGTAGAGTCCTGCGCTGGTCCATTTTTTTGGGACCCGAACCTGCAATCCGCAACCCGAACCCTATTCTTACCCGATTGGACCCGCTACCGAACCATACCAGTAAGTACCTTATCCGCAACCCGGACCCGCTGACCATCAAGAATCAGGAAGTGCTGTCATTGAAAACCAGAAGTGACATCATCGGAAGTAGACGTGATCAGGGAAAAAAAGGAGTAAAACAGGAAGTGCTGTCATTGTAAACCGGAAGTGACGTCATCGGAAGTAGACGTACCAGAAGAAAGGAGTGAATATCAATATTGAGAAGACCCGGAGAACCGCTGACCCGCGGGTATACCCGCACCTGGAACTTCTTAACGCAACCCGCAGGGTACCGCAGGATTTTGCGAGTAACCCGCGGGTACCTGACCCGCTGCAGGACTCTAAGGGGCAGACAATATTTGATTGACAGCTGAGATGTTTAAATGAGCTTACAACAGCGATGAATGCTTTCATAAAAAATAGAAATTGGATTTCATGTTTAATTTGAAAAGAACTTTTATTATACAGATTTTTGTGTCTGCGTGACAGGTCCCGGGCATCTGCAACTTCTCCTGATTCGCATTCACTTCTTTGGGGACCGGTTGAAAACAATTAGATGTGGTGTTTGCACTGATGACAGCCAGAACATGACATGTACCATTCGTTGGATATAAATCCCTTTTAGCCTTTATCTCAGCTATGCAAATAAATTGATGGATTCTTCCAGTAAATACAAATTATGGTCTGCTTTGCATTATTTATTAGAGCATTTGTCTTGCTGAAAGTGTTGAGTCCTTCATCAGGCTGTTGTAATAAATACGCCTCGTTTAAAGGCCTGTGAGCCCCAGTAGTTCTCCTTGTACATACCAAGGCAGCATGCACTGGGCGGATGTGGGAGTATCACATTGCAACAATAATGAACCTGGTCATTCCAGTTTTTCTTGGACCTTCGCTTAAATTTTCCTAGCGAGGTGCGCAAATATGTGTTTTCTATAGAAACCCATATGGATTAACATAATATGCTTCACACACACAGGAAACACAAGTACAAGAAGATGACCTCACAACATAGCTCTTTAACTGTGCCACTCTCACTTACTGGGACTGGAATAATATATCGAGCCAGGGAAATAATTTAAAAAACATGTGGCATGGGGCTGTTTTTAAGCAGGGCTGTTATCTGTCATATCGGCTGAGGTGCTGTCATGGGAGCTGTCAGGGGTGAGATTCAGTTTAGTGTGTTTGGGGGCCTGGGGTGCAGAAACTTAAGTAGAAAGCAGAGGAGATAGATCATCTCTAGTGGAGGAGGGGCCTTAAAGGGGAAAAGTGCTAACATCCCCTTTATAGAGAGCATTATGTACCCCTACTGTAAATAATACTGATATTAGAAGTTACTGGGGGTTCAGTGACCACATAAAGGCACAAGGCTACAGGATGAATTATACAGGGAACTCTTGAGTATCTCTCATGTATTATAAGGGATAATGTACCCCCTACTGTAAATGATAAGGATATTAGAAGTCATTGAGGGGTTCTGTGACCATATAAAGACACAAGGCTGCAGGCTGAGTTATACAGGGAACTATGAGTATCACTTATGTATTATAAGGGATAATGTACCCCATACTGTAAATAAGGATATTAGAAGTCATTTAGGGTTTCTGTGACCATATAAAGACACAAGGCTACAGGCTGAGTTATACAGGGAACTCTGAGTATCACTCATGTATTATAAGGGATAATGTACCCCCCTACTGTAAATTATAAGGATATTAGAAGTCATTGAGGGGTTCTGTGACCATATAAAGGCACAAGGCTGCAGGCTGAGTTATACAGGGGTATTCTACCCCCAGTCTCTTATTTTTCTGCCCATGTGCATTCCTATGGCTGGCAATTGCTTAGCTTCTTTTGCTGTTACTGGTATGGGACCTGTTATCCAGAATGCTCAGGATTGGGGGTTTCCCGGATAACGGATATTTCCATAATTTGGATCTTTAAGTCTTAATTCTAGAAAACCAATTAAACATTAAATAAACCAAACAGGATGGTTTTGCTTCCAATAAGGATTAATTATATCTTAGTTTGGATCAATTACAAGCTACTGTTTTATTATTACAGAGAAAAAGAAAATCCTTTTTAAAAATATGGATTATTTGGTTAAAATGGAGTCTGATGGGAGGCAACCTTTCCATAATTCGGAGATTTCTGTATAACGGGTTTCCGGATGACAGATCCCATACCTGTATTGTTTTTTCATCCAGGAACATAAAGCAGTGCCCTCCAGTTGACAGAGTATTTTAAAAATGGTAGAAAACTTGCTTAGGAGCTTAAGAGATAATTTAGGAAATACCTTTATATTTAGCTGCCATACAAACCTTCATTGTTCCTGGTTGTCTCTAATGCTTGTGTTGAATGAAATGCTTTGAACATTATGGGGTTATTTATCAAAATCTGAAAACTTTTCACAATTTTCTAAAAACTACTGCTACTACTGACCAAATCCACACAGATTTTTCCCCCTATTTATCAATAAATGTTCCCAAAAAAAATTCTATAAACTCTATAAAATTGTGGAAAAAAAACAGAATACCGCAACTTTCAATTTGACACCTTAATACCACAATTTTTTCAAATTTGACTCCCGAATACCGCAACTTACAAATCAGGATATCTTCGGGACATCTTCCATTGACTACTACATGAACTTGGCAGGTCTGAGTTGGCGTACTTTTTTTATGCAGACTTTTAGGGTGGTAGCAAACGGGAAGATTTAGTTGCCCAGCGACGAATCTTCTCGAATCGTCGGCGGGATGGCAAACAAACCAATTTGGATTTCCGAAGTCGCCCAACGTTTATTTGTGAAGCATTTTGGGAGATTAGTCGCACGTAGTAGAGAAGATTTGTCGCTGGACAACTAATCTCCCCATCTGCCACCACCCTTAACACAATCGGGGTTTAATAAATAACGAAAAATTTGAGTTTTCTTTTTTCCAAGAAATTGGGGTTTTCCCCTTTAAAAGTGTCCAATCAGAAAAAATTGGACTTTAAAGGGATACGGTCATGGGAAAAAATTTTTTTCAAAACACATGAGTTAAAAGTGCCGCTCTAGCAGAATTCTGCACTGAAATCCGTAATTTTGAATTCTGACATGGGGCTAGACATATTGCCAGTTTCCCAGCTGCCTCCAGTCATGTGACATGTGCTCTGATAAACTTCTGTCACTGTTTACTGCTGTACTGCAAGTTGATATCACCCCCTCCTTTATGCCTGGTAGATCTAAGAACAACACTCAATAGTAAAATCCAGGTCCCACTCCGACACATTCAGTTACATTAAGTAGAGGAATCTACAGCCTGCCAGAAAGCGGTTCCATCCTAAAGTGCTGGCTCTTTCTGAAAGCACATGACCAGGCAAAATTACCTGAGATGCACCTACACACCAATATTACAACTGAAATAAAATACACTTGCTGGTTCAGGAATGAAATTTTATATTGTAGAGTGAATTATTTGCACTGTAAACAGTGTCATTTAGAAATTAAAACTACATCATAAAAATCATGACAGTATCCCTTTAATATGTGCCTCTCGGGAAGGAGCATAGTAACCAAAATGCCCTTTCTGTAGCGGCATCTCTTTAACTGGAATGGGAGTTGTACTGCTTATAGCGGTCGGCTGAAGGTTAAAATTAATTTTTTCTTTTAGCTTCTCCTTCAATTTAATTTTTTTCCTTTAACCCATATGGTCGTAGCATCCCCCTGCTTGCAGTTGCCTTGTGCAGTGTATGTATATATGTATGTGTATGTGTGTATATATATATATATATATATATATATATATATATATATATATATATATATATATATATATATATATAAATTATTCATGTATTTATCTATTCTGTGCTGTAAAAATTTTTCCAGACATTGAATGTGTAATTTTTTTCAATTTTTTTTTTTATCAACGCCGTCTCCCCATCTCTGTATAGAGAGAATTATTAACTCCTCTCCAGCCACAGGATCAAAGGCATAAATAACAGAAACCAGCACTATGGATTTTTTTCGGTGTGTCCCCCCCTGTGGAAGCAGGAAGAGGCTAGAAATTACATGTCACCTTCATATCCTGACTCGCTGACCTTGTGCTCGCATGAAGCTCTCCCCATTCCAGCTGTTACCACTAAATAAGCAGCCCCAGGGGTTAAATGAGAAAAAGGAGGGCTTTCTGCTTTCTGATTGGCCGCTCAGTGCACATCTTTCAGCCCCTTTCATGAGCAGTTCAAGCAATCAACATGTGCTTGTCAGTCAGTCTCCACTCGGCAGCGCTGAAAGGACGGCTCCTCTTCTGCTGCTCTGCTCTTTTACTTTGGGGTTTTCTCAGCACTTCTGGGGGGAATCAAATTGAGATTTGAAACTTTTTTTTTTTTTTTTTTTTTAAATGAAACCATTGATGACTTGAAGAGATCCGTCTTGTCTTAAAGGTACAGTTAATCTGCGGCAGTTGCAATATTTGTCTGGGTGTATTGAGATGTAAGGCTGTACCAGATTCCTGTTTGCAGAGGGGGAAAGTGTTTTAGGAATGCAGTCATGGAATGGCATTGTGTGTATCTGTGATATGCCTGTGCTTCTTTCTCTTGGCCTCGCTAAAGTTAAATATTGAATGGCCTCGCTGTCATTACACTAGCAGGCTTTTTTTTTTCTTCCTTTTTTAACCAACACTATATTTACCTTTCTTTTTTTCCTGGGACTATAATCTCCCCGCTGTGCTGCTTTTGTTGGCGTGAGTATCTCTGACACAGACACAGCTAGGGAGATTTTAGGTTTTATTTTATGTACAACAATTGCACTGAAAAGCAATTTGTTCCTCCAGATTGACTGAGAACTTTTCAAACCAGCAGCTAGAGATTGATGCAATTTTACACTTTAGAAAAAGTGTGAATAGCCAACTACAGTAAGCTTAAAATACTTAGTAAGCATGTTATCCAGAATGTTCAGGACCTGGGGCTTTCCATATAACAGATTTTTCCATAATTTGCATCTCCATACCTTAAGTCTACTAGAAAATCATGTAAATAACCCACTAGGCTGGTTTTGCTTCCATTAAGGATTCATTATACAGGTATGGGATCTGTTATCCACAATGCTCGGGACCTGGGGTTTTCTGGATAACTGATCTTTCCATAATTTGTATCTTCATACCTCAAGTCTACTAGAAAATCATGTAAACATTAAATAAACCCCAAAACCTGGTTTTGCCTCCAATACAGATTAATTATATCTTAGTTTGGATCAAGTACAAGGAACTGTTTTATTATTACAGAGATAAAGGAAATCATTTTTAAAAATTTGGATTATTTCATTATAATGGAGTCTATGTGAGACCAGCATTCCATAATTCTGAGCTTTCTGGATAATGGGTTTCTGAAAAACGGAGCCCATACGTGTATCTTCATTTAGATTAAGTACAAGGTACTGTTTAATTATTACAGAGAAAAAGGAAATCAATTTTGTAAATTTGGTTATTCGTAGCTTTCTGGACAATGGGTTTCCATGTATATGTGTGTGTGTATATGTGTGTGTGTATATATATATATATATATATATATATATATATATATATATATATATATATATATATATATATATATATATATATATATATATATATATATATATATATATATATATATATAGCAACAAAAAACCGCACTCACAGGACTTGATTAGTGCAAACAAAGTGGTTTTATTCCGACACTCGAGCCTTCTTCAGGAAGATTTTTTTGTTGCTATTTGTATTATTATATAACCAGCACCCAGGCAGTTGCCTTTTTTTCATGTGAGTGCTCCAGTTTGCTTGTGTTATATATATATATATATATATATATATATATATATATATATATATATAGGCGATGCACTATTTTCGATTTGGCCGAACCCACGAATCCTTTATGTAAAATTCGACCGTACAGCGAACCGAATCCTAATTTGCATATGCAAATTAGGATTCCGATTCGGTTTGGCTGGGACAAAGGATTTGGTCGAATCCAAATCCTGCTGAAAAAGGCTGAATCCCGGTGCATCCCTAGTAAATATAAGCTCTGTCTAGCACTGAGTAATGTCCGTTAATTAAGGGCTCATACGAACAAGCGATTTTCCTTGCGCTCCCCAGCGTACAGGAGCGCAGGAAGGAAGTAATGTAAATTATTTAAAGGGCCCCATACTGGCACAGACACATGTAAGCGCTGAATGCAGGTGGAACACAGCCTGTGGCGTTTCACCTGCTTTCAGCGCTCAGGTGTGTCTGTACAGGGCCATTTTAAAGAGCTGCGTGCCTTCCTTCCAGTGCTCCCCTGAGTCTGCTTTAAGGGTAAAACTAGACGAGCGCTTTTGTAGGGTTAGAACAGAGGTCCCCAAAAGGTAGATCAAGATCTACCAGTAGACCTTTAGCTGGTGATCAGTAGATCTCAAAACACTGTCTTCAAACCGCTTGTCTAAATCGCTCTCTTGTTTCATTCTTTTCATTCAGATATTTATTGTAAATATACATTTATAAATATAGCAATATGCACTTTCTTCTAAATCAGAATTAAGTAATATTTTCCATGGAACAGAATGCTAACAATGCTTTTATGGATGTAGATCATAATGGGGCAGTATCACTAAAAGTAGACCTCACATTAGTAAAGTATGGGCGCTCCTGGGTTGGAATATAATGGGACTGATACAAAAATCATATGTGTAAACGACATGTGAAATTTTCCATCCGACACAACTGTTGGATGTGAATGCTGCATGCTGCGTCTTCATCCGACATGAATGGTGTCGGAAAGACCTTTTTTCCTCATTGAAATATATTGACTGTCTGATGTAAACGCATGAACTAAAGACTGCATCCGACTTATCTGATCTGACTTTACATTCTAGCCCAGGGGCATCACATTTTGTAGCATCCTACAAAAGCTTGTGCTGTTGCGTGTTGTTGTGCGGCATAGTGTGGTGTTGCATGGAGGATCAGATAAAATCTGACTCACAAAATGCTCCTGTAGTTCTACCCTTGGACACTTAGGTAACGCTCCCTTCCAGCAGCAGTTGTTCTATTGTAATTGCCGACTATCAGTGTCGTGTAAGTAACAAGTTTTTGAATTTATGCAGTGATCAATGTGATTGACAAAAAAAAATTAGATTTTTCACAATTTTGGTTTGTCAGATTAGAGGTGGCAGGCCCTGCAGTTCTCAGTTGGCCAATGACTTCATGCTTGTCCAAGTTAAAGGGACAGTTCACCTTTAAGGGGACTTTTAGTATGTTATAGAATGCCTAATTCTAAGAAAATGCTTAATTGCCTTTCATTTTTATATTATATTGTTTTTTTGTCTTTGAACCCTTTTCAGGTTTCAGATGTCACTGACCCCATGTTAAAACAAATGCTCTGCAAGGGCAGGGACACACGGGGAGATTTAGTCGCCTGGCGACTAATCGCCTTTTCTTTGGGGCGACTAATCGCCTCTTCTTTGGGACGACTAATCTCCCCACAAACTGCTTCCCTGTGTCTTCTGCCTGCTTCAATGAAAAAACTCCGGCGGCAATGCACTTCGATTTCCGCGATTCAATTTCCAAAGTCGCCCGAAGTAGGGAACTTCGAGCGACTTCGGAAATCGAAGCGTCCCAAGTGCATTGCAGCAGGTGTTTTTTAATTGAATCAGGCGGAAGACACAGGGAAGCAGTTCAAGGAGATTAGTCGCCCCAAAGAAGAGGTGATTAGTTGCCGGGCAACTAAATCTCCCCGAATCTCTAGGTGTGCCCTTACCCTAAGGCTACAAATGCATTGTTATTGCTACTTTTTATTTACCTTTCTATTCAGGCCTCTCCTATTCATGTTCCAGTCTCTTGTTCAGATCAGTGCATGGTTGCTAGGGACCCTAGCAACCAGATTGCTTAAATTACAAACTGGAGAGCTGCTGAATAAAAATCGAAATAACTCAAAAACCACAAATAAAAAAAAAAATGAAAGCCAAATGCAGCGGTCTACATCATACTAAACGTTCATTTAAAGGTGAACAACTCCTTTAATCATGGAGCATCACAATAAGGAACATGCAGTTCTGTTGGAAATGAGTAAATTGTATAAAACAAAGGGACAGCTTAATATGCTAATTAAGATGGGTGTGCATGAAGGTTACCTATTAAGTAGTGCTTCCCTACCAAGGTGCATCTTTTCTTCGTAGTTCAGCAAGAGCAGGAAAGACCAGAAGATTGTTACTTAGTGATTGGTATCGCCAGTTGCTTTCAGACTTAACCATAGTGTAGGGTCACATGGGGAGATTAGTCGCCCGCAATTTTTAAAAAGGAAGTCACTGCGACAAGGCGTTTGTTTTGTGCAGGAAAGATTTTGTGCGATTTTTGATTCCAACAGATTTATATCCCATAGTGCTTTCACGCTACGTTTTTCTCTCACGCAAGAGCCGGAAGTCGTCTCTGCAGTCATTCCCTCGGCATGTTGTCTCCACGTCATTACGCCAGTGCAAGAATTTTACATACTATCGTGGCTACTAATCTGTGTGTGTGTGTGCGCTTGTAGGAGATTTCAGTACTTCTCTATGTACATGCTATTTCTGACAAATCGCTCCAAAAAAGGTCTCTGTGCGTTTTGGAGCTACAGGCGATCTCAAATCGCGCTAATAGCCGACTTGGTCTGTCGGCAGCTTTTATCGGCCCGTGTATAGGGGCCCTTAATAGTTGCCGTTTCTTGCAACTCGATTGTCCTCTTGAAAAACTGCAAGGCTCGGTACCCTTACACAATCAGGTGGTGCACTTTCATATCAAACACATTTATTGCAAATGCTCTTTTTGTTGGTTGAAGGTCCGGGCATGAAAAATGTACATTTGTTACAGTGGGCCTACAGCTGCTACAGGGGAGGAAAAGTTCTGTAATTATCTTTGATGTAAGTGTAAGTGGACCTACACCCAGAAGGGACCCTAATGCGTCTTTCCTGCTGATTTAAAACAGCTCTTCAGTCACAGCGTGTCCTGCATTTATTTTCTGGAAATAGCTGCTAGAGTTTTTTTTTTTTCTCTTCTCGTATTTAAAGAGTGACGTGGAAACTTCAGGTCACGGATTTCAGAATTTGGTTCTATTTTCTCTTTCTGGCTGCCAGTGAAGGAAGTTAAATCATATTCAAGTGCTAGACAGGCTGGCACCGTGCCATGTGTAATGTAAGTGTTGTGTTTTGTGGGAGGTCATTTTGGAGTTTTCTACACGTCCTTTCATAGAGTGTATTCTAGAACGTTGCTGTATTCGGATTTTTTTGTGACTTGAAAGGGGCCAAATTCTTACTGAAAGTTCTCTTAATGCATTTCCTTACAGAAAGACCATTCATTTCCTAGACTGGAAAAAAAGCATGCTCTACGGAGAGCAAACACACAGCTGCCAGACCAACTAATATGGTTTCCATACTGCCCAGGGAGGCTGCTGAACAATTTTCAGTAATCATTAGGGCTGTACTGTGTTTGTAAGATATTAACACTTTCTTTACTCCCTAGAGCCATTCTTAGTTCACTCTTACATATACGGTTCTTTGCTCTGGTTGTTCGAGTTCATTGGATAATGATTTAGGATGATTGTAGGACATTCTTGTTTTTGTTCTTGAGTCACCCCAAGTTTTTTGTATAATTGTCCTGCTGAGTGAAACCCACAGTAAAGTATGGTGATGGTGGCATCACCCTATGTTAGAGTCCTGCAGCAGGTCAGGTACCCGCGGGTTACCCGCATAAAAAGTGGGTACCCTGTGGAACGAGGGTAGGCGTTTCAGGTGCGGGTATAGATGTGGGATCCGGTTGTAGGTCTCCTCTTGCTGCGACTCTCTCCCAGTAGTGCGCTTCTGTCACTCTCGGCTATCGGGCACTTTTGATGGTGTCACTTCCGGTTTGCAGCAACGTCACTTCCTGTTTGAAGGGAGGTTGCAGGTCGGATTGCTGATAAGGCAGTTGCGGGTCCGGGTCGGTTAATGGATCAAAGTGGTTAAATATGTGGGTTGCGGGGTCGGGTCCGGATCTTAGAATTTGGTTCCACGCACGACTCTACCCTGTGTCATGAGACTTCTGCATGGACTGGGCATCTTGTTAATACAGTAGGAAGAAAGATACGGCACAATCACTTGGTTTAGTCTTCTAAAAAGCTGGATCTTGGGCAATTATTCTTCATATAGTAGGACAGTGATCTGAAACACAAGCCCAAAGTAACCCAGGAGGCTAAAGAACAGAAAGGTAAATGTCCTATACATGCATGATCCAAGTCCCGAATTCTAATCCAGCTGATAATGCATGACACTATTATGTAAAATAAATTAGAATTAAATAATGTGTTTTAATCACTCGGAAGCTAGTACATACATACATACATACATACATACATACATACATACATACATACAATATACATACATACTGATGAAATGAAAGGGTTGTTTGCATGAAAGTTATAATAATATAGTTAGTGCGTTACTGCAGTTGCCTGGTTTTTCCCCATCTGTCCCTGCATTGTCATTGTTTTTTAAAACTGAAGAGAAGCATTTGTAGAATTTCAGTGATATTGCAGACAAAAATCCTTTCTCATTAGGGATGCACCAAATCCACGATTTGGTTTGGCCAAGATATGGCCTTTTTTAGCAGGATTCGGCCATATCCAAGTGCTTGTGGTATAATTTCCCGTTCGTGTTCAACTTGGGTTTGGATTTAGTTTGGTATTCGGCCGAATATTTAACTAAAGGTTCGGGATTCAGCTGAATTTAAAATAGTGAATTTGATGCATCCCTAGTTCTTATGTCTGACATTGATCTATAATCCATAATTATATGGACATGGGCTGTATCCTTTTGGATTCAGAAACTGGAGACATTTCAGCCAAAATGGTTGAATACATTCTTGTCCTTTAATACTTTTTGAATGTCAGGTAATGAATATGGTATAGTTCATGTTTTAAGTGGTTTTAATAAACAGGGGGATGGGTAATCTCACTAGGATTACCATGAATCATGAGATCCCAGGGGGTGGCCCTTATTTTTTTTATTAAATGGCCATTTTCTATTTATGATTACCCAATGGCACATACTACTAAAAAAGTATATTGTTATGAAAAAAAAATTATTTACATGAAGCAGGGTTTTACAAATTAGCGGTTTCATGCAATAGCTTTTTATAGAGACCTACATTGTTTCAGGGGTACAGTTTTCCTTTAACACAGCCAACTAGAATAAAATGTATGTGTGAAAGTCACCCTATATGGAGCACAGTAGCTATATGCCCACATGCAACACATTACTCCTGCGTTCCTTACATTCCCACTAATGTCTCATGTAGCTGCAAGGTCATTTGATTGCATTTGTCTTTGCTTAGGGCAGTGACACACCAGGAGATGAATCGCTAGCGATAAATCGCTGCTTCTCTGGGCAACTAATCTCCTGCACTCTCCAGTAAAAAGCTTTCCCATAGGCAATAATGTGAATCACTGCTGGTAAAACATATGTGTCGCTCCAGTTTCCCAAAATCGCTTGAAGTTTCCTCTTGTAGTGATTTTGGGAGACTGGAGCCTATGGGAATGCTTTTAGTGCAGGAGATTAGTTGCCTAGAGAAGCAGCAATTTATCGCTAGTGATTAATCTCCTGGTGTGTCACTGCCCTTAGAGATTTAGCAAGAAACAAGAAAATTATTCCCTGATTTGTACATAACCCATTAAAGGGGTTGGTCTCCTTAGTATGATGTAGAGATGGACATTCTGAGACAATTTGCAAATGGTTTTAATTTTTTATTATCTGTGGTTCAACAGTTTGCAGTTTCAGGATTCTGATTGCTAGGGTTCCAAATAGGGATGCACCGAATCCAGGATTCGGTTCGGGATTCGGCCAGGATTCGGGCTTTTTCAGCAGGGTTCGGATTCAGCCGAATCCTTCTGCCCGGCCGAACCGAATCCAAATCCTAATTTGCATATGCAAATTAGGGGCGGGGAGGGAAATCGTGTGACTTTTTGTCACAAAACAAGGAAGTAAAAAATATTTTCCCCTTTCAACCGCTAATTTGCATATGCAAATTAGGGTTCGGTATTTGGCCGAATCTTTCACAAAGGATTCGGGGGTTCGGCCGAATCCAAAATAGTGGATTCGGTGCATCCCTAGTTCCAAATTGCCCTAGCAACCATGCATTGATTTGAATAAGAGATTGGATTATGAATAGGAGAGAACCGGAGTATAAACACAAGTGATAAAAAGTAGCAATAATTTACATTTGTAGCTATACAAAGCGTTTGTTTTTAGACGGGGGCAGTGTCCCATTTGAACACTGGGTAAAGTCAGAAGCAAAAGGCAAATAATTCAAAACGATAAGAAATAATTAATGAAGACCAATTGAAAAGTTGATTCTTTCTAGAGCATACTAAAACGTAACTATATAAAATCATTGTGGCCAGAGATCTGAGGACCCACAAGCCCTCAAAATGGAAGCTCAACGGATTCACTGGCATTCTGAGAAAAAAAGCCACAAAATGTGTGGATAATAAGTATTTGTGTCTGTAAATAAATTGTCGAATCCAGCTTTTATTTCAGTTCACGGGAGCCAACCCATGTGCTTCAATCTTGTCTCCATTCTTAGCACAGTAGCAAAGAAGAGATTATCAATTTCTTGTGTCTTCTGACTTTAAAGCTTCATAAAATAACCTTTTGCACCGATCTTAATAAATTGGAGAGAAAAGAGCAAATGTTAGGCTTAAGAATTCTTCACATTTTTCTTGCAGCGAAGATTGAAGAACTGCTTACGTTTGAACCCAGTAGTAAATATTGACCAGTTGGTAACAGGCAGTTAAAACCATTTTTGGAATGAATCCTCCCCCATCCTCAGTCTCTAGGGAACTGCTGTGTTTTCTTTCTTTAAGTCACTATTAGAGTCCATAGGATAACAGGTGGTGCCTGATGTTTGGGATGGGCTTTGTAGATGGCTCTCTGACAATCTATCAGGCAGGCAGATTTCCATGGAATGTGGCCTATGTTCAGATGCTTTGAGTGTTTCTTCATGTGGCATTTACATGTACTTGTTTGCAAAGTTATGCCTTCTGGAATCAGAAGGTATTTACTTGTCTCATGCCATACACACAGCACTGCCTAGATACCAAAAATGAGAGTGCCAAAAGGCATCATGGGCAGAGACATGCAAATCACTCCTTTGTGTCCCTTTGGCCAACTATGCATCCAGAACTGCTGGTTTATGGCACAGATACAGCCTAATAGTTCAGAGCCATATATCCAAACTTGCAGACAGCCTGTTTCAATCTTGTTAGATTGCATCAGTGCAATATATTGGAACATGGCTTCTGAGAGGCAGGAGAGTAGTGAAATGGGAAACCAAATCTGGTTATGGTGAGAAGGGCTAAAAGGAGCCAAAAAGCCCTTGGCTAGCAATTATATGCAAAGTTATGCCTTCTGGAATCAGAAGTTATTTACTTGTCTCATGCCATACACACAGCACTGCCTAGATACCAAAAATGAGAAGGCATAACTGTGCATATAATTGCTAGCTATTTTTTAAAATGGCAATTTTCTATTTATGATTACCCAATGGCACATACTACTAAAAAAAGTATATTATTATGAAAATGGTTTATTAACATGAAGCAGGGTTTTACATATGAGCAGTGCCGAGTCGTCTGGGTGGCCAAGGCACCCAGCCGACTTTGTTGCCCTCCTCCACGAGTGTGCGCACCAACAGCGCGAACCAGCGCACGCACGTACATGAAGTAGAATGAACGGCTGGAATTGCTGCCGCAGGTAGGGACACAGGGGTCTGAACTAGGGGGAATCCGGCAGAAGAGGTACCGTGCCTGGCGCCCCTTCAACTTGGCACCCTGGGCACGTGCCTCTTCTCCCTACCCCTAGTTCCGGCCCTGCATATGAGCTGTTTTATGCAATATCTTTTTATAGAGACCTACATTGTTTGGGGGGTATAGTTTTTCCTTTAATTATCTCTAAATTTCCTTTGCTATAGTTGGTAAACTAATCTCAATGTATTAAAAAAATCTCACTGTCAAAGTCATTTTACTCAAATAATTTGTGGTAATTGCAGAAAATAAAATGTACCCATAAAATAGTATCTGTCTAGTAGTTTAACCATATTATTTTTTTCTAACTTAGACCTCTCCTTGCTCGCTACAGATTGGGAGAATGGCATTGAACAGCAGAAATAGTGAATTTTTGGCTCTTAGCAATGGCAACATCCCATCCAAACCCCTGTCAGCAAGCCATACCGCAGCCAGCGATGGAGACCAGCAGCACCCTTCCACAGACGAAGGAAGACTTAAAGTGAGTCCCAATGGATGCCTTTCACACAATGGGGCGGCGAAGCCTTGTTCTTTGTTTCTAGACAACCAAAGAACTCCAGTTATTTCCCAGTGCTGCCAGCCCTGCTCATACCATCATTCTTTACACAACCATAACAACCTACAAGACTGTGTTCCACGAACTGGTGGAACTGCTGCTTCTGCACTGAATTCTGGCTGCCTACAGCAACGCACAGAGTTCTCCACAAACTCAGGTTGCCAAAACCATCCACCCATATATCACCCTGCCTGTTGTCTTCAACCCTCACAGTCATTCTGCCTTCATCAGTGCCGTGATCATTTTCAGCATCAGCAAGTGCCACGCCATTTAGTAAATTTAAGGTTAGTGATATCTTTCTACCCACATTTTGTTGGTATTCTACCACTTTTGGTGGTACTTCTACCACCATTTTCAGTGGAAATGTAATTACATAGTCACACATTTGAACTTCATGAGAACTTTATTTTAGAGATACACAGAGTCCAGCAGTTATGCTGAAAGAGGAACTATCGTGAAAATGAAAATGTAATTTAAGCTTCCTCATACTGAAGTAAGAAACTTTCTGAATTCAATCAATTAAAAATTCTGCATTGTTTCTGAAATAATGAAGTTTATATTCACTATTCCTCTCTCAGCATCTGTTTCTCTTCATTCTGTCTTCATGCAGCAGTTGTCAGATGAATGATCCAATATATCTTATAGGGGGGCTTCCTTTCCTAGCAGATGTACTAGAGCTCACTCAAATAACTAATTCCAGTACAAACAAAATCTAACAATAACTGCCTTTTGCACAAATCCTGCATGTAGAGAGACATGCCTACTGGTGATTTTAATAGAGTGAGCTCTAATATATCTTCAAGGCAAAAGGAGCCCCCCTATAAGATATATTGGATCATTCATCTGACACCCAATTTCTGAAAGAAGACAGAATGAGGAGAAACATGCTGTAGAGGAATAGTGAAGATAAACTTGATTATTTCAGAAATGGTACAGAATTTTTAATTGCTTGTATTTAGAAAGTTTCTTATTTCAGTATGCTGAAGCGTATACTAAATTTTGATTTTCACGATAGTTCCCCTTTAACAAACAGAACCTTTTAATTAATGAGACTTTAAAGCACTGGCTGACTAAAGGTCATACGATTGGCTTGTGTATTCCGATTTAAGGTAGAATCAGTGAGTCAGTTAGACCAGGAATCTTTTTACATTAAAAGAAGCAATCGTTTGACCAGGTTGCCTCGATTTGATCATTCAAATGATGTCATACTGGGCTGATCCAATAGACCCCCAAGCCAGTGATTACATTGCATCAGGGGCACATATACAGTTCATCCTGTGCCTCCATATATAGATATTGATTGAGGTGGTAATTATTTTGGTCCATACAGAGGCTAATAGAATGCCAGGTTGCACATGATGTCTTCTCATATCTGGACCTTATCTGGCTGGTTGTCCAGTTTGTTACCATTTTTAGAGGTATCTTGATAGTAATCCATATTTTGATGTCTTAATTGTAGCTGGGGTTAAAATAAAATGTCTCTTTTGTCCAAGGACAGCAACTACCTAAATATTTCATATACTTTTTCTGAATTAAGCTTAATAAGAACAAGGCCTAAAATGAAAATGCTTTGTTTATTATGCCTTGTGAATATTTGATGTACACCTAAAATGCTTGCTTAGTTGCCATCCAACCGCAATGTTTTCATGTTTAAACTTTAAAATGGAACATTTTTTTCCACTAATCCCCCAACACAGGACGTGTACCAGTAATACACGTCTGTAGGTGGTTTGTTTTATAATGTGATGACACAGTTACAGCTCCTTATCACATTCACATGGTAAATTTGGGTCAATTTTATCTATATCCTATTGTAAACAGTTATGGGACCTGTTATCCAGAATGCTCGGGACCTGGGACTTTTCGGATAATGTTCTTTCCATAATTTGGATCTCTATACCTTGAGTCTACTAGAAAATCATGTAAACATTTAATAAACCCAATAGGCTGGTTTTGCTTCCAATAAGGATTAATTATATTTTAGTTGGGATCAAGTACAAGCTACTGTTTTATTAATACAGAGAAAAAATTTGGATAAAATGGAGTCTATGAGAGATGGCCTTTCCGTAATTCGGAGCTTACTGGATAACAAGTTTCCGGATAACGGATTTTATACATGTACTTGTTTCGGCTGGTGGGTGAAACCCATATAGATGTGGGGAGAACATACAGATTCCTTTTAGATAGTGTCTGCATATGAATCAATCTCAGGAGACCAGCCCTAAAATGCAGAAGTTCAGGTATAGGGTCCATTATATGGAAACCCGGTATTCAGAAAGTTCATTTTATCCAAATAATCCAGATTTTTAAAAATGATATCCTTTTTCTCTGTAATATTAAAACAGGAACTTGTACTTGATCCAAACTAAGATATAATTAATCCTTTTTGGAAGCAAAACCAGCCTATTGGGATTATTTAATGCTTAAATGATTTCTAGTAGACTTATGGTATGAAGATCCAAATTATAGAAAGATTCAGCCGAATACTGAACCAAATCCTAATTTGCATACGCAAATTAGAGGTGGGAAGGGGAATATTTTTTTACTTCCTTGTTTTGTGACAAAAAGTCACGGATTTCCCTCCCCTAATTTGCATATTCAAATTCAGATTCAATTCAGCCGGGCAGAAGGATTCAGCCGAATCCTGCTGAAAAAGGCTGAAAAATCCTGGATGAATCCAGAATTCGGTGCATCCCTAATAGAAAGACCCCTTATCCGGAAAACCCCAGGTCCCGAGCATTCTGGATAAAATGTCCCATACCTGTACTAACTAATGAGCCTTTGTGTCACCCCTCAATGAAATCTGGGAATGAAGCTGTGGATAGTCTTGCACTTTAATGGCAGCGTTCAGGGGATAACCAAATAAGACTTTGACCCAAGCCGTCTCCAGGCTAGGACTTTTGCCAGAAACCTTAATGGGGGAAAAAAGGCTTTAATTAAACTAGAATACAGGCCTAGCATTGGCCAAGCGCCTTTAACATTTCATCATATTTTAAATTATTTATTTTCTAAGTAATTTAATTCTGAAACATGTAAGAACATAAAGAAACAATTTGATGTATGTGTCTCATACATTTAAAATTAAATTTTATATGTATTTTTATACATTTATTTTATTAAAATAACATTTTCATTACTCTAAACACGCTTGTTTATTGCGTTCACTTGCAGGAATGCATATAGTCCTTGGCGGGAATTTAAATAATGAAAACTCTAAATCTGCCTTAGTTGTCTCCATCAGTCCAACAACATTCAGAGCAACCTCAGGTCACCTGCTGCCATTAATCAGTTTTAAATGAAACCTTTATACATATCATCTCAAACATTTTACTTGGCCTATGAAGAGTAAGGAGCTTTTGAATGCTGAGATTTGCTTTGTAGAAAGTCTTTTATTTTGCTTTACCCCAGCAACAAATCTTGCAACTCCCTGTTTCTGTAGGCACATAGCAATTTGTATTACTTAAAACTATTTAAAGCTTTCAGAGTCCAATGTTTGTATGTTGACTTTACTACAATAGCAAGTGAATTAGCTGTTTACTCAATGATGAAAAGACTTTGAAAGGATTAGTCGAAACATTTATGATAAAGCATTTTATTTTATAGTCTTCACTTTGAAACCGGGCTGGTTCTTGTACATGAGAGTGTTTCTTTCTTTGCCAAAGAATGTGAGTTTTAAGCATGTTCCACAAGAGAATGGGAGATATAACCGCACTTTATTATGAAATAGAGACAGATTCCTTTGTCTCCCAGGTAGTATTTCATTTTATTTGTAGTCTTGTTTTACAACATGATGATTCCCAAGGTGAAAAAACCCTCAATCCTTTTACCTCTAAGACCATAAAGAAGGCAAGAGGGGCTAGAAGAGCTGGATTCGGGAAGTTCGGCAAGACAATCTGACGGTTTGCACTGGGTTAAAGGAACTAGGGATGCACCGAATCCAGGATTCGGTTCGGGATTCGGCCAGGATTCGGTCTTTTTCAGCAGGATTCGGATTCGGCCGAATCCTTCTACCCGGCCGAACCAAATCCTAATTTGAATATGCAAATTAGGGGCGGGGAGGGAAATTGCGTGACTTTTTGTCAGAAAACAAGGAAGTAAAAAATGTTTTCCCCTTCCAACCCTAATTTGCATATGCAAATTAGGGTTCGGATTCGGTTCGGTATTCAGCCGAATCTTTCACCAAGGATTCGGGGGTTCGGTGCATCCCTAAAAGGAACAGTAACACCAAAAAATGAAAGTCCAATGTAAATATCATGTACTGTTGCCCTACACTGGTAATACTGATGTGTTTGCTTCAAAAACACTACTATAGTTCAACAAGCTGTTGTATAGCCATGTCGGAAATTGAAAAAAGTCTATATGGCACAGGTTAAATAGTGGATAACAGATAACACCATTATGTTCTACAGAGCTTATCTGCTGTGTAACCTGAGCCTTTTCTCCTTTGAATGGCTGCCCCCTTTGCTACACAGCAGCTTATTTATATAAATAAAAGTATGCTTCAGAAACACTACTATAGTTTAACAAGCTGCTGTTTAGCCATTTCAGAAGTTGAAAAAAGTCTATATGGCACAGGTTAAATAGTGGATAACAGATAACACCATTATGTTCTACAGAGCTTGTCTGCTGTGTAACCCGAGCCTTTTCTCCTTTGAATGGCTGCCCCCATTGCTACACAGCAGCTTATTTATATAAACTATAGTAGTGTTTTTGAAGCAAACACAGCAGTTTTACCAGTGCAGGCAACACTGAATTATATTTTTATTACTTTAAAACATTCTCATTTTTTTATTTTACTGTTCCTTTAACTGGTCCTTGTGCTGTTTATTTGGATCACTGTGCAGTAGTACAGGTTTACTCAGTTGATGGAGCTCTTAAAACAACCCGTGTTCTGTTTTATTCACTGAAATATGGCTCAATCACCAGATTTTATATGGCCAAATTGCACATTCTAGGTGCCTGCACACAAACTGTTCGCCTTTAATTTACCTTACTGTATAATACTGTATAATATGAACTGTGATTAAATGTAGTTAGAATTTTGCCCACAAAGGAACACCTTACATGAACTACTTTTTCTTCTGTTATAAACTATGCCCACATATTCCAGTCTTTGATCAGTAACAACATGTCATTGCATGCAAACTAAAGCCAATCATATTGATTGATAGCAGAACTAATGAGATCATTTAGGTTTGTTTTTTTATATGAAAATTCTGAAGTATCTGAGCCAACCCAGTTTTTTTTTGTTTTTTTTTTTTCTTTGTTTGCATTGTGTCACCCCATACGAGGATTCCCAGGGTAATTATAAATGATTCATTGTTCACAGCAAATGGTAGATATCTAATTAAATTGCGCAGGAAAAACAGTGACAGATTGCTTATTGGAAAAGGAGCTTTTAATGACCTTCGTTCATACTCTTGTTGATAGAAACCTTTTGTTAAAATATTGATGAAAAACATATGTATTGTATAGATGGTTTGACCAAAAAACAGATACAACACGGCCATCCTTTTAATGAGATGACACCCCTTCATTCAACTAACCAATAAGGAAACCAGAGTATCCATGGGATATAATGCAGACTCTCTTTGGATATTTCTCTCATTGGGATCAAACACAATACTCCGTGCTAACCACGGCATTCCCATACCGAATCCAAAAAATGTGGTTTGTGTATATCCCTACCCTAATTACTGTATACGTTTCTGCATTATGTCAGTACAGCTATAGGACCTGTTATCCCGAATGCTTGATACCTGTGGTTTTCTGAATTGGGGATCTTTCCATATTTTGGATCTTCATACTTTAGGTCTACTAAAAAAATTATATACACATGAATTATACCCAATAGGATTGGTTTTCCTCCAATAAGGATTACTTATATCTAAATTGGGATTAAGCAAAATGTAATGATTCATTTCTACAGGTATGGGACCTGTTATTCAGAATACTCGGGACCTAGGGTTTTCCAAATAATGGATCCTTCTGTAATTGGAATCTTTATACCTTAAGTCTACTAGAAAATCATGTAAACATTAAATAAACCCAATAGGCTGGTTTTGCTTCCACTAAAGATTAATTATGTTGGGATCAATTGCAAGGTACTCTTTTATTATTACAGAGAAAAAGCAAATGATTTCTAAAAATGTGGATTGTTTTTATAAAATGCAGTCTGATGGGAGACGGCCTTTCTGTAATTCAGAGCTCTCTTTATAATGGGTTTCTGGATAACAAATCCCATACGTGTACAAGGAAAAGGGAAATCATAGTTTAAAATTTTAATTACTTGATTATAATCAAGTCTAAAGGACACTGCCTTTCTCTAATTCTGAGTTTTCCGGATAAATATACAGGTTTCCTATACAGGTATAGGATCCCTTATCCGGAAACCTGATATCCAGAAAGCTCAGAATTACAGAATGGCAGTCTCCCATAGACTCCATTTAATGCAAATAATCAAATTTTTAAAAATGATTTCCTTTTTCTCTGTAATAATAAAACAGTAGCTTGTACTTGATCCAAACTAAAATACAATTACTCCTTATTGGAAGCAAAACCAGCCTGTTGGGTTTACTTAATGTTTAAATGAATTTCTAAGGCATGAAGTCCCAAATTACAGAAAGATCCGTTATCCAGGAAACCCCAGGTCCCAAGCATTCTGGATAACCGGTCCCATACCTGTACCTGTATATTGAGTTAAGAGAAATTCATACCCTGTATAATATATATAACCGGAAAACCTTTCCTGTAATTGTGCGATAGCAAGAACAAGATAGTGAGCAACTACATTTAATTCCCCACACTATGAATAATAAAGGTATGTTAAAACACTGAAATCCTGTTTCCTTAGTCTTCTGCACTTAATGGAAATTATCATCAGTAATTACTTCTCTGAAAAGTCAGTATAAGCTCTGCAAAAGATGATCTCAGACTCCTTCTGGAACGGACTGAGTAATGCACTATTTAGTCCCTAAAATAAGAGACCTGCCCTTTATCAGCCTGTACTCTTCATCAGGATTTAGATAAATGTGGTTTATAGACTTTAATGCGAAATACGCCTAATAAAGAAAAATATTTTTTATTGTGAATTATGAGCAAATCTCCACATTGCAAACTCCTCCGTGTTGATTTTTCTGGCTTGTTTTCAAAGAATGAGTCATGTAGTCCTTCCTTCCAAGAAGCTTTTTATTGTCCGGCTGAATGCTTCAAAAGCTTTTATTTGACTTCCAAAACAGCGTCAGCTTCCCCAATGAAATCAAAGCATCTCAGAAATGACAAGTTTCCCTGTATGTACTCAGAGACATTGACAGAAGGCTTGGAAGGTGACAAGAATCAAACGTCCGTGCCAGAAATGGCTTTGGCTTTTGTTCCATTTGTGTGTTTTCTTGGTGCAGTTGAAAATTATTCAATTATTACAGCCTGAGGAGGGTGGTTAATGGTTCTTCATTTGCATACTACTCATTAAGTGCTCATTAACTGACCTGCTCTTTTAATGGATTTGGGAGGGGGGCTCCCTTTCCTAGCAGATGAATTAGAGCTCACTCAAATAACTGATTCCAGTATAAACAAAATCTAACACAATAACTGTCTTTTGCACAATTTCTGCATGTAGAGAGACATGATGTCTGGGGATTTTAATAGAGTGAGCTCTACTACATCTGCTAGGGGAAAAAGAGCCCCCTATAAGATATATTGGATCTAACTGTCAGTGAATATCTGACACCCAACTCCTGCATGAAAAGAGAATGAAGAGAAACAGATGCTCAGAGAAAAGTAGTAAAGATAAGCTTGATTATTTCATAAAGGGTACTTATTTTTTTTTATTGATTATATTTAGAAAACGTCTTATTTCAGTATGCTGAAGCTTATATTACATTTTAATTTTTGCGAAAGTTTCCCTTTAATATTGGGGTGGTAATTCAATGGCAGAGCCTTCTGCCTACCTTCTAACTAAAAGGCTGCCTGTTACCAATATCAACCAATATCTTCTACATTATGGCCACCTTTCAGCAAGCTAATGTTGGACACAGAGACTTGGTAACCCCTTATTCAAGGTACGGGTATAGGATCAGTTATCCAGAAAACCGTTATCCAGAAAGCTCCAAATTACGGAAAAGCCTTCTCCCATAGTCTCCAAGTAATCCATATTTCTAAAAATGATTTCCTTTTTTCTCTGCAGTAATAAAATATTAACTTGTATATGATCCAAACTAAGATATGATTAAAGGGGTTGTTTGTTCACCTTTGAGATAACGTTTAGTATGACGTAGAGTAGAGTGATATTCTGAGACAATTGGTTTTAATTTTTTATTATTTGTGGTTTTTTAGTTATTTAGGTTTTTATTCAGCAGCTCTTCAATTTGCATCTTAACCAATCTGGTAACTAGGGTCCAAATTACCCTAGCAACCATGCATTGATTTGAATAAGAGACTGGAATATGAATAGGAGAGTCCTGAATAAAAGGATCAGTAATAATAAAGTAACAATACATTTATAGCCTTATAGAGCATTTGTTTTTTTAGAAGGGAGTCAGCAACGCCCATTTGAAAGCTGCAAAGAGTCAGAAAAAAAAGACAAATAACTATAAAACTATATAAAAAAAAAATAATGAAAACCAATTGAAAAGTTTCTATGAATTGGCTGTTTTATACCATAATAAAAGTTACCTTAAAGGTGAACCACCCTTTAAGCCTTATTGGAAGCTAAATCAGCCTATTGGGTTTATTTAATATTTACATGATTTTCTAGTAGACTTAAGGTAGGAAGATCTAAATTACGGAAATATCTATTATCCAGAAAACCCCAGGACCCAGGTCCCATACCTGTATTGCAATATATATATATATATATTAGGGATGCACCGAATCCAGGATTCGGTTCGGGATTCGGCCTTTTTCAGCAAGATTCGGATTCGACCGAATCCTTCTGCCCAGCCGAACCAAATCCGAATCCTAATTTGCATATGCAAATTAGGGGCGGGGAGGGAAATTCCATGACTTTTTGTCAGAAAACAAGGAAGTAAAAAATGTTTTCCCCTTCCCACCCCTAATTTGCATATGCAAATTAGGGTTTGGTTCGGTATTCGCCGAATGCTTCGTGAAGGATTCGGGGGTTCGGCCGAATCCAAAAAAGTGGATTCGGTGCATCCATATATATATATATATATATATATATATATATATATATATATATATATATATATATATATATATATATATATATATACACATTACAAGCTCCAAATTATTGTTTGAATTAATCAGGTGAAATGCAGCCTCTGCCTTTTGATTGACCAAAACAAAATATTAGAAAATATCAGTGTGCTTGTGCGTGTTTCACGCGTAAAACTGCAGGATAAACCCGTAAATTTTTCAATGTTTGGAAAATACATTTTGGTGTAAGTTATTTTCCCCCACCTGTTCCCCTTCACCACCACCCCCCCCCCCCCCACTCAATGGCCATGAAAAATAGTAGAATGTTCTTTAGGCCTGACTATTACTACTGATTGCTTCTGAACAAGGGATCTCTCAGACATAAAAGTGCCCTTGTTTTACTCTGCAGGAACATTTTTGTTTTTAGAATTTAGGACAAGATCTGTATATTCTGCCATTAAGTTGGAGCAATCCGTCATTTTGACTTAAACTAATGTGAACAAATCCATTTGCTAATAAAGTGTGCGGCTGAAACAGGAGTGAAACTTTAGCTCCGCTTCTACATTAACATCTGGGATCTGTTATGCTCTGCAACAGGCTCTTACAAAAGACCATTCTGCTTTGCTACGTACAGTTAAGTGAAGTGGGGACGTGCATCAATGTTGGACTCTTTGGAGGAGAAATTAATACAACCCCCTACCTTTAACTGCCACATAGCTAGTAAGTGATATCCCACTCAAATTTCCCTTATACATATAAGGTAAAAGGTAAAATATAAGGTAAAAAACACCTATTATCCTGAAATGTTTCCTGAGCTGGAGCTACACAACCTGCCCTTTGGATGAGGAAGACTTGCTGTCAATGACAAGTGCACAATTGTTTATGTGCAGCCATAAGGGCAAGGCCAGACGTGGCGTTTTTGCGGCATTTTTATGTTGCAATCTTAAAAAAAGAACAGCCATACATAAATACGCCACTAAAACCACATACGACCGTCAACATGCGTTTTTCAGCATGTAGGATTCTTTTCCCAACATGCACTTCTCATTGTTCTATTGAGAATTTGGACGCCATATTTAAAATACGCTGCGTATTCACACACAGTGTGGTTTCAAAAGTGCAGATCCCATAGAGTGTATTGATTTGGTAGTTTCTTGACTTCTTGGCGTTTCTACTAAAAAACGCCAATACTGTGGCAGATTTTAGCTTGCAAGCGCCCTGTGTGAATTGCCGTATTGCGTTTTCATTAGTTTCTGTGGTAGTGCAGTTTATGCGTATTTACGCCTGGCTGTTCTTTTTTAAATACGCAACGTAAAAACGCAGCAAAAACACCACGTCTGGCCTTGCCCTAATGGCACATGGGTACTCTCTTGTATTAAACAGGAACAAACCCAAAATGTTCTGTTAATAACTTGTACAGAAAAACCATTAAACCTTTATAGATCTCCCATTTAAAAAAAATGGACATTATATAATGTTGCAGCTGCAGGCTGAGTTATACAGGGAACTCTGAGTATCACTCATGTATTATAAGGGATACTGTACCCCCTACTGTAAATGATAAGGATATTAGAAGTCACTGAGCGGTTGTTCTGTGACCATATAAAGGCACAAGGCTGCAGGCTGAGTTATACAGGGAACTCTGAGTATCACTCATGTATTATAAGGGATAATGTACCCCCTACTGTAAATGATAAGGATATTAGAAGTCACTGAGGGGTTCTGTAAAAGGCACAAGGCTGCAGGCTGAGTTATACAGGGAACTCAGAGTATCACTCATGTATTATAAAGGATAATGTACCCCCTAGGTATATTTTTTTTTTTTTTATTTCAGTATATTTTTTAAACGCTACATTATTTTTTTATAATAAAGTTCTCTGGTGCCATTTCTGTTGTTGAGGGAAAAAGCCTTTTTGTGCATGACAGTTGAGGATGGGGAGCAGTTTCAAGGAATTGTTCAGTGTAAAAATAAAAACTAGGTAAATAGGCTGTACAAAATAAAAAATGTATCTAATATAGTTAGTTAACTAAAAATGTAATGTATAAAGACTGGAGTGACTGGATGTGTAACATAATAGCCAGAACAATACTTCCTGATTTTCAGTTCTCTTGGTTTCCATTGGTTACCAGGCAACAACCAATCAGAGACTTGAGGGGGACACATGGTTTATAACTGTTGCTTTTGAATCTGAGCTGAATGCTGAAGATCAATTGCAAACTCACTGAACAGTTATGTCCCATGTGGCTCCCCTTAAAGTTGCTGGAAAGCAGGAAGTAGTATTCTGTTCAGTTATATTAGATATCCGCTCACTCCAGCCTTTATACATTACATTTTTGGCTAACTAACTATATTAGAAACATTTTTTATTTTGCACAGCCTATCTATTTAGCCAAGTTTTATTTTTGCACTGATCTGTCCCTTTAATCGTTTTACACAAAAGCAAAGTTGTTCCCATACTTTAACTCGCCTGTTAACAGGTGCAGGCAATAGAAGCCCCGAGAATTCTCCAGTGTCTGGGACGACGCATCGTTATGTGAGATGCTGAAATCTGGGTTTATGTGAAGTGTTCGCAGCTCATAAAAATGTGTGAGATGTCGCAATGCAATTTTTTTTTTAGATGAGGTACTGGAGACTTGGCATCGCTGCCTGTGATGTAATGCCTGCTTTACTGCCATACGTTCCTTGGTACCAATTTATGCTCTCGCACTTATGAGAGTTCCAGTGCCAAGTTTTAGCAGATAGCAATATGGCACATGATTTATTAAATTCATATTTTAAGGTGAAAAGCCCTTGGACGCCAGCTCTGGAAAAATTTGGTAGGTACTAATTTTTTTAAAAAAAAATTTTGCACAGTCTTGCTGTGACTGTGTAGTTTTTATTAGCCCTAAAGAACATTAAAATTATTCAGCGTCCCCTTGCAGAGATGTCAGAACAGCGAGAATTTGATCTTGCAGACATGACTGCAGCTTTCCTCTGTATGTGATGTAATGGGGCCTTAACGTTTTATTGCAAGGGGCTTAGTTCATGAAAGGCTGCAGTGGAACCATACCTCTCTTTAAGCTGGTAGAGAAGAACTAATAATGTGTTATTTTTTTCCCCATTTTTAATTGCAGGTGGATAGTGAACATTAATTATGGGTTCAGCATTTAAGACCAAAATTATTATTTTGGTTATAAAGCATGAAGTCAATTGATTTGCAGGAAAGCAAACTGGTTTTAGGGCCCTGGTTGTAGGACTAAATTGACATTTTCAAAAACGCCTGCGTCAGATCGCATGCGACGGAAATAAGGTAAGTAATGGAAGTGTTGCATGGTGTCGCATCGTTCATCCGACATGACTGTCGGATGCAGACACAGCAGACAGACGTGTTGCGGCGGATTAACGCTGCGACAATGCATTCACTTACCTTATTTCTGTTGCATGCGATCTGACGCAGGCGTTTGGTTGCAGCGCGTTGGATCGCACCGAAAATGTCCATGTATTCCTACCCTTATACACTGGCGTTTTTTCCTGCAGTGTTTGTGCTTAACTCACGTTAAAACACAGATTTGAGGACAAATAAATAAATTCACTAATTGATTCCATTATGTTCTGCCTGATTATACTCATGAATGTTATATTGCATTTGTTTAAATGCAGTATGCATTTTATTTCGCTGGACGTGCGTTCAGCTATCAATAGAATAGAGGGTCGGTTTTGGAAAGATAGTTACAGTACACTGCTAAATATGCACTGTCCCCTGGAAAACCTAAAATTGGGGTTTTACTGTATTTATGCTGGAGCTTTACAGCTCTCCTGTAAATAAAAGAAACCTGTTGAATGCATCTACGGTAAACCTGTTTTAAGCCTAGGGGTACACATTCTGATTTGGGCAGTTTGCTCCTTTGCAGTGAAGTGCCCAAATACCCCATATTACCTGCCATTGCTGTTGCCTTTCCCTGTGGCTCATAGTTGGAATTGAGTACAAAACAAAAGCACAGAAGGTTTAGCAGGTTTGTCACAGGAAAAGAGCATGGGTGAGATTTACATGAAGAAAACTGTATACTATTTGCGGGTGATTCCAGTTGACAGTAATGCAGTCAATGTTGATTTAAAAAAATTGTCTAGAATTGATCTCATTATTCAAAAAATAAAAATTCTACCTAACTCCCAACCATGATTTGGCTTAAAGGAACAGTAACACCAAAAAATTTGTGTTTTAAAGGAATGACAATGTAATGTAGTGTTGCCCTGCAATGGTAAAACTGGTGTTTCACAAACACAACTATAGTTTATATAAACAAGCTGCTGTGTAGCCATGGGGGCAGCCATTCAAGCACTAGATACAAAATAGATAACAAATAAGTTCTGAAGAATCCCATTGTATACTACAGAGCGTATCCGTTATCAGCTCTGTATCCTGTGCCTTTTCTCTTTTTTCTACTCTGAATGGCTGCGCCCGTGGCTACACAGCAGCTTGTTTATATATACTATAGTAGTACTTATCTGTTATCTACTGTGTATCCTGTGCTTGAATGGCTGCCCCCATGGCTACACAGCAGCTTGTTTATATAAACTATAGTAGTACTTATCTGTTATCTACTGTGTATCCTGTGCTTGAATGGCTGCCCCCATGGCTACACAGTAGCTTGTTTATATATACTATAGTAGTACTTATCTGTTATCTACTGTGTATCCTGTGCTTGAATGGCTGCGCCCGTGGCTACACAGCAGCTTGTTTATATAAACTATAGTAGTACTTGTCTGTTATCTACTGTGTATCCTGTGCTTGAATGGCTGCCCCCATGGCTACACAGCAGCTTGTTTATATAAACTATAGTAGTACTTATCTGTTATCTACTGTGTATCCTGTGCTTGAATGGCTGCCCCCATGGCTACACAGTAGCTTGTTTATATATACTATAGTAGTACTTATCTGTTATCTACTGTGTATCCTGTGCTTGAATGGCTGCCCCCATGGCTACACAGCAGCCTATTGTAGCGTTTCTGAAGCAAATACACCAGTTGTACCAGTGCAGTGAAAAAGTACATTACATTGTCACTCATCTGAAGGGACATTGTACTGAGCACCCCATAGCATGCCATAACATTTTGCTTAAAGGAGCTGTAAACTAATAAAATAATATTTTAGAATATAAAAGGAAATCTAATTCTAAGCAACTTTCCAGTGTCAATCAAAAGTTAATGGTTTTAAAGTTATTGGTAAATGTAATTGCATTAATGTTGCATGAATTTTCTGCTGATTTTGTGCCTTGAAACACAGAATTTACATGGCTTCTTTTACAGACCTGCTCACTCATTTCAAAAGTCATAACGACCAGAGCAAAGGATAGATGCTGTTTTAATAGCAATTAAATTATCAAATATCTTCAAGATCAGACATATTTGTAAAGAGTGTAAATTGTAAAAAAAAAAAAAAAAAAAATGCCTGGAATCTCCATTCTTTTTAGTTGGTAAATTTTTATTTTTGGGTTTGCATCTCCTTTATGTGCTTCAGACATCAATAGTAACAAGATGCCGTAGCAACACAGCACAGACTGTGTAACTAAACATTGTTACTAAGCTCATAGAATGTGGTAAATGGAACTCTACAGTGTGGCTTTGTACAGCACACGAAACAGCATGTAGATGGGAGAGTCTGTTTGAGCACACACATGCTTTTTCCTCCAATATTTGTGGGTTACGTTAAATAGGGTTGATTTTTTTTCTGAGCAATTTCTACAGTTTCTACACCCCGGAGAGGCCCCGATTTGCACTGTTCTCCGGGACATAGAGATGTTGTGTAATTATCCATGTCACGAACAAGAAAACCGTGACTAGTTTTAAAAACGAATGTAAATGGTTTTTTTAACATTTAAATGATGGGTCTCTCTCTGAAGTCCTTGCCTAGAGGCATAGATTCTGTAACAATCCATTAATGTGGCATGTGACTACAGAAAGAGTGGTCATTGTTACAGCTTCACTCGAGCTGGAAACCAAACAATCTCTGAAACTGTCCCATGACTTGCTAGTGTGAACCTGATGTCCATTTTTCGGTTGTGCCCTGTGTGCAGAACTCGGCCCGCTCGAATGTTTTTGCCAGTATAGGTTCTTCTGTCCATGTAAAAGTGCCAACCAGAGCATGTCCAAGGATACATTGGAAGGAACGTGGAAAGAAGAGTGTATGGAACTGGGGGTTAGGCAACTTTGGATGTAGCTCTTGGTAGAGTCCTGCAGCAGGTTGGGTACCCGCAAAAAAAGCGAGCACCCTGCAGAACGAGGTGAGGATTTTCAAGTGCGGGTATACCCGGGTGTCTGCGGGTCAGGTTGCGGGTGTAATCGAAATGACTTATTTTATGTAATATTGTCTATATTTTACTCCTTAAAGTTTTACAAAAGTTGATTCTGTCCCCGCCCACTTTTTATGATGTCACTTCTGCTTTGCAGCACCATCACTTGCTGTTTGATGGAGGTCGGTGGGTTGCGGGTCGGGTTGCAGATAAGGCAGTTGCAGATACGGGTCAGGTAGCGGATCAAAGTGGGTAAAAATGCGGGTTGCGGTTCAGGTCGCGTGCTGCAGGTTCGGATCCGGTCCGGGTCTTAGAAATTGGTTCCACGCAGGACTCTACCTCTTGGCATGTAAAGCAGCCCTGCTGTCACTAAACACACTAAATGATTCTGGACTTGGTCTACAGTAGTAATTAAATTGTTAGCGTTGTTTTGTTTCTCTGGGTTGAGATCTATAATAAATCACAAGCAAGCAGTTTAACTGTTGCAGTATAAAAATATTTACACAATTTCCAAATGAAAAACATGCTGTAATTTGGAGGCCAAAAATAGCTATTTTCAGTAGTGCTCCAGCTGCTTAGCTTTACCAAAAAAGCTTTGTTTTAGAAGCGAGTAATGTAGAAAGGCTGATATTTTCACTCGTGTACTTGCTGCTGTGGGCTCCTGTTTGCAGAATTGAAATCATGTAGGAGAACCGTTTAAGGTACCTAAAATGCAGAATAGGAGAAAAATTATATATTTTAATTTAATGCCATTTCAAGATCCTAGCGTGGAGGAATAATGTAATCCTACCCCCCTTCACCACTGTTTACGCTTGTATGCACATCGGGCTGCTTCTGTACAGGTTACAAGATATAAAGATGAAACAAATATTTAAAAAGGGAAATCTAGGCATTCAAGTATACTTTTATCTAATAAATACTAGTCAGATTTCTGCAGCTGAATGCAGGTTGCAAAAAATTAATTTTAAAAACTGCCGTGGTGTGCTCTGATTAATACTGTTCAGCACCATAATAAAATCTCTGGCATGGCAGATATATTTATCATATATATGTATGTGGGGGTCTTGTTTTTTTATATCAGTCCCTATACTAGTTAAATTTGTGTTAACTTTTAGTAGATCATAGAAAAGATTTATTTTTATGGTTACATTTTATTCATTTTCTATTCAGGCCATCTCCTATTCATTTCCCAGTCTCTCCTCCAACCTACTGCTGGGTTACAAGGGTAAATTGGACCATAGCAACCTGCTTCTGCACAAAAAAGATAAAAAAAACCCTAAAATTAAAAAATGAAGGCCAGTTGTAAACAATTTCAGACTTGTCACTGTCTGTAGCATATTATAAGTTACTTTAAAGATGAATTATTCCTTTGATTCTTAAAGGAACAGTAACACCAAAAACTCAGTGTTAAAGCAATGACAATATAATGCATTCTTTACCCTACACTGCTAAAACTGGTGTATTTGCTTCAAAACACATATATAGTTTATATAAACAAGCTGATGTGTCGCCATGGGGGCAGCCATTCAAGCACAGGATACACAATGGATAACAGATAAGTTCTGAAGAATCCCATTATATTCTACAGAGTTTATCTGTAATCTGCTGTGTATATTGTGCCTTTTCTCCTTTTTAAGCTTTGAATGGCTGCCCCCATGGCTACACAGCAGCTTTTTATAGTAGTACTTGTCTGTTATCTACTTTGTATCCTGTGCTTGAATGGCTGCCCCCATGGCTACACAGCAGCTTTTTAGATAAACTATAGTAGTACTTGTCTGTTATCTACTGTGTATCCTGTGCTTGAATGGCTGCCCCCATGGCTACACGGCAGCTTGTTTACATAAACTATAGTAGTACTTATCTGTTATCTACTGTGTATCATGTGCTTGAATGGCTGCCCCCATGGCTACACAGCAGCTTTTTATATAAACTATAGTAGTACTTGTCTGTTATCTACTGTGTATCCTGTGCTTGAATGGCTGCCCCCATGGCTACACGGCAGCTTGTTTATATAAACTATAGTAGTACTTATCTGTTATCTACTTTGTATCCTGTGCTTGAATGGCTGCCCCCATGGCTACACAGCAGCTTTTTATATAAACTATAGTTGTCTTTATGAAGCAAATACACCAGTTATACCACTGCAGCTTAACACTACATTATAATTTAAATACTTTCGGACACTAACATTTTTGGTGTTCTGTTCCTTTAAGTTAATCAGTGGGTTTTCCTCATTAATAAACCTTTACTGCTTGTAAAAAAAAAATATATATATATATATATATATATATATATATATATATATATATATATATATATATATATATATATATATATATACTTTATGTCCAGTGTCCACACTGGTTCAAGAATGATTGGGGGTGCAGGGTCAAAATGTGTCCTACAATTTAGCAGAAGGGCCCTACACTCCATATATAGTGAATCAAACGTGTTTATTGATGCATATCCAATGTTTTTGTACACATTAGGGCCTTTCTAAAGGAAGCCTCGTTTTTCTCAAACCATTTTAAAGGTGGTGTAACCAAAAGCGCTCAGGAATCTGAATTGCTTTGGATTCCAGAAACCTTGATCCCATGTTGCACAATTACTTTATCAATCTTGCATGGAAAAAAGTTACCTTGCTTGTAAACCATTACAAAACTGGTGATAACAAGGGGACACAGAAACCATTAGGGGGGCCCTAAATAATTGATGGACAGTACCCCTCACTGAATAGCTATAGCTTGAGTATATTCTATCACACATATTTGGTATATTAAGTTATAAATAATATACAGCATATGCATTTCTCCTTTTACCAAATAATGATATAATTTAATTTCCCTCTGTTTTTATTAATGCCGTAGAATGGAATCTTTAAACACTGTAGCTCTTCTGTGAATGAATACTTATTCTTCCATCTCAGTTATTTCCTCTGTCTGTTAAAACATCTGCAATTTCACTTCACTCTTTATGGTCAATCTTTGCGTGACTGATTCCCCCCTAAAAAAAACACTTACAAAAGAATTAATTCCAAAATTACAGTTCAAGTAAATTGCTGAGAAGCCATGTTTAGATTGAAATACATTTATGCATAAAGGCTGCTTTTGAAATGCGGGAACCCGACGTTCCCATTGCTTGTAAAAAGCATTTAAAGATTGTTATGCATTTTTAACTTAATAGCATGGCAAAATAATTTTTGTAGATGGTTTCAGGGGATAGTATTGCTTATTGACTAGCATAATAAAGTCTTCATCAGAACAGCTGCAGGGTATTGGTTTCACTGCTGGAATTCCTTTGGTGTACGCAAATTGTAATGCATGCTTTTTGAAGCAAAAATATTTAATGATAGCAGGTGTGACCTTTAACCCTCTTAAAGGAAAACTATACCCCAAAAATGAATACTTAAGCAACAGATAGTTTATATCAAATTGAATGACATATTAAAGAATCTTACCAAACTGGAATATATATTTACATAAATATTGCCCTTTTACATCTCTTGCCTTGAACCACCATTTCGTGACTCTATCTGTGCTGCCTCAGAGATCACCTGACCAGAAATACTACAACACTAACTGTAACAGGAAGAAGTGAGGAAGCAAAAGGCACAACTCTGTCTGTTAATTGGCTCATGTGACCTTACATGTGGTTTGTATGTGTGCACAGTGAATCTTACGATCTCAGGAGGCGGCCCTTATTTTTTAAAATGGCAATTTTCTATTTATGATTACCCAATGGCACATACTACTAACAAAGTATATTATTCTGATAATGGTTCATTTACATGAAGCAGGGTTTTACACATGAGCTGTTTTACTCAGTATCTTTTAATAGAGACCTACATTGTTTGGGGGGTATAGTTTTCCTTTAAGTGTTAGAGCTTGCTTTACTTAATAAAAATACAGTTTGGGATACATAAATAGCACAAACAACATATGAAGCCTAGAAACATGGCAGTGATCACTACATTCACCTTTTAAACATTACATAAACAGAGATGTGTACTTTTTATTTTTTTTATTAATTTTATGACTAACAATATATAAATACTTTTGGACAATATAACATGAATTGATGATTCCCCTATGATTAGTTGACTGAACTGAAAACAAGGTTATATTTATATTACTAGGGTGACCACTAGGTGTCCAGTTAACCAGGATGAGATACAGGTTGTTGCGTATTAAGGCCAGTGGTTTTGTCAAGAACAAGGCCTTCAAATATAAAACCATGGCGAGGAACCATGCATCACTTGCAAACAAAAAAGTCTCTATGTTTTGGAGCAATACACATTTACTGGTAACAGGGCCAGTATTCTGGGAAGGCAGAAGAGGCACATGCCCAGGCCACAACAATGAAGGATCGCTAGACACAAGCCTCTTCTTTCGCCTTCCCTATTGGTCTAGGCATTGACGGAACAGCACATTGACGAAGGGAAAGAGTCTTATAAAGAGACAAATAAAATAATATAAGATAATATATTCCTCCTGCTTTGTCTTGGAGTGTTGTAAAGAATAAGGTTCTGGTAAGCAAATTACCAACAGCATTTGTTCCTCTCACTGCCACTGTTCACCGCCACTCACCTGTGAAAACTCCCACCCCTGTGCTTCCTTAGAATGTGTGCATGCTCCCCCTGTGCGTCCTCTCAGCTTGTGCACACACCCCAGTGCATCCTCGCAACTTGTACACACTCCTCCCCCTGTGCGTCCTCGCAGCTTGTGCACACTCCCCCCACTCCCTCAAAGCGTGTCCATTGCGCATTTGCATTGAGGGGGCAAGATGGCCAGCCGGATTGCCTAGGACGCCTGGCCTGCTTGGCTCGGCTCTGACTGGTAATACCATGAACATTAGGGCAGCTCTTTTGGCATTTAGTAGAATGTAAAACTAGTATCTGCCCCGAGTCAGTGGCCTGAAGTTGTCACACGCTGAGTCTGTAGAACTCCTAATAGCACGTTTCCATTTAATCCAACAAGTAAATCTGGTTTGAGTTATTGGTCAAAATATGCAAAGGTTAAGCCACAATTCTATAAAGCAGGGGTCCCCATGAGCAACATTGAAATATAAAAAGAGTTGGGGAGCAACACAAGCATGAAAACTGGTGATGCAAAATAAGTGCTAAGATTGGCCTTTTTTTTTTTTGGCCCCTATATGAGCTGGCAGCCTACAGGAGGCTCAGTCTGGCAACAGACCTGTTTTTTTGCAACCAAAACTTGCCTCCAATCCTGGAATTAAAAAATAAGTATCTGCTTTGAGAACACTAGGAGCAACATCCAAGGTTTGGTTAGCAACATGTTGCTTGCAAACCACTGGTTGGGCATCACTATTGTAAGTGGGTCTGATTAAACAGGGTGGGTAGAAAGATTTAACTGGGTTCTTCTGCACATATGGTGACCCTCGTTAACAGTTGTAGGTAGAACATGGGAAGGCTTAAAGTCTTATTTATCAAGATTTGAAATTTATGTAATGTTAGAGGCTTTTTCTACTTAGGAAAACTAAAATTATCAACTTGAATGTCTGCTTTTTTATAAAAAAAAATCGGAATATAAAATTTTTTGAATAAAATCATTCAAAAATATCTAAAATGTTAACTGTTTATATTTTTCAACAATCAAACTATCAACAACTTGCATTGCAAAAATGCTTTAAATTTGCCGTAGATGGTTAACGTCTACGAATTTCTTGTGCTTAATAAATCTTGTACATCAGAGCTCTTGAAAGAATAATTTGTGAGTTTTAGCAAAAAAACAAACAAAAAAATCAATTCACTGCAAAAAAATCTATATGGCTACTCCTTACCTCTAGAATTCCATCCCTGAATTCCTCCATAAGGAGCACTCTCAATCTTTACAAGAAAAAACGAAGTGTCTACCTTTTAAAACACTAGAATTTTAGTCTAGGCCTAGCAATTAAGGTACAGTGCCTTTTCTTTGTGCACTTTGCCCCACAAATTTGTGCCTTTATGTTATCCACCCAATTAGATTGTAAGCTGTCTGGGCCAGGTACCTCCTTCCTACTGTCTCTCTTACCACATGCCACATAAACTCTTATATAAGCTCTGTGTACTCTGCATATATATTTATTGTTTTTATTATGTTTCATTAATGGAGTCTTATTTTCTATCCTGGACCCCAGTGCCACTTAAAACTGTCCTTAATCTTGGCTGTCCTCAAACAAAAGACTCATGTCGGTCATTTCTTTTAATTACAGAACTTCTGTTTCCAATATTCATTTTTCCGGTAAACCTCCCAGCAAAGCTTCAGTTTGATTTTGCCATGTTTATGAAACCCCTAGTGGGCTTGAACCAGCTGAACCATGCCTACATAAAATAAATGCTGAGTTTAAGTGGTTTAAATAATATGTCAGTGTTGAGCAAATGCTGGGTTTATTAATGTGCTTTGTTAGGACCAAGAGGATCTGTTGGATGACAATCCGTTACTTGGCTTGGTTACAGTGCAGATAAAAGTAAACACTTTTTTTTTTTAGTACATCTGCAAATTGTTACCTGATTATAGATACCTAAAATAGTTCACAGATACCTATGTTTTTCCAGTAGGTAAAGATTCTGAGTAGCAATATATTATCTTTTTATTGAGAGCCATGATTTTCCAACAGATAAGTAATGAAGATCACTTTCAGGCATATTATTATTAGTTGGCCTGAGTGTAATTATTTGTTTTGCATTCCATGGGATATTTAATAGAAAACATACTCTATTTAGGCTGTTTTTTTCTTTTCTTCTCTGTTAACGGGCCACTCTACCTTTATTTAGTGTCTGTTAATTTTTTTAATGGAAATGTGCATGGAATGTTAATGGAAACGTGTATTTTTTCACTTTTGATTCATCTCTTCACCTTCCATGAAGGTGTTGCTGGTTCAGCATGCAAATTAAAGTTAACATTGCATGATGCATTTTCTCTGCCTCCGGCAAAACCAAAATCCTTGGAGCAATCCATTTTTCCTCTGGAGGAGAAAACACATTGTGTGCCACTGACTAAACTGCCATAATGCCGCACTCTTGCTGGACACAAGCTTCTTATGAGCTAACACAGCTCTCCTGTTATGTAGGAGGAGGGGGCTGGCCTAGAAGGAGGAGGGGGCTGGCCTAGAAGGAGGAGGGGGCTGGCCTAGAAGGAGGAGGGGGCTGGCCTAGAAGGAGGAGGGGGCTGGCCTAGATGGAGGAGGGGGCTGGCCTAGATGGAGGATATGCTGGCCTGGAGGTGAAGTGATCAGCCTTTGATGTGGGATCTCATACTAGAGACCCTGGATCAATTCCCTATGGTAACTCCTTGTGACACTGGACAAGTCACTTAATCTCCTGGTGTCCCTGTTACTTAGTGTGCCTATAATGACTGACCGCTTTGAGTCCCCTGGGAGAAAAGCACTATATAAAATTTTCCCTTTTAATCTACCCCATTACAAAAATCCACAAGGATCAAGAACTAGCAGTGCTCGACAAGAAAGCATGGATCGAAATCGAGCAACAATCTACGTGTACCCCCAATATACGTGTACCCCCCCCCCATCCATCATTATGGGTGGATAAACTACATTGCAGGATAATTCATGCTTCACATCCGTCATTAAACTATACTCTAGAGATCTAGGACTCATTGAAAGCAGGCACAAAGTTCACAACCTTACCGTCACCTCTTACCCCAATTACTAACAGTCCAGCATTCCCTCCCGCATTATATCCAAATGCTTACAAGGAGTCGCTAGTAGACGGACACCTCCAATTCCTACATTTACAAGAGGGCGGTCAATTAGCCAGCCTAGACTTGCTGAGACGAGCCCGACCATCCAATGCTCTACCCGAATTCCAATACCACCAAATAATCAAACATTTTTATACCTATCTAGGTGGCAACACTACCATGGGAAGAGATCTAACACCCTTTGAAACCCTTTGCATTAATTCTAACCCCCAGAAACATAGTATGTCATCCTTATACATTAAGCAAGGTCCTCTGTGCGACAGAAAAGCATTGAACTTTGTTAAATCTTGGGAAAGAGAATTTGCTCTAGAGTTCACGGAAAGCAATATCGAGAAAGGCATGAAAACATTACTTTTTAGCTCTAGATGCTGCAAAATTGCTGCAAACTATAAGCTTCTATCCAGATGGTATTATATGCCACAAAAATTGAAACAGATATATCCAAATGCAAGTAATCTATGCTGGAGGTGCAAAACAGAAATCGGCGCCCTTCTCAACTTCTTCTGGGAATGTACAATACTCCGGCCATATTGGGGTCAGATACTTAGCTCCTGGTCTGTAACTTTGAGTACTTGTTGGAGGTATTTGTGCCTGCTCAACCTCTTAAAATAGTGCGCAAGTGCTTGCATTGATGCTAGCGAACCCTGAATTACCTCCAGCCTGGACATGGTCATAGTTCCAGGATTTCCCTAGTGAGTTGCAACAATAGCTGCTACTGAGGTAGAGCAAGCGAATCTCAAGTCTATTTGCATCACATAAGAAGTAACACCCTACTCTGCAAGTGCAACAGTATGAGGCAGAGTAATGAATTGCAAGTCTCTATGTGATAGCAAATACTGCAAAATGTAAGCTTGTGCTGCCTGCAGTAACAGTGGGATAATAGTCTCTGGGAAGGGAGTATGACTGTGGGATAGCAGGTATAGTAGGGAGAGATGGTGTCTATAGTAACAGTGGATAATAGTCTCTGGGAAGGGAGTGTGACTGTGGGATAGCAGGTATAGTAGGGAGAGATGGTGCCTATAGTAACAGTGGGATAATAGTCTCTGGGAAGGGAGTGTGACTGTGGGATAGCAGGTATAGTAGGGAGAGATGGTGCCTATAGTAACAGTGGATAATAGTCTCTGGGAAGGGAGTGTGACTGTGGGATAGCAGGTATAGTAGGGAGAGATGGTGCCTATAGTAACAGTGGGATAATAGTCTCTGGGAAGGGAGTGTGACTGTGGGATAGCAGGTATAGTAGGGAGAGATGGTGCCTATAGCAACAGTGGATAATAGTCTCTGGGAAGGGAGTATGACTGTGGGATAGCAGGTATAGTAGGGAGAGATGGTGTCTATAGTAACAGTGGGATAATAGTCTCTGGGAAGGGAGTGTGACTGTGGGATAGCAGGTATAGTAGGGAGAGATGGTGCCTATAGTAACAGTGGGATAATAGTCTCTGGGAAGGGACTGTGGCTGTAGGATAGCAGGTATAGTAGGGAGATAATCACCTCCAGGGATTGGATGGGATGGCAAAATACTCAAGGCCATAAATTTGACATTCCTATATTATATATGTAATGGGCTTCTGCTACCACTAACAACAGCTGTGACTATAAGGCAATAAGAAGACAGAAAGGAACCATTACAATAAGAACCTGTGAATGGTTTTCATTTAGAAATGTGAGAGAGAAGAAACAGGACACTTAAAAGTTTTACCTAAAGCTGTTGAACATCTGTTGGCTCATTCCCTTACATCTTCAAAAGAATTTACAGCCTCTGCAGGAATAGTCCCAGTCATCATTATGTTTCTCGTGTGCTTTATCTGTTTTATTACCTGAGTAATTGGAAGCAGGCCTGCACCAGTGATATTGCATCTTGTGTCAGAATGGATTTGTCATTTAGTGGCAATGGGCCTGAAGATTTTTCCCCACTTATTTGTGTGGAAGCTTCTGGGGTTTATTACGTGTTGTGAATTCTCAGCACCGAGGGTACCTTTATCCCCATTCTATAGTTATTAGATTACATTATGTCCTTTGCTGCTTTGTAACCTTCAGGCCACAGTTAGAAGTGTTAGGTAAGTCAGTGTCTTTCTCAGGTGCCTGCCTCCATCCAGCCTGTAAGAGAAGAAAACTCTAGGTCCAGGTACAGCTTTGAAATGTTAAATTCCCCCCTATAAGTTACATTAGATTATCATTAACTCATAGGTGCAGAATTATCAAGGGTTGAATTTTTTTATAGTCACAACTGTCAAATTCGACTAGGGAGTTATTCAAATTCTAGTTTTTAGAAAAATGTAAATTTGATATTTCTCATACTCTGGCCCTTAAGAACTCAAATTCAACTATTCGCCACCTAAAACCTGCCAAATTGCTGTTTAAATCAACCGGAAACGTCCAGAGATCAATTTGGAGTTGTTTGCAGCCTTCTTGACATTCGTTTTTTTTTTTCAGAGAAAAAACTCAAATCGAGTTTTTAAAATTCGATTAAAATTTTAGAGTTTTCGGATCGATTTAATTCATCCGAGTTTGAAAATTAGATTTTTTTTTAATACATTTTGATTGGTCAAATTCTGAATTCACAGGAGTTTAGGGGAGTTTTTAAAAACTTGAATTAGAAATTTGACCTTTGATGTGCCTCTATAATGTTGACTGTTTTATTAACATTATTTGCAGGTGGTCTTCATTTTTTTTGTGTTTCCCCCCCCTTCCCATTCTGCAGCTTTGAAGAGCAGGGCAAGGAAGGGCTACTTTATTAAATTCAATATTTTTTCACATACTTTGAGAGATATTTATTTCATTAGATTGTTGAGTGGCGAGAACCAAAGGATTTCAGGCGGCTGAGGCTTTAGCACATGGCAATTTTGAGCATTTTGAACACTGCAATTGTTAAATAGCTGCGGTAGTTTCGGGCTCCTGGTGCCACCTGTTTGGTCTACTGATAAATAAAACAGTGCTCAAACCATCACCAAAGCGCTAGAGAAAAACACTACTTTTAAATAAAGGGCTGGTAAAGGAGAAACATATACAAATATATTATAATATATAATACTGGTGTTGGACACCTTATCTGGAAACCCATTATCCAGACAGGTAAGTAGAACATAAACCTAAGGGTCAGGGCACACAGGCAGATTCAGGGAGATAAGTCGCCCAGCGATAAATCTCCTCTTCTTCGGGGCGACTAATCTCCCCAAATGGCCTACCCTCCAGATAAAATGTAAAGCACCGACGGGATGGCACTCGGCGACTAATCTCCCCGAATCTGCCTGTGTGCCCTGACCCTAAAAGCCAGTTGCTGTGACCTTGCCACAAATCACTGGCCAACAAGGTTTAACCCAGGGCCTGTGTGACTACATTATTTGGTGGCCTTAGGAATTCTGAATAGTTCTATATATATTTGTGTTCAAGGCCCATACATTGGTGCTATCTCGCCCGAATAGGTAATAGTTACACTATACAATCGATAAAGGTATTAGTCCAATGTTCTTTCCATATCATCTGATGACCTAGTTACATATGTGCCAAATATGTTCACTTACCTGGGACCATACTGTCCATGTCCAGTTAATATGTATATTATGATAAATAAGTGTGTGGTCAGCGCAAGTCTACTGAATTGTAATTTTTACTTCTCTTTCATTTTTTGGAGGGTTTGTCAGAAATGTAACTTTAGGTTTACTTAGCTCATGTAAGTGCTGGCAAAATAATTCATTACATGTTGTGTGTAGGTCAGAAAAGCTTTGCATTACGTGCATATCAGATCGAATTAAGTGAAACTGAAAAGAAAGCAGAACTGACTCAGGAATGCAGGCAGCAGAGTGTAACAAGCTTTAGCCTTGCTGCTCATGAAGTCTTGACCATCGTGCGCTTTAATGACATTAGACATCTGCGTCTAGCATATATAAGTTATCTGATTTTGAGTCATTTTCAATTTTCTTTCAGTGCTTATAGTTTTCTAGACTCATATCTAGAGTGGTACACATACATAAAGGATCTGTGCCCACTGTGACAAAATGTTCATGGTGATAGAAACTCATCCATAAAGCAGGGCACTACTGCTGCTTATAATGGTGATCAGATAGGATCTGTGCAGCCACTGGGACAGAATGCTCTGTTATACAGATAGCTAGAATCTCAGCCATAAAGCAGAACAGGACTGCTGGTTACAATGAGGATCAGATAGGATCTGTACAGCCAGTGGGACAGAATGCTTTTATACAGATAGCTAGAATCTCAGCTATAAAGCAGGGCAGAACTGCTGCTTACAATGGGGCTCAGATAGGATCTGTGCAGCCACTGGGACAGAATGCTTTGTTATACAGATAGCTAGAATCTCAGCCATAAAGCAGTGCCTGACTGCTGCTTTCAATGGGGATCAGATAGGATCTGTGCAGCCACTGGGACAGAATGCTGTTATACAGATAGCTAGCATCTCAGCCATTAAGCAGGGCAGCACGGCTGTTTACAATTGGTATTGGATAGAATCTCTGACAGAATTCTTACTACAGTACGGATATAATTATTATTTATAAAGCACTATTTACCTCTCTGCCCAAGTGGAGCTGGGCACATTCAAACAGCACATTAGGGCTGGTTTTATGAGGAGCCACCTAACCTTTTTATGTCTTTGGAGTATGGTTTAAAACTGAAATACCTGGAGGAGGCCCTCCCAGATTTGGGGAGCTTTTGTTTGATACCCCCTGCATTTAAAGTGTACCGTGTAGCCAGATAATTTGACCAATGGTGTACTATAAAATAGAATTAAAGTGAATTGTAAACGTAGGACCAATTCCAGAGGCCAATACCTCAGCCCCACCATTCATGCTGTAGAAGTTATGAGCTGCAAAGAGGGGTTTATCAGGCCCATAAAATTTTCCCTTTACTCTGTTGGCATCTGTCTTGGGGACAGACTTGAAAGTCATTGGAAGTTCTTTGCGGCATAATTTATTTCTTGATTACGTTCTTTTAATTTGTAATTGTAGGGTTTGATACATAATTAGAAAGCTTTTCGATTGAAAGCACCCTGAAGGAGCTGCTGCCGCCTCTGAATGCGTAGGAAGAGAGAATTTGCAGCGTTTGTGTTCAGTGAGTTGGCAGGGTCTATTATTATCAAAGCTGGTGTTTGCTCACAAACCGCTGCTGAATTACCATAATTAAGTTTAGCTTTTGCTGCTGATAGACCCGCATCTTTACTGCCTACTGTTTTGTTTTCTTCTGATTTATACTGGCACTGTGTAATTGGTATCACTTATAAATCTGCTCAGTTGGTAAAGCTTAAAGGGGGTGTTTTGTGCTCTGTTTTCTTTGTCATTTTGATGCATGATAAAATGCTTTTAATTAAATGTTTGTGTTTTATTAAATGCATTTCAATAAACATTCTTAATTTACTGTATTTTATGCATATTCATTTACAATATGCAAATGAGTCCTGCAGAGAAGACACCTAAACTGTTGAGTTGTGACTGATAGCAGCCTGCCCTTCATTCAAGATAACTAGATTTAATCCTGTAGGTGCCAGGAAGCCTGCAGGGGAGCAAGCTATCATTCACTTGTTCTGCTAAAAACAGGCAGTTGTCAGTCAGAACTGCCACATTCACTCTGCCTAGCTGTCTAATTGTACAGGTGCCTACAGGCATTAACTTAATGGTGCACATTCCTGTGCAGGCAGCAATACTTGCCATGAAGGCACCCATATATTAAATGCACACAAAATAAGAATCTGTCACCTTTATATTAACTTTTAGTATGTTATAGAATGGCTAATTCTAAGTAGAGATGCACTGAACCCACTATTTTGGATTCAGCCGAATCCTTTGCGAAAGATTTGGCAGAATTCCTGAATCCGAATCCTAATTTGCACATCAAATTAGGAGTGGGAAGTTTACAAAAAATCACACAATTTCCCTCCCCACTCCTACTTTGCATATGCAAATTAGGATTCGCTTTGGCCGGGCAGAATGATTCAGCCGAATCCTGCTGAAAAAGGCCAAAAACCGAATCCTAGATTCGGTGCATCCCTAATTCTAAGCAACTTTGCATTTGGCTTTCATGGTTTTTTTTTTTTGGTTTTTTTTTTATAGTTTTTGAATTCTTTGCCTTCTTCTGACTCTTTCCAGCTTTTAAATGGGGGGCACTGACCCCATCTAAAAAAAAACTAATGCTCTGTTAGGCTGCAAATATATTTTTATTGCAACTTTTTATTGCTCATCTTATTAGTCATATTCCAGTCTTGAATGCAAATCAGTGCATGGTTGTTAGGGTTATTTGGACCATAACTACCACATTGCTGAAACTGCAAATTGGAGAGCTGAAAAAGCTAAATAAAAAACGAAAAACAATTGTAGCTTGTCTCAGAATATCACTCTCTACAACATACTAAAAGTTAATTGTGAACAACCCCTTTAAATTACAATGACTTATCAATGTGGTAAACGGTTTCTGTAATGAGCAGGTGATGGAGGCTTCAGCAGATCTGGAATTGAGACTGACCATAGCTCTCTGCCATTTCTGCTCAGATCTACTGGGTAAATTATATTTGGTTTATCCACATGGATGGCCAAATCAGAGAATGGAACTTAAGTTTGTCACAAACCCAAGTGTGTTCATCTTAAGAAGGTGTTTATTCCAGTATTTGTACTGACCTTTTTTTTTTTTTTTTTCCAGGGCTGCCAAACCATTCCAGTTACCCAGAAGGTATGTATGTAACCACTCTCTGTCTGTCTGATGTTGTTGCATGGCATGATCATTTTTGTGTAAATCTCTCTTCTGTTTCTATCCATATCTGGCTGTTGAGGGTTTTTTTTGTCATTTTTTCAGGGTACTCACAGGGTCTGTAACACAGCACCTCACAAATCTCTTCCCACAAGCTCCATACAAGACTTCAGTATTTAGTGCAGCAGCCTAACAACAGAACAATAGGGAGGTAACCAGCAGCTCCCTAACACAAGATAACAGCTCCCTGGGAGATCTAAGAACAGCACTTAAGAGTAAAATTCCGGTCCCAGTGAGATACATTCAGTTACATTGAGTAGGAGAAACAACAGCCTGCCAGAAAGCAGTTCCATCCTAAAGTGCTGGCTCTTTCTGAATGCACATGACCAGGCAAAATGACCTGCAATGGCTTCCCACACACCAATATTACAACTAAAAAAATCGTGTTATTTAGAGAAAAAAAAAAAAAAACATCATAAAAACCATGACAGAATCCCTTTAATAAAAGATGATCGACGAAGGCTCAAAGTCACCAATGTAATAAAATTGAAACATTGCAACATAGTAGCATGCTCGGCCCTGAACAAAGACAGACGGGGGGATGCTTTATGTGTTTGTGGCTTTGCCCAGGCCTGTACACGCTACTATGTTGCAATGTTTCTATTGAGATTTTATTACAATGGTGACTTGTATCCTGGTCCTCATTGATCTTCTTTTTCCTTGGAGCGGACTGGCATGTTCTCCTGAATGTGACCTAATAACTTTCTTGTAATGAGCTTGTTGCATGTACCCTGTGCCTGCCATACCTGATATGGTACATTGCAGAGTTACTCCTGCCTGCTCATTGGTTTTATGACTTGGTTGGATTCCATGTTTGAGTTGTGTCAATACGATGGGGTCTTGTGATTCTGTTGCAACATCACTCTATTTATTTCCTCCCCCTTGCTAATGCAAGCCTTTACTGGTCAGGGCATCCTGGAATTTCAGTAACCCACAGCGAGGCTTTACTAACAAATGTTTTGGTTTTGGCTAGCTTTCAGATATTTCAGATAACTCCTTTGTTTTGATTGTTTTATATTCCCTGAAGCTTACATTTCCATGGCAGTAATGGCAAAGGCTCCTTCAAAGTTACTTAGTCTTTGGCATTCCTTTTCACCTTGTCATGCTGAAGGTCTGAACAGATGGAGGTTATAATGAATGTGCCTCGCAGCTGCGTTCCCTGTCAGTCTGTCCACTTAATCCTGTAAAGAGGCACAGACAGTGTACTTCCTCTGGGCTTACTTAGAATAACCCCCGGAAAGAGCATATATTTAAAATATACATATGAAAATTCATAGGTGTTGCACTTAGTAAGTAAGTAAGTTTTGTCAAAGGTATTTCCAACCACTGCAATCTCTGAGCCAAAATTTGCACATTTTCTATCTTCATATACATCACTACCCAGTTAGAAAAATGAAAATACGCCATACATAGGGTTGCCACCCGGCCGGTATTTTACCTATGTTATTAATAGGGAAAAAAGATAAATATATAGGTATGTTTTTCCAGAAAAGGTGACAACCCTGGCCATACATAATTGTGAACTTTAAGCCCTGATTTGATATTGTTTTCATCTTCAGCTGATACAGGTATAGGGTTGCCATCCCACCCGGTATTTTACCGGCCTAGCCAGTAAAACACCTGCCAAGGCCGGCATTACAAATTTACAGGTAGTTGCTGGTAAATTTGTAATACCCTTAAAAAGAAGCCATCGGCCCGCCCCCAATTTACTCAGACCTTCAGCCTCCTGGTCATCGTGCAATGTTGCTCCGTGGTCCTTTTACATAACGGACCGCCCCTTTTGTTCCCACCCCCCCCCCCCCAACTGGCCGGTAAAAGTTTTCAGAAAAGGCGGCAACCCTATACAGGAATGGGACCTGTTATCCAAAACGCTCTGGACCTGGATTTTTCTCGATAACTGATCTTTCTATAATTGGGATCTTCATACTTTGTCTACTGTAAAATCATGTAAACATTAAATAAACCCAAATAGGCTGGTTTTGCTTCCAATACAACTCCAGTACAAGCTACTGTTTTTAGGGATGCACCAAATCCACTATTTTGGATTTAGCTGAACCCCCGAATCATTTGTGAAAGAGTCAAGCAAATACCGAACCGAATCCGAACCCTAATTAGCATATGCAAATTAGAGATGGGAAGGGGAGACATTTTTTACTTCCTTGTTTTGTGACAAAAAGCCACAAGATTTCCCTCCCCATCCCTATTTTGCGTATGCAAATTAGGATTTAGATTTGGCTGGGCAGAAGGATTCGGCCGAATCGAATCCTGCTGAAAAAGGCCGAATCCCGAACCTAATCCTGGATTCGGTGCATCCCAAAGTGTTTTATTATTACAGAGATAAAGCAAATCATTTTTAAAAATCAATTCGATTTTATTTCGATCGAATTCGCTATTACTTCGTTTCGTACGATTTGAATCCGGCCAAATAAGGACCTATTTGACCAAAAAAAAAATTTTTCAAATTCAAAATATGACCCTTGACAAATATTCCCATTGATGTTGAACACAAGTACATTACAGCCATATTGGAAAATGATTAACTATGGCATTTTCTACACTTAAATAAATTGGGCCTCCAGTTTAAATATCACAGAGATTGACTGGTATTGCAGGAATGTAGGACAGTTGGATGTTTTTTCTTACACCACAGCCAAACCATTTAGGATACCGGAATCTAATATAAGGCTGGACAATTCCCACAGAAGGTGTTCCCTCCTGCCCCTTTGCTGTTTTGAATATATAATATATGTTTATACTCATGCAGCTCTCCACCTGGTAGTGTCATTATGTTGTACATTCATCCCCACCTGCTGTTAGGGAAAGGCAGTAAAGGCCATAAAGAGCTTTAATGTTTTCAGTCAACACCTGAAAAAATAAACAATTACACTATTGAGCACATAATGAATGGCGTTAATAAAAAGAATATACAAAAGGTCCTGTCATTCACATGGAGGAAAATGTCCTCTCTCACCTCTTGTGGCAGGTGGATTTCTATCCAAAAATGCACATTTGCACTTGGTCGCTGTTGCTTGTGGTGACATGGTTTCCATTTGTGCGAGTTACAGTGGCAGAGAGGGACATTGAGTATTAAATGTACGATAAACCCAAACTCTTGTAATGACCTCTAACTAAACATAAAACGTCCATATTGACCATTAAGGATATGCTTGCAACAATAGAAGATTACATTTTACAACCATGTTTTCTGTTTTGAAAACAGATTTTGAGCTAAGGGGAACCTGACCAAATCCTGGAGTGTAAAAAGGCTCTTGAACCCAAAAAAAGACTGAAGATCTCTAAGCTATAGGCATTCATAAAGTTCCTTGATCCCCCTAGGAGGCCATTGGTCACACTTTGTGCAACTTCCCCCAGCATTAAATTCTACTGGAATTTGCTCAGTGGGGCATTGGTTACTTGGGTAATTCTTTGTCCTTGTGTGTGTCTATATATACGTGGGACAGAGCTTCTTCTTGAGAACTGTTAAAGGGGTTGTTTACCTTATTAAATTACAATTAAAAGTAACTTTTAATATTGTGTAGGCAGCAGAATTCTAACACAATTTGCAGTTTAGTCTATTGCTGTGCGGTTTTCTTGTTCAGTTCAGCCGGAAGCGGTTTCATTGCTTTACAAAAATCCCCAGCACTGAATGTGTATGCACTTGCAGTACATGAATTGGCAAAAAAAATTGTGCCTCTCTTGCCCCTACTCAGGGAGCCCCAGAGAGTCATTCAGAAGGGCAGCTAAAAGGAGAACTAAAGCTTAACTAAAGTAGTAGCATTATGTTTTGGGCTTTTTTTCCAGCCCAAGTCAACAACAGCCCTTTAGCAGTAAAGTTCTGTGTCTCCAAAGATGCCCCAGTAGCTCCCCATCTTCTTTTCTGCTGATTCACTGCACATGCTCAGTGCTGCTGTCACTTACTGAGCTTAGGGACCCACTCACAATATACAGTACACATAGAATAGAAATGTCACAGTATAAGGCTGATTAGTAATTAATACAGATAATTACTACATGGCAGCACAGAAACCAGTGCAATTAGCATCAACCTCATTTTTCTGCTGGATAATTAGTGACGAGCCCTAAGCTTAGCTTCTCAACAGCTGCTCAGAGCCCACTGAGCATGTGAGTGTCGCAGTCACTTTCCAAGATGGTGACCCCCTGTGACAAGTTTGAAGTATTGGATCATTGCTGCTATTCAGAAGCTGAAACTTTAGGCTGGTGCAATAAGTTTACTATGTAAGATATGGCATTTTTAGCCACATTTATTTTTAGGGTTTAGTTTTCCTTTGTGTCTGTGGCACTCAGGACCTCCATCATAAATCGCAGGGCCCCATACGACAAAATTTCTTGGGCCCCCTGGGCTGCACCCACCGCAAGCCCCACCTACAGGCCTGCCCTCCCCACCCCCACAGGTCCGCCCCCCACCACACAGTAAAAAAACAAAAAAAAACACTGGTGGCTATTATTTATTATTTAATAAAAAATAAAAAGATATTGGTGGCCAAAATTGGTAGCCAGGCCCCCCCCCCCACATTATGAGAAAATTGGTGGCCAGGGCCCCTTAAACATCCATGCCTTCCCAAAGTCAGCAGCTCTCAGAAAGATGGGTGGCCCTAATCAAGTAAGTGTGGCGTTGCCAGGCCCCCCTTACCCTCGGGCCCCCTACAACTCTCCCCCTGTCCCCCCCCCCTGATGGCTGCCCTGGTGGCACTGCCCAGGCCTAGGGTATCAGGTTAGTTAGCTAGAATCTAGGGGAGCCTAACCAATTGATTATTCTTTTTATAACATGGCTACTTTTGTCTAACATAATGCTGTTTAATTCTGTCCACATGTTTCCAGTTAAATGCCTAGATACATAATTCAGTCCCTTATCCATGTAGAAATTGTGCAAGCCCTGAACTACTTTTTAAAATATGTAATTTAACAAATATTCTTTTCTTCTCTTAGCTACGCTGCTTTGATAGCTGACTGGCCTGTTGTGGTTCTTGGCATGTGCACTGTAATTATAGTGGTTTGTGCCCTGGTTGGCATTCTTGTGCCAGATCTTCCTGACTTTTCTGATCCACTTCTGGTGAGTTTATGTCTCTGTGGCTAATGTTTATTAACATGTACAGTATGGCAGGCTGTTTTCTTATCTTATGTTTTATAAACGGAATGTAAAAAAAATGAGGGATTTGATTTAAAGAAAACATTTGTGACCTTGTCTCAAGTGAAAAGTTTTCTTCCCGTAATTATGATTTTGTTTGATAAGCCTGTCATCTTTACGCAACGTTCCTCCTGTTCCAATTTTATTTAATATGGAACAACATTTAAAGGAAAACAGTCACCTGAAAAAAAAATTTACTTGCATCAGACAGCAATGTGTAATGTTTCATCAGCTCAAAATGAAAGGTGGCTAATCTTTTTCCTTAAACCATGACCTGTTGTTGTAGCTTTTGTTCTTGAATCTGAGTAAGATAACCAACTGTAGAGTGAAGTACTTAATCAACCAATGACCAATTCAAATAGTCAGGAACTGCACTAGAACCTCCGTACTCATTTGACTGCTGAAATGTGTGAAATGTTGTTGAATGCAATATAGTTCATAAATCTAACTTGTTATGTAGTCTCTAGTCCTTGCTGGGTCCACCACCATGTGGTTGGTATTTGTGCCCTCAGCTAGTCTCCAGTCTCTATCTAGTTAGTCCTTTAGGCTAGCGCGACACGGGTGCTGAAATCAGTTAACCAAAATCCGCTGGCTGATTTGAGCCCTACCACGGGCAGTAGCCGCCTCCTCCTTTCCACATTGAATGAGCTTGGCTTGTTGCGAACAGACTACACAAGTTTTGACGAAGAACTGCAAGTTGAGCTGCATTTTGAGCTGAAATTTGCCGAAGTCTGTAAGCGACCAGCCAATTCAATGCGAAAAAGAGAGGCGGCTACTCCCTGCAATAGGGCTGAAATCAGCCAGCTGATTTCAACCCCCATGTGGCCCCAGCCTTGAAGGAGAAGGAAAGGCTTGGGGGTGCCAAATGTTAGGCACCCCAAGTGATTGTATTTACTTACCTGAAACCCTGGGCCTGTGCTCCTATCGGCAGAAAACTGCACCGGCCCGTGGTTATACCAGTGAGCACAACTCTTCTTTCGTCTTTCTCCTTCTTTGCGCGGCTGCGCATGCACAGTAGAACGAAAATCTGAACTTCAACTAAAAAGTCGGCTATGTCGTTCAACTGCGCATGTGTTTGCCCCAGGAAATTTGAAGAAAGAAGAAGATGGAAGTAGATTGCTCCGTGGTGCTCACTGGTATAATCCCCGGCCCGGTGCCGTTTTCTGCTGATAAGAGCACAGGCCCCGGGTTTCAGGTAAGTATATACAATCACTTGGGGGTGCCTAACATTTGGAACCCCCAAGTGCACCAAGCCTTTCCTTCTTCTTTAATTCTACCCTCAACACAGAATGCCTGGGTGTTCTCAATTATCCTACACTTACTCTATCAGCATTTATGTAAGATGACATGAGAAGTAACATTTATCTGGAACAAAACAACTTCATGCCAGAAGGGAAAATAACTGTTCAAAACAATATAAATCTGTTAATTGTTTCCCCCTTTGCGAACATTAACAAAAAAAACTTTTAGTTAAGTGAGCGAATATATGTGGAGGCAAAAGAAGTATAGCCACAGGCTTTGTCATTAAAAACAGCTTATGTTAAAGAGAAACGTCCTCAAAAAAAGACTTCAACTTTGTGTCTCAGGTCTAAGAGGTGTATGAGATAATATCGCTGAATGGCATCCGTAGCCCAGGGGTGTGTAATATACAGAGGAATCTGTATCCAGCCCGGAGCCATCAGTTGTCATCCACCTGTTAGGAAGCAATGACCCTTGACCTGTACAATGTGACCTTTCTTTGTAGTGAGGGTCTCTGCCTCCCCTTGCTATTTGGGTTTCTTTTATTACATTGATGCCTGGACAGGCCACTAGGATTGATGACATTCTTTAATTTTCAATTCAAGGGTTTTGAACCCAGAGGGACAGCCATCGGACAAAGACTGGTGACATGGAATAACATGGTGAAAAACACTGGCTACAAAGCAACCTTGGCCAACTATCCGTTTAAATATGCAGACGAGCAGGCAAAAAAGTAAGTTAGTATTTAAGTAAGTATTTAAGTAAGTTGGCATTTAAGTTAGTATTTAAGTAAGTATTTATAGCTTCTTAAATATGTGAATATATTATTTCTCCTTTCTAGCTTTCAGTGTCAACTTTAAGCTCTGTTTTTCTTAATTCAACTTTGGGGGTGTAAGGGGCAGTTGTTGGCTAAATTGAAAAAGCAGGGCAGATTGTCACTTATGTGCCAGTGTATGGTCAGCTTTAGGCTAATGGTGGAGAAACAACCAGTTCTTTTTCACCAATTCCTGTGCTTCCTCTGTCATTGACATGAATGTCTTTTTTTTCCCATTCATGTACCTGTACATTTTTATAATTGTGCCTAAAATTACTTTTGTACAATGTTATTGTGGGGTAATAGCTACAATACTTTGATGTTTCATGCCAGACCCATAAGAGCATGACGCCCCAGAAATGACCGAACATGTGTAACTTTATGTTAGAAATCATGTGTTTTATGTCTGCCTTAGCCATCAAGATGACAGGTGGTCAGAAGATCATTATGAGCGAGAGAAGAGACAAGCAGACTGGAACTTTCACAAGGACAGTTTCTTCTGTGCTATCCCAAGTGAGTGAGCAGATGTTGGGGTCAAGGCCGAGGCCTGGACTGGGAGTCAAAATAGGCCCTGCCATTCCAAGTACACAGAGGCCCAAACAGCCCCCTTCCAGCCCAAACAGCCCCTACCAGCCCACTATATGGTAACTTTCTATGGAACAATACAGCAGCCCCTCTGGCATTTGCCAGAACCCACAGATTGCCAGTCCGGGCCTGGGTCAAGCTTTTTTGAGGGGGGATGTCTACTGCATATATGATCTCCGAACATTGCATTTTCACCACAAAACAATGTCATTATCACAGCCAGCATTTTCTGTTCAGCAGATCTGTATTAAAATAAGAACTCAGGATTTAGATGAGAATAAGAACAAACGGATTTAGAGGTCAACATAAGTTAAAGGCATAGTTAATATGACTTACTGCATATTCTGTGTATCAGTTTTAATTTTATTTATATCATTCACAGATGACCATTATTCTCGAGTAGTATTTACATCTGTGGAAGGAGAGGATCTGTGGAACCTGCCATCGATTAAGTCCATGTGCAGTATAGATAATTCAAGGGTAAGTAAGCTTCATATTTAAATGAGACATCAGTGTTATGAGTAACAGGCTTAGAGTTTTAGGCAGGTACATTCACTCTAAAGCACAATGTTGAGTTGGCCATACATGGGCCAGTATTGTCTGCTTCTTAGGCCAGATTTTGATTGAGGGATACTGTCATGGGATTTTTTTTTTATCAAAACACATCAGTTAATAGTGCTGCTCCAGCAGAATTCTTTCTCAAAAGAGCAAATGGATTTTTTTATATTTGATTTTGAAATCTGACATGGGGCTAGACATGTTTCCCAGCTGCCCCCAGTCATGTGACTTGTGCTCTGATGAACTGCAGTCACTCTTTACTGCTGTACTGTAAGTTGGAGTGATATCACCCCGCCACCCCCGCAGCCTAACAACAGAACCATACCAAGATAACCAGATAGCAGCTGCCTAACACAAGATAACTGCTCCCTGGTAGATATAAGAACAGCACTCAACAGCCTGCCAGAAAGCAGTTCCATCCTAAAGTGCTGGCTCTTTCTGAAAGCACATGGCCAGGCAAAATGACCTGAGATGCCTTCCCACACACCAATATTACAACTAAAAAATACACTTGTTGCGTTAGGAATGCAATTTTATATTGTAGAGTGAATTATTTGCAGTGTAATTTAGAAATAAAAACTACATCATAAAAATCATGTCAGAATCCCTTTAACGGTGTGGTTCACCTTTTAGTATGTTATAGAATGGCCAATTCTAAGCCCCTTTTCAATTGGTCTTCATTATTTATTTTTTTATAGTTTGTTATTAGCTTTTTTTCTTTGGATTCTTCTCGGCTTTCAAATGGGAGTCAGTGACCCCATCTAATAACCAATGCTCTGTAAAGCTATACATTCATTGTTATTGCTACTTTTTATTACTTCTCTTTCTATTCAGGTCCTCTCCTATTCATATTCCAGTCTATTCAAATCAGTGCATGGTTGCTATGGTCATTTGGACCTTAGCAATCCGATTGCTGAAATTGCAAACTGGAGAGCTGCTGAATAAAAAGCTAAATAATTCAGAAACCACAAATAATAAAAAATGAAAACCAATTGCAAATTGTCTCAGAATATCAGTCTCTACATCAGACTAAAAGTGAATTTGAAGATGAACAACCCCTATAACTTAAATATGAAATATGACTTAAAATATGAAATAAAATGTTTCTTAATTAAACTGTGGGGAGATGAGAGGTAGTTGGTGGCAAAATTGAAAAAGCGTGGTAGGTTGTCCCTTATCTTCCACATATCCACTGAGGCCAAAAGAAAGGCAAAAGGTAGGAAACAGGCGGCTCTGCAACATTTTGCCAATTCCCTTTAAACCAGGAAGAAAACTGACAAGGAAATTGTTTAAAATTACTGTTTCATGGTATTATTGCACCTGTATTCTGTTTGTATCAAAGGAAAACCATGGGCACTCAGAGTGAACACACTGGCCCTTAGCCACATTGTATATAAAGGCTCAGGATGACATTATTGGGGCAAGTCAGTCCGTTCAAGAGGCTATGAGGGTGGATAAAGCCTTGTGTATGGGTGTGTACAAATAGTTGTGTCCTGAGGGAACATATTAGCAGCAGTTTTATAAGAATGGTAATTGTGACATGCACACTAATGAAATTCAGATGTCCAATGAGTATTAGTTTTACATTTTAATCACTATAGGCCGCACAGGCAATTACACTTGAAATACAAACTGTGCAGGCCTTTCTGTTACGGTTCACATCAAGCAATAAAAAGTGTCTCATTAAAGAGGGCTGTTGAATTACAGTCTGTTTATACGAGGCATTATAGGAGTAAAGGAAAAGCAGCGGACCAATGTGCACAGTTTTTCTTTCCTCTTTTAGACCAGAGTAATTGAAATATGCTCGGGGACTCTCCACTTGAGTCAGATGAAAATCACTTGGCAGAACAATTTGCCCGTTCTTAAGCTTTATTAATACCTCTTAAGAATGTATACATTTCCTAAATTAGTTATTTGTGCATTTTTTTCTTCCATTTTTAACCTAAGTATGTTCAGCTTTTAGCCTAAGTATGTTCTGAGGATTTTTTTTTAATTAGGACAGATTAGTTTTTGTAGATGAATTATTGCAATGTGTAAAAATGTAGGTCCACTTGCAGCTAACATTAAACATAGCTAATATTTCCTTTTGAGAAATGGCAGGAGCTTATAGGAGCTCAGTGAGGGAGAATTTTGAATTTTTCTATGTAGGAAATATTTAGCTGCATCTTTGCAATGCGTCTTTAATGACCGATTCCCTCTAGTGATATGAATGGGTGATCATGGACAAAACGCCTAACATTGATTATACAGGTATGGGATCCGTTATCCGGAAACCCTTTATCCAGGAAGTTCTGAACTACAGAAAGGCTGTCTCCCATAGATACCATTATAATCAAATAATCCAAATCTTTAAAAAATATTTCTCTGTAATAATAAAACAGTACCTTGTACTTGATCCCAACTAAGATATTAATCCTTATTTGAAGCAAAACCAGCCTATTGAGTTTATTTTATGTTTACATGATTTTCTAGTAGACTTAAGGTATGAAGATCCAAATTATGGAAAGATCCTTATCCAGAAAACCCCAGGTCCCGAGCATTCTGGATAACGGCACATACCTGTATATAACATAATTTGCATATGGCTGTGGATCTTGGGTTTTGTTCCAGTCAAACTTTACACTTTGTTGCCCAACATTGAACTTGTTAGTTTTTCCCTTTCCCTGGTTCGAGTTATACTACATTTACCTGCCAATTTCAACCCAGCTGCACTGCAGGCTGCTTCACTGAGAATGTAGACGAGTACACTGACATTTCTTCCAAATCTCTTCCCAACTGGGCTTAGCCATGCTTAGGAGGGTTTCCTTTGAGATCCACTGCCCTGTTTTGTGTGTGTGTGTGTCTGCAGTAACATATTTCCAACCCTCTCCCATCCTTATCCCTACAGTACATAATCGCCTACTCCGCTTGTATGAATGTTTCCCTCTTGCACTGACCCCTCCACAATATATTTTTACTTTCCCCTCTCTCATCCTTTGAGTATATTTAACCCCGCCACTTTCCCATTCCCTATAATATATTTAAATCCTCCCTTGTCTCACATTATTTTCTAGCCCTATCCCGTACACTGCATATTATTCCTACGTTTGCCTGTAAAGAGACAGATCTTCATCTTCACTGGCAATCTGTTTTCTTTCCAAACCACATATTTGTCTGCATTTTGTGTGTTTTTCTTTTTTTTTAAAGGATTATTTGGCCAAGGCAATTCACTTATCCCACACAGTGCTTTATCACTATCTCATGCACTGTGGTAATGTGATCAAGTAGGAATGTTTGTGAGTGGGTGCTGTTAACTCTTTAAGGTACACAGCTGGATACATTAGGAACTTATTGCTTTCAATAACTAATTACGATTCCTCATCTGATCTTCTTATGTCCGTGAATAATTAAAAAAGCCAGTGGCAGGCTGCAATTAGTAGGACATTAGTGATATTTCATGGCCTTCCAATCAGTGTCTGTATAGCTGAAATGTTTCCACTACAGGCTGTGCTAGAGCAGATTTGTTATGTGCAAGTGCCAGTTCAGTCTGAGCTTTTTTGAAAGACAATAATAATATTTATTCAGTCTATAACACTATTTTAGATATGCGCGGTGAGGGAATATCTAATCTTTGGAAACAACGTATCACATTATTTGACTACCTGCAAATGAAATGATGTGATAGGGTAATGGATAGATCATGCTTTCATCTGTGTTCTAGCAAACATACCCCAATCTACAATTGTTACCCTGTTGAAGCAAAGGCTGATGCAGACTTCTTTTTTCCAAACCTGTTGTCCACTTAAAGGGCATGTAAAGTCTAAAATAGAACAAGGCTAGAAATGCTGTATTTTGTATACTTAATATAAACATGAACTTACTGCACCACAAGCCTAATCAAACAAATAATTTATGCTTTTGCTAAAGGGGGTCACCATCTTGTACCTTTGTTATACATCTTTGCAAGACCAAGACTGTGCACATGCTCAATGTGGTCTGGGCTGCTTAGGGATCGTCATAAACAAAGCTGCTTGAGTTCTGCATGGCTGGGAAGTAAGGCGGGGGCTCCCCCTGCTGTTCATAAGTATGATTGTTTCCCTGCTCAGCAGTTAGGGACCATCTGACAATTCCTATCCACAGCTGTAAATGAAGGGAGAATTTCACTGCATACAGTCAGGTTTCTTATAAAAACATTTTTTAATTAAAGTATATTTGAGATAGGTTTCTTTTTAATTTAAGAAAGTAAAAATGGGATTTTATTTGTTTGCCTTTACATGCCCTTTAACAAGCAGTGCATATTTTCTGGATAACCAGTTAGCAGCAGCAGCAGAAGGTGGGTTATGGCCCCTAATGTGTTCATGAAATCCATGGATCTTTGTGTAAAACATTATTTTATAGGCTGTGAAATATGTTGACGCTATATAAATACATGTTAATAACGGGCTCAAGCCCATGGTTCTAATAGAAACTGGACCCCACATCATTATAGAAGTCGTACACTAGTGACCATTACTGTACCAGTAGCTTCATATATTGAAAGTAACTTCTATTTTAGTTGAAATGGGATTTTGGAAATAAACCAGACATTTGTTAAAACTTCTCTTTCAATCTCTTACAGATTAGGTCCCACCCCCAGTTTGCAGATTTGTGTCAGCGTACCTCCGCAGATTCCTGTTGCCCAAGCTGGACGTTAGGGAATTATATTGCCATCTTAAATAACCGGTCATCTTGTCAGAAGATCGTAGAACGAGATGTTTCCCATACACTCAAGCTGATTCGCACGTGTGCCAAATACTATCATAACGGGACTTTGGGAGCAGACTGCTGGGATATGGCGGCCAAGAGGAAGGACCAGCTGAAGTGTACAAATGTGCCTCGCAAATGTACCAAGTACAATGCAGTTTACCAGATTCTTCACTACTTAGTAGATAAAGATTTTTTAAGCCCAAAGACTGCTGACTATGTAATACCAGCTTTAAAGCATAGTATGCTTTTCTCCCCGACAGAAAAAGGGGAATCCATGATGAGAATTTATCTTGACAATTTTGAGAACTGGAACTGCTCTGATGGTGTCACTACTGTGACCGGGATTGAGTTTGGGATCAAACATAGTTTGTTTCAAGACTATCTTTTAATGGATACCGTGTATCCTGCAATTGCCATTGTAATAGTTTTGTTGGTGATGTGCGTATACACTAGGTCGGTGTTCATAACGCTCATGACAATGTTTGCCATAATTAGTTCACTAATTGTATCTTATTTCCTTTATAGAGTAGTATTTAACTTTGAGTTTTTCCCCTTTATGAACCTCACTGCACTAATAATCCTTGTCGGAATTGGAGCAGACGATGCTTTCGTCTTATGCGACGTCTGGAACTACACGAAGTTTGACAAACCCAATGCAGAAACCTCTGAAACAGTTTCCACCACTCTGCAACATGCTGCTCTGTCTATGTTTGTCACCAGCTTTACCACCGCAGCTGCCTTTTATGCAAACTACATCAGCAACATCACAGCCATCCGGTGCTTTGGTGTTTATGCTGGCACAGCCATATTGGTGAATTATGTTTTAATGGTAACCTGGCTCCCGGCAGTAGTTGTTTTACATGAGCGTTATCTCCTCAGCATATTCAGTTGCTTCAAAAAAACACAGCAACGGCAATATAATAAGAAAAGCTGCTGGAATGTACTGTGCCAGAAGGCACACAATCTTCTCTTCACGTTATCCGAGGCTTCACGAATATTCTTTGAAAAAGTTTTGCCATGTATAGTTATAAAATTTCGATATATTTGGGTGTTCTGGTTTCTTGCTATAACTGTCGGTGGGGCATACGTAGTGTGCGTTAATCCAAAGATGAAATTGCCTTCCTTGGAGCTTTCCGAGTTCCAGGTGTTTAGGTCCTCCCATCCATTTGAACGCTACGATTCAGAGTACAAAAAAATATTTATGTTTGAACGGGTCCATCATGGAGAAGAGCTTCATATGCCTATAACCATTGTGTGGGGGGTTGCTCCAGAAGATAATGGAGATCCCCTTAATCCCAAAAGCAAAGGCAAGCTTAGGTTGGATAGTAGCTTTAATATTGCAAGTCCCGCATCTCAACAGTGGATTTTGCGTTTTTGCCAAAAGTTGAAGAACCAAACCTTTTTCTACCAAACCGATGAACAGGACTTTACTAGCTGTTTCATTGAGACATTTAAACAGTGGATGGAAAATCAAGATTGCGATGAACCTTCCCTTTACCCATGTTGCAGCCAGTCCAGCTTTCCATATAAGCAAGAAGTCTTTGAGCTCTGCATTAAAAGAGCAATCATGGAGCTTGATAGAAGCACTGGCTATCATTTGGACAGCAAGACTCCTGGTCCAAGGTTTGATATCAATGATACAATCAGAGCAGTATTGCTGGAATTTCCAAGTACTTACCTTTTTACCTTAGCTCATGAAAAAATGCACCAGTTTTACAAGGAAGTGAATGAATGGATTGCAAATGAACTTCAGTCTGCTCCTGATGGCCTAAGCAATGGATGGTTTGTAAGTAACCTAGAATTTTATGACTTGCAAGACAGCCTCTCTGATGGAACACTAATCGCTATGGGATTGTCTGTGGCTGTTGCTTTCAGTGTGATGATCTTGACCACGTGGAATATCATTCTGAGTATTTATGCCATAATTTCAATAGCTGGCACTATATTTGTCACTGTTGGTTCTCTTGTTCTTCTTGGGTGGGAGCTAAATGTGTTGGAATCTGTCACCATTTCAGTTGCCGTGGGCCTCTCTGTGGATTTTGCAGTACATTATGGCGTGGCCTATCGCCTGGCTCCAGATCCAGACAGAGAAGGAAAAGTGGTCTTCTCTCTGAGTCGTATGGGTTCTGCTATCGCAATGGCTGCTCTGACCACCTTTGTTGCTGGAGCTATGATGATGCCCTCTACTGTCCTAGCATACACCCAGCTAGGTACTTTCATGATGCTAATCATGTGCGTCAGCTGGGCTTTTGCAACTTTCTTTTTTCAATGTATGTGCCGATGCCTTGGACCCCAAGGAACATGCGGTCAAATACCATTGCCAAAAAAATTACAGTTCAAAGCCTTTTCTCAAGCATTATCATCACATACTACAGAAAGGGGCCAAAACAAATATCAGTTAGACACTAGAGGTACAAAAACAGATGTTGAACATGAACACTATGAATTGGAGCCTTTAGCATCACATAAGTGTAGCACATCATAAGACTTTTTTTTTTATATATATCTAAAGAGACTATTTCTCAGAGTTATATATTGATATATTATTGAATGCACCTGCACCTCCAAGTTCACTGTACTGCTCCATGGAATGAAAGCATCTGTGATTACATTTCTTGTACAGCAAGGTATCTGTCAAAGAGTCCGCATGCCAGTTTGTCTCTCAGATCCAATATTTTACAGGTCTATGCCATCAGGAAGGTTGAACTAAAATCAATGTGGCTTCTCTGCACTGATTATATGACTATATTATATGAGATTGGATAAACACTGATAATCTTTCTAAAGAACTCTTTACCTAGTAATCTTCATCAAGTAAGGTCCAGCGCAAGACAAAGCTTCCACTCGCACAGCTGCACAAAACGCAAGACCTGTACCCCAAAACTACATTCTGCTTTTGCTTCATTTGCCAAAGTGTTGTTACTAAGTTAAGTTTTTTTGTAATTATTTCTAAAGAATGCAGAACAAAAGCAGAATAACCCCACTAACCGTTCCATTGTTTGTAAATGAAACAGATAGCACTTCATTCCTTAAAGATCAGACGTTTCGTTGTAACCCGGTGGTGCACAAACTGCAGTCTTCTAGCTGGTGCTTAAAGACATCTGCTGCTGACCAGAGAGACAAGGGTGTTATGGTTAAACAGCTGGAGGGCTGGAGTGTGAGCATCTTTACCTCTAACCTGATGTGAATGTTTAGGAACCAAAATAATCAGAGCTTGACGTTAAAAAATCAACTTGGAAAAGCTGCTCCTTAGCAGTGCCACAAGACACGACTGTTGTAATGGTTAAGTGCAATTCTTTTGATTGTCCTATGCCAAACATTGAAGCCAATGTGCCTGCTGTATTGAGAGGTTTAGAACTATCAAATAAAAATGTTTATGTCAATAAAACTATAAAGAAATGTTGTATTTGGTGAGCTTCTTGCAGTTAATTTAAATATTTAAAAAGTCAGACCAAGTTCTGAGAAGTCTTCTATCAATCACACGAGAGAAAGAGCTTCCATGGAAAGAAACAGACTGTGACCTGGAAAACGTTCTGCAACATATTGGGGTTATCATGTAATACCATAAATGAAGGGACACCGAACAGTACGAAACCACAATAGTAACATAGTCCCTGGATCAACTTGTACTATGAGCTATCTCCCATAACCCTGTGTTTTGCTTACTTGATAAAAAGCCATCCAACCCTTCTTAAAGCTATCTAATGTATCAGCCTGTAAAACTGATTCAGGGAGACAATTCCACATCTTCACAGCTCTCACTGTAAAAAACTCCTTCCAAATATTTAGGCGGAACCTCTTTTCTTCTAATCGGAATGGATGACCTTGTGTCAACTGGAAAGACCTACTGGTAAATAAAGCATTTGAGACATTATTATATGAACCTCTTATATATTTATACATAGTTATCATATCACCCCTTAAATGCCTCTTCTCCAGCGTTAACATCCCCAATTTGGCCAGTCTTTTCATAGCTAAGATTTTCCATACCTTTTACCAGCTTAGTTGCTTTTCTCTGTATCCTCTCTAATACAATAATGTCCTGTTTGAGTGATGGAGACCAAAATTGTACGGCATATTCTAGATGGGGCCTTACCAGTGCTCTATACAGTGGAAGAATGATCCCCTCCTCCTGTGAATCTCTGCCCCTTTTAATACAACTCAAGACCTTATTTGCCCTTGATGCTGCTGACTGGCATTGCTTGTTACAGACAAGTTTAGTATCTACAAGGACTCCAGGGTCCTTTTCCATAAAGGATTTGCCTAGTGCAGTCCCATTAAGGGTATAAGTGGATATGTTTACATCCCAGGTACATGACTTTACATTTATCAACATTGAATCTCATTTGCCACTTAGCTGCCCAGATTGCCAGTTTGTCAAGTTTGTGTTGCAAGTGCCACATCATGGATGGAATTAATTGGGCTGGATAATTTTGTCATCTGCAAAACTGATACATTACTTACAATACCCTCCCCTAAATCATTAATGAACAAGTTAAACAAAGTGGACCCAATACCGAGCCCTGAGGGACCCCACGAAGAACCTTACTCCAAGTAGAGAATGTCCCATTAACAACCACCCTCTTTACCCGATCCTGTAGCCAGTTTCCTATCCATGTGCAAACGACTTCATTAAGCGCATCAGACCTTAGTTTAGAGGGGGTGAAAAGAAAAGACTTTAGAAAAAGTGAAAAGTTCTAAAGAAAGAGATATGAGATAATAAGGCAGTGGGGAAAATATAGCTAAGAAAGCAGTATGGAAAACGACAAAGTGAAGAAGCTACAGGTGGAAGACTGGACACAATATTAGAGCAAAGGATAAGTGGAAGAGGGAACAGAAAGGAAAACAAAAAAAAAAAAGAACCTCATTCAGTCTCAGGCCACTTGATTTCATGTGTCGAGCAGGCCTGTCCAACTGCTCAATGTGAGGATTATTCCTCATCCACAGACCGTTGAATGCTTGCAAGTATCGGAGGCATATCTCTCACACATTAGACTACCTTTGTGTTATCGTGAGGGAAACCTGCCCGATTTCTTTTTTAACCTTTCAATTCATTTTAATATGATGTAGAGAGGGAGAGTCTGGCAACTGGTTTTCATTTTTTATGATTTGTGGTTTTTGAGTTATTTAGCTTTTTATTCAGCAGCTTTACAGTTTGCAATTTCAGCAATCGGGTAGCTAGGGTCCAAACTAGCCTAGCAACTATGTATTGATTTGAATAAGAGACTGTATTTATAGGAGAGGGTCTGAATAGAAAGATTAGTAATAAATAGTAACAATAACAAAAAATGTTCAGCCAAAAGAACATTTGTTTTTAGATGGGGTCAGTGACCCTCATTTGAAAGCTGGAAAAAGAAGGCAAATAATTAAAAAAAAAATGAAGACCATTGACAAGTTGCTGAGTTTTCTCTATTTTTAGCTAGTTTTCTTTATATTTCCACAAAGTGGAACTTGGTTGCATTAAAAAATTGTATCTGCATAATCGTTGCACAATAAAACTTGCCTGGTCTGTAGGAGGCATTTTCTGCAGAAATGAATGTCATTCTTTAGTGTGTGTTGAAACAGACCGTGCTACTTTTATTGCCAACGGTGTCCTTAAACTCAGGCACTGCCAAAATATAATCCATCAATCTATGGCTGAGTTGCACTTACTGGAACTCGGAGCCTGACTTTTCTTCTTCTATAAAGCAAACTTATGCCAGAAAGGGTTTTATTTTGTACGTTCTGCATGACTATTGATCCTTGCACATCTCAAAATTTGGAAGTTTAAGAGCTCATTAATTTGATATACAATCTGCTCCCCGGCAGGGATTAATTACCACACTGGCAAAACCCTGCAAAAGAATTAATTTAGCTCAATATGTTCTTATTTCCCCAGCAATGCTACCCCAGTAATTATGTGCTGGTACTAGCACCCAAATACTTACAGGCAAACTTCAAAGCAAATTAAAGGCTCCGAGTTCTCTGTTTTTTTCTCTCTCTCTAGGGGGAAAATTCCGTAACCGGCGAAAATTCACCAGCGACGGCTTCGCAGCCATTGCAACACTTCGCCAGGCTTAAATTCGCTAGGACAACACTAATTCACGTTGCCTAATTTGCAACGGCGGGAAATGTTGAATATGTTGCAGCAAATAAATTATATTGCACAAGTCTAGGGAACCTTAATAAATAAAATAGAGTTGTTATAATGTCCTATACATGAGCCCACTGTATAGTTTATGTTCCATATGTAAGAAAATGGAGGGGGGAACCCGGTTACCGAAAAAAAAATGACGGACCTTTGCAGGCTAGCACTCGAAAAAGGAAAAGACGCCAGCTTTTTGGCACTTAAAATTGAGGAAGTCCTATGCACTCAATTGCACTTCGCCTGGTCTGAGCTAGCGAAGGCAAGTCTGGCGAAAGAGGTAACGTTCAGTAAAATCAGCATCTTATTGAATTTGCGGAGTTATGTCCATTCGCCAGAGCAAAAATTCGCCTGCCAATAGAGTGTGAATGATCGCTAGCGTCTGTCTCTTTCGCTAGTGAAATTACTCCTGTGCCCCATAGGAAATTTGCAAATCGCTGAATGATGTCACACTGGCGAATTTTCGCTATTGTTAGTCACTTCACACTTTAGGGAAACTGTCCCTAGTTTTCAAGATATTGGCAGTTTGTAGACACCAGCGCCACCTGCTGACTTGTGGACATTTTGTTTGGCTGCAGTTTGAAAATTAATTTTGTGAGAACAGACCAGTCTTGTGATTTTGCTCTGCTTAGAACTGACCAGAAGAGGAGAGTTAGTGACGGAGAAGCAACATTCTCTGGTCAGTTCTAAGCAGAAAAAGATCACAAGACTTTCCTTTTCTCAGGAAATTCATTTTCAGGCTGCAGCCAGTCAGGCCGAAATGACCAGCACGTAACCCTGTTTCAAATTAATATTTTAGAATTCAGAAAGCAACTGACCGGATTCCTTTCTATATCAATGGCATCCTAGAAACCTCTTAGAGGTGTCTATTTGTTAAACCCAGTGTTTATAGTATTGTTTTTTTTTTGGCTGAACCCCCGAATCCTTCACGAAAGTTTCAGACAAATACCAAACCAAATGCAAATCCAAATTTGCATATGCAAATTAGGGGTGGGAATGGGAAAACATTATATACTTCCTTGATTTGTGACAAAAAGCCACACGATTTCTCTCCCTGCCCCCAATTTGCTTATGCAAATTATGATTTGGATTCGGTTCGGCCCGGGCATCCCAAATATATATATATAACAAACAAGGGAAAGTTGTGCTCACCACTATTTTTTAAAACCATTAGGCGGGGGTGCAATGAGGGTGTGACCACAAAATACATATAGTCAAATACAAGAGTCCTCTGCACTCAACCCATTATCAATATATTTAAGACAGAGACATTATGTGCATACTGCTACTGAAAAATGCCTTACCCTTTAAACAAAACAGGGATTGTGTGTCCATATATTGCAATATATTTAAAGGAAAACTATACCCCCAAAATGAAAACTTAAGCAACAGATAGTTTATATCAAATTGAATGACATATTAAAGAATCTTACCAAACTGGAATATATATTTACATAAATATTGCCCTTTTACATCTCTTGCCTTGAACCACCATTTCGTGACTCTATCTGTGCTGCCTCAGAGATCACCTGACCAGAAATACTACAACACTAACTGTAACAGGAAGAAGTGAGGAAGCAAAAGGCAGAACTCTGTCTGTTAATTGGCTCATGTGACCTTACATGTGGTTTGTATGTGTGCACAGTGAATCTTACGATCTCAGGGGGCGACCCTTATTTTTTAAAATGGCAATTTTCTACTTATGATTACCCAATGGCACATACTACTAAAAAAGTATATTATTATGATAATGGTTCATTTACATGAAGCAGGTTTTACACATGAGCTGTTTTACTCAGTATCTTTTAATAGAGACCTACATTGTTTGGGGGGTATAGTTTTCCTTTAAGCTGGCCAACTACGTCAAAGTCATCCCATATCTGGCCAGTCCTACGCTCAATTTTCATCTGATTCATTAAGAATTCTATTGCTTTATTGTACATTTTACAAAGGGACTAGGTTTTACCTGCAACTTACTTGCTGCTTTCAAAGTAAACCCCCATACTTGGCTGCCCTTTTATTAGACACCAGTGGGATCACCTGACTATAGCTGGGAAGGGTGGGAGCTACAACATGGAGCTGGTCACTGCTCCTGTATAACTATAACAAACAAGGGAAAGTTGTGCTCACCACTATTTTTTAAAACCATTAGGCGGGGGTGCAATGAGGGTGTGACCACAAAATACATATATATATATATATACATTATCATTATTCGTGAAAAAAAAGTTTCCCCCCGCATGCATATACATGTTGATTTGTGATGAGCCCGGCCCACTTAGCTTTCCAGCAGAAATGAATGGACTGGACTAAAAATACTTTGGTGGGCTGGAGACGCCTTGCCATGGAGTATTGAGCAAATCCAGCCACTCAAATGATCCGTCTCCCTTTATGACATCATATAGTAGAGTCTGGCATCTGTACATGGGGTGTTTTGAAAAATAAGCCCAGTACATTGAGAAAGTTGGACGGCTCTCATACAAAAAGCAATCTGTTTGTTTTCAGATATGAAGTTATGGTGTAAGGGCCTGGATTAAATACAGGGCAGTTTTCGCTGCGTTGACATAGAAACCCCTCCCCTGTGGAATTCTACAGCAGCAAAGAAAATATTTAGTATCTCCCCCCCATGCAGGAGATATGGGCAGATGTATAAAGTATGTAAGGGGGTATTTGTTTATCTCTACTGCAGGCCTTTCTTTACATATTGTTTTTTGCAATATTATTTCTGAATTAAATAATTAATTAGTAACACTTGAGGATAATAACCTTCCCCGATACGCCATATATTGAAACTGTGTATGATTTACGTGCCGCAAGGTGCTCCCTATGCTTCTTGGACCCTGGATCCATATTACATAGTTATTCAGGGCCCCCTCTGCCTAATTGTAAGTAAAATAAAATTCATTCAGGTATGGGATCTATAATCCAGACACCCCGTTATTCCGAAATCTTGGAATTACAGGAAGGCTGTCTCACGTAGTTTCCATTTTAATCAATTACAATTTTGTAAAAATTATTTTTCACTTTAATAATAAACCAATGCCTTATACTTGATCCCAGCTAAAATAAAATGAATCCTCGCTTTAGGCAAAACAACCCTATTGGGTTTAATTAATGTTTAAATTATATGTTAGTAGACTTAAGGCATGGAAATCGAAATTATAGAAAGACCTCTTTTCCCAAAAATCCCATGTCTGGATAACAGGTCCCATACATGTACCTCCTTAGAAGGTATGCCCATTTGTGTTGGCTAATAGAAGGACACCACTGCTCTTACAAAACCAAAATAGTGTGCATTTATCCCTTAGTTGCAGGTCTGGACTGAGATTCAAAATAGACCCTGGCATTTCAGGTACACAGAGACCCAACAGGCCACAGAGCAGCCCAAATAGCCCCCCACCAGCCCAATATATAGTGACTGTCTATGGCAATTTACAGCAGCCCCTCTGGCATTTGCCAGAACTCACAGATTGCCGGTCCGGGCCTGCTTAGTTGTGCACGTTACATAGACCAACAGTGTGTATGTGTGTCTGTGCACACAAAACAACCCACATTTAGGGGCAGATTTATCAAAGGTCGAGGTGAATTTTCAAATTCAAAAAATTCAAATTTCAAGCTATTTTTTGTGTACTTCGACTAGGGAATAGTTCAAATTCTATTCGAATTTGAAAAAAATTGAAAATTTGAATATCTAAATTTATCATTTGACATCTAAAACCTGCCAAATTGCTGTTTTAGAGTTTTTAGAGCTATTTGGAGTCAATTGGTTGACTTTGAAAAGATTTTTTTTTGGGAAAAACTTTGATTCGAATTTAATCGAATGCGCTATTACCTCAATTTGTACAATTCGAATTCAGCCGAATACTGACCTATTTGATCGAAAACGGACGTATACGGCCAAAAAAAACTGACTTCATTTCGGTTGGTCTTTTTGAATTTGAGTTTCGAAGTTTTTCAAATTCGACTCTTGATAAATATGCCCCCTAAAATAAAAATCTGTTCAAGCTCACATCATTACCTGTCTAATATGCATTGATATTTGTTCAGACAATAGTCGTATCCATGCATGAGGTCATTGGCAACGGGGGTTGTCTGCTTGTCCAGCGACTGTCAGTAATAGAGCGGGGCTGCTGGTGAGTCGGTTGCCAGTTGCTTTTATTTTCCAATTTGTAGTTGACCACTGAAAATGAATTTATAAAAAGAAACTGTGCTTAGAACGTATGTTGGAAAATGAGTATTTAGAGTCAGTTTGGCCCTCTTTGTTTTTATAGTCAAATGAGCCACATGTCTGGCAGTTAGGGTTGCCACCTGGCTGGTATTTTACCGGCCTAACCGGTAAAAATGATGGCTGATCCCAATGTTATTAATAGGGAAAAAAGATAAATATATAGAAAGGCCGGTATTTTTTTGCAGAAAAGGTGGCAACCCAACTGGCAGTTTAGCCATTAAATCAAAAGACAAATCTGCCCATGGATCCCCAACTACAATGGATTGTATAAGTAAATGTAAAGTCCCATAACTGCATTCAAACCTGGTTTAAAGCTGAGCTAAAGCTGTTTATTCTTTGGCCGCTTCCTTGCAGGCGCCCCTCAGTACAGCACTTTGCCGTTGGCCATTAATTACTTGTTGAACTGTCTTTCACAATTTCCTTTATTATAGCTGCTCATTGTCCCACAGCATATCACTATGGGACGGGGGCCAGCAGTTATTCAAAGTACACAAATCTTAGAGCTGCCTTAGGGAGAAGGAGTGACTGTATTTTGTGCAGAAAATGTAGCTGAAATGCATGTGAGAAAGTATGTAGCTTCAAGCAGGGGTTATAGTCAAGTTAATATCATATTTGGGTACCTTTGAAAGAGTAGTTCACTTTAAAATATCTTTCTCCATTATTACCCAGGGGCATACCTCCGAACTGTCCTGTTTTTAGAGGGGCAGCTCAACCCACAGTTGCACTGAACAGGCAGAAAAAGAAACAATGTTTCTAACTTGATTGGCCCAGAACAGCCACAGCTGCAGATAAGATGCTTTTGTAACAATTTTGAGATAAGCAAATAAGTAATTGTAACAATATAAAATAACAGGTCCCTTAGGAGAAGTAAGGGTCCGAGGCGACTTCGGAAAACGAATCGATCCGAGTGCCATCCCGCCGGCTATTTACATTCTAGCCGGCAGGAAGGCAGTTCAGGGAGATTAGTCGCCCCGAAGAGGTTTGTCACCGGGCGACTAAGCTCCCCGAATCTGCCTGTGTGTCTCTGCCCTTAGACTCACAGCTTACAGGGCAATTCACCTTCATTACCAAAACTGTAAAAATTGCAACAAAAAAAACCACAGAAATATGTTCAAACTTTCATAACCTGACAAATTTTGTAAAATGAACATGGTAATTAGGGGGCGTGCGTGCTGCAATTTTTTCGTCCCTCTTTTTATCTCCGAAATGTTGGGAGGTATGCAGGGGGAACACAGATATGGGATTATATTCATTTTCCAAAGACAGGCAGGGTGCTGCCTAAAAGGAAATATCCTAAACCTGCTTCAACTTATGTGTTTGCTATCTCTCCCTGTGTTTTAACTGCGCTTTGGCAGAAAGGGCAGAGCCTTAAAGGACCAGTAACATCAAAAAATGAAAGTGGTTTTTAAGCAATGAATAAATAATGTAGTGTTGCCCTGCACTGGTAAAACTGGTGTGTTTGCTTCAGAAAGACTGTTATAGTTTATGCCAAGGGGGGCAGCCGTTCAAGGCAAATAGTAAATATCAGATACATTCTGAAGAATCCCATTGTATACTACAGAGCTTATATGTTATCTGCTGTGTATCCTGTGCCTTTTCTCTCTTTTCAGCTTTGAATGACTGCCCCCATGGCTACACAGCAGCTTGTTTACGTATACTTTAGTAGAGTTCCTGAAGCAAACAAATCAGTTTTACCAGTGCAGGCCAACAGTGCATTATATTTGAATTCATTTAATACGCTTTCCTTTGTTGGTGTTACTGTCCCTTTAATAATGCCAGGCTTTTGGCTCAACAGCTCTCTGAAAATCAGATTAGGTCAGACTAGGGTTAACTGAAAGCCTGGTATCAGCAGTCTAAAAGTTTTTTGCACTAAAAATATAAAATGTAAACGTTCTCAGAGAAACACGCTGAGCAAATTTCCATGAGTTCATTTTTTGGGGTTTAGACCCACGTTAAGCTTTCTTCAATGTAGGCCCCAATGCATCTTGATTTGCTTGTGTCTTGTTTGCCACTGGCTGCTGCGTTTAAAGGTTTTTTTCACCTTTGAGATAACGCTTAGTATGATCAGTAACATAACTAGAGGGGGCGGGCCCTGGCGTGTGACGTGCAGCCGGGCCCCACCCCCTCCATACACCCGGAAACGGCCCTGAGGGAGTGCGGGCCCTGGCCCAATCGCACCCCCTGCTCCCCCGGTAGTTACGCCACTGAGTATGATGTGGAGAGTGATATTCTGAGACAGTTTTCAATTTGTTTTCATTTTTTATTATTGGTTTTTGAGTTATTTAGCTTTTTATTCAGCAGCTCTTCAATTTGAATCTGAAGCAATCTGGTAACTAAGGTCCAAATTACCCTAGCAACCATGCATTGATTTGAGTAAGAGACTGGAATATGAATAGAAGAGGCCTGAGTAGAAGGATCAGTAATAAAAAGTAACAATCACAATACATTTGTAGCCTTACAAAGCATTTGCTTTTTAGAAGGGGTCAGCGACGCCCATTTGAAAGCTGCAAAGAGTCAGAAGAAAAAGGCAAATAACTATACGTAAAACTATAAAAAATAAATAGTGAAAACCAATTGAAAAGTTGCTTAGAATTGGCTGTTCTATAACATAATAAAAGTTACCTTAAAGGTAAACCACCCTTTTAAGCAACCAGGGGTCCAGCTGCCATGAGGCAAGTTGAGAAACTCGCCTCAGGCAGCAGCAGCCCAAAAATTGCTAGGGGAGGCAAAAACCTGTTCCAGGTTACCTTCAGGAGCCAAAATTCTGATTTTTAAATCGGAAATTCAGCTCTGCTAGTTCAGAGAGCGCGATTGTGCTCTGTGAACTAGTCAAATACATAAAAGGGGGTTGTGAGTGCACTCCTAAGGCTCCAGCGCTGGCAATGGTGTGTGCCAGGTATGGGGGGGATCAGAAAGCCCACCTCAGGGCTGCAAGGAGAACGAAAACACCCCTGTAAGCAACTTTAAAGCATTTAAAGGAGAAATAAAGCTTAATAACATATATGAAATGCTAACAGAAATGCTGCACATTATGTTTGACATTCTGTACCAACGCGAAGATGCCCCAGTAGCTCCCCATCTTCTTTTCTGCTGATTCACTGCACATGCTCTTTGCTGCTGTCACTTACTGAGCTTAGGGACCCATATATTGTATATATACAATGTAATATTAACAGCACAAGGCTGATTAGTCATTCAATCAGATTCATTACATGGCAGCGTAGAATTATGTAAGTATTTAATCATCAGCCTCAGCTTCTATGACATGACGTGACTACATTTTCTGCTTGATGATTTGCAACAATGCCTAAACTTTGCTTCTCACCAGCTGCCACACACTGAGCATGTGCAGTGCCACTGACACGCAATCCAAGATGGCGACCCTCTGTGCATATCAATGGAGGCCTGTATCGACGCTGTTATAGAAATCAGGCTGGGGCAGTAAGTTTACAACATAAAAGACGACATTTCTAGCTTTATTTGTGTTTAGGGTTTAGTTATCTGTTAATGCTAGTAGTGATAACAATGCCTCTGGATTTATTGATGACATTCAGCAATGTAATTCATGTAGGATGTCTTGTCCTTGTAGGTTGGTCTGGACTAATTGGCAAAGATAAAGTGACAGATGAAAGCTGATAATGTACCGGTACAGGTCTGGTCTTTATAAAACAAAATTGGGATTATGGATCTACAGAAAGTGCAAATTTGGCTCCATTAATAAAGGTAAGGGATGTCTCAGTTTTGGCCATGTAGGGATTCTGTTGATTTAAAAAGATGAGCTTCATGGTTGATATGATTTCTTTATTCACAAATAAATCTTTGCAGAGAACATGAGCACTTGCCTTGATATTAGAAGAAATTAAGGTTTATCGTTTCATACATATAAGGATTGGTACAGCTGTTTCTTATGGTTTGTATTGAAAACCTTGGGACATGGCTGAGTCTTCCCTATACTATAGTGGAACATGCAACAGATTCAAGAAAGGGGTGGATGTATTTTTTTATCAAACAAAAAAAAAAATCTGAGGCTACATATATTAATGTTCATAGTACAAGAAGGATCCAAGGACTGGCGTGATTGATGTTATGGAGCCAGGAAGAACATTTTCCCACATCTGAAGCAAATTTGAGACTGGTGCAGATGGAGGCTTGGGGCAGGGCTATCCTAATATGGATCAGCTTGAAGGTAGGAATTCTCTCGATGGACATTTTCTTTTTCATCTTCACTCTTTTGTCTTTAATTCATTTCTCTCCTGTGCCTTTTCATTTACAAGTTGTACGTTGCTATAGTCACTGACCTTAGCAACCATGTAGCAAGCTACACGATCAATTATTAAATAATATTAATAAAGAATTGTGGTTTTGCAATTAAGAGCAGCCTATTGGGGATTGCTGACGAAAAGCTACTGATACTGTACGTCTGCTTTATACACTATCACTAATATTCCAGCAAAAATCTGCTGACCTTCTGCTGCTTGGATCATTCATTTCTAATGATGATTAATGTTCCTCTAATGTACAAGATAAGGTACTTGGGGAATACATTAACCAAATGCTCTGAGCTTAGACCTTTCAGCCATTTACATACCATGGGGAATCCCACCAGGCTTTGGACACGATGGTACATATGGAAGACATTTAGCTGCGATCAGCAAAACTGATTAAGCCTAAAGCAGCCAAATAGTTTTCCTGATTCCCTGAGTGCAGACTTATTAATTGAAATGAATAATAATAATAATGACAACACAGTGTGCATATTCTATTGATTGATCTAAACGTGCAAATGGTAATACCTTGCTCTGAAAATGCATATTCTTATAGGCGTTCTTTGTACTGCAATCAAACCACTAAAATTCAGAACAATCATAAATTGTGTTTATTTTAATAAATATAAAATAAATAATTCCTATTGGCTGCCCATCTCAAATTAAAAAAAATGCTATAAACTGTGCAAAATATGTTTTTCATTTGACTTTTTATAAAAAGGGGGTAAAAAAACACCAGTTTTATTAGAGGTACCAACTTTCAGTACATCTGCCTAATATATGCAATTTCTCTGGCTTTATTTCTAAAATACTCTATTTCTATTCCAACTATATAAATTTTCAAGACACAGCAGGGCCTGGGTCATGTTCAGTTCAGCATGATTGTGTCAGACTGGCTGATTCACATGCACTCGACTTTCTTAGAGATAATCTATCATCCCCTGCTGGGTAACATCAATCTGAGAGGAATTTTAGGGAGGCTAAAAAGCTAAATGTTTATTTTTACTTCTGTAAGTTTGATATTCCTTGCCGCGATTCTTCTACCTCTGCACAAAAATAAATATGCAAACAAAGCTTTTATATATATATATATATATATATATATATATATATATATATATATATATATATATATATATATATATATATATACACATATATATACACATATATACACACACAGAAAAATCTCTGCCATTATACAAGTCTTTACAAAAGGGAAGTAAACCCAAATAAAACAAAAAGCTAATTTAATTCCAACCAACTTTCCTAAGTTGTTTGTAAATTGAACTGAAAACAGTACCTGTCTGTCCCTTGCTGTGTTCTGTACTGCTGGTTCTGACTTCTTCTACCTACCAACCAGCCAAGACTTTAGATTCTGCAATGCTTTATACTGTACACTTTTGGGATGCTTCTTCGTCTCAGGTCTCGTAAAGGGGGTTTTAACCTTTAAATTAATTTTACATATGATAGGGAGTGATATTTTGAGACAATTTGAAAGCAGGTTTCATTTTGTATTATTTGTGTTTTTTTTAGTTATATAGCTTTTTATTCAGCAGCTCTCTCTGTTTGCAATCTTGTTGTCAGGGCCGGATTTGACCGGACTTGTATTAGCGTCCCGAGGCCAGCATCATCCGCTGCCCCCAGCAGCCCCCCACAAACACACACAACTGCAATACAATGGGTAGACTTGCAGGACATCTCCCGCGCGCCAAGACCCCAGTTCCCCGTAAAATCCTACGATACTGCTGGGCAGCATGCCACCCCTAAATCTGTGCCGCCCTACACCGGTCTTTGTGGCCTTGCCACAAATCCGGGCCTGCTTGTTGTAAGGGTCCAAGTTACCCTAGCAACCATGCATTGATTTGAATAAGAGACTGGAATATGAATAGGAGAGGTCTGAATAGAAAGATGAGTAATTAAAAGTAGCAATAACAATACACTTGTAGGCTTGTAGAGCATTTGTTTTTTTAGATGGGGTCAGTGACCCCTATTGAAAGCTGGAAAGGGTTAGAAAAAGAAGGCTAATTGAAAACCATACCTAATTACTAGGGACGCACCGTATCCAGGATTTGGTTCGGGATTCGGCCGGGATTTGGCAGTTTTCAGCATGATTCAGATTCGGGCGAATCCTTCTGCGGGAAATCGCATGAGTTTTTGTCACAAAACAAGGAAGTAAAAAATGTTTTCCCCTTCACACCCCTAATTTGCATATGCAAATTAGGATTCGGTTCAGTATTCAGACGATCTTTCGCGAAGGATTTGGGGGTATGGCCGAATCCAAAATAGTGGATTACTAACTAAATCATGCAAGACATGAGAGGCAATTAGAGTGTTGGCTTTAGGAGATTTCACTCTGGCTACAATGTATCAGTGGTGCATGTAGTCAGGACCAGAAAGTCTGCATAGACAAATCACAGAAAATGTGTGACAATGCTCTGTGCATTATAACCCAAAAATCCCTTTAAAGATCAATTTATTTTTAGATGGGAGCCATTTAATTTCCCTTTAAAATAACCAACCTCTCTCCAGTTATGTGCAAAGAAAGGTCTCATTAAGAAGAAACAAGGAGCACAATTTGCTACTGAAACATAATTAGAACAAGGTTGTTTTGATCCGTGCACTAAAGGGTTCTTATTCATTCTCTTAAACCAGGGGAAGGAAAGAGCGTCATGGCACTATAAATGCCAGCTCTGACCTCCTGCGGCCTGGGAGTTGGGCTGTTAACCACAGAAAGTGGCTGAGCCATCCACGTCACCGGCTACAAACTGGGACCTTGTGTGGAGGAGCCAGCGCAAACACAATAGAGCTTGGGGCAGCGCAAAACAGTTCACCAGCCTCTCATTTATACATCCCTGGCCTCAAAGGGTTAACTAAAGGAAACAGGACAGAAAAGTGAATAATACTGTTACCATACTGACTGCAGGAAACAACGTGGCACCTCAATTTATATCCATATACCTTGTAAATGCCTAATATATATATTATTTTGCTTGCCCCGTCTCATGTCAAATATGCTATATTGAAATATGCTTTTTCTCTCTGCTTAAAGGGGTGGCTCACCAGCTACGTTAAATTTTAGTATGTTATAGAATGGATAATTCATTTTTTAAATTTCATATAGCTTTTTAATGACTACATTAGCTTTTTCCAGCTTTTCAAATGACCCATTTAAGAAACAAATGCTCTGTGAGGCTATCAAGTTATTGCTATTTATTACTCATCTTTCTATTCAGGCCTCTCCTATTTATATTCCAGTCTCTTATTCAAATCAATGCATGGTTGCTAAGGTAATGTGGACCCTAGCAACCAGATTGCTGAACTTGCAAACCAGAGAATAAAAAGCTAAATAACTAAAAAAACACAAATAATAAAAAATGAAAACCAATAGCAAATTGTCTCAGCTATTAAACCTTTAAAATGAGATATTTTTACCTAATAATAAATAAAATGCATATTTGTATATGCAACAGTAAATTTAAGCAGCAACAACTGTGGGAACCCCAAACAGGAGCCCTCTATACTTTAATGTTCTCCAGCTGTTTTGGACTGGTGACCCTTGGGCCCCTGAGCTTAAGGGCTCCTATGTTAATATCCAGCCCAACCATCGATAGCTACCAGTCCTTTACTGATAAAAATGACAGTTCCCTGCTCTGATATGCATGAAACCCTTCCTAAACACACCCTTGCCAAATTCTGTGGGCAGGGCAACAGGGGCCCACCAGGATTTCTTTGGTATCCCACTGGGGACAGTTACACCCTGCTCCATCATCTGCTTAGTCTGCCATCTCTTGAAGATAAAAACAAGGGCACTTATATATTGATCAAGTCTTAGCGGAAACGTTATTGGTCTGTAAATCCAAGGAAGTAGTCCACCATTTGTCCTGCCACCAGGGGGCGCTATTCATTAAAGGGATACTGTCACGGGGAAAACATTTTTTTCAAAATGAATCAGTTAATAGTGCTGCTCCAGCAGAATGCTGCTCTGAAATCCATTTCTCAAAAGAACAAACAGATTTTTTTTATATTCAATTTTGAAATCTGACATCGGGCTAGACACAAAGCACTGCGTATCTTGACAGCGCTATATAAATAAATGATGATGATGATGATGATTTCCTAGTTGCCCCAAGTCATGTGACTTGTGCTCTGATAAACTTCAATCACCCTTTACTGCTGTACTGCAAGTTGGAGTGATATCACCCCCCTCCCTTTCCCCCCCCTGCAGCCAAACAAAATAACAATGGGAAGGTAACCAGATAGCAGCTCCCTAACACAAGATAACAGCTGCCTGGTAGATCTAAGAACAACACTCAATAGTAAAAACCCATGTCCCACTGAGACTGATTCACTTACATTGAGAAGAAAAAACAGCAGCCTGCCAGAAAGCATTTCTCTCCTAAAATGCAGGCACAAGTCACATGACTAGGGGCAGCTGGGAAATTGACAAAATGTCTAGCCCCATGTCAGATTTCAAAATTTAATATAAAAAAATCTGTTTGCTCTTTTGAGAAATGGATTTCAGTGCAGAATTCTGCTGGAGTAGCGCTATTAGCTGATGCGTTTTGAAAAAAACATGTTTTCTGATGACACGATCCCTTTAACATCAGTTGCTCCTGTTATTAATACACAGAGATGCAAATTATCAGGGTTTACTTTGCAGATGAACCTTTGCAGATGAGCGACAATAATAATTATTGTACCATAGCATTTTAATCAAAATAAATTCTCTTTAGTTTCTTTGGGTGTTTATTTTATAAATATGTATTAAATATGGGTGAATCCATGACCGGTATTTTACAATATTTCTGGCCTTTTTACTATGACATTCACATCTTTATTTAAATGCCTGGAGGCACCTGGCCTGTTCAAAATATTGGCCAGTCAACACATCGAAGTTTGCCTTCAGTCGAACCGTTTGCCCTCTAACAGGGTAAAGAAAATAACACCCCCCCCCCATGGGAAATAGATATGAGCATTAATGCTGATATTAAGCACTTGCAGCTCAAACCTAGGCTTGATGACAACCTCAATGTGTCATGGAGGCACCCATATGTAACAAACATGCATGCAATAAATGCACATAGATACATAACATGAGAATGTGATGTCATTAAAATACAGTCAATGAGATATAGTTTATGTGCACAAGCTAGATCCCCTTTAATGAATATTAATAGGAATGTAGACCCTATTAGGGCTTATTATTAGTAGTAGTATTTTTTTCAAGGGCCAAAAGCAAACACCCTCCCAGCCTACCTCTACTATGTGATAACTTTCCCTCAATTTTCTCTTTAAAACTCTTGTAGACGTGTTCATACTACATACAAAATACTCTGTCTACTCCACACTGGTGCCATAACTTGTGTGCACGCACATGAGCGCACTTCTCCCAGGGAACGTTGCTGGGAGGCTTTTCCTATCATATGTCACTTGGAACTAATCAAATCCTTTAATCTAATTAGAGCTAAACTGAGCCAGTCATATAGAGTGGAATATCCCCTACCAAGTGTGTGACGTGTCTGGAGTAACCACCACTGTTCCCTAAATAATGTTACATTTGAATTTTCCATAAACAAGGCTCAGAATAGGGCCGGTCTGGAATAAATTGTTCCACATGAACTTTGGAAATCTCCAGCCTGGCAAGAATGTGCCTCTGAGAAGGTAGAGAGGGACCAGCCTCCCTGTTCATGAATGGGCCCTTTCAGAGATGATCCCAGGATAGAAACTACCTCTTCTCAAATTTAGAAGATTTAATATGTCTAAACAAGGTTTATAAACACACAATGTCAATGACATAAGAGAAAGCTTATTCAATAGAAAGAGAGTCCTCTGTAACTAACCCACCTTTTCATTTTATTGGGTTCCCTTCAGTTATTGCAGAGGGAAGACTTAGTAATGCCCTACACTAGTTATCATGGAGGACCTACAATTGTCCGGCATGAGTATCCCATGTGGCCAGTTAGCATTTGCCACATTTTCTCTATAAAAGATGATTGATGGATATTAATGGATGGTTTATAGGAAGAATGCCCTGAACTCTCAAGTACAAGATGCTGGCCTCAATCTTTTTATGAATGCAATAATACTTGGACAGGCCCTAATTAATGATCAATTGCAATATATTTTGGTAAAACAGGACAACCTCTGGATATGATGGGGCCCTAAAATGTATTTGCCCAGCAACATCTATTTACATCATTGTTTTGGGGTTACTCTCTAGCTCTAATCCTAAATTGGACAAAGTTATATCAGTGGATTTTCATAAATCACCATCAGGGTTGGACTGGGGGGCCTGAGGCCCCCCGGGACTGCTGTCCAGGGCCCCCATCTGGACCCCCTACTGTGACGCTGCGCATGAGGCCAGGAGAGAGGGAGTCTGGTCCAGCAGGGGCCCATCAGGTTTTTTCCCGGTGTCCACCAGGCCATTCCGACCCTGATCACCAGTCTTTTACCAGTCTGTGTATTACTGTAGTTTCATTTATGGCATGGAGGAAGGGTAATTTTTCTTTATTCTTCTATGGGTTCAGAAAAGAAGAAACAATAAATTAAGATCATATCTGATTTTCTTTATAAATCAAAGTGCCAGATATACAATGTTGGTACAGATTTTAGATATCAGGGGATGCTTGAAATTGCAGTTTAGATTCCCTAAATTCCAGCATTGTGACCATTTCCGTTTCCTGGTTTTGCTCACGCCATGAACACTGTCCCAACAGGCTGCTTCTACCTCAGAGACAAATACATGTCATGAAGAATCATTATTTCCTCCCGCTTGTATATATTCTAGTCTCTTTTACAAGAACAACACAAAACAATGGTATCGGAAGGAAAACTCCGAGAGCGGCTCTAACCGGCCTGTTAAGAGAATGGGTCCTTTCCAATGCACGCTATAGCTTGTATCCTAAATATGTGCCGTCAGCAGGAAGGAGAAACTTTATTTTTAAAAAAGGAAAGAAATATTTAAGGAGCTGCCCATTTCTGAGTTTCCTTTCTCCATCAGATGGGGAAGAAGGGGGAGAGACGCTTTTGGTATCCATCTAGAGTAAATCATATTATCTGCTATCCCGTAAAACTATTTGTATGTATATACATACAGTATATATAAATATATTTATATAGAAATTCCAGGGCATAAAGCCTACCTACAGTACAGGTAAGGGTCTTATTGTTGGTAAAAAATAAACTAACTATGTTCCAAAGATACAGTTCAAGGCATCCAGGGAGAAATAATTAGAGAGGTTCTCTCCCAAAGAGCTTATTATTGTGAATTTTCTTAATGTTCAATGTATACACCCATCTATTGTACAAAGTTGCAGAATATGTTGGCATTTTATAAATATGTTAATAAGAATAATATTTGTGAACCCACTTATAACTAGAATTCTAGGGGTCGCAGGTTATGCCAGTCCAACAGCACATAGCAACCACTCAGTAGCTAGCTTTTACTGGTGTATTGTAGTCAGAATAATGAAAGAAAATCTGATTTGCTGTTGCATTGAAGAGGTGGGCTGCAGAAGAATGTAGGATTATGTGTTTAATCTTTAAATTAATACTTAAGGTGGCCATAAAAGTACAGATCCGCTCGTTTGGCGATGTCGCCAAACGAGCAGATCTCTCCCAGATATGCCCACATTGAAGTGGTCGATATCGGGCTGATCCGATTGTAGGCTTTAGGGCCCAATGATCGGAAAGAAATATTTAAGGAGCTGCCCATTTCTGAGTTTCCTTTCTCCATCAGATGGGGAAGAAGGGGGAGAGACGCTTTTGGTATCCATCTAGAGTAAATCATATTATCTGCTATCCCGTAAAACTATTTGTATGTATATACATACAGTATATATAAATATATTTATATAGAAATTCCAGGGCATAAAGCCTACCTACAGTACAGGTAAGGGTCTTATTGTTGGTAAAAAATAAACTAACTATGTTCCAAAGATACAGTTCAAGGCATCCAGGGAGAAATAATTAGAGAGGTTCTCTCCCAAAGAGCTTATTATTGTGAATTTTCTTAATGTTCAATGTATACACCCATCTATTGTACAAAGTTGCAGAATATGGTGGCATTTTATAAATATGTTAATAAGAATAATATTTGTGAACCCACTTATAACTAGAATTCTAGGGGTCGCAGGTTATGCCAGTCCAACAGCACATAGCAACCACTCAGTAGCTAGCTTTTACTGGTGTATTGTAGTCAGAATAATGAAAGAAAATCTGATTTGCTGTTGCATTGAAGAGGTGGGCTGCAGAAGAATGTAGGATTATGTGTTTAATCTTTAAATTAATACTTAAGGTGGCCATAAAAGTACAGATCCGCTCGTTTGGCGATGTCGCCAAACGAGCAGATCTCTCCCCGATATGCCCACATTGAAGTGGTCGATATCGGGCTGATCCGATTGTAGGCTTTAGGGCCCAATGATCGGATCATAATGTACAGATGTGGCCGCGATCGGACGGGATTTTTTAACCTGCCCGATCGAGAAATCGATCAGGGAAGCCCATTGAATGGCCCCACGCACGGGCCAATAAGCTGCCAACTGGGTCTGTCGGCAGCTTTTATCGGCCTGTGTATGGGGGCCTTAACTCAATAGAAAGTCACCTTATTGATCAGAGTAACAGCAGAGTGTGTTTGATATATTGGAAAGCAAGAGAATATTCTGGCAATGTGTTTGTGTGGAAGTCTATGCAGGACAGGGCATAGGCAAGATTCTGCCATTAGGCAAATGGAACAAATTCTCTTGGGTTGTCAACAACTTTTGATATGCAGAAGCCTTGAATCCATCTGAGGGGAAAAAACAGGGGTTGTGGACAAACTGCTGATCTAGGTGGTCAGTTGAGAGTTAGATTCATTGCAGAGAAATGTAAGGTATCACTTGGTATCTAGAATACTTATAACCTTATAAGGACTAAGATAGGAGAATCTATGAGTGGAGTAGGATCTAAGGGTACACAATCTGATCACTATGTTGGGAATCATTTTGATCCAACGGGATTTATAAACCTGCCCAATCGACATCAGATTTGGACGTGGCAACTTGTTGGTGGGCCCCATACCTTGGCTAATAAGCTGCCGAATTGGCAGTTTTTATTGTTATGTGTATGGCCATCTTAACACGATATTGGCCTGTATTAGATTCAAATCAGGAGAGGATAATTATTTTCCTTTACAAATCAGAACTAATGGTCCATCTAGACAAGTGTATCTTTTCTATAGAGGCACCCTAAGGAATGTTCATTTTGCTAGTTTGTCATGACAAAGAGGCTGTATATATAGGTATATAAAATATGCATTATATTTAGAGCAGGGGTCCCCAACCTTTTATTTTATCCGTGAGCCACATTCAAATGTAAAAAGAGTTGGGGAGCAACATGAGCATAAAAAAGTTCCTGGAGATGCCAAATAAGGGCTGTGATTGGCCATTTGATATTCCCTGTGTGCACTGGCAGCCTACAGGAGTCCATAAGCAGGAAATAAAGCATAGAAGCTGCTCTGGATATGAGTAAGCAACTTTTGCTTAATTACCCATCTCTAATTGTGGTTCTTCAGCCTTTGCTAAACCACAGCTTTCAACATAATGATTGGTAGGTCAAAGTTTGGGGATTACTCAAGACATTACTTGTTTTCAAGTATGAAGCATAAAAAGAGGACAAACTGGGTTGGATTTTGGTGGCTGAGGATGTAGGGAATTGTGTGACCTATGAACTGCCCCTGAGAACAGAAGCCCAATATAAATGTAGGTGTTTCCTCTGGAAGCGGTGACCTGTGATTTGCAGAGTGAAGACATGGGCCCTGTGATGGTTTTGCCTTAAATACACAAAGCAGCTCCAAAAGGGGCTCCAGTTATTTTTGCCTCAAAACCATTTCTTCCGTTTTAGGTCAGACTAATTTATACTCGCTGGAAGCGTGCGGCTTCTTTCCACCGACGAGCAGAATTGGCTTCTGTCCCGGCTTAAAAAAGAAACCCAGTGCTGTAACACAAATTGCTTCTATCTTAAAGAGAAGCTTGTAATGTTCACGAGTATATATGTCAAATTAACTTCAGCAGCCATTAATGTCAAAAAGGCTCCCTGCCCCCAACCTCCACTCCCCCCAGACTCGTGGGATGAAATCACATGGAATTTTCTAGAAGTTTTTAGCTGAGACCATAGAAGTGCATGTTCCATAAGTCAATGAGGCATCTAAGATGTCTGTCCTGTGCATTTAAGCATTTTGTGGCTGGGGAAGACTCCCAACCTAGCAATCTGGCCACAGCGGCTCCAAGTGTGTTTCCTTACAGTGGGTGAAGTGCAGCTACAACATTTTAAAGTAGTGGTTACCAAATTGTGGGTTAGGCCCCCGGTGAGGGGGGCCCTGGAGCAGCGTCAGGGGGTTTCAGCCCAAAGGATGTTAAGGCGAGATTTGAGAGTTATATCTATTTGCTCTTCAAGGTGCCCATGAAATCCCACCTAGAAGGTCACTTTAAGGCCTATTGAAGGTTGGATTTCAGTGGTTTTAGGGGTTTTGGAAACCACAACTAAACTCACAATCTTTAAAACCACGAATGTCATTGAATTTATTAAAAGATCTGAATATAAAAAGTAGGAACAAAAAAAAACACGCTGCACTAAAAGTTTTTCGGACAATTGCTAGGGAAATAAAATCCAAACCCTCTAAAAGTCTGAATGGATTAAAAGCAGTCTAATAAGATCAGCACAGCTCCCACTGACTTCTGTAACACTTTGACAACTTTTAATTGGCAAAGTTTTGCATTACAGGTTTCTGTGGTTTTTAATAAACCACAAAATAATCCCTCTAATGCTTTGTTTGCCAGTAGGCGCAATGGCACCCATTCCGAAAAGAAGAAAGGAGGTTCCGCCTAAATATTCAGATGGGGTTTGTTACAATGAGAGCTGTGAAGATGTGGAAATCTCTCCCTGAATCAGTGGTACAGGCTGATACATTAAATAGCTTTAAGAAGGTTTTTTTTGCCTTCCTCTGGATTAACTGGGAGTTAGGCAGGTTACATATAGACTTAAAAGGTTGAACTTGATGGACATGTGTCTTTTTTCAACTATGTTACTATGTTTCAATCTCAGTCTACAGTTTCTCAATCTTTTATGGAGCTTTTAAGAAATATAGAAAAACTACAAATTTATAGAGATTTGTGACAAAAATCAAAATTTGTTTATTCGTAAATGAGCCCCTTGGTGTGGCCTTTGGCGTGAATGCTTATTTGTACCCTGGGTACCCCTGGAACTATAGCAGGGTGACTGTTACCCCAATGTTTCTATATATCTGTAACCTTGTTATGAGCTAAGGGGGCCCAGCCTGAAGGCCAGTTAGGCGAGATTTGGGGTGAGTGTTTATGTGTACCCTGGGTACTCCTGGACCTATAGCAGGGTGACTGTTACCCCAATGTTTCTATATATCTGTAACCTTGTTATGAGCTAAGGGGGCTCAGCCTGATGGCCAGTTAGGGTAAGATTTGGGGTGAGCGCTTATTTGTACCCTGGTACCCCTGGAACTATAGCAGGGTGACTGTTACCCTCACTGTTTTTGTGTAACCTTTTATGAGTTATGGACAGTTAGGGTGAGATTTGGCGTGATTATTTGCTATCACAGTACTCCCAGGACCAGGGTCAGGAATTATTGTATCGCCATTATATAAGGTCCTAATGTATTTAATTGGAAACTCTGCCATGTACAATACCTACCAACCAATCACAAAAGTAAAGCTTTCTTCAATCATCTCATAATTTTCCATTAACTTGTGATCTTGTGTTCTCTTGTTCTATGACAAAGATCATTAAGAGCTTTCCTAATTTTCTTTCCTTGCTAAATCTGTTTCAGTGATTGTCGTTACGCCTTCTATCTATCTATCTATCTATCTATCTATCTATCTATCTATCTATCTATCTATCGTTTATATATATACTATAGGATTTTGCTGCTTATCACTGATCTGTGAGCATAAAATGCATTAAAAGCTTAGGTTTTAAACAGCAATCAATTTTCTCCTTCTTTAGATGTTTTTTGCTGATGACACTGGAGTGAGAAAGCCAAGATCCTGTCAGTGCTCTAATGTCCTTCAAGCACAGGCTGTTCTTATTAAAAGGGGAATATTGCAAAATTCTCCATTTCTTGGGTGGAATCTTTTACAAAGAAGAATGTGGGAGTCTAGACAGTAATAGAGATGTGAGCCTCCCGCTCTCTGTAATGTATGTGCAGTCCTATCACATGGCACTGTGTCACTCCTACAACTGGGGATGGGGTTGTCTTTAGCATCATGAAAATTGGCCAAAATCAGGTATTATACCTGTATATTTGTGGTTAATCAATTGGCCATCACTGTCATAGATTTAAACAATATTCTAGGATAGTGATCCCCAACCATTGGCTCATGGACAACATGTTCCTTTCCAACCCTTTGGATGTTGCTCTCGGTGGCCTAAAAGCAAGTGCTTATTTTTCAACTTCTGATTTGAAGGAAAGCTTTAATTGCATAAAAACCATATGTACTGCCAAACAGAGCCTCATGTAGGCTGCCAGTCCACATAGGGGCTACTGATAGCCAATTACAGCCCTTATTTGGCACCCCCTTGGGACTTTTTGCATGCTTATGTTGCTCTCCAACTTTTATTTACATTTGAATGTGGCTCACGGGTGAAAAAGGTTGGGGACCCCTGTACTAGGGTATCCATACAACTCCAATCACATGACAACGTATGACTGAAATTGAACTTTTACTAACACATCTGAAAAAATAATTTAAGCATACCTCCCAACTGTCCCTTTTTCGGAGGGACAGTCCCTCTTTTGACAGCTCAACCCGCAGTCCCTCATTTGTACTGGAAAGTCCCTCTTTTCTCTGCACTGAATAGCCAGAAAAAAAAACAAAGTTTCTCACTTAATTGGCTTTTAGCAGAGAGCCAGCTAACAGGTGCAACTAAGATGCTTTATAACAATTTTGAGACACAAAAACACAGTTTAGATAAGGAGAAATATTTTCAAACTTTCATAACCTGCCAAATTTTGTAAAACGAACATGGTAATTAGGGGTGTGGCCACAGATAGGGGTGTGGTCAAAAATTGCTGTGCTACATGCTGAAAAAAAATTTTTGTACTTCTTTTTACTTCCAAAATGTTGGGAGGTATGATTAAAGGGATCCTGTCATCAGAAAACATGTTTTTTTCTAAACGCATCAGTTAATAGTGCTACTCCAGCAGAATTCTGCACTGAAATCCATTTCTCAAAAGAGCAAACAGATTTTTTTATATTCAATTTTGAAATCTGACATGGGGCTAGACATTTTGTCAATTTCCCAGCTGCCCCTGGTCATGTGACTTGTGCCTGCACTTTAGGAGAGAAATGCTTTCTGGCAGGCTGCTGTTTTTCCTTCTCAATGTAACTGAATGTGTCTCAGTGGGACGTGGGTTTTTACTATTGAGTGTTGTTCTTAGATCTACCAGGCAGCTGTTATCTTGTGTTAGGGAGCTGTTTTCTGGTTACCTTCCCATTGTTCATTTGTTTGGCTGCTGGGGGGAAAGAGAGGAGGTGATATCACTCCAACTTGCAGTACAGCAGTAAAGAGTAATTGAAGTTTATCAGAGCACAAGTCACATGACTTGGGGCAGCTGGGAAATTGACAGCATGTCTAGCCCCAGGTCAGATTTCAAAATTGAATATAAAAAAAATCTGTTTGCTCTTTTGAGAAATGGATTTCAGTGCAGAATTTTGCTGGAGCAGCACTATTAACTGATTCATTTTGGGAAAAAATGTTTTTCCCATGACAGTATCCCTTTAAAACAAGTGCTGTAAATATCTCTAAACCACATTTTCTGTCATCAACTTGAAAGAGGAATCAATGACTAAAGGTGGCCTTAGACTTACAATTATTATCTTTCCTGGAAAAGATTTTTACAAGAAAGATTGTTGTTTCAATACACACGTGTAGAGCTGAATTGTCAGATATACAGAGAGAAACAATACAATTCTACCTGTTTCTGACGATTCAGCACTAACAGTGGCCGATGTTCTGGTGCCTTCAAAGACTCCCAATCAAAATTTTCCAGCCAGCCCGATTGATGAGCCGACCGATATCCGAGTCTTCTACCAATATCGATCGTCTCATCTCCTGCCATAGATGCACGAATATCATATGAAAATTAGCTTCGTACGATATTATTGGTGCGTCTATGGCCACATTAAGAAACATTGACCTAAACCATTATAATGAGGTTTTGCCTAGGTTGATTCATTATACAAGGATTGTGTCACATAACTGCCATCTGCTGACTGCTTGTGGAACTGCGGAACGAAGACTAATTTGCCTGTAAACCCCTCTGTCCTATTCTGTAATTGTTAAAGGGACCGGGCAGGGGTTAAATTAGTTTTTTCTAAGATCTAAACCTCCTCCAAAATAGCATCAGTTTGTTGTATCTCTGATTTAAAGGAATAGTGACATGTTCCTAGTTTAAAAATGAATGTCGCTATAAACGTTCGTCTGGTGCTAATCACCCATTGCAAAGGTGCCCCCTGCAACCCACCTTTCCCTGGTTACTGACACTAATATAAGAGCAGACGCATGTAGCACTGAGGCTTCTGATTGGATAGGGAATTAACCCCTGCAGCAGTGACCACTGACTGATCCAGGAGCTGCCAGAGGAAAAAAATCTCAACTAAAATAAAATAAAATAAACATAATTTCAAAAGGATTGATTAATTAATTAGTACAGTGGTAAAAAAAAAAACCACTTGTTTCTGGCATGGTGCTGTAGAGGACTGATAGGTTAGATTTGTCACCCTTCACTACTGCAGGTGACAAATCTACTTTCCACAGGATAATACTGAGATCGACCACAAGTAAAAACTATTACTCGCAGCTATTTGGCTTCACTGTTGGAAAATGCCTCCCTTTGCATTTTTCCTGCTGTGAGTAATAGGTTTAGAATAATAGAATAATCAGCCCTTCTTCTTGGAAACAGCTTGGCCAGCAGCACTGATCTATGTCATTTATCTTTCTTTAAAAGGACATATTGAGAATTACTGCTTATAGAATTTTGATTACCAGATATTGGAAAAAACAAGATGTCCCTAGCATTACCCAAGTACAAAGAGCGGTGACCAACAATTTAGAATATGAAAAATCAGCACCGAGGAGTTTATGGGGGGAAAAACAGTTTTGGAAGCTCACAAACTTTGGATGTCTAAGGTCAATATCTAGTTTATATACAGTTTATATGTATTATATGAATTGTAACTACCCTGAGAGACATACAGATATACACTACCTTTTCCTTTTTTATTTTGTCTGTTTGTTTAATTGTATGTATATTAGGACATATTGGCCCTAACATAACTTATATAAGAATAAGGATGCACCGAATCCTGGATTCCGTTCAGGATTTGGCTGAATCCAAGCCTTTTTTTTTTTTAGCAGGATTCAAATTCAGCTGAATCCAAGAGAATGGACAAACTGAATTGAGACCCTATATAAAGCAAAAAAAACGTATTGCCCACAATTTCCATCAGCACCAAGCGTTTATATTTGCTTCGGTATTCAATCACATCTGTTACAAAGGTTTCTGAAGGGTTTTACTCTCATGTTTCTCATAATAAGGTCATACACCCAACAGACTGATTCCATATCCCATGTGTGACCTGCAAGTGTGCAAACAGTGTGGTTTGATCAGGAGTCATTTGTATTTGCTGCTCTTTCTGATAAACAAGCTGCTGTGAAATAAAGAAGACACCCTGCATTTACCTCTCTGGTGATCATTATCATTACAGCTGCCCCAACAATACAAACATACCCCCCCAATGGTAAAGTACAGTGTCTAAACTCCCAGCAGATAAACATGCCACCAGCAGGGGGTGCTATTACTGTGTCAAGTATACAAATGGGACAGACTAGCTCAGGGGTAGGCAACCTAAGGCTCCGGAGCCTCATGTGGCTCTTCATCCTGCTTGCTGTGGCTCAGTCTTGCAGCTTTGTCTGTCATGTCGGCTATACAGCCCACACCTGCTGGTGGCTTCTTGAGTGCGCGACCGTGGTAAGCTAGTGGTTAGCTTAGCGCGGTCGCACACTCAGGAAGCCGTCAGCAGGAGCGAGGGCTGTAAAAGACGTCCCAGGAGTGACAGGCAATACTGATCCGCAGCAAGATGATTCCTCATGGACCTTACCCCGGTCACACACTCAAGAGAGGGAAGATCAGCATGGAGCTTCAGAAACAGAAGTCATATTAAACAGATGAGAACACTAGCATTTAATAGGGCTATTCAGTGTTTTAAAAGTTTATAAGCTATGTTATGTTTTGCGGCTCCAGACTAATTTTCTTTAGTGGAAGAGGTGGCAAAATGGCTCTTTTGATAGTAAAGGTTGCTGACTCCTGGGCTAGCTGTATAGCTCACAGAACTTAATTTTTGTACTATATAGGCCCAAAACATTGGCACGCACTTGCTTTGGAGCTATTAAACACTTGTCGCCGATTCAACTGAATCAGTCGTGCCATTGGTATTTTGTTTTGTTTGGATACATTTTTGGGGCCTTTGGCAGCTTTGGGCCTTATACCTGATGGTACCTGACACCACCACACTGGTGTTGAACACTGGTAGAAGCACTCCAATTTGGGATTCATGTGCGCTACTACCTGACATGCCCCATCACGGCTGCTTGAAGTGATAAGAATAACAATGTGGCAGGTCACAGGACTTGTGGCTGGGAGGGAGGCTCATGGAGGTGGCAGAGGAGGGGAGTCCCGACTGGGTGAGTGTCCTGAGTGGGTGGGGCCCCCTGATGCAGCAGTTTGGTAGACACTATTGATAATTGGCTTTTCTAAGACACTATGGGGCAGATTTACTAAAGGGCAAAGCGGGCGTCGCTAATGAATTTACGCCAGAAATCTCATCGGCAGGCAGGGCGGATTTCGACTGCGGCACGCCCCTAGGCCGCGTGGTCCTAGTGCCTGACCGCGGGACGAACGTGCAGTTCTAGTGCCTGTCGCCAGCAATCTCACTCACGAATGTACGAACCGGAGCACTGGGGAGCTGCACGTCCCCAGTGCTCCTAAGCAAGCGGCTAGGCCTGGGCCTTTGTGGCCTCACCACAAATCCGGGCCTGTCCGCAGGGACATAGCCAATTTACAGGCGTAAACGGGAATTTGCTAGTGAAAGAGACAGTCACTAGTACAGTTGTGCCCTATCGCCAAGCACATTTTCGCTCAGGCCAACAGTCGTTACTCTGCAAATCCACTAAAGTGTGAATTTTACAGAACGTTACCTCTTTCTCCAGAGTTTCCTTTCGCCACCTTAGACCTGGCAAACTGATAAAATGAAGCTTCATCCTCTTCAATCCTATGTCAGTGACATCATATCCTGTATGCCAGAAAGTCATAAACGTTGCAAAAAAACAGTTTTTTTAAATGTATTTTTTAAAGCATGATTGCCTTCAAAAGTTCTGACTAGTAAAGATTTTTGTGTTAACATTTTTTTTCAACCATTTGAGGGGCATGTCACATTTGTTTTAGGGTGGGCTCATGTCTAGGGCATTAGAGGTTCTCTTTTGTCTTTATTTTGCTTCCTTGGACATTTGTAATAATTAGTGGCCACTTCAAGCATTTGCACCAACATCTCTAATAAAGACTTTTATACAACCTATATGTACCTGCCCTATTCAGATTGACCTAAGCCTAAGGGGCAGGTTCATTAAAGGGTGAAGTGGCAAACCCAAGGGACTTTTTCATTCTTGTGTTGCTCCCCAACTCTTTTTACATTTGAATGTGGCTCACGGGTAAAAAAGGTTGGGGACCCCTGCTATAGAGGAAGCAGACCTTGCAGTCGTCGGCTCAAGGAAAAGGGGATCCAGATCACAGGGTTGGCTTCCTTTATAGTTTGGAAATCTCCACAGGTGGTACCTCTTTAAATATTCGCATGTGGCCGCGCAACCAGGCAGCTCCTTCTTCTCACAATATTTGCGCAAGGCCATGCAATGTGGTGAGAGGTCGAGATTTTACTTGTTACAGCACTGTTGCAGAACCAGATGAATGATGGGAAGCTTGTCATTTTTTTGGACTATTTTTGTGGACTCTGCCCTCAAACAAGTCTTGAGTTAGGCCATATGTCTACAACATAGAAGGAACTGGGCAATACTGATCAGTAGACAGTTTTTGGTTAAGATTAAAAAAAAGGGGGGGATATTTTAGTTTACAAATAAAAGTAACTGCACAGAGGGTTTGATTGATTTGAACTCAGTCATTTATCAATTATAGAAAAACGTTTCTGTGTTTTGGTTATATTTGCAGTAAATGTACGGCCGGGCTGCCTTCTCCAATACATCATCAAGTATTCTGTATATGCACAGTGTAACGCCACTCGTCCAAGTGGTGCCGTCTCTGGGGGTTTAGGTAGATTGCAGGGATCGGATTGGTCTCAGAAAAACACAGTTCACACTCAGCATTGAGTTTTTAAGCTGACCGCAATCAGCTTTATTCATATATAACCGGCACACAGGAGCATATTGGAAAACAAAACATAAAAAGAAATCCTAGCCTGTCCGGCTCTAACTAACATACAGTCGCTCCCTCTCTATACAATAGAGAGGATCTAGCATCCAACTCTACAAAAAAACAGTAGTTTGTTTGGTTACTCACTGTGTCCGGCTCTCTCCTTACTGCATGCAGGCAGTTCCCCAGGAAGAGAGAGAGAGAGTAACTCAGGAGACACACTGTTTAAAGGGGTTTCCCCTGAAGTCTAACGAGGCCACTAATTAGCCAGGCTTCACCAAAACCTGGATAGCCTGGTGAATGGAAGTCCCACCCGCTCACTTCCATTCACTCCAGGGCCCTTTTTACCGGCTTTTCCAAAAGCCAAATGCAGTGAAAGAACACTCTTTCACTGCTGACATACTTTCCCTGGAGCTTAGTATATATAAGAGAGAAATCTGGGAGAAATATAAACACCTTCCACCTCTAATCCAGCATTTCTCTCACAACAGAAACATCCTGGAGAAGTTTCATTCATTGTCTGTGCAGTCATTGAGTTTCTTCTGGTGTCACAATAAGGTTTTCTCCTCCGCAATCTTCTTCTAAGCATGTGCTCAAGAACTGAAGGAAAACCCAACTTAATTCATTATTCCATTCTTCTTCAACTGTGTTCATTCTTTTTGTTTTACTTGGACAACGTCATAAACATTTTCTAGCATTGAAGCCCAGACTTTTCTTTGATCCTTGATGTTCATCAGCAAAACAGACTTGTTTTTTCCTCTGGTAGGAAACTTTAGCTTGTCTTGGCTTCTGCGTTTTGAGTTCTCTCACATGTATTGCTTCTTCCTTCTCATCTTCCTTACCGTTATGGTGCTTTATAACAGGACTCTGTTCTCCTTTACACTTTGTTTCAGCAGAGACATCATTTCTGCCCTTTCTTGCCTTTATATAGTCATGAAAATTAAGACAAGTGAGTTGCAATACAAGGAGGAGGACGTTTTCTGGAGCCAACAAGTCCTACATAAAAGGAGAGAAAGAGACTCATTACACAGAGCATTCGTTAATTAATAATTAATAAGTTAATTTCCCCTAAAATGTTCCATAGAGAATGCCGAAAGAAGACCTGAAGATTCCTGAAGAGATAGGGGCATTTACCCAGGGTAACACCTAGGCTGGGGGGGAGCAGGGAGTGAGGGGTCTATGTAGGGTAGGGGGTAGTGGATTTAATAAAAGGGTTTGGTTCTCCTTTAATGGAGCTGTTCACCTTTAAGTATGATGTAGAGAGTGATAGTCTGAGACAAATAGTCTACCAACGTTGAATACAATGGACAAGGTGTCTATCAGCTGTCACTGCATTTGATATTATGGAACAACTTACAATAGAAAATAGGCTAGGTGTTTATAAATCCATTTTTTAGCTAACCTCTTTCAAGGCGGGGGGCCGAGGTGTGTGTGATGGCCCCTGAAGAGGCAGCCCCAGTGGGCCCCAGTCAAATGCTGGGACAGGTAGACTCCTACAGAAGTAGAACCTCTGCTCAAGAGTATCCCAATGTATATGTTTATTATTGTTGATTTGTTGTTTTTATTGTAGAATTATTGGTTTTTTTTTGTAGCATAATGCCACAGGTTTATTCAATCTAGATCAATTGGGCATATTGGGTTGATATTGCTCCAAATATTGGACTTTTTACAAACAACAAAATAACTCTAATTCACGAAAATCCGAAGTTTCCTAATTAGCATACGGCGGGAAGTTGAAGTACAATGGACGTATATGTTGCAGCAACTACATTACACTACACAAGCCCAGGGAAACTTAATAAAATAAAATAGAGTTGTTATATTGCCCTATACATGTGCCCACTGTATAGTTCAGGTGCCATATGTTAGGAAATGTAGGGGGGAAGGAGGGTACCCCAATAAAAATGTACAATCTTTTTCAGCCTATCACACTGTAAATAGTAAAAGACGCCAGTGTTTTTTGGGACTTTCAACTATTTTTGAACAAACTCCTATCTACTCTATTGCACTTTCGGCTGGTCTGAACTGACAAAGTAAACTCTAGCGCAAGAGGTAACGTTCAGAAAAATCCGCATCTTAGTGAATTAGCGTGGTTACGTCCATTCGCCAGAGTGCAACTTTGCCTGGCATTAGGAAGCGAAGTACCGCTAGAGTCTATATACTTCGCTAGCGAATTTACGCCAGGGACCCTTCGTAAATCGGCGAAATGGCAAAATGGCGATTTTTCCCCAGTGTTAGCCACTTTGCACTTTAGTAAATTTCCCCCCTAGGGATACCAACAGTGTAGAGGAAAATTTTGATACACAGAACCTTCTTTGTCTTTAATGTATCCACATGGCCATCTGCTTATGGGCATACATTGTATGCCCATAAGCCCCAAAGTTTCACAGTTTATAATGGTTTTTCACATTATTAGTACAAGAATTAAGGGCAAATAACCAGTAACATAACTACCCGGCGCTGAGCCCTGCAGCCCCCCACCCACCTCCAGAGTGGAAAACATTATCACTTTTGTTAAAGCACATTAAAGGAAATAAATGATTATTCATTTTTATCATCTTCCATGTAATAAGCCCATTATAAATTCCAGCTTCAGGCCTGCAGGTCCCTTTATCCAGCATTTCCAAATGGTTCAGCGAATGGTAAAAAGAGAATGAGAATGCAGATAGAAGTGCACACCAGCAGGGGGAGCAGTGTAGCCACTAATTACAAAAAATGGTACAAACACCTGTAACAACATTGTACAGTGTATCCTTGTTTTATTCCTCAGTTCTTTTTTTACATACACAATACCTGGAGGCTTGTGGCCTGGATATGGCCTTGAAAACATTTTTTGCACCCACCCTATGACACTTTCACGTTAAATAATCTGGCCCTAAGGTGGAAAACGGCCCCACTCACAAGATGAAATGAACAGCACTGGGGATACCATTTGCTTATAACCATCTTCCAACTCTATTTGTGGAAATAATAATTTTCTGCTTTTCATAAAAGTGACCAAGGAAGCATTTCATTTCGCATGGCATCTCCTTTTACTTAAAATGAAGGAACTCCCATATTAGAGACTGTAACAAACTTAGTTTGTTTGGTTCACAAGTTATGGCTTAGTAAAATACCTTTGTGGCTGTGTATAAGGTTTCATTATCTGAGGATTGCAATGTCTGTCATTTCACAAAAATAACGAATACAGAGACAAGACCCGCTCATAACCACTAAGCCACGTCCTCTCTTGGCCTTATAACACAATAGGAGGACTACGGTCAGTAAAAAAGAAGGATTTGGCCAGACAAAGGCTGCCAAGGCAAGATCAAAACTGCAGTAATGCTACTGTTGGAGAAACATATGTCAAATATACATTTACCTCTAAATGTTTTCAAAATCTCAATACAAATGGAAAAGACAGATGATTCCCTACAACTCCAACACAATGAATGACTGAATGAAAGTGATCATCCCATCCAGAATTGTTCAAACTAGGAAAACATTTCTGCGATGAATGACAGGTAACCACATCAGCTAGAACAGTTCATGGCCAGAAACTTTTTCCACAATACATGACAGGTGATCACCTCAGCTAGAACAGTTCATGGTTTCCTGAAATCAATGACAGGTGACCACCCTACCCAGAACAATGTATGCTAAGGTAGCATTCACATAATGAATGACAGGTGACACCCACCATATAGAACAGTGGAAAGGAAGAATGCATTCCCACAATAAATTCCTTGAGACTCTCGAGTCCTAAAAAATAATGACAGGGACCCCCCCCCACCCCCCCCACCCAGGGACCCCCCCACCCCCTCAGCTACAACACTTCAAGCTAGGAAAGCATTCCTAAAATGAATGATAGTTAACCAACCCAGAACAAACATTTCTTATAATGATTAATAGGTGAACCCCACAAGCTAGAACAGTTCATGGTAAGAAAATGTCATGAGGTTCCCCAGATAGAACTAGTAAAGTTTGACAGATGATTAGCCCAGCTAGAACAATCCATGCTAAGAAGCCATTCACATAACCAATCACAGATGACCACCCAAGCCAATACAGTTCATGCTAAGAGTGCATTGCAATAATGAATGACAGGAGGTCCCTGTCATCTTGAACTGTTGAATCTAATAAAGCATTTCCACAATAAATGTCTCCTTCCGATAAAACAATTGAAGCTAAGAAAGTATTCTCACAATGAATGACAGGCGAATGACCCATCCAGAATGGTTCATGCTAAAAAAATAGTCTTAAAATTAATAACAACTGAAATAAATGACAAGCGAATTAATGTCAAGTGACCCCACCCCAGCTAGAACAGTTGATGCTTGAAAAAACATTCCCATAGCTAATGACAAGTGACAACCCATTCAGAAAACGTTATGCCAAAAAACATTCTTATAATGAATAACAGTTGACTCCCACCCCCAGCTAAAACAGCTCATAATAAGAAAGCAATAAATGACAGGTAACGATTTCTGCTAGAACAGTTCACATGAAGAAGTCTTTCCAAAGATGAATGGCAAGTGACCAATCCAGCCAGTACAGTTCAGGCTAAAAGTGGCCATACGTGACTATAAGATCCTCTTGTTTGGTGAGTTCACCAAACACGCGGCTCTCTCTCCCAATCTGCCCACCAAAGGCAAGGCAATATCGGGCTAATCCGATCATTTGCACTTGGGCCAAATGAACGGATTGAAGCAATAGGAATGGGTGCTGATAAGACAAGCACTGCATCAACTAGCCAATGCCAGATTGATATCAGGCCTATTTTTGTAAGGGAGGCCCATCAGAAGACTCCATACATGGGCTGATTAACTACCGAATCAGAGGAAAGGATCAAACCCGTGTATGGCCACCTTAAAGGAGTTGTTCACCTTTCAAACACATTTTTCAGTTGAGTTGTTTTCAGAAATTAAAGGGCAGTAACATAAACTTATTTTTTTGAAAAAAATCGTTAATACACTGCGAAAAAAAAACAGCAACACATTTTAAATTTTAAAATTGCAAAGTCTTTATTAGAAATAACTTACCTAAACTCCTCTTGTGCTCCTCTTCAGAAAAGGTGACACGATGATTATCCATTGTGCGGTGCTCGATTTATCCTCCCTGACTATTTCCTATAAGAAAGGCAGGGAGGAGAAATCGAGCGCTGCACAATGGATCACCCGAGGGCCTTGTCTGAAGAGGAACGCAAGCAAAGTTTCGGTAAGTTATATCTAAATAAAAACTTTGTCATTTTAAAGTTTAATATGTGTTGGTGTTTATTTTTCATAGAATATTAACTAATTTTTTTTGTTAAAAAATTTGTTACTGGTCCTTTAAGACTTTTTTTCAATTTTTTTCCATTTACTGTTTCTCCAAAATTGAAGTTTTAAGTATAATGCCCCTGTCTCTGGTATCGCTGTCTGGCAGCTCAGTGATCCAGGTTCAGATTCTGAACTGTTACAATTTGCTCCATTAGTTGATACATTTCTCAGCAGTATCTGTGGAATATCAGCAACTATTGTATCAATTCTATCAGCTGCCTTTAAAGGGGTTGTTCACCTTTGAGATAACTTTTAGTATGATGTAGAGAGTACTATCCTGAGAGAATTTGCAATTGGTTTTCATTTTTTATTGTTTAAGGTTTTATAGTTAGTTAGCTTTTTATTCAGCAGCTCTTCAATTTGCATTTTAAGCAATAAGGTAGCTAGGGTCCAAATGACCCTAGCAACCATGCATTAATTTGAATTAGGGGCTGCAATATGAATAGGAGAGGTCTTGAATAGAAAGATAAGTAATAAAAATTACAATAACAATAACTTTGTTTTTTAGAAGGGGTCAGTGACTCCCATTTGAAAGCTTCAAAGAGTCAGAAGAAAAAGGCAAATACCCCTAAAACTATACAAGATAAATAATGAAAACCAATTGAAAAGTTGCTTGGAATTGGCCATTCTATAACATACTATAAGTTACCTTAAAGGCAAACCACCCCTTTAATGAAACTCAGGATTGTGCTCAGCAGGGACAAAGATAACAAATATATCAACTAAATGTATCAATTTAGAACAGTTAAAGAGTTTGCGACCCCCTCCCAGAGCTGGAAGGTGAAAAATTAAACTTTACACTTACACATTAGTAAAATGATCACAAATATGCAGAAGAGCACTGGGGCCAGCAAAAAAAAATAAAAAATTCTGATTAATTGTGACTTTTAAAACTCATAATTATGAGATTAAAAGTCATGATTATGAGATTAAAAATCATAATTTTGAGATTAAAAGTCAAAATTCTGACTTTTTAAAGTCATAATTATGAGTCATAAAATTATGAGATTAAAAACCATAATTATGAGATTAAAAATCATCTTTTTGACTTTTTAACGTCATAATTATGAGATTAAAATACATAATTTCGACTTTTTAAAGTGATAATTATGAGATTAAAAATCATAATTATGAGTTTAAAAGGGATAATTATAAGATTAAAAGTCATAATTCATCAGAATTTTTTTTTTTGCTGGCCCCAGTGCTCTGCCATACAAATAGAACATAGACAAGACAAGAAAAAGTCTTTATTTCTGATGAACTGTCTGAAAACGAAACTTTAAGAAAGCATTTGCCCTTTAAGATAGAAAAGTTCAAGCTTAGAAAGCATTCCTACATTAAATGGCAAGTGATCCCCCTCCCTAGATAGAACAGTTCAGTATAAAGAAGCATTTTCTCACAATGAACCACTAATATTGAGACAGAGTTTATTTGCAGAGACAATTTCATCAGTGGGAGTTATGAATGGTGTCCTTGGGAGAAGGCAAATATATGTCATTTCAGTTATAGCTGAATGCAGAAGTTTGGGCACCCCTTGGCAAATCTCATATTTAGGTAATTTTGTGACATGTGCAAAAGTTCAGGCACCATCCCCTTGTCTAGTGAGAAACACTGTTTTTTAAAAGTCACTGACCCTAATGATCTTATTGGACCTTCAAAGCCATTAGGAGTTGTCACCTTGACATTCGCAGAGTTTAAAAAAACCTCTGATACCCCAAACTTGGGCTGTTGGTCAACAACCCCATGGGTTCCTTTTCCCGTAACAATTACTATATTTTTTCTTGTGTTTTTTTTTTTTAAAGTTGGTGAAATAAACTCTCTAACCCGCTGAATCCTGCAGTAATTGTGCGCTTTAAATACGCCATTTGGCAAAGGTTGCCCAAACTGTCGCTTTCAAATGTACACTCTCTGAAATTAATGGTGAAGGTTCATGTTTGTTCCGTGAACGGAATAATATAATTGTGTTACACAAGCCTCTTCGCATAGCCCTGATTCCCATGAGGGTAAATATTTGGGGAATACTGTGAATTCTTGTAGCAAAATGTTCAAAGACCCTGAGTCTTCTCTCAATATGCAATTGTATCCTCAGAAATCTGTATATAGAAAATAGTTTGTGTCCTCCACGAGTCTTGCTTCCAATTCCAGAATGTCAGAATTCTCCATATGGAAAAACGAGTCCCTTCCTCCTACAGATTCTTGGCTTTCTTTCCTTTGGTTTACCAGCCGGAAGAACAGTCCCTGGAACATCTGTCCATTTTAAATTTAGGTTTAACCAACAAAGTCAGGGACTAGAAAGGTTTCTGATAAATAGAAAAATTGTTCATAGAACTCTGTGTTCTGCACTTTTCCGTTCTTGTTCCATTGTAGTTTCATGGCTCTTCGTCCATCAGTGGAATTTCTATAATAGGGAAGAACAAGCTGTTTTACAATCAAAATCAGCTCTTTACACTTACTGTTATGTGACTGAGCACATTAAGAGCAACAGGAGGGCCTGTGATTTTATTTTATTATGAAAATAGTAGAGGATTTTATAAAAAGAACATTGAATAGCCTGCAATTAGAATATTTGTAATTCCTTGTGGCCCAGTACAAACCTCTCATCTTCAAACTGAGTTATACAGGGAACTCTGAGTATCACTCATGTATTATAAGGGATAATGTACCCCCTACTGTAAATGATAAGGATATTAGAAGTCACGGAGGGGTTCTGTGACAATACAAAGGCAAAAGGCTGCAGGCTGAGTTATACAGGGAACTCTGAGTATCACTCATGTATTATAAGGGATTATGTACCCCCTACTGTAAATGATAAGGATATTAGAAGTCACTGAGGGGTTCTGTGATCATATAAAGGCACAAGGCTGCAGGCTGAGTTATACAGGGAACTCTGAGTAGCACTCATGTATTATAAGGGATAATGTACCCCCTACTGTAAATGATAAGGATATTTTAAGTCACTGAGGGGTTGTTCTGTGACCATATAAAGGCACAAGGCTGCAGGCTGAGTTATACAGGGAACTCTGAGTATCACTCATGTATTATAAGGAATAATGTACCCCCTACTGTAAATATTCATATTCATAGAAGAGTTCTGTGCTGCAGGCAGAGTTTACAGGTCAAGAAACTATAAAGTGACTTTTAACATCCTTATATTTTACAATGGTATTGTTTGTATTCTTTATAATAGACAGGTTTCAGTGAATCCTGTGACACAAATTACCAACTACAACTGAGGACATAACTGAGCACAATTTATCTGATCTATAAAAAACAAAGTTTGTATTCAGACACAATATTTCCAAATTCAATACACATTAGGGAACAACCTCTCATTCACAAGGGAGTGCAAACGTGGGGTTCCCACAGGCAATTGCTCTGCATATCCAAAGGCCCCACGAATCAAGGATTCGTACAATTTTCGGATTGTGTGTGGCGTGTGCCAACATCTTTTGTCCGGTGGAGATCAGTCATTTGGTCGATTGGTCAGGGTTGATTTTGACCCGACTGATCCCGCCGGAGCCCATTGCACATCGTAATCGGATCGTTCAGCCATACGGCCGAATAATCAGATTACCCCCGATATAGCCATGCTTGTTAATGGCATATCGGGGAAAGATACGCTCGTTTGGCGATGTTGCCAAACGAGCGGATCTTTGCGTCTATGGCCACCTTTATTACCCCCAAAATGAATGTATCCAAACTGACCAATCACATTGGGAGAAATGCTCAGCAGCATATTGTTGCAAAGGAGAAACTACACACAGTATTTTTCAAGGGTGCTGAGATTATGAGGTCTATTTGCCCACAACACCTTGTTGTTTTCCTACCAGTGCTGGAAATAGACCGACCAACCTATCTGACCAATGACATTACTGCATTCCATGCATTGGAGCTTTCAGTAGTGCAAATGTTTTGCAAGTCAAAGTCCCTTCACATGAGAAGAAACATATTCTCAAATAATAGTAGATTGCATTGTATTTTATAGTCCCCATGCAAAGAAAAGCAATCCTATACAAACCATTACCATCTGCAATGTCGATACTGGGGCTGGTGGACGGTGCTTCCCCGTTGTTCGTGTTCTCTGCAGATACAGCTCTGATGTGAGTCAGGGAAGTTGAATGTAAAGTTTGGGCCAGTTCTGATGAATCCAACAAACTATCAAAGGTCTCTGATTCCTCACACAAACTGTCAGGGTTCCCCGGATACGCCGGGGGGTCAGATTCCTCTGTCGGTGTGGGACTCCTCTGTTCTGCAGGTGGCGTGTAGCCCGGAGGAGTAACATTTACAGCGCTGCTCACAGCCTCATCGTATGAAGGAAGCATGACCAGCACCCCGTCCACTACCACAAAGTCCGGCTCCCCGCTGCTGTCCTGCGGACTCCTGTAAAATCATATCCATTGTTATTGTTATATTACACAAGATCCATGTAAATAATATTAGATATTAATGATGGGGAATGCTATTTCCTGAAGCATCTTTAAGCTTTGTAAATGTTTAATATTCTCTTCAATTTACCTGATAAAATGTACTTAGTAGAATGGAATACCCCACAGTCAAATGGCATAGATTTATGGTATCTCTCTGTACAGACTATGAGCAAACTTAGGGGCTGTTCCTGCTGAATTGTGTTTAGTACAGGGGAATACCTATGCTGCCATAGTTTTATGGGATCTCTCTGTACAGACTATGAGCAGACTTAGGGGCTGTTCCTGCTGAATTGTGCTTAGTACAGGGGAATACCTATGCTGCCATAGTTTTATGGGTTCTCTCTGTACAGACTATGAGCAAATTTAGGGGCTGTTCCTGCTGAATTGTGCTTAGTACAGAGGAATACCTATGCTGCCATAGTTTTATGGTATCTCTCTGTACAGACTATGAGCAAACTTAGGGACTGTTCCTGCTAAATTGTGCTTAGTACAGGGGAATATCTATGCTGCCATAGTTTTATGGGATCTCTCTGTACAGACTATGAGCAAAGTTTGGGGCTGTTCCTGCCGATTTGTGCTTAGTACAGGGAAATACCTATGCTGCCATAATTCTCTCTTTAATAGGGTGTGTGTGCTGATAATATGCCTGCATTGTCCCATATTCCATTGTCCAGACCATTACTGTTACTGGCAGACAGAGTCAGACTGGGGTACCTGTGTACCCCACTCAAAGACCCAGCTATCACTGCTTCCCACTCCTGCTACTCGCCAGCTGTAACTTTACTGTCAATTACTCTGCACCTCTAGGGGAAAATATAAATATGACCTTGTATGCCACAGTTGAACACATAGCCGTCTTTATTTTTGCTGAATATTTTTAATATACTGTATTATGTGCTGGTGGCTAGCTTGCAGGCAGTTGGCAGGGCCCAGGATCAGGGAAAAATCCCAGTCTCCTGGTGGGCCAGTCTGTCCCTGCTGCACATAGAAGCTGAAACTAAGTTGACCATGCATTATTATTTTGTAGGTATGACTATAGTGCAACATCTTTATATTTGAAACACAAATATAAAAGGCTGATATCGGCATAATATTCTTGCAGTTGACCAATTCATTAGCGGGGTGGTTCACCTTTAAGTTAATTTTTAGCATGTAATTGAATGGCTAATTCTAAGCAACCTTTCAACTAGCCTTCATTTTTTCTTTTTGCACTCCCCATCTAAAAAACAAATGCTCTGTAAGGCTACAAATCCATTGTTGTTGTTACTTTTTTTATTACTGACAAATTATTATTTGCACCCTAAGAAACCAGATTGCTGAATTTGCAAACTGGAGCCGCTGAATAATAAAATGAATAACTCAAAAACTACAGATAATAAAAAATGAAAACCAATTGCAAATTACTGTACAGGGTCGGACTAGTGAGTGCAGGGCCCAACGGGCTGCCGTCCCAGGGACCCCCTCACCCCCCATGGGCCTCCCCCTGCACCACCCCCACTCCTATGGGGCCCCCGCTGTGCTGCCCGCACCCCCTTACAGAGCTGCCGCCACTTGCCCTACACCCTCCCCTGGAGCTCGTAAATTTAAAGTACCATCAGCGCGTCAGGGAAGGGAGATCAACAACCTGGTGGAGCGCCAGCAAGGATCGGGTCTGGGCAGGGGCCCACCAGGTTTTTTCCCGGTGTCCCACCAGCCCAGTCCGACCCTGTTACTGTATCTTACAATATCAATAACATAAAAGTTGAAAACCCCCTTTAAATTGTATCCTTTCACTATGCTAATGTGCCCAGCCTTTCAGTGCTTTGCTTTGTGGAGTCATTTTTATTCTTTATGGCCTTTCTTAAAATAGTATGGGAATCTCACAAACCTTGGAAGAAAATGTGTCTTGAATTTAGTCTGAAAGCTCCTGGCAATAATGACGAGCAGCAGCACCAGAAGAACAGTGCTAGCCGTGAAGGCCACTATCTTCCACGTCGTGAGCAGAGTATCTTCTGTGTTCGGCCATGATGCCTCTGTTTAGAAATAAGAAACGTATTGGAAAGAAGGGCGACTGTACATCATCAGGGAGCATATTGTGCCAAAGCATAGGGAGAAGTACTAGTGACACAATAACAGCAGCCAGAGCTTTCACTGCTTGTGTTTAGCGTAAAAGTCCAAATCCCATGATAGAGTGCAAGCTCTTTTATTTCATGGTATAAGATAGAAAAGCTCATCAGTTCTTGCTGGTGCCTTTTTTTTACCACTGAGAATGCTGTGCTCCCAGGTTGTACTCTCCTAGTGTATGTATAAAGACAAACTGCCAATGCTATTAGTAGGGTGGCCACCTGTTCGGTTTTCATCCGGACAGCTCGGTATTTGAAAACTGCCTGTCTAGATTTTCAAAATTAGGAAATCTGGACAGGACATTGAAGTTAATGGCGTGATGTTCAGCCAATTGTTAATGTCACCGCACCACCCCCTGTTCAGAGTTGATCTACTGAACAAGGGGTTGGTGGCAACCAGGTCCGGACTGAGAAATAAAACAGGCCCTGGCATTTCAGGTACACAGAGGCCCAAACAGCCCCCACCAGCCCACTAAATACTGACTTTCTATGGCACCTTTGCCAGAACCCACAGGTTGCCAGTCTGGGCCTGGTGGCAACTCTTCTCAATACTGGTTTTGCTTCCAATAATATATTATATATAATATATATATTATAATAATATTATCGAGAAAAAGGAAAAAACATTTAATAATTTCAATTAGTTGGATAAAATGGAGTCTATGGGAGATGACCTTTCTGTAATATGGGGCTTACTGGATAACGGGTTACTGGATAATGGATCTTATACCTGTAATACAGATGGTGACGGGTCAGTGGCTTCAGCGATAAATGACTAATAAAAGAGTTTTGTAGAAATAAACCGAAAAGAGCCCCCCCTCCCCCCATTCTTTTTTAAAATTCACTTTTTTTCCTCTATTTCTATAGTTTCCTTCCTATCTAGTATGACCTCTATCAAAAACATATATTGGAGAAATTAAAGTGAGAATGTTATTACATTGTTAAAACGGTAAATAAAAAGTTGAAAAAAAACGAGTTTTAAAGTAATTAAAATATAATGTACTGTTATTATTTACTGGTAAAAGCTGCGTGTTTGCTTCAGAAAGACTACTACAGTTTATATAAACAGTAGTAGTAGTAGTAGTATAAATGGTAGCCATGGGGGCAGCCATTCAAGCACAGGATACACAGTAGATAACCGATAAGTACTACTATAGTTTACACATGGCTACACAGCAGCTTGTTTATATAAACTAAAGTAGTACTTATCTGTTATCTACTGTGTATCTTGTGCTTGAATGGCTGCCCCCATGGCTATATAGCAGCTTGTTTATATAAACTAAAGTAGTAGTTATCTGTTATCTACTGTGTATCCTGTGCTTGAATGGCTGCCCCCATGGCTATACAGCAGCTTATTTATATAAACTATAGTAGTAATTATCTGTTATCTACTGTGTATCCTGTGCTTGAATGGCTGCCCCCATTGCTACACAGCAGATTGTTTATATAAACTATAGTAGTACTTATCTGTTATCTACTGTGTATCCTGTGCTTGAATGGCTGCCCCCTTGGCTACACAGTAGCTTGTTTATATAAACTATAGTAGTACTTATCTGTTATCTACTGTGTATCCTGTGCTTGAATGGCTGCCCCCATGGCTACACAGCAGATTGTTTATATAAACTATAGTAGTAGTTATCTGTTATCTACTGTGTATCCTGTGCTTGAATGGCTGCCCCCATGGCTACACAGCAGCTTGTTTATATAAACTATAGTAGTGTTTCTGAAGCAAACACAGCAGTTTTACCAGTGCAGGGTAACACTTCATAATATTTTCATTACTTAAATACCCAAATTTTGGGGTTACTATTCTTTTAAAGTGAGACATGTGCACTGTGCAAGCCTTAGCACATTTCTCCCTGCTCTGGGTAAGTCAAAGTAATATGATCACCATGTCACTTCTACTACCGGATAGGAATAAAGTAGGTAAAATTCCATGATAAGCACTAACCTGTCTTGAAACAAATGACTGGGTAAGAAGGGAACCATTCCCCAGACTGGCATGTGAAGTACTTATAATCGTTGGCCAGGGTATATCCCGGATCACAGAAAAATTCGATGACCGTTCCATGGTTGTATCGCTCGCACGGCTGGGGGTGGCAGGTGTAGTCTCCATGGGTCACCATCGGAGGAAGCGGACAGACTAATAGGATTTAATAACAAATATCCCATATAAAGCATTTTTTTAAAACATACCTAAACAGTTTTATTGCAATACTTGCATTGGGGCAAGGATGTCTAATGGAGATCTGACCACAAGAGACACCCCATTTGCATTACAGGGTGACCCTAATGACCCAGCAAGTGACCCTAGTTGAGCAACAAAGAGTAACCATGGCAAAGTTTGCACTTAAGGTTTAGCCACTGGCAAAGACAGTAATGTTTTCCCATGTCCAGTAACCAAAGCAATTTGTGTAACCCACAATGACCGTTCCATTAGTTGCCATTATTATTGTAACTTCACTAAAGCAGTAACAGTTACCACTAATTGGTTGTGATAGGTGTCTGGACTGGGGCAAATGTTGCCAGTGTTAGTGTGGGGGAGCTGAGGGCTGTAGTAACAAGGGTAAAATTTAAAAACCCATGGCGACTAATGAGCAGTTGGCATTTACTGATACCTGGTGGAATTTAACCCTGTAAGCGAAAGATTCGACCGAATACTGAACCGAATCCTAATTTGCATATGCAAATCAGCCTGGCAGAATTATTTGGCCAAATCCAAATACTGCTGAAAAAGGTTGAATCCTGGCTGAATCGCGAACCGAATCCTGGACTTGGTGCATCCCTATAAAAAATACCCCCATGTCCTCTGCTGGATCATTTATGGTTTGATTAGTAGGGTTCTGTTGAATACTAATCCTATTATGAAATTCCTTTATGAATGGTCTCTAATTTCCACTTTCCAATATCTATATATATATAATTTAAATCCCTAAGTAGATTCCTTTGGGAGCAGTCCTAGACTGCAGTTATAATCTGGTTACCCCTGGACAGACAGCATGATGAGCCATTTGGTTTCCACTTGAATATGTCTTAAGTAGAAAGAAGGAAAAAATAAAAGTCTATTTCCGACACAGTTTTTCAATTATCCCCTGCAGCCCAGCCATTATTTCTGTTTACAAAACTGTTCCCATTTACTCATGTTATTGAGTGATGAAGAACGTATACTTTAATTGTACTTCTTCTTTCTTTTATGGAGAAATCTTCTTAGGAGTCACTTAAATAAAAAGACTAGGAATAAAAAAGTGAAAGGACTGTTAAAATATTTATACTTTCTGCTCCATGTTTTCTTTTAAAACTCATCTACATCTTTGTATATAAAATCGTGTCTCTTTAAATATTAAAGAGGCCCGTGCCATTAGCTTGTTTTGTTTCCTGGGAGGAACAGCTTGTTTACTAGACGTGAGCAGAAGCTCAGATGCCTAAACTGTGGCTGCTAATGATGTGCCTGCGTGGGATTCCTCTCCTCAACATAAAACGGCTTCAACTCATAATGGGATCATTTTACACGACATGTGTAATCCAGCCCAACACCCCCAATCCATCGCATAACGCCTCCAAGCCAAGGTGCTTCTCATCTCCTCAATCTGTTGACAGAATACAAGAAATGTTTGTAACAAGCCCTTTTTGTTTTGCCTGTTTCATGCTTGTGCTTATGATCTCATGGACACAGCAGAATAATGTAAAAAAAAAAGAAGGGGATAACAGTTTTGGAATATAGAAATATCAGAGAGTGAGATTCGGTTGCCCATCAGTGGAACTGTAATGTTCCGAATACAAATAATTGAATAGGTTATCTCTGAATGCATTATACGCAGAGTTGCTACAAAATAAATATAGGGAATATTATTATTATTAAAGAATAAGGCCAGAAATGCTGAACTTACTGTACCAGCCCAGGTTCAGCAGCCCTATAACAGTAATGAGCCAGGCCTTCAATGTTGTCCCCAGCAGCCCCCATCTTGGATCTTGTTAGATAATCTTTTGTGTGTCAGTGGCTGTAACGCAGGGTGTCCCAAACTCAGAACAGACTCCAAGGGCCCAGTCGTGACTCACCTGTCCGCCTATAACAGCCGCCTTTTGCTTTGGATGGAGCCCTCCGCTACTCAAATGCCACCAAATCTTATTGTGAGAGAACCAAGGAGAGAGTTCTAAAGCATTCAAGGGAACCAAGCGTGGTGTTGTAGAATGGGAAACAAGAAGCCTAGTGAAAAGCCAGGCCGGGTCAGTAATAATTAGTCAATGCGGTACAGATACATGAGACGTAGGTAGGGTTTCCACCTTTTCTAAAAAAAAAATACTGGCCTTCCTATATATTTATCTATTTTCCCTATTAATAACATTGGGATCTACCATCATTTTTACTGGCCAGATGGCAACCCTATAATCAGGACAGGCAGCAAGTTAGGCAAGCAGGGTCAGGAACAGATCAAGAACACAGAGAAAATCGCACCCAGGAACTAAGAAATAGACCTAACGTTGGGCAATGAACAAAAGGCGCCTGCGCCTTTAAATATTTAAATCTTGTGCCAAAGAGCTATGTCGTCATCCACGCCACCGATCAAACCTGGAAGCGAGCAGCATGGCTTTTTCCCCTCAGAAGGTGCACAGTTGCGCAAGAAGGACACGTCGGGCGTCCCCACCGTGGGTGCGATGGGCATCCCCGTGGCACCCCCACTAGACCACCAGGGTGAGTCCTCACAGTGGCACTGAACATGCTTAGTGGGCTCTTGGCTGCCAAGGAGCTACGTTTAGGGGTCGGGGGAAATCATCAAGGGTTCATCTGTCATAGAAGCTGAGGCTACAGGGCTGATTATGAATCTATTCTGATGTAGACTTCACTGATTTCTATGCTGCCATAATTATTTAGCCTTGTATTGTGACTGTTATATGGCATAAATACTGTATATTTTGAGTGGGTTCCTCAGGGAAGAGACAACAGCCCAGAGCATGGGCTGAGAATCAGCAGAGAATGAGTTACTGGCCATCTTCAGAGGCACAGATCTTCCCTGCTAAAGGGCTGTCGTTTTTTAAGGTCAATATAACCGCAGAAACAGACTTGACACCCCTTCCATGGTTACTGGTGGGGTTCAGAGCCCAACAACGCATTCAAGAGACAATACACATACCTATGTTTAAATTCCCCTTGACATATTCACTAAACAGCGGATTTAACAGAGAATCATATTATATACTCCTCTCCCAATTTCTCTACAGAACCATTAAGGTGCAATAACACAAACTATACATAGTAAAAGAATATGCAGAATGTATTTTCAGCACAAACCTACATTATGGGCTCATATAGAACAAAGGTGTATAGTTCCCACTGCTGTATTATAGCACCAACATAGGGATGCACCGAATCTACTATTTTGGATTCGTTCGAACCCCTGAATCCTTCGCGAAAGCTTCAGCTCAATACCAAACGGAATCCTAATTTGCATATGCAAATTAGGGGTGGGAAGGGGAAACCCTTTTTTACTTCCTTGTTTTATGACAAAAAGTCATGCAATTTCACTCCCCGATGGGCAGCGCAGAAAACACACGTTTGTCTCTGGCCTTTGTTTTAGTGTTTATGACTACAAGCTGGTACATGAATGGCAATATCGGCTGTGTGCGTCTGGTTGTAAAAATGATAGCTGGCAGCAGTAACTAAATTGATTAGCATCTCTTTTCTGCGGATTTGCATGCATTTGCACGTTGATTGGTCCTGAATTGATCCAATTTATATTCAAATGTGCATGAACTGGATTTCTGCTGATTCATTCAAATGAGGAATAGTATTGGTGTTTCTGTGTCAGCCTCTCTGCAGGAAGTTATAGATTTTATATAGACTTATACAGACTATTCCTTTAACATCGGAACTATGAAATAATTGTAAAATATACAGCATCATTATATAAACATGAGTGTACAGGCATTCCTGTATATTCAGAACAGCTCCAAAAATACGCAGCTCTCCTGATAGTTAGGCATATTCCACTATTGGTGGGTGCTTGTTTTGTGTGTCTCCTTTCTTTGTTAAATAAAAATCAATCAGCAAAATTGTTAAAGAGAAAATTCATTACAGCTCACAGATAAAAATATATTATTATTGGGTACATTCTGGGGAAGCTTGGCATTACTTTATATTTATAATAGTTAAAAGGCAGATTGGTTCGCAAAGTGAATATATTTGCCATGTGCATGGTTATATTTATAACCAAAACAGTACAAAAAGAAAAAAAGAAAAACAGGCCGCTTCAAACTCACCCCCTGTAGCTCCATTCTTTAGTTGTAATGATCCGGGTGCTCTGCCATCAGCCTCCCCACTGAAATGCTAATTGCTCAAAGGATGAAAAGGCGGCACTCCGGTAAAATAAAAAGGTGGTATTTATTCCAACAGGGTCACTGACCAACATCATCTGACTCGTTTCGGGAGTTACTCCATTAATCATATGGGAGTTACTCACGAAACGCATCAGGTGATGTTGGTCAGTGACCTGTTAGAATAAATACCACCTTTTTATTTTACCAGTTATATTTATAAAGCTGAATAAGTGTGGTGCAAACAGAATAGCAAATTTTTTTTTCACAATGCTAATGTCTATAAGAGCTTTTTAAATATGTCAAAAATCACAAATTGCGAATATTGATGCGCACACTCTGCGAATGAATTACGCCACAACTTTAGTGGCAGGTAAAATATTCGCAAAACAGTTTTGCAAAGTGTGAATTTAAGTTACTGTCAATGCTATTTTCGTGCACAACAACCTGGCACATTGGGTGCACTCGTGGAAACTCCCGTCTCATGTGTGCGCCATTTGCGAAAATTTATTTGCAAAAAAATGGAAAGATGGGCAGGGTACAATAATTGGGCGCAAGTGGTTCTTATAACTTAACCAGACTATTAGAAAGGAGCATCCACACTGGAGTTTACATACAGAGAAAAGAGAATCGTACAGCAACAGTGGATATGCATATACTTACAGCATCAGTCCCCGCAGGTAAGAAAACATGTATAACAGCGAGTGCTCGGGGTTCACCCAGCTATCAACCTCTTCCCTAAGTGGAACCTGAGGGGAACCTCACATCCCTAGGTCTGTACACTTAGTCCCTACTTCTGGGCAATTGGTACCCGGGATCATAATCCCGCTCACAATCCTAGGTGGAGCTTCAAACTGCTTGGATAAATAGCCTGTCACTCCTAGAGTGACCTCTTAAGGTGAGTAGCCCATCCTTACTAGACCTGACCTGTCTAGGTTCCATTGGAGCTCTGCCTGCCTGCTCAGGCCAGAGCTAGTACACAATGGACCCTGAGCACATGGATGCCCGGGACTTTATACTTTAGCACAGTGCCATCTACTGGGAACTGTGAGAACACCAAAGGGGCATAGTTTTAAGCAGGATAAGGAAACAGGTCCCCCTCCTAAATGTATTTATGGACCCAGTAAAGCATCTATAGGGGACTGGCTGCTAAATAATACTGGGAGACTAATTTACCAGTCCTCTACATTAGCTAACTGTAGATCTTAAGTTCCCAATAGCTTTGGATATTATGTTTGTTCAAAAAGTCATCCAAGCCCCTCTTAAAGTCATTAACAGAATCAGCCCTCACAACATCACACGGCAGAGCATTTTCCAAACTCACTATCCTCACTGTAAAGAATCACCTACGTTGCTTAATTAACAAGTATGAGTGTCTGCCCTGTTGAGTTTCGCACAGAATGGAACTTTAAAGCATGCCTTGACCACCTTCAGACAGACCGAACCAAGGATGCAGAGAAGAAAGCACCTTCATTCAACCTTGTCCTCCAAGACTTTACATTCATTTGCTTTATATGATTCTGGGCACGCCAAGAATAATCTGTCTGGCCCAATGGGGTGTAATAACTAAAGTTACTGGGTCTGTGTCATGCAAGGTGAAGATAGCCATGATTGGTATCCTCGTATTGATCGTAATCTGTATAATAAAAGTCATTTTCAAATTAAACATGAAATCCAATTTCTATTTTTTCTTAAAGCATTCATAGTCGTTGTAAACTCATTTAAAAATCTCAGCTGTCAATCAAATATTGTCGGCCCCTCCTCTATGCCTTAGGCATAGAGGCGGGGCAGACAATTAATTTCACTTTCCATTCTGCACTTCCTAGATGTCACTGCTCTCCCCACATTCCCCCGTTCTCTTTACCATTTAATTATGTAGCCAGGGCATGGGGATGGATATCAGGTCCCCCATTCTGGTGCACAAACAAGATTCTGAGATGATACAAGGCTTGTCTTAATAGCAGGCTCCTGCCTGCTTGTTATAATTATGAATTCCCAGACTGAAGGAAACAAGATTCAAATAATTTATATTGTGTAAGTAAAATTCATAGTACTTGACTAATGTGATAAAATAGGATTTTGAAAAATTTTTTGGGTGATGGGTCCCCTTTAATACATGTTCTATGTCTAGAACTTCTGTCTATGGATCATTCTTTCTCCTACATAGTAGTGTATGTAATTAGCTCAGTGTTGGTGCAAAAATAAAACACCCAGTGGACCCAACAAATATGCACTACTTTCATGGAAAATATAAATGAAAGGAGTTGGAAAATGAATTCAACACATTATACCAACACAACACAAAGCAAGCTGCATGAATTAGAATGAGCCTTTCTGGTGCATTAAACGAGATTGTATGTACTGTATATAATAATCTTCAACTCATTTTTATTCATATCGCCCCTGGTAACCACAATAGGAATACATTAGCTGCTGTACTTAGTTCAGCTGGCAACATTAATATATATATTTTAACAAAAAAAAAAAAAAATAGAGAATGAAATATTTGTAAATATTTATGGAAGATTATAACATCACCAAGTAACAAGCTGTGAGAAGAGAAGACACGGGAAGGTTGAAGGCAGATATTATATCAGCGAGGTTGAAAGCTCATGTAGCTGGGAGCAGCAATTGTTGTCACCCTTCAGATGCAATTACATGTCGCCGTGCTCAGGGCTCCCTATTTATATGGAAATGACACCAACTAAACAGGCTTTATGTACAATAAAAGAACGTGAGCATTACAGTAAGTGTTTTGTAGAGGGAAAGGTGCGTCTGAGTTAAGCTGAAAGAATTCCTCAAGGCAAAGCACAAATCCGGTCAATAAAATATTAGGGAATTTCCGATTGATTCATGCGGCTTTTGTGTTCACGCAGCTCAGGATTTTTTCAAGAATACATTTCAGAGTAACTGCATTATTGGAACACAATCAAGTCAATCCCTAGATCTAACTGTACCCCAGGGAAAAGTTATTGGGGAAAAGACAGATAAAGGGCAACAAAATGTTATTTTCTCCTCTGTATATATTAATGGAATTCCCAGGCAGAGTGTGGCCAAACCTAGAAATGACTGAAATTGCCACTTGCTGATCCGCTTCAGTAGCCTTTGAGCCAAACTCTACAAGGGGCTATACATGGTATGACTTATTGGATGCAACGACAGGCCTGGTCAACCAATATCAGGCTGAAAATCATAGAGATAGCCAGTGACATAACTAGATGTTACTGGGTGCAACAGCAAATTTAATTTAGGGCTCTAATTATTAGTATGTTGACTAATTGAAATTGCTCATTAATTAAGACCTTACTGGGATAGCAATTGGGCAGATCTGATTTTGCTGTCTGATGAGGACCATGCTGCCATGTTGATGTAATCCACTTCTGAATGACCTGTAGGCCCCTATGTGAACTCTGATTTTTGGAGCCTGACCGTCAGTCAGATCAGCCCAATATGATCCAGATCAGGCAACCTCACCAAACAAATGGATATGGCAGTTTATGCTTAGCCACCTGGGGGTCACGCTATCAATCAGTAATCTTTGTTAACACACTCTCTTTATTAATTCAATTGAGTCAAATGTCTTTTGAGTCAAATGCACCCAATTGAGTCAAATGCACCCTGCTTACTAGATATGAATACCAGCATAGCTTATAGGGGTAATGTAATGATGTGCTGATGGGTCACCTATCAACCAATCAGTAGTAGTTAATGGTCAGCTGTTTGAAAACAACCAAATTGGCTGCTATGGGCTACTAGAGCTGTAGCAAATATTATATAATGTAGAATATTGTATTATGCCTTCAAATCAAGAAGTGTGCTAGAACATTCGGATATCATCCAGTGGCGGGAGAAACCTCAAGCAGTGGCTGGATTAGAACACTCTGACTAGTGGCAGAACACAGGGAAAGGGTCAGAAAGTCTGCGACTCAAGAGGTGGGCTGGACTAGAACACTCTGATGGAAGCTTATAGAAAAAGGAGTTTAAAATCAGAATTAGAAAAGCTATACGGGTGCAAAATCGCAGATACTCTCTTGATTACATTTGGACAGGCAAAGCAGTAACACAGGTGCAATATGTCTGTGGCTTTGGGGAAACATGTACATTCTGCTTGTATGGCTCAACAATAAACCATTTTATCTGCAGTAATTATCTTCATCTGCCCCCTCCTGTTATCACATATGTTTGTTGGCCGTGTACCCACAAAGAGCGAGTCACTAGCACAGGAGAAATAGGGGAGCCAGAAACACATCCTACTGCCTTTGCTGAGGGGGAAGAAAATATATCAGGAAAGACGCATTGACATTTAGATATCTGATCCATACATAGCCGTCAAAATTATTCAATGTTTTAACCCTGGAAAATATGGCCACTGCCTGTTCAATCTGAAGACAAAGTGAAGATGTACAACCTTGCCCCCCACACATTCTGAAATATATAGGATTATTGCCATTTACAGCCCATTGTTCTGTTTGCTACTGGTCAACCTATCTTTTCCAACCTGTCTATAAACATACGGATCTTTGGAGCAAAACGCCTTGCGAATTATAGTCTTAATAAAGTATTGATTGTTGTGCCTTTCCGGAAGCAGAGGAGGCCCAGAGGACAAACATGCGCTAGAGGGACCCTAGAATTGTGCATGGGCTCGTACAAGAGCAAGGAGACTGCAGGGATCGGTTGTACTGTGTAATTGTGTTTGCACGGCTTCTATTCAATGTGATTGCTATAATTACACAGAATATTCCCCCCCCCCTCAAAGCTGCCCCAGCCCCAGCCCAGCCCAAACACATTTTTTAATTAAAAGACAAGAAAAGTTAAACTAAAGAAGAGGCTAGAAATGTTGTATGTAATGTTTTTGGCTTCTGTACCAGCCCGACGCAACCACAGCCCTTTAGCAGTAAAGATCTGTGTCTCCAAAGATGCCCCAGTAGCTCCCCATGTTCTTTTCGGCTGATTCACTGCACATGCTCTGTGCAGCCGTCACTTACTGAGCTTAGGGACCCACTCACAATATATTATATTATAATTAGCATCAAAATTTAATAATCAGCCCTGTAGCATCAGCTTATATTACAGGACAACCTCATTTTCTGTTGGATAATTAGTGACGACCCCTAAGCTTAACTTCTCAACAGCTGCTCAGAGCCCACTGAGCATGTGAGTGTCACAGACACTTTCCAAGATGGTGACCCCCTGTGACAAGTCTGAAGTCCTGGATCATTGCTGCTATTGACAAGCTGAAACTTTAGCCTCGTGCAATAAGTTCACTATATAAAACATGGCATTTTTAGCCCTATTCATTTCTAGGGTTTAGTTCTCCTTTAAAGTATATCGGAGACAGATTTCTTTTTCATTAAAGAAAGTACAAATGGAATTTTATTTTTTCGGCCTTACATCCCCTTTAGGTAGACTTCCCAAGCACAAAAATCACCCTCAGCACTGCAGCAGAATTGTGTCCTCTTTATGTACAGTATTGAACTGTGCAAATTGATAGCAAATGATATCCACCTGGGCTTGGAGCAAGAGAAGAGTAAAACCTAACCCAGAAATATGAATATAACCCACACAAATTAAAAATACATTGCTCTGAATGTATAAATACTGTATATACTTAGGTGCTTTGCAAAAACATAGGATACTCACTTTGTGAATAGCATTTAAATAGACACTGAATGAGTGAATAAATCATAGAGTACCTTCCACATCAAGGCACCGGGGAGGTTCCGCCGACCAGATGAGATTGTACATGCACTCGATGTACTCGGCCCCTTCCAGCTTGTAGCCAGGGAAACACTGGTAATAGACCACTCGGCCCACCGGGAAGGAGAAATCGAACTCTGAAATGTTAATGTAACTGTGAGGCAGAACCAGGGGTCTCAGGCAGCCTGCAAATAACAAACAGGCAGCATTAGCAATGGTAATTCCATCCTGAACTAATGGATCAAGTCAAGTGTAAAAGTATTTATTTATTGTAATAAGTGTTCTGTCTATAAACTGACCTGCACTGAATGGGATGAACATCCCTAGTGTACAAGAGAAGTTACTGAACACTTGTAATACAATATAATATGTATTTTCCCCTTTTATCTGCGTCCTGGCAAGGATGTTTGGACAAGTGGGCACAGGGCACTTGTCCTTGGCTTCCCTCGTTAGTGGTTGGTATTTGTTCAGTTCCTTTTAGGCTCTGCTATGTAATGAATGTATTTACTAGAATACAGGCATGGAATCCATTATCTGGAAAGCTGTTATATGGAATTACAGGAAAATCTATTTTAATCAAATAATTCAAATTTGTAAAAATGATTTCCTTTTTCTATGTTATAACAAAACAGTCGTTTTTACTTAATCCTAACTAAGATATAATTAATCCTTATTGGAGGCCAAATAATCCTATTGGATTGTTTAAACAACTTTTTAGTCAAGAGCCAAGGTATGGAGATCCAAATTACAGAAATACCCCTTATCTGGAAACCCCCAGGTCCCTAAAATTCTATATAACAGGTCCCATACCTGTACAGTATATGACAACAAACTCTTTCTTACAGGTACCAGTGTGTGTGTGTGTATGGGTGTTGTATTATTATCCAATGAGACAGCTGCCCTTATATGTTTCACTCCTGGTGCTACTTATGTAATAGGATTTGACTTGGTACACCTTGACACATGGCAAGATTATCCCACGTTCCATCATCCTGACATATTGAAGCCATGTTGTCCAAGTCGGGGTAACGAGTCTGGAATCCATCGCGGCAGCTCATTATCAGCTTGTCTCCCGTCTTGTAGGTCTTGTTAAGAATATCAGCGTCTTCAATGTAGGGAGCAAGGCAATCTGTGACTTGATACGGAAATAGGACACATTCTTCTGTTAATGTCATTACTATTCATACATAACATTCCAATTTATTTGAATTTTAGACAAACTCTAGCATGTTGTACCATTCATAGATGGAAATATAAACCAGTGAAAATTCTTTGTAGTAGATATACTAAATAATGTACCCCTATTGTAAAATATAAGGATATTATAAGTCACCACAGAGTTCCATGACTGAGCACTTTTAAACAGGTCTGTCATGGCCGGCATCCAATACCAGAACAAGTGCCAAGCACCCTGGTCTTGGCTCGGCTTCACCAGTAGTGTGACCACCGTTGGGCTTCGGGAGGAGCCCTCAGCTTACTTGGGTGCCACCTGGACTTAACGAGGGGTGCAAGGCGAGATGTTCTGGCTGGCAAAGGGGCACGGCTGGTAGCAGAGTCTTTTTGGACCGAAAGTCACGGTACAAAGGATTAAGCAGAATTGTAGTCAGGCAGGCAGGGTCGAGGCAGGCAGATAGCAAGGATCGTCAAACAGGCAAAAGGGTCAAAACCGGGTGATCAATCAAGGGGTTAAACAGAAGAGTAGTCGTAAGCAGACCGGCGCCTGCAGGGAAGCAGGTCGGCATGGCGGGCGTCCCCCCACTAGATTACCAGGGTAAGATTTTCTAACAAGGTCATGGGGGGAGTTATACAGGGAACTCTGAGTATCACTCATGTATTATAAGGGATAATGTACCCCCTACTGTAAATGATAAGGATATTAGAAGTCAATGCGTGGTTCTTTGACCAGATAAAGGCACAAGGCTGCAGGCTGAGTTATACAGGGAACTCTGAGTATCACATTATCCCTTATTATAATAATAAGGGATAATGTACCTCCTACTGTAAATTATAAGGATATTAGAAGTCACCGAGGGGTTGTTTTGTGACCATATAAAGGCACAAGGCTGCAGGCTGAGTTATACAGGGAACTCTGAGTATCACTCGTGTATTATAAGGGATAATGTACCCCCTACTGTAAATGATAAGGATATTAGAAGTCAATGAGGGGTTCTGTGACCATATAAAGGCACAAGGCTACAGGCTGAGTTATACAGTTATATTATATTATACTTCATATATTATATTATATTAACTTTATTTCGTTAGAAGTATCCAACATAATGATAAAACTTATTCACACCGGTTGTTCTGTGCAGGAAGCCTTATTTACCTGCATTTTGTGCATTATATGTATGTATATTTTATTTATATAGCGCTACTTATGTACTCAGCACTGTACAGTAGAACAATAAAGGAATAGAACAGGGGTCATTACAATAATAAATGCAATTAAATACAAAGTACAGTTACATTAAAGATTAAGAGTTAAGTATTAAAGAAAGAAGAAGGAGGTCCCTGCCCCCTGGAGCTTACAAAAGTCAGAATTGAATTGTTATCTTTGAAGTCGAAGTCAGGAGCATAAGAGGGAGATGGTCAGAGTATGTATGTGTATTTTTATTTGTAAAGCGCTCCTTGAGGGCAAAGCACTGTACAACAAAACAATAAATTAGTAGTAACAAACAAGGGGTCATTGGAATAAAAAGTAACAATAAGTGCATTATTAGAATACAATTCACATAAATATAAAATATAATTTCAATGCAAGCACTGCGTATCTTGACAGCGCTATATAAATAAATGATGATGATGATGCAGATTAAGTGCTCAGTGACAAGGAAACAAAAGGCTAGAGGACCCTACCCCGTAGGGCTTACAGTCTAAATGGGAGGGTAACATACAGACACAATTCAGAGTGTGACCAACATGCACCCAAAATATCAAACCTGCCAGTGCCAACCTGAACGTTGTTTGCTCACATTTACAGCTACAGCGAAACCCAGAGATAAAAATGTAATTGCAGAATTGGTACAGAAATCATGGATTCATTTGCTTTCTCCTTAAAAGCAAAAGAGAAAATAAATCCCCAACAGATTTTCTAAGCGCATTACCGGGAAAATAATTTTCTCTTTTTATTTGCCAACATTGGAAGATGTCGTTAGGAAAATGACTCAGAAGTTTGTCGGTTTAATAGCTGGGCCATTACTGTACCCACTCCCACCCACTCACCCGCCAGAAGTAATTGTGCCACAGCGTATTCAGGCAAATAAACTTATATAGGAACATCTGAAAGTGAAATGATCAAAATGAGCTTTTTGTATTACTGGGAAACCTAAGAACAACTGACTTTCCCAAGCAGAGAGTAAATGACGACTGCGCAACTAATCAGATGATTGCTTCACATTTATAAAATAAACTTTTTTTCTATTTTGTTATTTAATTTGTGGTTGTGATGGAGCGTCTGGAGGCTGCAAGACCATATTGAACTGAGGTTTCTGCCTTATATTACCTGCATTTAATATGCCTCAATAAAGATTGATTTTGGAAGCCCTCCCTTGTTATTGCGGCTGCTTGTGTGGACACGCTCTCTCCGTTCCCATTGGCAGCTGATGATATTTTGTACAGAGTTCCCTATATTGTAATATACACATCTCAATGTACTGCAGCCCCTTTATAACCCCTCAAAGCTGAGACCCTCTTCCCAGAATTCTGCTCCTGGTTACATTACCCACATGCCCAATGTAACATTCAGTTTCCTGAATTGCCCCAGTGATCCAGCTAATGAATGAGAAGGAACAAAGTAAGGTACTAGTGAGTAGGTCAAAGTCAGCATTACACACTAAGACATATGATCGATACTGATATTGGGCTGTAACACAGTACAGAATGGAAATAGCTTATTCCAATCAGGAACTGAAAGCAATGATCAATTATTTATAACGTGTTAATTGGATTCTGTGAGGTGGGGGTCATACAATCAGTGGTGGGGCCCTGGCAGGGTAAAAAGAGTGTATATGTTAGGCTTATGCGTTTATGACTTCGAGAAAGAAAGAGAAAGAAAGAAAGAAAGAAAGAAAGAAAGAAAGAAAGAAAGAAAGAAAGAAAGAAAGAAAGAAAGAAAGAAAGAAAGAAAAAGAAAGAAAGTCTAGGAAGGAAGGAAGGGAGGGAAAGGTAAGGATGAATATGCTTATGTGTTTGCTATTTTGGGCTAGGCAGAACAAATTGAGTTTATGTCCAGCTAGTGCTTAGAGCATGGGTTACATGATACTCAAACACTTCAGGCTAGGACCTCCGCTAAGTGGAAGATTTCAGGTGTGGTGTAGTATAACTACAACTCCCACAGGCTACTGTGCAATAAAACAGGAAAAGAATGGGCGCCAGGAGGTTCTTGCAGTCAAACAGAATAAACTTTATTTGTCAGAGACAAATGATCCACAGGGTACTTACATCAGTACAGAGGCATTTGCAGAATATATGGCACACGCAACTCACTCCGAGCTGGCTGACTCACAAAGAGCTTCAGATGTAGATGCAGGTGCATTCCCTGAGGAAGTAGTCAAGGCAGTACATCTTCCCTTCACCCAGCACCCTGAGTGGTTAGGGAGGAGAACCTAAAGCCTGACATGCTATCCCCAGTGTCCCTTCACTGTAGGCAAATCTTACAGCCTGGGAAGCTACTCCCTGCTACACCTCCTTCATGGAGCACAAAGCTGCTCTTTCTATCTTCCCTCACTGTCTTACTCTCCTACAGAGTCCTTAACAATTATATTCCTGCCACTCACTAGCCTCATTCACAGGGTCCCTGCTCCCCGACTGCCACACTAGAGGTTCAGGCCCCTTTAGGGCAAAAGGAAGGAAGGACGGAAGGAAGGAAGAAAGAAAGAAAGACAGACAGAAAGAGAGAAAGAAAAAGAAAGAAGGAAGGAGAAAAAGAAAGAAAGAATGAAGAAAGAAAGAAAGAAAGAGAGAAAGAAAGAAAGAATGAGATAGAGAGAAAGAAGAAAGAAAGAATATGCTTATGTGTTTATAGATATAAAGGAAGAAAAAGAAAGAAAGAAAGAAAACAAACATCATTCTGCCGTCACTAACTTGCATCTGCATTGCATTGGTGAGTTGCATACATGTTGTAGGGTACGCTGATTAACAGGCACATGCAGTGAATGTAGAATGCCAGCGACACTGCTGCATTGTGGGTAAAGAAATTTTGCATGTTGCACAGAGCACTGTGTTGGTAAATGAGTCTTTACTGTCAATTTATTTTCCAAACTGTCACTAACTGCCTAACTTAGTGATTTTACCTAAGCACTCTGACATGGCCAGTATGACCAAATTACCCCAAATGTAAATTAGAATCTATTCAGTATTTAGCAGATTTCAACTGGAACTGCAAGTAAATCCAGCCGAATATATCATTTGAGTGTGTGGATAAATATTGGCTATTCTGACTTTCAGTGTGAATAATAAAAGTGTCCAATGAGTGGGCTCTGTGACCAGTGTGAGTTGTCTGTGGTGCTTTGCTGAGCTGGACACATGCTGCTCTAACCTGGTCATCTCTGTAACAAATTTCATCTCATTTACAAATTCAAGTGTAACAGCAACGCACTACACTGAGGATGCATTGAGGCTATTCATAAAGGTACTTGCATCAACAATATATATTCTCCTTAGAAATGTGCAATAAGCAGACACTAAGGCGCAAATTCACTAAGCGCCGAACGCTAGCGTTAATTCGCTAGCATTTGGCATTTATCGTTACTGCGCAAATTCACTAACGAACGCTGGCGTAGTTTCGCTAGTGTTACTTCGCACCCTTACGCCTGGCGAAGTTTCACTAGCGACGTAACTACGCAAATTCACTAACGCGCGCAGTGTACTGAACGCTACCTTTTACGCTAGACTTCCTTCGTCACCTCAGACCAGGCGAAGCGCAATAGAGTAGATAGGGATTGCTTCAAAAAAAGTCAAAAAATGTTCTAAGTCCCAAAAAACGCTGGCGTGTTTTCTACATGATGGGTGATAGGCTGAAAAAGATCGAAATTTTTTTTGGGGCTCCCCTCCTTCCCTCCTACATTTCCTGACTCATGGCAACTTACCTAGACAGTGGGCACATGTGTAGGGCAAAATAAAATTTTTATTTGATGTTTTGAAGTTTTTCTTGGCATTTGTAGTGCTGATACGTATTCCTCCATTGAAATTTGAATTTCGCGCCGTATGCAAATTAGCCTTCGCTAGCGTAACTTCGATTTACATAGCGAATCAACGCTAGCGCAACTTCGCAATCTTACGCTACCCCTGTGCGCAACTTCGGATTTTAGAGAATTTGTGGAGCGCTGGCGAAACTACGCCTGGTGAAGTGCGGCGAAGTGCGGAGAAGTTGCACCTGGCGAAACTACAAATGTTAGTGAATTTGCCCCTAAGTATCTGCACACTAGAGCTAACAGGAGGACCCTGATGTCACTACTGCCAATAACACTTTGCACTTGAATTTAGCACATTACACAATGTTCAGAAATTAGTTCTAATAAATGCACAGAAGCAAATTCACCATGCCTCGTTTGCAAGTGCACGTACAGTAAAATGGATGCAAATGCTGCACATTTCACTTTACTCTTTGCACTTTTATATAGATGATGAACTGTGCACAAACGCACCTTTTTATTACATGAACATCCTAAATATGATGGTAATTCCATGGTTCTGACACCGGGTTTCATAAACCTCAGCAACAGACTTGTGCCAAAAGAATTTTATGCTATTTTTGTTTTAAGCTCTGCCACAATTACACTGGAATTTCAGGGAAAATGCTGCATGGGTAAAGGACATCAAGAGATGCACTTTAATACTAGACCAAAGAAGAGTGCCAGTGGCAGGAATATGGTACATGTAACGGATCCGTTATCCGGAAACCCATTATTCAGAAAGCCTTGAATTACAGAAAAGCCGTCTCTCAATGACTCCATTTTATCCAAATATTCCAAGTTTTTGAAAACTATTTCCTTTTTCTCTGTAATAATAAAACAGCACATTGTACTTGATCCAAACTAAAGCTGGCCATAGACGCACAGATCCTATCGTACGAATCGATGATTCGTATGATTTTCGGATCGTGTGTGGAGAGTGTCGACATCTTTCGTCTGGCGGAGATCAGTCGTTTGGTCGATCGGACAGGTTTGATTTTGACCCGACCGATCCCACCGGAGCCCATTGTACATCGTAATCGGATCGTTCGGCCATACGGCCGAACATTCAGATTACCCCCGATATAGCTATGCTCGTTAATGGCATATCAGGGAAAGATCTGCTCGTTTGGTGATGTCACAAAACGAGCGGATCTTTGCGTCTATGGCCACCTTAAGATATAATTAATCCGTATTGGAAGCAAAACCAGCCTTTTGGGTTTATTTAATGTTTCAAATTATGTTCTAATAGACTTAAGGTATGAAAATCCTAATTATGGAAAAGATCTGTAATCCAGAAAACCCCAGGTCCCAAGCATTCTGGATAACAGGTCACATACCTGTATCTTGTAACAATATGGCATCTCAGTGGGGTGCATTCATCAGGCAGGTATCTAACAAGTGGTACAGTTTATAGCAGCATGTGCCGTGGGTTGATGAAAGAGCACATTCACCACCCTTCCATAGAAAAATTCTGGGCATTTGGAATTAGAATTGGAATTAAATTCCGGATGGGCAATGACCCAAGGAGATCTGTGTGAGCAGATTTGTTATTAATCATAGCAGGGACATGAATTCAAGGTCAGCGATAAATCATGCCTTTAATTTATCCGGTGTTCTATTAAACTAGAAGTCTCTGATGAATAGAAACTTTAGGCATAATATTAATACATTCATTTTATTTTAGAAAGCCTATAATGCCTGTTTAACCCTTTCACTGTCAAATTATTTGGATTATCTGTACACACCACGGGCCAAGCATAAATTTGTGCACTTTCACCCAATGGAAATACACGTCTCAGTCTGTCCTCTGTGTCTGAGCTGACACTGAGGCCTCTCTTTTAAACAGCATTGGTCTCAATTCCTGGGGGATACAGTCACACAAGCCTTGCTAAGTGGGGGAATACGTCCAATTTTCATGGCAAATGCTTGTATAAACACTTATGAGCACTCAGCACATGGCTTGTAATGTAATCAGAATACTGTACATTTCACATCCCTAAAACATTGACAGACGGGGGTACAGGCTGAACTTGGGGGACAGTGATCCTCCATATTACTTTCAGTATAAAGGGCACAATCATCAAACATTAAAGCATGTACAAGTCATTTACAAAGGGCTACTGGCAAGCACATGAGTGATTGAGTGCTAAGGGTCTCTAAATTGCACTCTAATAGGCAGTCAGCTTGTTGCTCACTCTCACAGGAAAGTACAAGTAGCAATATGAGATCTGATGCTCATTTTAGGTGCACTTATATTATTATACCCCTTATTTTTCTATTTCATTGCTATTATAAACCACTAAACAGGTTCAAGTTGCAATAATGAGCTCTGTGTAAACAAACTCCTCCCTTGCCTAATCTGCAGCCTTAATAAATATTGCATTTAGGAGGAGCAACTCATGAGAGAGGGATTTATCGTGGACTGGCAATTCATTTTACTAACTACTGCTCCGGCAACAGTGACTAAGCAAGTTGGGAAGTGAAAGTTGCTCCAAATTGTAACTTAGCACAAAAAATAACTAATAATATCTATATTTCATAATTAAACCTATAAGCCTGTCCACGTTAGAAAAAAGGGGTATTCCTCCCCTACATACTGCAAGATGCTTTAGCCGTGAAAATTCAAACAAGTGTTTTTTGTGTGATTTGGTGCAGATTCATTGGAAGAAGGCTGTACCCAGAGGCTGATGGGTTCAGCACCCAAAAGGGATTTCACAGAATGAAATCTGCGCTGCAGCCTATGCAGTGCTATTCTCCCTTACTCACCATTCAAGATCATGACAATGGCTGTCAGACTGTACTGAAATTGAAGAGCACAGGCACAAGCTCTATACATCAGCAGCTTATTAAAGGGCTGGGTGCCTTTTACTGCTGACTTAGATTCATTAAGTGGAAATTGATTAGGAAGTGCAGAGTGCACTGCTGGGCACGACCTGAAATCAGGAGAAATAGAGAGGGCCGACTCCACTCACACAACTAATCAGCCCAGAGCAAGGTCAGTCTTTCTCGATGGCTGTGAAGTTACAGATGGGTGAAGCGCAAGTATATTCATTCCCTGGGTGTTATAGGGTAATAAATACAATGAGCAGACTTCCAGCTTGATGGGGCTAAGTAAATACTTAGATGAAGTTCCTAGTGTCGGTATCCAATACAATGACCCCCAAAATACTTATCTATATCTAAAGCCCTTGTTTTACCCATGTTATAGAGCTATGGTTGCCACCTTTTCCAATCGGGGTTGGAGGATGACTTCAGGGGACAGGCCAGTGACATCAGGGGACGTGTCAGCAATTGGTTGATCACCATGTCGTTAACGTTAATGTCCTGTTTTGGATTTCCTAATTTTCCCTGGGACAGTCACAGCCCTTCCAAAAACTGGGCAGGTGGCAATCTTGTATAGAGCTGCTGTACATGTCTAGGGGCACAGCCGCCCAATGAGAGAGAATGAAATGCTCCCTGAAGCCTCTCCATCTTGAAGCCTCTCCATCTTGACCACAATGAACATCATTCAGCCTGACCATGTTCCTCCTGCCCATACACCCCCCATATGCACAATGGAAAAATTACTTTTGCTCTGTGCTTACTGAACATGTGCATTGCCAAAGGTGCACTGTGAATAAAGGATGTTCTTCAGTATTAATGGGCTGCTGTAACTCTAGAAGTATAATGAATTATTTGGACACAGAACACTCTCGTGGAATTAAAATCAATACTTTATTGAAAATAGTTTAAAAAGTTTCCGAGGAAGTGGCTTTGACCATGAAACGCATCAAGTGTGTATCTTTTTGTGCGCACCATGTTTTTAAACTATTTTCAATATGTCCAAGAAATTAATTCAGACTTTCCACGCTTCTGGGGCGTCTACACGTGGCAGCACAGCGGAACATGCTGTGAGGATCAGTGAGTGCTCCCTTTATCATATTAAGCCCAAGTATAATGGTAAGAGTTGTGGAGATTGTTGGGCAGTAGTTGAAATATCATTATTTAATGTTTAGAGCCATCCTTAGCAGATACATTCTGTTTTCACTGGTTGGCCAGTTGTTAAAAGCTTTACAGCACCCAAGCTACGAGTTCAATATTGAATGTTTTACTGCTCTGACAGGGTCATAAGCAAGAGCAAACACAAGAGATATTTCTCAGGGATTATAAGTGTTTTTAAAGAAGCTATTGGCTGAACAAACATTTAGGTTGTATAACTCCAGGGCAAAGCTGCAAAATAGGGTAATAAATGATGGTGTCCCTTTAAGCGTGCAAGCATTTCAGCAGAGTTATTGCTGAAGGAAGTGCAGTGATGATGGCTCTTATATTTTTGCAGTAAGCACATTTATTGCTGCACGTTGCATTTATGATGATGTGATTCCCACTCTGCTCCAGTAATCATGGCTGCTAACTGTTAATAACAGCACCAGATGTGCTCTAAACCGCACCGGCTGAGTGGGCCCCCATGGAATTCTGCAGATCATTATTAGCACCATGGCCGTTCCTCTGCAGGCCATATTTTCAGTTCATCTCGCACCTAACTACATGCTTGAAGCATTGCTGAATTTAGGCAAGCTGCAGAGGTGACACTAGAGACTGGTAACTTATAATGATAATGATAATGAGGATGGTGCCAGCCTACAGGCACGTGCAGGGCTGCCATCAGGGTGGACAGTAAAAGGAAAACTATACCCCCCAAACAATGTAGGTCTCTATTAAAAGATACTGAGTAAAACAGCTCATGTGTAAAACCCTGCTTCATGTAAATGAACCATTATCATAATAATATACTTTTTTAGTAGTATGTGCCATTGGGTAATCATAAATAGAAAATTGCCATTTTAAAAAATAAGGGCCGCCCCCTGAGATCGTAAGATTCACTGTGCACACATACAAACCACATGTAAGGTCACATGAGCCAATTAACAGACAGAGTTGTGTCTTTTGCTTCCTCACTTCTTCCTGTTACAGTTAGAGTTGAAGTATTTCTGGTCAGGTGATCTCTGAGGCAGCACAGATAGAGTCACGAAATGGTGGTTCAAGGCAAGAGATGTAAAAGGGCAATATTTATGTAAATATATATTCCAGTTTGGTAAGATTCTTTAATATGTCATTCAATTTGATATAAACTATCTGTTGCTTAAGTATTCATTTTGGGGCTATAGTTTTCCTTTATTTAAGATAGTTACAGGGAACCTGGAGAATTTAAGGCATGGGAGAGGCATCAATTTTCCTTATATGTAGCATTTTCTGGTCCCTAATCCCCAGTAATAATCACAGAATTTTTAGGGCACTGCTATCCAACTCTGCAATGCATGGGCTGCTTATCTAATGATATTATAGTATAGTATACTGTATACTGTATAGTCAAACTGGAGGCCATAAAATGACTTGAGCCTTTGTTGGACAGCCATGTTTTTAGAGGCCCATATGGTGTTGAACTGGGACAATATGGGCTCTTAGGTCCATACTTGGTGGTAGCATAATGCTCATTCTAAAAGGGAATGTAAATAAACAAGGTTAAGGATACCTGAAAGAAACTGTGTGTCAGGACCAAGGAGGAAGCAACAGGCACCAGTTCACAGTATCCAAGGGGTTAAGAAGTAGCAAAGTCAAATCCAGGCAGAGGTCAGTTCAGGCAGCAAGGTGCTTAGTCGATATAACAGGCCGAGGTCAAGATCAGGAATCAAAGTCAGAATGAACACATCCAGGAACACACAAGCTGAACCTATAATTGGGCAAGGTCTGTAGGGCTTTGGCGTTTTTTAAAGGCTGATTTTTGCAACAAACGAGTGTGATCAAGTCATGCGTCACACACTGATGTGCGTTGACGCAGCATGTTTTGACGCGCAGGTGTCATGACGCTTTGCGCGTTGGTGTCAGAACTTGCCACGTGTGTCGCCTGGGAGCCATCCTCTTGCCGGCGCTGAAGCAGGAAGGAGCACCGGTGGGCGTTCCTTACACTGTGTTAGACTACAGACACCAGTGTTGCTGCAAGGTTTGGATACACCATGGGGGCTTTTTGCATAATAGGCCATGGTTGGGATAAGGATTGTGTCCCCCTGGGGGAGATCTATACTAACTGGGGGTCCTTTATAACTGATGGTGGACTTAGTTGGGACCCTGTAGGGTCGGAGAACCTCTGGTACCTCTGGCAAGCAGGTCCAACCCTGTTTTCAGTTTCTTTTCAGAAAAACAGATATGTAAACATCTACAAAGATCTAACAACTGTTACACAATACAGATCTGTGCTTCTATCTATGTGTCCCCATGCGTCAAGGTACCCCATCGGTGTCAAGTGCCAATGTCCATCGTCCCTACCCTAAAAAAAACAGGCATGAAATTAGCGGAGAGCTAGTGAATAACTGCAATGTTCCCTTTCTGTGTTGCCAAATGGTCTCTTTTATTCCTTCTGCAGCACTGCAGGTTTTATAAACATGCCAAGGTCATATCCCTTCTCTCCATAGCAAAACAATCACTCATACAATATATGTGCCTATTTGAGCTCCATGTGCTTCTTTTTTTTGTCTTCTTCCATTTATATTTGCTATTATCAGTGTTTCTCATGCCTCACAAATACCATCACCTGGTTGAATTTACTGTAGAGGCCCAATATAGTAATGATGACCAACACATCCTGATTTAATAAAAACAAAATAATCCCAACCCGTTTCTGGGTGGAACAGAGGTAGTTAATAGAGAGAGATTCTGTGCTCTGCATAATCATGCTCACCCTTCCCTTACAGGCTGCTTGCGTGTCAGGCTTACAGATAAGGAGGAGTCCATTACACATGGGATTTAACTGGCAGAGAGAATCTCTTTACATTGTTTCTTCTGTTCCTCTGTTGAAGAAACATTTGCATTGTTCTGCACTGTTTAGTGCAACAAATAACTAAGGATGATAGTCAGGCAGAATACATATTCAACACAAGCTCTAGTTATACTGGGCCTTTAAATATGTTAAGGCTCATATTCAAATGTAAATATCATACAGAGTGCAAAATCAAACCATTCACAAAGGGGTCACCACCTTTCTATACAGTTGTTACTAGCAGGTGTTCTACTGGTTAGGCTGGTAAAATATGGACCATGTGCAACTCTATTAACAGAATATCAGTGCCAGCAGCATACACTAGTTTGTTATGGGTTCATAACATAATACAGACCAGTCTCATTGTTCAGCCATATTTACAAGGCTGTGTCCCAGGGAGTTGTTAAAACAGTACATTCCCCCCATAGAGTGCGTGTATGAGTGCAATGATTGAGTTACATTGGCCAGTGCTGGATACTGTCACTAGACATATGCAACATGGTTTTACCCTGCTGAGCTAACATATTGACTGCCTCCTCGCTTCTATGATTCACATTTCTACAATCTGTTTCCCTACATGATGTTGTTTTTAAGGCCTAGAGATTAAATTAAAATAAGTGTCCTTGCATGGCCATCTGCTAAGAATAAAAATGAGATTAAATTAAAACAAGTGTCCTTGCATCTGCTGAGTATAAAAATGCACATTATAAAAATGCACATTGTATGAAAACACTGAATAGTGTGTCCACGACTCAGACCCATTTTAGCATAAAACATTTTCTACCCCCAATTCCATCCTGAAAATTGCTGGCAGACTGATGTTGCCCACTCTTGTAAACTGATGCACCTTCTCCTTCTGCCCTCTGGGCACGGAGTAATGTGGATGAGGACAAGCTAATAACGGGCACTTTCTACTGAAGTATAGGACCCATGGCCACAGGTGTATGCATGATCCAAAAACTATCATGGAATTACGGGCAAGGTAAGTATGGCTGAAACAACAGATGAGAGATCTGCTCATTTTCAAAATAGATGTGTCCCAAATGGCTTAGAGATTATATGGTTATTCTATAGTATATTATATGGAAGGGATTCCATAGTTTTATCTCTTTGGACATCATTCTACAGAGAAGCTGGTTTCTGTTGTAGGGCCTGAGACTGGAGGCTCCAATAGGAGCAAGAGGCCAAAGACCTCAGTGGTAGATAGGGTTGTCACCTTCTCTGGAAAAAAATATTATATACTTTATATATTTCCCTATTAATAACATTGGGATCAGCAATCATTTTTACCGGCCAGGCCGGTAAAATACCGGCCAGGTGGCAACCCTAGTGGTAGAGGACCTTACCCAAAATTATGGAAAATAACTTAGTGGGAATGGGAACCTGAGAATGGGTTATATACTGAGAGTGAGTCCATATCTCCTACCATAGAACACTGTAGAAGTGTGAGGTTGGTAGGGTAGCTAGTATGAGCAGTTCTGTGAAGGGCCGGAGTTAAATAGTGGGCACCCCTAGTACCACTGATGTATGTCCGCCCCCGTCCTATCCCTTTCATTCATGAACATTTTCATCGTCTGGACTGCAGCAATGGGGATTGGCGCATGGGAAATTTAAAAAACTATTTTATCTCCTGTGCATCCACAGTGATTCTGAACCAATGTGGGTTTGGTTGGATAACATGCCGCCCCCTAAAATCCTGCCTCCCCCTAAAATCCTGCCTTGGCGACCTTTCCACAAATCCAGACCTGGTTCTGTGCTCCCTTATCGAGGGACAGACAGTGGAGGGGGACACAGTTGAGCCACGGGGGAATAGTGATCCTTTGTGCATTTCATTAGTGGTGGTGGGGGTCTGGGCCCCAAACTTATGGCTTTCTCTTTTCCTCATCTTGAAGAGGCTTATGGTGCAGAACATTTTCCTTACCTGACACTGACAGCTGTGGAGATATTAACCTATGACTGGATGGTTATATACCTGTATCTGACATATCTGGTGAGTTAAAATTTTCTGTAGTACATCACTAAGTGGACATCTGACATTAATGTGGTTCATGGCCAATGGGATTTTTCACTCAACCCCATTGATATGTGAATGAGCTTTATCAGAGGACTGTCAGGAAATGTGATCAATTCTACAGGTTGATCGGCTGCCAATAAGAACAAGTACCTGCCTATTTCTGAGCACCTAAAGATGCCAGCTTTTAGATGGAAGGCTTTAGTTGCCCTTTAAATATGTTATGTTTGCCACAGATTCAACACATTCCATTGCCCTCCTGTTCTATTTATTAAACAAGTAGGGAAGCACAGTGCTGCTCCTACTGTCATTCCACTTCTTTCTTATTATTTATGGGTCCTTTACAGAAACAATCTGCTCCTACTGATGTATTCCGACTGTCGCACACAAGGTCACTACGTCTCATCTTCCTTTAATTTATTCCCGCTGTTTGGCATCTACTTTCCATCCACGAATCTCACTTCAAGATCAAATACGCCGCTCCATCTGCACGTAAACCGCTGTGAAATAGAAAAGATTCTTCCCTGCATTTCAACCTTATCAGTTCCCCACCTGGGAGCTTCTGAAATGAGCCGAACTCCGGAGATCTTTCAGAGTTGGAACTTTAAGAAGCTCATCACATACATAATCTTAAAAGCAGGAACAGGGAATCTTTGGGGATTCAACTCCCAGCATACCAACATGAGGAATGCTGGGATTGAAAGCTCTGTGCAAATGAAGCCCAAAAAGGACACCTGCCTCTGATCTGTCTCAAGTCACTACAAAGTTATGTCAGTTTTAATATGTCCAATATGCCCCTGTTTAGATGGAATTCACGGCCAACCAGTCCCCTAACCTGTGATTTAAAGATCTACAACAGATGGAGCCAAAAGGGAGTCTATCCCTGCTCTGTGCTGTCTCACTGGAGCACTCCTGATTTACAGCATTAGAAAGAGAAGGAGCTTACAAGGAAGTATAATTAGCAATGAGAGAATTTGTCCAGTTTCGCTTCACCGGAAAATATGTGCAACAATTTTTTGGACACGTGACAATTTATTCACTTTCAAGTCATTAGGCATTTTTTTCTGAAGGCGACTTTTTTGTCCAAATGCAATAAAGTCAATGCCCATTTTTTGCTGCTGTGTTTTTATTGTCCCTGCGTTTTTTGTCGCAGTGACTTTTTGTTGCATCAAATTTTTGCCGCGAATCCATTGCTGGCAGAAAAATTCACCCATCACTAAGGGATGAATTTAACCTGGTGTTTCTTTCAATAGGTTGCAAGCTAGGGGCATGCTCTGCCAATATAGGGAGTCACGTATGGGTGCTGAGCTCTCAGCATGTGCTGAGATTTGGGACATGAAGCATCAGTCAGGATCCATGTTGGAAAGTGGTTGCTTTTAAGCCCTAGGGCTGCTGTGCTTGCTGGCTGATAAAGCAGCTCTGTGTTACTATTGCATGCTGCAGACTAGTTTCGGGCTTTAGCTGTTCTTTAAGAACATCTCCGATTATCTATTTTTATCATGTGCCACCAGGGAAGCTCAATTGAAAAGCTAATGTTCCTGAGCTTGCCTTGGGGAAAGCTTCCTCTCTATATACATCATGAACCAACAGCATATGTACTGCATACCTTGTACTGCACTGGAATGGCAAATCTGGGGCCCATATAAAATGCTGGTACATAATAACAAAATGATAAAAAAGCCAATACTTACAGCCTATAACACAAGAATCACAAGAAGTCTTACCTTCCTGTAGGCACACTGGTGTGTCGCTGGGCTTCCAGGCAAGAGACCCATTGTATAGTTGCACACACATCTTCTTCGAGGGGCCCTTGAGCTTGTACCCGCTCTTGCAGTGGAACCGGACGACAGCATTTTCAAAGAAAATCCCCATGCTCTGTGTCCTGTATCCATTTTCTGGGACCTCGGGAACAGCGCATGTGGTCAGATCGTCAAATCCTAAAATGGGCAAAATAAGACAAATCATGGCACTTTGAATGTTGGATTCATTTTTTATGCTTATCTATTTCTATTTTCTGCCTCTTGGAGCAATATAGTACAAATCTGTTCTGCTCTGAATTTGTAATCAGCTGTATTGTCACATTATTTTAGGAGTCTGAGGAAGGGGTCATTCTTCCACTGTATAGAGCACTGGTAAGGCCCCATCTAGAATATGCCGTACAGTTTTGGTCTCCATCACTCAAACAGGACATTATTGTATTAGAGAGGGTACAGAGAAGGGCAACTAAGCTGGTAAATGGTATGAAAAATCTTAGCTATGAGGAAAGACTGGCCAAATTGGGGATGTTCACGCTGAAGAAGAGGCGCTTAAGGGGTGATATGATAACTATGTATAAATATATAAGGGGATTATATAATAATCTCTCTAATGCTTTATTTACCAGTAGGTCTTTCCAGCTGACACAAGGTCACCCATTCCGATTAGAAGAAAAGAGGTTCCAGCTAAATATTGGGAAGGGGTTTGTTACAGTGAGAGCTGTGAAGATGTGGAATTGTCTCCCTGAATCAGTGGTACAGGCTGATACATTAGATAGCTTTAAGAAGGGGTTGGATGGTGTTTAGCAAGTGAGGGAATACAGGGTTATGGGAGATAGCTCATAGTACAAGTTCATCCAGGGACTGGTCCGAAAGGAGGAAGGAATGTTGTTACCCTCTGAGGCAAATTGGAGAGGCTTCAAATTGGGTTTTTTGCCTTCCTCTGGATCAACTGGCAGTTAGGCAGGTTATATAAATATAGACTTAAAAGGTTGAACTTAATGGACGTGTTTCTTTCAGTGCAAAGAATATACACAGCTAAACAGACATGTTTGCCCACCATGCTATGTTCCCATTATCAGCAAGATAGTCCCTTCTTTTAGTCTAGTGGATGCCAGGAGCCTGTGGGGGCATCTGAGAAAGCAGGTACTCAGAAGTATTGGTGCTCAAAGGTATTGAGGCATCATTAGAAGCTATAAAGAGACTGTAAAGACGAGCAGGGGGCTGCTGAGCTCAGCTGGGAGTTGCGGCCTGGAACACCATCACCAGTACAACTGGTTGGCTGCCTCTGCCAAACGCAAGGTGACCAGGAGGTGGCGGCTGAGAGGTAGAGCTGCACAGCTACTTAAGATGCAGCCTTCCCCAATATTGTGGATATTGTGAAAATTCTAAGTATGTGGCTCCCGAGTGAGTACAGGTGCTGTGTTTGCACACTGGGACCCTAAGCTATAGCCTAAGGGAGCATGTGCATTTGTGCATTAATTCACCCCTGCTCTACATACATACAAGGAGCATTAGGAAAGACTGTGCTAGGGAAGGGACTTTGTGCCTTTTAGTGACCCATATGGAATAATTAGTGGGGAGTGTCATTAGTGACATCTTCCTATTCTTTAACTAATTATCCAGCCAGTCCTTCTGGGTCCCCATGAATCTTATAATTTTTTCATTCTTTCTCACCAGTATCACAAAGGGTTCCCAAGCCAGCAGGTAAGTATCCTGTGTATTCTGCCCTAGAAGTGTCAGGAAGGGGCTACATGTTGGGGCTAGTGGAGCACATGTTTATTATGGTCACTATCCTGTTTTTTTTTTCTTCCTTCTGATGAGCTTGTGTTACCTGATTATCCTTGGGCTTTAATAATCAGATTTCCACCCAAATAAATCAATGTAAATAGTCCAACCCGCAGGAGCAGCAGCTCTTTTAGAAACCAACAGAAACGGCACAAATCAGAAATCCTGAAAAGCTCCCAGCGCTGTATTCCGTCTCCTGTGCCAGGGAATCTTCATGGGTGAGATGCCTCTGCAAGCGCAACTCAAATGTTCTGTTCAGACCAGCAGAAGCAATTTAATGCTAGTGAAGCACGGCGCCGAAATGAGGCAGTGATCCGATTTATTTGTGAACTGGCTGTGCCCCTGGATACAAACCAGAAAATAAATATATTCCTCAGAGTGATCTCCAAAGGGAAAATAGGTCTCATTAATATTTTACTTGTTGCAGAGCTCAAGGACAGTTAAAGCCTCAGTCTGGGCTTTCTTCAGAGGTCATAGGGAGGCTCATGGCAGACATTTTGGGGCCCCCTTTAACTAAATGATTTGAGTTCAATATCAAGGTAAAGTGGTCTTGCCATTTTGGGTACCGTACCTGTTATCCCACAGGACAGTCTTGTTGGACTTTTTTGGTCAGGACCTTGGATCCCACTAAATCAGAACCAGGCCCATACCTCCCAACATTTTTTGACCACGCCCATTTTATGACCACACCCCCTAATTACTATGTCCAATTTACAACATTTGCCAAGTTTGAACACATTTCTGGGGGTTATAGGGCAATGTTTTAGATGATATAATAGTTCTGCTAATGAAGGTGAAATTGTACTTAAAGCGGTGAGTCTCAGTTCTCCTACTTATTTTAAATTGTTACAATTCTATTAAAGAGCAGTGGCTCTCTGCCAAAAAGCCTCTTATTTTAATTAAGTTTTGGAAACTTTGTATCTTTTTCTGTCATCAGAAACAGGACATTTCAGTAAAAAAACCAGGGACTGCGGGCAGAGCTGTCAAAATCATGACCGCCCGCACAAAACAGGACAGTTGGGAGGTATGCAGGCCATGTTGCATTGCCGCCCAACAGGGCCAGAAGTAGGGGTAGCCAGACAAGGCATGTACTTTGGGCACAGTTGGTGGGGGCAGTTTATGGAGCAGGAAGGAGCAAGTGGCAAACTGTGGGGAGGTGTGCAGACTGAGTGGCAGGTGTATGGGGCAGATGTGCAAGCTTTGGGGAGGGGCAGCAGGCAGGACACCAGGCCAAGTAACTTTGTATTGGTTATCAATACTACTTGGCCTGGCTTTGACATCCAAAACAATAATACTTGTATCCTACCCATCTGTATCCCCAGCACCATCACCCCTCTCCCTTCTGCACCCCACCCAATGGCTCACTCACTTGCCTTACTATACCACTGCCATGGGAACTGTCCCCCCACCTCATTGCACTATAGGCCCATGCCTCTGCTGTATACTAAATATCTCCAAAATATCTCCAATAAATTATAGCTCCCTCTCCAGCAATGGGTGGTAAAATAAGACCTTGTTAAATGATGCTAAACTAACCATAACTCCCAACAGGTCCGGACTGAAAATTAAAATAGGCCTTGGCATTTCAGGTACACAGAGGCCCAATCAGCCCATATAGAAGCCCAAACAGGCCCCACCAGCCCACTAAATACTGACTTTCTATGGGACCTTATAGCAGCCCCTCTGGCATTTGCCAGAACCCACAGATTGCCAGTCGGGGCCTGACTCCCAAGATACTTTTCAGTGCATGGTTAGAAATGTAGATCAGCAAAAGCTTGAGAGCTAGATGTTGACTTTGCCTGCAAATCAGCATTTGCTGTGGCACAAAGGGTTGAGGGTCGCAGACAGTATTACTGCCACTGGATCACAGGGGCTTAGAGGCAGCCAGTCTGCACTGTCTGGTGTTATAATAGAAACAGGTAGGCGACGTCCTGTGGTTTTATCAGATCAGGTCTTGTAGGCAGCAGAGCTTTATTTACAAAGCACCGAATGCTCACTCTGATTTGTTGCTGCTCATAAAGCAGAAGAAATCGAATGGCGGAGCAAGCACAGTGGGTCGACAAGTTGTCCACAAAAAAAGAACATTAAGGGATTCTAGAGAAAGGAAATTTCCAATAAGAGCATACTGACCCGTTCAGGGACCTACTGGCAGCTGCCCGACCTCCTGGCATCTAAAAAGCTTTTTAGCACTTAGACTAAAATGACTTTATTCCTAGGCTTTGCCCAGTGTGGGTCTGCAACAGAGCAGGGGTAAGAGGATAATTCCCTCTGCTAAAGGTCAGCTTGTTGAGCTTCATAAAGCTTTATGTTCTTCTGTGGGAAATGTCACTGATTCCCTGCGGAATCAAATGCACTCTCTAAGGCTGGATAAGGACACAGAACAGAGGGATTGGGTTTGATTTGGATTAGGATTCGGCTGAGTTGCAATTGGGTGATTTTCATACAATTCTCTCCTGAAAGGTAACATTTTAACATAGCCAAGGAATTATTACTGACTCCAATAGAAATCCATATTTATACTCATAGTACTTGTGTCTGGCAGTGATGCAGAGCAGCGGTATTGTGCCGGATGCATCTTTAATGGCACATCTGAGGCAAAGCTTAGTTATTGGCTCAAGGGAGCCCTGTGCATAACGTCAACATTGAGCAACTCTACCTTGTACCTACAGGTGATCCTACTTTTGTGAATAACATGCCGCTAATAGTGGTGTCCATGGAGCTTGTATGTGGATGCCCATGAGCAACCCAGTATTAGTCTGGGCCTCTTAGGGCTCACCTGTATTGATACCCCCATAATAGCAGGCTGAGCATAACAGGATGTGGCCAAAGTCTGGGCAGAAATCACATTAATTTGGCTCCCTAGAGGTTATTGGTTCTACATTTCATGCATTTCACTGTAGTCTTTGCCTAATCACAGCTTAAAAAGTGTAATATCTATTGTACATAATGACATGTGCCATGTACCATTTCATACCTATTTATATGTTTTTTATCAATGGCGTAAACAGATATTACTTGGCCCCACAGCAAATTATTTTTCAGGCCCCCAAAATATCTAGAGGTTGACCTGTTTCACCGATTTTTTCTAAAATTGTATATGAATTGGGGCCTCGTGGTCCTCTATAACTGCTGGGCCTCTGCAGCCACAGGGTCTGCTTCCTCTGTAGTTACACCCCTGTATTTTACATTTCTATTTGCTTTCATCTGATACACAGAAGAGGTATAGCCTGTTTAAATCAGATTCTGCTGTTTTGCCTGTAAAAGAATCAAATATCGTTCAGAAAATCCTATTTTATAGACATTGAAGTAAAACAGTCATGGATTTAGGAAAACTCAGGATATTGTCACACTGGGCAGAATGGGCCCCTATATGAGGCTTTGAATGCAATTAGAAATTACTGAAGTGCTTTCTTCATTATATCAACTTTCAGCAGGTACATGCCCTTGATATGCTCTTTGCTTTGGTCCCTGAAATAATCTGGGCTGTATCTATTCTGTGACTTTTCTATATACATATGGGCCCTGGGGGGCCTGGCCTATAAGCAGGTTGAGATATATATTTTGAGTATTCATATAATAGGAGCTGCCATTTGTTCCCCTTGCACAATGCAGAAGGAGTAGAAGGGGGGGGGGGAAGTCACATAAAAAAACACAAAGTCAATCTACATTTTTGCAAACTCCTATGGGAAATTGATTTGCAAATTAAAGCAATAAGTCCCTAACTCTGTTGGTTAATGCTGTATGTAACAGCAGCACCTGTCAAGTCCCCTTATCATTATATTACACAACATGATATACTAAATCAGAGCAATAAGTGCATTTGCAGACGCAGTCCAATTACATTAACATTTCAGTAACGTAATTATGCAACATATATAATGAGGGCTGCGTTTAGCCGTGTCCTCTGCAAGTCCTTAGCACAAGGCAGTTTTTGTATAATGTAGTTCCGAGCCCAAAGGACAGAGAATGTCTGGGTTTGTAGTTGAATGAACAGACACAGTCTGTCAGTTTGAGCAGCATCGGGGGCTTCAGAGGAAGAAGAATTCTGCTTATAGACAGTGTGACACTGAGAATATGACAGCCGGCAGGTCACCTCTCCTTGCACGGCCCCTGGGCTTTCCCAGGTCCTGCAGTTTCCATAGGGGTTTCTGACCTGCTCATCTCTTATAACAGTTGATATGTGCCCTATAGAGTCTTCCCACTCCTCTTTTAAGGACAAGGAAAGTTAAACTAAAGAAGTAGGTTAGAAATGTTGTACATTATGTTTTGGAATTATGTACCAGCCCAAGGCAACCACAGCCCTTTAGCAGTAAATATCTGTGTCTCCAAAGATGCCCCAGTAGCTCCCCATCTTCTTTTCTGCTGATTCACTGTCTGCACATGCTCTGTGCTGCTGTCACTTACTGAGCTTAGGGACCCAGTCACAATATACAGTACACATAGACTAGAAATGTCACAATATAAGGCTGATTAGTAATTAACACAGATAATTACTACATGGCAGCACAGAAACCAGTGCAATTAGCATCAGCATTTAATATTCCACCAAAAGCATCAGCTTATATTACAGACCTCATTTTCTGCTGGATAATTAGTGACGAGCCCTAAGCTTAGCTTCTCAACAGCCAATCAGAGCCCACTGAGCATGTGAGTGTCACAGACACTTTCCAAGATGGTGACCCCCTGTGACAAGTTTGAAGTCCTGGATCATTGCTGCTATTGACAAGCTGAAACTTTAAGCTGGTGCAATAAGTTCAGTATATAAAATATGCCATTTTTAGCACTATTCATTTTTAGGGTTTAGTTCTCCTTTAAAACACAACCATCATTGGGGAGCAGAAATGATAGACACTTATCCATCAATCTGACCATGTGTATATGAAATACAAATAAATGCATTTAACAAAATCAGAATTGTATTTCTTTTGCCACTGTGACTTTTGTGCCCACAAATACATTTCACCATCAGAACAATCATTTTGGCAATTCTGTGAACAAGAAAGAGATTACTTGAATTTCCTGGCATGTGAATGTCAATTAGCTGCTGACATCATTGCGTTCCAGTTCTGAGAACATACTGTAAGATATGGTCATGTATTCTTATGGATCATTAACCTGACAAATGGCTGAAAATCATCATTGCATGATTTGCATCTAATAATGTGCATTTGCTTTTTTATTTGTGCTCAAGAGTGTAAAACCCTAGTGGCACTGGGTCCCCACTGTTACTATAGACACCATCTCTCCCTACTATACCTGCTATCCCACAGTAACACTCCCTTCCCAGAGACTATTATCCCACTGTTACTATAGACACCATCTCTCCCTACTATACCTGCTATCCCACAGTCACACTCCCTTCCCAGAGACTATTATCCACTGTTACTATAGGCACCATCTCTCCCTACTATACCTGCTATCCCACAGTAACACTCCCTTCCCAGAGACTATTATCCCACTGTTACTATAGACACCATCTCTCCCTACTATACCTGCTATCCCACAGTCATACTCCCTTCCCAGAGACTATTATCCACTGTTACTATAGGCACCATCTCTCCCTACTATATCTGTTATCCCACAGTCACACTCCCTTCCCAGAGACTATTACCCACTGTTACTATAAACACCATCTCTCCCTACTATACCTGCTATCCCACATTCACACTCCCTTCCCAAAGACTATTATCCCACTGTTACTATAGACACCATCTCTCCCTACTATACCTGCTATCCCACAGTCACACTCCCTTCCCAGAGGCTATTATCCACTGTTACTATAGGCACCATCTCTCCCTACTGTACCTGCGATCCCAAAGTCATACTCCCTTCCCAGAGACTATTATCCACTGTTACTATAGACGTCATCTCTCCCTACTATACCTGCTATGCCACAGTCACACTCCCTTCCCAAAGACTATTATCCCACTGTTACTATAGGCACCGTCTCTCCCTACTATACCTGCTATCCCACAGTCACACTCCCTTCCCAGAGACTATTATCCCACTGTTACTATAGACACCATCTCTCCCTACTATACCTGCTATCCCACAGTCATACTCCCTTCCCAGAGACTATTATCCACTGTTACTATAGGCACCATCTCTCCCTACTATATCTGTTATCCCACAGTCACACTCCCTTCCCAGAGACTATTATCCACTGTTACTATAGACACCATCTCTCCCTACTATACCTGCTATCCCACAGTCACACTCCCTTCCCAGAGACTATTATCCCACTGTTACTATAGACACCATCTCTCCCTACTATACCTGCTATCCCACAGTCACACTCCCTTCCCAGAGACTATTATCCACTGTTACTATAGGCACCATCTCTCCCTACTATACCTGCTATCCCACAGCCACAGTCCCTTCCCAGAGGCTTGTATCTTCACTGATACCATAGGAACCTCCCTACTTTCTGGGGGCAGAAATAAGCTTTTCACTTTCCCTCTCTAAACTATTAGGCGTCAGGGCAATGAATAATTAATTTACAGGCTTTTGAAATGAGTCATTACATTTGGGCTGTTGGAGAAGAATAAGCTTAGATGCGTCAAACAGCTTTATATACAACAGCTTTATATACAACAACTTAAGTGAAGTAAAAAAAAATAATTGCGTGTAGTTTAAAAGGTTCTATACTAAACTTGACTCTCGTGCCATATGGCATTATTTGCCCTACTGCTGCAAACTTTCTATAATGTTTTTCTTTTTCTTATTGTCACGATCTTGTCCTTTGGTCTATATCTTTCCGTACGGTCCATATCTTTCTCTACAACATCTTAACCCCCACTCACCTTACCAACAACTTCTGTTCTGTGTTCCCTAACTATACGCAAGCCCAAAGCAACCATTTTTATGAGGACACTTAAGCACAACTCTTTCATTGGAAGCAGCCATGATTTGCCCACTTTGCAACAGTTTCTGTGTTTCCCTACAGTCATTATCTTTCCCTTTCACCCTAGCTACAACTGCTGTTCTGCCCTAATATATGCGGAATTAAGAATGTTCAACTGCCCTCCCATCACAATAAATCCAGCTACTCTCATATTTGTTATGGTTCTTCTCCCCCTGTCTGGCACTACTCTCTTATGTGATTGGATAATGGGCATGTATGAGAGTGCACCTGCGCATAGAGGAGAATGACCAAAAAAAGGTTAGAATGAAATCAGTTGGTGAAAAGAAGAACAGTAATTAGAAGTGAGAGAAAAAAAAGAAAAGTGCAAGGAAGCAGAACAGATAAATGGAAGAGGAAATAAAAGAGAACTAATGGGCAAGGAATCTGGGTGGGGGATTCAGGGAAGACTGAAGGGAAGACTGCTAAAGAGAACTGGAAAGATCAGGAAAGGAGTGAAAGACATAAATGCAAATGTCAGTGCAAAAATGTAACTGCAGAGGGAAGAACACTCTACATCAACAGGACCAATTAGAAGAGTGATTTGCAGAAAGCGAAGCAGGGCAAAGGAAACAACCCCACTGCACTTTTATTATTTGCAGCTGGAACAGAACAGAAAGATGGATACAAGCTGACATTTCTTCTTTATAATATTTAACCATAGTGTGTGTCACTTGATCCCAATGATACACTCTGTGTGATGTCTTCAATACCCTCAAATGAGTGAGAGCTTCCTATAGGGAAAATAAGAAAACAAAAAAAAACAAAAATGGAGCTAAACCTGGGCACCAATTCTGAAGATTCCAGAGTCCTTTATTAGGATATTTAAGACACAACATGCTAAAGAATGACAACAAGAGTGAGGAATGGAAACATATGAAGGTATATGTTTTAAAACAGATTCAATAATAAAAACCTTAATACTTGTGTGTTAGTGTTTTTAATATTTCTTTCTGGACTAATAAGGGATTTTTGTATATTCAGAATTAGTACTAGGGGTAATTCCATTTCAGGGGGGCTTTGATTGGAATCTTAAACTCCACAGGGCAGGGAATAAATTACGTATAATTACTGTGGTGCTATATAAATTATAGGGACGTGCAGAATCCATGAATGTTGAATTCAAACAAAAACACAAAAGATTTGGGTTCACTGTTTAGCTATTTATTAGCCATTTAGCTGTGAACGAAAAAGTTTTCCATTGAGTTGCCCATGACTTCAAGGGTTTGCATTTGATTTGGTTGAACACTTTGGCCAAATTGCAGCACTTGCATTATTATGCAGTGTACTGTTAACATTATGAAAGTGATGACCAACCTAAGCCTTAGCATGGAAGTTCTTATTCTAAACAAACACATTAACTACTGGATCATGTAGAGTTACACACTAGCACCTACCTCTGTTGCCAAATGATGTTTATCTATTATTTATTGTGCATGAATGGAAATAATGAAGGCCCACTGTGAAGATTTGCACATTCTCCTGAATAAATGCATGTGGTGGGACATTAACCATAGCAGGCCAGCTGTTCTGTTCAGTTTAGAAGCCTGCAATGCACTCGCAGCAAAAATATCACTCTAGAGACTTGCCAGTTTGATTGAAGTATATGCATGCCTTTGCTTCCTACAAGAGAAGCCCCATGTTCAACGTTTCATTTATTTGGCACAGATCATTTATGACTCTTTACTCTGCTCAAATATTTGCCAATATCAGTCTCTTATAAAGCCATTAAATAGGGATATAACTAGAACATCTCTTTTCAGAATAGAAAGACTAAACGGCAAGGTGCAATAGGGATGAGAGACCACTGTCAAGTCTCAAAAGCAGGGCAAATGTTGGTGTCATGGATTTTTGTAGTTACTCATAATATTTTGTAAAAGCTGCTGAAAATGGTTTCTCATTGTAGGACAAAAACAAGCAAGTTGGTTGGCCCTTACAACTAAAAGCATCTTGAATGGATCTTCTCTACTCTTGGATTGGAAAAATTGACTGCAAATGGAGATAAACTTGAATGAAAGAAACTCAGTTTGACCTAGATGGTGATAAGAATAAGATAAGAAGTTGGTTGAACCTTATGAAAGGGATACTATCATGAAAAAAACAGTTTTTTTCCACAATGAATCAGTTAAAAGTGCTGCTCCAGCCGAATTCTGCACTGAAATCCATTTCTCAAAAGAGCAAACAGATTTTTTTATATTCAATTTTGAAATCTGACATGTGGCTAGACATACTGTCAATTTCCCAGCTGCCCCAAGTCATGTGACTTGTGCTCTGATAAACTTCAATCACTCTCACTCAATTTACTGCTGTACTGCAAGTTGGAGTGATATCACTCCCTCCCTTTCACCCCCAGCAGCCAAACAAAAGAACAATGGGAAGGTAACCAGATAGCAGCTCCCTAACACAAGATAACAGCTGCCTGGTAGATCTAAGAACAACACTCAATAGTAAAAACCCATGTCCCACTGAGACACATTCAGTTACATTGAGAAGGAAAAACAGCAGCCTGCCAGAAAGCATTTCCCTCCTAAAGTGCAGGCACGAGTCACATGACTAGGGGCAGCTGGGAAATTGACAAAATGTCTAGCCCCATGTCAGATTTCAAAATTGAATATAAAAAAATCTGTTTGCCCATTTGAGAAATGGATTCCAGTGCAGAATTCTGCTGGAGCAGCACTATTAACTGATTCATTTTGGAAAAAAATGTTTTTTCCATGACAGTATCCCTTGAAAGTGGTTGGATCATTTTTATTCTTGCATAGCACAAATGGATTGTAGATGGAGATACAGTATTAAAAAAAAGATGTGCTGTTTGATCAGGTGAACCCTAAGCAAAACAAGTTAGTTAGTGGTACTGAATAAGCTTGGTTACATCTTCTGATACCTCATGAAAGCAAATTAATTACTGATACCAAATCAAGTTGGTTGAACATTACAAAGCTGGCAAAAGGGAAGTTGGCTGGATTATGCAAAATTATTTCAGTTGGAGATATGTAGAAATGCTACTCTGGTTTGTTCAGGTCATACCCATACATAAATGATATCAAATCAAGTTGGTTGAACATTACTATCTATACCAATAGAAAAGTTTATTAAATCAGTTTATTAATTTTGGATTGTGCAGAAAATTGACGGCAGATGGAGACAACTACATAAAGGAAGTTGGATTAATCTCTTGAGTGCAGGAAAAAAGAAACTTGGGATCACTTGGGAACAGCACCACAGGATATTCTTCTTATTTAAAAAGCCTTTATTGGTGCTTTAGAGCATCACAGCACATAGCTGTAATGCGGCGCCTTAAAGCACTAATAAAGGCTTTTTAAATAAGAAGAAAATCCTGTGGTGCTGTTCTAACTTTCCTACTTGTGATGTCAGTGGAAAGTGGCCATTGAAAAACGTGCACTACCTCTACAAAGAAGTGATAATTGTTGTGCTGACTGCCAGTTTGCTAAACTTCTGGATCTATATGGGAACAAGAAGCTGGTTGTGTGTATCCTGTTTCACCAGGAAAGAGGCTGTCTTATTTTAAACAGCAAGTAGGTTAAACCTTAAAGCAGGGATCCCCAACCTTTTCAACCCGTGAGCAACATTCAGAAGTAAAAGGAGTTGGGGAGCAACACTAGCATGAAAAATGTTCTTGGGGTGCCAAATAAGGGCTCTGATTGGCCATTTAGTAGCCCTTATGTGGATTGTCAACCTACATTGAGGCTTTGTTTGCACCTGTTTTTTATACAACCAAAACTTGCCTTGAATTCAAAAATAGGCACCTGCTTTGAGGCCACTGAGAGCAACATCCAAGGGGTTGGAGAGCAACATGTTGCTCACGAGCTACTGGTTGGGGACCACTGCCTTAAAGTATTAGTAACATGAAATTGGATAGAGCAAAAAGATTTCAGATGGAGTTATTATTGAAAGACACGCTGGTTTGTTTTCCAGACAAAACAACTTAGAAGTCAGTTTGTTTGGATCTACTGATACCTACTAAGATTAAGTTGGTTGGATCTGCTGATACCTGCTGAAAGCAAGTTAAGGTGGCCATAGACTCAAAGATCCGCTCGTTTCGCGACATCGCCAAACGAGCGGATCTTTCCCCGATATGCCACTAACTGCATGGCTATATCGGGGGTAATTCGAACGTTCGGCCATATGGCCGAACGATCGAATTACGATGCGCCAAGGGGCTCCGACGGGTCGGTCGGGTAAAAATCCAACCTTCCCGATCGATATCGTGGCCAGATATCGATCGGGAAGACCCGTCGGAAGCCCCCATACACGGGCAGATAAGCTGTCAAATCGGTCCAAACTACCAATATCGGCAGCTTTATCTGTCCGTGTATGGCCACCATTAGTTGGATCAGCTGATACCTGCTCAACGCAAGTTGGTTGGATCTGCTGATACCTGCTGAAAGCAAGTTGGTTGAATCCCTGATGATAACAGGAAAAAGCTGTACGAATGTAAAGGTGGCCATACATGGAGAGATCCGCTCGTTTGGCGATGCCGCCAAACGAGCGGATCTCCCTCCAATATGCCCACCTTGAGGTGGGCAATATCGGGCTGATCTGATCATGGGCCCTAGGCAAGTTGGTTAGATCTGCTGATACCTGCTCAATTCAAGTTGGTTGGATCTGCTGATACCTGCTGAAAGCAAGTTGGTTGTATCTGCTGATACCTGCTGAAAGCAAGTTGGTTGGATCTGCTGATACCTGCTAAAAGCAAGTTGGTTAGATCTGCTGATACCTGCTCAATGCAAGTTGGTTGGATCTGCTGATACCTGCTGAAAGCAAGTTGGTTAGATCTGCTGATACCTGCTCAATGCAAGTTGGTTGGATCTGCTGATACCTGCTGAAAGCAAGTTGGTTGGATCTGCCGATACCTGCTCAATTCAAGTTGGTTGGATCTGCTGATACCTGCTCAACGCAAGGTGGTTGGATCTGCTGATACCTACTCAACGCAAGTTGGTTGGATCTGCTGATACTTGCTGAAAGCAAGTTGGTTGGATCTGCTGATACCTGCTCCATGCAAGTTGGTTGGATCTGCTGATACCTGCTGAAAGCAACTTAAGGTGGCCATAGACTCAAAGATCCGCTCATTTGGCGACATCGCCAAACGAGCGGATCTTTCCCCTATATGCCACTAACTGCATGGCTATATCGGGGGTAATTCGAACGTTCGGGCGTATGGCCGAACGATCGAATTACGATGCGCCAAGGGGCTCTGACGGGTCAGTCGGGTAAAAATCCAACCTTCCCGATGGATATCGTGGCCAGATATCGATCGGGAAGACCCGTTGGAAGCCCCCATACACGGGCAGATAAGCTGTCAAATCGGTCCAAACGACCAATATCGGCAGCATTATCTGTCCATGTATGGCCACCATTAGTTGGATCAGCTGATACCTGCTCAACGCAAGTTGGTGGGATCTGCTGATACCTGCTGAAAGCAAGTTGGTTGAATCCCTGATGATAACAGGAAAAAGCTGTACGAATGTAAAGGTGGCCATACATGGAGAGATCCGCTTGTTTGGCGATGTCACCAAACGAGCGGATCTCCCTCCAATATGCCCACCTTGAGGTGGGCAATATCGGGCTGATCCGATCGTGGGCCCTAGGGCCCAACGATCGGATCCTAGCGAACGGGCGGTCGGATCGCGGGACCGCATCAACGAACAGATGTGGCCACGATCTGACGGGATTTTTAGTCCCATCCGTTTGAGATGGCCAGATCTCGATCGGGGAAGCAATATCGGGCTGATCCGATCGTGGGCCCTAGGGCCCAACGATCGGATCCTAGCGAACGGGCGGTCGGATCGCGGGACCGCATCAACGAACAGATGTGGCCGTGATCTGACGGGATTTTTAGTCCCATCCGATTGAGATCTGGCCGATTTTCGGCCAGATCTCGATCGGGGAAGCCCGTCGGGGGCCCCCATACACGGGCCAATAAGCTGCCGACTCGGTCTGTTTGCAGCTTTTATCGGCCCGTGTATGGCCACCTTAAATCATAATGGGAGAGTGCTGCTGAGTTTATAATATGCAGTTTCCTGTGATTTTTATATATCATACAAATTGCCCTAATTATCTTGTTGTGTATCTTTCTCTAAGGCCAAACATTTGAATAAAGAATAAAGAAAAGTGGCAATCATTTCTCTGTGCGCATGCAGTTTCCTTCATCTGGGAGAAGTAGGCTTTTTACCTTATAGATTATTTGGTGCTTAGAGTGTTAATTAAGATGAAATCTCATTGTGTGCATGCCGACTGGAAGAAAGATGCTTTGTATTGTATAATGTTGCTTCCAGCACCCCCACAGGAGCATGACAATACCTATAATATTTTTAATGTAATATCTTTAATTACCAATTTCATCACCTACACATTAGCTTTGAGCGGATTAAATGTAATCCACAAGATAAATGGGCAACGCAGTGCAGGGCCCTCTTTTGTTTTGGTTTTCCAGTTAATTGTCTTTTCTGAAAAGAAAGTCTCAGGGCACTAAAAATACACACGTTTCCTTTTTTTTAATTAGTTTCGAAAAGATAAGCCCATATGCCAAACTGACTCACAGAATGTGCGGTTATGCTCTGAAAATATCTCTGGCAATCAAGGAAGAAAAAGCAGAATTTATAGCATATGTGGGTAACTCTGTGCTTACAATGTCACAATCATAAGGACTACACACCTGTTACAAGATGCACCCCATTACTTAACAAACACTGTTTAGATCCCTCCCCCCACATATGATCCTTGGCAGCTAATGAATGCTGCGTTTGGTAGTGACCAAGAATAGCTAATGTTCTTGCATTTGATTGCTACCTAGGATATGGGATACGTTTGCATTGAAAATCTAAACTTAAACACTTGAGTGTGGCTGGGTTCTTACGGTCAGGTGACCTTAACTCACAGTCTTTGTTTACCCCAAGGAGGAGCATGTGTCCACCTTCAAATTAGCTCAATTGATGAGGTCTACTTTCAAAGCAATTTTCTGCCTTTGACCATAGAAGGCATGTCTTTGGCTGAACTCTCAGTGTCAGGTGGCACTGGACATCCCTGATGTAAGGGATGCTGGTAATTACCAAGATCCTTCTTTGCAGCTGTTCAGAACTTATTGGAATGTAGTTTTGGGGTAATTGGGGCCTGAAAGTTGCCCATTCCTGTTTTAGATCAGGCTACGCTGCATATAGTTGGACCTTGGCTTGCAGTCTTGGTCTATCTCAGGGATCCCCAACCAGTAGTTTGTGAGCAATGTGTTGCTCTGCAACCCCTTGGATGTTGCTCCCAGTGGCCTCAAAACAGGTGCTTATTTTCGAATTCCAAGTTTTGGTTGTATAAAAACCATATGTACTGCCAAACAGAGCCTCAATGTAGGTTGACAATCCACATAGGGGCTACCGAATGGCCAATCACAGCACTTATTTGGCACCCCAAGAATATTTTTCATGCTTGTGTTGCTCCCCAACTCCTTTTTTTTCTGAATGTTGCTTACAGGTTCAAAATGTTGGGGATTCCTGGTCTATCTCATGGAGGTGCATGTGCCTACCTTTCAAAAGAGTCCAAATGATGAGGTCTACTAACAATGTCATACAGGTATGGGACCTGTTATCCAGAATGCTCTGGCCCTGGGGATTTCAGAACAACTGATCTTTCCGAAAATTGGATCTTCATACCTTAAGTCTACTACAAAATCATATAAAGATTAATTAAACCCACTAGGCTGGTTTGCTTCCAATACGGATTCATTATATCATAGTTTGGTTGAAGTACAATATATTCTTTTATTATTACAGAGAAAAAGGAACATTTTTTAAAAAAAATTATTATTTGGATGAAATGGAGTCTATTCTGTTATTCAGAGCTTTCTGGATGATGGGCTTCCAGACAACTGATCCCATACCTGTACCTAAAACACCCAATATGAAATGACTCTGGCTGTCTGGACTCGCAGGGTCAGGTGACTATACCTCCCATGCCCTTGGACATCCCTGATCTAAGGAATGCTGGCAAATGTCAGGGCAATCTAAGTTGGGCAAGTTGCCAATACAAGATTAGATGCTGCATATACAGTAGCTGGACCTTGACTTACAACCTTGGTCTACCCAAAGGAGGTACATGTATCCACCTCCTAATAGAGACAAAGTGATTAGGTTCTTCTTTCACAGCAGTTCTACCTAAAAATAACAAGGTGACATGCAGGTCCGGACTGAGAATTAAAATAGGCCCTGGCATTTCAGGTACACAAAGGCCCAATCAGCCCACATAGAGACCCAAACAGTCCCCACCAGCCCACTAAATACTGACTTTCTATGGGACCTTATAGCAGCCCCTCTGGCATTTGCCAGAACCCACAGATTGCCAGTCCGGGCCTGGTGACATGGTGACTATGAGTTCCATGCTGTTCAGGGGCAGCGTTGCAAATGGCAACTTTAGCCTTGTGTGCCAAGACAATACAGACTTTTTGTTTATAAGAAAACTTCCTAATATCCAGAATGTGTCTACTATTCCATTCACATTTATTAATATCTGCATTCGGCAGATTCTTGGATTCACAGCCATAGGGAGAAAATCTCAGCTTTACCGTGTGCCTTTGATCACAGATAAAGGGTCAATGTAGAAGCCACAGTCGAAAAGCACTTTAAAGCATGTGCTTAAATAGCCAAAGGGTTTTCAAAATACTTGTCATATTTCCAAATGGTATTATTAACCCTGAGCCAATAAATCATAGTCAGTTTTGTTTTCTGTATTGCTAAACTAGGTGCCTGGCTGCCATCGGCTTTCTCCTACAACTGTCAGTTCAGCCTCTACAGGGATTTCATTCCCTTAGAGTTCTATTTGCACTGTAAAAACTCCAAGGAGGACACCTCTTTCTTCTAACTGCATGGGATACCCCCATGTCCTCTGGGAAAGCTTATTAAGGATTATAGAAGTTTCTATATTTAAGAAGAGGACCTATTAATGATTTATACATTCAACCCCTGGAGTATTTTTAGTTCTAACCAATATATTTCTGGAGTGGCGTGGCACAGACTTACTTTAATACTTTCCTTTACATGATCAGATTAAAGTGATACAGACTTAACCCCAAATCCTCTGCAATGTTGTTTTGCAGACAGGCTCGGATTTCCTTCATGGGTGCCCCTAGGCCGCAGGGTCCTAGGGCCCGCCTGCCAACTGTAGCGTGCACCCCCCCCCATCTGTGGTGCTGTGTGTCCCGAGTGCTTCTTAGAATGCAGGCCAGGGCCTTTATGGCCTCGCCAAGAACCCGGGCCTCTTTGATCTCCTGCACTGAACAGCCAGAAAAAGATACATTGTTTCTAAAACTTAATTGATTTTTGACAGAGAGCCCAGAATACATAGCACATGCACTTGGATACCTTTGTAACAATCTAAGTTAAGGTACAGTTGTAACTATTTAAGATAAGCAGGTCTCTTGGGGAAACTGTGACTTGCAGCTTAAAGGGCAAATCACCTTCATTAGCAAAACTGTAATAGCCTAACTTTGTAAAATTAAGACATTTCTCTTTCCAAAATGTTGGGAGGTTACAGAACACCCCCTAGTGCTCTAGCACTTGCACCCAGGGTAATTGTAAATCACCTCTCCTAACACTTTCCTGTATAAAAAGGAATACCCAACGAATTGTATTTTTTTCCATCTAATGGAAATAAGCAGAGATACATGCATAATTATTTCCCCTTTATTTCATTAAAATCAGACTTGCAGTTTCAGCCTTGCAAAGGAAACCATTGTTCTCTGTTCACAGCCTTCATGTACCAGAATAATCCACTACTAACCAGTAACAGCCTCCTATGTTTGCTCATAAGACTTGCAAAGAAATACTATGCCAGAATAAGTTTTCCTCATACTAAGCACAATTCAGCAGGAGCAGACCTCTAAGTTTTCTCATAGCCTGTACAGTGAGATACCATACAATAAAACTATACCAGCATAGACATTACATGTACTTCAACTGTTGTTGCACTAAAGCTCCCAGTATCCCCCACAACCAATATTAAAGCAACTATATAAACAAACCAACATTCCTTGGAGAAGAGAAGCAACATTGTGCAAGGGGTTGTTAAAATAATTCAGTGACATTAATGGCCCTCCTAACCATCATTCTTTGGGCAAAAAAACAGATATAGCCATTTCATTTTCAATTAGCAAGGGGCATTTAAATCAGGGATGGTTTGTTACCCTTACAAAATAAAAGAGACTCGACGAGGACAGGAATAGCAGATCCGACTCCCCATAAAGAAGATTAAAACAAATGTATCTCAATAAAGCCGGTGATTCACTGAGGGAGCCATTATTCCAGCAAATGAGCAAGTGATAGAAGTGGTACTTACTGACCATGATACTAGATTATCTGGGTGTACTTTCTGATAGCTGCGCATCGTACATTTTCTCTTGAGCGTTTAGGGAGATTAAAACGAGCCATCAAAAGTCAGTAGCTTCAAAGCTGTAATTAGATGGTTTATGCTATAGGAATGTATGCGCATCTGAGCATGGGGAAGAACGAGCCTGATTTCCCAAGCTGCATTTTAGGTACATTTCCAAGGGAAGGAATCTAGGCTACAGTCAGCTTGTGCAAAGGGAGAGACAGTTACCTGTCATGAGCATCGTAAATTAACTTCCCCATGGAACAATTTATGTGGTTCCCTTCTGTGCATCACTGTCAGCAGAGGACTGGGACCTCTCCTCCCCTAAACATAAGCCATGTACTGTCGGGGTGCCAGGGGATAGTTTAATCCTTTTAAAGCAAGTAACATAAAAAAATAGTAAAAGTTATACATACATACTGTACATAGTAAGTGAGGATGGAAAAAATAAACACCTTCATCAAGTTCAACCATTTAAGTCTATACACAGTATAACCTGCCTAACTGCTAGTTGATCCAGAGGAAGGCAAACAAGCCTCTCCAATTTGATTGAGAGGTGGAAAAATTCCTTCCTGACTCCAAGATGCAATCTGACTAGTTCCTGGACCATCTTGTACTATGAGCTATCTTCCATAACCCCGTATTCCCTCACTTGCTAAACACCATCCAACCCCTTCTTAAAGCTATCTAATGTATCAGCCTGTACCACTGATTCAGGGAGACAATTCCACATCTTCACAGCTCTCACTGTAACAAACCCCTTTCTGAATATTTAGACGGAACCTCCTTTCTTCTAATCAGTGCCCTTATGTCAGCTGGAAAGACCTACCGGTCAATAAAGCATTAGAGAGATTATGATATGATCCCCTTATATATTTATACATAGTTATCATATGACCCCTTAAGCGCCTCTTCTCCAGTGTGAACATCCCCAATTTGGACAGTCTTTCCTCTTCGCTAAAGCTGGCCATAGACGCAAAGATCTGATTTTCGGACCGTGTATGGAGAGTCCTGTCATTTTTCGTCCGGCAGAGAACGGTGGTTTGGTCGATCGGACAGGTTAAAAGATTTCTATTGCCTGACGATAATATCTCTGCATGTATTGCTGATCGTATGATTTTCAGTGGGAGACTGTCACTAGCTTTGTCAGACATAACTTTCGTACGATTGCTGTCAGGAGCAGAACATCGGCTGATCTGTTCTTTTCTACTTTATTTGATCGGAATGGTTAGTGGTAGGTCGGGATATGGGGAAGTCTGATCGTTCGAGGATTCGAAACGATTGGATCTTTGCATCCATGGCCATCTTAAGATTTCCCATACCTTTTACCAGCTTAGTTGCCCTTCTCTGAACCTTGACAAATTCATATATATCCCGTTTAATTGCTGGAGACCAAAACTGTACTGCATATTCTTGGTGGTTTATTATCTACAAGGACTCCAAGATCCTTTTGCATTATGGATTTGCCTAGTGCAGTCCCATTTAGGGTATAAGTGGATATTTTTACATCCCAGGTGCTTGACATTAAATTTATCGACATTGAATTGCCAGTTTGTTGAGAACCTGTTGCAAGGATGCCACATCCTGGGTGGAATTAATTGGGCTGGATAGTTTTGTGTCATCTGCAAACACTGATACATTACTTACAATACCATCTCCTAAGTCATTCATGTTGCATTAATGTTTTTAGGGATGCACCGAATCCAGGATTCGGTTCGGGATTCGGCCAGGATTCTGCCTTTTTCAGCAGGATTTGGATTCGCCTGAATCCTTCTGCCCGGCTGAACCGAATCCTAATCTTAATTTGCATATGCAAATTAGGGGCAGGAGGGAAATTGCATGACTTTTTGTCACAATACAAGGAAGTAAAAATGTTTTCCCCTTCCCAACCCTAATTTGCATGTGCAAATTAGGATTCAGATTTGGTTCGGTATTTGGCCGAATCTTTCACGAAGGATTCGGGGGTTCGGCCGAATCCAAAATAGTGGATTCGGTGCATCCCTAAATGTTTTATTTAACAAGTTAAATAAAAGTGGACCCAATACAAAACCCTGAGCAACTTTACTAAGAACCTTACTCCAAGTAGAGAATGTACCATTCATACCCAATCCTGTAGCAAGTTTCCTATCTATGTAGTAAGTGTTTACTCAACCACATTAAATACAAGGTGCTTGTCACACAACAGCCACTCCCATCAAACTTACGTCAACAGAAATTGATAGTTTCATCCAGTGTAATCTTCCTAGGAAAGCTTTATTGCAACAATAGCCTGTGACAGCAACTATTCAGGTTGCCATAACTACAATTGAAAGCAGTATTACTTTGTTCTTTTCTATTCAATGCATTGCTGAATGGTTTACAGACATATGAAGAAGCATGCAAGGCACAATAAGAATTGGAGTCTTGGTTGGAGGATGGCTGAGTTTATTTCAGCAGTGCTCAACAACCTGATACCTGTGAGATCCTCCTTTCAAAGCCCATGGAAGATGGGGATAAATAGTTGCTATGAGTAAACAAGTAGTGCTAATGTACAGTATGCCTGACTTATTAAGGGATCTCCCTTCAACTACCCTGAAATTTAGGGCACTTCTTATTGGATCCAGGATGTGTTACCCCAGGTGCCCATAGCTAGCACCAAGGTAAAATCAGGACACAACAGGCATTCACATCACTTCTCATCCATCTGGTAAAGGAGATGTAAGCTGTAAATTGTTTTCCACTGGGCCCAAAGAACTTTACCGCAATCAAGTAAGCTGTCTTATGATGCATTAAGTGGCTTGGCCAAGGTCAGAAGGAGCTGACACAGAGGTTTAAACTGGGGTTTTAGAAACAAAGTCCACTTAAACTGTGTCCCATATTAATGTATGTAACTATTGCAATAGTAGTTAAGTAAAAACCTGACAGACAGATCTGGCCCATTCCTTATTGTGTTCTGCGCTAAACCAGAAAGAACTAAAGGTGGTCATATGTGTGCAGATCCTGGGGAGGTCACCAAATGAACGGATCTTGCCTCAATATGCCCACCTGTCTGATTGACATCTGGCTCCTTTTCAGCCGCCGTAGGGCTACTATACACGGGCCATTAAGCTGCTGACTTGGTCTGCCAGAAGCTTTTATCAGTCCATGTCTGGAGTTAAGAGTTAGACCTCTAGGATCCTCTGTTGAGGAATAAACCCACCAAGTATACAGGGACTACCTTGTAGGAGAGACAAAATTCATTTGGCACTGGCAGGGTCGGACTGGGCTGGCGGGACACCGGGAAGAAACCCAGTGGGCCCCAGCCCTCATGGGCCCCCCAGGCCAGACCCCCTCCCCTATCTGCCGGGCCCTCCAAAAAAACAAACTTTGTACATGTGTGCCGCTCGCGCATGCGCACGGGGGCCCAGAGTTTGTGCATGCGCACGGGGGGCCCCCAGAGCTTTTGAACCCATTGGGCCCCCAATGTCCAGTCCGACCCTGGGCACTGCCAAATCTGATGGAATGGATCGCAGAAGTACTTCAAGCTGAGAAAGGGACCCTGTTAGATTAGGCACAGACTTCAGTTGTAGATCCAACAGTAGTATGAGCTAGAGAGATCTAGTGGGCTGGCCTTGGGTTTTGGGTTATTCTATAGTGAACAACGTGTGTACGACTGGTGCAACCCTATGCTGTATATGTTGCCTCTGCCCTATTAATAACATTGGGATGGTATCACCTATCAGTTCTTTGGGCCAGGTGACAAAGCTGCACTGATATTGAGCACAATAGCACATCCCAGTGTAATTCTCAGCACTTGCTGGGCTCTATTATATCTGATCCTGCTATAATGATCCCATGTTAGGGTGAAACTGACAACTTTAAGTGGGTTCCTGAAAAAGGAATTTCCCTGGTAAGGATTTGAAGTCTTAGGGCTCTTACACACGACCGTTCCGACCTGCGCTCCCCTGCGTTCCGTTTTTTGGCGTTCAGCCGCAGGGGAGCGCAGGAATAGACGCAAGTAATTATTTGAAATGGGGCTGTACTCACTCAGGCGCGTGTAGGCGCCGAACGCAGGAAAAATGCAGCATGTTGCGTCTGAACCTGCGTTCGGCGCCTACACGCGCCTGAGTGAGTACAGCCCCATTTCAAATAATTACTTGCGTCTATTCCTGCGCTCCCCTGCGGCTGAACGCCAAAAAACGGAACGCAGGGGAGCGCAGGTCGGAACGGTCGTGTGTAAGAGCCCTAAAGAACAACAGGAAATTGCTCTGATTTTTTCTAATTTGCACTTGTTTAGTATATAAGCCCTAAAGGCTTAATTATTTATTATTAATTATTTATTTTTTCCTTACATCTAATGAATGTAACTTACATGATTATGAAACTGCAGGCCTTTTTAGAAAAAGATAACATCCTCAACGGCAGGCGACCATTGTGGCGTCATATTAAGCTTTCCATGCATGTCAAGATTTGCTCATTTGGGGAGATCAACAAACAATTAGATCTTTACTTGATTTCACCATCATGTAATGCGGACTGCATCAAGGTTCCAACCTCCAACAAGATATTTAAAGCTGCCTGATTGAGATCTAATAACAATGAGTGGGACCACCTGAGGGCCCCATAAACAGGCTGGTAATCTGCTGAGCTACTTAATGCTGCAGCATAAAACCCCATAACACCTTTCCCTTTAAGCTCTGACAGATTCTATAAAACATGTTCTCTCAGTACAAGAATCGCAGCGTTACATAAATTATCAGTCTCCTCTCGGTAACCGGCTTGAAAGAGAAGATAATTCTTTTCAGGTTCCATTCTTACATTGTCCTCCCTGCAAATCCTATTATTGCTGATCTCTTGTTACAAGGTCACATTACACATAAAGAATCCGCTAGGAACCTTTCCTCATCTGGCAATGTTGGCAAGCTGCTCACATAGAAAAAAAAATCTAATTGCAAAAAGCCCCCCCCCAAAAAAATCATCTGAAAACATAAATATACATGAAAGCCTCTTTTGAATGTATTACCATAATCACATTTAATTGATTCTTCTAAATAGAAACCAAATGGCCGCGTCTGTTTGCAGCAGGATAAGAGCAGAGTTGCCCGCAGGGGAGTTCAATCAAGGGCCACGTTACATGGGGCCCCACGTAATGAAAAATCTAAGTAGGGGGAGTCTGCTAAATTGGCTCCCCAGCTTTATACCTTGATATGACTTTATATCAGTTATGCCCAAACTGTGGCCATACAGTTGTTGTTGAACTACAATTTCCAGCACCCTTAAGGAAATATTGCAACTTTATATTTTTATGTGCGACCCCATAAATTCTGGACACCTGCAATAGTGATAGTGAAAAACCATAAAACTATAGGAAGGCCAGTATTTTTTCCAGAAAAGGTGGCAACCCTAATCACAGTCCTTATTTGGCACCTCCCAGGAACATTTTACATGCTTGTGTTGCTCCCCAACTCTTTGTACATCTGAATCAGTGGCGGAACTATCAGGGGAGCAGGGGGTGCCCCTCAGTTACGGCACTGATCTGAATGTTGCTCACGGTTGAAAAAGGTTGGGGACCCCTGCTCTAGATAGAAGGGGCTTTATCTCTAGCGAGGAAGGACCAGTACTCTGCACCACTTGCAGGCAGAATAATTATCATACTGGGCCACAATTCTACATGGATAGAGGAAATGTAAAGATCACGCTGAGTGTATCACAGGGCCAGCATATTATGAGCAATCATACACATAACTAGTAGCAAGCCTAGTTAAATGCCAGTGGCATACTCCATATCTATGGGGATCCAGACCTACTAAGTCACAAATGTGCTGCTGTCACAGGTGAGAGATACCTAATAACACTTTATTAAATCTATGAACATAATCTATGAACAGATTGTGTGTAATTGTAAGCTAGACAGCCTGGCACCCATAGGCAGCGGCATCTGGTGAGCTACACATTACATATTCAAATAGGTGTCTATGATAATTTGTACAGGATTCTGACCGAAAGATTCTGTATGTATATTAAATAGCCATGGCTATAGGCTCCAGACAGAAACAAGTGTGGCATTTGTCCCTTGAATGCCAAAGATGATACTTGTTCTGTTATACCCTTTTACATAATGCAAATTTGCAAACCATATACTTCAGTAAGTCATGTTACAATTGAGACTGAGGGCATTGAGGTTCTTCTACAATTACCAGGAAGGTGGTGTCAAGGGGCAAATCCAGGGGATGGTTATATCATGATGTCTGGATATAAGAGCTGGCGTTCAGATATGGACCATGAAGGAGAAGGAGAATGGGTAATAGCCCGGCAATCACCTCTTCTGTGCAAGTAAGTGAATAAAGATATCTTGGAGCTGAGATGTGCAGGTGTGAGATGGATTCTGAAAATGAGGCCATTCCAAAGTCTCCGGGCAATCAGCACGGCACCTCACACTGTTCTGCATGCTAAGTACATTCTAAAGGGAGATTTGTATCAAAAGAAAATATCTCAAATCCATTAGGGATTGAGATTCACCAGCTGTGAAATGCAAGTCCCAACATGCTCTTCTATCCAACATTATGTAAACAATGGGATGATAGGCCGATAGTGTCCCCACGAAATGAAAGAAAATTACATTCTAAGCACATACCTCCCAACATTTTGGAAGTAAAAAGAGGGACAAAAAATTTTTTTCCGCACGTAGCGCAGCAATTTTTTTTACCACACCCCTATCTGTGGCCACACCCCCTAATTACCATGTTTGTTTTACAAAATTTGGTAGGTTATGAAAGTTTGAAAATATTTCTCCTTCTCTAAACTGTGTTTTTGTGTCTCAAAATTGTTACAAAGTATCTCATTTGCACCTGTTAGGTGTTCTGGGCTCTCTGCTAAAAGCCAATTGAGTGAGAAACGTTGTTTCTTTTTCTGGCTGTTCAGTACAGAGAAAAGAGGGACTTTCCAGTACAAATGAGGGACTGCGGGTTGAGTTGTCAAAAGAGGGACTGTCCCTCCGAAAAAGGGACAGTTGGGAGGTAAGTAAGCAACTTTCCACAATACAATCATTACGCATTTTCAGAGGTTAAGTTACGCTACGTTTTTTAAAGATTAAGTGTCATTCTGTTCTCTTAGGCTAATGCCACAAGAGGGCTCTGACCTTGGCCTACAAAAAAAAAAACAGAACAAGAATCAGCCCCTATGTTGGCACCTGCTTTCTTCTTTACATGCGCCTGGAACCATTGTGTTAGCCTGTGTGCAAGCACACACAGCAAAAAAATCGGCCGATTGTGCCTGCAATGGACCTAGAGAGCTAACGTCTCCACCACGACACGTTAGCAGACGAAGAAGGAAGCTGATGCCAGCATAGGGGCTGATTCTTGGTCTATTTCTTTCTGCGGACTAAAATTAGCCTTTACAAAGGCATTAGCCTTGGGCTGACTCATAAAAAAATAGCAGACATCAGTTCTTCTCTAGGTCTGTTAATAAGCTGGCTAGGAGTCAGAGCCAGAAGTGTAGCCAGACACCACTTTTAAGGGCAGAGACACACGGTCAGATTCAGGGAGATTAGTCGCCCGGCCACAAACTCCTCTTCTCCAGGGCGACTAATCTCCCTGAAACGCCTTCCCCTGCCTTCCTGTTGGCTAGAATGTAAATCGCCTCGTGAGGCAACTTCAGGCAACTTTGGAAAACGAAGTGCTCTGAGTGCCATCCTGCTGGCATTTACATTGTTCACCTTTAAACACTTTTTCAGTTCAGTTGGTTTCAGATCAGAAATAAAGACTTTTTCCAATTACTTTCTATTTGATTTTCTAATAAGTAAAGTTTAATTTTTCACCTTCTAAAGCAGCTCTGCGAGGGGGGTCGCCAGCTCTAACTGTTCTCAATTGATACATTTAGTTGTTGATACAGTTATATTTGTCCCTGCTGAGTAAAATCCCTGAGTGTCATTAAAGGGCATGTAAAGGCAAAAAAATAAAATTCCATTTTTACTTTCTTTAATGAAAAAGAATCCTATCTCCAATATACTTTAATTAAAAAATGTGTACTGTTTTTATAAGAAACCTGACTGTATGCAGTGAAATTCCCCCTTCCTTTACTGCTGTGGATAGGAATTGTCAGACAGTCCCTAACTGCTGAGCAGGGAAACAATCATACTTATGACCAGCAGGGGGAGCCCCCGCCTTACTTCCCAGCCATGCAGAACTCAAGCAGCAAAAAAAAAAAAAAGGAAAGCAATTGAAAAAAAGTCTATGTTTATGGTGACCAACAACTCAACTGAAAACTTGTTTGGAAGGTGAAGAACCCTTTAATAGCAATTTTAAATACAATTACAAATAGATTTTAAACCACTGAAAAGTTTTAATGAATGTATTTTGGGAAGTTTCTAGGATTGACATTTTCTATCATTGTGTACACAATTGTGGATATTGCAGGTTGGGGAAGGGGACACGTTTCTGTGACTAAATCTAACAAATGATGCCTCTGTCTGTTACCTCTCCTGGATACCAGAACCCAAAGATTATTAGCAATTGGAAACAGTTTAATCAGAGATGTGCCAAGGCTCCATATGGCTGAGACCTGTGTTCATGCACAGAGGTACAAACACAAACACGGATCAGATGTGCTGCGCTGGCAGAACTGCGAAGAGGAAATCTGACTTCCAGTGCACTGTTATGCCAGCTGATACATTTCCTTAGTCATTTGAGGTTGTTTTTTGCATAACTGCCAAGCTTCTTTCTGTTAAAGTGGCTCATACAAATGCAGATTTTAGCCACTGGTCACTCCAGACTGAGTCGCCAGCTTATTGTCCTGTCTATGCGGCTAGAAAAACAGGCAGCCTAAAAGTTATCTGGCAAAGGCAGTACTGAAGCATTGACAAAGCTTCCTCCAGATTGGCCCATATAATACTCCTCCTTGGTGGGCAAAGATCCACTGGATTAGTGCATAAGTGCTAATTTCAAAAGCACTTGTGGGGGTCTGGCAACGCTCTGCACCTTGAAGTGTGTCTCCCCCCTGCAAGTCCAAAATGAAGCCCAGATACTTCTGAAACTTCAAAGAAGTTGAGGCACAAAGTGTGAGAGATTGCACCCCTTTTTGCACTTTGCATCCTGTCCTGCATTTGGCAATGCAATGATACTAGTGTTATTTGTTTGTCACAAAAGAAGTTGAGGCTTAATTTACATAATAGCATTATGGATGATGGATAATTGACCTTGACATACCTTGTAAAGATATGACAGCCACTCTCAGTGTCAATCGAGAATCCCTGCCATAAAGCAAGGCTGGAATGCTGATCGTTGCCAGAGAGGAAGTAGAAAAGGTGACTTGAAAGAGAAGGAAATGCACTTTCCCATACAAGCATCAAAAGTGACTACAGAGCACATGTACATCTGCAAATGCAGTTTCCATCCCAGTACTTTCCCTGCAGTCAGTGTTATGGGGACAGCTACTTGCATCAAAATGCATTTATTGCACTTCCATATACTTGTGCTCCTTCTTGCCGTCTGAATTGACGGGAACCATGCAGCAACTTGCGTCAAACGCTGCAGGGGTGCACGCGTCACTTGCATGCCGAACGCTGAAAAAGATGCTATGCACACTTCGAGAATATTAAGAGCAACAATTTGCAAAGAAGCACATGCACTATTGCTGTACTTTTGGTAGGGGACTCAGTTGCAGTAGGTGCAGCACAGTTACACCAATAGCATCACCCCTTTGTGACCATAATGATTGCGGAATTCTGGAAAGAAATGCTGTGCTGTGTAAAAAAATACATAGGAAAAACTGCAAACATGTGCCCTTATAACTTTACTTTCTTTAATATCGGACTGTTCTTTTAGAAGCAGAAATCACATTTTAATTTTTTTCTTTACATTTTTCCTTATAGCGAATAATCCCAGCTGGGCATGGGGTAGGGGAGTTGTATATCAGATGTCTCTTATGCAAAGAAGGCAATGTAATTGTGTATATATATAACAAGCAGATTGTAGGAGGAGGGATTCATGTGAGACAGAATGTAATTAATTAAAGTGTCTGTGAGGGAGGCGATTGTTCCCTTTACCCTCCATTTAAATCAGCCAGTTGTCTTCAGGCCAGGTATTCACACCAATATTCCCCATAACCTCTGTCACTGGCACTGCAGAATTGAAATCCTATCAGATATGAATATACCCATGTGTCCAACGTGAATTAGGGCTAGTACTGAACATACTTTGTACTTACTGAGTCAATTAAAAAGAAAGGTTTTATTGTTTTTTGCACTAAACAGTCATACATGAAATTAAGTACAGGTATGGGAAACCTGTTATCCTGAAATCTCTGAATTATCTCCCATGGACTTTGTGTTATCCAAATAATCTAACATTTTAAAGATGATTTTCATTTTTCTCTGTAATAATAAAACAGTACCTTGTACTCAATCCCAACTAAGACATAATTAATCCTTATTGGAAGCAAAACCAGCCTGTTTTTTTTAAATGTTTAAATTATTTTCTAGCAGACTTAAGGTATAAAAATCCAAATTACAGAAAGATCCGTTACCCGGAAAACCCTAGGACTCTAGCATTCTGGAAAACAGGTCCCATACCTGTACAAGCAACACAAATCAGCTATAGACTATGAAGCCTCTGTTTAATGAGCTACTTCTTATCTCAAAGGCTAACAGGCTGAAGCTGGGGGAAGGGGGGATTGGTTTATTTAAAAAACCATAGACATTTCTCAAACCCAATTAAAACAAAAGGCAAAAAGTATGATGATGAGCACAAGCCCTTTCACTGAAGTATAAATATATTTTACCCTATAAACAGTGGTGTAACTAAAGTGTGCCGCCCCCCCTGCAAAAAAAATCTTCTGATGGACTCCGATCCCCATACTCCTGCCCACATCCCATCCAGCCCATCTCCTGCCTCTGCCCCACCCACTCCCTGCCTGACTCCGCCCATTACCGCGGAGAGGGATTTTTTAATTAGCTATAGAGTAAGCAGACCCAACAGTCCTGCCTCCCTGTTCCCCAGGCCCCCCTGCGACTGTGGGATATGCGTCCTCTATAATTACACCACTGTGCTTACTACTTACCAGTTCCAAATCAGCGCAGCTGTATGAGTAGCTGCCTGCCTTCAGCACTCTCTCTTTCTATTCTATTCTTCAAATATTGTGTACATTATTGGTTAAACCAACAGCTATACGTCAGTACTGACTAACAGCCTGCTAGATATGGAATTGTCCAGTTAACTCCAAATGATGCCCATCATGCACCCAAAGAGCAATCAGGGAGAGAAATGCAAAATGCACAACTCCCCGCTGACAAACTGTGCATGTTATGTGCTGGTACATTCTCCCTGGAGTCATTATTCACAGTCCCAATCCTCCCTACGAGTAACTGGCCTGCAAGCTAGGGTAAGGAAAGGGAGCCAAAATAATGATTTCAGGAGTTTTTATATATAATAAACATTCATAAAAGTAAATATATGCTGCTGCTAAACGGAGAATTTACTTTTATTAAAATACATTTCATTAGATGTGGTTAAAACTATATATATATATATCCAGACAGTATATACAAAATCAGCACATGATATATCCCTGTAATAAGACTTCTTAAAGGGCATGTAAAGTCTAAAATAGAACAAGGCTAGAAATGCTGTATTTTGTATACTAAAAATAAACATGAACTTACTGCACCACAAGCCTAATCAAACAAATAATTTAGGCTTTCAAAGTTGGCCACAGGGGGTCACCATCTTGTAACTTTGTTATACATCTTTGCAAGACTAAGACTGTGCACATGCTCAGTGTGGTCTGGGCTGCTTAGGGATCGTCATAAACAAAGCTGCTTGAGTTCTGCATGGCTGGGAAGTAAGGCGGGGGCTCCCCCTGCTGTTCATAAGTATGATTGTTTCCCTGCTCAGCAGTTAGGGACCATCTGACAATTCCTATCCACAGCAGTAAATGAAGGGAGAATTTCACTGCATACAGTCAGGTTTCTTATAAAAACGGTACACATTTTTTAATTAAAGTATATTCTTTAATTAAAGAAAGTAAAAATGGGATTTTATTTTTTTGCCTTTACATGCCCTTTAAGAGGCCAGATATCTGCTGCGGTGCTGCTGCACCCTCATTTTCCTGCTCATGGACACATCTGGCAGAATGAGAGGCTGATTCATTTTCTGAGCTCCATTGCAAGGTGATAATCGCAGCATTTAGGCACATTTTTTTAAAAATATCCAATTTCATTTTGAACATTTCTATGTTTGGTTTAAAAATATGTATCTTCCCTTAATAACCCCAGTTGTCGATGTGTTATACATGGGTCGTGGGATTTCAGAAATGAAATGCAAAAAGCATAAGCCATTTATTTCCATTCAGCTAATACATGCACACCCCTCATTTGGCAAATGATGGAGATTAATTCAGTGATTTCGATTGAAAGAAAACAAAGGCGAGAAAAAAAATGTTGTGCGTCAAAACAATTTGTCCCCATAGACTTTAATGCATTTTGACAAATTTTCGCCAGTGGTGAATCTTTGGCAAATCGAAACGGGTTAAATTCGCCCATCCTAGGAGCTGAAAAAAGGCTCAGAAACATAAATTCCTCCCCCTCCTAGCCTTCCAGCTGGTGACAAGTTGGTGACAGAAGGACAAGATGGCGACAGCTGGGAAATGCGGTGGCATTAAAGGAGAAGGAAAAGATAAAATTAAGTAAGCTTTATCAGAAAGGTCTATATAAATACACCAGTAAACCCTCAAAGTAATGCTGCTCTGAGTCCTCTGTCAAAAGAAACACAGCATTTCTTTCCATCTATTGTGTACTCATGGGCTTCTGTATCAGACTTCCTGTTTTCAGCATAAACCTCCAGGGCAGGGCTTGAGCATGCTCAGTTTGCTCCTCTCCCCCTCCCTTCTCCCATGCCTGCTGTAATCTGAGCTCAGAGCTGTAAGTGAGCAGAGAGAGACTCAGGCAGGAAGTGATGTCACACCAAGTTTATATGGCAGCTTCTATCCTAAACAAACAGAGACAGTGTCTACAGCTGTTTACTCAGGTATGGTAAAGCATTCTGCAGAATAAATATAGCATTCTTGCTTGCACTATTGTGGCTAATCTGTTGCCAATAAATTGTCTTGGAGCTTTCCTTCTCCTTTAAGGCAGTGTGAGTCCTGAGCAAAACTCTAATAGGCAGGTGCCTTGTAGCCCCTGGAAAACAAATCTATTGTTTAACAGACACATATTTACTACATAAATAGCTGTAGGTCCCCGGGCTTAATGCTTCAACAGGCAGCTACTATGAAACTCCCATAGGGGAGTGGGGAATAGGATCAACACTTAGATCAATAATACAAAAAGTGCATGAAAATCTGAACTCAGAAATAAATAGCCACAGGCATAATGTGCTATAAACAATTCCTCTTTAATATACACCTCCAGGTAAACGGAAGCCATTAAAGTGAGAATACAGAGGCGCACAGCTCTATGCAGTACATAAAGTACATATAGTACAAAATGAAAATGTAAAGGCATAGCATAACAAATGTCTGGCCGGCATATATAATTAATATAATGCACTATTCACAGCTATTCAGAAATGCCATCACAGAAGAAAAGAGACGATTGACAATCTTATAACTGTAACTCCCCGTATTTCTGGGCGTCCTAGATGCAAGCTTATAAGAGTTTAGGGGGGCATTACCAAACCTCTCCCTCATTCAGGGGGGTTAGTGGGTAAGCAGCTTGATATAAGGAATGATATAAAGGTATGGGACCTGTTATCCAGAATACTTGGGACCTGGGGTTTTCCAGATAACGGATCTTTCCGTAATTTAGATCTTCATACCTTAAGGTATGAATGACCTAAAGACCTTTATGCTGTCTTATTCAAATGAATGCATGGTTGCAAGGGGAATTTGGACCCTGCTGAAATTTCAAACTGGAGAGCTGCTGAAAAATAAGCTAAATAACTCAAAAACCACAATTAATAAAAAATGAAAAACAATTGCAAATTGTCTCAGAATACCACTCTCTACATCATACTAAAAGTTAATTTAAAGGCGAACAACTCCTTAAAGCAGAACCTACCTCTTATTAGGGGTTGTTCACCTTTGAGTAAACTTTCAGTATGATGTAGAGAGTGATATTCTGAGACAATTTCCAATTGGTTTTCATTATTTATTTGTGGTTTTTGAGTTAGTTCGCTTTTTATTCAGCAGCTCTCCAGTTTGCTATTTCAGCAATCTGGTTGCTAGTGTCTAACTTACCCTAGCAACCATGCATCCAGTGACTGGAATTTGAATAGGAGAAGCCTTCATAGAAAGACGAGTAATAAAAAGTAGCAATAAGAATAATATTGTAGCTTTATATTGTATTTGTTTGTTAGAGGGGGAGTGACCCCCATTTGCAAGCTAAAAAGACTCGGAAGACAAAAATAATTGATTTAAAAAATTATAGAAAATAAATAATGAAGACCATTTAAAAAATTGCTTAGAATAGGCCATCCTACAACATACTAAAAGTTTACTTAAAGTTGAACCACCCGTTTAACATTCCCTACTAGAAACCAGTATACATTTTTCCCCATGCCCAGGTGGCATCAGCTGTGCCCCAGATTCACCCAAACTTCTGCCTTTTACACAAAATGAGTACTGTCACCCCAAAACATTGACCACTGGGAGAGCTAAGAACGCTGGTAATGAATCAACCCTACATTCCTCCAGTTCAAATTAGTGGGGGTTAGAGACTCTGTGGAGGATCCGCCAGCATTGAAATTCCAAGTCAGCAGTAATAGGGGTAGCAGATAAATACTTCCCCTTAAAGGAGAACTAAAGCTTAACTAAAGAAGTAGGGTAGAAATGTTGTACATAATGGTTTAGGCTTCTGTACCAGCCCAAGGCAACCATAGCCCTTTAGCAGTAAAGATCTGTGTCTCCAAAGATGCCCCAGTAGCTCCCCATCTTCTTTTCTGCTGATTCACTGCACATGCTCTGTGCTGCTGTCACTTACTGAGCTTAGGGAGCCACTCACAATATACAGTACACATAGAATAGAAATGTCACAATATAAGGCTGATTAGTAATTAATACAGATAATTACTACATGGCAGCACAGAAACCAGTGCAATTAGCATCAGAATTTTATAATCAGCCCTGTAGCATCAGCTTATATTACAGACCAACCTAATTTTCTGCTGGATAATTAGTGACGAGCCCTAAGCTTAGCTTCTCAACAGCCAATCAGAGCCCACTGAGCATGTGAGTGTCACAGACACTTTCCAAGATGGTGACCCCCTGTGACAAGTTTGAAGTCCTGGATCATTGCTGCTATTGACAAGCTCAAACTTTAGGCTGGTGCAATAAGTTCAGTATATAAAATATGCCATTTTTAGCCATATTCATTTCTAGGGTTTTAGTTATCCTTTAAGGAATAATTATACGTGCTTTGAAAGAGTGAACAAACGGACTTGAATTATGTCATATTGCATGGTCATTAATAAATCAAGAACTATCAGAGCCCAAGATTGTCCTCTGTGCTGTACAAACCAGAAACTGTGCCCTACTGATCCTTCATACCTAAATGGGGACCAACCAAAATGAAAAGACTCTGACTGAACGTTTATTAAGCAACTGCAAAAGGGCATTATAAAAGCTTTGTCTTATTGAATATATGGTACACTACATATCAGCTTTTCCTACTTGTTATTGCTCAGTCCAGCATCTGACCTTGTCATTAGTATCCTTATGATGCCCAGAAGGATTTACTTTCACATGTGGCTCTGGACAGCTGGGATGTCGTGCTACCAACCAATTGGAGAGCCAATCCCACTTGCAGAGCTGGGAGATTTATATAATATCCTATGCCAGTCTTCATGTCTGCTTTGTATTAATGACCTTAGCTGTGATTTAAATCTCACATTCTGAAGGGTGCCAGGCTCTCTCATGGGATTGGGGCTGACAGCAGAAATCAGGTTGGGGTTGACAACTGAGGAGGAGAACAAACCACAATTGACGTGCACATCTCTAACTCTAATACTGATGAAGCTGCATTGTTTGGCAGACCAAAGTCTAGTGATGGTCTCAGATGAGTTAGCCTCTGCTTTATTTTCTGCTTTCTCTGCATTTGGGGGGGGGTAAGACCACAGGGAAGGAATAATGCCTTGTCAGGCCTCATGTTAATGAACTGCTGCAAGAGGTTTCTTGAATGTTCTGAATGTAACATGATGACGGCCATAATAAGTAGTAGGGTTTAGGTCAGTTTTTTTTTAAAATTTTCTCTTGGGACCAGAATTATTTTTGGACCCAAAATTGGTTTAGAAGTAGTTATTTGCCTTATTTGCTGTGCTTAGCAATTTCACTGTATTCTTTACCAATCATTCACAGCATTAGGACATTCACAAAAAGAGACCACCCTGTTGCCACACAGAGTATTGGAATCTTCACAATTGCAAAAAACGAATAAACAATATTAAAAATCATCCAACATGATGATTATGATGATTTGCATAGAATGATCATGGATCATGAACATGAAGACAATGGCAAATGAAAGTGTATTCATAATAGCCCCCTTTTTGCTGTGCTAAAGAGTTTAGGGCCCCGTTACTAAAGTTTAGAGCAAGCACTGGGTGCATTAATTAGCTACAAAACTGAAACCCTTAAAATGATTTTCTTGCTCTTGTGCTTGTTGTGTTACATTAGTGTGCAAGGCACAAGGGAGCCCTGTACTTTTGTGCACTACCAAAACTGGGTGAAAAAAAAAACCCTGGACTCTAAGGGTCAAATTTACGGTGAATTGACTAACGCCAATGAAAATTCACCAGCGTGATGTAATTTCAGAACTTCGCGGATTTACTAACAGTTGCCGGCGTAACTTTGCTAGCGAAGGAGATAGATTTAAGCAGTACTTCGCTCCCTAACGCCAGGCAAATTTGCGCTCTGGCGAATGGACGTAACTACACAAATTCAATAAGATGCGGATTTTACTGAACGTTACCTCTTGCGCCAGACTGAGTAGATAGGACTTCCTCAAAAAATGGCTGAAAGTCCCAAAAAACGCTAGCGTCTTTTCCTTTTTTCAGGGTGATAGGCTGCAAAAGATCGTAAATTTTTTATGGGGTACCCGGCTTCCCCCCTACATTTCCTAACATATGGCACACTCCACTTTGCTTGGCACAGTAACTCTACGCAACTTCACCAGTGTTCGGCGCTCTGGACACAACTTCAGATTTTAGAGAATTAGCTTAGTCCTGGACGAAACTATGCCTGGCGAAGTGTTGCGCTCTGAGTGAAGCCGTCGATGGCGAATTTTCGAAGTTTAGTAAATTTGCCCCTAAGCCTTTTTACTGCATGTGCTAATGCACAGCCCCCATCTTCCCACCTCTTTCCCTATATATACTGGATATTAATAACCTTGAATCAGATAGTCTTACTTATAACAGCAACTGTTAATGTCTATGTTCAGCTGCCTGAGTATATAACCTCACGATGCTGAGATGCACTTCATTTCCTAGTCCTGTGTGTACTTGGTACCTGCCTCCCGTGCCTCATTCTGGATAGATCACAGGTAGAACCTCTAGGGTGCAATGCTAATTACCATTCTTGCACAACAGCACTTTTGCAAATGATGATGTTTCCCTGCTGATACTTTTTCTACCCTAACCTCAATGATTTTTAGCTTTTAATATCCTCTCTAGTTGTAAGAATGGGAAAAAAAAACACAAGATAAATAGGATTTGTTTAAACAGTTCCTTTCTATGTTTTTGCCCCCAGCCTTCTGGCCCATTTCATACACAAATGCAGAGGAAATATACAAATATTTGTCTTTTTTTATTGTTTGTGCAGAAATCATTACAGAATTTCGAATGCTTTGCTTTCAAGCTCTTTGTTTAGCTGCATAAATGACCTTGGTCAATGCCATTCTGTTAGTATCTTACATTGTGTTTTTCTTTTGCACAAATTAGATCCCCCCAACATACATCATATAGACCATCACACATACACATGCCCACACAAACATATACTCATTTCTTTAAACCAGAATGCGTCACTTTGAGGCAACTCCCATGTGTATTTCCTTTAGACCTGAGCATTTTAATCAATATACAGTAAGTGCCGCAAAGCATTTTCATCTGGGGGCCCTGTGTACAATCATTGGTGAAAACTGAAATACAACTCGCATGCCAAATTTCACTGCCACATATATTGCCCCTTTATAATTCGAAAGCAAAAGCCATACAAAACAAATTTATAAGGGTTAGAGCAAAACCATGACCAGAACCCTACACCCCTTGTTTTCAAAACAATTAAACTCAGGAAAAGAATTCCGTGTGTTACAATCTAAATAAAATCTCTCGTGTTCATTTACTGGGATATTCCACTTGAAAGTAAGGTAGGTGCTGATCAGACCCAGGCTAAAATGGGACCAGTGAGTTGCCTTCTTTGTATGCAAGACAGCAGGAACATTGGCATAGGAATTAGGTCAGCCTTGCATTCTTATGAAAAGGGATGTAAACCTTAACCTATTCCCTCCACATTCTCAAGCTCTCATTGTCTGATTTATGCTCATTTAGCTTACATGACTTGAATCAGTCCCAGGCTTTGTTTGAGCAGCCTACTGATCTTTCCAACCAAAGCAGGAATCTACAGCCCCCTGTTTGTCAAATGTTATACTGAGACTTTTACAGGGGAGTGGTGACATCAGTTTTCCTACATAAACGGCTGTAATTATTGTAATTTTTTGTAAGAAGCCCACAAAGAACATGATTCAAGAGTAGAAAAATGGAGGGGTCTGTAATAACAATTAGTCTTGTTGCCTTTTTCTGTGATGTGGCCTGGGGCCAAGCAGATAGTTATATGTGGGACAGTCCAGCTTATGACCATTTATTGAAGAGAGAAATATGTTCTTTGTACTTCTGAGTAGAATGATATAGATAGTGTCCTCTGCTCTTTGTATCACTGGATAGAATGAGAGAGGGAGCCCTGTAGTCTTTGTATCACTGGATAGAATGAGAGAGGGTGGTAATTGCTCTTTATATCATTCGATAGAATGAGAGAGGGTGGTAATTGCTCTTTGTATCACTGGATAGAATGAGAGAGAGTTGTAACTGCCCTTTGTATTACTGGATAGAATGAGAGAGAGTTGTAACTGCTCTTTGTATCACTGGATAGAATGAGAGAGAATTGTAACCGCCCTTTGTATCACTGGATAGAAAGAGAGAGTTGTAACTGCACTTTTTATCACTGTATAGAATGAGAGAGAGTTGTAACTGCCCTTTGTATCACTGGATATAATAATAGAGGGTATGCCCTGCTCTCTGTATCACTGGATAGAATGATAGATGGTGGTAATTGATCTTTTGTATCACCGTATAGAATGAGAGAGGGTGTCCCCTGCTCTTTGTATCACTGGATAGAATGTTAGATGGTGGTAATTGCTCACTGTATAGAATTAGAGAGGGTGGTAAATGCTCTTTGTATCAATGGATATAATGAGAGAGGATGGTACTTGTTATTTGTATCATTGGATAGAATAAGAGAGTGTGATCACTGTATAGATTGAGAGTGGTTGGAACCTGCCCTTTGTATCACTGGATAGAATGAGAGAGGATGGTCACTGTTCATTTATCATTGAATAGATTGAGAGTGATCTCAAGACCCCCTGCTCTTGAGATTGCTAAACAGAGGAAGCTATATAGTTTGTATTACAGAACAGAATGAGAGAAGAAGGTCCCTTGCTCTTTGCATTACAAAACAGAATGACAAAGTGGTGTCTTTCTCTTCATACCATTTGGGAGTATGAGAGCCCTGTGGTGCCCTTTAAGTCAATAGAAAGATTTAGGACTCAATTGATTCTCAGTTCTCTGTTTTATTTGATAGAATCAGAGCTAGAATGAGAGATCCAACCTTTCTTTTTGGGTCAGCAACAAGAATATGAGCTTTGTCCTGCTCATTGTTGTAGAGAGATTGAGAAACACAGGGCAACACTGCGTAAAACTCCTTGGTGCTCTGGGTGGTTAAACAGAATAGAGGAGCTGATCTTAATAGATATCTGACCTGCTCTTTGTTAGAATGAGATCTGTGCTCTTTGTATAAGCAGGTACAGAACTAGCTCAAAGTGTAAATTTACACACTACTGTTTTATGGGTATAATAAGGACACATATACCACAAGCTGGACTACACAAACACCAGTGACAGTAGTATAGGCTGGCAGTAGGACAAAATGTCAACAATAGAGCAAAAACTTGATTGTAGGGCAAAATGGCAACAGTAGAGGAAGAAAGTAACAGTGGGATAAGGCAAAATGGAAACAGTGAAGGTTATAGTAGCGCAAGATGGTAACAGAAGGACAAGAGGTCAGTAAAATAGCCAAATGCCCAGTAGTTGGTGAGAGTAGGGGGCAACGGTATGTACAGTGGGACAGTAGAGTATGATGGTGACAGTGGGGAAAGATGGCAGCAGAAAGACTAGAGGAACTGTCTAGCGCAAGATAAAAATAGGGTAAGATGGCAGCAATAGGGCAAGAGATGACATTAGGGCATGATGAAGGCAGTAATACTTGATATCAGTGTTTCCCAATCTTCAGCTGGTGATTATAACTCCCAGCCCCCTCTGACAGCCAATGTCTGTAGTTCAACAACAGCTATCGTCTGGATAGTTCTACGTCATACAGAATATAGGGATCCACACCAAAGATGAAGATGGCCTTGATTTCACTCCAAATTAACTATAAATATAATTTTTCTTTCCCATACTACCATCTCTTTGTGAAAATGTTATGCAGATGAAAGCATTGAAAATATAAAATATGCACATTTCCTATGCAAAGAACCTTTGGAATATTCTCCCGGAGATTATATGCCAGAAACAATTTATCACCTCCAAGCTGGGGAACATCGTTTTTTTTCTGGCGCAATTTAAAGTAGATGCTTATTTCTGTTCAGAGGGGAATAATACTTCTTCTTCAACTCATATTTAGGGATGGGTGGATTTGACCCGTTTCGTTTGCTGCCAGCGAAATGTTGCTGACGCCCATTAAAGTCTATGGCCATCAAAAATTTTTTATTGCGCGGCACCATGAACCATGAACACCAACACATCCCACTCTCATTTTAAACCCCAGCCCTATCTAAACGAGTGGGGTAACTAGAAATTGTCGGGAAATCATACTGAAACTTCAAATAATTCAGAAGCCCCACCAGGTCCCCCATTGGCTCTGATGTCTGAATTAATGCTGCCTGGAGTGACTAACGACAAATAAATCCAATTAATGATAGGGACCCATGTTATTGAAGGAATTTCTTATTCTGCCTTTGGTCCCTTGGTTTCTCATCCATTTTTGTAAAGGGCCAGAAAGACCAAAATATTAAAATAACACAATAGATACAGTATATGCATAGACTGCTATCTTAGCTGTGATATCTAGGGGCCCATCTGCTGGCACACCTCAGGCCTGTGCCCATTCACTGCACCCTGTATGCTTCCAGATTCTAAGGAAAGAAGATAACATCAAATATAATAGAAGACCCGGCACCCCTGTGGTCCTCATATCCACTGTATAAGTTCCTGGCATGGACCCGCTATTGGGTAGTATCATAAAAGATATGAGTTATTGAAGTCTGATCATTTTCTAGAGGAAACAAAGGAATGCATGGAATGTTTATGTGCAGCAATGGTACCGGTATCTTTATCTAGTAAAAAATACTGTTCTGGAAAGTGCTTACAGTGCAAAGCAGATATGGGACGTGTAATGAATGATCTTCTGATGGCAGGAGACAAGTGGTGTCAGACTTAATCTGCCTGGATATTTCTCCTGTACGTAAAGCAATGGATCAAAATAATATTAATAGATCACCGGCAGGCATTTTCTCAATGGCACCGTGCCCGGTTGGTTGAAACCAGCTTGATAGAAACATCACAGGAAGTGTGAGTAAGAAAAAAAACCTTTTAGAGGAGCATGCAGTGTCGGACTAGAGTGCCAGGGGCCCACCAGAAAACCTTAGACCGTTGGCCCATTTTCCAAACTATTATTCCTCCTCAATCAACCTCTTTATTCTCCTAGTCTTTTATATCTACTTACTCTATTCTTCCATTATTAAACCTCTTTTGTTCCCTAAACAAATAGGGGATGACCATGAAATAGGACAAATGGTTAGAAGCAAGAGGCCACTGACACCTGGGCCCACCGGGAGTTTTCCTGGTATCCCGGTGGGCCAGTCTGACACTGGGAACGTGACTATTTAATAAGTTAGTGAAAAAAAGATTTAGTAAAATTTCCAGCTTAATTCTTAAATAAATACTCTATTTCAGTATATAATAAATCTAATATAGGGATGCTACCATTTTTATAATTTTAGCATTTCCTAAATAATTGCTATCCTTTCCTGGCTATATTCAGTTATCATTACATTAAAACTACAGTGGAGTTTTTACTTTGCCTTCCTAAGCTTTCTCATCTATTCCTTGTATCTAACAATATATTGCAGATAGGATCTGTGCCCACAATGACAGAATGGTTTGGATGGCAAACACGATCATTGTCAGTGTGATTTTCAGCTTAGTGGCAGCAGAACAGTCGTATTGCCCCTTAAAGGGGAACTAAAGTCTGAAATAGAATAAGGCTAGAAATGCTGTATTTTGTATACTAAACATAAATTTATTGCACGACCAGCCTAATCAAACAAATGATTTATGCTTTCAAGTTGGCCACAGGGGGTCACCATCTTGTAAATTTGTTAAACATCTTTGCAAGACTAAGACTGTGCACATGCTCAGTGTGGTCTGGGCTGCTTAGGGATCATCATAAATGATCAAAACAGCACAAGTCAAATAATATCTGCCAGAAGCCGATACAGCAAGACTGATTAGTAATCAGAATATACAGACTGCACTTGGTCCTGTGTTGTCATGTAATCTGTGGATTTTATAGTTTTTGTATTGTTTAATACAACATTTCTGCAGAACCAGTGGCTGCAGCAAAATATTCCTCCAAATAGAATCCCAGTTTATCTGTTTAAATCTGGCTCCATGATCTTTGTCCCTGCAGCAGGAGCTGGAAACAGTAAAGGGGATGTAAAGGCCAAAATAAAATCCAATACAAAACTCTACACAGTCACTGACTGCTCTACAGGGAAACAAACAAAGCTGCATTAGTTCTGCATGCCTGGGAAGTAAGGCGGGGGCTCCCCCTACTGTTCATAAGTATGATTGTTTCCCTGCTCAGCAGTTAGGGACCATCTGACAATTCTTATCCACAGCAGTAAATGAAGGGAGAATTTCACTGCTTACAGTCAGGTTTGTTATAAAAACTGTATAATTTTTTTAAATTAAAATATATTGGAGATAGGTTACTTTTTCATTACAGAAAGTAAAAATGTGATTTTATATGCCCTTTTATTTGCATGCATTGTATTTGTCTGGGCCCTTCCAGTGTGTTTGTGTATCAGGCGATATCACATGTACACTGGGAGAGATCATCATTCAATTTAATGTAGGAGCAGTTCATTGCATTTAGCTTCCTGCCTGCTAATCTGGCCTCTTGGCAAAATGCTAGGAATCACCCCAAGTGCCATTGCCCTTGCAGTACTGCTGCTCATAGATGGCTTCACATAAGATTCTTGCCGATGTGCACTGGCAGAACTACCAGTGGTGCGACTGTACCAGGGCCCACCAGTGGTTCTCGCGTATGCAAATATACATCGAAAATCAGCTCGGGTTGGGGTATCCCAGCTGCATGACCTGCACCCGGGCCCCACAGGGTATAGTTACATTACTACCCACATGCCTTGGTGCCCACCATGGGGCAATGCTGAAATACAGTAACTGATCCTCAAACCATTACAGCCATTTATTTGCTCCACCCCAATTTAGCCCTAGTACTATGCTGAATGTTAGCCATGAAATAATAACATAAAATTTACATATAAATGGAAAGCCCAATGTAGACTTCAGATTGCATTAAGTATAGGAGTGGGCATCCCTGCCCTGTGCTTTCCCTGTATCTGTATAACTTAACCACAGTTAAGGAATGCCAATAGCTTCTTCCAAAAGGTCTGCACATTATACTTTTGCTGTGCTCTAAAATATTCATGCAGCAGATGGAGTTACATAGTTGTTCCATTGCTACACTCAGTAGGCCATTTCTTCACAGGCTGTTCTATTGCAAATCAGAATAATATGCAGTATGAGATCTGGGGCATCTAGTCGGCAGCCCTCTACTTGTTGTTGTTCACGCTGGCACTCACTGAACAATATTATTTACAAATATGGAGCTTAATTATTTATAGAACTGAGCAAAGGGTACTAATTAGTTCAAATGGCTTCCTGGACCCTTCATAGAATTGTGCATATGGTTTCAACCGCATTGTCGTCTTTTGTTACAGGTAGTTTTTTTAAGATAAAAAAACATACATTTGCAAGAAATCAAGTGAACCCATCAATTCCTGATTAAATTGTCCTCGTAAAGTTGCTGATTCTTTCGCTTTGGTTCAGCCTGGCAGGTTCCTCCATGTGAGCAATTGTTTGGCAAAAATTCCTATCATGCAGCAAAAGTTAATTTATGCTGAGAGGGCAAATAAATTGGAAGGAACAATATTTCACGTAGATTTCCATACACGGCACACAAATAACCAGGCTCCGTAATTAGACAAGGATAAATCTGCCGGCTTATTGTTTATTTTTACCCGCACTCTCTCAAGGCAAAGAGACAAACACCTGCACGAGAGGGTTTTATAGAAAAATCAATCAGAAAGACTGGACAGCACACATTGTGTGTATATAGTGAATAAAGTACTCCCTATTGTAAAATATAAGGATATTATAAGTCACAGAGGAGTTCCATGACCATATACACAATGGAACTTCGATGTTACTTCTAATATTTGCTTATGTTCCAACAAGTGGTACTTTATTTATTATAATACACAAGTTTTAGTGAGTCATGTGACAAAAATGACATCTCTAAGTTCCATTTATAACTGATGACATCATTTAGAGACTTTTATAAGGATTTTATTTACAGGATATTCATGGCTTTTGTGTATAATATAGTGAATAAAGTACCCCCTCTTGTAAAATATAAGGTTATTATAAGTTACCGAGGAGTTTCATGACCATATAAAAACACGAGGCCGAAGGTTTATTATCCTCATATTTTACAACTGGGGGTACTTTATTTATTATAATACACAAGTTTTAGTGAGTCATAAGACAGAAATGACATCAGAACTCACCGTTTATAACTGATGACATAAGAACTCACCGTTTATAAGGATATAATTTACAGGATATTCATGGCTTTTGTGTATTATATAGGATATAATGAATGTATAACTTGTAATAGACAAGCAATGGTGTGGTCACAACTGTATGATGTTAACTATTGTGACGTCTCTCTATAAGGAATAATGGGCAATACCCTTTAGATACAAGGAAGTCGTATCCTACGGTTCTCTGGTTGTTGCTGAACTAAAAACCTCTAATTTTCTTCTACAGGTGAAGAATCTTAGAATCACAATGACCTTCAACATGAATATTCTGTTTTGTTTGCCTTGAGATACTGTTCCTGCTGCTGAAAACTATAAGCTGTATTAGAAATCCCTAGTGACGGAATTTGCAATGAATTGGTGCATTTCGCTGCCGGCGAATAAATTTGCAGAGAAAATCAAAGTTTTTTGGACGCAGACGACGGAATCGGCGCTGGCGCCAATTTAGATGCTGGCAACGATTAACAGACGCCCATTCGTTTCGTGAAATTAGCCCATCGCTAGAAATCACTTGGCCTTTGTAATCTTGATGTACCTGACCTGGTTATGGCCATGACTCCAATAATACAATATCTATCACAGCAAATAAGAGTTCACCCCAAATCTAACCTCAGTTTCCAAAAGACAAAACATTTTCCAAAAGTCTCACTCTACCTGATGCTTATGTTTGTCTCTTCTCCAGCCGTGGCTCTGAACCCCAAATTTTAAAAACTGCTGTTAGAGAGGAACTCAGCTCAGTGTCGGACTGGGACACCAGGGGCCCACCCAAAAAATGTTAGACCAGGGGCACCCTCTCAGTACTATTCTTCTTCCTCTGCTCACTCAACCTGTATTCTCCTAGTCTCTTTTATTTATATAATTTAATCTATTATTCCATCTATTTAGCCTCTTTGTTCTCATAGAAATAGGAAATGGCCATGAAATAGGCCAAATGATTAGCAGCAAGAGGCCCACTGATACCTAGGCCCACCAGGAGTTTTCCTGGCATCCTGGTGCACCAGTCTCAGTGTCGGACTTGCCCACAGGGATACCTGGAAAAGTCCCGGTGGGCCCAGGTGTCAGTGGGCCCTCAGGCTGCTAAACTTTGGGCCTATTTCATGGCCATTCCCCATTTCTATGAGAACAAAGTGGCTAAATAGGTGGAATAATAGATTATAGTATGTAAAGAAAAGGGACAAGGTAAATAAAGAGAGGAAGAAAATAGTACTGAGAGTGGGCCAATGGTCTAAAAACTTTATATGGGCCCCTGGTCTAAGGTTTTTTGGTGGGCCCCTGGTGTCCCAGTCCGACACTGGCCAGTCTAACACTGATTCATCCTGTAGCCTATAAAACAGAATAAGTGTCAGGGAGCTCTAAGGTGACATCACAATTTTTGCAAGTGATGTCACAAGTCAAAAATAATATAATTTTGCAATAATTAAATGACAAAACAATATTATTTATAGAAGTTTATGACAGTGTGAACCTTTCTTTTATATTATATATCGATACATATGTATGTGTGTGTGTGTTTTTTTCTACTAAATTAATTAACTGTAACACTACCATCTGTACATATACTGAATTTAGCCAATGCAATGAATATGTTCTTATCTGCACATTCCCTTAGGGGCACATTTAACATGTATGTTCTTTTTTATGAGCCATCATTCCATCTATGTTTTTTTTCTGGCGCCAATACAGTGTCGTAATGATGCAGAAAAGTATTTTATTGATTTGTAATCACCCAAAGACTTGCATTGGTTTTTCTTTATGAATACAAATAGAGAGCATAAGAGCAATGGCAAGGCTTTTTGAGTCCTGCTTTGTTTCTGACTCAGCAGGCAGGCGGCAAAACACCCCTTCCATTGCCCTGAATAGCAATTGTTTTGCACCACTGGTGGATTAGAGGTTAGGTGATTAAGTGACCTGTGAATCTAGGTGATAACTATTTAGGGTTAGGGAGGGGCAGCTCTAAATGTTTTGCCACCCCCCCTGCCAAGCTGGAGTTCACAAGAACAGCAAAATGCTCACAACTGCCCCATGTGCCATTGCCCAAAAGGGTCTCAGTGTTTGCTATTGACATGGGTAGATATGCCCCTAATTCATCCAACCAAAGGACAAGTTTATAGAAATTTTAAATTCAATTGTCAGATCCTTATCCTAAATTCTAATTGTTATGAAAAAAAAGCCAATTAATGTTTGGGTGAACGATACAGGGTATAGGAATACAGACTAGTCTAGCATCCCCAGAGGGGAAGGTGCTATTGAAGGTGCTTTTGAAGCATTTGGACCAGAAAAGCACATATACAGAATAAAGAAGTACTCCTGTATAAGTGAAACAGGAAAATGCAGCGGTCTCCCTCATTACATTTAATGCATGAAACATGTGGCACATTTTCTGCAGCTGTTGCTGAACTGCAGCCAAGGTCACCCAGTGGATTCTGGGAGCTGTAGCTCAATAACTGCTGGAGGGTTGCACTGGCTGGTTCAATAGAAACCCATGCATGCCAAGCAAAACAAAGCAAATGACAGAGTTAAGCTTCAGCAACTGTTATAAACAGACAGAGTCATGGAAATTTCAAGTTTCCACCTGCAAACACCTCCGACTGCAGCCGCAAGAACAAAGGAGATTCCGACAGCAACTCCCACCCTGCAGGCTGTCCCTCTCTTCTGCTCTCTCAGCTGGGGAGCTCTGTATGGCTACTGGCTGCAATGATTACTGGTCTGCGAAATGAGACTTCTCTCTCATCTTGTCAAGTTCACAACAAACAATAGGTGAAGAAGAGATGAAATGGAAGACCAATTTGTCTTCTGCCATGCACAAAAACACATATACAAATAGACCCACACACACAGTCATACAGTCTCTAACACAGGCACACACAGACCAACATACACACAGAGCCAGACAGTCTCTCACACAAGAACACAAAGAGACATACAGACTTACAAATACACACAGTCCTACAGACTCACACACACAAAGACAAAATCTCACATTCAGACATACATTTACTCACACACTGATACACATACACACACAACCCCATAACAATAGTCAATATCTATCATCTACTGTATATCTATCTATCTATCTATCTATCTATCTATCTATCATCTATATCTATCTATATCTATCGATCTATCTATCTCAATCATCTAGATCTATCAATCATCTATATTTATCATCTATCTATCTATCTATAATTTATATCTATCATCTATATATCTATGTCTAAAATTTATATTTATCATCTATATCTATCTATCATCTATATCTATCATCTATATCTATCATCTATGTATAATTTATATCTATCTATAATTTATATCTATCATCTATCTATCTATCTATCTATCTATCTATCTCTATCTATCATCTCTATCTATCATTTATATCTATCTATAATTTATATCTATCATCTATCTCTATTGTTCTATCTATCTTTCTATCTATCTATATCTATCTATATATCATCTATATCTATCTATCTATAATTTATATCTATCATCTATCTATAATTTATATCTATCTATAATGTCTATCTATAATGTATATCTATCATCTATATCTATCATCTATATCTATTGAACTATCTATCTAAATCATCTATATCAATCATCTATATCTATCAATCATCTATATCTATTATCTATATCTATCTATGTCTAACATCTATCTACTATCTATCTATCTATCTATCTATCTATCTATCTATCTATCTATCTACATATCTATCCTTAAATAATCACACATACCATAACCCACATCCATTCACACATACAAACACACAAGCACACTCACATATAAATATGCACAGCCATACAGACACATCACACACACATAGGCACACATGCATATACAGACAAACACGCACACAGACATACAGACATACAGACACACAGACACTGGTAATGAAACTATGTTGCAGTAGCAGCTTCTTTGCCAAAGACTCTCAGTGACTTTAGAGCACTAGGGGGACAAACTTCACATTAAAGGAGGTTTTTTGGTAACTGTTGCTCCCCAGATGCTGCTTTGCCTCCTCTCCCAGTCTCCTCCGATATATAGCACATGGTTAAAGCATGCTGAGAGTTGCACAACATTTGGGACCCCAGAAGGAATGACACTGGATCAAACTTTGCTAGTTACAAATAAGCACTGAACTTTAGCCAACGCACTTATGTTAAAGAGATCTGTCTCTTACCCCCAACCATAGGCAGAAAGGCTGCAGCTAAGAAAGGTTTCCCTTTGCACCATTCCTGCTCATAGAGAAGAGTCACTCACCCACAGACAGATGGACAGGGCCGAAGCACAGAGACAGCTGAACGTAGAGGAGCAGAACCAGGAGAGACTGCTGCTGACCTAGAAAGAGATCTGCCCTCCGCACACACATTCCATGACACATCTTTCAGCAAGTAGAGGCATCCAAGCGCGCAGACCTGTAGGACAGAGGCAAGAGGAGGCTCATTGTGTGCAGAGCAGATCCAGGGAAGGTCAGGGGGCATCAAGGCAAGTGCTTGTCAGACACAGAGCTGAGCCTCCATGGGATGGGGCCCTATTATTTATATAGGCAAGTACTATCCAACCTGCTGTATTTCAACTGCCAGCATTCCTAAAATCCTTCATTGCTAGGAACAGTAGCTCAATAACAGAGGCGGCTAGTTTGTCAGTTCTGATATAAAGTCTAGTAATGCCGTTTTTGCCTTACTATACACATATCATGAGCAAGTTGTTGAAAGCAGTATGTACCTGTCCTGGCTCTTTATAAATAAATGCTAGTATGTAATTAATGATCCCAGAGTCTCAGTTCCTTCATACAATACCATAGTAACTATGCACTCCCACACTTTACTACTACCCACACTGTGTTGCAGGGCACAATCTTGCCTTACAATACACTATCTCACAGTTACAATCCTTTCCCATGACAATGTTGTACCTTGTTATAAACTGTATCCCACAATAACCACCTCTTCCCCAGAGAATATTGTTCCTTACTATAAGCACCATCCCTACAACTACAGCCTCTTGCCAACACCACCTTGCCTTACTATACACACCATCCCCCAGTTTTAGCCCTCCCCAGAAAAGAGATGAATATGTGGGATACAAATTCAATCTGCTTATAACTGCTGATCTGTGTGTGTGTGTTTGGGGGGGTACACACCAAGTATGGGACCCAAACTGTTTGCTCCTTCTTACATAAAGCTCTGGCCAGGTACAAGCTTGGGGTGCAGGTGCCCATGTAACAAAGGATAAATAAGCAGATAGAATGTGCCACTTACTTGTCAGGGTTTCTCCAGTAAGAGGGGGTGCTGGGTGCCAATGAGCAGAGGGGCATTGCTGTACTCAACTCCTGTCTCTGCTCCAACAAAGACGACTCTGCTGCTGCTTTCCATTCACTGATTCCCTGACACGTTCTGCTCGTCAGCAGCAAAGCTCGGGAATACAGTATAGAGCTGTGCCCTCCTCATTCTCCTCCCCGATCAGACATGCCTCCCTCCTCCTCCTCTGTGCGGATATTGCATCCTGATAAGGTCATTGGGAACATAAAACAAGCAGATCCTCTTTGCTCGAGCGCTGGAGATGAATGACAACTGTCCGACAGGCTCCCTCCTCCTGTATCAGACGCTTGTTACCTGCAACAGACGCGCCGCACGCAGCTCCCCCTGTTCCATGCGCTGCACAATCGCACAAGTCTCACCTGGGATGCGCGTGCACTTGTTCTTGGGGACGCGCAGCCGGGCCACTCTGAGCTCTCCGTGGTGCTGAATCCGAGCTCTGCCTGCAGGTTTCTGCCGATTCACTGGAGCCGATCACTTGTTACCCCCTTTGTGTCTGTCTGTAGGAAACTACACAACTGAGGAGGGTTTTATAAAATATATTATAATTTTTCTTATTGGTTTAACCCCTTACTCTGCACTAGAGAGGTCAAGGATATATTTTACTTTTTCTCGTTTTAGTCCTTACTGTAAAGGTTAAATTGTTAACTCATTTATTTGCAACAAAGCTTTTTCGGGTTCACACACGTAGAGGCACATTTACTAAGCTCGAGTGAAGGATTCGAAGTAAAAAAAAACTTCGAATTTCGAAGGTTTTTTTTTGGGTACTTCGACCATCGAATAGGCTACTACAACTTTGACTCGAGTGATTCGAACTAAAAATCGTTCGACTATTCAACCATTCAATAGTCGAAGTACTGTCCCTTTAAAAAAAACTTCGACTACATACTTCGCCACTTTAAACCTACTGAGCTACAATGTTAGCCTATGGGGACCTTCCGCATACGTTTTCTAATCGAAGAAAAATCGTTCGATCGATCTATTAAAATCCTTCGAATTGAACGATTTTTTACTTCGATCGATCGAAGTATTTGTGGTAAATCCTTCGACTTCGATATTCAAAGTCGAAGGATTTTACTTCGAGGGTCTAATTTGAGGATTAATTAACCCTCGATATTTGACCCTTAGTAAATGTGCCCCGTAATGTAGAACAAATCTAGGGGTTGTTCCTGCTGAATTGTGCTTAGTACAGGGGAATACCTATACTGCCATAGTTTTATGGGATCACTCTGTACAGACTATGAACAAATTTAGGGGCTGTTCCTGCTGAATTGTGCTTAGTACAGGGGAATACCTATGCTGCCATAGTTTTATGGGATCTCTCTGTACAGACTATGAGCAAACTTAGGGGCTGTTCCTGCTGAATTGTGTTTAGTACAGGGAATACCTATGCTGCCATAGTTTTATGGGATCTCTCTGTACAGACTATGAGCAAACTTAGGGACTGTTCCTGCTGAATTGTGCTTAGTACAGGGAATACCTATGCTGACATTGTTTTATGTTATCTCTCTGTACAGACTATGAACAAATTTAGGGGCTGTTCCTGCTGAATTGTGCTTAGTACAGGGGAATACCTATACTGACATTGTTTTATGGTATCTCTCTGTACAGACTATGAGCAAATTTAGGGGCTGTTCCTGCTGAATTGTGCTTAGTACAGGGGAATACCTATGCTGCCATAATTTTATGGGATCTCTCTGTACAGACTATGAGCAAACTTAGGGGACTGTTCCTGCTGAATTGTGCTTAGTACAGAGGAATACCTATGCTGCCATAGTTTAATGGGATCTCTCTGTACAGACTATGAGCAAATTTAGGGGCTGTTCCTGCTGAATTGTGCTTAGTACAGGGAATACCTATGCTGCCATAATTTTATGGGATCTCTCTGTACAGACTATGAGCAAACTTAGGGGACTGTTCCTGCTGAATTGTGCTTAGTACAGAGGAATACCTATGCTGCCATAGTTTAATGGGATCTCACTGTACAGACTATGAGCAAACTTAGGGGGCTGCTTCAGTTTAGTGCTTAGTACCGAAGAATACTGATACTACAGGACTATAAGCAGCGAAGTGGCCAGAAACCGAGTTAGCAGTGGTGTCTACACAAGACTGAAATTGCAGGTTCAATAACATCTTAATAGAATTCAGAGAGAACAAAGCACTCCCTTGTTGATATTTCCATTAAACACATACAATGAGAAAATAACATATGTTAAATGAATATAAAGGGGCCCCATGTGTTGTTACTTCAGCATCCAGCAATTAATCATTTTGTTCTGCTATTGATTAGAGAATATTCTCACAGAAAAGAAATTTATTAGCTTGGCCTAGTGACCAGAAGCTTTTTACATGGTAAAAACAATATATTATGAGGAAAAGAGATGCAGGGTGGGTATGTGGGCACTTGGGATCCTTTCTGAGCAGGATACTGTGTGAATAGAATGTACATTGTTTCCCTGGGTTTCCTGATGCAGTAGAAACAATCATATTGGTATGTTAATTGTCTTCTAATGAAAGTGACTCTAACAGGGCCGCCATCAAAATGTCCCGGGCCCGGGCATGAAGGGGGGCCGGGCAGTGCTGCAGTTTTGAAAGAGCCTGGCCCCCCTTACCAGCGCCGTAAGGCCATTTTTCAAGTCCCGAATGCGGAAGTGCCGAAAAGCCGAACAACAAAAGGACCTGAAACCACAAAAACAGACCCGAAGCAGCGAAAAGACCTGAAGTCACAAAAGGAGGCGAAGTTGAAGTCCTGAAGTCATGAGTTCATTTCTACTGAACACTAGTTTGTGTTTTTTTTAAATCCCCTGGCAACCAATTTAATATTCTATAGGCCCCTGCCACCAATGTTTTTTTTTTTAAAAAAAACTTTTGGGGCCCCAATTATTTATTTTATTTTTTTTTGATTTTGAAAATGTTTTATTTGATTTTCATATTAAACAAGTAATAACATTATGACAGCAAATATTATGCAGATGAAGAAAGACATGTATTCAATATGATGGACCAATTGTTTTTTAACTTGTAAGGGGAGCCCTGGCGCCAATGTTTTTATAAAAATACTTTTATGGGGGGCCCTGGCACCAATGTTTTTTTTCTAAGTTATAAGGGAGCCCTGACCATCAATAGCTTTTTATAACTTGTGTGTGGGGGGGTTACTTTGTAAGCACTAATGTCTGTGTCGTCTATTAACTGTGATGTGGAGTGGGCGGGATATGGGGTGGGGCCTGGGCGGCAGTGTGGGCGGGGCCCCATGATTTCTAATGGTGGCCCTGGACTCTAATGTGCATAGCATTTGATTGTAAACTCTACAGGGATTGATGGGAATTATTAATTATTCTTATTAATTACTGTGTGATATATCAGTGCACTACATACATATATCTATATATATATATATATATATATCTATCTATATATATATATATATATATATATATCTATATATATATATATATATATATATATATAACAAACAAGGGAAAGTTATTATATTGTTAATGGGTTGAGTGCAGAGGACTCTTGTATTTGTGTGTATATATATATATATATATACAGTATATATATATATATATATATATATATATATATATATATAAATAAAGCAAATGCAGGATAATAATGTATGGATGTATTGGGATATGTTTCTCTGTTGGCTAACACAATAGATTGGATGTTTAAGGGCAATTCACAAACCCAAAGTAAATCCACTCTAGAGCAGTTGCCCCTAGCAACCAGTCAGAAATGAGCAGTGATTTGGCATTGGTTAGGTTGAGTTACTGTTCTTATTTTAGAGAAATAAAAATGTTGCAGCACAAGAAATTGACAGCTGATTCTATAAAGGGAGTGGTATAATTAGATGATGTGGTTATGCCCAGGATATTGACAGCATCATTAGTGGGGTAAACTGTTGAGGGCTAAGAGAAAATAAGCCATTTGGCAAATGCTTGAGCTGTGCAATCTACTGCCAACAAGTTACTCTGAGGACCCTGAATCCAGATGGTGTCTTGTTCATAGACTGAATGTGGGAAATGTATATCTTCATTTGATCTGAGCGCGAGACACAAAGATTTCCAGTATTCTAATTCATCCTGCACGTGAGCTCTGTTTGTGGCTGGAGGTATAATAATTGAATTACAGTATTATTGAGAGCATCTGTGTTTATAAAATGTCAAAAAGAAATATTTATAAGACTTTTACCCAGTGGATTTACAAGACTCAAAGAGCTTTATAGATCAACATTCCTGACGCTCATTATTAGAGCACCGAGTATGTTTCTAATGTATTTCCCTAAAAACACACAGTAATACTTGGTAAAAGAGTTTTAGAAGTACAATTTGCATCCATTCAAGTATAATTAAAGGGTTAGGCTTCATCATTTCTATAATCTTTGAAGCCTGCATATTTACATTCATTCTTGAGGAGACTTTTATTCCCCATGAACATTATTAGTTGAAATACAGTTGCAGTCAGATTTATAAAGCCACTCTTGGTGCAACAAATTCAACACTAAGCAATAATTATCATGGAACATCTATTTAATACAGGTATGGGATCCATTATCTGGAAGCCCGTTATCCAGAAAGCTCCAATTTACGTAATGGCCGTCTCCCATAGACTCCATTATAATGAAATAATCCAAATATGTAAATGACTTCCTTTTTCTCTGTACTAATAAAACAGTAGCTTGTACTTGATCCAAGTGAGCCTAAGATATAATATACCTAAGATATAATTCATCCTTATTGGAGGCAGAACCAGCCTCTTGGGTACAATAAATGTTTACCTGATTCTCTAGTAGAGGTATGGTATAAAGATCCAAATTACAGAAAGCCCCAGGTCCTGCGCATTCTGGTTAACAGGTCCCATACCCGTCAATCTAAATCTGAGAGGCAGATGCTGAGAGGGAGATAGTGAAGAGTAATTTGAATCTTATCTCATTATCTGTACATGGTATTTATATGGACCCTAAATTACAACTGGTACTGCTTGAACCACTTGGATGCTTGATAAATGAGGTCCATTGTCTCCAGAAGATAATTTTATAGAGGGAAAGCATTAGGAAAGCTCAAACTTAAGTCTGAAGGCAGGATAACTCCTGTGCCGCCCTGACAGACACTCTCATTAGTAAAGGCACAGACTGGCCATAATGGATTTGGAACCCACAATATCTGATAGATATGACAATACACAGAGTGAAAAAAAAAATCTTTTAAATCAGAACTTAACTGGGTGCGCCATTTAAATGCACAGAATCTTGCAGACCCTAATGAGGAGTTTCTCTTTAGACGATTATAGGGGATTTGAAGGAAGCTGTCAGAATCGCCTTTAATAAGCAGCTGCCATAGAATTCCATGCTGTGAAGCTGATTTCCCCACAGAAAGAAAAGAATCAGAATGTGACATTCATGAACCTCTGTGCCGTTATAGTAGGTTATTCTATAGTGAAGCCTCTCTACAAAGCGATCACACATATAAATTATCCCACACTGTCCTCTTCTGAATCAACCACACTGCCTTCCATCTTCCCATAGGGCAGTCACCTTATACCTTTAAAGGGACACTATACCGTCATTATTTATTTCTCCAGTGGATTTGTATGATGGCAATATTAAAGGTGAAGGAAAGGCTAAAACTGAGTAAGCTTTATCAGAAAGGTCTATATAAATACACCATTAAACCCTCAAAGTAATGCTGCTCTGAGACCTTTATCAAAAGAAACACAGCATTTATTTCCTTCAATTGTGTACTCATGGGCTTCTGTATCAGACTTCCTTTTCTCAGCTGAAAACTCCAGGGCTAGGACTTGAGCATGCTCAGCTTGCTCCTCTCCCTTCTCCCCTCCCTACTGTAATCTGAGCCCAGAGCTATGAGCAAGCAGGGAGAGACTGAGGCAGGAAGTGATGTCACACCAAGTTTAAATGGCAACTGCTATCCTAAACAAACAGACAGCTTCTACAGTTGTTTACTCAGGTATGGTAAAGCATTCTGCAGAATAAATATAGTGTTATAGCTTGTTCTGTTATGGCTAATCTATTGACAATACACTGCTTTGGTAGCTTTCTTTCTCCTTTAAGAACTGAATGTATCTTTCATTTCCTTTTGCTTTATTTCCCCTAGTTTCTGAGTCAGCTCAGCTAGAAGTTTAATCTTACCTAAGCAGCCATTTGCCTCTCTAAGGGGTTGGTCACAAGCTTCCTTATCACCACCCGCTGGGCTCTTGTATTTTGTAATTCTTTTGTTAGAAAGCGGAAAAGGGACATGAATGTAGAAAGTGATGTATCAATGTCTGCAGATGTCGATAACTGTCATGCACCTTGGATGTAAAAATATCCAAGCCACTTATACCCTTAATGGGACTGCACTAGGCAAATCCATAATGGAAAAGGACCTTGGAGTCCTTGTAGCTAATAAACGTGGCTGTCATTCTTCCACTGTACAAAGCGCTGGTAAGGCTCCACAAAGGCGGATGGTGAATTTTTTGTTTGGGTAGGCTAAAAAATGTTAAATATCTACAGTGGTGTGCAAAACTATTTGCCCCCTTCCTGATTTCTTATTCTTTTGCATGTTTGTCTCACTTAAATGTTTCTGCTCATCAAAAACCGTTAACTATTAGTCAAAGATAACATAATTGAACACAAAATGCAGTTTTTAAATGAAGGTTTACGTTATTAAGGGAGAAAAAAAACTCCAAATCTACATGGGCCTGTGTGAAAAAGTGATTGCCCACCTTGTTAAAAAATAACTTAACTGTGGTTTATCACACCTGAGTTAAATTTCAAAGGTTATAAAGCCATTTCTAAAGCTTTGGGACTCCAGCGAACCACAGTGAGAGCCATTATCCACAAATGGCAAAAACATGGAACAGTGGTGAACCTTCCCAGGAGTGGCCGGCCGACCAAAATGACCCAAAGAGCGCAGAGACAACTCATCCGAGAGGCCACAAAAGACCCCAGGACAACATCTAAAGAACTGCAGGCCTCACTTGCCTCAATTAAGGTCAGTGTTCACGACTCCACCATAAGAAAGAGACTGGGCAAAAACGGCCTGCATGGCAGATTTCCAAGGCGCAAACCACAAAAAGAACATTAAGGCTTGTCTCAATTTTGCTAAAAAACATCTCAATGATTGCCAAGACTTTTGGGAAAATACCTTGTGGACCGACGAGACAAAAGTTGAACTTTTTGGAAGGTGCGCATCCCGTTACATCTGGTGTAAAAGTAACACAGCATTTCAGAAAAAGAACATCATACCAACAGTAAAATATGGTGGTGGTAGTGTGATGGTCTGGGGTTGTTTTGCTGCTTCAGGACCTGGAAGACTTGCTGTGATAGATGGAACCATGAATTCTACTGTCTACCAAAAAATCCTGAAGGAGAATGTCCGGCCATCTGTTCGTCAACTCAAGCTGAAGCGATCTTGGGTGCTGCAGCAGGACAATGACCCAAACACACCAGCAAATCCACCTCTGAATGGCTGAAGAAAAACAAAATGAAGACTTTGGAGTGGCCTAGTCAAAGTCCTGACCTGAATCCTATTGAGATGTTGTGGCATGACCTTAAAAAGGCGATTCATGCTAGAAAACCCTCAAATAAAGCTGAATTACAACAATTCTGCAAAGATGAGTGGGCCAAAATTCCTCCAGAGAGCTGTAAAAGACTCGTTGCAAGTTATCGCAAACGCTTGATTGCAGTTATTGCTGCTAAGGGTGGCCCAACCAGTTATTAGGTTCAGGGGGCAATTACTTTTTCACACATGAAAATGTAGATTTAATTCAAAGACTATAAAAAATGGGGAAAAAAAGGAAGGGCAAAAAGGTGCATCAAATTAGCCTTTCTATAACATACTAAATGGTGAACCACCCCCTTTAAAGTTATTATATATAAATATACAAGATCTATTTACAGACAAGCAGTAGAAATACAAAATATAAACAATCAAAAATACTTTAACCATAGGGGATCAACCTTATACTGTACATAGCACATAAACAATTAAAAAGCAGCAAGCCCAACGATCTGATGGTTTCACCGACATTACATTTTTTTCAGGGGCAACTACAAAACTTGATCGATAATTAATAAACCTATCCAATGCTGGTAATGCTGTAATGTTGTGTTTCTGCGTTAAAAGATATTGGTCCCAGAAACACAGCATTACAGTGGATACATTTATTAATTGTCAATCAATTTTTATAGTTTACTTGCCCCTGCAAAAATGTTATATCAGTAGAACCATCAGATCGTTGGGCACTCGAATAGCCGAGTACATACAAAATATCAGAGGCCTTAAAGTGAACCATAGACTCCCTAGACACTTTAAAGTGCATCATGGTGGGGTGCCCACAAGGGTTGGTATTTATGGACTTATAACAGATATCCTTGAGTCTAAAAGAGAAAGGTAATGGATTTTTAAACTTAACAGTCTGGCCCCACATGGACTAAATATTGATTTACTGTAGATCTTGCTGCTTTTTATTAGGCACATAGGCTAGGAGGGGAGGAAGGTAGCAAGGGGAATAACATCCTATAGCCATCCTATGTGTAAGTGATTCCCAATCAGTATCTCTCGAGCAACAGGTTGCTCACCAACCCCTTGGATGTTGCTCCCAGAGGCCTCAAAACAGGGGCTTATTTTTGAATTTCAGGCTTGGAGGCAAGTTTTAGTTGCATAAAAACCAGTTGTACTGCCAAACTGAGCCTCCCGTAGGCTGCCAGTCCAACTAGGGGCTACCAAATAGCTAATCAGATCCCTTAATTGGCACCCCAGGAAGTTTTTGCATGCCTGTGTTGCTTCCTAACTCTTTATTTTTGAATGTGGCTCACGGGTAAAAAAAGGTTGAGGACCCCTGCATGCGGTTATTAGGGCTAACATTTCAGGACAAGACTTTGCAGTCAATCTACAACTAGATAGTCAGCTATAGGCAGGAGGATATAGAAGCAGATCTGTGGGTTCCCAGCAGAGAGGACAGTATGTAGTTTCACCCCCCTACTGCTGAATGCTGCCTGTCACACAGCTAGCAAATTGCCCTCTATCACACTGTATTGATTTTCTCCTTCTTGTCAAGAGACCATTCATAAACATTTCCTTGCTGTTTGTCTTTGTTTGCCTACAGCCTGAAGATGACACACGCAGAACTGCAAAAGCCATCAATCTAGATATTTATTCGTCGTGTATTTGTATCGTCTGTGGGCTCCCTAAACTAGAATTTATCAGAGCTTATTGATATGCTGCTACAGCCCTTAGTGAAACGGCTAGACTCGTATTTAAGAGATACCAAGCATGTATTGCAACTTTTGGAACGGGTCACTTGGGAAAGTCATCATTTGAGTTGGGCCACAGTGGACGTGGTCAGCTTATATTCATACATTCTGCATGAAAGGGGAATAGAAGCAGTAAAATATCACGTGTCTATGTATAGCAATTATGATGACGTTACATATAATTTTATTTTGGAAGCATTGAAGTATTTTTTAGATTTAAATAGCGGTTTGATACAATGTATATTGTGCCTATGACTACATATCCTTGATACGAAATGTGTCAGGACAAAAATGTTTCTTTTAATCTGTTGAAATAAAAGTTGATGATTTTACCCTACGAGTGGACCTTGGAGTGCTTGCCTGCAATTTTCGTTTGGAGCGCACATCACCCATAGCTACGGGTTCGGGACGATGCACCCGGGCCACTCGTCTTTCCTGGTGAGTGCGGGTTTTCCCAAATCCTCTATCTATTCATTATAGAGTGCCGTGTGCCCAGCAGCATGGGACCTGGGGTATATACACCCAGGTCTTTATGCCCTAAGGGGGAGCACATTTATTGTCTTGTGGAGGCTATTCATATACAGTATAAAATTCTCACAGCAAGATTTAGACATTACCTAAAAGGGAGTCTGTATAATATAATTACATTTTAATGCCCCATATATAAATCATTGGAAGTTGGAAGGGACGCATTCTGTTTTGTAATTTGACTGCTGCATGGGAGCCCCCACCCAAGTTGCAAGAAACAGCAAACCCCCGATTGTGGGATTGCCAACAGAAGAAGGGTGACCTGGGTGGCCCACCTGTTTTTGTCCTGGTGTACCACCAGCCCAGTCCAACCATGATAAATTAGGTATATAACACACAAGAGCTTTGAATAAGCGGTATTATATTTTCTAATAAAAGGTGCTTAGTGGTGTTAGCATTTATGATCAAATTAAAGGATGTCACATTATGAATTAAAACTTATATTTTAATATTAGGATATCAGCAATCACAATGGAGATCCAACAAACTGCATACATTTACATTATACCCTATATTTATCAGATAGATCGGCAGATAGATGAAAGATAGATAGATAAATATAACAGATAATATTAGTAAACAATATGCAGATGCATGGACAGGCAAACAGAATATCAGATAAATTGTTAGAAAATAGATGACCTGGTTCCACTGGCTGCTATTTGTTGAATCCCCAGAATATGTTGCCCTGATAGCATAGACAAATAACCAAATCTCCCTTCCAGTTTGCTGTTGATGACCCCCGGCGTTCAAATCTGGCGTTGAAATCCAAATCTAGATTGAAATCCCAATTTCAATTCACTTCTCCCTATAATTTAGAGTACCCCATGAACATCATTTCAATGCTTAGCGAACATTTGATGACAAGAAAAACACTACCTGCCCAGTATTGTTTGTCTGTTTATATAATTGTTTAAAAAGTTAACATATATGTAAAATATACCTTTAATTGAACTGTATTCTGTAAAAGAAATGTGTCATGACTGTAAAGTGGACTATACTACGATATACTACATACGATATCGTAATATGCATAAATCTGAAATGTGAACATATTTTATTTTTATTGAATGCACACAAACAAAATAAAGAATTTAAAAAAAAAGAAAATAGATGACATGTAGATATATACTTTATAGACAGATTATATATATATATATATATATATATATATATATATATATATATATATATAGATGCAATTAGGAGCACTCATGGGTGTAGTGATAAAGAGATATCTTTTATTGGAGTGTTACAAACTACCCCACATCAACGCGTTTCGGTTCTCTCAGAACCGTCCTAATTGCAGTGTTTTCCTCTGAGGAGCACCCGGGATCTGATCTACTGAGGGTGACTGCCGGAGAATCATATGACTATATATATATATATATATATATACACACACACAAATACAAGAGTCCTCTGCACTCAACCCATTATCAATATATTTAAGACAGAGATATTTTGTGCATACTGCTACTGAAAAATGCCTTACCCTTTAAACAAAACAGGGATTGTTTGTCCATATATTGCAATATATTTAAGCTGGCCAACTACGTCAGTCATCCCATATCTGGCCAGTCCTATGCTCAATTTTATCTGATTCATTAAGAATTCTATTGCTTCATTATACATTTTACACAGGGGCTAAGTTTTACCTGCAACTTACTTGCTGCTTTCAAAGTAAAACTCGCAAACTTGGCTGCCCTTTTATTAGACACCAGTGGGATCACCTGACTATAGCTGGGAAGGGTGGGAGCTACAACAGGGAGCTGGTCACTGCTCCTGTATAACTATAACAAACAAGGGAAAGTTGTGCTCACCACTCATTTTTAAAAACCATTAGGCGGGGGTGCAATGAGGCTGTGACCACAAAATACATATAGTCAAATACAAGAGTCCTCTGCACTCAACCCATTATCAATATATTTAAGACAGAGACAATAAATATCCACGTTGAATCCATTTTTAAACAGGAGAGCAGCTTCCAACACACTCTGCTTGTGCAGACCTCACGTGTTTACCCACCCCCGTCCTGAACTCTAAGGGCTCTCTTAACGCCTGCACACCTGCAGTAATTAGCCCTGCTGTGCACCCTCCAGGTACCTGAATAAAGGGGAAATATACCTGTCGTCCAGGACCCACCCCTGGAGTCCTGTACAATATATATATATATATATATATATATATATATATATATATATATATATATATATATATCGATAGATATCTATATGCATTCTTATAGATTACACACCACACTGTGTTTAATGGATGTGTATAATAGCTGCTTAGAAGTACAGTATTTCCTTTAACTGTGAAAAAAATACTTTTTGGGCAGAGTTCCCCATTTAAATTTTTCATAATCCTTCAATAGAACAGCTCCACTGAAGACTTCAGCTTCACACATCAGGCAAGTGCTAAATATCTGCAGGTATATTCCTTATCGAAGGAAGATATATCAATATTCAATACAAATATACATCACTGTTCGTAAATTCTTTTGTTAAGGCTCAGCAGCAAACTGTGCATTAGATTTAGTCCCTTTACTCTGTGCTGTTACTAATCCTAACCTATGGATACATTATTTCCTCACTATAAAACAAGCCATGGTGTAACTTTGTTTTTAAAGATAAGTAACACCTGCTATTAATTCGAATACAGGTATGGGACCTATTATCCAGAATGCTCGGGACCTGGGGTTTTCCAGATAAGGGATCTTTCCATAATTTGGATCTTCGTACCTTAAGTCTACTAGAAAATAATGTAAACAATAAATAAACCCAATAGGCTGGTTTTGCTTCCAATAAGGATTAATTATATCTTAGTTGGGATCAAGTACAAGCTACTGTTTTATTATCACAAAGAAAAAGGAAATAATTTTTAAAAATTGTAATTATTTCATTATAATACACAAGAGCCATGAATATCCTGTAAATTATATCCTTATAAACGGTGAGTTCTGATGTCATTAGTTATAAACGGTGAGTTCTGATGTCATTTCTGTCACATGACTCACTGAAATTTGTGTATTATAATAAATAAAGTACCCCCAGTTGTAAAATATGAGGATATTAGAAGTTACCTCGGAGTTCCATGACCTGTATAAAAACACTTGGCCTTCGGCCTCGTGTTTTTATATGGTCATGAAACTCCTCGGTAACTTATAATATCCTTATATTTTACAAGAGGGGGTACTTTATTCACTATATAATCAAGTCTGTGGGAGGCGAACTTTCCGTAAATCTGAGCTTTCTGGATAACGGGTTTCTGTGCTAGTTATTTCAATGCTTTACATACAATCATTTTCATTTAAGCTAATGTCCTGTCTTTAGTCAGCTAATGCATAACTAAAATACATTTATCTCTTTGTAATGTCTTTTTCAATAGCCACAGTGGGTGAAAACATATACTATACAGCAACGTTAGGCATGTGGTTATTTAAAGGGCATGTAAAGGCAAAAAAATAAAATCCCATTTTTACTTTCTTTAATGAAAAAGAAACCTTATATACTTTAATTAAAAAATGTGTACCGTTTTTATAAGAAACTTAACTGTATGCAGTGAAATTCTCCCTTCATTTACTGTTGTGGATAGGAATTGTCAGATGGTCCCTAACTGCTGAGCAGGGAAACAATCATACTTATGAACAGCAGGGGGAGCCCCCACCTTACTTCCCAGCCATGCAGAACTCAAGCAGCTTTGTTTATGATGATCCCTAAGCAGCCCAGATCACACTGAGCATGTGCACAGTCTTGGTCTTGCAAAGATGTTTAACAAAGTTACAAGATGGTGACCCCCTGTGGCCAACTTTGAAAGCATAAATTATTAGTTCATATTTATATTTAGTATACAAAATACAGCATTTCTAGCCTTATTCTATTTTAGACTTTACATGCCCTTTAAGTAATTTTAACTAATACAAGTCTAACATTTATGCAGTAATATATCATTTAGCCTGTTATTTTAAATCCATTTTGCACATTCACTGAAGGAAGCCTAAACGCAGATCAATCATAATATTAGGAATAAGTTATTTATCTCTTAGATTATGATTAATGGCAGTACAGAGAGATGAGGAAGGAATCTCAGGCTCAGCTTATAGCCAAGGCATTAATATTTGATTAATGAAAAGTGAGATATTAACAGTAAATATTCATAGATCGTGCCAATAGATTAGGAATGCAGTGGCAAAGAATTGACGTTTGCCTGAGCTTTGGAGATGATCTGCTATTCACAATCTTCTCTGAGGTTTAGAATCTGGCAGTGCTGACCGACATACAGTAACTTGCTGGCCAGATATACAGCTGAGCACGAGCAACGACAAGCAAAGGGCAATATTTAATGAATGACAGGTTATAATAAACATTTTAATTAAGGTTTCCCAACTCCAAGCACAGAGGTCACGTAATGTACTGGATGGTGTTTTTCATTTGTTATTCTGACTAGAGCAAAAGGTATATATAAGCCCAGGAGAGACTGCATTAAAGGAGAACCATACCCTAAAATGAATATGGCTAAAAATGCCTTATTTTATATACTGAACTTATTGCACCAGCCTAAAGTTTCAGCTTGTCAATAGCAGCAATGATCCAGGACTTCAAACTTGTCACAGGGGGTCACCATCTTGGAAAGTGTCTGTGACACTCACATGCTCAGTGGGCTCTGATTGGCTGTTGAGAAGCTAAGCTTAGGGGTCGTCACTAATTATCCAGCAGAAAATGAGCTTCGACTGTAATGTAGACTGTAGCTGATGCTACAGGTTTGCTGATTATTAAATTCTGATGCTAATTGCACTGGTTTCTTTGCTGCCATGCAGTAATTATCTGTATTAATTACTAATCAGCCTTATATTGTGACATTTCTATTCTATGTGTACTGTATATTGTGAGTGGGTCCCTAAGTTCAGTAAGTGACAGCAGCACAGAGCATGTGCAGTGAATCAGCAGAAAAGAAGATGGGGAGCTACTGGGGCATCTTTGGAGACACAGATCTTTACTGCTAAAGGGACGTGGTTGCCTTGGGCTGGTACAGAAACCCAACCCAAAATGTACAAAATTTCTAGCCTGCTTCTTTGATTAAGCTTTAGTTCTCTTTTAAAGACATTTAAAGGCCCCAATTTTTCAAATAAGTCCTTCTAATTAATTCCTTCTAATCTCAGCCATAAAGCAGGGCAGGACTGTTGCTTACAATGGGGATCAGACAGGATCTGTGCCATCTATTCGCTTTGCTTTCAATGTCTCACTTTGTGCAGACTGATCAAAATGAATGGCTGATTGGTTGCTACTCGTAATGGCAATTTAGAATGAATGTTAGCTTCCACTTACAGGAATAATAAAATATGCAGATAAATGAGGAAAAAGAACATGTGCCAATATGTTGTACTGAATATTTATAGGAAAGAGAAGTGAATGGAGATACTTGTTAGAAAAATTCTATATTTATAGGCAGTTCTAAAATGTCATTTTTAAGAATCTAAAAAAGAGCCATGGCCTATGTTTTACCTTGATGTGCTAATATCTCCCCCCTAACATTGATTTTCACCTTTCTCTTCCATTCTTCCCCCCCCCATTGGTCAGTGACGCTGAACCGTCCTTGTTTATTTTTCCAGTATATGAATGAGAAACGCATTAATCAGCAAAAGAGAGAGAAGGGTAATTAAGGCTCTGCACTGATAATGCAAATGCATTAGAGCCCACCAGGGAGGCACAGAAAGCACTTTGGGATAGTTACTCTCTCTGGATTTTATTCTACAATTCCCATTTATTTGTGGTATTTAATGTACTGACGTTACATTGTCTCAATCCTATCCCATATTTTCAGCTTATATTTATATAAAAAATGGACATTTGGCCCTACAGAATATTACAGGCTTCCTTCGTCTGACTGTATGAAGATAACCAGAAACTATTGATATTGATCTAAGCATTGGATTTAACAGAACCACCGGATTAAACAAACCCCTATATTCCTGGGCACTGACATGAGCCAATATAATGCTGTCATTCTGGGAACTGCCCAACACCTGTGTCCCCAAAAATGGAGCATCTAAGTGTGACGAGATCAATGTGTCCCTTTTCCTCTAGCTATGGACTTGCCCGAAGATTAGTATATTTTGAAGGGAAGTCACTAGTTTTTTGGCCATTAGTCTGAAAATCAGAATTAAGTTATCTTTTTTGCTTCTAGATAAGAATAGGCTTTCTTCAATTTCTAATATAAAATCTATTTCCCAAGAGAGTAAAATATTTTTGGCTGTTCCAGGAAGGCTTTCTTTAATTATTGGCTACAAAAAGAGTCCCTCTCATTATCAGACATAGTTTTTTACATGAACCAGCTTATTTGGCAGGAAGCCTTATTAGTAAAAACAAAAGGAAATAATTCCAAAGAATCGTTTAGAGTTAGGGCAGAGACACACACACACACAGTGGCGTAACTACCGGGGGAGCAGGGGGTGCGATTGGGCCAGGGGCTCCACCCCGGCAGCTCACGCGCAATGAATTCCGTGCAGTTCCGGGCCTACGGAGGGGGGGGGCGTGGGGGCCGGCTGTGCGTCCCACGCCCTCTAGTTAAGTTACTGCACACTCAGATTCAGGGAGATTTAGTCGCCCGACGATAAATCACCTCTTCTTCAGGGACAACTAATCTCCCGAACTACCTCCCATCGGCTGGAATCGAAATCGCCGGCGGGATGGCTCGGAGGGCTTCATTTCCGAAGTCGCCCGAAGTTTACTTGTGAGGCAACTTTGGGTGACCGATTGCCATCCTGACGTTGATTTACATTCTAGCCGGCATGAGGCAGTCGCCCCAAAGAAAAGGAGATTTGTTGCGACTAATCTCCCCAACTCTGAGCGTGTGTCTCTGCCCTTATATGATGGTCTCCTTACTTTGAGATCTGTGACTCCGGTACTAAAAGTCAAATATCTCAGTTCCTTCAAATGTAAAATGATTGTATATTGGGTAATCTGACATTCCCGAGGACAATGGTCTTTTATCTTTCTTTTCTTTTTGATTGTCTTTACATCCACTGGCTTAGTTAGTTTTTGTTAGTTTCTTTTATGTATTTCTTCATTGAAAGTTGTGCCTTTTCGAATAACAAGCCACTGTACTAATTGCAGCAAATGTTCTTAGTCTGCATTTTCTTTGTTGTCATATTGATTTTTATTGTTTAATGTGAAAATCAAATAAAATATTTCAAACATAACAAAAATGGAACAGTTTAGGAAAGACCCCAAATCTGCCCAAGACATGTTCAGCCCTGATAAGCATGAAACCTGTTTTCTGGTAAGCTCTGAAATACATATTACAATTTCTACAGGGTTCAGGTTAAGCAAAAAATTCTTATTTTTTCTAATGTAATTTATAAAACATTGAAAACCCCCAAAACCTTGTACATTGGCATTCCATAAATGCCTGTTGGATCACCTGTCCAGCACTGTAGAACAGTCTATGCAGTCATATTAATAAAAATCGAAGATGGCTAGTGATGGGCGTCAAAATTTGCATTTCGATAATTTTTTGCCATTTCGTGGGAAATTCACAAATTTTATGCAGAAGCGAAATGGTTCAAATTCGCCCATCACTAGAGATGACTGCATGCAATGATAGTATTTATTTAACTTTTCATATATCCCCGGGCTACAGGGTTGCATTTTAGATATTGATCACTGGCCTTGCCTAATATTCTGCTGTATAGACAACTAGAACCAAGAACTGAAAGGAAATAGATTTACGATAAATGAGCCTTTTTTCTGAAAATCACAGGGTGTAATATGTTCCCATTTAAAACTTATAAAAAAAGGAAATTGTAAAAGAATCAGCCCCACTGCCATTGTTCGGAGTCAATAGTCAATAGTTCAACTGCACAGAGGGCAATGGCGCCAGAAAGCAATGCTGTGCAAAGAACAATGCCAGGGTCGGACTGGGGGGCCCGGGGCCCACCGGGACTAATGTCCAGGGCCCCCTCCGATCCCCCCTGCCTCCCTACTATGACGCGCCGAGCACGCTTGCACGAAGGTGCTGCTCTGCGCGCCTGCGTGTAGGCGCCGCTCCTCAGTAAAAGGTGCCGTGCGCATGCGCAAATGGCGCTGCGCGGCACGTAAAAAAACCTTTTTTTCTTTTAAGTATGATCGAAACGGGGGACTGGCCCGGCGGGGGCCCATTAGGGGTCGGGGCCCACCGTTTTTTTTCCCGGTATCCCGCCGGGCCAGTCCGACACTGAACAATGCTGTTCCTCTGGAACAGTGATCCCCAACCAGTAGCTTGTGAGCATCATGTTACTCTCCAACCCCTTGGATGTTGCTCCCAGTGGCCTCAAAGCAGGTGCTTATTTATGAATTCGGGCATTGGAGGCAAGTCAATGTAGGTTGACAATCCACATAGGGGCTACTAAATGGCAAATCACAGCCCTTATTTGGGTCCCCAGGAACATTTTTGATGCTAGTATTGCTCCTCAACTGCTTTTACTTCTGAATGTTGCTCACGGGTTCTAAAGGTTGGGGATCCCTGCTCTGGAATGTTGCACCCAGGGCATTGAAGGAAAAGCAACATTTGTACACAATGATTAACAGGGCAGGGCAATGAGGCACAGGCCAGTGTCACACACAGAGCAATTCTACACATTGGACCTCCTTTTATTATGGGAGCAAGCTGCAACAAATATGCATAGTCTGCCATGTTTATTTCCACAATGTTGTATTATAGCTCCCCCCCCAAAGAATCCAAACAATTTGCAGTTGGTTTTAAAAATTGTATTATTTGTGGAGTTACTTAGCTTTATATTCAGAAGCTCTCCAGTTTGGAATTTCAGCAATTTGGTTGTTAGGGTCCTAATTACCCTAGCAACCACACAATGATTTGAACAAAAGGCTGGAATATGAATAGGAGAGGCCTGAATAGAAAGATGAGTAATAAAAAGTAGCCAAAACAATAAATGTGTAGCCTTATAGAGCATTTGTTTTTTAAGATGGGTCAGTGATCCCCATTTGAAAACTGGAACAAGTCAGAAGAAGAAGACAAATAATCCAAAAACTATAAAAAAAAATAAAAATAATAAAGACCATTTGAAAAGTTGCCATTCTATAACATTCTTCAACTTTTAAAGGTGAACCATCCTTTAATTATATCTTAGCTGGGATCAAGTACAAGGTACTGCTTTATTATTATATAGAAATAGAGTGTTCCTAAAATTAGGAAGAGAAAAACCCTGCTGCCAATAAATAAATTAAAAACAAAAAAATGCTTATTAAAGAAAATGATTTTTCCTGGCATTTCCATTTCTATGCCATTGCTTTTTTATGGTACAATTAGCTGTCCCACAGCATTAGATGCATTTCTCTGTGATGGACTGTACAAACCCCAAGCACTCAGCAAATAAAAATATATTATTGTGTCTGGTAAATACCCTGAAACTGCTGCGCTGGGTGTAGCTATTGATCTGCTTATGTAGGACAGTCAGCGATTCCATTTGCTATTGATCTCGCCCTACTATACCTGCTATCCCACAGTCACACTCCCTTCCCAGAGACTATTATCCCACTGTTACTATAGACACCATCTCTCCCTACTATACCTGCTATCCCACAGTCACACTCCCTTCCCAGAGACTATTATCCCACTGTTACTATAGGCACCATCTCTCCCTACTATACCTGCTATCCCACAGTCACACTCCCTTCCCAGAGACTATTATCCACTGTTACTATAGGCACCATCTCTCCCTACTATACCTGCTATCCCACAGTCACACTCCCTTCCCAGAGACTATTATCCCACTGTTACTATAGACACCATCTCTCCCTACTATACCTGCTATCCCACAGTCACACTCCCTTCCCAGAGACTATTATCCACTGTTACTATAGGCACCATCTCTCCCTACTATACCTGCTATCCCACAGTCACACTCCCTTCCCAGAGACTATTATCCCACTGTTACTATAGACACCATCTCTCCCTACTATACCTGCTATCCCACAGTCACACTCCCTTCCCAGAGACTATTATCCACTGTTACTATAGGCACCATCTCTCCCTACTATACCTGCTATCCCACAGTCACACTCCCTTCCCAGAGACTATTATCCACTGTTACTATAGGCACCATCTCTCCCTACTATACCTGCTATCCCACAGTTACACTCCCTTCCCAGAGACTATTATCCACTGTTACTATAGACACCATCTCTCCCTACTATACCTGCTATCCCACAGTCACACTCCCTTCCCAGAGACTATTATCCACTGTTACTATAGGCACCATCTCTCCCTACTATACCTGCTATCCCACAGTCACACTCCCTTCCCAGAGACTATTATCCACTGTTACTATAGGCACCATCTCTCCCTACTATACCTGCTATCCCACAGTCACACTCCCTTCCCAGAGACTATTATCCACTGTTACTATAGGCACCATCTCTCCCTACTATACCTGCTATCCCACAGTCACACTCCCTTCCCAGAGACTATTATCCCACTGTTACTATAGACACCATCTCTCCCTACTATACCTGCTATCCCACAGTCACACTCCCTTCCCAGAGACTATTATCCACTGTTACTATAGGCACCATCTCTCCCTACTATACCTGCTATCCCACAGTCACACTCCCTTCCCAGAGACTATTATCCCACTGTTACTATAGACACCATCTCTCCCTACTATACCTGCTATCCCACAGTCACACTCCCTTCCCAGAGACTATTATCCACTGTTACTATAGGCACCATCTCTCCCTACTATACCTGCTATCCCACAGTCACACTCCCTTCCCAGAGACTATTATCCACTGTTACTATAGGCACCATCTCTCCCTACTATACCTGCTATCCCACAGTTACACTCCCTTCCCAGAGACTATTATCCACTGTTACTATAGACACCATCTCTCCCTACTATACCTGCTATCCCACAGTCACACTCCCTTCCCAGAGACTATTATCCACTGTTACTATAGGCACCATCTCTCCCTACTATACCTGCTATCCCACAGTCACACTCCCTTCCCAGAGACTATTATCCACTGTTACTATAGGCACCATCTCTCCCTACTATACCTGCTATCCCACAGTCACACTCCCTTCCCAGAGACTATTATCCACTGTTACTATAGACACCATCTCTCCCTACTATACCTGCTATCCCACAGTCACACTCCCTTCCCAGAGACTATTATCCACTGTTACTATAGACACCATCTCTTCCTACTATACCTGCTATCCCACAGTCACACTCCCTTCCCAGAGACTATTATCCACTGTTACTATAGGCACCGTCTCTCCCTACTATACCTGCTATCCCACAGTCACACTCCCTTCCCAGAGACTATTATCCCACTGTTACTATAGACACCATCTCTCCCTACTATACCTGCTATCCCACAGTCACACTCCCTTCCCAGAGACTATTATCCACTGTTACTATAGGCACCATCTCTCCCTACTATACCTGCTATCCCACAGTCACACTCCCTTCCCAGAGACTATTATCCCACTGTTACTATAGGCACCATCTCTCCCTACTATACCTGCTATCTCACAGTCACACTCCCTTCCCAGAGACTATTATCCACTGTTACTATAGGCACCATCTCTCCCTACTATACCTGCTATCCCACAGTTACACTCCCTTCCCAGAGACTATTATCCACTGTTACTATAGACACCATCTCTCCCTACTATACCTGCTATCCCACAGTCACACTCCCTTCCCAGAGACTATTATCCACTGTTACTATAGGCACCATCTCTCCCTACTATACCTGCTATCCCACAGTCACACTCCCTTCCCAGAGACTATTATCCACTGTTACTATAGGCACCATCTCTCCCTACTATACCTGCTATCCCACAGTCACACTCCCTTCCCAGAGACTATTATCCACTGTTACTATAGACACCATCTCTCCCTACTATACCTGCTATCCCACAGTCACACTCCCTTCCCAGAGACTATTATCCACTGTTACTATAGACACCATCTCTTCCTACTATACCTGCTATCCCACAGTCACACTCCCTTCCCAGAGACTATTATCCACTGTTACTATAGGCACCGTCTCTCCCTACTATACCTGCTATCCCACAGTCACACTCCCTTCCCAGAGACTATTATCCCACTGTTACTATAGACACCATCTCTCCCTACTATACCTGCTATCCCACAGTCACACTCCCTTCCCAGAGACTATTATCCACTGTTACTATAGGCACCATCTCTCCCTACTATACCTGCTATCCCACAGTCACACTCCCTTCCCAGAGACTATTATCCCACTGTTACTATAGGCACCATCTCTCCCTACTATACCTGCTATCTCACAGTCACACTCCCTTCCCAGAGACTATTATCCACTGTTACTATAGACACCATCTCTCCCTACTATACCTGCTATCCCACAGTCACACTCCCTTCCCAGAGACTATTATCCACTGTTACTATAGGCAGCATCTCTCCCTACTATACCTGTTATCCCACAGTCACACTCCCTTCCCAGAGACTATTATCCCACTGTTACTATAGGCACCATCTCTCCCTACTATACCTGCTATCCTACAGTCACACTCCCTTCCCAGAGACTATTATCCACTGTTACTATAGGCACCATCTCTCCCTACTATACCTGCTATCCCACAGTCACACTCACTTCCCAGAGACTATTATCAACTGTTACTATAGACACCATCTCTCCCTACTATACCTGCTATCCCACAGTCACACTCCCTTCCCAGAGACTATTATCCCACTGTTACTATAGGCACCATCTCTCCCTACTATACCTGCTATCTCACAGTCACACTCCCTTCCCAGAGACTATTATCCACTGTTACTATAGACACCATCTCTCCCTACTATACCTGCTATCCCACAGTCACACTCCCTTCCCAGAGACTATTATCCACTGTTACTATAGGCACCATCTCTCCCTACTATACCTGTTATCCCACAGTCACACTCCCTTCCCAGAGACTATTATCCCACTGTTACTATAGGCACCATCTCTCCCTACTATACCTGCTATCCTACAGTCACACTCCCTTCCCAGAGACTATTATCCACTGTTACTATAGGCACCATCTCTCCCTACTATACCTGCTATCCCACAGTCACACTCCCTTCCCAGAGACTATTATCCACTGTTACTATAGGCACCATCTCTCCCTACTATACCTGTTATCCCACAGTCACACTCCCTTCCCAGAGACTATTATCCCACTGTTACTATAGGCACCATCTCTCCCTACTATACCTGCTATCCTACAGTCACACTCCCTTCCCAGAGACTATTATCCACTGTTACTATAGGCACCATCTCTCCCTACTATACCTGCTATCCCACAGTCACACTCACTTCCCAGAGACTATTATCAACTGTTACTATAGACACCATCTCTCCCTACTATACCTGCTATCCCACAGTCACACTCCCTTCCCAGAGACTATTATCCCACTGTTACTATAGGCACCATCTCTCCCTACTATACCTGCTATCTCACAGTCACACTCCCTTCCCAGAGACTATTATCCACTGTTACTATAGACACCATCTCTCCCTACTATACCTGCTATCCCACAGTCACACTCCCTTCCCAGAGACTATTATCCACTGTTACTATAGGCACCATCTCTCCCTACTATACCTGTTATCCCACAGTCACACTCCCTTCCCAGAGACTATTATCCCACTGTTACTATAGGCACCATCTCTCCCTACTATACCTGCTATCCTACAGTCACACTCCCTTCCCAGAGACTATTATCCACTGTTACTATAGGCACCATCTCTCCCTACTATACCTGCTATCCCACAGTCACACTCCCTTCCCAGAGACTATTATCCCACTGTTACTATAGGCACCATCTCTCCCTACCATACCTGCTATCCCACAGTCACACTCCCTTCCCAGAGACTATTATCCACTGTTACTATAGACACCATCTCTCCCTACTATACCTGCTATCCCACAGTCACACTCCCTTCCCAGAGACTATTATCCCACAGTTACTATAGACACCATCTCTCCCTACTATATCTGCTATCCCACAGTCACACTCCCTTCCCAGAGACTATTATCCCACTGTTACTATAGACACCATCTCTCCCTACTATATCTGCTATCCCACAGTCACACTCCCTTCCCAGAGACTATTATCCCACTGTTACTATAGACACCATCTCTCCCTACTATACCTGCTATCCCACAGTCACACTCCCTTCCCAGAGACTATTATCCACTGTTACTATAGGCACCATCTCTCCCTACTATACCTGCTATCCCACAGTCACACTCCCTTCCCAGAGACTATTATCCCACTGTTACTATAGACACCATCTCTCCCTACTATACCTGCTATCCCACAGTCACACTCCCTTCCCAGAGACTATTATCCACTGTTACTATAGGCACCATCTCTCCCTACTATACCTGCTATCCCACAGTCACACTCCCTTCCCAGAGACTATTATCCACTGTTACTATAGGCACCATCTCTCCCTACTATACCTGCTATCCCACAGTTACACTCCCTTCCCAGAGACTATTATCCACTGTTACTATAGACACCATCTCTCCCTACTATACCTGCTATCTCACAGTCACACTCCCTTCCCAGAGACTATTATCCACTGTTACTATAGGCACCATCTCTCCCTACTATACCTGCTATCCCACAGTCACACTCCCTTCCCAGAGACTATTATCCACTGTTACTATAGGCACCATCTCTCCCTACTATACCTGCTATCCCACAGTCACACTCCCTTCCCAGAGACTATTATCCACTGTTACTATAGGCACCATCTCTCCCTACTATACCTGCTATCCCACAGTCACACTCCCTTCCCAGAGACTATTATCCACTGTTACTATAGACACCATCTCTCCCTACTATACCTGCTATCCCACAGTCACACTCCCTTCCCAGAGACTATTATCCACTGTTACTATAGACACCATCTCTTCCTACTATACCTGCTATCCCACAGTCACACTCCCTTCCCAGAGACTATTATCCACTGTTACTATAGGCACCGTCTCTCCCTACTATACCTGCTATCCCACAGTCACACTCCCTTCCCAGAGACTATTATCCCACTGTTACTATAGACACCATCTCTCCCTACTATACCTGCTATCCCACAGTCACACTCCCTTCCCAGAGACTATTATCCACTGTTACTATAGGCACCATCTCTCCCTACTATACCTGCTATCCCACAGTCACACTCCCTTCCCAGAGACTATTATCAACTGTTACTATAGACACCATCTCTCCCTACTATACCTGCTATCCCACAGTCACACTCCCTTCCCAGAGACTATTATCCCACTGTTACTATAGGCACCATCTCTCCCTACTATACCTGCTATCTGACAGTCACACTCCCTTCCCAGAGACTATTATCCACTGTTACTATAGACACCATCTCTCCCTACCAGGGCCGCCATTAGAAATCACGGGGCCCCGTACAACAAAATTTTTGGGGCCCCCTGGGCCCCGCCCACACTGACGACCAAGCTCCACCCCATTTCCCGCCCACTCCACATCGCAGTTAAAAGACCACACAGACATCAGCGCTAAAAAAGTAACCCCCCCCACACAAGTTGTAAAAAGCTATTGATGGTCAGGGCCCCCTTATAAAAAACTTGGGGCCCCAAAAAAAAAAATTAAAATTTTTTTTTTAAAAAAAAAACATTGGTGGCAGGGGCCCCCTTATAAGTTAAAAAAAACTTGGGGCCCCAACAAAAAAAATGTAAAAAAAACTAAAAAATAAACAAACATTGGTGGCAGGGGCCCCCTTATAAGTTAAAAACAAATTGGGGCCCCAAAAAAAAATTTAAAAAAAAAAAAAAATTTTTTTGAAAAAAAAAAAAAAAAAACATTGGCGGCAGGGGCCCCCTTACAAGTTAAAAACAAATTGGGGCCCCAAAAAAAAATTTAAAAAAAAAAAAAAATTTTTTTGAAAAAAAAAAAAAAAAAACATTGGCGGCAGGGGCCCCCTTACAAGTTAAAAACAAATTGGGGCCCCAAAAAACAATTTAAAAAAAAAAAAAAATTTTTTTGAAAAAAAAAAAAAAAAACATTGGCGGCAGGGGCCCCCTTACAAGTTAAAAACAAATTGGGGCCCCAAAAAAAAATTTAAAAAAAAAAAAATTTTTTGAAAAAAAAAAAACATTGGCGTCAGGGGCCCCTTACGAGTTAAAAAAAAAATTGGGGCCCCAAAAAAACATGTTTTAAAAAAAAAGATTGGTTGCAGGGGCCTATAGAATATTAAAATAATACATTGGTGGCCAGGAGATTAAAAAAAAAAAAATACACAAACTGGTGTTCAGTAGAATTGAACTCACGGCTTCAGTACTTCAACTTCACCTCCTTTCGTGACTTCGGGTCTTTTCACCGCTTCAGGACTTCGGCTTCGGCTGTTTTCGTGACTTCGGGTCTTTGCGCTGCTTCAGGACTTCGGCTTCGGCTGTTTTCGTGACTTCGGGTCTTTTCGGCGCTTCGTGACTTCGGCTTTTTCCGTGACTTCGGGTCTTTTCGGCGCATCGGCTTTGGCTTTTCGGCACTTCCGCATTCGGCAGCACAGAGGCAAGACGTACGGCTCGGGCGCTCGTAAGGGGGGCCCGGATCTTCAAAAAATGCAGCGCTGCCGGGCCCCCCTTCATGCCCGGGCCCGGTACGCTTGTCCCCCCTGTCCCCCCCTGATGGCGGCCCTGCTCCCTACTATACCTGCTATCCCACAGTCACACTCCCTTCCCAGAGACTATTATCCACTGTTACTATAGGCACCATCTCTCCCTACTATACCTGTTATCCCACAGTCACACTCCCTTCCCAGAGACTATTATCCCACTGTTACTATAGGCACCATCTCTCCCTACTATACCTGCTATCCCACAGTCACACTCCCTTCCCAGAGACTATTATCCACTGTTACTATAGGCACCATCTCTCCCTACTATACCTGTTATCCCACAGTCACACTCCCTTCCCAGAGACTATTATCCCACTGTTACTATAGGCACCATCTCTCCCTACTATACCTGCTATCCTACAGTCACACTCCCTTCCCAGAGACTATTATCCACTGTTACTATAGGCACCATCTCTCCCTACTATACCTGCTATCCCACAGTCACACTCATTTCCCAGAGACTATTATCAACTGTTACTATAGACACCATCTCTCCCTACTATACCTGCTATCCCACAGTCACACTCCCTTCCCAGAGACTATTATCCCACTGTTACTATAGGCACCATCTCTCCCTACTATACCTGCTATCTCACAGTCACACTCCCTTCCCAGAGACTATTATCCACTGTTACTATAGACACCATCTCTCCCTACTATACCTGCTATCCCACAGTCACACTCCCTTCCCAGAGACTATTATCCACTGTTACTATAGGCACCATCTCTCCCTACTATACCTGTTATCCCACAGTCACACTCCCTTCCCAGAGACTATTATCCCACTGTTACTATAGGCACCATCTCTCCCTACTATACCTGCTATCCTACAGTCACACTCCCTTCCCAGAGACTATTATCCACTGTTACTATAGGCACCATCTCTCCCTACTATACCTGCTATCCCACAGTCACACTCCCTTCCCAGAGACTATTATCCCACTGTTACTATAGACACCATCTCTCCCTACTATACCTGCTATCCCACAGTCACACTCCCTTATTCTGAAGCAGTTGCTCTGGAAGATTTATAGTTCACTATATTGATACATAAAGTATTTCTCATTGGTAAAGTCCAGTGTTTTCAACAATATGTCTGTTCCTATAATCCTATAAATAAAAATACATAGAATGAATCTTCTTTTCATACAGTTATAGGATATATTATCCAGAATGCTTGGAACCTGTTGTTTTCTAGATCTTTCTGTAATTTGGACTTCCATACCTTAAGTCTGCTAAAAAATTATTTAAATATCAATTAAACCCAATTGTATTGTTTTGCCACCAGTATGGAATTATGCAGTTTAGTTTGGATCAAGCTCAAGTTATTGTTTTATTACCATAGAGAAAAGGGAAAATCCTTTTTAATTCCTTTTTAAAATGGAGTCTATGGGAGATGGCCTTGTTGTAATTGTGAGCTTTCTGGATAACAGGTTTCCGGATAAGGGATCCTATACCTATATAATAGAGTTTTCTGTGTACACAGTTAGCAACAGCATGGCAACTCCCATTTTTAATATTAATACAACTGAACTTAGAGACATCTGGGTGAACATAGTAAGCTACTACGTCGATTTACTTTAGAGTTTGATAAAGGAAATTCAGGTTATGGATTAATCCTTCTGACTGAATGTTGAGTATTTCTAGGATTTCTTCGGGCACATGATACACAGCATATGATCAGTAAGCTACACATTTCCACTGCATATTTGCCGCAGTCGTGCGTTTGGTTCGTTATGTCATTCTGTGCAGGGAGTCAGCTGTCGCTGCCATTGACATCTAAAACGGCATTTAGTTACAGAAACGAGAGACAAATAACTTCCCCTAATTGGTGAATTGAAGAAGAAACAGAAATGCTCATTTTACAAAGGACAGTAAGTGTATAACTCGGCAAATTACAGTGTGTGATTACAGGAATAAAGCGAAGTGCTGAGAGGCTTTAGCAGAAGAAAAAAGGCTTCTATGATCACGTTGTGCCAGCAGCATCATCAAAACATCGAAATATCTCAGAGTTGGTTATTTATAGGCAGCTCGCTGGCTATTGTATATCCAGCTCATATAATTATTTTATTATTAATACCCTATACTTATAAAGCAACATATTCTGCAGCACAATGCACTAAATGGGTGTATACATTGAATATGCAGATTTACCTACATGGGATCTGGAAACCCTGTTTTCCAGACAACTCCGAATTATGGGAAGGCCACCCCCCATAGACTCTGTTTAAAGCAAATAATGTAACTTTTTTTTTTTAAAGTATTACCTTTTTGTCTGTAACAATGAAACACAGCCTTGGACTTGATCCCAATGAAAATATAATTGTTATTGGAGGCAAAACAATCCTATTAGGTTTATTTACTGTTTATGATTATTAGCAGACTTAAAGGAGAATTCAAGCCTAAATTTAAAAAACCCTACCCCCTTACCTACATAAAGCCCCCTCCCTCCTACCCCAGCCTAAGTGTTACCCTGGGCAAATTGCTTAAAGGCATGGAGCAGTAGATCTGATTAAATGGATGGTGTAAATGATTCACATAAAATTTCAGCTGAACAGGAATTATCCTTATTTTACAGAAATGTATCATGTGTTTACAATCAGTGTCTGACTGGCCCACTGGGATACCAGGAAAACTCCCGGTGGGCCCAGGTGGGCCTAGGTGCCAGTTGGCCTATTTCATGGCTATTCTTTAAGAAGCTTAATAATGGAATAATTGAGTATAGTATGTAGGGATAAAAGACTGGGAGAATAAAGAGATTATATAATAAGGAGTGAGGAGAGGAGGAATAATAGTTTGGAAAGATGCCCCAGTAGCTCCCCATCTTCTTTTCTGCTGATTCACTGCACATGCTCTGTGCTGCTTTCACTTACTGAGCTTAGGGACCCACTCACAATATACAGTACACATAGAATAGAAATGTCACAATATAAGGCTGATTTGTAAATAATTCATATTCATTGTGAATTGCAGCTCAGAAACCAGCACAATTAGTGTTAGAATCTGCCTTGTATCATCAGTCTATGTTACAGGCCAACCAAATTTTCTGCTTGATGATTTGCCACAACTCCTTAGTTTATCCACAGCTGCTAAAATCCCACTGAGCATGTGAGTGTGTTGGCTGGTTCCATAAGTTCAATATACAAAATGTGGAAATTCTAGCCATGTCCATTTTTTAGTTCTCTTTAAAAGGGACATTCAATTAAATAATCAAGTGCTTAAAAGACCACTACTTTAATCTGTACGGTAGGTGTATGCAGCCTTTAACAGAACCTGCTCTAATTTGCTTGTACTTTTTTTGTGCAGCATATACATTTTTGTACCACCAAAAAATGGGCCCATTTGCCCCTTCTGGAAATAAAAGATGGAGTTGATCAAATGAGATTTGAGAAACAATATCTAACAGCTCCCTCTGGTGGCTAAAAAAAAGAATAGTATGAACTGTGCAAACTGAGATTTATTTATATATACAGTCCACTGTGTGCCCACACTCCAATGCAAAATTCATATATAGCATATTTATATAGAATACATCAAAAAATAAATAAATAAATATATATATATATATATATATATATCTATATATATATCTATATATATATATATATATATATATATATATATATATATATATATATATATATATATTTGAGAAAGGCTAGCTGAAACGTTAGTTTTTTTCTGTTAGAATAAAAACCTTTTTTCTCCATAAGTCCTGTGTGTGCTAGTAGGCACAGGTTGGCGGTTGCACACCAAGTTAGTTAAACCCACGTTGGGGGGGGGGGACACGATTTATATTATAATAAACTATTTACTTGGAAATATTTGGAGTGCTGGTCCATCTTGAACAAAAAAATAATATATAGATATATATATATATATATATATATATCCATAGGAATGAATGAAGCAATGAAGCAGCACTCGATTGATGCAAAAAGTGTATTAAAATTCAGAACATCACAAAGCGACGTTTCGGACAAACTAAGTGCCCTTTCTCAAGCCAAATGAACGTTCAAATTTGGCTTGAGAAAGGGCACTTAGTTTGTGGAAACATTGCTTTGTGATGTTCTGAATTTTAATACACTTTTTGCATCAATCGAGTGCTGCTTCTTTCATTCCTATGGTTATAATACGAGGGGATGAGACGGCGTCTCCTAGGGAGCGAGCACCGAGATTTGAACTGACACACTGAAGAGAGTGCTGGGGCATACTCTATTATTGTGTATATGTGTATATATATATATATATATATACACACACATACATGTATGGGACCTGTTATCCAGAATGCAAAGACCCTTTGGGGTCTTCCAGATAACGGATCTTTCCATAATTTGGATCTTCAGACCTTACATCTACTAGAAAATAGTTCTGCTTCCAGTGAGGATTAATTAAATCTTAGTTTGGATCCAGTATAAGGTACTGTTTTATTATAACAGAGAAAAGGGGATTATTTGGATGAAATGGAGTCTATAGGCCCTCATACACGGGGCGATAAAAGCTGCCAAAAATCCCGTTGGTCGATCTGACCACCCGTATCATCTCCATTCTGATCCGATCATTAGGCCCTAGGGCCCACGATCGGATCAGCCCAATATCGCCCACCTCAATGTGAGCATACCTGTGTTTGTCCACCTTAAGGGAGATGGCCTTTCCGTAATTTGGAGGTTCTGGATAATGGTTTTCTGCATAACAAATCCCATTCCTGAATAAATATATATATATATATATATATATATATATATATATATATATATATATATATTAAACTGTTTTAGTTTTTCTGTTCAGTTAATTTTAATTTTCAGTAGCCGTAAGGTGGTGGTTTCATGTATAAGGACAATATGCCAATGGCACATGGAATCTCTTTGTTCCCTTCCCTCAGAGCTACAAAATGCTCTCAATTTCCCATGTGCCAAAAGCTGCTTATGGTGCTGACTATAAACTCCTTTTGTCAATGGAATTTACCAGTACAATAAAGAACAATAATTAAATAGAGAGGGATATAGAGATTTGTATGTGTGTGTGTGCAGACCATAGTGATTGGCAACGTTGTTTTCTCAGAGAAATTTCTTATCGATTGGTATTTCCAACTTTCCCTAAGAAAGATCTTTGGACAGAACATTCCACAAAAATCCCTGTGGGCCCTAAGCCATCTACTATATATACATTTCTGTTGTATTGATGTGTGTGTGCTACCAGATATCAGGAAATGCGAATTCATTGTGTAATAATCTGCATTTGCAGTGTTTTTACTCCTAACACGTTTTGTCAGATTTAAATTCAAACCGAATTTAACTATTCTACCATATACAAAAACCAAGGAAATGCTTATTTGGAATGTCAATATTTTGTTTATGCCATTTTTTTACTCTAGCATATAAATGATTTATATTTCTACAAATGTATTTTTCTGTGGTCGATAAATATTAGAACAAAAAGCTGAAATGAATGATATATCATGGCGTTACATTGCTTGTGTATTTGTGTATAACAAATAGCTAAGCGAAGGGAGGGGCATATGATATTATTATGGGATGGGATTGCCGAGACCCTGTAGATAAAGAGGGATGCACTGAATCCAGGATTCGGTTAGGGATTTGGCCAGGATTCAGGCTTTTTCAGCAGGATTCGGATTCAGCCGAATCCTTGTGCCTGGCTGAACTGAATACAAATCCTAATTTGCATATGCAAATTAGAGGCTGGAAGGGAAATCACGTAACTTTTTGTCACAAAACAAGGAAGTAAAAAAAAATGTTCCCCACTCTTTCCCTAATTTGCATTTGTCAATTTTAATTTGGTCTGGTATTCGGCCGAATCTTTCATGAAGGATTCGGGAATTCGGCCGAAGCCCAAATAATGGATTCTGTGCATCCCTAGTAGATATACACCTATATTATGGTTAAAGGGGACACTGCCCATGAGTGATCATTAATGATTTCAGATGCACCATGTGCTCCTATAAATTACACCAGTGAAGCACAAAGTAATTACCTATGGGTCTGTACCTATAGGAAAGGAGACAAAACTGCATGAAAAAATACCTATGTGTAAGGGCCCCTAAGGCCAGTGTCCCACTGGGCTTATTCTCACCCTGTGTATAATGAGCTGACTCCGGGGTCGGCCTGGGTGCAGACACATGGGGCAGATTTTGGTGTAAATAGGCAAGAGTATATATTTTTCACTTCAGTCTGGCGCCAGAAAGACAAAAAGGCAAATGCTAATACAAATGGAGAGATGAGTGAATTACTGCATATAGTACATACATATCAAACCATAACTCCCAACTGTCCCATTTATCATGGGACAGTCCTGATTTTGACAGCTCAGCCCGCAGTCCTGGATTGTTACTGAAATGTCCCGACTTTCTCTCTGATCTCCTGCACTGAGCAGCCAGAAAAAGATACAAAGTTTCTAAAACTTATTTGTCTTTTGGCAGAGAGCCCAGAATAAGTAGCAGGTGCACTTTTGTAACAATTTAAGATAAGCAAAGAAACAATTGTACCAATTTAAGATAAGCAAGTCTCTTGGAGGAAATGTGACTTGCAGCTTAAAGGGCAATTCACCTTCATTAGCAAAACTGTAATAACAAATAAAACACCCAGAAATGTGTTAACATTTTCATAACCTGCCACATTTTGTAAAATGAACATGGTAATGAGGGGGTGTGGCCACAAAAATGGGTGTGGTGAAATTTTTTTAAAAATTAGAAAATTAATTTATAAATAGCACCTACTTACGCCTAATAATTAAATAAGGCCAAGCTGGATACTTTTTAATAATATTTATTATACATTAATAGGAGTTTAATAGGATGCATTTTATCTGATTTTTATATTCTGCGTGCGGCAAATATTTTTGTCCCTCCTTCTGTTTCCAAAATGTTGTTCGGTATGATCAAACCGCTTTTATCAATATATTTCAGACAGAACCAATGTAACTGTGGGGGGGGGGGGGGGTGATAGAGGGAACACAAAAGAACACTGGCAATAACATTGCTCTTGGGTCAACTTATTTGTTAGATGTCCATGCTGTGTCCCTTCAGGTTGCTGGGAGTTGTAGTACAACAGCTACTAGATGTTCTCCTGCTAATCAAAAGTGAAGAAAAGTCCTTGCAGAGTAATAAATCATCATTAACCCTGGTGCTGCCAGAACACTCTGATATACGAGACTCGATTTTTCTGCTCAAAATCCATCTCTGATTTAATTTCCTACATGATCAGCGTCCGGTTCTGCTGCCCGCTCATTGGCCCAGAGTTCTGTACCGCCCGACTGAGGAAAAAAAGGAATAATAAATAGGGAGGAGCTACTGGATGTCACTTTCACTCACCTGGGGAAACGGGATTTCTAAAATTTTATACACATTCTCTTATTACTTGGGACTTTAAAGGGCATGTAAAGTCTAAAATAGAATAATGCTAGAAATGCTGTATTTTGTATACTAAATATAAACATGAACTTACTGCACCACAATTTATGCTTTCAAAGATGGGGTCACCATCTTGTAACTTTGTTTAACATCTTTGCAAGACTAAGACTGTGCACATGCTCAGTGCGGTCTGGGCTGCTTAGAGATCGTCATAAACAAAGCTGCTTGAGATCTGCATGGCTGGGAAGTAAGGCAGGGGGCTCCCCCTGCTGTTCATAAGTATGATTGTTTCCCTGCTCAGCAGTTAGGGACCATCTGACAATTTCTATCCACAGCAGTAAATGAAGGGAGAATTTCACTGCATACAGTCAGGTTTCTTATAAAAACGGTACACATTTTTTTATTGAAGTATATTGGAGATAGCTTTCTTTTTCATTAAAGAAAGTAAAAATGGGATTTTATTTTTTTGCCTTTACATGCCCTTTAATGCCACATAAAGAATCCACATCCTTCGCAACTACTTAGCAGTTATGCAATGCTTCCCATGAAGTCATGCAACTGAATAAACTGCTGCTTAGCAATGCAAGATGTGGATTTAATATGTGACTATTAGAGGAGAATTAAAGCCTAAAAAAAAATACGGCTAGAAATGCTGTCTCTTACATAACAAACTTAATATAGCCCTATAACTGCAATGATCCAGGCCTATATAGTTGTCAGCCTTGTTGTTCTATTCTATGTGTACTGTATATTGTGAGTGGGTCCCTAAGCTCAGTAAGTGACAGCAGCACAGAATTGCAGTGAATTAGCAGAAAAGAAGATGGGGAGCTACTGGGGCATCTTTGGAGACACAGATCTTTACTGCTAAAGGGCTGTGGTTGCCTTGGGCTGGTACAGAAGCACAAAACATAATGTACAACATTTCTAGCTACTTCTTTAGTTAGGCTTTAGGCTAAGGCCACACTAGGCGATAGCTCCGCGATTTGACTCGCGGCGACTTTTCGCCGCGACTTTTAAGCCGCAATCGCTGGGGAAACTTTTGCGCTGGCGTCTATGGGGAATCGCGAAAAATCGCCAGCGTAAAAACACACGCGGCGATCTTTTTTCTATTGTCGCTCGAAATCGCCTAGCGAGGCCTTAGTTCCCCTTTAAAGGGCTGAAATGTTAACCCTTGCTAGTACCCACCTGAGGCTGACTCCATAACCCAGCTACAATAATAAAGCTCAGTGCACTAAACAGGCAAGCACTTATCACATCTGCATTCTTTTCTCTGATTTCAGCTGCTTTGGGTGATATAAGGCTGTAAATAAAGGGTGATCCTCTGCTGTCAGCATTGCAGCGGCAGGAGATGAATGTACTGTATTATTAAATGACATTCATTTATTGCTGTTGGAAATTCTGGCATATGACGGCTTTTTATTACAACAATACCCCATAATCCAATCCCCAGCACCCAAGTGAAAAAAATCATCCTTATCTGCAAACTCCAGCTCTGGAAATAAATGTCTCTTTATCTGTGTTACTTTGCCTTTAGCCATAGAGACACATTCATCTCTGTCACTGTTCTCCTGTCCTCCTCTAGCACCGGGGTCAGTTCAACCACAGACTCTCTAACTCACACCTGCATGTAAGGGCTCTTACACACGGCCGTTCCGACCTGCGCTCCCCTGCGTTCCGTTTTTTGGCGTTCAGCCGCAGGGGAGCGCAGGAATAGACGCAAGTAATTATTTGAAATGGGGCTGTACTCACTCAGGCGCATGTAGGCGCCGAACGCAGGAAAAATGCAGCATGTTGCGTCTGAACCTGCGTTCGGCGCCTACACGCGCCTGAGTGAGTACAGCCCCATTTCAAATAATTACTTGCGTCTATCCCTGCGCTCCCCTGCGGCTGAACGCCAAAAAACAGAACGCAGGGGAGCGCAGGTCGGAACGCCCGTGTGTAAGAGCCCTTATGCAGAGAATTTCATCTCCTCCAACTGCAGCTGATATTTAACCTTTGTATAAAAGAGCAGCAACTCACCTGAACCAGTGATCAGCCAAAGCCTCGTCCCTCTGCACCCCGACCCCTGTGCAAACAAATTGGAATATACTTGTTAGTTACTTATCATTTACTTAACCAGATACCCCATAGTAATAAAATGCTTCATTATGAGGCCATCTAGTGAGCTGCACAATAATCTTAAGATTATTGCTTTTTTTATTCATTATTATGGAAATAAAAGAAGGGTAGTGTGGGGGGAGGGGTTGGGAAGGTAAGAGTACTGGAAGGGTTACTGCTCTGCTCTGCTCTCATTTCCCCTACAGAAATAGGGAGTGATAGCAATAGATAGGTGCTTAATACTGTATATATGGACAGATTAAAGGGGAGAAGTGTTGGAAGGGTTACTGCCTGCTCTGCTCTCATTTCCCCTACAGTAATTTGGATTGGTAGCACTAGATAGGTGCCTAATACAGTATATAGTGAAAGGGAAAAGTGCTGGAAGGGTTACTGCCTGCTCTCACTTCCCCTAGGAATAGGAATTGGTAGCACTCCATAGCTACCATATGGGGGGTAGTATGTACTAGTAACTTCTTTTTTAATGTGAACAACAATAAATTAATATTTTTTTACTTGAAGAAGCCTTGGGACTTATATCGTTTTTTGATATAAACTTTTCTAAAATAGCACTCCATAGCTGCCTAATATAAAGTGACAGAAACAAGGGAAAGTGTTATAAGTGGACCAGCGAACAACTGGGTTCCAGTGAGATGTCCCGGCTTTTATATGCAGTTAATCCTTTTGTTGCTAGTCCAAATAGCATCTGCTCACGTAAACACCCAGAATGTGCCCACTTACCTCTCAGGTACCTTTGTCCCACTAAGTGCTGGGCATTTGGATAGCCCAAGTGGGCGTAGAAGTGGGTGATATGGAAATGGAAATTCTCGTAGCAAAACCACAAGTACATCAGGGCCAAAAAGGAGCCACAAACCACTAGGAGCTGCGAGAAGGGAGAGCAAGTTCTAACTTGTATGGTGGAAGAACAGTAAATACAGCACAAGGGCTTACATTTTAATATGACACACACATGTGCGGGTCTCTTACCTCCCACTGCTCCCATTTTAGTGGCTGTTTTGCTGTAGGTTCCAGCCTTGGGTAGGGAGTTCTACCTGCTCTTCTGCGCAGAGATGGGACCTTCATCCTTGGGATCTGCTTCTGGCTGTGCTTGTGTGTCCCGCTCTGTCTGTCTGTCTGCTACAGAGCTGACTGGTGATACTGGTGATACTGGGGTGAGAATGAGGTACCTGCTGCCTCACTGGCCAATAACACAGGCTGAGCCGGACAAAAGGAACAGCTGCCTCTGACTGATAACAGTTATCTTCCCGTGACACAGACCTGCAGGTATATATATATATCAATGTCACATCTAAATTATTATCAACCAGGGGCAACACATCATTTCCCAGTTGTATAATCCAATAGTCAAATTAGGGCGTGCAGCGTCTGCATCTGACAGTCATGTTGCGTCGCATCAACACTGCGACACGATCCGACAATAGAATTACTTACCTTATTTCCGTCGCATCCGATGCGACGCCTGAGGTTAATCCGAGGTGTGATTATTGCTAATTGAAAACTTTTGAGTATGTTATAGAACAGGTCCGGACTGAGAATTAAAATAGGCCCCTGGTACACAGAGGCCCAAACAGCTCCAACCAGCCCACTAAATAGTGACTTTCTATGGCACCTTATAGCAGCCCTTCTGGCATTTGCCAGAACCCACAGATTGCCAGTCCGGGCCTGTTATAGAATGACTAATTCTAAGCAACTTTTCAATTTGCATTTATTTTTTAATTTTTCAAATGATTTGCCTTCTTCTTCCAGCTTTCAAATGGGGCCCACTGACCCAAGGCTATAAATGTATAGTTAATGACACTTTTTATTACTCCGCTTTCAATTCAGGCCTCTGCTATTCATATATATGAATATATTCATACCCGGCTGCTGAAAGTGCAGAGTGGAGAGCTGTTGAATAAAAAGCTAAATAACTCAAAATACAGAAATAATATAAAAAGAAAACCAATTGCAGATTTCCTTAGATTATCACTTACTACATTCTACTAAAAGTTAATTCAAAGGTGGAAAACCCCTTTAAAGCACTACAAGGACCTGTAAACTAGTGATTTGCGGGCCGGCCAGATAGTACCCACGGGCCAGTTGGGTTTGGGCCGACCTTGCTGCACCCTCTGCGATCTTATACTTCCGGCTTCCGACTTCCAGCTATATAGGTGGGTGCCTGCCCCACATGTTTTGTGATGTCATCCGTAGGCGGGCGCATGTAGGGTTGGTGTTGAGTTTTTCTTGACCTGCACATCACTACTGTAAATCCCAGGTCTGGACTGGGAGTCAAAATAGGCCCTGCCATTTCAAGTACATAGAGGCCTAAACAGTCCTCAACTAAATAGTGACTTTCTATGGCATTGAACAGCAGCCCCTCTGGCATTTGCCAGAACCCACAGATTGCCAGTCAGGGCCTGGTAAACCCCTATATAAGAGCCCTTATAAATAATACCCTATAATAGGGCTAATGTGACTTTACATCGGTTTACCACTAGGGGGTGCTAGAGTAACACAAGTGTATTTTTATTTGGACAGTCTTAGTTCTCCACCTTCACCAACTCTGGATCATTAATAGATTGCTAGCTCTATATATAAATAATAGATAACTTTGGTCTACAACCTTCAACTTCCCACTCTATGGTGTTATTTTTCTTATAATCTGTAAATTCACTGCTTAAGATTTGTTGCAGGTCTATGTAAGGATATAATAAAAGGCTGTAGCCAGATACAAGAAACTGGAAGCTAGGTGAGGTGAATGTATAATTTCCTTCTGGTTTTGTTCTCCCTCACATCTATAAAAAGGCTACTGACATCTATGCGGCACCCTAAATTATATCCTGTTGGTGGCTGCTGGAAATTCAGAGGGGCTTCAATTTAATTTAACCCTTATGTGGATAGTTATTTTGGCACAGACTTGCCATTGCATGTGAGGAGCCTGCGCAGTTAAGTGACCTACTTACTTCAACTTGTATAAAGGAATAGCCTGGCCGAATCATCCCTCTGCCAACTGCTTTAAGGGAACAAATAAATCTCCCTTTATCCTTCCCGAGAGCATTCTCTCAGCAGGAAAGCCAACGTGTTCCACATATGGAACATTGAGCCTTTCAGCAGATGCAGCAGCTCCCCCTCTACTGGCCAAAAAACCTGCTGCTTTGTCCCTCTGCATTCATGGCCATTTACACTAAATTCAACCATATGGGCTGCAGTTGAGCTGGGCAGATGACAGACAGTATGGTACTTCACCTAGCTGCAGAAAGGAGCCAGTCTTTTAGAAGGTAAGCCACTTGAATACTTAAAGGGATACTGTCATGGAAAAACATGTTTTTTACAAAATGTAAAATAGTAAAACAGTTAATAGTGCTACTACAGCAGAATCCTGCATTGAAATCCGTTTTTCAAAACAAGAAATGGATTTTTTTAAATCTAATTTTAAAATTTGCTATGGGGCTAGACATTTTGACATTTCCCAGCTGCCCTCAGGTCATGTGACTTGTGCTCTGATAAACTTCAGTCACACTTTACTGCTGCACTGCAAGTTGGAGTGATGTCATTACCCCTCCCTCCTACAAGCTGCTGTAATATAAGCACTCACCCCAAATCTAACCCTAACTGGCCTTCAGGTTGGGCCCCCTTAGCTTATAACAAGGTTACAGATATATAGAAATATTGGGGTAACAGTCACCCTGCTATAGTTCCAGAGGTACCCAGGGCTCCAATAAATGTGCTACTCAAATGTCACCCTAACTAGCCTTCTAGCTGGGTATCTAGGAGAGCAAATAAGTATTATCAAACATCATCTTACATGACTTAGGGAAACAGAATGAGGGAAAGAGGTTATTGAGGGATTAGTAAGTGAAAGTTAGGGAAATATCTCATTAATACAGACAATATGAGTTTAAGAATCAGCTGGAGAAATAGCCTAATTTAAATAACAAAGCACATCCTGGATAGTTATACTGATTGGCAGGGAGAAAGAAATATATAATGTAACCCAATTTACATTAACTGGAGAGCAATTCTCTTCCTATAAGAGCTCCATTGTGATTGGAATATGCTGGTGCTCCACACTCCCTGCCTGGCATCCTACTATTAATAGCGGGCACAGCTGGGCGAGGAGATTGATTCTCTGTTTCAATTAGCGAAGAACAAGGCTAATGTGTAATTGGACTGAATTGAGAGGGTCGTCTGTTCTTGCTTCATGCAATCTAACCTCATTTGCAAATATGCTAACGACTGTGTTATTGTTCACGCTCAGTATCAGTACCCAAGCTGGCACCACCAAGCATAAATGCCTTGTACATGTTTCCGGTACCGAACATTGTATTTCTGCGCAGAGGAGCATGTCTTAAATTATGCTGAAATGCCTGCAGCTTAGGAAAATTATTTTGTAATATGTATATTTTGTTTATCCTTAGCCAATCAATCAGTACATTAAGCTGGTAGTGCTCTTTTACTATATATGTATTTCCTTGCTAAGACCTGTGCTCTCAAGCCTTTGTTATACAGATAGCTAGTATCTCAGCCATAAAGCAGGGCAGGACTGTTGCTTACAATGGGGATCAGATAGGATCTGTGCAGCCACTGGGACAGAATGCTCTGTTATACAGATAGCTAGAATCTCAGCTGCCATAAAGCAGGACAGAACTGCTGCTTACAATTGGGGATCAGTAGGATCTGTGCAGCCACTGGGACTGAATGCTCTGTTATAAAGATAGTTAGATCTCAGCTGTAAAGCAGGGCACAGCTGTTGCTTACACTGGTTGGAAGTGGATAATTGAACCCTTTCTATAGCTACAATCTCAGGCCTAAGGATGGGGCTTAGTAACAGTTTTTCAAACTGCCCAATGAATCCAGATTTCTAAATGACTTGGTGGGACTATGGCATTTCCTAAGCAACAGTCACTGATCACTGGAGTCTATAGAATGATGGATTTGCTGCCATGTGATAGAGAGGAGGGGAAAATAATCATGTAACTTTCCTATTCAAGTACAAAAGTGAGTTCAACATTTTTAAAACAAACCTCAATTGATTTGTACAACTTTGCAGTATAGGAGGTATCGGGCCTGTGGGTGGGGCAGTGAATTAGAATCACAACCCAAGATATCCTGCCCCCAAACGCCAGCCTTGAGAACTGGCCAGAAAATTATTTTGCAAAAAAAAAAATTTGCATTGTCTACAGAGTCCCCTGAAACTACACACAGCCAAATACCTCAATTTCATCTCCATTCCAAATAGCAGTTTAAAGGGGAAACTAAATACAGTTCTAAGCAACTCTCTCATTTTTACTGGAAGCAGTTTTGCTCTGGCTGTTCTTGCACTTCTGTTTATGATTTGCGAAGCAATGTAGCAGAAGCCAGCTGATTACTGTAACAGACATGGAGAAGAACTAGCTTCTACTACGCTGTTTCAGGAGTCAAGTTTTTTGAATGTATAATGAAAAGTTACTTAGAATGACATTTTCTTTCATTACGCAAAAAAATAACAGCTCTTGGGTGAAGTTTCCCTTTAAACAACCAAATGGCAAGTCAGTCCTAGTGCCAATACTGCCATTCCAGGCCTTTACTGATATAACCAGGGGATTGGTTTGAACTGGTCCTTTGTGTTATTTTGCCATGTGATTTTTAAAGCGACGCCATTCTGTAAATAGCGTGTATGAATAAAGTGGGGGAGACACGATGTTAGAAATAATTTTATTTAAAAAATACATTTGGCATGAGTGGGACACCGAGTCTCTAACAGCAAACAAATCTGTGCACCTACAGTTTAGATATAAAGACTTTGATATGTACATACACTTTACTTATGTAGAAATACCTATATGGAAGCAGAACAGAGTATAAACATACATTGGTATAAAAGGTATAATGTTTGCCCATAATTTAGCGACCCACTGCAACCAATGAGAAGGTAGCATGTACTGGTCTGCAGTCTGACAGCAAACATTTGATTGGTTGCAAGGGGTTACTATGTGGAGTTATTTGTGCACCTGTCAGTGCATTACTTTCATATGTAAAAATAAAAAAGGGGACTAGACAAATAACTTAAGAAGTTAACTAAATCAGTTAATGTACATATTACTTGCACAAGGCTGTTATTGGTTGGCCAGGTCCAGCAGTTTGGACTTACAGTACACTATACACTACAGACCAGCAGGGGAACTGACAGCTGCAAAAGTGGCAACTGTAAAACTGCCGGATCAGACCCAGTTTGGACGAATGTAAAGGGGAAAACTGTACAGATTCAGTTGGTTGGACTGACACCATTAGTGCCATAATCGCCCATAGACATCAGTATTTTACCTTCATGTTTTTAAAGGGGTTAATGTCTTTTTTTTTCATTTTTATCATTTCTAAATTATTTCCCTTCTTCTTCTTCTTCTGACTCTTTTCATCTTTTAAATGGGGAGAGGGTGTCAATGAAGGCTCTGTAAGGCAAAAATGCATAGCTACTGCTACTTATTAATAATATTTCTGTTCAGACCCTCTACTATTCATATTCCAGTCTCTTCTTCAAATCAATGAATGGTTGCTAGGGACCCTAGCAATCAGACTGCTAAAACGGAATTGAGAGCTGCCGAATAAAAAGCTAAACAACTTAAAAAAACACACACACATAATAAAAAATGAGAACCAATTGCAAATTGTCTCAGAATATCGCACTATACATCATACTAAAAGTTAACTCAAGGGTGAAGAACCACTTTAAGTGCTCTCCCCAGGCTTAGCTTTAGCTCAGACCCTCAGACTGACTGCCCACAAGCTGCCCTACACCCCGGAGCCCTGCTTTTGTGTCAGAATTTCCTAACATGAAGCCAGAGCGGAGAAGGTCCTAGGAGTCCTTGCCAAGGAGGCAAACTTCACATTAGGGACAAGTCTCTAGGATTTCTCATACGGAGCCACAATTGATCAGCACACATCAGTTAAAGTGCACTGGTTCTGCACATGCCTATCCTACCCACACAGACTGGGCTGTTATACAGAGCGCTGGTTCTACAGATACAAATACTGCTGTTGAAGCGACATGTGTGATCCTGGTCAATACACAATATACATAAAATTTGCTGAAAAAAAGAAGATAAAGTGCATTTTTGCCCTGAGATTTTCTATCCTGCTTCATTATCAACTTCTCAATGGAACCTCCAGTAAGAGTCAGAACTTTCTACTGGAATAAGGATCAGATTCGTTATCTTCCTACTACAAACATTATTATTATATTGCTGAGTTATTAGGGCCTGTTGCCAAGGGGCTGTGCTCTCCTGTAGGGGGCGCACACATAAGGTACAGCAAACAAGGAATGTGCTTTGTAGGGTGCTGCCCGGATGTGATCCAGGTGACAGACTCACCCCCAGACCTCAGCTACATAACTAGGTACCTATTCCTTTATACAGTCCATTATTTTCTGTGCTTTCTGGAGTGTAAACAAATCAGTGACCACCAACTTCATATTCAGTTCCATGTTCACCAATAATGAAAAGGGGAGGATGTTTTCACCCGTCATGAAGTCCCAGAGAAAGGAGAAGCGGTAGGCCAGCTCCCACCACTAGAATGACACTTTCCAGAAGGCCCAGTCCTGGATGTCTGTATTCCGAGGCCACATGATGATGCTGGTGACCCCTCCCATTAATCTCAGGTAACACGTGCACCGTAGCCACGTACAGGAACGTTCCCGCCGAGAACAACATTCCGTTTCCGGTGGCGGCGAGTCTGTGCTGGGACGTCCCTTCAGTCTGTGCGCCAAAAACAAAGAGTAGAGATGTTACAGTTGAACATATTAAGGTGGAATATAGGCAAGAAGGTGCTGCTGATTTTGGATTCTATAGTCCTGTTATTTCTGGGTCTCTACTTTGTTCCATTTAGGTCTTTGCATGATGCAACCCTTTATATATTATTTCTTATATACCCTGCCCTAATCTCCTTCCAGTCTGCCCACTCCCAACCCACTGCCAAGACCATGTGGGGCCTTAGCAACTTCTTGAGTATAACGAAAATGAGTGTGAATAATTCCTAAGAGATTTTCATCAATTGCTGGGGGGGGGGGGGGATTTTGGATTTGTACCCTAATATGCCTGGATGCAGAATAAACACTTTTAAATTAGCTGGGTAAATGCACTTAGATGCACCGAGACTTACCAGGCTGAGAACGAGGTAAGTAGTTATGGTGAGCAGTGGCGCAGCCAGAGAAAATGCCAAGAGGTGCTTCCGAATCTGCGCCTTCTCTAACCCGGCGTGCATGAGAAACGATACCAAACCAAATGCAGCAGGTGCCTACAGGAAAGGGTTAGATTCTATTTATATCTGTTCTTTTTGTCATCACTACCATTTTCAATAGTTTATTTGTGCTGCCTCTGCTAAGCTTTCTTAGTCTTAGTCTTGTTATGAGCCAAATGGGCCCATCCTGAAGGACAGTTAAGGCGAGATTTGGGGTGAATGCTTATTTGTGCCCTGGGTACCCCTGGAACTATAGCAGGGTGACTGTTACCCCAATGTTTCTATATATCTGTAACCTTGTTATGAGCTAAGGGGGCCCAGTCTGAAGGCCACTAAGGGTGAGATATATCTGTGACCTTATTATGAGCAATGAAATGAATGCAAGAAGAATGGCAAACAAGTAATCTGAAAAGGTTAAGTAGCCCTATGTATTATTGCTGATAAAAGTCACATTTTTGTTACACATTATTTCACTAAAGTAAGCTTTACAATAAATAAATGTATTTTTAAATCTATATTATATATTCCCTATGAGATCAGTACTGAGCAACTCATTGGTGGGAATCTAGAAACTTCTGATAACTAGACAAGGGCAGTAGCCACTAGTCCAGGGAGTGACCTACTTGCCATTTCACTTGCTGGTGAGGTCTGCCTGACTGCTGTGCATTTTATTTGACTTCCATAAGGTTTGGCAAAGACTGACCTTGAAAGGATGTGGCTTTTTCAACCTAAAAGACTATGTTTAACTACATAATATTCTATGGATTCCTCTGGGATTACACTGTATATACAGCAGCATGTGCAACATTGTCAACAACAACGACTTGGCAATAATGCTAAAATTTTCTATTGAGAGAGATTTGCTAGGACAGATCACGGGGCATAATCCTTCCAAAGCAAGAAGCAGCCAATCCCCCAGGCACCATTGCCCCTGATTGTACAGCGATACTATGGGAAATTAAAACACTTTTTCAACACTTTTTTTTAATTCAGTTGTTTTCAGACTTTTCACCAGAAATAAACTTTTTCCAATTACTTTCTATTTGTGACTGTTTTTGTAATGTTGAAGCGTAAAGTTAATTGTTCACTTTCTGATTTTCTAGAGCAGCTTGGGGGGGGGTCACCGACCCTGTAACAATTTTAAATTGATACATATGTTATCTTTGTCCTTTGAGTCTCATTAAAAAGGCAGCTGTTAGAATTGATACAATAGTTGCTAATATTAGACAGATACTGCTGAGAGACAGAAACATTAAAGGGGATGTAAAGGCAGCAAACAACAATATTGCTTAAAGGACAACTAAAGCCTAACCCCCCACCCTCCTCCACTGCTGCTTCATTGCCCCCCTCCAAGCTTCCTCCCACAGCATCTATCCCTTTTAAAAGTCCCCCTGTATCTTGACCTCAGCAGACACTGAGAGGGAGATAGTGAAGAGTAACTTGAATCTTATTTCATTATGATGAAGCTTATATTAAATTTAAATTTTCGTCTTAGTTTCCCTTTGTTAACTTTGGACTCCTAGGGGTAAAGCCTGCGAAAGCATCACACACAAACAATACTGTTTATGTATTCACCCAGCATTCTGGGCACAGCAGCGGGTACAAAGAGCCATTGTCTTTATTATGCACCACTGAAGCCAAACGCCAGTCTGACACAGGGGGGAATAAAACTTGCAAAGCTCACTCCTCAAACTGAAGCAAAGGGTCGTTATAAAGTCTAATTACCAATTAAAAGGGAATTTAGCCATGAGCTGATGGACGTGAGATTTTTTTCCACTGCTGGAAAAGTCTGAATCAGAATTGAATAGTACAGACTGTGTGGCTTGGAACTGGTATATGTGGCAGTTGCTGGGCAAATACCCTGCCCGTACTATAAAGTACATGCCCTCGAGGCACCCATATTAAGGTTACCAGATCTTCTGAATAAATCCATGCAAAATAAATGCAAGTTGCTCGGCTGCACGGATTGAATTTCAGTAAAATTCCTTTTGCAATCAGTTCAGCCCTTGTAGCTTGGTTTTCTAGACAATATTTCACAAGATCTGGTAGGGGGCCATATAACATTCCATAGTGCTGCCTCCAAAAGCTGTGGACAAATTGGTCTCAAATGAACCACGTATTTATATAAATGCCATGAATTTCCACCATTTCCAGAAGAAATACTGACACTCTATATCTGTGTTGTACGATGTACCTCTCTCCTTGTCCTTTTAAGGGGTGGTTCAGCTTAAAGTTAACTTTTAGTATGTTATACAATGGCCAATTCCAAGTAACTATTCAATTGTTTTTATTTATTTTATATAGTTTTTTTAATTATATGCCTTTCAAATGGGGGTCACTGACACCATCTAAACGCAAATGCTCTGTAAAGCTACACACTTATTGTTATTGCTATTTTTTATTACTCATCTTTCTATTCAGGCCTCTCCTATTCATATTCCAGTCTCTTATTCAAATCAATTCATGGTTGCTAAGGTAATTTGGACCCTAGCAACCAGATTGTTGGAGTTGCAAACTGGAGAGCTGCTGAATAAAAAATTAAATAACTTTAACCATAAATAATAAAAAATGAAATCCAACTGCAAATTGTATCAAAATATTATTTTCAACATCATAAAAGTTAATCTAAAGGTGAACAGCCCCTTTAAGGACTGAACCACTCAACTAAACTCCATAGATTAGAGGCTTCTTACTAGACATCCAAAGGCATGGGATACATGGATGTGCCTCCTTATTAAACACCACCCCCCCCCCCTTTTTTTTTTAAAGGACACAATCCCTTTAAGTCCAGTACAGAACAGTATTTACTGACCTTGTGCAAAATGACTGCAAAGAAAACAATGACTTGTACAGAGACCTGGGATGAGGCCACTGCTGCTCCGAGGGCCACACCATCAGCTTTAAAAAAAATGAAAAATGGCGTCTATTAAAGTAAAAAGACTGACACAGACAATATATAACCAATGAATAAAGCATGTGAAGTACATGCCAATGAGAGTTTCCTTGGTTAGAGATGGACATCAGAGATCCTCTGTGAGTGAGGGCCATACATGCTCTCAAACTGGGGGAAAACACATTTTACTACTTTTTGTAGTTTGTTATTAAAGGAACAGTAACACCCAAAAATTTAAGTGTTTTATAGTAATTAAAATATAATGTGCTGTTGTCCTGCATTGGTAACAGTTATGTTTTTGCTTTAGAAAGACTAATATAGTTTATACTAATAAGCTACTGTGTAGCCATGGGCAGCCATTTAAGATGAAATTGGAGAAAAGGCACAGGATACTAAGCAGATAACAGATAAGCTCTGTAATATAATACGATGGTATTCTATCTACACAGTGCATGCTATCTACTGTGTATCCTGTGCTTGAATGGCTTCCCTCATGGCTACACAGCAGCTTGTTCATATAAACTATAGTAGTATTTATCTGTTATCTACTGCATATCCTGTTCTTGAATGGCTGCCCCCATGGCTACACAGCAACGTATTTATATAAACTATAGTAGTACTTATCTGTTATCTACTGTGTATCCTGTGCTTGAATGGCTGCCCCCATGGCTACACAGCAGCTTGTTTATATAAACAATAGTAGCACTTATCTGTTATCTACTGTGTATCCTGTACTTAAATGGCTTCCCTCATGGCTACACAGCAGCTTGTTTATATAAACTATAGTAGTATTTATCTGTTATCTACTGTGTATCCTGTGCTTGAATGGCTGCCCACATGGCTACACAGCAGCTTGTTTATATAAATTATAGTAGTACTTATCTGTTATCTACTGTGTATCCTGTGCTTGAATGGCTGCCCCCATGGCTACACAGCAGCTTGTTTATATAAACTATAGTAGTACTTATCTGTTATCTACTGTGTATCCTGTGCTTGAATGGCTGCCCCCATGGCTACACAGCAGCTTGTTTATATAAACTATAGTAGTACTTATCTGTTATCTACTGTGTATCCTGTGCTTGAATGGCTGCCCCCATGGCTACACAACAACGTGTTTATATAAACTATAAACTATATAAACAGATTTTTTTGGTGTTTCTATTCCTTTTAAGGTATCAAAGATGGAGGGTTTATCTATGAAGCAATGAGCTCCCAGATTCTCCATTTGCTCTCATGCACTCCCCAAAGGCCTGAGATACATCCTACTAATCTACACAGGCTCTGGGATATCATTATGTTGGATCATCTCCCAGCCCAGCCTTTCAGTACATAATCCCCTAATCCTTAAAGTGCTACAAGGGTGATCCTGGCATCTCTGCCGCCTGAGGTAGCTTGCTGTTGCCGACGCTCCCCTCCCCCGTGCAATCACCTTTTTGCACCGGAGGAGGTCTGGCGGGATCCACGAGGGCAGCGGAGAGGGCCATGAAGCTAACGCAGAGAGCATAATTGCAATATGGGCAAGAAGAGCCGAATTTCCTGTTCTGAAAATTCAGCTCTTAAAGTACCAGGAGTGGCATTATTGCCGCCCCTGGTAGCTAGTGGGGAGCTGCTGCTTTTAAAAAAAATTTAATTTACAAAAGTCACAATTGCAATTTGCTGTAAATCTCAACCATGATCACAGCAATAATACAGATAGTACACAGGGTGCCTTACTTATATTAGACAGGCTGGGGCGTCTGTCTCTCCCCACTGACAGCAATGAGAGGAATGGAGAAAGGGAACAGTCATCAGCCCCACATTCTCCCAGATGTGTCATAGGAGTGTTAATGGCAGAAAAGCAGTTTATTAAGAATGATTATTTTTAGTATTACTGGCCCTTTAGGAAGGATTTTTAGGCTTGAGCAGATTAATGATACACAGGCTCTTGGTGCGATCAATATAAATCCACGTTAATTGTCCCATATGGACCCAACTATGTGATAACTGGGAGTAACACTAATTGCAATACTTAGAATGACTCACTAACCAAAACAGAGCATATCATAGTTATATGTATATATCAGGGGGGTTCTTATACACTTCTTGTGCTTAATCATTTACCAGTCACAATCTCCTAGAAATACATTTTTAGGCAATTAATGGATAATATGATTAATAAGTTCCCCAAATTGCTGCAGGTTGATTGGAACGGAACAAAAAAAATCACTAATAAATATTCTCCTTAATTGTGCTTAGTATAGGAGAAAAGCTATTCTGCTATAATTTATAGTATCTCTCTGTACAGGCAAATTTAGGGACTGTTCCTGCTGAATTGTGCTTAGTACAGGGGAATACCTATGCTGCCATAGTTTTATGGGATCTCTCTGTATGAGAAACAGAGGGCAGTTTCTCCCCTGAATTGTGCTTAGTTCAGGGGAATATCTATATTGCAATAGTTTATAGTATCTCTCTGTACAGGCTATAAGCAGATTTAGGGGACTGTTCCTGCTGATTTGTGCTTAGTATAGAGCAGGGATCCCCAACCTTTAGAACCCGTGAGCAACATTAAGAAGTAAAAGGAGTTGGGGAGCAACACAAGCATGAAAAATGTTCCTGGGGTGCCAAATAAGTGTTGTGATTGGCCATTTAGTAGCCCCTATGTGGATTGTCAACCTACATTGAGACTCTGTTTGGCAGTACACCTGGTTTTTATACAACCAAAACTTGCCTCCAAACCTGGAATTCAAAAATAAGCTCCTGCTTTGAGGCCACTGGGAGCAACATCCAAGGGGTTGGTGAGTAACATGTTGCTCATGAGCTACTGGTTGGGGATCACTGGTATAGAGGCTTACTTATGCTATCCAAGATCTGTATCACCCTTTGACGCTATAAGAAAACACAGAAGGTTGTTTTTGCTAACACACGCTGCCATTTTAATTAAATCTCTAGATGTTTACGACTACGCAAGCCCCTAAAGACATCCCCTAGGGCACTAACTCATGTCCCTGCTTGTAATAGCAACAGAATTTTTTTCAAAGTGGTGTCTGCAAAAAGTCTTTGGATAATAACCCAGAGTTTTAATCCCAGCAGGGGCTGCCCAGAGATGTAACAACTACACCTGCTTTATTCAATGAATTATAAGCTAGTTATGTGCCTGATGTAGCAAACTGACCTGCTGCATGAATGACCAGCCCCAGGGTTGCAGTTATACTGGTACCAGCTGACATTCCTGTCCGGGGATCTGGAAGAACCAAACACATCCATTATTTCTATTGCACTTTTGCTCCATGTACAGCCAACGAATGGCATATTCCCCTTGAAACAGTCGTGTTATCAACTTCAGTGTAGATTTCTATGAATTTAGTGAGAATAGTGTGCATATGGCACAACAGCCTAAAGGTGGTCATACACAAGCAGATTAAAGCTGCCAATATTGGTCCTTTAGACTGATTCAGCAGCTTATCTGTCCGTGTATGGGGGCTTCCAATGCATCTCCCCGCTCAATATCATGCCAAAAAATTAGGGCAGATATCGGAGAGGTTTGATTTTTCAGCTTGATCGAGGACCGCATCAGATAATTGATGTGGTCCTTATCCCGTTGGCGACCATTCTCTTCTTTGTAATCTGATCGTTAAGACCTAGGGCCAAACGTTCGGACGAACCACAATGTCTCCCTTCCGTTAGTGGGCAAATCGGGGGAAAGATCCACTCATTTGGCAACCTCACCAAATGATCGGATCCAATCGTGTATGGCCACCTTTAGCCACAGCGAGTGCAGATGTTTAACTGTAAATCTGGATGAGGAAAAGGAGATGACACCAGTAAAATAGAAACAAAGAAAAGGGGACCACCCAAAGATGCACAAAGGATTCAGATTGTAAATAAGTTATTAAGTACCTGTGCTTCTATGCACTGAATATCATACAAAACAATGTTTCCTACAATATTATTTGTGCGTCTATAGCCACCTTTAAGACTAAAATGCATCAAAGGGGAAGCTCACCTTTAAGTTAGTTTTTAGTATGTTATAGGGTGACCTATTCTAAGAATCTTTTCAATTGGTCATTACATTTTCTATATGATTTTAAATAATTTGAATTGCTCTTCTGGTCGTTTAAAACCAGCAACTAAAAAAAAAGCTATCTGGTTGGTATGGGTCAAATAAAAAACAACATCTGCATTGATTCAGATCATTCTCTGGTTGTTAGAGGAAGGTGGCGTTAAATGGGCTGATATAACTACTGATCAAGCACCTCGAGACCTGGCAGCTTCTTGGTTCATTTATATGGCCCTTCAGATAAACATCTGGCTGTACATAGGAGAGGGAAAAAACAAGACCTTGACTAATCTGTCAGTGGGCCTCTGTAATTTGCACTTCAGATACAACTGATTCATGTAATCAACTCCTAGGAGTCCCCCCATTTCACTAAGCTCAGCCCTGTCATTTAAGCAGCAATTACCTTTGATCAATCTGCAGTGGCAAGGCCATATTCTTTATACAGGTACCAGGGGGCCATGCCTATGGTGCCAGTTTTAATGGGATGATGACCCACAGGTATATTTATAGATTTAAAGAAAACATTTTTACAGAGTGGTGGAGGAGGGCAGTTCCATTTTTCTACCAGATAGATTCATAGACCAATTGGGTAGGAAAGGGGCAGTATTGGGGCAGAGCAAATCTGAGATGGGTTATTGCAGTGGAGTAAAGATGCTGCCGCCAATAAATCTGCTGTAACTCACCGTGGTAGGAGTAATAACTGCTAATCTGATCCACAATGAACATGAGAATAAATCCCATCACCAGGGAGACCCCAATGAAGAAATGGGGTGGGACGGAGAAGCTTTTCTCTGCTGCATCTTCACTTGTCTTGCTGATCTCTGTGTGGTTCTGTGTAACATTCAGGCAGATTACTGGACCTTCTGCAAGAAAAACCCAGAAGAATAAAATGAGACCCAAGTCTTCTTGTCATGCTCATGTATCCGTTTGCCATAAAGGTAAGGGGCGTGACTAAAGAGGAAGCCGACCTTGTGACTGCAGGAGGCCCGGAACAATAGGGGGTGCAATGATGAATTGACTAACTCCAAGCTTAGGGGGCCCTTAAATGATTTTGCTATGGGGCCCACTGTAGTTAAGATGAAAAGCTCTTCTCGCACTCCCTGGCCTTCGTGTTGATTGCCTGGTGCACGGTGACAAAGGGGTCGGCACCCTCCAACATCAAATGGGTAAGAAATCACTGTTACTCAAAGGGCAGGTGCAAGCAGGGACAATCTCTTGCGTTTATTCACAGAAAATGCAACGTTTCGGGGTCAGACCCCTTTATGATAAAGGGGTCTGTGCAAGCAGGGACAAGGGATTGTCCCTGCTTGCACCTGCCCTTTGAGTGCCAGTGATTTCTTGCCCACTGTAGTTAAACCAGTGCATGAGGGCTGCCAGCCCAGCTCAATAATCTGCCATATACCCATGTATCCACATCTTTACTTACCCTTGCCTGGCCCGTCCAGCAGCTCCACCCCTTCTGGGATAATTATGGCCAGAGCCGTCCCACACAGGAGCCCAGCGCCAAACACACTTACAAACTGCAGCTTTTGCTGAAAGAAAATGTAAATAAAGCCATAAGGAAGCAAGGCCAATACAGAGATTGGCCAATGTAATTAATACCTGGAGCCCTGCCTCATTCTTCTCTGTATGTAATATATATATATATATATATATATATATATATATATATATATATATATATATATATATATATATATATATATATATATATATATATATATATATATATATATATATATATATATATATCAATTCCCCAAAATCACGACAATGCGGATATTCTTGCCTGGGTGCGTGCCACCAGTACACATACGATCCTCCACGAGGGAAAGTTGTGCTCACCACTAGTTTTTAAAAACCATTAGGCGGGGGTGCAATGAGGCTGTGACCACAAAATAAATATAGACAAATACAAGAGTCCTCTGCACTCAACCCATTATCAATATATTTAAGACAGACGTTTTATGCATACTGCTACTGAAAAATGCCTTACCCTTTAAACAAAACAGGGATTGTTTGTCCATATATTGCAATATATTTAAGCTGGCCAACTACGTCAGTCATCCCATATCTGGCCAGTCCTATGCTCAATTTTCATCTGATTCATTAAGAATTCTATTGCTTCATTATACATTTTACACAGGGACTAAGTTTTACCTGCAACTTACTTGCTGCTTTCAAAGTAAAACTCCCAAACTTGGTTGCTCTTTTATTAGACACCAGTGGGATCACCTGACTATAGCTGGGAAGGGTGGGAGTTACAACATGGAGCTGGTCACTGCTCCTGTAGAACTATAACAAACAAGGGAAAGTTGTGCTCATCCATATCTGGCCAGTCCTTTTTATAAAATGTATAATCAGATTTTTTTTACTCATGAAAATGGGAATTTTAGGAGCAGGATTCCATGTGGGGCCACAGTGTGTGTGTGTGTGTGTTTGTATTTGTATATATATATACTATACTATATGTATTATTCATCGGCACTCACAAATCACAAAGTCACTTGCCCGGTGCTGACCAAAATAATCTATAGCAGTCCATGAAAGCACTCACAGCAGCCGCCATCAAGCATGAATCACTATATCTTTATTTGTGCATGGTGCATCAACGCGTTTCGGCCCACATGGAGCCGTCGTCAGGATAACGACAGGAAGTGTAATACATCATTAAATAACCCCCATATCCAATCAGAGTGAGACTCTAATTATGACATCACACCATTTACAAAACTACCACCATATTATACTCATAAAAATATTTAAAATATTAATAATATTAATAACATGCAACAAGTGACTATAATTCATTAGGATACAGCAAATATCCATCCGTGCTGCCCTGTGTGTCTCTCGTATTAAAACTACAAGTGAAAAGAGTTAAAAACTCAAGTGAAGGGGTTAAAAGGCCCCGAAATACAATCCTGCGTTCACACAGCTATCATCCTCCATAAATGTTAAAATCTGTACCGTATACACAATTTCTGAGTGTGTTTAGGATTAATATGGACCAGGTTACAGCTACACAGCAAGCACAACAAATGCGAGATTGCTTTCTTGAGAGGGGATATCAACTTGAGTTCTTTAATGCCGAAATGGAGAGAGCTTCAAAGATTTCAGTACATAATGAGAAAACCGGGAAACACAAGACATCCGAAGTGGAGAATATGGTGTTTGTGTCCGATTATATGCCTGGGAGTGAAAGAATCAATACTGTGGTCAAGAAGCATTGGCCGATACTCCAGATGCTAGTTTACCTTTTTCCCACATGCCACCACCCACCTGTGCATATCGTAGAGGCCGATCTTTAAGGAACCTCTTAATGGTAACGGATTTACGCATTGATAGGGCGGATACTTGGCTCAGGTCAAACAGGAATGGTTGCTACAGATGTGTGGGTTGTAAGACGTGTGGATGTTGATTAACTAGGGAAACTTTTTCCCATCCACATAGTGGAAAACGTTATCAGATCCAACATAGGTTGACGTGCATCTCTGATTTTGTCATTTACTGCATAGTGTGCCCATGTGGCCTCTATTATGTTGAGAAATGTGTAACTTCATTCCGTATTCATATGAACAATCACCGTTCTGTTATACGCACGGCTTTGGCCACGGGCAAAGCAGATACTCCTTTGGCTAGACACTTCCTGGGACATAAACATCCTCTGCCTACTCTTTTGATTGATCATATTCCCCCCCCCCCTACGGAGAGGTGGTGATAGATCTAAACTGTCATTACAACGTGAAGCAAAGTGGATGCGGACCTTGGACACAGTCGCCCCTAGAGGGTTAAATGAAATGTACTCTTTGGCCAGTTACTTATGATTATTTGGTCTGGGTGCAGTTAGGTCCTAACTGATGATAACTCTGAATATGATATTCTATTTAGTAGATTCAAATATATACATCGAATTGATTATGATTTATCGCATTAGTGGCACCTTGTACTACTTGCCTGAGATTGGGTATTGGGATATTATGACTGTTTATATACCCAGATTTCTCTCCACAATGTTTTTAGTTGGTAACATGATTTGTACCATATAGTTACATGTTCTAGGTAATTTAAATGGTAACCTTTGTCTACACTTGTTTAATGCACTTTTTAGGTAATTTTTAAATAGTAATCTTATACACATGTAGAAGGGACACTATGGATACAACTGGGCCTTTTAACCCCTTCACTTGAGTTTTTAACTCTTTTCACTAGTAGTTTTAATGTGAGCGACACACAGGGCAGCACGGATGGATATTTGCTGTATCCTAATGAATTATAGTCACTTGTTGCATGTTATTAATATTTTAAATATTTTTTTGAGTATAATATGGTGGTAGTTTTGTAAATGGTGTGATGTCATAATTAGAGTCTCACTCTGATTGGATATGGGGGTTATTTAATGATGTATTACACTTCCTGTCGTTATCCTGACGATGGCTCCATGTGGTCCGAAACGTGTTGCACAAATAAAGATATAGTGATTCATGCTTGATGGCGGCTGCTGTGAGTGCTTTCATGGACTGCTATAGATTATTTTGGTCAGCACCGGGCAAGTGATTTTTTGATTTGTGAGTGCCAATGAACACACACACACACTGTGGCCCCACATGGAATCCTGCTCCTAAAATTCCCATTTTCATGAGTAAAAAAAATCTGACTACAAGGCCACACCTCCTGCTTCCTTCTTGCAATTGAATTGTAATCGCAATAGGACTGCTGTGGCCATGGATAAGGATTGTGGCTAGCCCGCCTTTGAGACAAAGGTTACAAGTGCAACTGCTCCAGTAATTCCTTCAGAGGAGCATGGGGTAATTAAACATCCTTTCAGCTGTGCATATTCCCCTTTACACAGGGCAGTGTGAGCGATCAAGAGGTTAAAGAAATGTTGTCCAAGTTGATAAGCAGAAGGGCAATCAAAGGTCTGACTCCTGAGAAACTGTATCACAGCAGGGAAAAAACACCCAGTTGATCAAACAGACAAACGTTCATGGCACTGCAATACTGAGAAGGAAGCAGGGAGTCTTTTAGTAAGTCAGGAGTCGCATTGCTTTTGGGTGAAACTGCACCGGCTCTAGGGACTCGCACCTATATACCTGTCAGTGCAAGTTATATAGGGAACTCTCTCTCTGTATTATAAGAGATTATACTTACTTATTATGGAATAATGTACCCCTACTGTAAACAATAAGGATATTAGAAGTCCCTGAAGGGTTCTGTGGTCTTTTAAAAGCACAAGGCTGCAGGCTGAGTTATACAGGAACTCCGAGTATCACTCATGTATTATAAGGCATAATGTACCCCCTAATGTAAATGATAAGGATATTAGAAGTCACTGAGGGGTTCTGTGACCATATAAAGGCACAAGGCTGCAGGCTGTGTTATACAGGGAACTCGGAGTATCACTCATGTATTATAAAGGATAAAGTACCCCCTACTGTAAATGATAAGGATATTAGAAGTCACTGAGGGGTTCTGTGACCATATAAAGGCACAAGGCTGCAGGCTGAGTTATACAGGGAACTCTGAGTATCACTCATATATTATAAGGGATAATGTACCCCTACTGTAAATGATACGGATATTAGAAGTCACCGAGGGGTTGTTCTGTGACCATATAAAGGCACAAGGCTGCAGGCTGAGTTATACAGGGAACTCTGAGTATCACTTGTGTATTGTAAAGGATAATGTACCTCCTACTGTAAATTATAAGGATATTAGAAGTCACTGAGGGGTTCTGTGACCATATAAAGGCACAAGGCTGCAGGCTGAGTTATACCGGGAACTCTGAGTGTCACTCATGTATTATAAGGGATAATGTACCCCCTACTGTAAATGATATTAGAAGTCACTGAGGGGTTGTTCTGTGACCATATAAAGGCACAAGGCTGCAGGCTGAGTTATACAGGGAACTCTGAGTATCACTCATGTATTATAAGGGATAATGTACCCCCTACTGTAAATTATAAGGATATTAGAAGTCACCGAGGAGAGACACAGTACAGAGAAGTAATATTCTATACACACAATGCCAGGCTCTAGTACTTTACTGTTCATTGAAGAGAAATAAATAATAAATACTAGTTCTCGGACACTCTTTATTTAAAGCACCCAATAGATTATTTTGGTTGTGTTAATTAATGTGCCAAAAATAATGGCAGTGGCACCCTTTGCATGAAAGAGAGAGAGAGAGGCAGATCCCAGTGGTGCGTGTAAGTAGCAATTATGGGTGACAGTGATTACAATACACACCCACTGGCGTCTCGTTGTGCCATGCACAGGTTTCATGCTTACCTAGCACTTAGTCATAGGCACCACAATATGCTAAGTTAGCTTCCCCTTTAACATTCACTTAAGTCATGGGAAAGATAAAGGCCAGGAAATTCACTAATTCAAGGCAATGGCGTGAGACCGATACCCCCTGCTCACACTCACAGATATGAATATAAAAGTTTATGACTCCTGGGCATGGTAGGGAGGGGGTGAGTATGGGACAGCAGGTGGGGATAAAGCAGTGTATATAAGCAAAGCGCTGTATATCACTCACTCTGAGTCGCACTTAGGCTTGCAACCTGGCTAGTATTTTACCGGCCTGGCCAGTATAAATGGTGGTTGATCCCAAAGTTACTAATAGGGAAAAAACATAAATATAAAGGTATTTTTGGTATTTTGGTTTCCAGAAAAGGTGGCAACCCTAGTCCCAGCCAGCACTTACTGTCTCCCATGGGGCCTTTAAAGGAACCTCCATTGTAAATAACTTATTTTGTGGCCACAGTGGTTTGTGTGGAACCTCACTCGTTCAATCGCATTCAATCATAAAACCCACCTGCAGTTAGTTTAGTTAATGTCTACTTGGCGGCACATAAATCGGTACAGCCTGCATCAGGCGCTTTACTACCGGGCTAGGGCCTACACAATCAAGCCTGGTTAGCTTAATCCCCCAAAGCTTAGTCCGCAGTTTAGTCTCCCAAAATCGCTGGTAACCAAAGCAGCACCCCCAGAATCACTGGAAAAAATAAATCCCAAGTCCACCGGTTCCCAATACTGTGGCATGTCAAGGGTTAAGGATAAAATAAAAAGCTGAATGACTCTGGGGGAGGGGAATCCTCCAGATCCATTAACCCATGCCCTGCCACAGCACCAAGGGATACAATGTAACACAGAAGCAGAACTTTACCTCTGAAAGTTTAAATGCCAGTGGGATCAAGCCCAGCAAGAAGCAGCCCAGGAACATGGCCAGGGAGATGAAGAAGACAACGACGAGCCCATTCATGGTGAGATCAGATCGGGAGATGATGGGGTAGCAGATTACGTGCCCTGAGCTAATTCACTTTCACGCCCAAAGCTTCGCTTCATCTCCAAGGGGAAGTGTAACAGCGCCTGGTCCCTCCTGCTTTCCACGTCGCCTCCTGCGCTGCCGGCACATTACAGAGAAAGCGAAGAGCTGCAGACTGCGCCGCGTCCATAAACTCCTGGTTGTGCGACGACACCTACTGGCCGCTATGGGAACTGCAGGCTCTAGGAATGAATTAAAGGGCCAGTAACGCCCATAAAATGTAAATTCTTTGATACAGACACAAGAAGCTTTAAAGGGGACCCGTCATCATAATAATTATTCAAAATCCTATTTTATCACATTAGTCAACCAGCATGAACTGTAATTATACTATGTAAATTATTTGAATCTTGTTTCCTTCAGTCTGGGAATTCAAAATTATAGCAAACAGGCAGGAGCCAATTTCTGGACACTGTTATTAAAGGACCAGTAACATCAATTTTTTTTAAAAAAAAATTGTCATTATAGAACAAAAAAAAACCACAAAGACAAATGAAACTTTGAAATCGCGAAGTCTTTATTAGGAAATATTAGCGAAACTCCGCTTGCGCTCCTCTTCAGAGAATGCAACAGGGCGACAATCCTCGGCGATCTCCTATAAGGGAGGAGACATGTACAGTACAGCACCCAGTACCAAACATCTGATCCATGTAACTTAAGCTCCCCATAGACGCGACGATTGTTCTTGCTGAACGACCGATTTTAGGGAAGCCCGACCAATCCTTCGAAATTATCATGCGGTTAGTGGGATTCGAACGATCGTACATCTTACGATTTTTCAGCCGACATCTGTCAGGAAATTGATCGGCCAGGTCAAAAAATCTTTGTCGGCCCCAGTGCAATCTATCTATGTTTGCAGGGCCAAGCAGGCAGCTCCCCTTTAGTTTTCCTGGCAAATTGGTCTTTTTAGTTGATGGTCAATTCGTACGATCGTTCTGAGAAAATCGTGGTCTCACGATGAGGATCTGATCTTTTAAAAATCTCAACATCTATGGCCAGCTTTACTCTTACAGGAACGAGATATCAAAGATTCTGACGAAGTCTATAATCATATCAAGATATGGGAATATGCTGAATCCAGGCCAGTTTGTCCAGTGCCTGGAGAAAGGAACAGGGATTTAGAGGATTTACATAAAGCGGCAATAGCCGTTTTGTTCAGGAGAAACCCAAGCCGAAGCCTCTGATAATTCCTGGAGACATAAGATGTGATGTAAGTTTATATTTGTGCTGTATAATACACATGTTTTTGTTTTACCAATGTAACTTCTCAGAGTATAACAAAATACAGTGAAACCTTATCATAAAAATGAATACATTGTATATTAAATTGTATATTGTATATGCACATATGAACATTATGCTTAATGATATGTGACTTTACATTGAACAAAGCACGTTGGGGATTGTTAATATATTATCTAGTGTTCAGCTGTGTGAATAACTAAATATCTCCTATTGCAGGGCTTGCTGTGTCCTATTCTACCTATAGAGGCCCCAGAGCTGAGTAGCGCCATCATTCAGGTAACTGGAGTCATTATATATCATATACATAGCAGGTGAATGGCTTTAATTGATTAATTGACATTGCTCAGACTGATCTATCAGATGGGCCCGAACTGTATGTCTGGAGATTATTCTGCCTAATTGTCAGTTTGTTCCTCCTGGGACAGCTGTCTCCCAGTAGCTCCATTTTAAACAAATAATTAAAATTTGTTAAAAAAAATATTTTCCCCTTTTCTCTGTAATAATAAAGCAGTAGCTTGTACTTGATCTCAACTAAGATGTAATTAAAGGCAAAAAATCTTATTATCTTGCAATTTTATTAATGCAGTGCAACGTTTCAGGGCACGCCCCTTTGTCAAGCATAGTGTGGACGTAGTGCAGGCATCAAGAGGGGAGTGAGGTTCCTAGTAGATCGCATGGTACCTTTCCATGCAGGAACTGCGAGCACTGCAATGGTATTATTTTTGGAGAGCATGTCACACATCACTTGCATGGCTCTAGATATCCTATCAAAGGCTTTTTTACTTGCGACACTAGTAATGTCATTTATTGTCTAAAATGCCCGTGTGGTCTAGTATGTTGGCCAAACAACCAGACCGATTAAAACTAGGTTGTATGAGCATAAGTCGGCAATAAGGAATTATCAACCAGTGCCAACCACCGGCAGTGTCCCTGAATCTAGCACAGAGGAAAGGTGTAAAAAATGAAAAAGAGAATCTGTGAAAATAAAACGTGAAACTTTGGTAGCTAAACATTTTTTTACACATAATCATAAGGTGGCGCAACTCCGCTGGCAGATCCTAGAAAGAATACCCAGCAAACAGGGGCAGGATTTGAAAAGGGTTCTCTCACAGAAGGAATGTTATTGGATTTGGCAGTTAAAAAACTAGGTCCCCTAGGGGCCATAACGAGGAATTTGATATGTCCTGTTTTTTTATAATTACTTAGACCTTTGAAGCATTGGCCAATTATTACTATGCTTCCAGCTCCCTTTATACAATTTATCCTTTTAAGCAATCGCTAATTTCCACTCCTCTTCCTTTCAGATAACAAGCTTTGTTTGATTACCCTCCAGGGACAGGTAATGTTTCTTTTCCTTATCTGGCAGGGTTTCTTATCTACAAGTGGTTGACACTGTTTTTAATTTTATTAAAATTGTTGCCATTTCTGTGGTTTTTATCTTGTTTTTAGGTTACTGTGTTTCACAGTCAAAATATCTTTTTCTCACGTTGCACCAATTTACTACATGGATTTTGAATAAGATACCACTGTACTTGTGTCTGAAAATTATTTGCACACAATTATTTATATGAAGTTTTATACTTTTTTATCATGTGGTTGTTAATTGAACACTGTTTAAATGATGCCTGCACTACGTCCACACTATGCTGGACAAAGGGGCGTGTCCTGAAACATTGCTCTGGGCTTGCCCTGCTAACTGAACTCCTGTGTGCCGGTGATACTTCTACGTACCTTGTTCGGTGGTTGCCGATTCCCCTACCATTGAGCACCAGGACACGCTGCATGGGTTTTTTGAGGTGTGCGGTTTCTCCAAATTGGCTTGATCCAAATTAAGGAAAGATCCCTTTTCTGGAAAACCCCAGGTCCCAAGCATTCCAGATACTATGGCGCAAATTCACTAAGCGCCGAAGCGCCGAATGCTAGCGTTAATTCGCTAGCGTTTAGCATTTTTCGCTACTGCACAAATTCACTAACGAACGCTGGCGTAGTTTCGCTAGTGTTACTTCGCACCCTTACGCCAGGCGAATTTTCGCTAGCGACGTAACTACGCAAATTCACTAACTTGCGCAGTGTACTGAACGCTACCTTTTACGCTAGACTTCCTTCGCCACCTCAGACCTGGCGAAGCGCAATAGAGTAGATAGGGATTGTTTCAAAAAAAGTCCCAAAAAACGCTGGCGTGTTTTCTACATGATGGGTGATAGGCTGAAAAAGATCAAAAATATTTTTGGGGCTCCCCTCCTTCCCCCCTACATTTCCTGACTCATGGCAACTTACCTAGACAGTGGGCACATGTGTAGGGCAAAATAAAATTGTTATTTGCTGATTTGAAGGTTTTCTAGGCATTTAAAGTGGTGATTCATGTTCCTCCATTGAAATTTGAATTTCGTGCCGTATGCAAATGAACCATCGCTAGCGAAACTTCGCTTGGCGAATTAACGCTAGCGCAACTTCAAAAACTTACGCTACCCCTGTGCGCAACTTCGGATTTTAGTGAATTTGTGGAGCGCTGGCAAAAATACGCCTGGCGAAGTGCGGCGAAGTTGCGCCTGGCGCAACTTTGCATCTTAGTGAATTTGCCCCTATATCTATATTATAAAATAAATTATGGGAAATTCTATATGGAACATTTTAGGGGAAATTAACTTGTTTTAATGAATGCTCTGTGTAATGAGTCTCTTTCTCTCCGTTTATGTAGGACTTGTTGGCTCCAGAAAACGTCCTCCTCCTTGTACTGCAACTCACTTGTCTTTATTTTTATGACTATATAAAGGCAAGAAAGGGCAGAAATGATGCCTCTGCTGAGACAGAGTGTAAAGGAGAACAGAGGCCTGTTATAAAGCACCATAACGGTGAGGAAGATGAGACGAAAGAAGCAATACATGTGAGAGAACGCAAAATGCAGAAGGAGAACGGAATAATGAATTAAGTCGGCTTTTCCTTCAGATTTTGAGCACATGCTTAGAAGGAGATTGTGGTGGAGAAAACCTGCGTTAGTTCAGGATAAGGACATTATTGTGACACCAGAAAGAAACTCAATGACTGCGCAGACAATAAAATGACAAAACAGGGTGGGGGGGAGGAAAGAATGTTCTCCAGGATGTTTCTGTGCATATTTTGGACAATGATTCCAACTTAAAAATGTACTGGAGAAGGCAGCCCTTACATTTAGGGCAATGTAAGCAAAACAAAGAAAAGGGGTTTTTTTTTTTATAATTAATAAACAACTGAGTTCAAATCAAGCAAACCCTTGTGTGTTTTTCTTTTTAATCCTAACCAAAAAAACTGTTTATTGCTTGGGGGGTGACAAAATGCATTGAATCCTCTTTCCAAGACAAAGTGGATTTTGAAAAAGCACTGTATGAATGTCACTGAAAATGTATTTTAAAACATGGGAAAGACATGTTTCCTAGTTTTTTTCCCATGACAACAAGAAACATTTTTACTTAAGTGTTTTTTTTTTACTTTAACATATTAGGTTTTTTTACTTTAATGGGCAGATTTATAAAGGGTTGAAGTAAAAATTTGATTTTGGTCAAAGCTCTCGAATTCGACTATTCACCACCTAAAACCTGCCGAATTGCTGTATGAGTCAATGGGAGAGGTCCAGGGATCAATTTGGTGATGTTCGTAGCCTTCCTGACGTTCAAGTTTTTTTTAAAAAAAATACTCAAATTGAGTTTTTAGATTAAAATCGAGTTTTTATCATTTAAATGGAATTTGATTCGAGTTTTCAGGTCTTTTAAATTGATTTGATTTTATAAAATTAGATTTTATTAATAGTTTTCGACTAGTTGAATTTATGAGAGTTTAGAGGGCGTATTCGCCAGGCACCTAGGCGCCGGAAGAGATTGCGGCAAAAGTGCCTCAACCCGAAGGTAAGTATGGACAGGTGACCGGAGGGGCGGGGTTACACTGCTATAAAATATTCCCCTGCCTGAGCTGATGACATCATTCAACAGTGATGTCAGAAGGAAGCAGACTAGTGTTTTCTCCCTCAATGTAGATATGTCAGTGGATAAAATGCCTGTTATGATATGACCCTAAAACCTACTAGACAGTGGATTAGCATGACATTTTTCCCCACAGGCTGCCATCTTGTTGGGAAAGTTTTCCAAAAGTCTTTATTTCTGGTGAATAATCTGAAACCAACTGAACTGAAAAAAATGGTTGAAATTGAACAACCCCTTTAAAAAATGCCAAGCTCCCTCCACCAGCCTTATATTGTCTTTATATCCCCATCTTTCATGCAAAATCTTTAGATATGTGTCTTATTTTATCACAAATAACTTCATTTAACATCATTTTCCATACCAGGAGCACATGAATCTTATTAGTAAAAAAATGAGGCTAATAAGACGCAAAAAAAAAGTCCAGCAAACTTAAATACTAAAAATTTAAAAAAGGCAGAAGAAAAGCAAGAAATTGTGTTTTCAGCAACTCACAACCCCTCAGCAAAGGAAGTCCATGAACTGTTGGGACATCTTGTGGGGCAGTGGAGAATTACAGTATGTCCTTTTATTACAACCAAAAATAAAATTTAGGAGAGGACGTAACTCTAGTAATGTAGTAATTGCACTGGTTTCTGTGCTGCCATGTAGTAATTATCTGTATTAATTACTAATCAGCCTTATATTGTGACATTTCTATTCAATGGGGCACATTTACTATGGGTCGAATATCGAAGGTTAATTAACCCTCAATATTCAACCTTCGAAGTAAAATCCTTCGACTTCGAATATCGAAGTATTTACCCTATTTCGTTCGATCGAACTCGATTAAATCCTTCAAATCGAACAATTGGATGGATTTTAATCCATCGATCGAACGATTTTCCTTCGATCAGAAATTACTTAGAAAGCCTATGGGGAAGGTCCCCAGGATAGGCTAACATTGGTGCTCGGTAGGTTTTAGGTGGCGAATGATCGAATAGTCGAACGATTTTTAGTTCGAACCGTTCGATTCAAAGTCGTAGTCAAAGGTCGAAGTAGCCAAAAAAAATTCGAAATTCGAAGTATTTTTCATTCTAATCCTTCACTCGAGCTAAGTAAATGTGCCCCTATGTGTACTGTATATTGTGAGTGGGTCCCTAAGCTCAGTAAGTGACAGCAGCACAGAGCATGTGCAGTGAATCAGCAGAAAAGAAGATGGGGAGCTACTGGGGCATCTTTGGAGACACAGATCTTTACTGCTAAAGGGCTGTGGTTGCCTTGGGCTGGTACAGAAGCACAAAACATCATGTACAACATTTCTAGCTACTTCTTTAGTTCTCTTAATGTGCTGTGCACAGTGCACCCATAGGTGCTCCAGCTTGAAGCCTTGGTATGCTCCCCTTGTCAAAGATGTCAAAGTCCCTCAAACACATTATCACTTACAACTTGTCCCAAAAAAAACACAACAGAAAGAGCTTGTATATTAGATTTATTAAACAATAAAATCTCTATTCCAGATTATCAAATAAGAAAGAAGACCCATCTTTGTATTGAGACATTGCACTGGGCAGTTCTGGATTCTGAGAACAATCACTGTTCATACTGAATGAAATAAAGTTACTGCCATATATGAGTGATGCTTCCCTAAATACTCGTTGTTTTGTTAATATTACATTAATATAATAAACATGTTTGCTGCTTGTCTAGTAACCCATAGCAAACAATCAGCCAATTCAATTTACTGTTTGAGCACACACCTGATTGGTTGCTATGGGTTACTAGATGCTGGCAAACTTTAAACCTTTTATTACAATAATCTGAATCTTTTTGACAATTATACCATTAGAGGCTCACTTATTGGGGCTCTGATCTGGCCTAGAGCTTTACACTAATGACATACAGAGGTTTTTTATTGGCATTGCAAGTATTAACCAACTGCCCACTACCAGCTGCAGATCCATTCTCACCTGCCCCCACCATGTGAAGGGGATCTCAATGAACCCCATGTCAGTAGAGCAGGGCTCCCCAAACTTCTTTTTACCCTTGAGCCTCATTCAAATGTAAAAAGTGTTGGGGAGCAAAAATAGTTCCGGGGGTGCCAAATAAGGGCTGTGATTGGCTATTTGGAAGCCCCTATGTGGACTGACAGCCTACAGGAGACTCTGTTTGGCAGTACAACTGTTTTTTATGCCTCCAAAACTTGCCTCCAAGCCTGGAATTCAAAAATAGGCACCTGTTTTGGGGCAACTTAAAGCATATACAAGGGGTAAGAAAACAACATGTTGGGGACAACTGCAGTAATAACTGGATATTGAGGAGTCCTGCATTTATTTCAAAGTGAATTCTTCTTCATTCTACACGGTAACATGAAATAAGTACTGGAGTTGATCATTATCATCCTAATGACACGGGGTTCATTTTGATTGGTGCAGAAATTGAGCTCCCTAAATGCTCATTCAGGCCATATTGGATGAGAATTGAATTGGTTTCCTGTTTAGGAAGTGAGCCTTTGGGTCAAAATATTTCTAGGATTTAAACTAGTGCAAATAAATGTCACTATCTGCGTGTGACAACCTTTTTTATAGTTTAGAAATATTCTCTCATTTACATATGAGATATGTGTATCTGTGTTGCTTTGCATCAACTTTTAATTATGACAACAGCAATGCACTTTCAGACGGAAACAGGGTTGCACAGCGACGCCAGCAAAGTGTTCCAGGTTCAGACCAATGTTGCGCACAGCCACTGGGGAGGCAAAACAGAGGACGCTGTTTAGCTCACGATGTCGGAAAATACACTCGAAGCAGAGAACATAAAAAGATATTGCACAGGAATTAGAGAAAAAGATTGGGGAGTGATTCATAGATTTGGAAGGGATAATAGGAAACTGACAGGGAAACCAGGAAATATTACTATTATACATTAATCTGTAAATGTTAGACCAGGAGCACAATTTGGATTAAGATTTAGCCGAATTTATGTTAATTATTTCAGGATTGGGATTTGGCAGATTGCTGGGTCCTTGACTAAGCCGAATCAAGAGCCATACTGTAATGTGACTATAAAGCAGTGGACAACTAAAGGGTAGCACATTTTTTGGGATCATTTTGGGACAATTTCTCATGGATTTTCCTCAAAATGTAATCTGTAAATTAGGGTTATGTTATGGATTCAGTGCATGACCAGTGAATATTGACATTACAAATATACAAATACAAAAGCAAATTAGATCTTATTTTCCAAAGAGTAATATCATACCTCTTGTAAACTCAGCTCAACGACCCCTCTCTTACTCTTGTCCAACATCTGAAACATTTCTGCAAAAAAACACACCACATCCAGCCTTATATACAGTGCTAGTAATAAACAGTATGCATTTCCAGGATAATAACACTCCCCACTCAGGGGCGGGCTGTTATTTTGGCTTTCTGAAAGTATGGGGGATCCCACGTTTAGCTACACCAGACCTCTTCCTGTTATTACTCAGTCTCAAACAATGGCACCCACCATTCTACTGACCTTTACTGGCACCCACCATTCTATTGATCATTAATGGCACCCACCACTCTACTGACCTTTAGTGGCACCCACCATTCTACTGACCATTAATGGCACCCACCATTTTACTGGCACCCACCATTCTACTGACCATTAATGATACCCACCATTCTACTGACCATTAATGACACCCACCATTCTACTGACCATTAATGGCACCCACCATTTTACTGGCACCCACCATTCTATTGATCATTAATGGCACCCACCATTCTACTGACTATTAATGGCACCCACCAGTCTACTATCTTTTAGTGGCACCCACCATTCTACTCACCATTAATGGCACCCACCATTCTACTGACCTTTAGAGGCACCCACCATTCTACTGACCATTAATGACACCCACCATTCCACTGACTGAGTACATAGTCCCAATGACTTCAGGTCATAAGAACAGGACATTATAAGAGCTACTTACTGAACAAGGTCTCCAGGCGCATCATACAAGAGATAAAGCCATCAAAGTTTACAGCCAGGTCATTGGATGCATAACGCTGCACAATTGATTGCTGGATCTTATTATTCAGAGTAAAACCTAATAAAATAAAGGCAATTAAAGTTACAGTATGGGAAATTCTGTTTTTTAAGGGATTACAATTTCCCCTTTTTGACCCACCAGGCATTTGTTAGTGGACAAAAAGTGGGATTGATAATACAAATCTTGCACAATGCACAGAATGAAGTGCATTTGAGTATAAAGAAATTATGTACAAATATAGGGCTCCCCGGATCCTTGTAGCCCCCCAGTACTTTTTAGCTTGCACTTTCGAGTGACTTCAAAGGGAGAGCTCCAGGGGATAGCCATTATGTGCATGTTACCAATCTCAAATAAAAACTTGCCTGAAATAATCCATAACAAGCACAGTTCCACAGTGAATAAATACACACAACTAACAGATAATACAGAAGTGCAAGAGCACTAAGGGGTGCCAAAGACTGCCCCCTAGTGCTCATTCAAAGAGTATGTCCATCTCTGAACCTGCTTACACTCACCTGCTTCTAGTAAAGCTGATCTCAGCTCATGTGAGTCCATGGTTCCAGAACGATCAGAGTCTGCCTTTAAATAAATCGTCTGGTAGAGACAATAAAGTATAGACATACATTATCTCTGCACTAGCTAAAATGGATACTATTAGCCTACAGATGGGAAACATTCTTGGTAACTAGAGGTTTTATTCGGCAAACTGAGTATGGTCTGAAATGTCTACAGCATCTTGAAAGCAAGACCCCTCTGGTGAGAATCCACCTACTGGCTCATTCCTTCCAAAGTTTGCCTGTTTTTGGGAATGCATTTGCAATGATGGCTCCCCCTACCTTGCTGACATGGAACTGCTACTCTAGTTTCAAGATTCTTGACAAGCAGCCAATCAAGAGAGAGGAGCCAAAACAGAGACAAATGCACAAATGCCCAATCCACCTGCACGAGAGACAGTAGGGCCACATTCACTCAACATTCCCTCTCTGGAACTACATTCTCCTTCACCAATGTTATGGTATCTGTTTTATAATTATAGACCTTCCTTTTAATTTTCTTTTGCTTGAAGCATCACTCCCCTTCTCTGATATAACTAGCTCCCAGAGGAAAACACACAATCTTCATGTAGACAATGCCCTGCTTGAAATCAAGTTTACACCAGCGATACACCAGTAACCACTTACATTACATCATTATAAATATGGGGGCAGATATCTTTTGGAATGAAATTAGGAGCAGGTGTATGTAACATAATTACCAAGTATTTCTGTATCTTCATCCACAAAATACGGAACTCCACAAGGCTCAATGTTGCGGTTCCGTCCATCTTGTGAGAGTCAAGGACAGTTTTAAGGTCACAGAAATTGCATGTTCTGATATGCTATTTCTTTCTTTGGTGTTTAATGCAACAAAAAAGGCAAACAAGGCCATATTTTTTTCATACTTTAAACTCTACCCAGACAATGGCACATACAGATAAAAACATGGGCTTCCCCCATGAATTAAGACAGACAATAAACCTTGTATTCATCAGGGTAGCATAAGTCCAAAATGAGAAGAGCAACATCTGTATCTGTAGATGCTCACCGTGAGGCTGGGTGTAAAGTACAAAGACCACGGTGTTTTGCACCTATTTTTTGCACTTTTTTGATCCTCACTGTCTATTGATTACAGACACTGTAATCAGTGCACTTTATTATCAAGCCTTCTTGAGAATGGGTTCCCAGATAATTGAATTCATTCTGCATGTTCAGTCTCACTATATATTAGAGATATGGGACCTGAGGTTTTCTGCATAAGGTCTTTTACTGTTATGTGGAACTCAAGTCTACTAGTAATCTAATATTTGTACTGGAACACGGTTTTGATAGGTCCTATTTCATTTAAATATTGCATGATTTGATGCTTGTCAGCCTATGACTAATTGCCCCTAAGGCATGAAACGCGTAAGGCTTTGATGTGATGTTTTTTGCTAAATAAATACTTTTTAACTACATCAACTCAAGGAGTGTATGTGCCAGCTCTTCATTATCTACTTACATATCATTTACCTCCCCAAGCTGAAGGTCTGGGGCTTGAGCACCTGGACCCCCCATCTTCCTGGGTAAGTTAACCCCTATTCTAACTACACTTGACACTGTATGCTCCCTTTTAAGCTAATAGTCCCTAAATGTCTTCAAGCTTTCTGGAGAACATGAACGTCCCATTATTTTTTAAAGGATACATCTTGTAGGCTGATCATCTCTCTGCATGTGTTAAGAGTAAATCCATTGGATCTCAAGTCTGGCCCTAGGCAATAAATGAAAATGTCTCCTCAGTGAATGAGCAAAAATACAGAAACCAACTTTCATATATGGAACATTTGCACCAGGTTTTCAAGATGTTCAAAACAACAGAGTCATTTGTTTTCCTAGATTCATTGGAAGCTCGGGCTAAAGATCAACTAGAATGACATGTTTGAGGACCACTTATTTGCTATTCTGTCTATCCATGGAACTGTAACTGGGCGACAGTGTTTGTAACCTTGCTTTGGGAGGTTTCCCCTGGGGGCATTTAGCATGCATGGTACTTTAACTTTTATTAAACTTACTCTTTGAAATCAGTGTATTTAGAATAGTTTGAAGTTCTCTTGCATCAATTTCTTCTTTCTGCAAGAGAAAAAATAATGATGATGATGATGGCAGATCAATGAGATGAGCACCCCGTCCCCTGGGAAGACATTATCTTATGTTCTTACATCTCCTGCAAGTTTGTCAAAAATATTCTTGAATTCATCAGTGACATCCTTATTAGTGATCTGAGGCTAAAGAGAAAGAATGGAACAGAATAAAAGAAGAGTCAGGATTAAGTGGCCACAAAGTATTCTGAGAACCACAGTCTAACATCAGTAATATTTGCATTCCATTAATATATTACAATGAATGCAATTTCTAAAGACTTTAGTGCCCATTTCGGAGGCTCGGCTTTGCAATTAAACAAGGCACATTTGGTACATCTGGAATCATTTTCCACAGATTTAGATATTTGTTCTATTAAAAAAACAGTAGTGGTGCACTGGAATTGGAACTATATTTATCTGCCATGTGTTCTGGGGTATTAAACACGAATCTAGCACTGTATTTATTCTGCAGTGTGTTCTGGGGAATTATACATGGAACTGGCTCTGTATTTATCCTGCCATGTGTTCTGGGGTATTATACGTGGAATTGGCACTTTATTTAGGCTGCAGTGTGTTCTGGCATAATATACATGGAATTGGCACTGTATTTGTCCTGCAGTGTGTTCTGGGGTATTGTAAATGGAATTACGCTGTATTTATCCTGACATTTGTTCTGGGGTATTATATATGGAATTGGCACTGTAGTTATCCTGGTGTGTCCTGGGGTATTAAACATGGAATTGACATTGTATTTATCCTGACGTGTTCCGGGGTATTATATATGGAATTGGCACTGTATTTATCTGCAATGTGTTCTAAGGTATTATACATGGAATTGGCACTGTATTTCTCTTGCAATGTGTTCTGGGGTATTATACATGGAATTGACACTGTATTTATCTGCAATGTTTTCTAAGGTATTATACATGGAATTGGTACTGTATTAATCTTGCAGTGTGTTCTGGGGTATTATACATGGAATTGACACTGTATTTATCCTTACATGTGTTCTGGGGTATTATACATGGAATTAGCACTGTATTTATCCTGCAGTGTGTTCTGGGGAATTATACATGGAACTGGCTGTGTATTTATCCTGACGTGTTCTGGTGTATTATATATGGAATTAGCACTGCATTTATGCTGCAGTGTGTTCTGGGGTATTATACATGGAATTGGCACTGTATTTATCCTGCTGTGTGTTCTGGAGTATTATACATGGAATTGGCACTGTATTTCTCTTGCAGTGTGTTCTGGAGTATTATACATAGAATTGGCAATGTATTTATCTGCAATGTGTTCTGGGGTATTATATAGCTAAACTATATGCACAGATTGCTGGAATTACCCACCCCAAACGCTATCTGCACCCTGAGCCCCATGTAAAGCAATTGTATGCAATTCGTAATAATTATCTTTTTTATTTCAGCATTTTGCATTTTCTTAACATCAGCTAAGGTGCACATACTTACCTCATATGGTTTTGCTATCACCACATCACCAACTTCTCTGGAAAGAAAAAAAAATAAAGCAACAATGGTTGGAATACAAATACATTTATATTATTATATTACACCAACTTAAATAAAGTATATAATAAAGTATAATTTACATTGCTCAATTCTCACCAGGTGGTGGGGTTACTAGTTACTAGCACCAGCAATTAGTGTTAGCACATTTTTAGCGATATTTACGTGTGCCAGACAACCCTCAGAGCTTTGTTTTTAAGTAAATCCCAGGTAGTAGAAATGTTTTCATTGCTGCGACAAGCAGTGGAGATTAAAATAGAAAATGTGACAGTCTTAAAGTAACAGTAACACCAAAAAATTAAAGTGTTTCAAAGTAATGAATGTATAATGTACTGTTGCCCTGCAATGGTAAAACTGCTGTGTTTGCATCAGAAACTCAACTATAGTTTATATAAACAAGCTGCTGTGTAGCCATGGGGGCAGCCATTCAAGCACAGGATACACAGTAGATAACAGATAAGTACTACTATAGTTTATATAAACAAGCTGCTGTGTAGCCATGGGGGCAGCCATTCAAGCACAGGATACACAGTAGATAACAGATAAGTACTACTATAGTTTATATAAACAAGCTGCTGTGTAGCCATGGGGGCAGCCATTCAAGCACAGGATACACAGTAGATAACAGATAAGAACTACTATAGTTTATATAAACAAGCTGCTGTGTAGCCATGGGGGCAGCATACCATTGGCCTAGATATTCCTCAAGATTAGCCCTGCATGTGGTTGACTGATTTGCACTAACTGACCATGCTAAAGTTAATTTAAATGAAAGCCATGCTGCCTTTGGCATATTCCATGTTATTGGGAGAGGAGGGAATGTGATTGCTAGTGAAAGTTTAAGGAGTACAGTTCCAGTCCCATATCCCAAATCTATTCTGCATAATCAGAAAGTATCATTATTGCATGTAATTCGTTGTCATATATAAAGCCTCTGCTCTTTTTTGGATCATTAATTTCTGATACCTACAGGGATTTGGCCTCCTTTTCTGAGAAGACACGAAGACAGAAATCACCATTTTTAAAGGGCTCAAAGGTGGATGGCACAATCAGATAATCCCCGACTGGAAGGTGGAAACGGTTGGACACCTCTCGTATGTTGACATAGGTGTCAGATCGGGCGGCCGTTGGAGTCTTTTGGAAGAAGTCCCTGCCGAGGTGGGCATCTGTGTGGTCCTGAAACTATAAAGAAAGAGAACACAAATAAAACAAAAACATTTGAAGAGCATAAACACATGTAAATAACACTTTAGCTCATGGGTATAGGTAAGGAATGGCTTCTTTTGGATATCTAGTAAAGTAGATCTAGACCAACTGGACTTGCTGATTAATTATTGAAGACGTTTCACTACTCATCCAAGCAGCTACTTCAGTTCAACTGAAGTAGCTGCTTGGATGAGTAGTGAAACGTCTTCAATAATTAATCAGCAAGTCCAGTAGCTCTAGATTTACTTCTACTAGATATACCATGACCTGGATGAATGAATACTTTCACAGACCATCTTATGGATAATTTCTATGTTACTCTAAATCAGTGATCCCCAACCAGTAGCTAGCGAGCAACATGTTGCTCCCCAACCCCTTGGATGTTGCTCTCAGTGGCTTCAAAGGAGGTGATTATTATTGAATTCCAGGCTTGGAGGCAAGTTTTGGTTGGATAAAAACCAGATGTACTGTCAGAGTCTCCTGTAGGCTGACAGTCCACATAGGGGCCACCAAATACCAATCACAGTCCTTATTTGGCACCTCCCAGGAACATTTTTCATACTTGTGTTGCTCCCCAACTCTTTTTAAAATTGAATGTGGCTCACAGGTGAAAAAGGTTGGGGACCCCTGCTCTAAATAATATGAAATGCAACTCTAATGCAGTCAGAGTAATCCATTTTATCTCAGACAATGAAACCTCGATTTTAAGTCCCCTGATTTTAAGTTTTCCTGCATTTTACATTTTTTATTTGTGGTCCCACCAATTTATAATGCATTTCGATGGGCGCATTTCCCTGATTTTAAGTAATATGTTCCTGGATTTTACATTAAAATGTTTTCCTGACCCAAAAACTTTTTTTCCTCTATGAATGTTATTATTTGTGAAATAAATAGGTTTAAAATACTAACCAGATGTATATTTTGCCATGGTTCTTCCTGTAAATGATTAATTGTAAACAGTCTGCCCATTATACAGTCCTGCACCAATCACTTATTGCTTTAGGCTGTGTATGTGACTGACAGAGAGTCTTGCATGTGCCCCCCATAGTGTAACATTAACACTGCAATGTTTAATCCTTGTTATTAACACAGTTAGGGGCAGATTTATCAAGGGTCGAATTTCGAAGTTAAAAAAACTTCGACATTCGACCATCGAAGTTTTTTTCTTCGAATTTGGGTATCCTGTGGTCGAAGTAAAAGCTTTCGATCAAACGATTAAATCCTTCGAATCAAACGATTTGAAGGATTTCAGCGATCGATCGAACGATTTTCATAAAGTTAGAAAAATGCTCTAGAAGGTCCCCATAGGCTAACATAACACTTCGGCAGCTTTAATTTGGTGAAGTATTGAAGTCAAATTTTTTTTAAAGAGACAGTACTTCAATTATCGAATGGTCGAATATCTGAACGAAGTTGTAGTATCCTATTCGATGGTCAAAGTATCCAAAAAAATTACTTTGAATTTCGAATTTTTTTACTTAGAAAATTCCCTCGAATTCAATTCGACCCTTGAGAAATCTGCCCCCAAATGTTGTATCACAAAGTAAAACTTTCAGTACTTGAAGAAAAAGTTACTTTAACACATTTCCCTGGTTTTATATTTTCCCAGATTTTACATCATTTTTTCATGGTCCCCTGAAAAACGTAAAATGTGGGTTCTACTGTATATGAACTTTTAATGACAGTGAATGGGGTGTTCTTCCCATGTAACATCAAGAAGGCAGTACCTGATCAGGGATCTGAAAAACAGAAAAAGAACAGCAATTAGTTCAAAGCAGAACCAGATTCTGATTTTAGATGATGCTGCATATGCACATGCTACGCTATATGTTGGCGCTATATAATACATGTTAATAATAATAATATATGTATATATCTAAAATAGAACAAGTGAGCATAAAAATAAATACTAAATAAATACTAACCTTAAAGAGTGAGTAGCCAATGCTGAGCAAGTCCTCTCCCATCTTCTTCTTTCTTCTGCGGTTCTTCTGCATCAATCCCACAATGACAGTACAACACGGCTCATTGTTGGGCCCCTGATGATCATCATCGGGCTCATCCAGTTTAATGCGAAATTGTGGGTTGGTCCAGAATGTTGCTGTGTTTGTAGAAGAACAGAGAATCTTTCACTGTAAGAGGCTACAGGTGAGAAACAAGAGTCTCTGGCTCATATACCATTCAGCCATGCCCCGCGGGTTCTGGTCTGGTTTAAGCTCCTCCAACTATATGAGTGCTTTAACATAAAAAACTTAAAGGAACAGTAACACCAATAAAAGAAACTGTTTTACAAGTGTTTTGGTTCAGAAACACTACTATAGTTTATATAAACAAGCTGCTGTGTAGCCATGGGGGCAGCCATTCAAGCTCAGGATACACAGTAGATAACAGATAAGTACTACTATAGTTTATATATAAACAAGCTGCTGTGTAGCCATGAGGGCAGCCATTCAAAGCTGAAAAAGAAGAAAAGGTACAGGTCACATAACAGATAAAACACAATTGTTTTGGACCAGGCTTATCTGTTATGTGCTATGTAACCCGTATGAATGGTTGCCCCTATGACTACACAGCAGCTTGTGTATATAAACTATAGTAGAGTTTCTAAAGCAAACACACCAGTGCATGCTAACATTATATTATGTTAATTACTTTTAAATGCTTTAATTTTTTGGTGTTACTATTTCTTTAACTTGAAAAAAAATACAGTGACAATCCCCTAATAAGCCAACTGTGAGCAAAATATGTCATCTCAAATCAGATGGAAACCTGCTTAAACATTGCCCTGTGTGAAACCATCTTGGATTTCTCCTGGAAATGTATAAATCATCATAATCTGGAGACCACTATTTCTCATCCATGGAAATGACTGCCCTTTGAGGTAGGAAAAAGCCCTTCCGCACTCCGATTTAAAACATCAAAATCTTTATTCATCCATAATTTAAAAGGGAAGACAAGTTGTACACACTGCTTGAGGCATTTTGGGCAGAAGCATGTACTGAAATGTCTGCCAATAGGAGATCTAGTATCATGTTTCTCTATGGCAAACAAATGCTCCCTAATTCTTTCTTTGAGAGGACAGACTGTCTGTCCAATATATTGTTTTAAATATGATTTGCATTCTAATAAATAAACCACATGGCTACTGCAACGATTATTGTACATTTGATTTTAGTAAATTTTGCCTGTAATATTGGATTTAAAATCCAACTGATTGTAATCGCATTACATATTTTACAAGAATGTCTCCCACATTTATAGGTACTCAACCAGCTATCAGAAGATGATGAAGCTGGGCTGGACACTAAGCTCGGAGATAATATCTTACCCAGTGTGGAAGGAGGTAGGGTCTGTAGGAGCTAATGAGTAAGTGTCCTATCAGGCTCGAAACGCATTAGGCCATTTTCGTAATAAATATTTTTGCATTTTTTTAATAATCTTATTTTAATAATCTAAAATGGGGATGCTCAGGCTAGCATAATTGCTATGCTTTTGTCCAGATGACTTTAAAAGAGGGTTGCTAATATTAATGGGACTAATTGGCGTGTATCCAATTACCTGGGTAGTTTTGGCAGCCTCCGGCAGTAGATCCCCGTGCCCAGCTCCCGGTGTACAGAGTTATGTTCCATTTATGCTGGTCAGTGCTGGTGAGTGTGTCAGGAGACAGGTTACAGATCTCCAAGCGGGAATACTCTCTGAGAAAGTCTGAAAACGCCATCCTGTACACAAAGACACAATTAACAGTAACGGGATGTGGCACCAACTCTACCTCTGAGTGACATCACAATTGTTTTATTTCAGTTATACCTAGGAAGCCATTGAAAACTCCCACAGAGATGACATCTTTACTATAAGAGGTTATTGTCTGTACTTACCAAAATTCTCCATCCTCAGATCTTTTATCCAGAACAGCTTTTACTTTTGGATCAACATAATTCCATTCTGGAGCCCTGTGAATATGGAATTGAAGCAACTGATACATATGCCATTTATACAGAAACACCCAACATGCAGTAGCAGCAGCATAAGTTTTGGTTATAAGGCAGCCAGAATAGGCCAGTTTTCAGGATATTCTACTGAACTGTATTGTATGAGTTGGCCATTCACTTTAATTGCCAATTGCACGGATCCACTCGCATGACTAATGGATGGATGAGGGAATCAAAACAGAAGCAGAGAGGTGTAGCCCCTGTCATTTCCACCTTCCCCCGTGGCAAAATATACACCAAAATGGGGGCACCACTGTGAAACTTCTGCCCAGAGCTCTGTGCCATACTCACTCATCACTCCAAGGTCCTGTCCATTCCACTTCTCCCCAGGGATTTCTCACGCGGATCAGCTTCTCCTGGCGACCTCGGTATAACACCTGTGAGCCAATTACATTGTATTTCAACATGCAGACCAATAAGAACCAGCCATCTGTCAAGAGGACAGTGTTGCCCATTATGCTTACCTCCTCAGCGCCAGTCACAGAATAGGCATGCCCTTTAACCAGCTTTCTGCTTGTGATGGCTTCAGTGTCATAGGCATTTGTAATCTGCATGATGAACAGGATAAAGTAGAGTTAAGAACAGCAGTAAAGAGCTTGATTGCAATTCAGTCAAGCACAAGGGGCCAGGGCTCCCCATATACTGCAGGATTTTTAACCTAGATGTCTATGAAGGTTTCCATTCATCCAGGTCACTACTCATCTAAGAAACTTCAGTTTTAACCTTGACGTTTGCCGAGGGGGTGCTGGGCTAACACTGGTCACAAAGTGGAGCTTGAACCTCAAAATCTTGGAAGCTTATGCCCTTAGAAGCCTTTCTGCCAGCCTGAACCATGTAAAATGATCCCCGTACAATAAAATGCTTATTTACCATATTTAAGATCAACTCACATCAATAGAGCAGCCAAGCAATGATTCAGCCTTTAGGGCTTTCTGGATGACCTGGAATAAATTAGCTGGAGCCTTCTTCAGTTCATAGACTTCAGCGATACCTCCAGTAAAGTCCTCAAATCCCTCTATGGTAGAACCACCAGTCAGAGCTTCATAGGAGCCATTCAACCTGTGCATCAGAATGGACACATATAATAGCCAAACCATATCCTGTGTATAATGGAAAGGCATTCATAGGAACATGAAAATGATCAGCTTCAAGTCCCCTTTGCAGCTTAGGCTTTACTAAATAGGCTTTATAAATATAAGTTGCCTCTTTCATACATCACATGCTCAACTTATTTTTGCCCATTTTATTTACTTCCTGTTCTCTATTAAGCGGTTACTATGAGATGGAAAGTAGTAACCTGTAACCAGACATAATGGTAGAGATTGAGAAGAGCTGCTGTTTTATGGCTTGTGATTGGTTAAAGCTATATGCATACTTAATATAAAGTAGTCAGTGGTCCAAGGGAGTAGGAAGGCAACAAATCAAATATATCCTATTCTTTATTTTGTATAAACTGTAGGGTTTTCCCTACTTTGGATTCCAGTCGGATCTGGATGGTGGCACTTACTTTGCATAGGCCTTTTCCAGCAGAGCACTCCAGAACTCATCACCTTCTGCAGAGTGAACAAACACCAGTTTCCCATTCTTTGTCGGCAGCCTGTCATCCACCACCACATCCACCCACTCTCCGTACTGCCAGAACTGGGGAGGAAACAGAATAGTTCAGACCTCAGCACTGAAGATAGCTAATTCCCTTTGTGCTCCTGGGGTATTGGTGGTGAGGGGGGGGGGGGTCATTGAGCATGTGGCATAAATTGAACTGCTTGTTTACATTCAGATGTTAGAAAATATGCATGTGGGCCCCTGTGATGCTTACCCAATGCCAGTTGCCCTTTCTGTCCAACCCAAAACCAACATTGCATTTCCTATAGTACTGGTGACATGTGAGATGTTCTCTTCCCTATACAATATTTTCTAAGGACCAGGATCATCCCATTACCCTGAAGTGGAAGATTCCAGCGTAGTCCTTCTGGAAACTTTGATTCTCTGGAACCACCTGGGCTACAAGGTCTGGATCCAGCGTAAGAGATGCGATGGCGGCCAGCAGCCAGCAATCCCCTGCACATAAAGTAAAATCATGAAAACAACAGGCTTATGGCGCCGAGGGCTGTTATCGCTGTATATTTAAAGCAACTAACAGAGACATCTTGTAATTGGTCTATATGGTTTATTTGGTCATTTTTTAGACCAATGGCACCCTTAAGGACCAGATGCCACATTATGTTTCACTCCAGAGAGTGGCAATAATAGAAAGCAATTAGGGTACCAGCCAGGTGGCAACCCTAATTGGAAGCTAAGGTCTACAAAGCCAGTATGTTGGGAAGAGGGGAAGGAGCTGCCATGTTCCATTGGTGCCATTAGAACTCTGGGAATGTGGCACACACATTACTCTTCTCTGGCAATATTATAACGACTACTTGCTGGCAATCTGTACCATGCCAGCTATGAAGATATCAGCATAGTGGAATTTTGTATTTTTTGTTTAAAGGGGAACTCCAGCTTCCAAAACAAAAATTTGATAAAGAGGCCCACATAACACAGAAACCCCTAATATACCCATCACAGCTACCTGTTTGTTCAAAAAGTATGAATAAATGTCAGTTCTTCTCTTTCTGCATCATTTGAAATCCTGGCAGGGAAGGAAGGACTAAACACTGATGTTACAAATTGTAACAACTTCTCCACAGCTTACAGACAGCATGCAGGAACTACATAACCCACAATGCATTGCACTGTGATGTTCCTTTCCTTATTGAAATCACGTGTGCAGGGAATTGTGGGGTTTGGAGGATGCAGACTGAGGACAGATGGCTGTTGATACAAAGTAACTGTAGTCAGCCAGCTCAGCAAAGTAGTCAGAGAAATCAACAGGAGAACAGGGGGCTGTATCTGACTTCAAAGGCACCCAGTCAAACTTTTCCAACCAGCCTGATGGACAAGCCGATCGATATCCAAGTCTTCTGCTGATATTGGTCAGCTCGTCTCCCACCATACATGCACTGAAAATTCATTTTGTACAATATTATCGGTGCGTCTATGGCCACCGAAACCAGACACTAAAATGGCAAAATGTAAATAGCACTAAACACTGTGTTGTTTGCTCTGCTGAGGGCATGCACATGATCTCCTCCCAGTCCCCTTATCTCTATGATAAAATCACACAATACACTGAACCTCTGCCTAAAGTTACACCTTTATTCAACAAGAATGACTCCACCAATCTCAGTGTTTGGCTTGTGATTAGAGCACAACCCTTGTGCCGAATTCCACTCCACCTTCCATCCGGATGATTTATTTCAAAGTGTAAATTAAAAAAAAAAAACAAATCTGCAAAAGGACAATCTACTGAACACCCCTAATGTGCTGCTGTGGGTTCAGAATCTGACCTCTGCAGCAATGCTAACCATTAAAGGAACAGTAACACCAAAAATGTTGTTAAGATATGTTTGTTATAAATCAGTTTTTTCCATAGACAGCCTGCAGTGTAGATTAGCAGTTTGAATGCATCTATGGTGGTAAAGTCTACATTACAGCCTTCTCTAGCAGTTATTACCCATCACTATATCCCCATTTCAGCACAAGAGCCACACATTATCCATCACTAAAGCTGCAGGAACACAGAACTCAAAGGTCACTTCTTACACAATAGCCTGTTATCAAGATAAGGTGCCCAGCAACTGCGTTATTCCCAGCTTCCTTGAAGAGGACATTGCATTTGCTCTGTGACATCCCTGGGATTCTCATTTTCCAGAAAAATCAACCCCAACCTTGACAGTCAACCCTCATAATTTAAGTCTTCCATCCCTCTAACCAGCTTAGTTGCACTTAGTCTCTGCACTCTCTCCAGTTCATTATAGATATATTATTTTTTAATTTATTTATTTATTTAATATATATATATTATATTTATTTTATATTTTATGTTATATACTCAAGTCATAGGCCTATGGCAGTCACAGCAGTTCATCGACACTTCCCTTAAATTTGAATGCCAACCTTACCTGGCGACTCAGGTATTCCAGTCCAGGTAGCCAATGGCGGGCACATAGTTGTGAGTATGTGTCACCAGCTTGTCCCTACTCCCTTTCAATGTTCATGATAATGACCACTCATGAATTTAGCAAAATATATCTTGCTGTTCTTCATAGGGAAAAAATGGCAGGCAGGAAAACAAATTGGCGGGGGGAAACATATAAATAAATTTGTGCCTCTCCAAACCCTCCTTCACTAAAATAACTGTTTTTTATTCATGTCGATAGGACTGTGCACTTCAGAGTATATCAGTGTGGAAATTACAACTATGGACACAATGTGGGGGCAGATTGGGAACAGAGGAGACAGGTGGCGGGGAAAATAAGCCAGGCAATGCACCTGACCAAAACAGCCTGGGGAGGGCATTGGATATGTTAATATACAGTATGTGTTCTTCAAGCATCTTTCCATATTCCTGATGATTTGGCCACTAGGGGGAGTGTTTTGGATGGGGAGTTTTTGGATGGGGCTCCCTGCTGTTTCCTTAAAAAGAAATAAACCCAAATATCCTGCTTAATAAGGCTCACTGTGTAGGATAAGCTGTGGCAATGTGTTTTATTGTAATGGGAACTCTCTATATCAGGGGTCCCATGAGCCACATTAAAAAATAATAAGAGTTGAGGAGCAACACGGGCATGCAAAAAGTCCCCGGGTGCCAGATAAGGACTGTGATTGGCTATTTGGTGGCCCCTATGTTGACTGGCAGACTTCAGGAGGTTCTGTTTGGCGGTACACCTGGTTTTTATGTAACTAAAACTTTTCTCCAAGCCTGGAATTAAAAAATAAGCCCCTGCTTTTAGTCCACTGAGAGCAACATCCAAGGGGTTGATGAGCAACATGTTGCTCACGAGCTACTGGTTGGGGATCACTGCTCTATATAAAGCCTTTCCCTTCCATAATAAACCCTGAGCACATTACAGGCTGCTCTTCCATTGAGCTAACATTGCCTTTATTTACTCACAGGCCTGATAAGGGGAAATGCTTTGTTCCCCAAATAAAAGCTTTTGTCTGAGAGATAAAAAAATGAAAGAGAAACGATTTACTACCAATAGAAGAACCACACAATGCCCATAATGTACCACAGGTTCAGCAGGGAGTTCATCGGATCAAAGGTAAAGAAGCAGATTCTACAATATTGGTGGGGGGGGGTTGGGAATATTTGCACTTTAATGAGCAAGGTTGCTTAGCTGTTTAGTAGCTGCAGTAAATTGAACTTTCTTTGTTGACGACAAATATCAAAAATGTTTTTCATTGCAAGCATGGGTTTCAATTTACACAGTTTACCAGATTAGGACAACTTGACTATACCACACATTCACAAGCCTATGCAATGCAAGGGAGCCCTGGAAAGATTGTTGTGCAGTGTTTCCTTTAAAACTTCCCAGGGCCGGTGCATTTTTGTCCAAAAAGGAGCACTGGCCCAGGGAAAAAACATTGTGAAATAATTCAAGGGGGGGTATCTAACATTATGGCACCCCCCCCCCCAGTAATTTAACCTTTTCCTTATCCTTTAATAGTGACCAAATCTGCAGTTTGTTGGCTTTTTGATGTGTGAGTATGGCTCAGCCAGACTGGGAAATCAGGTAAATCTTGGATGGCAAGGACTGTGCCGAGCCGTGCATGTGTTCCAGCCATGGAACACATTATTCAATGGCTAATGAATAATAAAATAATATAAAACGGGCATTCTTTTTGCAGGGGGGTTCCCTTGATTTGTCAGCTGTGCTTTCAGGTTCTGCATTGCCTTGGAATTTATTGTTTGTACTTACCAAGGGCCCCTTGACGGATGTCTCCACGCGTTGCTCCATCCACAATGAACTGTGGGTTGGGGCAAATCTCCTGAAAGCAAAAATGAAAAGCAAATGTGTAAACTTGAAATCTGTATACAGATATAATGTACAGTACTATTGCCTTGCACTGGTAAAACTGATATTTGCTTCCAGTAGGTTGGCTAAAATGCCTAAAGACTGAACAGAGACGTGCCACTCAAAGCAGCTCTATAGCCATACATATATATTCTATCACCTCCAGTCCTGCCCTGCCCACATACTACTAAAGCTTTTGGTGAGGGCGTATAATAATTACATCCTGAATATACCTAGACAATATGGGGTAAGGGACCCACCAATGAGATCTTTCCCCAGGGCGCATTATATGATTTCCCATTTTATATGCTATGTAAATAATCACCCATCCCTTCCATTATCTACTGTACCTGTGTCTGCCACTAATTAGGGCCCGGGGTCGTGTGTGTATAACAGGCACTATAAACACATTTGCATAACAGAGAACAAAACACTAGGATAAAGCCAGACCGTCTCTGTATTAATAAAGGCACATGGGCTGTCTCTGCCCTCAGTCTGGGCACGTTACACCAGGTCTAGATTAGCCATTTTATTACAAGAACAAAGTAAGTAGCCAGAGGCAACAAGGGGAAACAGCTTACAGCACATAGTTACAGCTACACACATGTCCCATCCGTCATTGTATCCACACAGTAAAGAAACGTCACTCTTGCCAGCTGTGCCCTATATTGTATATGCCATATACATAAACACACATATATAAAGTATATAAACTGTACACACACCTATACCCACATACATACATACATACATATGAGCCACTCTATTCCAAAGCAATATGACTGTAAGCTCTGTGGGTCAGAGACCTCAGTGTCCTTGAATATTCCCCACTTAGAGGGTATTTAAACCACTCCAAAAATTGTTCTAAGCAGTTTTCAATATACATGTAGGGGCCCATTTACTTAGTTCGAATTTCCAATGGTTGAATATGGCTACTTCGACTGTCGAATGGGCTACTTCAACTACGACCTTCGACTTCTAAACGAACGATCCAAACTAAAAATCGTTCGACTATTCGACTATTCGATAGTCGAAATACTGTCTCTTTAAAAAATTCCTCGACCCCCTAGTTCGCCACCTAAAACCTACCAAGGCCAATGTTAGCCTATGGGAAAGGTCCCCATAGGCTTCCTCACAATTTTCTGATCGAAGGAATATCCTTCGATCATGGATTAAAATCCTTCGAATCGTTTGATTCGAAGGATTTAACCGTTCGATCGAACAATTATTCCTTCGATCGTTCGACCATAGGAATAGCGGTAAATCCTTCGACTTCGATATTCGAAGTCGAAGGATTTTACTTAGACAGTCGAATATCGAGGGTTAATTAACCCTCGACATTCGACCCTAGGTAAATCTGCCCCTTATTGTACTGTATAATAAAAGATACAGCAATGTATACCCAGTAGCGCTATAAAACATATACAACTATATTAATACCCTGGACCAAGGACAGCACTCCTAGGATTTAAAGAATTGGCAAACAAAAAATACAAATGCACAAAAATTAAGATTTATTACAACTATATCAATACATCTGGTAAATCCACCCCAGCATATGTTGAATTAAACTTCGAAAGTCAGCCCTATTACCTATAGTTAAAGTGATGGGGTATTTTCCTACCTCAGGTCTCTTCCATATAACTCCTTGGGTTTTAGGGGAGCCAGGTCCCAGTTCATTGTAACCCAGCGCAGATGGGCATGCCGGGAATTCTTCATCTTTAAACAGAGTGCCTGATGTCAAGCATTGTGCCCTCAACTGCTCAAAGTCTTGATTTAAATATTTCACTGGATTCTTATTCATACCAAGACCATCGGCCACAGCCCTGTTCTTGGCTAACCTTGCCACGACACTAGACATGATGCCCGAATCCCAAACCAGAGTAAGTCGTACAGAGAGGTGAGGAGGTTTAAATAAGAAGGCTGGGAGTGTATTGTCCCTATGGGAGGGGACACCAAATCAGTCACCTTATTCACTCCAAAGCAAATATGTACAGTAGACAATGAGCTGTACAAGGAGAATCAGAAAGGAAAGGCAAAACTATTCTCTGATTAGAAATTTGCACGCCCTGTGCTGTGACCGCTCTGCCATTATTGTTATTTATACATTTGCTCAGCTATTGTACTGACCATGAGAAATGAGTCCTGGACTCTTCTGTAATGGAGCTGTCCGCAGGCTGCACTGCTGTTTCATATGTCAACTTGGTATCATATTGTTACTCTATTTTGTTACTATGAACTGGAAGCACCATGTTCTGGAAGGGGTTTATGCTGGTCATAAAAGAGGGCTGCTTCAGGCCAAGTTCTCTGTTCTACGTTGTATATTCTACTCTTTACAAATATATAAGTGAGCTCCCAGCAGATCAGTTAGAATAAATAAAGAGCTGCCACAGCCAAGACTGATTGGTCTCTGATCATGCTGCCCTGACTGTTTGATGGTATCTATCCTGTACATGCCCTTACTGCCCAACCCTAAAAGCATACCTCCCAACTGTCCCATTTTTCGCGAGAAAATCCCTATTTTGACAGCTCAACACACAAACGCAAATTCACTAAGCCGCAAAGCGCCGAACGCTAGCGTTAATTCGCTAGCGTTTGGCATTTTCGCTACTGCGCAAATTCATTAACAAACACTGGCGTAGTTTCGCTAGTGTTACTTCGCACCCTTACGCCAGGCGAATTTTCCCTAGCGACAAAACTACGCAAATTCACTAACTTGCGCAGTGTACTGAACGCTACCTTTTACGCTAGACTTCCTTCGCCACCTCAGTCCTGGCGAAGCGCAATAGAGTAGATAGGGATTGTTTCCAAAAAAGTCAAAATTTAGTCCCAAAAAACGCTGGCGTGTTTTCTACATGATGGGTGATAGGCTGAAAAAGATCAAAAAAATTTTTGGGGCTCCCCTTCTTCTGCACAAACCCTCCCCCACAGACGCACGCAAAGCATCAATGCATGCTTACCCCAACCTGCACATGCCCTGCATCGCCCTCTACCGAAGGAAACAGGAACACACTGGGAACACAGAAATTTCTAAAGGTATCACAGTCCCTGGTGCCGCACTTTTAATGTGACAAGTGGGTGGCATGTTGCCCTTAAAATATTGCCACCCAAGGCCCGGTCCTATGTGGCCTTGCCACAAATCTGGGCCTGGTCCTGGATTGTTACTGAAGTATCCCAACTTTCTCTTTCATCTTCTGCACTGAACAGCCAGACACAGATACGAAGTTTCTAAAACGTAATTGACTTTTGGCCGAGAGCCCAGACTACGTAGCAGGTGCACTTCGATACTTTTGTGATAATTTAAGATAAGCAGGTCTCTCGGGGAAACTGTGACTTGCAGCTTAATGGGCAATTAACCTTTATTAGCAAAACTGTAATAATAGTTAAAGAGAGGAGAGAAAGATATCCCTTCTTGGTCACCTGAACAATAAGGACAAACGATAGGTCCCAAGTAGCCCAAAATTGTATTTGAAAAAGTGAATGATGAAAATTATGTAATGGATTAAAAAACCTTATATCATAGTACAATTGAATAATTCATTTTAATCTTATAATCACTTATAAGTTCAGTGACAACATGTCATTATGGCCCTTTAACATTTTAATAATAATTAAAGTTTAGATTTTAATTTTGGCGTGGTTATTCAATTTCTAAATAAGCATAATAGATATACTGTATAGAGGAGTGTGAGAGACTAAATCCGCACTTCTCACGAGATTTGCGAGCAAAATGGACGAGAGTTGAATCTCCCAATGATCACAATGATGTAAATATGAAATGGAGCATTGCGCAATAATGTCATTACGCATGTCGTATGATTGCGACATGACGCGGGCGCAGTCTACAAAGATTATACGTATTCGGCGTCCCTGACAGCACACACTGCCTATGAAAAAGCTACCGGCGAAACGCGCGTCGGCATATATATTTTAAACAAACGGGTCATTTGAATATATCTGTGCATAGATCTGTTCTCCTTCTAAACCAAAACTTTAATAACACATAAAAACCACAGAAATGTGTTCAGACTTTCATAGCCTGACAAATTTTGTAACATTAACATGGTAATTAAGGGGTGGGGTCACAAAATGGGCGTATGATCGGAAAACATGTTTTTTTCAAAACGCATCAGTTAATAGTGCTGCTCCAGCAGAATTCTGCACTGAAATCCATTTCTCAAAAGAGCAAACAGATTTTTTTATATTCAATTTTGAAATCTGACATGGGGCTAGATATTTTGTCAATTTCCCAGCTGCCCCTGGTCATGTGACTTGTGCCTGCACTTTAGGAGAGAAATGCTTGAGAGACATGGGTTTTTACTATTGAGTGTTGTTCTTAGATCTACCAGGCAGCTGTTATCTTGTGTTAGGGAGCTGCTATCTGGTTACCTTCCCATTGTTCTTTTATTTGGCTGCTGGGAGGGGGGGGGGGGAAAGAAAGGGGTGATATCACTCCAACTTGCAGTACAGCAGTAAAGAGTGACTGAAGTTTATCAGAGCACAAGTCACATGAATTGGGGCAGCTGGGAAATTGACAATATGTCTAGCCCCATGTCAGATTTCAAAATTGAATATAAAAAAATCTGTTTGCTCTTTTAAAAAATGGATTTCAGTGCAGAATTCTGCTGGAGCAGCACTATTAACTGATTCATTTTGAAAAAAAAATTTTTCCCATGACAGTATCCCTTTAACAAAGTCACGACGAGGGGTGCTAATAGAGGCTGAAACAAATCTACTTCACATTAAAAACAGTATAAGGTTTCCTGCAACAGAATGGATTTGCATACGTCACGCTGCGCACATAGGGACCTATTTATCAAGCTGTGCTAAAAGAAAGAAGGGGTTTTATTTCAAGGCACTGGGGTGAGGAAAATGTAAATGGATATTCAATTCCGTCTTCGGAGGAAAGATCTCAGGAAAGGTTGAAGGACAGGTCCTTCCTCTGTGCGCCCATCTCTGCCCCAGGACACAAACTGCTGTTAAAGGCAAACTGTATCCAGGTTATAGGAACAAAATGGTACTTTCCCTTCATTAATTTATGAATGCAGAGTAAAATGTGTAAGATGAGCCTGCAGTCAGTATTCCCTCTAAGCTGAGAAAACTGAGAAGCCGCAGAACTGGTGAGCATTGCTGGAGCAGTACATGTATTATAAATAAAATTATTTCCTTTTATATATCATAAAGGGAATTGACAATGTTCAAAAACTAGAATCGTGTCAATGTCTCATATACAAGTGTAATGTGCTAATTTTTAGATCACTCTGTGTATGTGAAAAAAAGAAGTGATATACTTCTAATGAAAAACATAAATCCCACATATATATATTTCAGAGGTGCCATCTAGGTAATTATGGGTGAATTCTGAGTGAATGATCCTGAATACATGCACCACATCATTTTATGGAATTACTAATTAGCCCCTTAATCAGAAATATAATTATTTAACTTGTGGCTGGTATACTTGTTTTTGTCAGACTGTATTGGTGAGGCAGACATTTAATCACTAATACCCATTAACCGTCACACACAGACAATGACAGCTTGGAGATAAATGGCCAAATTGTATGTTCCAATCTATTTGCTCATGTCCTGCTTCTCATTACCCATGCTTACTACACTAGTTAGTGCCTACATTGTGAGCAAAAGATTAACATACTGTAAATTTACTGAGAGAACAAAGCAAGACTCCTAATCTTGTTTTCAATAAGTCTCTGTGTTAATTGCTCTCTCTGCTTCAGTACTATGTTCAGTTATAGAGTTAGATAACAACAGAGACAAAGGGATAATTGCAGCGTCTGTAGCAGGGGACCCCAACCTTTTTCCCCCTTGAGCTACATTGAAATGTAAAAATTGTGGAAGTAATAAGAATCCAAAAAGTTCATGGGGTGCAAAATAAGAGCTGTGATTGGCTGTTGGTAGCCTTTATGTGAACTGGCAGCCTACAGGAGGTTCTGCTGTGCACCTCTCCCTACTATACCTGCTATCCCACAGTCACACTCCCTTCCCAGAGACTATTATCCACTGTTACTATAGGCACCATCTTTCCCTACTATACCTGCTATCCCACAGTCACACTCCCTTCCCAGAGACTATTATCCCACTGTTACTATAGGCACCATCTCTCCCTACTATACCTGCTATCCCACAGTCACACTCCCTTCCCAGAGACTATTATTCCACTGTTACTATAGGCACCATCTCTCCCTACTATACCTGCTATCCCACAGTCACACTCCCTTCCCAGAGACTATTATCCACTGTTACTATAGACACCATCTCTCCCTACTATACCTGCTATCCCACAGTCACACTCCCTTCCCAGAGACTGTTATCCACTGTTACTATAGGCACCATCTCTCCCTACTATACCTGCTATCCCACAGTCACACTCCCTTCCCAGAGACTATTATCCCACTGTTACTATGGACACCATCTCTCCCTACTATACCTGCTATCCCACAGTCACACTCCCTTCCCAGAGACTATTATCCACTGTTACTATAGGCACCATCTCTCCCTACTATACCTGCTATCCTACAGCCCCAGTCCCTTCCCAGAGACTATTATCCCCATTGTTGCTATAGGCATAGTATCTCCCTACCATACCTACTACCCAAATTCTTGTGTCATTACCCCCATTACTACAAGATGTGCTGCTAGACAATAATAAATTTTATATGTGAGTTTCTACATACTTCCAAGAGCATTATGTTGATTCTATGGCAGCTGCCCCAAAAAAAGAGCTGTTCATTATGCAGATTTATATGTTCTTACCTTGGGTCTCTTCCATATGATTCCACTGGTTTTGTATGAGCCTGGTCCTAGTTCATTGTAACCCACTGCAGATGGGCATGCTGGGAATTCTTCATCTTTATATAGAGTACCGGATGCCAAGCATTGTGCCCTCAGCTTCTCAAAGTCTTGGTTCAAATATTTTACTGGGTTCCTCTTCATTCCACCACCATCAGCCAACGTCTTGTCCTTGGCTATCACAGCAGCACTTCTCGACATGATGTCCCTGTTTGGTGTCCCAGTCTGTGCAAAGTCAGATTAGATGCACAGGGAAAGGTGAGAGGTTTAAATATACAAGTGCAGATGGGGAGGAGAAGGGAGTTGCAGGGGGGAGGGGGCACCAAATCTGTCTCCATAATCACTCAAAAGTAAATATGTACAGTAGACAATGAACTGTACAAGGGGAGGCAGAAGGGAGATCTAACCAGTTCCCTGCTAACAATTTACACACAATTGTAATAGTGCGTTACACAATTGCACACTCGCTGCACCCTTTATACAGACACGTCACATACGCTTTACTTTTTCCAACCAACCTTGCTTTTACTCACACAACAAACAAATAAAAATACCATAAGTAGTGCCAAAAAAAGAAATCGGTGTTTTTGTAGCAAATCACTGCTCTTTTTTTATTTTTTATTTTTTCTGACAGCCACAAGGTTACTTATTCCAGGGTAGGTAACTATGGGTATCCTGAGTAACTTACTCTTATGCTCCTCTGAGCACTTTTGCAGTTTATAATTATTCTCTATTTTAAGTGGGTCTAAGATATTACCGGGGGAATATAATAAAAGGTGCAAAGTTTGCCCATAGCAACCAACTGGCTGTTTGCTAGACCTAGAGCACACCTTCCAATTTATATTACATTGTCCCCTTACTCCCCTATGACAATACCTGGCTTTCAGCTAAGCAGTTCCCTTGTTCCCTTAGTTAACAGAGTTCCTCTTGCCTCAATGTCGTGGAATTTCACTTCAGGGGATTGGCTGGTACCTTGATCTGTTTACCTGTGTCCATTTCAGGAGTTACAAGTTGCTCCTCAAGAAGGAGAAGGGCAGCCAGGGTCACTGGTCAATATGATCAAAGGGCTCCGAGGTGCAAGATTTCAAATCTGCAAATCAAACACTGTAGTGAGGGACATGTAGCAAAGGTTTTCTCCAATTTTAGTAACCCAATCAGGGTTTTTTTGCTTTCCAACAGAAGGCCAGGACCATTACAAACTGATTGGTTAGTGCAAGCTGATTGTCTGATATCCGTGGGATCCATAATGTCATATCCTGCCTACTTAGCTTGCTGTCACGCTTTTTGGTAAAACTGAAATGATGTGCAGAGAGAGAACAAATGCTCTTCTGTCCAACTCAGGTGACTGCTTTGCATGAATACGGTTCCTATGCAAAATCCTTATCAATGCGCAATGCTCATTTCATGGACATATTTTAAGGGATACTGTCATGGGAAAAAATAGTTTTTTTTCAAAACGCATCAGTTAATAGTGCTGCTCCAGCAGAATTCTGCACTGAAATCCATTTCTCAAAAGAGCAAACAGATTTTTTTATATTTAATTTTGAAACTTGACATGGGCTAGACATATTGTCAGTTTCCCAGCTGCCCTCAGTCATGTGACTTGTGCTCTGATAAACTTCAGTCACTCTTTACTGCTGTACTGCAAGTTGGAGTGATATCACCCCCTCCCTTCCCCCCCCCCCCAGCAGCCTAACAACAGAACAATGGGAAGGTAACAAGATAGCAGCTCCCTAAGGCACAATAACAGCTGCCTGGTAGATCTAAGAAAAGCATTTAAGTAAGATCCAAGTCCCACTGAAACACATTCAGTTACATTGAGTAGGAGAAAAAACAGCCTGCCAGAAAGCAGTTCCATCCTAAAGTGCTGGCTCTTTTTGAAAGCACATGACCAGGCAAAATGACCTGAGATGCACCTACACACCAATATTACAACTAAAAAATACACTTGCTGGTTCAGGAATGACATTTTATATTGTAGAGTGGATTATTTGCAGTGTAAAATAAAATAAAAAAATAATCATCACAAGAGATGTTAACTAAATATATAGATCCATGTGGTTCTACAGAGTAGAATAACTACATGTATAAAAGCTGATATTATCAACCATAATTGGAAAATAGAGTGAGAATACCCCAATTAGAAATTATTATTTCTTTATATTAAGACACACAGGATGAATTGTAATAACCCCAGACCAGCCATTACCTTACTGATAAGCTTTGCCATGCGGATATTTCTCTGAGTTCATATTTGTATAACAAGCAACATTTAAATCCTGCTCCTCTGGTTCTCACTAAATAACCAGGAACTGGAAATACTATCGAGAGTGAGACGAGCACCCGGTGACTGGGAATTGGCCAGAAATTTAAAAAAACAGATAATACCCTCACAGTAATGATTACAAATATTTTTGGCTACTATATGAAATTAACTCCAGTAAACCCTAGCCTCTTCCAGTGAGATAGTTCTGTGCTGGATAATGGAGGGCCGACACTTTCCCAATACTGTTAGAAAGTACAATATTGACAGCAGAACATGTGCATGTGCTTTGGGACATTGTCCTGCTGGAAGACCCTTGATCTGTGATGGAGACCAAGTTCTTTGACATTGGAACAAGTATTTCTCTCTAAAATGCCATTGCCATGCGGAGACTCAAGGTACCCATTTCCAGTCAGCAAATCAGACCCAAGACATCAGGAGACATCCTCCATGTTTGACTGTAGGGTTGTGTTATTTTCTTTGCGGAATGTCAGAACACATGGCAGGATAAATACAGTGCAAATTTTATGTACAGGGAATCCTTGAGTTACATACACCTGACTTACATACAACTCATACTTACATACAGAGGCTATTACAGTAATGTACTGTGCAGAGCTCAGAAAGGTAAAAACTACTATCAGTTAATAGTGCTTTTTAATTTTGAAATCTGACATGGGGCTAGACATATTGTCAGTTTCCCAGCTGCCCTCAGTCATGTGACTTGTGCTCTGATAAACTACTCTTTACTGCTGAACTGCAAGTTGGAGTGATATCTCCCTCCCCCCCAGCAGCCTAACAACAGAATAATTGGAAGGTAACAAGATAGCAGCTCCCTAGCAGCTCCCTAACACAAGATAACAGCTGCCTGGTAGATCTAAGAACAGCACTCAATAGTAAAATCCAGGTCCCACTGAGACACATTCAGTTACATTGAGTAGGAGAAACAACAGCCTGCCAGAAAGCAGTTCCATCCTAAAGTGCTGGCTCTTTCTGAAAGCACATGACCAGGCAAAATGACCTGAGATGCACCTACACACCAATATTACAACTAAAAAATACACTTGCTGGTTCAGGAATGAAGTTTTATATTGTAGAGTGAATTATTTGCAGTGTAAACAGTGTCATTTAGAAATAAAAATTACACCATAAAAATCATGAAAGAATCCTTTTAAGAACAAACCTACAGGGGACTGCCTGTATAATACCCCAAAACACATGGCAAGATACATGCCAATCCCATTAATTATCACCAGGAACAAGTGGAGCACAATCCTATAGTATATGGCAGAAGAGTCTTGTAAAACATTGGGTTAATGAAAGATGATCAAAAATTGATGAGTGCAATATTAATAGAAAGACAGCTTACAGGCAAACAAAAATAATTGGAAGAATGTATAATCTGCATGCGTTCTTCTAGAGAGGGAGAGAAGACCTCAGTAAAAGTGAACCCTAAAAGAAAAGGCCTAAAACAGAAAAAAAGCTACACTACAGTTGAAAGATTAGGGCTAGGTCCTGTGTGTTGTCACTTTAGGAGTGAAGGATAGAGAAGGTGACATTTGAGCAGCCTGACGTTCCACCTAGAAGGGAAGTGGGTTAGTAACCGATGGCATAAATTAGCATAGAATTGAGAGTTTGTCTTGGACGGCTCTGATTTTGGCTGAAACTCAAGTGTGAGTCCTACTGCTGACTGTAACAGAACAATGTAACTGTGTGGGATATTTGATTTTACTGCAGCCTCTGTACAGTCCATGTCCCTGCTAATAAGAAACCCTGGCACCTGCTGTTGTGGGAAGGAGGCCAGGGAATTCTTTTTTGTAGCATAACATGGAATAAAGAATTATATTATATGAAGCAAATAGCAATCATTAATGCCACGTTTGCCTAAAGATCTAATTGGCAGTTCACATGCTTGGGGTTGGATGGATATTAAGAATAGTTAAATATACTTGTGTATGTGTTGTAGATCACGTCCCCTATTTCTGCCAAAAATTATGGCGGTTCAGAATCCCAATGTCAGCTGTGGTGCGTCTTGCAAATAGAGATGTTTTCCACAGACAGCAATACAACAGCAGAATAAATTGCAGCCAAAAACTGTGGTTTGATTTAGAATACATTTAGCATAAAGCACCTTCCAGAAATAGCTATACCCATATGTGCCCCTAGAATAAGGGATCTAGACTGGAACAGTTCAGGGTCACCCCCCATGCCGTGACTAAAATATCTAATCTTCTGCCCTGGGCTGATTTTTCTCTTCTCTAATAAATTCAGCCGAGAGGATAAAGTGTATCTTGTGATCCGTGAAACTGCTACCTGCTGCCTTTTGTTTGAAAGGATAACACACGGACCATGTATACACTTGTGTTTGCTTTACATAAGAATACAGGCGACTGAGTGCATTGTAGGGGGACTGAGTCTCTATAGGGACAGAGATTATCTGGAAATTGACATTTCCTGTGCAACACAAAAGCTTTCCAAAGTATAAAGCCTTCAAATATAAAATAGTTGAGGGGTAACACAAGCATGAAAAAAGTCCCTGTCAAATCAGAGCTTTGGCTATTTTTAGCCGCTATGAGGACTTGCAGCCTACAGGAGGCTCTAATTTGGCAAAACGCCAGTTTTTTTGCAATGAAATATTCCTCCAAGCCAAGAAATCAAAAATAAGCACCTGCTTGGAGGCCACTGAGAGCAAAATCCAAGGGAATAGTGAACAACTGGTATAGAGTAAAGCTGACAATATGCCTGGAGATCTGCTTGTTTGACATACAAAAGTACCTTTCCCAACTCTTCCCCTCTTGAATTTGGCAATACTGGGCTGATCCAGCAATTTGACTCTCAATGAATGGATCATAATGAAGGTCAATACATTCTGTTTGGAGAAGTCCAAATGACAGTAAATGAAAACCTTCCAGAATGATATCTAATCAATTATTGGGTTGTTAGCGGGCCCTATACATGGGTCAATAAGCTGCTGACTCAGAAGGACTGAGTTGGCAGCTTATATTGGAGCATGTATGGCCACCTTAATATTTGGCAGAATATCTATTATTTTCTCCTGGAAGGTGAACTTAACGGTCATAGAGGATGAGATTTGGGGTGAACATGCAGGGATCCATAGCATTAAACAGTGTTAGACTGAAATGTCTGGGGCCTGTCATTTAGGGAAATGGGGCAGTGTCAGTGGGCCCATGAAGTCCAGGGCCCACAAAGTCCAGGGTCCCACCGGTTTTTTTCCCAGTGTCCCACTGGCCCTGAGGTTATATCCCTTGACTAAGAATGTCCCAGTATGTAAGGTGGCCATACACGGGCAGATTAAAGCTGCCGATATCGGTCCTTTAGACCGATTCAGCAGCTTATCTGCCCATGTGAGGGGGCTCCCGACGGGTCCTCCCAATCGATATCAGGCCAAAAATCGTCCAGATATCGATCAAGTTTGACCAGGACCGCATCGGCTAGTTGATGCGGTCCTGCAACCCGTCAGAGCCCATTCGTAGTATTGTAATCCGATTGTTGAGCCCCAGGGCCGAACGTTCGAATTCATCCGATATTGCCCAGCCATTAGTGAGCATATCGGTTTAACATACGCTCATTTGATGACCTTGCCAAACGAGCAGATCTTATAGTGTATGGCCACCTTTAGGCCCCTGGTTGCTTAAATTTAATACAATAGGTGGGAGAACATAGCTTTTTCTTTTTGGCCTCCACCTGAACAGGGTGGATGCTGTGGGAGAGCCTGGGACACAAGGTCCCAGTAAAATAGAGTGTCCTATAGAAACCAATGAATGTGGTATTTGGACAGTAATACAGGTAGGTGTAGCACCCATAATAGAACTGAGCTCCAATGTAGGATCTTTCCCAAGTAGCATTTTGCGTGAAAGTAATGGGACTCCAGCTGGAAAAGAGACTAGTAACTACTCCCTGAGGTTTCCACTGGAGTGGATGGGAAATCTCTACAAGATGAACTTAAATCATCCAAATCCATCTCCACAGTGGCCCTTTGCTAATATATGTCATTGCATAAGTTCTACCTCTTTTGCTATATTGTACTACCATTACTGTGTCAAATAAACTTGTGTTTATGGTTAAGAACTTCTGGTGGCCCAAATACCTATTTTGCAGCAACTGTGGTGTAGTTCAACAATATCTTTCCCTCCCATTATGTGCCTGAAATGCTGATGTGTAGAGTGAATAAACTATGGCAAAGGGGCAAATGTGTTCTTCTCTTTAAATCATATCATATTTCAAATACAATGAAATTCTGGGGAAAACAGAAGATTTAGGATAATAATTATGTCTAATTGGGTCACTTTTGTACTTTTGCCTTTTAAGATATTGGCGCAAATTCACTAAGCGCCAAAGCGCTGAACGCTAGCGTTAATTCGCTAGCATTTGGCATTTATCGTTACTGCGCAAATTCACTAACGAACGCTGGTATAGTTTCGCTAGTGTTACTTCGCACCCTTACGCCTGGCGAAGTTTCGCTAGCGACGTAACTACGCAAATTCAGTAATGCGCGCAGTGTACTGAACGCTACCTTTTACGCTAGACTTCCTTTGCCACCTCAGACCAGGCGAAGCGCAATAGAGTAGATAGGGATTGCTTCAAAAAAAGTCAAAAAATGTTCTAAGTCCCAAAAAACGCTGGCGTGTTTTCTACATTATAGGTGATAGGCTGAAAAAGATCGAAAAATTTTTTGGGGCTCCCCTCCTTCCCCCCTACATTTCCTGACTCAACCTAGACAGTGGGCACATGTGTAGGGCAAAATAAAATTTTTATTTGATGTTTTGAAGGTTTTCTAGGCATTTGTAGTGCTGATACGTGTTCCTCCATTGAAATTTGAATTTGGTGCCGTATGCAAATTAGCCTTCGCTAGCGTAACTTCGCTACACTTAGCGAATCAATGCTAGCGCAACTTCGCAATCTTACGCTACCCCTGTGCGCAACTTTGGATTTTAGTGAATTTGCGGAGCGCTGGCGAAACTATGCCTGGCGAAGTGTGGCGAAGTGCGGCGAAGCGCGGTGAAGTTGCGCCTGGCGAAACTACGAATGTTAGTAAATTTTCCCCATTGTGTTCCAAATTCATGTGTCTTCAAATTAAAAGCAGTATCCCTATCCACCAGCAGGTGTCACTGTGGTCTCTTAATTCCTATTTAATTGGGAAGTGAATCTTTAAATGTTCATTTATAAATGCAGTATGTGGTGATAAAGCATTTAGGATATGCAACAATCTCCTTAAAGTACCTTCTTGGATGGATGCAAATATAGAAGAAATACAGTCCATTTTGCAAAGTGAAACGGCGAGTTTATTCTGGACGTAATCCAGGCAACATTTCCACCCAAAAAATGCCACCTTTTCACACTGCAAAATGGAGTGCCGCAGTATTTCTTCTGTACTGATAGAACAAAGTGTAGTTTTTGGATGCAAATTGACATTTTTCCCCCCCACAATGTTTTCGACATGCTTTATTAGGGAAGAGGTATTGTAGATTGTGAATAAAATTGTTGCTGTGTTCATCTGCAAGACCATGTGGAGCTCCATACTATTCTCCTGTACTGTGTAATTATAAGTCCTTTGTTTTGTGACAGTGTTGTGCACCCTATAGGGTTAATTCAGCCAGTTCTTGGGCATCGCGTTACACATTTAGAGAAAGTTATTAAAGGGGAACTCCGGTTTCCAAACCCAAATTTTATAAAGAGGCCCACATAACCCAGAAACCCCGACAAAGACTCCAACAGACCCTGCCATTTGCATCATACCAAGAAGTGGTGAGTCGAGCGGTTGTTAAATTTGTTTTATGCTATAAAAAGTTATCGCCAACGTTTGTAAGGTTTTTAAAATTTGTTTTGCTGTGGAGCCCAGTAAACTCGGTCACAGATCCATGAGGGAGAATTTGCTTCTTGAAAGTTTGCCACTTAGAGAAGGAATGTAAGTATGGAATGCAAGAGGTACGGATCAAAGGACAAGTAAGGTTGTAGTGAGAGTGGGAGGTGCGACCAGGCCAGGGCCCCTCTGAATGGAATAGAAGCAGGCCCAGACTGGCAAATGTGGGTTCTGGCAAATGACAGAGGGGTTGTCACCTTTTCTGGAAAAAATACCGGCCTTCCTATATATTTATCTTTTTTCCCTATTGATTACATTTGGATCAACCATCGTTTTTACCAGCCAGGCCGGTAAAATACAGGCCAGGTGGCAACCCTAGCTGCTATCAGGTGCCATAGAAAGTCAGTGTTTAGTGGACTGGTGGGGGGCTGCTTGGGCCTCTGTGTACCTGAAATGCCTGGAGCTATTTTGATTCTCAGTCCAGACCTGAATAGTGGAGATGCCCAGGAATGTATAGAGACATAAGTAATGAGATTTAGTGAGGCACCACAGAGGGAAAGCTCTCTTAGGTGAGAACAGGAGCACAAGGTAATGTGGAACAAAGAGGCAGAAGTAGGAGTCTGGGGCCAGTCAGTAGCAAGTGGCAGGAGTCGCAATGGGAATGGATGAGTACATTTTACAATTGAAGAAATTGAGATATTTGAATTCTGGTATTGGAGTCAAAGAACTCAAAGTAAGGAGACGATATAAGTCTAAATGATTCTTTGGAATTATTTCCTTTAGTTTTTACTAATAAAGCTTCCTGCCAACTAAGCTGGTTCAAATCAGCAATTGTGTCTGTCAATGAGGGAGTTAAATAAAGCCTTTCTGGAGGCAGCCAAAAATAAAATTGTCAATATTTTATTTTCTTGGGACTTAAATTCAATATTAAAAATTGAAGAGAGCCTACTATCATCTAGAAGCAACAAAGCAAAACCTGGAGATAATTTAATTTTTATTTTCAGATTAATGTTTAGAAAACTGGTAACTTCCTTCCAAAATATACTGATCTCGGGACAAGTCCATAGATAGTGAAAAAGGGACACAACACGGGACAGTATGATATAGGACTAGAAATGATACCTTTAGAAAAAAAATTCCCATAGCCTAAGTAAACTAACTTAAAATGTTGTATCCTCCAACTCTCTGCCAAAATTAATTAATTGTAATTACAAATAGACTTCACCAAATCTGAAGGGGATATTTGACATTGTAGAAACTCAGCCCATTTGTTGGACACGATAAGTAATGGGTGTGGGTCTGACCCATAATCATTCCAGAATTTTTTAAATACAGAGTTAATAGAAATCAATGAGGAAAATCTTATCATACTTACCGTGATTTTCTTTTCCTGGACTGTAACATGGCAGTGGGCACTAATGGGTTAACCCCCCTCGTCATGAGAACGGACAGGAAATTACATCAAAATAAAAGACCTCCCTTGCCCCTGACTCGTCCTCCTATTTTTGACTGTACAGATAAACTCCCCTCAAGGGTTGGGAAGTCTTGCCCACTGCCATGTTACAGTCCAGGAAAAGAAAATCACGGTAAGTATGATAAGATTTTCCTTATTCCTGGTCCTTCACATGGCAGTGGGCACTAATGGGATCTTACCAAGCAGTAAAGACACTAAGGCGCAAATTCACTAAGCGCCGAAGAGCCGAACGCTAGCGTTAATTCGCTAGCATTTGGCATTTTTCGTTACTGCGCAAATTCACTAACGAACGCCGGCGTAGTTTCGCTAGTGTTACTTCACACCCTTACGCCAGGCGAATTTTCGCTAGCGACGTAACTACGCAAATTCACTAACTTGCGCAGTGTACTGAACGCTACCTTTTACGCTAGACTTCCTTCGCCACTTCAGACCTGGCGAAGCGCAATAGAGTAGATAGGGATTGTTTCAAAAAAAGTCAAAAAATTTTCTAAGTCCCAAAAAACGCTGGCGTGTTTTCTACATGATGGGTGATAGGCTGAAAAAGATCGAAAATATTTTTGGGGCTCCCCTCCTTCCCCCCTACATTTCCTGACTCATGGCAACTTACCTAGACAGTGGGCACATGTGTAGGGCAAAATAAAAATTTTATTTGATGTTTTGAAGGTTTTCTAGGCATTTGAAGTGCTGATACGTGTTCCTCCATTGAAATTTGAATTTGGCGCCGTATGCAAATGAACCATCGCTAGCGAAACTTCGCTTCGCTTGGCGAATTAACGCTGGCACAACTTCGAAAACTTATGCTACCCCTGTGCGCAACTTCAGATTTTAGTGAATTTGCGGAGCGCTGGCGAAAATACGCCTGGCGAAGTGTGGTGAAGTGTGGCGAAGTGCGGCGAAGTTGCGCCTGGCGCAACTTCGCATCTTAGTGAATCTGCCCCTAAGAGGGTGGGATAATGCTACTAAGAATTTTATTTATAAGTAACAGCTTGAAGAACTGATCTTCCAAAATTTGTCTGGATTGAAGACCAAACGTCCAATTTGTAGAATTTTATGAACGTGTTTAAATTAGACCAGACAGCAGCTTTGCATCAATCTTCTGCTGAAACTTTGGCTTGGAAGGCCCAAGACGCTGAGACAGCTCTAGTGGAGTGAGCCTTAATGTTAGGCAGGACTTGCACTGCACTTGTCTTATAAGCCTCTGAGATACAGGCTTTAATCCATCTTGCCATAGTAGATTTTGAAGCTTTACAACCAGCCTTCATACCTGATGGAATGAGTAAGATATTCTTATCTTTCCTTATTTCCTTCACCCTATACAGGTAGGCTTTCAGGCACCTGATGACATCTAATTTGTGCCACACCGCTTCTTCCTCTGTTTTTGGAGATGGAAAAAACGCTGGTAGTATTATGTCCTGATTCATATGGAATTCGGATACCACTTTGGTTAGAAAGCTTTGAGGAGTTCTCAGAATTACACAATTCTTTTTAAAAGTCAGGTGACCAGAAGTGCTTGAATTTCTACGACTCTCCTGGCGGAAGTTATGGCTAATAAAAAAGCCATTTTCCATGAAACGAATTTTAGAGGGGCCGTTTCCAATGGCTCAAAAGGCTCCTTTGTTAGGGCCTGAAGGACCAAAGACAAATCCCAAGCAGGAATTCTTTCTTTTTGTTTTGGTCTAATTCTTCTCAGAGAAGAAATCGAACAATCAAAGGCTTAAAAGTCCATGCCTCTCCATAAAGGGCAGACAGAGCTGACACTTGCCCTTTGAGTGTAGACACACTCAATTCTCTTTCCAAACCTTCTTGGAGAAATTCAACAATATTCTCTGGAGAGGTGGTTTCATAGGCCCTGTTGAGATAGGTCTCCCAGATTCTGTAATATTTTTGTGATGTTGATGGTTTCCTGGCTGCCAGCAATGTATCTATCGCATTTTCTGAAAGACCTAGACATCTCATATTCAGCCTTTCAGTCGCCAGGCCGTCAAATTCCAACTTTCTGGTGCTGGGTGAAACAGTGGACCCTGCCGTAACATCTTCGAATGCACAGGGATTTTGAATGGAGGAGCTTGCTTCATGTTGAATAACCGAGGAAACCAATTCCTCCTGGGCCACCATGGTAAAACAGCAATCACCTCTGCCTTGTCCTCCCTGATCTTCCTGAGGAGTTTTGGAATCAAAGGAATGGGTGGAAATGCTTAGGCCAGATTGAAGTTCCACCGGACTCTGAAACAGTCTTGAACCAAGGCCCCTTTGTTCTTGAATCTGGAACAGAATACTGTTACTTTCTTGTTTCTTGGAGTCGCCATCAGATCGATCACTGGTTGGCCCAGAACCACCACTATAAGATTGAAAGTGTTCTGATCCAATTCCCATTCTCCTGGGTGAGGATTCTGACTGAGCCAATCTGCCCAGACATTCATTTTCCCAGGAACATGAAGAGTTGCCAGATCTGTCTGCAAAATCAGTTGCGCACTCTGCATTAGGGATCTGCTTCTCGTGCCACCCTGTTTCATCAGGTATCTCACCGTAGCCATATTGTCTGAGTTGACCATGACAGCTTTCCCTCTGATCACTTTCTTGAATTTCAGAAGAGCTAGACGGACTGCCATAAGCTCTTTCCAATTCAATGAATACCTCATCTGATAGGATTTCCATCTGCCCCAAACTGAATTCTGTCCTGTATGGGCTCCCCATCCTATCTTGCTCGCATCTGTTGTTAGATGTAGCCATGCCGGGGTCTTCAGAGACTTTCCCTTCAGCATATTCTGAGCATTCTTCCACCACAAAAGGTTTTGCCTTACCTCTTGACTGATCTCTATGACTTGGAATTCGTGTTTCTGTTCCATTGTCCCAGAAATTCAGACTGAAGGGGTCTTATATGGTGTAAGGCCCAATTGACTGCATCTTTTGTCGCCACTAATTTTCCCAAGAGTTGTTGACATGTCAGTGCTGTCGAGGCTGGAAACTTGGAGAAACTGGTCACTAATTGTTGGATTTCGACAGCTTTCTCCGGAGTAAGGAAAATTCTGAAGCTTACTGTATCCAGAATTAAACCCAAATAATTTAGCCTTTGGGTAGGAATGAGAGAGGATTTTTCTAGGTTCAAAATCCATCCGTGTTGTTGTAGAACATTTTGTACTATCAATGATTGACGAATTAGGGTTTGAAGACACAATGCTTTTATCAAGATGTCGTCCAAATAGGCAAAAATTTCGATGCCCAGGGACCTGATCAGAGCCAGTATAGGAGCTAGAACCTTCGTAAAAGTTCTTGGCGAAGTGGCTAAACCAAAAGGTAGAGCTGCATACTGGTAATGTCTTCCCAGGATGTAAAATCGGAGGAATCTCTGATGAGCTGGGTATACTGGCACATGTAAATAGGTGTCCTTTAAGTCTATTTTTACCATCCAATCGTTTGGTCTTATCATCTGGGATATTGAACGAATTGTCTCCATGTGAAATTTTCTTATCTGTAAATATCTGTTTAACCTTTTCAGATTCAGGATAGCTCTGAATTCAGATTTGCATACAGATTTGAAACCCCCCCTCAACCGTTAAACAGAGATTTATGGGTAAGACAGTAGTGGGTACCTTTCCATGTATGTCTTGCCAAAACTGTAACAGTATCATAAAAGGAGACACGGTGTTGCATTCTACACAGGGCACAAAAATTAAATTGAAAGGTTACTATACTTGCATGTCAAAAAATGTTATTTACTATCTAAAATGCCCATGTGGGAAAGGTTACGTAGGAAAAACCAACAGAATGGTAAGGGTGCGTATAAATGAACATCGCAGCTCAATACGTAACCTGCATACTAAGGCCACCTCTGTTAGCCAACATTGGGCGGAATGTAAACATAATGTAGCCCAATTAAGATGGCAGGTTTTAGAAGAAATTAAAACGAATTATGCAAATATTGATAAAAAGCTTCTTCAACGAGAGTGCTTCTGGATTTGTAAGCTATTTACCTTATCCCCGAAAGGGTTGAATGAGAATTGGGGTTTCAATTGTTTTTATAAACAATAAAATTGTGTAAAAAATTATTTTATTAAACGTACTGACCATGATTTTGGATACAAGTGTAATAACATATTTGTTGTTAATATGTTTTGCAGCATCAAAGTAGAACTTCGCACTTTTCAAATAAGGTGGAATATGAAGCACTTTACAAATATATGAAGCACATTATATGCGTTGTCAGATCAAGATAGTTATTTACATGAATTCTTTATTAGGGATGTAGCGAACGTCGGAAAAAAAGTTCGCGAACATATTCGCGAACTTGCGCAAAAATGCGAGCGGTTCGCGAACGGTTCGCGAACCCCATAGACTTCAATGGGAAGGCGAACTTTAACATCTAAAAAAGACATTTCTGGCCAGAAAAATGATTTTAAAGTTGTTTAAAGGGTGCAACGACCTGGACAGTGGCATGCCAGAGGGGGATCAAGGGCAAAAATGTATCTGAAAAATCTGCCTGTGTGTGCTTGGAAGAGATAGTGTAGGGGGAGAGCTGTTAGTGATTTCAGGGACAGATGATAGTAAGTTTGCTGGCTAGTAATCTGCTTGATACTGCTCTGTATTGGAACAAAAAAATAAATAAAAGCAGTCCTTACAAGGACTACTGTTATTGCAGCAGTCAGCAGATGAGATCAGAAGCAGGACAGCTGCCCACTGCAGCTACATACAGAGCACTGCAGTAGAAGGTAGATTACTAGCCAGCAAAGCTACCTAAGCTTAAATGTCCCTCAAACCCCTGCAGACTTCTGTCCCTCCAATAACAGAGCAGTATCAACACGATTACTAGCCAGCAAACTTTCAACTGTCCCTGAAATCACTAACAGGCAGCAGCTCTCTCCCTACACTATCTCTTCAGCACACACAGGCAGAGTGAAAAAAACGCTGCAGGGCTTCGGTTTTTATAGGGAAGGGGAGTGGTCCAGGGGAGAGCTTCCTGATTGGCTGCCATGTACCTGCTGGTCTGGGGTGAGAGGGCAAAAAAAAGCGCCAACAATGGCGAACCCAAAATGGCGAACGTCGCGCGACGTTCGCGAACTTCCGGCGAGCGCGAACACCCGATGTTCGCGCGAACAAGTTCGCCGGCGAACAGTTCGCGCCATCTCTATTCTTTATTGGCAAAGATAAAAAAATAGCACATATTTTGCATTATATAATATGATGTACACATGTATGTTCTTAACAATATGTTTATTAAATGGTTAAAAATGTTTTTATATGCACATTTGAGATGACCACCACTAGGGGGTCACACTAGTTTTGCCTATAAAAGTTGTACAATCTCTTATGCTAATTGTCACTGAGGAAGGGCCATGCGGTCCCGAAACGTTTGAACATTGAAGTGTTGTGAGCACCATGGAATAAAGTTTGGGATTCACCCGTTTGTAGCAGACAAGCTATTGGCTTTCCATTTATTTTTGACTATTTCACTGGCAAGTGGCTAGGCCAGAGCCTCTACCCAATTCCCCTATCTGGACCTGAAGATTTCTTCCTGAGGAATAAAGGGGAGTAAACCCCTTGTCTTATCTCGCTTGGAGGAACTGGTACAATTACTTTCCCTTCTAATAATTGGAAGATGATTGATTCCAGAGCCCTTTCTGCTTCCTGATTCTTTGGTTTTCTTGAAGATACAAAATTTGGCGGAGGCAAGCTCTTGAGTTCTAGACAATAGCCTTGAGACACAATTTGAATCACCCAATCGTCTGAAATAGTTTGAGCCCAAACAGCTTGAAAGTCGAGTAGTCTTCCCCCAACCTTGTGCTGCTGGACTCGCACACCTTCATACGTTTTTGGTCTTATCAGGTTTTCCATCTTTTTGATTTCTTTGAAAATACTGACTTTTTCCTTTCCAATAATTCTGTCTTGAAAACCCTTTGCCTGATCTGTAGGATTTTGCTTCTCTAAAGGACCCTCTTGGAGTTCTACTGACAAAACCTCCTGTTTGTTTCTTCTCTCTTTTGTCCTGTGGTAAAAAGGAAGATTTACCTCCGGAAGCTTTGGAAATTATACTATCTAACCTCTGTCCAAACAGCAGGTTACCTTCAAAAGGAAGAGAACAAAGATTATGTTTTGAAGGTGTATCAGCCATCCAGTGCCTTAGCCAGAGAGAACGTCTGGAAGCAACCGCTAAACTCATCCCTTTAGCCGCGAACATAACTCCATCAAGAGAGGCTTCAGATACAAAGTCATTTACTGCTTTCACTTTTTCTAACATCTTTAGCATGTCATCTCTGCTGGTCTTTACTTTCAGAGCTTCTTCTAGTTCCTGGATCCAAATTTTGTTAGCTCTAGCCAAAGATGTTATGGCTATTGCTGGTTTGCAAGAAGCCCCAGCCACTAAGTAGGCCTTCTTTAGAATAGTATCCTGCCTTCTTTCCATTGCATCACGAAGTGACACCCCTTCGTCGACTGGCAGCGTGGTCTTCCTAGCTATCCTAGTAATAGAAGCATCCACTTTCGGAGCAGAGTCCCAATCTTTTACTTCCTCATCTTTAAATGGGTACATCTTCTTTATTCTTCTATTTAGAAAGAATTTCTTATCTGGTGAACTCCATTCTTCCTTAATCATATCTTTGATCACTTGATGCACAGGAAAAAACTTCATTTTTCCTGGCGGAGGTTCTAAACATCAAATCTTCTGCTTCCGAAGTTTTCACTGAACCAATCTTTAAGGTTTCCCTCATGGCTGCAATGAGGGGTTCCACCAAATCCACATTGAAAGAAACTTCTTCTCTGTCATCTGTTTGCTCATCCTGAGAAAAATCTGAATTACTCGAAATGGGAGATTCTGATAGAGATACACTGTGACTGGTTGCATTTGGTCTCCTATCAGTCTTAAGAGCAACCACTTTGGGCATAACATTTTCAGTTACTTTCTCAACCATATCATTCACTGTTTGATCAAAAGATGATTTCATCCATTCCATAAACATCTCTTGTGAGGTGGAAGGTCCTGCTAATTGGTCCAGACATTCCTGACATAACTTTTTATTTATTAAAGCAGGATTGTTGCAGGAAAGGCATTCCTTCCTAGAGGGTTTACTTCTGACCTCTTCCTCTCTCCTTTTATCAGGGGAGCTCCTGCAACAATAACATCAACATTAGTATGATGATAGCAAAGAAAAAACACATCCAAGGCTCAGCTTTCACTGTCCACTCACCCCCCTGACGTAGAATGAGATCGCCTCCTAGAGGTCATAGCTGTTAGGGAACAGAGTAACAAGTTAGATTCTCATACCTGCTTGGCTGTTGTCAGCAGCATTAATTCCCTAGGGATGTACTTACTGCAGTGACTTAGTCTCAAACTGGAGGCTTTAGCTGTTTTTTCTCTGAACGAGTAGCGGGGAAAATCCAAAGAGAACTGCTTCCTATGCGCCGATTTCAAATCTCCCGCGATAGTGACATCACTTCCGCCCACGCGGTCCGTCTATGCGGTTCAGGATGAACCGCAACTTACTGTGCATGCGCTCCCCAGGCAACCGGAGCATTGCGACTTACTGCGCTGGTTAGGCAACGAAAGGCCATGGCCCGGAGCAGGCCCTGCAGGGACACACAAGGCATTACGCAGGTCCCCCAGCAACAGTGGACAGAGCCCAGTATCCACCGGATTGGGTGAGTTTCCTGATGAGGGACAGAAAAAAATAGGAGGACGAGTCAGGGGCAAGGGAGGTCTTTTATTTATGATGTAATTTCCTGTCCGTTCTCATGATGAGGGGGGTTAACCCATTAGTGCCCACTGCCATGTGAAGGACCAGGAAAGAAGGAATCTCCAAACACTCTCCCAAATCTTCAGCTAGCCTATGATCTGACAAAACAATGTTTATATTATTACTTAACAAAGAAAGACCACATAGACAAGTAATAATATCTATCAGATTCAAGAAGCCCATAGTCTTTTTTGAGTCTTGACCAAGATAACAGTCTCATTGGGTGGATCCAATAATTCTTTTACTACGACTAATAATTTTTTCTTCAAAGAAAATAAAAAGGGCTCAGACTTTTGAAAATCGGAGGGTTTAAGTAAGAGTTTAGCCGGCATAAAAGGAGTTTCCGTATAACTGAAGCTATGTCGAGAGAATAAGTGTTTCCACACAAAAATAGAGTCCCGAAAAAGGGGATTCTTCTTAAAATCGCTAGGAATACTACCCCATATGTAAAACAGATATAATATCAAAGTGAGGTTCATGAAAAATTTCAATTTCAGGATTTGTAAACTTATTACCTTGAGAGATCCACTCAATGAGAGATCTAGTAAGGGCTGATAAATTGAAAGCTCTGAAATTAGGGAGATTTAAACCTCCAAGTTTAACTGGAGCTCTCAACTTATGGAGAGCAATCTTTGCTTTTTTTCCCCATTCCATATAAACTTGATAAGAGCAGAAGACCAGAGAAGGGAACAATGTATCAGAAGCAGAAACTCAGTTCCCACCAAGCCTTCTTCACAGGTCTATTAGTTGTTCTGCTACATAGTTTCAATGACAATAACATTTACAGGTTCTGTTACTTTTGTATCACTGGCAACAAAATTAATTCTATTCCAGCTGCTGTTCAGCTACACACAGGAACAACTTTGATTTTAAGAAGTGCTGTTTTTTTTCCTGAAATAAGGTGCATATGCGTAGGAATTTTGGTTAAAAAATAGTGGAAACAATATCCCTTTAATTATACCGACTTTGTCCTGCAGCTTGACCACAATTTCCCAGCATCCTCTGGTGCTAGCGAGGTGCCAAGAGCTGCAGTTTAGTAGGCTGCCCGCAGGTTCCCTATCTCTGCCCAAAAGGAGCAGATTGTGTGGGTGACTCACGGGTGTGTGGGTGACTCAGCTGGAAAACTTGTGCTCAGTGAAGCTGCACTCAGGACAATAAATCCGAGTGCCAAGAATCCATGTGTATAACTCATTATAAACATTGGCTTTTCTGTTTTAAAGGGGAACACCAGGGGCAGATACAATGGGGCACATCACTCTCAAACCCATGGGATGCATTTCTCGGCTTTTACCTGCTCAGGTGCAGAATTTGCACAATAGTTTTCAGGGGTGTCATATTCAGCCTGAGCTCAGTCTGCACATAGACTAATAGTGAGTAACCACTGCCACTAACACTGCACAGAAGCACCAGTGTGTAAGGATGGAGCTGGCACACTTGACATTTACACACTCTCAATATTTGCACAAGAACCCACTGCATACAAAATACCAAAGGAAAGAGAATGGACGCAGCAGCACCTTTACATTTCCAATAGAACAGGGTGAAGGGAATGAATGGTGTTGGCACAAAATTTAATTAGAAGCAATAAAAGTTGGGGCAGAGTCCGTGCCTTGTTTGTTCTGCTAAAGTCCATGCACAACTGCAACTGTGGGTGCATGGATAAATTAGGGTACCCCCGGGCAAAGCTTGGGCATGACAAGTCACTATCTGATATTCAATTGAAGTGGAGGTGCGATATTGTTTAGGATTGGTGTTAAAGGGATGTGCTGGTGTGGAAACATAAAGCTGAAATTACATCTCTGTCTGACAAGCAAGTGACCTCAAGGCAGTACAAGGGTTTGGTGCAGCATCTTAACAAAAATAACAATGAACATATCTATAACATACTAAGAAATTCAATTGCAGGAGTGGATAATACATACCTTAATAAAAAAAAATAAAGGAAAACATAAAGGAATGTTGGCCAATTAACTGCAATCTCATAAATTGGATAAATATCCCTGAGCTGATATCAGAAAGCTGTACGGAATAAAAGTGGTTAAGTGAGAGCTGACTATCGGCTGAGAAGAACTTTAATGATGGATCCTAGTGGTCGAATATTAAGGGCTCTTACAGACAAGAGTTTAAAGCTGCGCTCCCCTGCGTTCAGTTTTTATGCGTTCAGCCACAGGGGAGCGCAGGAGTAGACGCATTCAGTTTTTTTCAGTGGGGCTGTACTCACACAGGCGCATGTAGACGCCGAACGCAGGAAAAATGCAGCATGTTGCGTTTCAACCTGTGTTCGGCGCCAACATACGCCTGTGTGCGCAGCTCCAAACGCTCGTCTGTAAGTTCCCTAAGCCTCACAAACACCAGAGAAAAGAAAACAAACCAGTTCTGCAAGTTAATAAAGGCCGAGGGCTCTAATGTATTCATGCGTCATACCAGGAAATATCCTCAGCCTGTGCCTGGGCTCTGGGTATATTTATGTCTATACACTATATTTCATATACACTCACATGAAGTCTCATTTTCAGGGTGAGGTTAGCGATCCAGTTTCAGACACAGATCATATTCTGTACCTGTCAGGAGGCGAATAGCAATTAAAGGTGAATTATCCCTTAAAAGGGTTGGTTCACCTTTCAGTTCACTTTTAGTATGTTATAGAATAGCCAATTCTAAGCAACTTTTCAACTGGGCTTCATTCTTTATTTTTTATAGTTTTTTAATTATTTGCCTTTTTCTTCTGATTATTTCCAGCTTTCAAATGGGGGTCATTGACCCCATCTTAAAACAAATGCTCTGTAAAGCTCCAAATTTATTGTTTTTGCTACTTTTTATTACTTATATTTCTTTTCAGGTTATCACCTATTCATATTCTAGTCTGTTATTCGAATCTGTGCATGGTTGCTAGGGTAATTTGACCATAGCAACCAGACTGCAGAAATCGCAATCTGGAGAGCTACTAAATAAAAAGCTAAATATCTCAAAAACCACAAATAATAGAAAAAGAAATCCAATTGCAAATTGTCTCAGAATATTAACATCTATATCATGCTAAAAGTTAGTTTAAAGGCCAACAACCCCTTTAAAGGGCATGTAAAGGCAGAAAAATAAAATCCAATTTTTAATTTCTATAATAAAAAAGAAACCTATCTCCAATATACTTTAATTAAAAAATCTGTACCATTTTCATAAGAAACCTGACAGTATGCAGTGAAATTCTCCCTTCATTTACTGCTGTGGATAGGAATTGTCAGATGGTAACTAACTGCTGAGCAGGGAAACAATCATATTTATGAACAGCAGGGGGAGCCCCCGCCTTATTTCTCAGCCATGCAGAACTCAAGCAGCTTTGTTTATGACGATCCCTAAGCAGCCCAGACCACACTGAGCATGTGCACAGTCTTGTTCTTGCAAAGATGTTTAACAAAGTTACAAGATGGTGACCCCCTGTAGCCAACTTTGAAAGCATAAATTATTTGTTTGATTAGGCTTGTGGTGCAGTAAGTTCATGTTTATATTTAGTTTACAAAATACAGCATTTCTAGCCTTATTCTATTTTAGACTTTACATGCCCTTTAAAGGAGAAGGAAAGGCTCTATTTACTTGGGGTTGCCAAAAGTTAGGCACCCCAAGTGATTTTATTTACTTACCTGAAACCCCAAGCTAGTGCTCCTATGAGGAGAAAACTACACCATGGATTCTTCCACTGAGCACCACAGAGTCCCGTATTGTTACTGAAATGTCACGACTTTCTCTTTGATCTCCTGCACTGAACAGCCAGAATAAGTAGGGATGCACCGAATCCACTATTTTGGATTCGGCCGAACCCCCAAATCCTTCACAAAAGATTCGGCCGATTACCAAACCGAATCAGAACCCTAATTTGCATATGCAAATTAGGGGTCGGAAGGGGAAAACATTTTTTACTTCATTGTTTTGTGACAAAAGGTCACACGATTTCCCTCCCCACCCCTACTTTACATATGCAAATTAGGATTTGGATTCGGTTCGGCCAGGCAGAAGGATTCGCCGAATCTGAATCCTGCTTAAAATGTCCGAATCCTGGCTGATTCCCGCACTGAATCCTGGATTCGGTGCATCCCTAAGAAAAAGATACAAAGTTTCTAAAACTTAATTGGCTTGTGGCAGAGAGCCCAGAACAGCCAACCTGGTGGATACTTTTGTAACAATTTAGGATAAGCAAAGAAACAATTGTAACATTTTAAGATAAACAGGTCTCTTGGGGAAACTGTGACCTGCAGCTTAAAGGGCAATTCACCTTCATTAGCAAAACTGCAATAACACATAAACATCACAGAAATGTGTTCAAATTTTTATAACCTGACAAATTTTGTAAAATCGCCACGCTCCGCACAGCAAGTCTGTTTGTCCTTCTTTCTATTTGCAAAATGTTGGGAGGTAAGCCCCTATCAATATCTGGCCAGATCATTTAAAAATAGCATTGGATTGAGGACTATATCAGTTCATTGATATTGAACTGTATTCTCTATCTGTCTGTATGGCCACCTTTAGAAGTAGATTTATGGCATCATAATGAATGGATACAATCAGGGGTGCACCAAATTCAGGATTCGGGATTCAGCCAGGATTCGGCCTTTTCAGCAGGATTCAGCCAAATCCTTCTGCCTGGCCGAACCAAATCCGAATTCTAATTTGCATATGCAAATTAGAGGTGGGGAGGGAAATTATGTGACTTTTTGTCAGCAAACAAGGAAGTAAAAAAATGTTTTCCCCTTCCCACCGCTAATTTGCATATGCAAATTAGGATTCAGATTCGGTTCGGTATTCGGCCGAATCTTTCGCAAAGGATTCGGCCGAATCCAAAATAGTGGATTTGGTGCATCCGTAGATACAATGCACTTTATAGATACAGAGCAAGAACACATCTTGTGTATAATAGACAAGTTTAGAGGGATGCACTGAGACTCAACTCAAAAATGTGTCTTTTTTTAACATCATGAGAGAAAACATAAATCTAAAGTGATGTCCAATATAAATTAATAAAAATGTTTAATGCTATTTGCAAATATAATAACTGGCCATCTATTCCCTGCACTGCTGGTTCTGACTCAAGGCAGTGCCTGTCTGTTCAGACTCCTGACACAATGTAGCACAAGTCAGCTGATTACCAGTACTGATAAACTCAGTCACTTCAGTGTTTCAAGAGTCAGAACCAGCACAGATTCTTCTCTCAATAGCAACTAAAAATGAAGAACTTCATGTATATTGGGAAGTTGCTCAGAATTCCATTCTCTGACATTATTCAATAAAATCAGTTTTTTGGAAGTCGATTCCCTTTAATATTTCCTTGGGTCACGTGATGCAAGAAAACAGCCTCTTTCTGACATTATTGGGCTTTGGGAGAGTTTGTGGTGTGTAAGGGGTAGGGGCTGCTGGGTGGCACAGGAGAGCTGTGGGTGCTGTGGCTCATGCAGAAGAGGGTGCAAGGGAGGGGAGAGGGTGCCAGGGAGAGAGGGTGGCACATATATTTGTGCAGCAGGAGGGAGACACACCCTGGAGCTGATGTAAAGCTGAGGAGGAGCCTGAAGTATCTGCGTTGCTGCTGCTGCTTTTCCTCTGCCCCCTCCCTGCTGCTCCCTCAGCCTCTGAGTCCTGCTGCCTGGGTGTGACTGCTGCTGCTGCTGCTGCTCTGTAAGTCTGTGCCAGGGTTTTCTGACTGTGCGACTCTGCAGCAGCCGCAGTACTAAAGCCCCCTGAGTGCCCCTGCCCTGTGCCGACATGAGTGGGGTCGCCGACAGACTGGCCAAGGAGCGGGCACTGGCCAATGGCTTTGGCACCAATGATAAGGCTCTGCCCTACCTCAACCAGGACTATGAGGCTCTGCGCAGTGAGTGTCTCCAGTCCGGCTCTCTGTTTAAGGACCTCAGTTTCCCGGCCATCCATTCCTCCCTGGGATTCAAAGAGCTGGGCCAACACTCAAGCAAAACCCAAGGGGTCGTGTGGAAGAGGCCGACGGTAAGTGGCACCCGGGGATCACAGGGCAGTGAGGGCTCAGTCTCAGGGGGACATGAGAAGCTGTACCAGTCTATCATCTCTCTATCACTAAAGTTACTCTTATTGCTGCACTGTCGCTGCGTCTCGGTTTTACTGGTAACGACAATCTGAAGTGTAGTACACTAAAACACAGTCTCATTTCTTTCCTATATGCACTCACTGTATCACTGCTGTACTGTATAGTACACTATAGTTACAGTCTCATTTCTTTCCTATAAACACTCACTGTATTTTCCTAATTTCTTTCATATACACTCACTGTATCTGTATCACTGCTGTACTGTATATTACACTATAGTTACAGTCTCATTTCTTTCCTATATACACTCACTGTATCTGTATCACTGCTGTACTGTGACTCCCAAATTCCCTGTATTCAGTTTGAGCCCATCCCACTGACATGTCCATGATTGTTGGGATTAAATCTATCGTTATTGTTGCTGATTACCTCTTAATTTTTTCCCTTGAAGGGGTTATTCACCTTCAAACACTTTTTTTTCAGTTCAGTTGGTTTCAGACAGTTCACCAGAAATAAAGACTTTTTCCAATGACTTTCTATTTGTGATTGTTTTTCTAATATTTAAGTGTTAGGGTAATGGCACACGGGCAGATTCGGGGATATTAGTCGCCCCACCGACAGACTGGCCAAGGAGTGGGCACTGGCCAATGGCTTTGGCACCAATGATAAGGCTCTTTAATTTTAATTCTGTATGTCACATCCTTCCCCTTTGCATAACACAGCAGCCATCCGCACATGATTAAACATCTTAGGGATCCCCTAACAACAATTTCCAAATGCTAACGAACTCTCAGAACAAACCCTATCAGGACCACTCTAAGATGAGCAATTTGAAACGTTCATATTGTACTACATACAGTGACCCAATGCTGGGGAACAGGTAAACAATGCAGGTACTTGCAGTCTGGGTCTGAGGTGTGAATACAGGACTTAAAGGGATCCTGTCATTGGAAAACATGTTTTTTTCAAAATGATTCAGTTAATAGTGCTGCTCCAGCAGAATTCTGCACTGAAATCCATTTCTCAAAAGAGCAAACCAATTTTTTTATATTCAATTTTGAAATCTGACATGGGGCTAGACATTTTGTCAATTTCCCAGCTGCCCCCAGTCATGTGACTTGTGCCTGCACTTTAGGAGAGAAATGCTTTCTAGCAGGCTGTGGTTTTTCCTTCTCAATGTAACTGAATGTGTCTCAGTGGGACATGGGTTTTTACTATTGAGTGTTGTTCTTAGATCTACAAGGCAGCTGTTATCTTGTGTTAGGGAGCTGTTATCTGGTTACCTTCCCATTGTTCTTTTGTTTGGCTTCTGGGGGGGGAGAGAGGAGGGTGATATTACTCCAACTTGCAGTACAGCAGTAAAGAGTGATTAAAGTTTATCAGAGCACAAGTCACATGACTTGGGGCAGCTGGGAAACTGACAATATGTCTAGCCCCATGTCAGCTTTCAAAATTGAATATAAAAAAATCTGTTTGCTCTTTTGAGAAATGGATTTCAGTGCAGAATTCTGCTGGAGCAGCACTATTAACTGATTCATTTTGGGAAAAAAAATTTCCCATGACAGTATCCCTTTAAGGTGGCCATACACGTGCCGATAAAAGCTGCCGACAGACTGAGTCGGCATCTTATTGGCCCGTGTATGGGGCCCTCCGACGGCCTTTCCCGATCAATATCTGGCCAAAAGTCGGCCAGATGTCGATCAGACGAGACTAAAAATCCCGCCGGATGGCGGCAGCATCTGTTCGTTGATGCGGTCCCGTGATCCGACTGCCCGTTAGCCATCTATAGAATCCGTTCGTTGGGCCCTAGGGCCCACGATCGGATCAGCCCAATATTGCCCACCTCAAGGTGGGCATATCGGGGAGAGATCCACTCGTTTGGCGACATTTCCAAACGAGCGGATCTCTCCGTGTATGGCCACCTTTACATGTGTAAATAATGCAAGATCTTACAGTCTGAGTTTCAGGTGTGAACAATGTAGGGGCCAGTTAATCTCAACACATACCTTTTAAAGCTTACACAAGGTAAGTAGTCACAGCAGCCAGACTTTTATGTGGGGGGCCACACAAGGGGGGGGTGTCACAGGCTGGATGAGGCCTGTGGGCCACCAGTTGGACAGATTAGAGTAAATAAAGGGGAAGCAAAGCAGCAGGGTGCCAGTTGCAAGCTTTATAGCAGAAATACACAGTATATAAAGCCGATAGTCTGCCTGCACCAATTCTTCTCCATATTTATCACATGTACCTTGTAACATACGTGTATTCTTTACACACACCTTAAAACCAAGAAATCTGGTAGCGATATAAAAATAGAAATACAGTTATTGGATCTGCCTTTCATTCAGAAATCTTGATAGCATTGTCTTTTCCTATAACAGATTTCTTTCCTCTGTGTAATAATGAGGCAGTCCTTTGTACTTGATGAAACTAAAGCTGGCTGTGTGCATTGAAGCTGTTGGCCTGAACAAGCGGAACAATACAAAGGGAGTCATGAAATGTATGACCCTCTCGCGTGACTACCAGGTCCAGACTGGCAATCTTTGGTTTCTGGCAAATGCCCGGGGGGCTACTGTAAGATGCCATAGACAGACACTATTTATTGGGCTTTTGGGGGGGCTGTTTGTGCATCTATGTATTTGAAATGCCAGGGCCTAATTTGAATCCCAGTCTAGGCCCGATGGCAACTGTCTGTTAGGCCCATGGGCCGATTGGTGTGACACTGTACGAGGTGTGTATGATGTGGCATAAATCTATACTGATGGCACATACTATTGGGTATTTCAGTTATAGCTCTGTCTGTTGCTACCTGACTTCTGTAGTTTAAAGCGGTTGTTCACCTTTAAATTCATCTTTAGTATCATGTAGAGGGTGATACTCTGAGCAAATTTGCAGTTGGCTTTCTTTTTATATTATTTGTGTTTTTAAGTTATTTAGCTTTTTATTCAGAGCTCTAGTTTTTTTAATTTCAGCAATCTAGTTGCTAGGATCCAAATGACCCTAGTAACCAATACCAATACCTGAATAAAAAAACAAGTAGAAATAACAATACATTAGTCTTTCAGAGCATTTTTGGATGGGATCAGTGACCCAACTTTAAAGCTGGAAAGAGTCAGAAGAAAAAGGCAAAAACTATAATAAAAAAAAAAAAATGAAGACCAATTGAAAAGTTGCTTAGGATTAACCATTTTATTACATACTAACACTTTAACACTCACCATTCCAACAACAATCTAAATTATTATTATTCCTAATATTAACAAGCATTAATAAAGCACCACAAGGAAGCGGGTGGTCAGGCAGTCTGGATGTAACCAGGCATGGAAGGGGTAGACTGGGGTGAACCAAATTTTAATTCTCAGATGTTGGAAGTGGGCTTTAAATAGAGAAGATGCCCCACTAGCTTGGCCAGATTGGACTGGACCTATTATCTGGCCCTGGCACCAGCAATCAAATTGCACAAATCAGTTGCAGGTTAGGGTAGAGTTGGTAGCCAGTGTTGATCAGTGCATGATTTTTAGACTCAATTACTTTGGAACAAAATGTGTTTTAAAGAAAAAAAAAATCTTTATTGATCCTTGAACAAAAAGTCTGGCTCAATAGGTTTTCTTTTCGTATCAAAACAGCAAAAAGTTGTGACTTTTCTCCAAAAAAGTAGAGACCAAAATTATAAGTAAAAATCCAAATCATTTATTAGGACATACAGATAACTGCCTAACGCGTTTCATGCCTACTGGGGCACTTAGTCATAGGCTTTTCATATTCCATAATTGGGCAGAACCCTATAGAACACTGAGGAAAAAAATGACCAGCCCAAAATTCTGTGCACATAAAGGCTTAGAAAAGATTCCATGATAAAAACCAAAAGGAGTTCTAGTCCCCTCCTTTTCTGTATTGTTATATTTGCCCTTTATTTATTGTATCAACTCTATTATTATTATATTTGCCCTTTATTTATTGTACCAACTCTGTGCTGCTCCTTTGAAGTGAAACACGCCCTATTCTGCTTCCCTTGTCTTTTGCTCTTTGTATTTGGATCACTCATGCTGGATACAAACATTGGTATTAACATTGTTCTCTATTTATATGACTTTGTATCTTTCTTCTTTTCTGAAAGGAATGCCGGCACTTTGACTTTTTGTCTAACTTTTTATAGTTCATGTTTGTGCAACTTACAAATTCAGAAGTTTAAAACTGCAGATTAGTTTACTGGGGCTGTCGGTTTAACCTCACACATCAGAGAGGTATTTTTTCCTTTGCTAAAAAAGCATCCGGCCCATTATGAGAGCTTATCCCGTGACTCACTGCTCAGCACCACCCACAGCTGGGAATCCTATAACTTCTCTCCCCTCAGGTGTCCTTAAGGGTCTTCTTTCAAAACACATCAGTTAATAGTGCTGCTCCAGCAGAATTCTGCACTAAAATCCATTTCTCAAAAGAGCAAACAGATTTTTTTATATTCAATTTTGAAATCTGACATGGGGCTAGACATTTTGTCAATTTCCCAGCTGCCCCTGGTCATGTGACTTGTGCCTGCACTTTAGGAGAGAAATGCTTTCTGGCAGGCTGCTGTTTTTCCTTCTCAATGTAACTGAATGTTTCTCAGTGGGACATGGGTTTTTACTATTGAGTGTTGTTCTTAGATCTACCAGGCAGCTGTTATCTTGTGTTAGGGAGCTGCTATCAGGTTACCTTCCCATTGTTCTTTTATTTGGCTGCTGGGGGGGAAAGGGAGGGGGTGATATCATTCCAATTTGCAGTACAGCAGTAAAGAGTGATTGAAGTTTATCAGAGCACAAGTCACATGACCAGGGGCAGCTGGGAAATTGACAATATGTCTAGCCCCCATGTCAGATTTCAAAATTGAATAAAAAAAATCTGTTTGCTCTTTTGAGAAATGGATTTCAGTGCAGAATTCTGCTGGATCAGCACTATTAACTGATTCATTTTGAAGAAAAAAAAAAATTCCCATGACGGTATCAACTGTTACATACGGTAGTAATAATAGGGTCAAGTTTATATTCACCCACAGGTTATTGCCTGTCTCTGATGTTCAATAATGGCATTGCCCCCTCCAGCTCTTCTGTTTTATACAGCTGACCCCTTCCATTGGGGTCAATAAATGACTAGTGCTGAATACTGGTTAATTTAGTTACTAAGCTACTTAGTGATAATAGGTTTATTCCTGCTAATCCCAGGGGAGGTTATGGCAGCTGCTGTGCTTGTAGTGAAAAGACAACCCTTGTCTCTCTACAAAACATTGGTGCTTGTTCAGAGAACCACCAGCTGGTTGGGTTAAATTAAAGCAAACAATGCACGTAAATGATATTATGTTATAGGTGTACGCAGAGTCCTAGTCTGTGGGCCCATGCACCTGCAAGTACAGCAAATATATATATATATAGGAACATAATGCATCACTGTCCCATAGGTTTTTCTGTAATTGTAATTGTGGATAAACACTGGGATTCTCGTGATACAGAAAGTGCTACGATGGATTATGCGCCTGTGGCCTAACAGGGAAGAGTAAAATACTGCATTATTGCTATTGCTCAGCTAATGAACCCTCAGAGCCCAGTAATGTTATTTTCTGTTCCCAGCGGTATAATTAGAAAAGTCAGAGCATTCGAGGAAATTAAACTCCAATTAAATGTTTTTCCTGACTGGTAATATAACAAGGCAAACTGCATTAAATTCCTTCTTCTTCAGGTTTGACCGCAGTGTTACTGTTGCTACTATGTCTTTGTACTATATAATGTATAACTGCCCTGCCCCAAGCTGATAGGTGTTACTCTGTCCTGAGGCTTCTCTACCCTCCACTTCTCATACTTACAACCTTAGCCACTCTGTCCCTTCCCTACACCCTCAGCTCCTGTTCCCCTACAACCCCAGCTACTCAGTCTCCACCTTATCAGCCTCTGCTACTCAGTCTCCACCTGAAAAGTCTCCACTACTCAGTCTCCTCCCTAAAACCTCAGCTACTCAGCCTCCACCTTAACATTCTCAGATACTCAGTCTCCTTCCAACAACCCCTGCTATTCAGTATCTGCTCTACAGCCTCAGCTTTTCAGTCCCAGCCTTAAAGGAACAGTAACACCAAAAAAATAAAAGTGTTCTAAAGTAATGAAAATATCATGTAGAGTTGCCCTGCACTGGTAAAACGGATCTGTTTGCTTCAGAAACACTACTATAGTTCATATAAACAAGTTGCTGTGTAGCAATGGCAGAAATTAAAAAAAGTCTATATGGCACAGGTTAAATAGTGGATAACAGATAACACCATTATGTTCTACAGAGCTTATCTGCTGTGTAACCTGAGTCTTTTCTCCTTTGAATGGCTGCCCCCATTGCTACACAGCAGCTTATTTATATAAACAATAGTAGTGTTTCTGAAGCAAAAACAGCAGTTTTACTAGAACAGGGCAACACTTCTTTATATTTTTATTACTTTAAAGCACTTTTATTTTTTGATTTTATAGTTCTTTAACAACCTCAGCTACTCAGTCTCTGCCCTGAAAGCCTCAGCTACTTAAGGTGGCCATACATGGAGAGATCCGCTCATTTGGCCATGTCGCCAAACGAGCGGATCTCCCTCCGATATGCAATATCGGACTGATTTGATCGTGGGCCCTAGGGTCCAACGATCGGATCCTAACGATGCCTAACGGGCGGTCGGATCACAGGACCGCATCAACGAATAGATGCAGCCGCGATCCAACTGGATTTTTTGTCCCATCAGATCTCGATCGGTGAAGCCCGTCGGGAGGCCCCATACACGGGCCAATAAGCTGCCGACACAGTCTGTCGGCAGCTTTTATCGGCCCGTGTATGGCCACCTTTAGTCCTTGCCTCACAAACTCAGTTATTTATTCCGTTTGTAGTATCCTTTATTACACCACAAGAACCTCACACTGTTGCATTTTAAATAGTTTTATTTATAGCAGTTCCTCATGCAAACTAGGCTACTCAGTCTATATTTCACCTCTGTTTTTTTAGTTTTCTAGGCTATTACCTTCCTCCCTCTGGATCAGCTTTAGCCTTTAGGGCCCTGTTTCTGTACCTTGAGTCCTCTGCTGCTGCCGGTCCACAGATTCTTTAAAAGTTAGAGCATTCTGGGAGTTGTAGTGAAACTACATGTAAGGGCCTAAGAAACAGGGCTATGCAAATGTAAAACTTATTGCTACTTGCACACCCTCAGCTACTCCTTCATTTCTCACAGTCTCAGTAGCGCAGTCTGTTGCTCATTATGCCAGTTCCTTTGTATGTTATTCAGAAGCAAAGTGTTGCCTTTCTGAGACTTATGGAAGTTTCTGTGTTTTATTGCAGGAGCTGTGCTCAACCCCTCAGTTTATCACAGGTGGAGCAACAAGGACTGATATCTGCCAAGGAGCCCTGGGTAAGATGCCATGGTCCAGGTTAACTACATGTTACTGTGTGTTCGACTTAGATGTGAGCAATCTTGGGGGTTTATAGAACGTAGGTGTGCGGGAGATTAGGAATATGAGCATCTGTGATAGAACCAGACACCATATAACAGACATTGAGGAGCACTAACTAACTAGAGAGAGCAACAAAGGCCAAATAGTCTTCTATACTGAAACCATGCGCTGCTCTTTGTCCAGACCACAAACGGCCCCTTGTGACGAGTTCAGTCGTTTTGTTAAAGTTCAGCCGTGCGCTTGTTAACTCGCTCGCTGCCAAGTCATTCGGAGAGCAGCTTAAGCAGGAAGCTGACAGCAACCATTGAATGTGCATTTCCTCTTGTTGTTCTCTATGGCAACACAGTAACCACATCAGTCTGTATTTGGTTTTCTAGAGGATGAAATCTAAATCTAAGATCCGTGCCTCTGAAGATGCCCATCCCCATCATATTTTCTGCTGATTTACTGCACATGCTCTGGGCTGCTGACACATACTGAGCTTAGGGAGCCACTCATAATATATATGCAATATAACCTTCACAATACAAGGGATTAATTACATGTCACCATGGAAACCAGTGCACTGATCAGCCCTGTAGCATCAGCTTCAATGACAGATGAACCTCACTTTCTGCTTGATGACTCCCCCCGACCCCTAAGCTTAGCTTCTCCCCAGAGCCCACTGAGCATGTGCAGTGCCACTGACACACAAAATATGCCTAACAAGTTTGGGAGCTGCTTGCAGGGCTAGATCATTGCTGTTGAACCTCTGGGATGATACAGTAAGTTTGGGATATAAAATACATCATTCCTAGCCATAATTGTTGTTAGACTTTAGTTCTTCTCCAGATGTCCCTGGGTGTGTCTGTACATAGAGGTAACTTGGCAGTAAGGTCTGTATCCTGTTTTAGCACTGATTCATGCTTTAGTTAAAGTTATGATTCTCATGGGTTCCCTACACTTCCACAGCAGGAGAGAAGAACAGTCCCACAGCTTGGATTATGGCAGCCATTACTCCATGCACTGCTGGGTGTATACGTAGAAGGTTCCATGAACAACTATTTGTACATCACAACCATGAGTGCTCCTAAATTACAGTCTTTATTCTAACCTTCTCTGTGGGATTCACAATGTTGCACCATTACAATACATCAGCACTGTGCCATGTTATGTTTTCATTAATATTCCTCAGGATTTCTATTCCACTTTCCCAGTGCTGCTCCATTTAGGAGTCCGGTGCCAATCAGCTGACTTTGGCAGGACACCAAGGGGAAATTTTGCATGGACAGCAATGTGTCTCCCTCGTACCAATTAGTGATGGAGGGTAGCACAGCCCTGATCATTTCTCATGCACAGAGACACAAAGAACACCTTGAATTTCTGCATGAAAGTACAATAGCTGAGGGCACAAGCAAAATATCCTTATTTCCGTGGTTACATTGTATGGGGTCAGCCCTTGTTACAAGAAGAAAATGGAGACTGGCGGTGAAATATACCCCCTTATTTTACCTGTTGTTTTTATTTAAAACATATATTTGTTTTGTGTTATTTCTAGCACTATGCCGGACAAAGACTGAAACTAAAAGCAGTCTTCATTTTCAACTAATTTGGTTCTTAAGAGCAGGAGAAGGCAGTTTATTAAATAATCGGTCCATGGATAATCCCTCTGTATAATGAACCCCTCCTTATCTCAAAATCAGAGACACAGACTGCAGCTGAGAAGAGGAAGGGGTTTGTTTATATAGAGAACATTATCTCTACTCAAATGTAGTAGCCTTGTTAGAGAGGGAGGCAGTTCAAGCTAAAATTAGAACAAAGCTCCATCAGTGCTATATAATAGAAACCAACACCAGTTCTTTACCTCTAATAAGGTCACATTCAACAAATATGTATGCAAGCTATGGGTGTGTATTGCCCCTTAAAAGGGATATCAAACCCTTGTTTGCATTAAGTATGAAATCAGGTGTATGCACATTGCTAGTCATATTTATTGGACTCATACTGAATACACTTTATATTGATATTTCCTTAGCTCTACAGGTATAGGATATACCGTTGTATTCAGAATAATAGCAGTGTGTTTAAAAAAAACAACTAAAAATCCTTATAAATCCTTATAATAAACTTACATTCTGTCTCATCCAAGATATCGTATTCCCTTGCATGTATTAGCATATCCCTCATTTTTCAGTGGGTTTTTCTCTAGGCATTCATACAGGTATGTACTTGTATCCTTTAAAATTTCTTCCACCTTATTAACATAGTAACTTCTGTCTAAATCCACCACTTTCCCATCTTTATCCACTCTTTTTATACATAATTGATTATTCTTTACTAAATTAATAAAATCAACTGCTTTGAATTCCAGTGCATGCACCTGGCCAAAATACATCATGACCTCAAAAGACTTTTTCTCTGCAGCTACCGAGAATCCCTACAGGGCAGGATTTCAGGGGTTAATTATTACAGAGGGTGATTCCCCCCCCCCTCTCTGTAATTTTAATGTGCTGTACTCTTATGGGACAGAGCAGTGTCCCCAGGCCAAATTTGTGGTACGGCCACAAAGGCCCTGGCGGAAAAATATTAGGGGTGTCATGCCGCCCAGCTGCTTTCTGGGGAGCACTGGGGACGTGCTGCTCCCCAGTGGTCCGGTGCATGTGTGCACACGTTTGGCAGATTCTAGACCACATAGTGGTCTGACCTGAATGTGACTGCTGAGACTACATTAATAACCCAACAGGCTTTGTGTCCACAATCTTGCATAGCAAGAACATTTGCTGCACCCAACAACATAAAATATTATTCATTAAGATTTGCTTTATGGAAAACTACCCGAGAGTATTTAATCCTGCTACAACCATGTACAGGAAAATCCTATGATGCCATTCCCCTCATCCCATTGCTGAGTCTCTTGCCAAGCGGAATAAGTACACAAACAGCCTCATAGACACTGACTCCCTCTGTGCTTGTAGGTGACTGTTGGCTTCTGGCAGCCATCGCCTCCCTCACCCTCAATGAACAAATTCTGTCCCGGGTCGTTCCAAAGGACCAGAGCTTTCAGGAGAACTATGCAGGAATATTCCACTTCCAGGTAAATCAGTTTATGTATGTCCAACTCTATAAAATGAAAGCAAAAACTTGGATCTCCCTATACTGCCCTAAATTAAATACCATTTCATCTCATACATTTGCAGTTCTGGCAATACGGTGAATGGGTGGATGTTGTCATTGATGACCGTCTGCCAACCAAGGATGGGAAGCTGCTTTTTGTGCACTCAGTCGAAGGGAGTGAATTCTGGAGTGCGCTCATGGAGAAGGCTTATGCCAAGTAAGTACAGTTGCACTAATGCATAGCAACCAATCATAAATAAACATTGCATTTTCTAGAGTAGTTACAGTAATGCAAGTACATATTTCAGTGGATATTGTGGGATGCAGTGGGCAACCCAACCAGCTATAGTCATTAACAGTGTCGGACTGGCCCACAGGGATACCAGGAAAAGTCCCGGTGGGCCAAGGTGTCAGTGGGCCCTCATGCTGCTAAATATTTGGCCTATTTCATGGTCATTCCCTATTTTTACAAAGTGGCTAAATAGATGGAATAACAGGTTATAGTATTATAGTATGTACAGAAAAGAGACTAGGAGAATAGAGGTTGAGTGAGGAGAGGAAGAATAATAGTACTAAGAGTGGGCCCCTGGTCTAAGAATAATTGGTGGGCCCCTAGTCAAAGGTTTTTGGGTGGGCCTCTGTTGTCCCAGTCCAACACTGGTCATTAATCCTGTATATTCTGTCACATAGACTCAACGGATCCTATGAAGCTCTCTCGGGTGGGTCCACCACTGAGGGGTTTGAAGATTTCACAGGTGGACTTGCAGAGTGGTATGAACTGAGGAAGGCCCCACCTAATCTGTTCAAGATTATCCAGAAAGCTCTAAGAACTGGATCTCTTCTGGGCTGCTCTATAGATGTATGTGTCACAGGTTGCATTCTTTTTGCTCAGTAGATCCTTGAAGACTTGGTTTCACTGTAATGTACCAAAAGATGACCTAGATGAGCCTAGAAATCTATAAGCCTCTTGTCTTTCAGCTGTTACTGAGGAGCCACAGACTGGTAGACCCAAATATAATGTGTTGCTGTGGTCACCTATCCCTGTGGTTGCTCTGAAATACCTATCAGCCTCTCCTCTTATTGTAACTGCTGCTCAGCAAAGGAGGGGAATGGAGTCCATATTTGCTACCCCCTCAAAGATAGCTTTAATAGCAAAACCCCCATCCAGCAGCCCCCACAAATAGCATAATACTTTGTATCTTTATCTTCCAAAACATGTTTTTATTAAAATGATTATTGACACCTTTGCCCAAATGGATATAAATGCCTAGAGTATTCCAAATCATTGTGAACATAACCAAATGATAAAAAAGAAAACGTGTATATTTTTGGTTACTAAGCCCTTTTTTAATCTATCAGATCACCAGTGCGGCCGAGACAGAGGCCATCACCTTCCAGAAGCTTGTGAAGGGTCATGCCTACTCTGTGACTGCAGCAGAAGAGGTTGGTAACCAGGTGGACCCACCATGGACTATGATTAAATCTAACTAGTTGCTGGGTACATACGCATTTGTCCAGCCAAAACTTAGTATTTTATGGATGGTATGTTCAATGTATATAAATGGAATTCTACTTGCATTAACCAACATTCACATGGTCGTTGTTGTTGTTTGTGGCCTTAATTTATTTAGGCCACAATGCCCCGTCTTTTAAGTACTTTGGCGATGATTTTAACTTTGTTCCTGTTGACAAAATATGTATCAATAGACCAGTATAATTACCATTATATTGTCCTTTCCAAGGTGCAATATAGCGGGAGCCTGGAAAAGCTGATTCGAATTAGAAATCCATGGGGGGAGGTGGAATGGACTGGAGCCTGGAGTGACAAGTAAGTATTGGAACCTAACAGTCATTGCCATTTTTCAGGTCTGATCACTAATATGGGAACCACTTTTAAAATGAGAAATCATTGTGGGTGCATGCTCTCTGGATGATCTCAATGCATTAACTCTGTTTGTGGCCTCTTCTAGTTCCAGTCAGTGGAATTCTGTGGATCCGGAAGTGCGAGAAAGGCTGATCAAGAGATGTGATGATGGAGAGTTCTGGTAAGGAAGTCACCCCTGTGCAAGCCAATAGGAACTATATAAAACTGGAAATTCTATAGAGGCTCCAGGCCCTGTTTGCAGGCTTGAGTTCCCCAAAGGAACAGCAACAGGCCCAGACTATCTGTAGATTCTGAAAAATGCCAGAAGGGCCATTTAAAGATGCCATAGACATCCATTAATTATTGGTCCTGTGGAGGTTTCTTTGAACCTCTGTGAACTATTTGCTATAGTATGATGTTGCAGCAACTAAGGGTAAACTAAAATCAATCTGTTTTGACTGTGTAGGATGTCCTTTAATGACTTCTTGAGAAACTATTCAAGACTAGAGATCTGCAATCTGACCCCGGACACTCTGGCATCTGACAAATACAGTAAATGGAGCCTTACCAAGATGGACGGCACGTGGAGACGGGGCTCTACAGCTGGTGGATGCAGGAATTTCCCAGGTGGGGCTGAGCTCAGTATTAAATGAAAAGGCCAATAACACAAGGAAATCATTTTAAGAAGATAAGTACTTTTACCTTAGGGTTTTCAGTTCCAGGCTATTAATGTTTTATCTAATGTTCTCTTCATCACTGTAGCCCAGGCTAGACTTTGCTTTCACTCTAGAGTCAATTGAATCAGCTAAAATTGGACTCTCCGTCTTTACTGACATAAGCCAATATTTTAAACTTGGCTACACTAGCCCATTTGGTGGTGACCAAAGAAGGGCAGGATTCCACTTAAATTGAGGCTAATGACTCCAGTTAAGAGTCCCAGTTTTTCAAAACTCCCTCTGTGGCGTAATTACGCAAATAATACATTTACATTGAAATTAATTTGATCAGGCTGGTGAAGTGTGTTATCCAAAAAATTAGCCTGTCTCTCTTCTGCTTGAACCCCACAAGCACTGATACATAAATGTTCATGGATGTGTTCTGTTGGCTTACAGAAACCTTCTGGATGAACCCCCAGTATGTGATTAAGCTGGATGAGGCAGATGATGATCCTGATGATAATGAGGAAGGCTGCACCTTCATTGTTGGTCTGATACAGAAGAACCGCAGGAAGCAGAGAAAGATGGGAGAGGACATGCAAACCATTGGCTTTGCCATCTATGAGGTAGGGGAGCTTGATAGCCTATCTGCCTAATATCTGGCCAAATATTGGCCAGTTAGTACTGTTAGGAAAGGAATGCTTCATCCCTTTGTTAAGGCCTCTCCTGAAAGATCTGCATAGGCTTGCATTATGATCTGATTATTAGCCTTGAGGCCAAACTACTAGATGAGCCTCATTTGGCCTACTGTTCACATATATGCCTAGCATCTGATTAGCTAGCTCTGGGTATAAACCTGTATGGTTATAAAGAGTAACACCATTTGTCCAATGACCAATACAAGCAGTAATTGGCGTCACATCCCAGTTGCACTGGAATTGAAAACAAATTGGCTAATCTTTCTGCTGACTCAGCAGTGGAGGATGTAGTGAATTTCAGTATCAGAGCAATATCAAATAAATTCATTTACCTCAAGGTTTGAAAGTTATAACATATGAAGTTCCAGATAATTAAAGTTATGCAAAAAGATACTGCTCCCTGTATATTGAATAACTCTGGAAATTGTTTCCACTCTTCATTTCTTCCCAGGTGCCACCACAGGTATGTTCATTGTGCCAGAATTCCCAAGCACATAATATAGATCCATTCTCTTTTAAAGGAAAATAGTTTTTTTTTTAGGTACTTTAGATTAGAGCAGTGGTCAACTGCTCAAGCTTTACTTGAAGGACCAGCATTTGACTAGAGTCCTTCGTGAAGGTCCAGACTTTGGGTCAGAGCCCCCTTAGTTCATGAAATTAGTACATAAATAAGATAGGTTCAGTTTATTAGCCATTCCCCCATAGTTAATACATATCTAGCACAGCAATAACATATTCACCCCAATTTTATACTTAAATGGCCTTCAAGATCAGCTTTCAGGTGTATCTTTGAGAGCAAATGGCCAATCTCCCCAAACCTCTCCAAAACTGGCCTGAGACCCCTTGCCACTGCTCCAAGGCCCCCAGCCCCAAGATTTTAGAACAACTGGAGTTGATTAAACCAGAGAAAATGCAAGATTAGACAGGACATACCATATACCTGTAAGGTGATAAAGCCCCACATTTGTTCATGGTGAGAAGATGAGAGAATGATGGCACATGAAAGACCTACAAGACGGCTTTAGGAGTAGATGAGGGTGAATCTGGAAGATGATAGAAGCGAGTCTCCGGCTCAGGGTAACAACCACTGCACATAAACGCAAATGGGATACAGTCTTGAGTGTTTATACAGGTACCAGGGCTGTCAGCATTCTTATTCTCTTTATTCTTGGTGGATGGTTCTAACTCTGTCAGCACTCTACTATTCTTAATTCTTAAAGGTTATGGCACATTTCTCCTCTGGTTTATTTCACGCCTTCTTGAAGCCTGTCATTGACAAGAATAGAAACCCAATGTCATCACCAGTTACAGGTGTTTATGGCCTGAAAATACTTAAGGGTGCACAAATGGGGGGGCTTACGTGAAGCTTCATCGGGGGCGATGAAGCTCTTGACAACACCTGGTCCTTGGAATTAGTTGGAATCGCACCATGTAAAATGCATTACATGCAGTGATCCTGGGTAATTGCTTATATATTCCTCCTTCTGCCTTTTCGGGCGATTACCCAGGATGTAATGTGTTATACATGGGGTGATTCTAACCAATGCAAAGGACGAGGTGTTGTCAGGAGCTTCATCACCCATGGGAGAGGGGATTTCCTACCCATGTGACTGGGACTAGTGATGTGCAGGTCGAGAAAATTTTGACCAGCACCTGCCTGACCATTTCTTGTCTGCACATTGCTTTACCCCTCTATTTATAGACCCACCCTGCCTATGATGTCACAAAAGTGGCAGGGCAGATGCGCACCTAAAAAACCAGTAGCTGGCAAAAGGTGCTACGAGGTTTCCCCCAAACCCTCCCAACCCCCGCGTCCCACGGGTATTGGGCTGTCCTGCTCATCACTAACAGAGACCTAAGGGCATGTATTAATATTTGAATCATGAAGAATATAGGAGCGGATCTGCTTCTCTCCACCTGCCAACAAAACTGCAAAAAGAAGAGGGCCATACAACCAGTGTGCTCTCTTCCTAAGGGCAGAGACACACGTGGAGATTCGGGAAGATTCAGTCGCCCGGCAACAAATTGCCTCTTCTTCGGGCCACTAATCTCCCCGAAATACCTTCCCGCCAGCTAGAATCTAAATCACCGGCGGGATGGCACTCGGAGTGCTTCATTTTCCGAAGTCGCCTGAAGTTACCTCACGTGGAAACTTTGGGCGACTTTGGTTGACTAATCTCCCGAATCTTAACTTGTGTCTCTACCCTAAGGGGTTGATTCACTAAGGGTCGAATATCGAGGGTTAATTAACCCTCGATATTCGACTGGGAATTGAAATCCTTCGACTTCGAATATCGAAGTCGAAGGATTTAGCGCAAATAGTGCGATCGTGCGATTGAAGGATTATTCCTTCAATCGAACGATTAAATCCTTCGAATCGAACGATCGAAGGAATATCCTTCGATCAAAAAAAGTTAGCCAAGCCTATGGGGACCTTCCCCATAGGCTAACATTGACTTTGGTAGCTTTTAGATGGTGAACTAGGGGGTCGAAGTTTTTTTTAAAGAGACAGTACTTCGACTATCGAATAGTCGAACTATTTTTAGTTCAAATCCTTCAATTCGAAGTCGTAGTCGAAGGTCGAAGTAGCCCATTCGATGGTCGAAGTAACCCTTTCGATGGTCAAAGTAGCCCAAAAAATACTTCGAAATTCAACGTTTTTTTACTACGAATCCTTCACTCGAAGTTAGTGAATCGGCCCCTAAATGTCCACCGCTGTCAGCCCAAAACCGGTGATAAGAGGTTACTATTGATGTTAATTACAGGAGCCATGGGCTTATTCAGGTTCTTAGATAAAGGCTTTTGTTGTTTTGCATTTCAGCTCACTGGCCAGAAAAACGTGCGCCTGACCCGAGATTTCATTCTAAGGAACAAGATTCGGGAAAAATCAGACACCTTTATCAACCTACGCGAGGTTCTGAACAGATTTCGGCTGCCCCCAGGGGAATATGTCATTATGCCTTCCACATTTGAACCCCACAAAGTTGGAGACTTCTGTCTGCGGGTGTTCTCTGAAAAGAATGCTGAGTCAAAGTAAGTACTACGGCCGGAATGAGGCTCATAATATCTCACAGACTTTTCTAGATACAGTTGCTAATATCTAATGAGAATTGCAATGAGGCAAAGGCTTTACTTGGTGCTTTTCAACTGCTGGTTTGGCTTTCACATTGCAGTTCTGCGGTAACACAAAACCAGCCTAGTTTATATCAGAGTAATGCAGTTAGCATGATTTCAGCGATTCTCAGGTTGGTTCTTCTTACTTCCGTCACTGGTTCACTTGGTTTAAACAGTTTATTAGTCATATAGAAATATATGGTGTCCATCCTTGGTCATAAAACCTTTTTAACATGGTATTAATAGTTTTTGCTTTTTATATATTATTATCATATGTTTATATATGACAAATATTATTATTCGTCTCTTGCACTATACCTTTCGGCTTTTCCTTCTAATCTGATTTATTTGTTTTTGTTGTTTTCAGAGTTCCTGATGATGAAATCAAGGCTGACATTGATGAGGTGATGTCATTTGTCACAATGCGCAATGTTTAGAATGTGTCTGTGTCTGATAATTGCATTTAAAGGACAAGCAAATCCATTATCTAATAGTTACCCCATAATATACATACCCGTTTGCTGTACCCAGTCCCTGATTTACTTTCCTTCAATTGTGCCTCCTACACCAGTTTGGTGTTTCAGAAATGTTTCTGCCGCACTGTAGTAGCCGCCATGTTTTCTTGTCATCAATATGGCTGATGCGCTGTTCGTGGGCATGTGCTATAATTACCTAGCCTGCGGACCCGCATCACCACCACTGCATTTCTTTCCTGAGAAAGCCTGTGCTTAATCAATGCTCAATGATGACACTTAAAATGGAAAACTCCCTCTAGATGGGTGATTTCAGCTCATGCTCTGGTTCCCTGCTAGATAACACCGTGCTAAATCGTGGCCCTGGTCTGCTTGAACCTCTATTGTATGGGTATTTCAGAATTCACTAGTCACTACTATTTTCGCAAAGAAGCTTCTGCTGCCCAAAAATCTATACCGTTTCATGTCATTGAGGAGCCCTCAATAAAATCTTATGGTTAGTTGTTTCAGACTGTGTATTACACTTTCCTTGTCCTTCAATTACAAGCTGGTATGAAAGTTACATAAGGCGAGAGGAGGTTGCATCTAAAGCAGTGATCCCCAACCAGTAGCTCGCGAGCAACATGTTGCTCATCAACCCCTTGGATGTTGCTCTCAGTGGACTCAAAGCAGGGGCTTATTTTTTAATTCCAGACTTGGAGAAAAGTTTTAGTTACATAAAAACCAGGTGTACCGCCAAACAGAACCTCCTGTAGTCTGCCAGTCAACATAGGGGCCACCAAATAGCCAATCACAGCCCTTATTTGGCACCCGGGAACTTTTTGCATGCCTGTGTTGCTCCTTTAATGTGGCTCAAGGGTAAAAAAGGTTGGGGACCCCTGATCTAAAGGAACAAAAGTATTTGTTACATTTGGGAAGTTTGGGGATTCTCTCCCTGCACTGGCAGATACATTAGAAAAAGCAACAAGAAAATGTTGCATGGCTATTTCCCAAGTGAGAACACACTGGAAACAGCTCTAAGTACAAAGTTACTCCTGGGATTGGTCCAAGTTCTTCTTGGAGTCAGGCAGGAATTTTTGGATATTTCTTACTTAAATGTGGACCAGATTCCTTGGCATCAATTTAAGCACATGAGCACAGCATTCACATTTTAGCCTTTTCTCCAGCTACGCTCACCACACCTGGTACCTGGTCTCACAAGTAGATGCCATTGGGAACGAGTCCTATAGTGCTAAATCAGATGGTGCATTCTTATTAAAGTGGGGATCAGAGAAAGCATTGACAGGCTCCCAATATATCTGATTTCCATCCATGTGTCCCTGATGCATTGACTACCCTGCTAATACCCCTCTCACGCCCTTGATGTCTTTTTCAGGAGGTTAATGAAGATGCCATTGATCCCACCTTCAAAAGGATGTTCCTGGCGCTGGCTGGAAATGTGAGTTCATTGCACTTGTGCCCACTTTTATACTCACTAAAAAGTAGCTTGGCTCAGTAGCCTGTAATTAGACTTTATAAGCAGTGACTGCTCTCAATAGCCGGAGCCTGACTGAGCTCACCAACACTCACTAACCATTTCATTTTCACTAACTGCCGACTTGAAATATTTACTGCCTCACTTTGTACTTACTGATGCCTAAATATTTATATCACTTTCTGCTTTTACTCACAGCTTACTAGTTAGTCACTTGGCTAGATAAACAATTAAAATATAATTGGAAGTGGTGACAGGAGGTCATTTTGACCACTTTGTTTGCCCATGGGATCAGGGCTCACTTTACAGTTCATTTGCTGACAATAGACAGATATGGTATAGAAATGTATATCAACTATTTTAAGTTGTTGCTACCGGTCCTTTAACTTGTTCCTGCACTCACAAGTTAGCGATTGCCACTAAATACTTCAATATACAGGTATGGGACCTGTTACCCAGAATGTTCAGGACCTGGAGTTTTCCAGATAATGGATCTCTCCATACCTTGGATCTTCATACCTTAAGTCTACTAGAAAATCATGTAAACTTTAAACAAACCCAATAGGCAGGTTTTTTTCTTCCAATAAGTATCATTTTTAAAAATTTGGATTAAATGGGTTTAAATGGGTATATGGTATAGAAATGTATATCAACTATTTTAAGTTGTTGGTACCGGTCCTTTAACTTGTTCCGCACTCACAAGTTAGCGATTGCCACTAAATACTTCAATATACAGGTATGGGACCTGTTATCCAGAATGTTCAGGACCTGGAGTTTTCCAGATAATGGATCTCTCCATACCTTGGATCTTCATACCTTAAGTCTACTAGAAAATCGTGTAAACTTAAAACAAACCCAATAGGCAGGTTTTTTTCTTCCAATAAGTATCATTTTTAAAAATTTGGATTATTTGGATAAAATGGGGTTAATGGAAGATGCCCTTTCAGTAATTTGGAGATTTCTGAAAAATGGGTTTCCAGATAACGGATCCCATACCTGTACACCAGGTTCAGCACCAGACAGATAAAGTGTTCTTATTAAAAATACATGAATATATATAAATATATATATATATATATATATATATATATATATATATATATATATGAACTAAATACTATAGAAAAGTGAAAACAGTGAAAGCCCTTCACTTTGCATTCACTTTTTTCTCAATTTTCAAGATATTAGCAGTTTTTACATGGTTAACATTATGAATTTAAGCAGCAGTGCCACTACTGGTAATTTTGGATGACTGGACAGTCCAGTGATGTTACTCAGCTTAATTTAGTTAGTGAGCAACTAGCGTCATGTTTCTCTGGTCAGTTCTAAGCAGAGCATGTCCACGAATTTTCGTTTTTTTTTCACAAACTTAATTTTCTTCTATGTCCAGACAGCCAAAATGAACAGCCACCTGCTGTTGCAAATCTATGATATTATCATTGTACAGGTATGGGACCTGTTATCCAGAATACTCGGGACCTGGTGTTTTCCGGATAACAGATCTTTCTGTAATTTGGATCTTCATACCTTAGGTCTAATAGAAAATCATGTAAACATTAAATAAGCCCAATAGGCTGGTTTTGCCTCCAATAAGGAATAATTATATATTAGTTGGGATCAAGTACAAGCTACTGTTTTATTATTACAGAGAAAAAGGAAATTATTTTTAAATATTTGGATTAGTTAATTATAATGGAGTCTACGGGAGACGGCCTTTCCGTAATTTGGAACTTTCTGGATAACAGATTTCCAGATAACGGATCCCATACCTGTACAAACTACTAATATCTGGAAAACTAGAAAAAAATAGCTCGGAGCAATTTTAGATTCATTTGTTTTGAGGGTTTATGATTCCTTTATAAGCGCAGGCATTTTGAATATTAACACAGATATCTATTGCCCATCTAATGCTCTCATATAAACCCAATGAGTTCTTGTACGCACTACACTTTGTTTTCTATAATACAGAGCATTTTTCGGGGTGGATTTCCCATTTTGTTGTATATAAATGCAGAGATTGCGGTCATTACTAATCAGTTTGTGTAAATTGCGGTCATTACTAATCAGCCTCCATTTTTCCCATTTCATTGAATGACGCACAGTCGTCGGAGGTAGGACGCATCTCATGGTTTGACATTCATATCCTGTGTGGCATTTCATTACTTTACATTTCATTCTCTTTATGCTGTTTGCTCCCCCTTTGCCCCCCCTTTGCAAAGCCTCGGCTCCAGTCTTGGCGGTACTGATAAAAGCCAGAGTCTATTAAAGGATCAATGACATCAAAAAAAAATTTAAAAAAAATTTGTTAGTATACAAAAAAACACCAAGACAAATTAAACTTTAAAATAGCAGTCTTTATTAAGATATAATTTACGAAACTCTACTTACGCTCCTCTTCAGAAAAGGAGACGATCCATCGTGTGGCACTTGATTTCTCCTCCCTGGCTTTCTCGTATAAGGAAGGCAGGGAGGAGAAATTGAGCTCTGCACAATGGATCGCCCAATTGCTTTCTGAAGAGGAACGCAAGCAGAGTTTCTGCAAGTTATTTCTTAATAAAGACTGAGATTTTAAAGTTTAAATTGTCCGGGATTTTTTTTTTCCGAACGAAATGTTTAAAAAAATGTTTTTGATGTCACTGGTCCTTTAAAGTGAAGGTCACAACTGAGCCATTCTCCTTGGGATGAAATATGCCCATTATGCCATGGGCTTTAATTACAGGGGTTGTTCACCTTTGATATAGGATGATGTAGTATGATGTAAAGAGTGATATTCTGAGACAATTTGCAATCGGTTTTCATTTTTTATTATTGAAGGTTTTTGAGTTATTTAGCTTTTTATTCAGCAGCTCTTCAATTTGCATCTTAACCAATCTGGTAACTAGGGTCCAAGTTACCCTAGTAACCATTGATTTATATAAGAGACTGGAATATGAATAGGAGAGGCCTGGATAGAAGGATCAGTAATAAAAAGTACCAATAACAATACATTTGTAGCCTTACAGAGCATTTGTTTTTTAGTAGGGGTCAGCGACGTCCATTTGAAAGCTGCAAAGAGTCAGAAGAAAAAGTCAAATAACTATAAAACTATAAAAAAAAATAAACAATGGAAACCAATTGAAAAGTTGCTTAGAATTGGCCGTTCAATAACATAAATGTTACCTTAAAGGTGAACCACCCCTTCAACTGCACAGCTGAGGGAATGTATATGCACTGCTATATTTCATTTATCCCCAGTGGCAATGGAGGCAGGATGACCCCAGGCATTTATTTTATTTGATTGGCATATAAAAGCATCCGACTTCATACACATGGGTGACTTTACTTGCATTTGACATGGAATAAAGCAAATAAGAACACTTTGTGTGTATCGAGGTTTAAGGTCGCTGCATTTACCTGCTGAGCATGTGCTGCTGTAGCTCTATGGGAGTCCGATCCCTAAGTACATCAATTCTGGGGATTGTTGCTGTTTAAATAAATCAGTAGGATGCTGAAAACTCTATATTTAGCCAGCCCATTAAGCACTTAAACATCAGTATCTCCAAGGCCACAGGATGTAATTATCTCCAAGGAACTTGTACAACAAGTATTGGCCGCATAATGCACTTTCTTTCATAATGCAAAAAAAATGATTATGGCTGCAGTTCCCCTTTAACGACAACCAGGCTCATTTACGGTGGCAGAAAAAAAAAACAGAGAACCAAATAATTTCAGATGATTCCTCATTGCAACATAATACAAATGTGTCATATTTAGATATATCTGGCCAGGTAAGTACATATTTCTGCCTCTGTTTCTTTGTGCCCTGTATCTACTACTCACTTTCTATTGCTCAATCCCTTTGGGAAGTCTCAGGCTCTGTGAGATATTCTTAGACACACGCCAGGGACTGAACAAATGGGCCTTCCAGTCAGTGCTCAGAACAATAACATCTCTCTCCGGGATGGTCCAATATGTTGGTTTAAAGGGATCCTGTCATCGGAAAAAATGCTTTTTTCAAAACGCGTCAGTTAATAGTGCTACTCCAGCAGAATTCTGCACTGACATCCATTTCTCAAAAGAGCAAACAGATTTTTTTATATTCAATTTTGAAATCTGACATGGGGCTAGACATATTGTCAATTTCCCAGCTGCCCCAAGTCATGTGACTTGTGCCTGCACTTTAGGAGAGAAATGCTTTCTGGCGGGCTGCTGTTTTTCCTTCTCAATGTAACTGAATGTGTCTCAGTGGGACATGGGTTTTTACTATTGAGTGTTGTTCTTAGATCTACCAGGCAGCTGTTATCTTGTGTTAGGGAGCTGTTATCTGGTTACCTTCCCATTGTTCTTTTGTTTGGCTGCTGGGGGGGAAAAGGGAGGGGATGATATCACTCTAACTTGCAGTACAGCAGTAAAGAGTGATTGAAGTTTATCAGAGCACAAGTCACATGACTTGGGGCAGCTGGGAAATTGACAATATGTGTAGCCCCATGTCAGATTTCAAAATTGAATATAAAAAAATCTGTTTGCTCTTTTGAGAAATAGATTTCAGTGCAGAATTCTGCTGGAGCAGCACTATTAACTGATTCATTTTGAAAACAATTTTTTTTCCCATGACAGTATCCCTTTAAATTATTTCAAGCATGGATCAAATGTATCCTATATACTGTATATAGGGGAAAGATTTGTCTCCTTCCAATTTTGCAGCCCTATTTGCACAGTACATTCCCTGTTTTCATATTACAAATGGGTAGGAGCTGCCATATTGGTTTCCTTAGACAGTACAGCATTACTTTTTGAGTTATTTAGATTTTTATTCAGCAGCTCTCCAGTTTGCAGTTTTGGCAGTCTGTTTGCTAAGATCCAAATTGCCCTAGCAACCATGCATCGATACGCACAACAGATTGAGATATGAATAGGAGAGGCATAAATAGAAAGATGAGCAATAAAAAGTAGCAATAACTATAAATATGTAACCTTACAGAGCATTTGTTTTCAGTTGGGGTTAGTGGCACCCATCCCCCATTGAAAGCTGGAAAGAGTTAGAAGAAAAAGGCAAATAATTAAATAAATAAATATATAAATAATCGACCAATTGAAAAGGTGTTTAGGACTGGGCATTCTAAAACATACTAAAAGGTGAACCACCCCTTTAATTTCAAGCACCTTTTGACAGGTCAGGGCAACCCTGAGCTTATAGCGAGCAAATAGGCAATCTTCCCAAACTGCCATTCACCTAGGGAGACCACCCTCACAGTTTGGAAGCCACTGACTTAGATTATTGTGTGGACAGATATTTCTTCTCCATATATGTGTATTTATTCCTTGGAGCTGCTGTGTTGCATGCTTCAGTTCAGCCAGTCTAGTGGTCATAGGACGATTCTGCATCCTGTTATCACTTATGGATCATTGATGTTGGCTCCAAATAAGTTTCTGGATCCATTGGAGCTGGCATACTTGTTTAATGATCATTTAAAGTGATACAACATGGACCATACATTTGGAATATTTTGCCTTTAATGTGGCAGCCAGCTCAGGGTCATAGTCTGTTCACTGTCTCCCTCTATGTTCCCTGTCTGCCTGTGACCTAAAATCCTGATTTGTGTTTCTTTGCTCTCCCAGGACAAAGAGATCTCTCCGCATGAACTCTTTAACATCCTGCAGAAAGTCATATCAAAACGTAAGTCTCTACTCAATAGTCGGAACTGGTATTTTATTGTAAGTATTAGCTGGCAGATCTTCTATAGGATCTCAAGGAGAGCAAATAAAAAATAGGGAACAACAAGCAGCAACCATTGTTCTGTAGGCAGTTGAGCGTGTGCATTTGGGCAGCTCTAGTCTTGAGAATACAGCACTTTAGTCTTGAGAATACAGCACTCTAGGCTTGAGAATACATCACTCTAGTCTTGAGAATACAGCACTCTAGTCTTGAGAATACATCTCTCTAGTCTTGAGAATACAGCGCTCTAGTCTTGAGAATACAGCACTCTAGTCTTGAGAATACAGCACTCTAGTCTTGAGAATACAGCACTCTAGTCTTAAGAATACAGCACTCTAGTCTTGAGAATACAGCGCTCTAGTCTTGAGAATACAGCGCTCTAGTCTTGAGAATACAACGCTCTAGTCTTGAGAATACAGCGCGCTAGTCTTGAGAATACATCACTCTTGTCTTGAGAATACAGCATTCTAGTCTTGAGAATACAGCACTCTAGTCTTGAGAATACATCACTCTAGTCTTGAGAATACAGCATTCTAGTCTTGAGAATACAGCACTCTGGTCTTGAGAATACATCGCTCTAGTCTTGAGAATACAGCGCTCTAGTCTTGAGAATACAGCTCTCTAGTCTTGAGAATACAACACTCTAGTCTTGAGAATACAACATTCTGCCCAGACACAGATGCCCGATAATGCCAGACCCATGTACAGACGGCAGTGAGTCAAAATAAGTTGCCTGTGTGGCCCTGTCCTACATTAAATGTGTCCATCAGTCAGTTGTAAGATTGTATACTATTATATATACACCTGAAAGGGCCCATATTAAACCTTCATTTAATGATCTACTGTCTACTGCTTTCAGGAGAAGACATAAAATCTGATGGCTTCAGCATGGAGACTTGTAGGACCATTGTTGACCTGCTGGATGTATCCTTGTGCTGCCTCATAGTCAAACACTGTTATTGTGGGGAAATTAAAGGGTGGTGTGCACCGTGGCGGGATCTCTACTTCATTTCTGGCGTAATACAGCAGTCCTGCCTTGGTTTATGGCAGGAACTATAAATTTACACTCAGTCACTCCAGATTAATTAGCCATTGTCTGAAAGACTTATTTGCTGCACTGCTGCCTGAAAATGGCCGTGATTGACGGCAGATAAAAGATTTTGAAGAAAGTGAATTAAAGTTTCAGCCGGCTTCCTATAATGCTGCCACAGGGCAATGCCAATATCTGATTGTTGCCAGTTTTTATCTATTGCAGAGGGGTGTAGGGGCTTTATCTTTGTGTTTATTTTGAGACATTGGCAGATTTGCTTCTCTGAGAGAATGGGATCCCAGAATATTGCCTTTTTAAATTCTTTTAACCAGACTTTAAGGCTGAATTAATCATATTGCCCTACTATATCTCTGCTGGTAAGAGACAAAGCTATTGGTTTGGGCTATGAAGTAACCAATGTAATATTCTGAATTTATATTTAGGGGCATAAGAGAATGGAAACACGTGTCTTGGCTGCTTGGGGCCCAAGTCTCTTATGTAATTTTAATTTACATATGTAAAATAATAATAATAATATATATATATATATATATAAAATAAATATATAAAGTAATAATAATTATATTGCTTGGGTTCTTGGCAGGTGGTCATAGAAATATACTTTGCTGTGGGGACAAGTATATTTTAGTGGTGTTACTGTTGCATGGCCTGTTTGTTTATTTCCTTTTACCCTTTCCCAGTCTGATGGTTCACGGAAACTTGGCCTTAAGGAGTTTAATATCCTCTGGACAAAAATACTGAAGTACCAGGTAGGTCCTGCCCTCAATGTCATTGTACCGAGTGGATGCCCCATTGCCCCAAATAAAACATTCTGCCAAGGTAGCATTTAATAACTACTCTGTGAGTCATAGAATAGACAAGATATAGATGAGGAATCACTTATTACATATGTAAAAGAAGGTTCCTATCTTGTTTTCCTTACATGAAGAGAGGGTATATATATTACTGTAAGTACCTTACTCTCCTCTTGCATGGAAGCACACACACACAGAACATACAAAATCCCCTGATTGGAATTGAACCTAGAAACCCAGTCCTGGGTTTGATTCCAGCCAGGACGCTATCTGCAAGGAGTTTGCATGTACTTTTGTCTGCATGGTTTTCCTCCCAAAAACATACAGCAAGTTTAATTGGCTCCTGATAATACTGACCATAATGAATTTTACAGTTTGACTGTAAGCTCCACTGGGGAGGGACTGATGAAAATAATGTAAAGCACTGCAGAATATGTCAGCGCTCTATAAATATAGGTTAATAATAATTGTCATTAAATGCATTACTTATTCAATGAAAGCAATGGGTGGTTTTCTGTGCAAGGATGATGAACCCCCTCCTCATATACTGTCTTTCTCTCTCTTACAGAAAATATACAGCAGTGTGGATAGGGACCGCTCAGGCACCATTAATTCATATGAGATGCGGGGAGCCCTGGAAGCTGCAGGTCAGAATTTACATTTACCTTTCACAGTCATTTGCTGCATGATTTATAAATGTTAAGATTTAACAGAAAAAAAAGTTACTTACTGGATTTTAGTTTACAACTGGCATACCTTCAGGCAGTTGCACATAGCAAGCATGGAGGATACTGTTGTTTATAATATACCAACAAACGGGTAAACTTGCTGGTAAGTTACCATCAGCCTGATTCTCAAGTACTTTAAGACTAGGATCAGAAGGTCTTGGCCTGCAGTCTGCCTGTACCTGAGTGGAGGCGATGTTTCTAGGTGCAGGTGTTTCTCCACCTTGTATTGCCTGGGCCTTGTGACTGCAGAAAATCCGCGGTGTTTTGCTCCATGATGGGCTATGTGTGACTTGTTATAAGCACCATACATTGCAGCCTTTTACTCCAGTAGGTGAAACCCCAGCCTTTATGTTTGCATGGAGGAACCTGTAGTGTTTAACTGATAACACTGAAAGTATTAGCTCCATGGTTATAATGAAAGTTTGACTTAAGCATTCTCCTTCCAACCTCAGGGTTTAAGGTGAACGACACGATTAACAATCTGCTGGTGGCTCGCTTCGCAGATGACGGCCAGACCATTGACTTTGATAACTTTGTGAGATGCCTCCTGCGCCTGGAGATTATGTTCAGTGAGTAGCCCAGGAACCACCCCAAAGCTGTAGTCTCATCAAACACCAGGGTTGCTCTTCATCTCTCCACTGTTAAAGAGAAAGTGGGCAACAGTTTAAAAGTTTAAAGGGATACTGTCAATGGAAAAACATTTTTTTTTTAAAAAAATGCATCAGTTAATAGTGCTGCTCCAGCAGACTTCTGCACTGAAATCTGCTTCTCAAAAGAACAAACAGATTATTTTATATTTAATTTTGAAATCTGACATGGGCTAGACATATTGTCAGTCTCCCAGCTGCCCCCAGTCGTGTGACTTGTGGTCTGTAAACTTCAGTCACTCTTTACTACCCACCTCCCGTTTCCCCCAGAAGCCAAAAAATAGAACAATAGGAAGGTAACCAGATAGCAGCTCTCTAACACAAGATAACAGCTGCCTGGTAGATCTAAGAACAACACTCAATAGTAAAATCCAGGTCCCATTAAGACACATTCAGTTACATTGAGTAGGAGAAACAACAGCCTGCCAGAAAGCAGTTCCATCCTAAAGTGCTGGCTATTTCTGAAAGCACATGACCAGGCAAAATGACCTGAGATGCACCTACACACCAATATTACAACTAAAAAAATACACTTGCTGGTTCAGGAATTAAATTTTATATTGTAGAGTAAATTATTTGCAGTGTAAACAGTGTAATTCAGAAATTAAAACTACATCATAAAAATCATGACAGAATCCCTTTATAAAGGATATGTTAAGCCGTTCTGTGCTCAGACACCTGGTTTTAGCATTGGGCCCTAGGACACCTGCCCAAGGGTCCGACAGATAATTTGGAGTAGGCACTAAGGGGTGAACTTTTGAAAAAATAAAAGGGAGGGCATTGGCATGAGGACACGATCACCAACCCATTTGACGATCAGAACTTTGCATCCATGGCCAGCTTAATTCAGTCATTGTTATCTTTCTGCAGAGATCTTCAGTCAGTTGGACACTGAGAAGACTGGAGTTGTGCCTCTTAAGATGGACACTGTGAGTATTTTCTGTAGCACACTGTGGTCTCCTGAATATAATGCATGGGACTTCCTTCTATGGGCTATGACACAAGTCTCCACTTCCCTCATCATTTTCTAAAAACAAATAGTTTGAATAACAGAACTGCCGAGGCGTCCCGTAGCCACATTACAGCTGGGAAGCCTATCTAACAAGCCATCCAGATTCCTTTTCTATCATATATGACAACACCAGGGTCAAGTATGTAAGAGGTGTCCTCTTGGCGTAGTGTAAATTATAAACATGTCTTAGTTCTTTTGTTTTTCACACCACGGCTGACCAAGGGGTACACCCTTGCAATGTTGGGGTGAGCTGGATAAGGTAAAATAAAGTGAAGGGACATTACCTGCAAGCTCTGATGTTATTCCATGTGAAGCCTTAAAGGAATTGTTCAATGTAAAAATAAAAACCGAGTTAATAGGCTGTGGAAAATAAAAAATGTATCTAATATAGTTAGTTAGCCCAAAATTTAATGTATAAAGGCTGGAGTGACTGGATGTGTAACATAATAGCCAGAACACTACTTCCTGCTTTTCAGCTCTCTTGGGTTCCACTGATTGGTTACCAGGCAGTAACCAATCAGTGACTTGAGGGGGGGCACATGGGACATAACTGTTGCTTTTGAACTTGAGCTGAATACTAAGGATCAATTGCAAACTCACTGAACAGTTATGTCCCATGTGGCTCCCCTTAAAGTCGCTGACTAACTCAGAGTTAGAGAGCTGAAAAGCAGGAAGTAGTGTTCTGGCTATTATGTTACACATCCAGTCACTCCAGCCTTTATACATTACATTTTTGGCTAACTAACTTTATTAGAAACATATTTTATTTTTCACAGGCTATTTATCCAGTTTTTATTTTTACAATGAATTGTTCCTTTAAGTCTGTCCGACCACTTTGTTACTGTAACTTAGCCAGTTATACTGCACAAAGTGTTGCTTAATAAGCCAGAGTAGAATCCCTTAAAATGCAATGACCCCTTTAATGTAAGGATTCCTTTTATTCTCAGTGGCTTTCCCTGACTGTGATCTGAGGCACCGATATCACACCGAGGAGGTCGAGAGAACCACTGCCCATCAAGCAAATACCCGACTGATGATAAACATTTCTGAAATATGTTTTTATTGGGAATCTGGTGCCTTATCTTAAAAAATGAAATCCAAAAAATACCCCCTCTCTGTATGAGGGACATCCTATTAGGTTTCCATAAAGAAATTCTTATACTAATATGCAGAAGCTATAAATATGCTGAACAAAGATCCTGATTGAAGGTGCTCAATAATGTCATCGAAGCTTTGCTTTGTCACCTAAGCCATAGAAACTCCTGTAGTAACAAGCATGATAACCCCTATTTTAAAATAGAAGCATAATGGAGGTCAAGTTACCATTCCATCTGTTATGCTTATAATTTACAGTAGGGGGTACATTGTCCCTTATAATACATGAGTGATACTCAGTGTTCCCTATATAACTCAGCCTGCAGCCTTGTGTCTTTATATGGTCACAGAACCCCTCAGTGACTTCTAATATCCTTATCATTTACAGTAGGGGGTATATTGTCCCTTAACATACATGAGTGATACTCAGAGTTCCCTGTATAACTCAGCCTGCAGCCTTGTGTCTTTATATGGTCACAGAACCCCTCAGTGACTTCTAATATCCTTATCATTTACAGTAGGGGGTATATTGTCCCTTAACATACATGAGTGATACTCAGAGTTCCCTGTATAACTCAGCCTGCAGTCTTTTGCCTTTATATGGTCACAGAACCCCTAAGTGACTTTTAATATCCTTATTATTTAATGTAGAGGGTTCATTATCCCTTTTAATACATGAGTGATCCTCGGAGTTCCCTGTATAACTCAGGTGGCGCCTTTATAAGGTTGCAGAAATAATATCCTGTCCTATAAATTCCCAGATCTGTAAAAGTCAGCCTTGTGCCTTTATATAGTCATTGAACCCTTTAGTGACTTCTAGGGGCAGATTTATCAAGGGTCAAAGTGAATTCGAGGGAATTTTCGAAGTAAAAAAAATTAGAAATTGGAAGTAATTTTTTGGACCATCGAAAAGGATACTACGACTTTCGAATTCAATTCGAAGTAAAATCGTTCGAATATTCGACCATTCGATAATCGAAGTACTGTCTCTTTAAAAAAACTTCAATTTCAATACTTCGCCAAAATTAAACCTGCCGAAGTGCTATGTTAGCCTATGGGGACCTTCTAGAGCATTTTTCCAAGTTTTTGGAAGTCGAATAAAAATCGTTCGATTCGAAGGATTTCGACTTCGATATTCGAAGTATTTCAATTCGATGGTCGAAATTCGAACCCTTGATAAATCTGCCCCCTATTATTCTTGTATTTTAAAATAAGGGGAAAGCTTTCCCAGGCGAACTAGGACCCCAGTGTTTTGCAGATAATCACATGTTGTCGCCCTATTTAAAATATGTAAGATTAATGGGTTTCTGGCTGACACTTACCTGCATTTCCCAGCATCCCTGGCAGTGAATTGCTAGGAGTCCTATAGTTCCAGGTGCTTGTGCTGCAGAAGTATACTGTGAGATCCATAAATGGCCTTTACCCAGAATGCCTTGAGCTTGCGACTGGTTACAAAGACTGCTGGTTGGATATTTTTATTCAGGGAATGTAAATGCACACAATGTAATGAGCAGAGCTTTGGGACCACACTGCCCTATAGATATTTTTATTTAGGAAATATATATATAAATATATGCATTTAATATAAAGAGGGATGATTTATAGATCCACGGGGGGAAGATTTTGCCTTTATATATCGTACAGAGATGCATGAGAAAAGATGCCTTGTGAATCACTAACCTGGTGGGACTGAGGCTGAGAACCGATCTTATGAAAGTATATTTAATTTAACGGTGTACAAAGTGTGGATTTAACTTATTATATGCACAGAACATTGCCATATTCCTCCAGTCGAGTATGAGGGTATAGTCTATTATACACACCTGCAGGGAGCAGTTTAAGAAGAAAGCCCCGCCCATTCCTTAAAAATATGGCGGCCTCTACTCATGTTTAAAGGCAAATGCACAAAGCATCAATGTTCTTTACATATAAAATGTTCTATTCTATTTATACAAAGCAAGAAATATGCAATTTTAACAGGTTATGGACATTTTAAGTGATAATTGTGTTTAGCCTTTAAAAGCCCCCCCCCCCAATATTCATAGGGAATATGCTCCATTTAAATGAATGCAAATCCATGCATGATGGTGGGGGGCTGTTTGGTGGCATTAGAGTGGATAACTGATGATTGAATAAATATCTATGCAAGTCTCCATCTGTTGTTTTGTTGTTATTCTGTATTTAGTTTGTTGCCTTGAGGTGATAGGCTTCATATAGGCTATAGGGGTCCCAGGGATGAATTAAAGAAACAGTAACACGAGAAATGTATAAAATGTAGTTTGAGTTCCTCCAATAAAAGGCAAACTGCATCAGTGTTTGGTATTGCAATCTGTGTCTTTTGCCTCCATACTGAATCCTAAAATAGGGCCATAGGGAACCTTTGCCTTTGATGAGCTCTGGGTTCTCACTCCTGTGCTCTCAAAATCTGGTTTAAAGGACATGTAAAGCCTACATTTTCCTACCATGTATATAAATTGGGCATATCTTCCCCACCAAAGCCACATTACTTCTACTGCATATACTCCTCTATTTGCCAGTGACATCACATTTTCCTAAAACAAATAGCTTTCACTCGGCGGCCATTTTCCCTCTGACACATTACCATTAACATTGAGACATGTATGCTGTAATGTTCATGCAATGCAGAATGCAGGTTACACAGGCACAACATACTTTGATAAAAAGTTCTGCTGGGACTGAGCACTGTAATGGTTAAGATGAGCTCCGGAGAGGTGGCTAGGAGAAAAAAATAGGATCAAACAGCTAAAGTTTCTATGGGAACCAGCAATGCTATCTCTTCATTGGCTGTTAGACTGGAGGGTGTGTTTAGTATTCTGAGAAGAACTGAGCATGCTCATAAGTAAACAGCCAAAGCAAATTCCTGAGGGAGGGGACAGAGTGGGTTAGAGGAGGAGAAGGATTTCTAAGTGATTAAGGTGATGCTGCAGCCTTACTGTTAACATTTTAACAACCAGAGTGGCAGGTATTTAAAGATTTCAAAGAGGTTGTTCGCTGATTAAATTTTTTTTTACATGTCCTTTAAACTAACCTCAATGTGAAGGATATGTGATCAGCATCGGATGCACAAAGAAAGTACTGGAAGGAGCAAGCAGAACCATTCTGTTCAAAAGGCAGTGTGGTTAGTGTATTATGTGCCAGAGATGACTTGACATCACTTCCAGTCAACAGGTACAAAGGAGCAGAGATTTATGCTGGGGTTTCAGAGGACCCAGGGCATGGCAGGAACACCTAAGGGCCCCAGAGAAGTTGTGAAGTTTCTTCCTGTCAACTGATCCAAATCACAATGCAGCTGAAGAGGGTTGGGACGGAGGTATCTGGGACCACTGGAAACATCACACGAAGACTCCTTCCCAACTCTGCCACATACCACTCCCCTAATGATGAATACATCAGCCATTGGACAAACCACTCTCCCCGCCCTACAGAACCTTCCTGGGTAGTGGGTCAGGTGCATTGAAGCCTCCCAGTTGGCCAGCGTGACCCTGACTGAGGATACTGGGGATATGTTCTCTAAATGGGGAGTGGGGTGTGTTAGGAAAGGTGTTACTGGCTCTAAGACAAAAAAAAGGGGTTCTTGGGATAGTCACTCGGGGCTCATTATTTCACTGCCCTCCCAGTACAGCAGGTGCATTACTTTTTTGTTTATTAGTGTCTGATAAAAATGGAAATCTTTTTTTCCCTGTGTAATTCCACTTCCGTAACAATGTAGAACATATGCTTCATAATATGTGCTAGTACCGAATATGTATTATTTTAGGGAGATTTGGGTGGGGGGGTGCTTATTTGTGCTCTGGGTACCCATAACCTTTTATGAGCTAAGGGGCCCAGCCTGAAGGCCAGTTAGGGTGAGATTTGGGGTGAGTGCTTATTTGTGCCCTCGGTACCCCTGGATCTATAGCAGGGTGACTGTTACCCCAATGTTTCTATATATCTGTAACCTTGTTATGAGCTAAGGGGCCCAGCCTGAAGGTCAGTTAGGGTGAGATTTGGGGTGAGTGCTTATTTGTACCCTGGGTACCCCTGGAACTATAGCAGGGTGACTGTTACCCCAATGTTTCAATATATCTGTAACCTTGTTATGAGCTAAGGGGGCTCAGCCTGAAGGCCAGTTAGGGTGAGATTTGGGGTGAGTGCTTATTTGTGCCCTGGGTACCCCTGGAACTATAGCAGGGTGACTGTTACCCCAATGTTTCTATATATATATATATATATATATATATATATATATATATATATATATATATATATATATATATATATATATATATATATATATATGTAACCTTGTTATGAGCTAAGGGTGCTCAGCCAGAAGGTCAGTTAGGGTGAGATTTGGGGTGAGTGCTTATTTGTGCCCTGGGTACCCCTGGAACTATAGCAGGGTGACTGTTACCCCAATGTTTCTATATATCTGTAACCTTGTTATGAACTAAGGGGGCCCAGCCTGAAGGCCAGTTAGGGTGAGATTTGGGGTGAGTGTTTATTTGTGCCCTGGGTACCCCTGGAACTATAGCAGAGTGACTGTTACCCCAATGTTTCTATATATCATGTTATGTTATAACCTTGTTATGAGATAAGGGAAGGCCAGTTAGGGTGAGATTTGGGGTGAGTACTCAATTGTGTTCAGGGTATCCCTGGAACTTTAGCAGGGTGATGGTTATAAAAAGGTCACAGCTACTGAATACAGAAACATTGGTGTAAGATGTGAAACCTGAGCGAATAGATTCAAACTCTCTACAAACTTCTGCGTCAGATCAAAGAAATAAAAGTGACCAGATAGAAACATTTACTGTATTTATTTTTTCCCACCCTACAAATGATACATTCACTAATTAAATGAAAGTAATAAAATAAATATGATGTTTAAGTAAAATATTAGGATTGCAAATTCCTAAATCTACACGGTAATGCTGATAAAGGCTACGCTTCATGTTAGTGGAGGAGAAAAAAAAAAAAAAATAAGGAAATAGATTTTGATGGATCAATTAGTACGCCCATTAATGTCCTAAGAAATCCACTTCAGCCAATGACTTCTCTTCGTAGGATGCAGCAAAAACATTGGCAACCAGAGACAAAGAACTACAAAAAATAGTCTGAGATTGTTGTTAGTGATCAGTCTGGTGTCCACAATGGACGTATAAAGTGTCTTGAATAAACCCCAAGGGTTAACGTTAAGGGTGCAACCTCATCCGTTCAGGTTCAGAGATCCTTTAGCTGTTTGCAAGTGAATCTATATGGAGGCTACACTCTGCTTGCAGGTATACAACCTCCTCTGTCCTACAACACCAATCAAAATCCTTCATATGGAAAAGATGCGGTTACTTTCAAGTGAATCGGATCTGAAGATCTTGTGAAATTATTAGACCTAGTTTCTTCCGTGATAAGTTTAATACTTCATATGCAGGTTCTTTACGCCAGAGATCTTTGCCTTGGCTTGATCCTTGGGTACAGCTAAAAAAAAAGAAAAAGAAATATATATTATTAGTGTTATAGCAACTGTAGCATCTGCTTAACAGAGGAAATAGTGCAAAGTACATAGAAATACAAATGCTGGGTTAGCCTGCTGCAATATTCCTGTAAAGCTTTGAGCTCTGTTCATGGTTTTTTTTTTTTTATTTAACTCAGGAAGGTTTTTATTGAAAAATTAATTGTGCGATTACATACAGTGTATACACAGGGAAAATCCATGTTACAGCTTGTACACCATCTTTGGTGGTATGATCAAGGGGGGTTGCCTAATGCATTACACCATTTATTCCGTATTTTCAGGAAGTTTTTTCGGTTACCTTTTTTTGTGTATATTGTTTTCTCAATTTTACACACCGCTTTATGCCATTGGCTATGCGTGGGGGGGGGGTGTCACTTTACGAATTGTCTAATCCCAAAATTGGAGTGCTGTTCCAGGTCTGTATCACCGGATTGGTGTCAGGTGCCTTCAGGTATCGGGCCCAATACTGCCCAAAGCCCAAAAATGTGTATCACAAAGCAAGAGACCTGCGGCACAACTGATGCAATTGATTAAGTGATCAGCATTTATTCAGCTCACAAACAAAATGGCAACGTTTCGGGCCTCCACTGGGCCCTTTATCAAGCCTGATCACTTTCTGAATTGTCTGTCCACCCTTGGTAATGATACTGAGGTGGTTATTCCCAACAGGCATAGCATTGGATCTTTAGGAATTAGGCAACCTAGTCGTACTGAAAGGGTCGATAGGAATTTAGACCAAAAGTTTTCCAGCCTCTTACTCTCCCACAGTGTGTGTTAAGAGTCCTGCACGGGTCCATTTTTTGGAAACCGTACCCGCAACCTGCAATTCGCAACCCGGACCCGCATTCTTACCCGCTTGGACCTGCTACCTGACCCAGACCCGCAAGTACCTTATCCACAACCCGGACCCCTGACCATCAAGAATCAGGAAGTGCTGTCATTGTAATCCGGAAGCGACATCATCGGAAGTAGACATGGTCAGAAAAAAAGAGTGAAAATCACTATTGATAAGACCCACGGCCCGACCTGCAAACCTGCCGACCCACGTCTATACCCGCAGCCGGAACTTCTACCCGCAACCCGCAGGGTACAGCAGGATTTTGCAGGTAATCCGAGGGTACCCGACACGCTGCAGGACTCTAGTGTGTGTAGCAGGGAACCAGGTACACTTTTACAACGATTACAGTTGGGGGAGATGTTTGGATCCATTTTATGCAGCCTTCCTTTACTATAGTAGGCCCTCTGCATTATATACAGTTGGATCAAATTATTCTTATTCTTTAAGGGAACCTTAAGAGCTTTTTTCCATTGAGCATCCCTCGTCTGTGGAAAATCTGCTTCCCATTTTGAGCGAGACTTGGGAGCTTCCATACCACTCCGCTTTGCTATGATAAGTTTATACACCCTGGACATCAGCCCCTTTTGTTTTTCTCCTGTTACCACCAAAGCTATTTGTGAGGCTTCCACTACAACACATTTAGCTTGGTTCTGTGCTTGCAACGCTGCACTTCGTGTTTAAACTGAATATAAAATGACACATGTAGGGGAATATGGCACAAGTTACACTGTGATAAACACATTGGTTACACATACCCCCAGCAAGTTGCGGGAGACATATCCCTCCTTGTCATTTAACCGGGCCCACCACCACTCGGTCTCATCTTCATCTTCCCTGCGCAGGATGGTCATACAGTCTCCTTCCTTCAGAGTTATCTCATCGTCATTCTCTGCTTCATAGTCCCAAAGGGTATAGATCACCCCCCGGTTCATAATGCCCATCTTTTCCTGGACACCTGAGAAATACAAGACAAGTGTTACTATACGGACCCTGGGAAATTCAATAAGAGCAGGCGGGGGTTAATAAGTTTTAGTGTAACATCTTGCAGGGGCTGCTGGCTGCCCAACGCCATTCAAAAATGATGCAATTTCAGTTTTCGGGATTAAATCCCCTTTGAAGCTTAACCGTGAGCATCTGGCAGGGAATCTTTAGTTGATCATTTTACAGCCTAAAGCCAAGAGGGAAAACCGCAACAACTCCCACTGTGGCCAGATTCCAGGAACTCTCAGTGGCAACTGCCTGCAGCTTCTGGCACAAACACAGGAACAACAATTGCCCTGAAATGCCCAACAGGCACTAGCCGGGAAACAAACAAACAAGCATGCTAATTAAAGGGGAAATGTCAATAGCATTATTCACTTTCAGAGACAATTCACACTTGTGAGGCTCTTTACATCAAGAAATCCACTGGACCTTTAAGAATTATGCAATTTTGTTTTGTTTGACTCGTGCCGTTTAAATTTAAAAAAAGAGGCTCAGGAATGTGGTCTCTATCTTCAGAGGGCACCGCGTTCTCTGTGTGTTTCTGGGGCTGCTGCCAGACCAAAGAAAAAGGAGCATCTTATCAGCACTTGAGATTCTCAGAATAAATCCCAACCCAGTGTAATTTTTTGCTGCATATGTAGGGAATACATAATGTGCTTTAGATTCAAGAATTTATAGTAACACTACCAGCCACCCAATCAAAACCCTTCTTCATTTCACCAATGTGAACGATTGGTGCAAGAACAAAACAATTCACAAGGAACCAAAACACTGATATGAACAAAGCAGACGCCACTGATGGCAACATGGGAGTGTTTAATCAAAGGAGAAGGAAAGCTACCAAAGCAGTTTATTGCCAATAGATTAGCCACAATGGTGCAAGTTATAACAGTATATTTATTCTGTAGAATGCTTTACCATACCTGAGTAAAAAGCTCTAGAAGCTCTCGGTTTGTTTAGGATAGCAGCTGCAGTATTAGCTTGGTGTGACATCACTTCCCTGTCTCTCCCTGCTCACTTATAGCTCTGGGATCAGATTACAGCAGGGAGGGGGAAAGGGGAGCAAACTGAGCATGCTCAAGCCCTAGCCCTGGAGGTTTAAGCTGAAGGCAGGAAGTCTGATACAGAAGCCCATGAGTACACAATAGAAGGAAAGAAATGCCGTGTTTCTTTTGACAGAGGACTCAGAGCAGTATTACTTTGAGGGTTTACTGGTGTATTTATATAGACCTTTCTGATAAAGCTTACTTAATTTTAGCCTTTTCTTCTCATTTAAGAAACAGCAGTGTAAAATAATCTCCGCAAGCTGTATGGCAGCACTACAATTGCAGGTGATAATGATGTAAGTACAGTAACAAAGGTGACACTATCAGACAGATACAGACATTTTCTACATGGAAGTGGGAAGTCTTCTCATTTAACTCAAGCAAAGAATGTTTAGACAGTTTCTGCTACAGGGCAGGGGCTTACAATGTTTACTGGGGAAGGTGCAATTGTACAATTTCAGGAAGGTATCTTCCCCCTGTAACACTGTATCTCATACATACTATAGACACACTAGGAGCAAAGGCTGACCATCTCTCTCTCTCTTTTCTAACATTTTATCCCGCACCAGTCATGTAGTCCTCCCCCATCTCTTCCCTAATATATCTCAGAACTGCACTAGGAGCAAAGGCTGACCATCTCTCTCCTAACATTTTATCGCACACCAATTGTAGTCCTCCTCCATCTCTTCCCGAATATATCTCAGATCTGCTTTAGACAAACTAGGAGCAAAGGCTGACCATCTTTATCCTTGTAACATACACCAACCATAGATATAATGGGAAGGCTTCATGTAGTCCTCCTCAATCTCTACCACTGAAACGCTGGATCTCAGTAACACCATAGAAAACTGGGAGCATTCACTGTAACCCTCCATTTTTTACCCTCTGTAACATTATCTCCCACCTACCATAGAGAAACTGGGAGCACTGGCTGTAGCCCTCCTCCATCTCCTCGCACTTGTCTGCGGCAGTCTGTCGATCACTGTACGTTGTAGCAAACACCGCTGCTCCAGACTCTACCAGGAACTTGCACACTTGCACGTTGTTGCACGACGCTGCGCAGTGTAATGGGGTCCTGTAGGAGAGGCAAAATATGGGCATCACAGATGAGATGATGAGAAATTGATTTCTAAGAATCTGAGGACAAGAGCGTTTGCCTCTTACCAGCCATCACTGTCTGCTGCATTTACATTCACCCCAAACTGCACCAAGAACTTCACAATCTCAGTGTGACCGGCACACACTGCGTTATGCAGGGCCGTGATGCCTTCATCATTAGGCTGGCTGGGATCCTCAACCTGAGAGCCGAATGGAAAAGCAATTATTTACCAAGATATAAAGACACAAAGTGCATCTTACATTCTGACATCTCATCAGCTACACAAACATACAGAACCCTGCCCAGCTTGGCTTGCTGTCAGTTATACAAGTGAGCCAGATGCCAGGGTGAGGATCCTTGATCAGTTTAATCTAAGTGGGAGAGGTGTGCCAAACACTGTGTGGGAATAGGAGTAGGTACTTGGAAAGAGGAGAGAGAGCTCCCCTGATGGCACCTTACCTCATAGATTATTCTTTGTACGAGGTCAAATTCCCCTTCTAAAGAGGAATCCAGGAGCAAAGCCAGTGGGTTGAATTTCACTCTCATTCCATGGCTGATGCGCTCAGATCCATTCTTCCTCAGGTTCGTCCTTTTACCCTGGGAGAAGAAAAACGATTAATGACCACATTCAAAGCTGTGTAAGTACAAACCGGGGGTGGCACACAGACTTTGTGACATAAGTAAAGCCCTTTGAATGCAAAATACACTGCGCACACATGGTTAGTTCTTTGTACACGAATATAACCCAGTCTTCCTATATCAAAATTACATGTTCATTAATTATGTTAGGAACAGACACCCAGTACTACAATCCACTTTCATAGATTTAAGGGTGGTGACAGACGTTAAGATTCCGGGTAGATTAGTCGCCCAGCGACAAATCTCTTCTTCTTCGGGCGAATAATTTCCCTGAAAAGCCTTCCGCGCCAGCAACAAAGCCTACTGCGCCGGCACTCGGAGCACTTTGTCCAAAGTTGTCTCACGAGGGACTTCGGACAACTTCAGAAAATGAAGCGATCCAAGTGCCATCTCACCGGCGATTTATATTGTAGCTGGTGGGAAGGCTTTTTGGGGAGATTAGTCGCCCAAAGAAGAGGCGATTTGTCAATGGGCGACTAATCTCCCCGGAATCTTAGTGTGTGTCACCACCCTTAAAACTCAAACATTTAGGCAATAAATGCTACAAGTAATTTTATATATTTCTGCACAAGGCCATCACAGTCCTTTAATGAAGATCTGTGTCTCTGAAGAAGTCCCAGTGTCCCTTATGTTTTCTGATGACTTGGTTTGTGGGGTGCTCCAGGCTGATTATTAACACTAAGTCCTGTATCATCAGCTACAATAAAAGGTGAGATTTACTGTGGTTTCAACTTCAAGAATACATGGTGTGTACTACAATTGTACAGTAGAACCTAACGATTCTTTTAAAGGGATACGGTCATCAGAAAACATGTTTTTTTCAAAACACATCAGTTAATAGTGCTACTCCATTAGAATTCTGCACTGAAATCCATTTCTCAAAAGAGCAAACAGATTTTTTTATATTCAATTTTGAAATCTGACATGGGGCTAGACATTTTGTCAATTTCCCAGCTGCCCCTGGTCATGTGACTTGTGCCTGCACGTTAGGAGAGAAATGCTTTCTGGCAGGCTGCTGTTTTTCCTTCTCAATGTAACTGAATGTGTCTCAGTGGGACATGGGTTTTTACTATTGAGTGTTGTTCTTAGATCTACCAGGCAGCTGTTATCTTGTGTTAGGGAGCTGTTATCTCGTTACCTTCCCATTGTTCTTTTGTTTGGCTGCTGGGGGGAAAGGGAGGGGGGTGATATCACTCCAACTTGCAGTACAGCCGTAAAGAGTGATTGAAGTTTATCAGAGCACAAGTCACATGACTTGGGGCAGCTGGGAAATTGACAATATGTCTAGCCCCATGTCAGATTTCAAAATTGAATATAAAAAAATCTGTTTGCTCTTTTGAGAAATGGATTTCAGTGCAGAATTCTGCTGGAGCAGCACTATTAACTGATTGATTTTGAAAAAAAATTTTTTTCCCATGACAGTATCCCTTTAAGCGGAGAGAACAATATACAAAACAAGTAGTTTTCCTACTGCACAGCGAATCCCAGCATCCCTTGCTAGCCAGTAACTACAGGAATCAAGGCATAACTGATCATTAAAAATCGCAGTGTTCTTTAATAAAGCCTAATTAAGCCTCAAGTAATACTTACAGGAGGAAGAGAGAATTGACCAGTGATCTCTGGAGGTCGCAAGTTAGATGGATCTTCAACCAGACTGTCCCGTTCCCCAGAGGTGGGATAAGGAGGGGGAGGATATGGGGGGTACTCCTCTATGATTGTGTCAGGGGGCTGGGATGTAACCACATTCAGTTCTTCAGGAGGAGGTGGAAGAGGAAGAATATCATCAGGTCTCCCCTCAGGCACATAGTCAGGACCCAGCACCGGCGACAACAATTCGATTTCTTCAGGAACCACAATTGGTTCTCTTGTTTCAGGTTCAAGAACCTGTAGCGAAGAAGCACTTTCCTCCTGAGATTCTGCTTCCTGGTCTGCAGTCACATGGACCTCTAGCCCTTCTCCAGAGTTCTCAGAGATGGATGCCACAGGGCTTTGCTTAGGGGCAGATATCGTCTCCATGGCAGCCAGAGTAGTCCTCTGGTACAAAAGCTTCTGAATGTTTGGTCCATTGGGGCCCTCGGGTTCTGTAATAGAGCTCCTTTTCTTTAGTGGTCTGGGCGCATTATAAAGTTTCTTTCTTAATGCCTCCAAGTCAGCATCGCTCTGGTTCCGGTAGGGATTGGACAGGAATGGCAAGAGTTTGGTAGGGCTAAGTGGGCGAGGAATTCTTTCAGTCTCTTGGCTCTCCTGGACAGTCACTGGAGTATCACCATCTGGCTCAGGGCTGTTTGATTTAACTTGCCCATCTACACAAGTGCCGTCTGCTGATTGGTTCATTGTCTGTTGGCTCTGGGATCCATTAAGAACTGGTTTGCCATACACTAAAATCAAAGAAATCGGTGGATTTATTATTTCTTTTTTTTTGTATATTCTTTATTTAAAGAAGTAAGCATTTTACAATAGAGAAAAATTCAAATAGTAAGAAAATGAATCCTGTACAAACATTATACAAAATGAGTACATCCACAATAAGTTTTTCTCAGAAACACATTATCACAGTATCAAAGGTTGGCAAACCATTAGGCGTGTCAGATGCTCGATAGGTTTCCCAAAAATAGAACTAGTTCGCCCAGACCTCATATATTGTGAGGCGTACTATAACAATATTATATGATTAAAGAGGAACGCTCGAGAGGATTCAACAATATTCAGAAATTATAAAATAGAGAAAAGATAGTAAAACCAAAAATAAAAAAGAACAGAGAAAAGTGAGAGTGCTCAGCCGTTCTGTGTATGTGCTCCTAGTCCAGGGATATTCCCTCCTTGGGTACAGATTCCATGAACATTACCCAAGCTGACCAGGTCTTCACAAACCCCTCTTGTTTCCCAGAAGTATAGTTTAAAAGTTCCTCCATTCGCATAGTGGATCCCACTCTAAATACCATTCTTTAATCGTGGGGGGAACTGAAGATTTCCAATGGCGAGGAATCACTGTTCAAGCTGCCCCCAGACAAAATCCTGTAAGAGTCCTCTTATGTTTTATGGCCGACCCAGGTAGCATTAAAAGTAACCCGATAGCCGGGTCAAAGGGTAGGTCAATACAAGACACTTTATTGATAATTTGGAATACCTTTTTCCAGAATGGGGTTAGCAGCTGGCATTGCCACCAGATATGTATCGGAGTGCCCACCGACTTATTGCATCTCCAACACAACTCCGAAACAGATGGAAATATTTTGTGTAAGATATCTGGCCATTTATACCATCGCGATATAATTTTATAATTGGTCTCTTGCGATTTACATGCTATGGAAAACTTATGAGTCAGCAAAAAACAGGAATGCCATCGGTCTGCCGTAAATCGAATCTGTATAGTATTTATTATTTCTATACTAATGCCAGAGATATACACAAGGCAAACAAAGCAATATGTTCACCCCAAAATGTGTCTTTTTTAAAAATATTTCTATTTCAGAGCACTTCCATGTAGCCATGCTGTGATGTAGGTAATGAGGTGCAGACAGATTATTCACACCACAAAAGTGGGGAATCTTATCTTTTTGAGATAGCTTTAATCTCAGCCATAAAGCAGGGCAGGACTGCTGCTTACAATGGGGATCAGATAGGATCTGTGCAACCACTAGGACAGAATGCTCTGTTATACAGATAGCTAGAATCTCAGCTGCCATAAAGGAGGGCATGACTGCTGCTTACAATGGGGATCAGATAGGATCTGTGCAGCCACAGGGACAGAATGCTCTGTTATACAGATAGCTAGAATCTCAGCTGCCATAAAGCAGGGCAGGACTGCTGCTTACAATGGGGATCAGATAGGATCTGTGCAACCACTAGGACAGAATGCTCTGTTATACAGATAGCTAGAATCTCAGCTGCCATAAAGGAGGGCAGGACTGCTGCTTCCAATGGGGATCAGATAGGATCTGTGCAGCCACAGGGACAGAATGCTCTGTTATACAGATAGCTAGAATCTCAGCCATAAAACAGGATTTGATTCCCACCAACCAGTTTAAAATCAGTTAACAGCAAACATACTGAAAGCTGCCTGTGTCTTATATATAGCGTTTATAATCTGCCAATTAAGAAAAGTAATACTGTACCACTGGAGAAGGGTTGTCGCGTCTGAGATCGGGTGAGGGCGCCTTGCACAGTGTAATTCTTCCCGGGTGTTTGTTGCTGTGTGTACATGGAGTAAATGGAGCTTGCTGCGACTGTCTGGGGCTTGCGGAAGGGTGGAGGAGGGGGTTCCTTAGCAGGCTGGGGGGTAAAAGGCCGTACTGCTACAGCTGGTGGGTTATCCACTTTAGGTGTGGGGACAGACTCCGGGTTTATAGGGACAGGAACTCTTGCTTGCTGGGCTGCTCTTTGCTTGTTTCCTTGTAGTGAAGCAGGAGATTTCTGTGAACTGGCATCAGACTTAGGTTCAATTACAGGGGGCTGGGGGGGAGGGCCATATTGAGTGAGGCTGATTTGTTTTGGTTTAGATGGTACAGGTGGGGGTACTTTTGTCACTCCTTTTGTGAGCGCCTAAAAAGCAAGGAAACAATGTTTCATTAAAAAAGGGGTAATTGGCTTTAAATCAACTACAATCACGTTATAAGTTTCACCCATTCAATAAGCAGGATCTGCATTTCCCAGGATACCTGTGGGTCTCTCAGAAGATCCTCGCTACTATGATTCTTGCGCAGTGTTCCAAAATTTGGAGGCCCAGGAGGAGGCTCGACTGAATCAAACATTGAACATGGCCGGCTCTTCTTATCTTTCTCCGCACTCCCAGCTGGAAATAAATTCAGAAAATCAATGAATAGAAATACCTTAATGCTGGATTTTTCCTAGTGCTGCCCTCAATCAGCACCCATATAGGTCCTTGCAGAAGACATTCAGAACCTGCACACTTACCCTGTCCAGCACTGCTGGGTGAGCCTTGGATATTACCATTTGCATCACTCCAATTAGTGCCCCCTGGATGCTGTTTGATACTGTACCCACCTGGTTAATGTAAAAGAGAGAAACATTACAAAAAGCCGTCTATTCGTAATGTAGCGAAGACTTAAATGAGCACATATCTAGCTACGTTCCACATTAAAAACAAAAAAACATTTGTTTGCTTCAGAGTGAAGAGAACGTGTTTGCCCTAAGGTGGTAAAACCAGCAGCAGATGGGATCACAATGAAGCAGCTTCTTCACAAGAAGTGAATAAAAGGGTTCATATACAATACAAATACAAATGTATGAGTTTATAAGGCAAGTGCCCAGAGGGGCAGCACCAAAGGGGATTTTAGCGAAGGCTTGTGTAGGTTAAGCTTTGTTAAATCGCATTTCCTTCATTGTTCCTTCGTAATGGTTTTATTTCTTCATAATATTGTGCCAGTTCTTCCCAATAAAAACGGGATTTACAAGTTGTAGTTGCAGTAAAAGATGGCGCATGGCAGCACATCTTGCCATGTGTTCTGGGTTATTATATATAGAATTGGTACTGTATCCGGTCAGGAGTTTTGTGAGTATTTTATGCAATAATGATGTGCGAGACCCGCGGGTCGGTTTCGGGCACGACCTAGCACTGCCGGGACCTACATTTATAGATTTGCATACAAAACACAAAAAAAAATTGCCAGGGCTTGGTCTACCTCACGCTGTAGTGTTGACCAGCTGCTATAAACACCCTTGTGCCGGCGCCCGTCTGCTCCACATTCTCGAGTCCTACACTATTTGTGAGCCCCCGCCCCTTTTGTGACATCACTGCGGGGCAGGGGTCTTTAAATAGAGGTGAAAGGGCAGTGCGGGTTGAATTTCTCCGTCTGCACACCACTAATATGCATGGGTTACTTTAATCTGTTGCTTCCAAACACAAAACTCACCCTCTTCCTATGAACACTACGAATGTTCCTGCTAATGAATTATATAAAGATTGCCACAGCCAACTGAAGCCAAGAGGGGACAGGAATACATGTAGTATCGTTTGAACACCAGTAAGGCAACATATTGACATACATATTTTAGGAGATATTATGTTACAGCAGACATCTCAGAAATATAAGAAAGAAAAAAAAAAAAGCTTTAAACAATATCAGTACTGAGATTAACTGGTCCCTGCATTGTTTACACCTCAAATTCAGACTACAAGACCCTGTATCATTCACAAGTAATCTCCCTCCATTGTTCACACTTGTAACATCTATTGGTCACACCTCAGACCCGACTGAAAGTGCCCATATTGTTCAGCTGTTTACACATCAGATAAACTGTTGGAGGGGCACCAGTGTTGTGTCACTGTATATAGCACAGTATGAACTGTTCATCTTAAGGTAAACTATAGATACATTTCCTTGTCTCCTGCTGTATTCTGCTTTCCCTATGTTCCCTGTGTGTATCATATGCTGCCTTCCCTGTGCTCCCTGTGTGTATCATACGCTGCCTTCCCTATGTTCCCTGTGTGTATCATACGCTGCCTTCCCTATGTTCCCTGTGTGTATCATACGCTGCCTTCCCTGTGCTCCCTGTGTGTATCATACGCTGCCTTCCCTATGTTCCCTGTGTGTATCATACGCTGCCTTCCCTATGTTCCCTGTGTGTATCATACGCTGCCTTCCCTGTGCTCCCTGTGTGTATCATACGCTGCCTTCCCTATGTTCCCTGTGTGTATCATACGCTGCCTTCCCTGTGCTCCCTGTGTGTATCATACGCTGCCTTCCCTATGCTCCCTGTGTGTATCATACGCTGCCTTCCCTGTGCTCCCTTGTGTGTGCCATACTCTGCCTTCCCTATGTTCCCTGTGTGTATCATACGCTGCCTTCCCTATGCTCCCTGTGGGACGATACCCTTGTAGGGTTTGTTCTAGGGGTTTGTTAGCATTTGGAAATAATAAGGGGCCCCTAAGGCGTTTAATCATATGCTGGGGCTTTCTATGTTATCCACAGAAGAGGAGGAGTCATATGGATTATCAGGCCCGGATTTAAAAACAGGCCGCCCCTAGCTCGTGTCTGCTCATCTCCCCCTCTCCGTCCCTCTCCCCTCCTGTCCACCTCCCCTTCTGCTTCCCCCTTTGCGTCTCCCTCCCCTTCCCATCAGCGTCTCTCTTCCCTCCCCGTCCTGCTCCTCTTCTGATACCCCCTCACCTTCTGCTTCCGCGCGTCTCTCTCTCTTCCCCGTCCGCTTCCCCCTCCCTTTGTGCGTCAACGTGCGCACATTTACGCATAGCTTGAATATGCGAAGTTGCGCACTCGTAACTGAATTTAATGCGGTTGGGCGGCATGCCACCCATGAATTTCTGCCGCCCTAGGCCTGGACCTATATGGCCTTGCCACAAATCCGGGCCTGTGGATTATGGTTATATTTTAATATGACTTGGAATTTTCACGCTGCATTGAGCACCAACCATTTGTTTTGGTTTTTTTTGGTATGCTTCCACCATTAACGTGGACATGGTTTTGTGGTAACATGGGTGTGGTTAAGTGGGTGGAGTTTAAAAAGAGGGAGTCGTCAACAACAGTTTCTATTATCGCTCTCCACCAAGAAGACCAGAAAAATGTTGCTCCTCATTACCACAGAAGTTGGACAGCACTGTTCTAAGGCAATTTGCATTCAGTCTTTATTCTTTGCACTTTTAAAAATGGTAAATATTTTTTTCAGCAGTGCTCCATTTTTAAATTAAAACTGATTGCTATAGACCCACAGCCCCTAGCAGCCAGGCAGTGGACAGAATGACAGATCGGTAGAGAAGTAAGAAAGGAACAGAATACCTACCCTGTGAGTTTTTGCCCTGGGATGCAGTCTTCATGTTGGGCAGGGTTTGGGATTTCAGTGGCACATCAGGTACTTGTGTAGTGCTGGTCCCTTCAGGGAACGCTGGCTTAACAACCAGCTCCGGCCTGGAAGAGGGGCCCCTCGGCATGGTGGCCGACAGAATGTAAGGGCCCACTGCAGCTACTCTGCTAGGAGTGCTCGCTACCTGCTGAGGTAGATTCCCATCAGGAGAAATCTAAATTAAAAAAAGGTTGCAAGCTTTTCAACACAAAAATGCAAAAAAAGAAAAAGAAATGCAAAACAAAAAAAAACCCAGCAAAAAAAATAAAATAAAATATAAGCATAACAGCAGTGCAAGGGGGCAGAGCAAAACCCATAATCCAAAAGTATATCAAGCTGAAATACAGCAAATAGCAGTAAGATAATGTAGAAACAGAGCAACACTATGCTGTTATTTACCAGTATATATCTATATCAATATGAATCAAACACAGTTGATATGGATATGAGCAAACTCAGGGGGCTGTTCCTGCTGAATTGTGCTCAGTACAGGGAATACCTATGCTACCATAGTTTTATGGGATCTCTCTGTACAGACTATGAGCAAACTTAGGGGCTGTTCCTGCTGAATTGTGCTCAGTACAGGGAATACCTATGCTGCCATAGTTTTATGGGATCTCTCTGTACAGACTATGAGCAAACTCAGGGGGCTGTTCCTGCTGAATTGTGCTCAGTACAGGGAATACCTATGCTGCCATAGTTTTATGGGATCTCTCTGTACAGACTGTGAGCAAACGCAGGGGTCTGTTCCTGCTGAATTGTGCTTAGTACAGAGTAATATCTATGCGGTCATAGTTTTATGGGATCTCTCTGTACAGGCTATGAGCAAATGTAGGAGGCTGTTCCTGCTGAATTTTGCTTAGTATATCCTTTAGCCTACATATGCTGACCGAATTTGATTCTATCAGACTGTACAGCCTTTGCGAAAACCTAGTGAGCTGCCCCTGCTGCTGGGGAGGGGGTATTAAAACCTGTGCACTTACTGGTACGTTCTCCTTTTGTTGCAGGGCCACCTTCTTCTTCCACAGGCGCTCACGCAGCTCATTCACGCGTCTGTCCATGGTTGCCACCTCAGCGTTGCGCTTGTTCAGATTGTCCCTGTGCTGCTGCAGCTTGGCATTCTGCTCCTGATTCAGCTTGTTCCTCAGCTGGGGGAAACAAGAATGATTTGATTGCCGAAGCAGGCAAAGTTCCGCATGCTAATCTGGGCTCTCGGCACCTACTCACACACAGGCACTATTTATTCCTGCATTACAGAGAACACTGGGAGGTTTCTCATGTAAGGAGTTCTCATCCAGAACTTCCTCTATATAAAGGGCCTGTGCTAGGACCAGGCCTTACCCACAATACACTGGGAAAACTACGCTGCTCACAGAAAAGCAGCTATAATTCTATATGACAGCAGACTTGCAGCTCGGCAACTCAGTCATGTTAGTTGTGTCATATTAAAGGGGGAAGTTAAAAGAAGTGTTCAATATAAAAACTCGGTAAATAGACTGTGCAAAATAAAACATGTATCTAATATAGATAGTTAGCCAAAAATGTAATGTATAAAGGCTGGAGTGACTGGATGTGTAACATAATAGCCAGAACACTGCTTTTCAGCTCTCTTGGTATCCCCTGATTGGTTACCAGGCAGTAACCAATCAGTGACTTGAGGAGGAGGCACATGGGTCATATCTGTTGCTTTTGAATTTGAGCTGAATGCTGAGGATCAATTGCAAACTCACTGAACAGTTATGTCCCATGTGGCCCCCCTTCAAGCCACTGACTCAGTCTTAGAGACCGAATTGAACACATGAAGAAAAGGAGGTGCAAAAAAACTTATGGAAAGTCAAGAAACCTGCTGAAATCTGCCTGAAAGCAATCCTGTGCAAATTAATATCAGCTGGTTTAGTCCTAACTATAAAAAGGTTTCTCATTGCCAAGGTATCACACAAGAAGCATCTCACGATGGGTAAAAGCACAGAACTCTCTCAAGAACTTCAAAACCTTAGTGTAGGACTCCACAGGAGATATTACCTGTGAAAACTTCCGTTCTGATGCGATGAGAGTAATCGCAGGTGGCACACCGGATGCGCTCAATCTAATGTAAGTAATACAAATGTCGCACGTAGAAGCTGATTGCACTGTCGGATGAAGACACAACACTCAGCATTCGCATCAGACAGTCGTGTCGTGTCGTGCCAGCTTCGATGTGCGACATTTGTATTACTTACATTAGATTTGGCGCATCCAACGTGACGCCTGTGGTTAGTCTCATCACATCGGAATGGAAGGTATCGCAGGTAAAATCGCCTGTGGAGTTCTAACCTTATTGTTGCAGAAATTTACTGAGAAAATCTTGACATGTTCAGTACTTATTTTCCCCGCTGTATAGTTTAGCAGCCAGTAAGATAAACCCGCAATGGATTCATGCGAGAGTCCCCCCAACACAATGAAACATGTGCACAAAAAATAGTTTTCCCTGGGTACCTGAAGCTCTTTATACAGTCTATCGAGCTCAGAAACGGCAGACTGGTTGTCATGGTAACCTTCAATACGACCATTCTTTAGCATTTCCAGTTGGCGGCTAAGCTCTTCCACCTTGGACACGGCTGTCGTAAGATCCTTCTGCTTCTGCTGGAACAGGTTACTCATCTGCTCAATTTCCTCCACTGGCGTGGGGGGGGGGGGACAGAAAACAAAGTGTTAAGTGTGAACTGTGGTGCTGATTGGCGAGTCATTTGGGAAATTAAACTCTAGAGTAATGAAGAAGCAGCCACATACTTACCCAGTCTCCCATTACTGATCCGTTTCCGCTCTACATGGCCCTTCAGGGCTCGCACTTTCTTCAGCTTGGCCTCTTGGTTCTCTGCAATATCCCTGAGCCTCTTTAGCTTCTCTTGCTCATTGGCTTGCTGCTGCCTCTGGTCTTGCTGCTTCAGAAACATCAGCCTCTGCTCCTACATATTATAATACAATCACACATTCAGTCGAATCTATTGCAACTTTCCTCCATCAAACTGACATTCTGAATCTCTCCATCCACTGGCACTCTGAGCCGCTCTCATTCACAAAGATGGCTACTAACTTCCTTCCTCTTGAGTTTAGGAACCAGCCAGGTCTCAGACTCCAAAAACATGGCTGGTGGTACTTCCAAGAGTTTACAGTGCTGCAGCCCAAAGTACTGTTGCACTGAAATCACAGGGGAGCTGTTGGTTCTTCCCAATGAAAGAAACCTTAGTTTAAAGGAAGCACCAGTGCATGTCACTGCCACCCAGTGAGAACCCATGTCCTAGGCGGAGGATTGAAACACAATAGACTGATAGGGTCTAAATAGGGCTATGGGACCCCCTTATCATTTGATCTGCAGAACATATTTTTCACTCTAAAACCTAACTGTAAAGGTGGCCATACACGTCACTTGGCAAAGGTCGACAAACGAGCAGATCTTTCCCACATATGCCCATCGACAGCAGTGCGATATTGGGTTAATCAGAACGTTCAGCCATAGGACCAAACAATCAGATTACAACGAGGAGAATGGGCACCGATGGGACAAGGACTGCATCAACTAGCCAATGCAGTCCTTGATCGCCAGAAAAATCAAACCTTCCCGATCGAGATCTTGACCAGATATCGATCGGGGAGACTCGTTTGAAGCGCCCCTACACTGGTAGATAAGCTTCCGAATGTGTCTAAAAGATCACCTTTACTCTAAGATCCACCCATACAGGTCTGTGAATAAACAAATGTATTATACATATTATACAAGCAGTGTGTGCCAAAGCATATGGCTCCATTCTCACCTACTGTGATCAGGAATTAATTATGAATCTGCCAACAGAGCACAAGAGCAGATAAACACATGATTCTTTCCTGCAAGCTGAGCTGGAGATATACAAAATCTAGCACGGACAGTTCAATCCAACTTCAGAACTATGGCCATCCAGGTGACATGCACAGGTGAGGGGCAACAATGGACACATTTGGCTATTCATACATCAAGGATATTAACTTGGCCCAAGATTCACCCTGCTGGTCACTGCAGATTTTTGCTAGACATAAGCACAATATAAACAGAACTAAAGTAAACAACCGTGGTTGCATGAGGAAACACAAACCTTGGTGGCCAACATCCGTTGCTGAGCTTCAATCTGCTGCTGCTGCCTGGCAGCCATCTCCTGCAGCTCTGCTAGAGTCATGTCCATCCTGGGGCCATTAACCTGCATTGCAATTCAATCAAAGGGGGGAAAAAAATTGAAATTATTGAGATTTGTTCTTCCAATAAATCTGAACAAGTAGGCCTCCTTCTCACATGTACCTACCCCATTCTCCATTCTCCTCTCGCCGGGCATCTTCAAACCGTTTCTCTTGGCATTCAGGTCGTGGACTCTCTGAACATTCACTGTAATAGGTTAACACAATGTAATGGAAACAGCCTTGACAGAATGGTCATTTAAATGTGTGTAAAGGTGGTCATACATGGGCAGATTAAAGCTGCAAATATCAGCCCTTTAGACCGATTTGGCAGCTTATTTGCCAGTGTTTGGGGCTTCCAACAGGTCTACCCGATCAATATCTGCCCAAGATATCGATCTGGGAGGATTGATTTTTTTTTTGGTGATTGCATCGGCTACTTGATGCGATCCTAGAAAAATAGAAGTGCACCATTAAAGGAGAATGAAAGGCTAAAATTAAGTAAGCTTTATCACAAAGGTCTACTGTATATAAATACACCAGTAAACCCTCAAAGTAATGCTGCTCAAAACAAACACTGCATTTCTTTCCTTCTATTGTGTACACATGGGCTTCTGTATCAGACTTCCTGCTTTCAGCTTAAACCTCCAGGGCTAGGGCTTGAGCATGCTCAGTTTGCTTCTCTCTCCCTCCTCCCCTCCCTGCTGTAATCTGAGCCCAGAGCTATGACTAAAGGTGGCCATACACGGGCAGATAAAGCTGCCAATATCAGTCGTTTGGACCGATTTGACAGCTTATCTGCCCGTGTATGGGGGCTTCCAACGGGTCTTCCCGATCGATATCTGGCCACGATATCAATCGGGAAGGTTGGATTTTTACCCGACCGACCCGTCTGAGCCACTTGGCGCATCGTAATTCGATCATTCGGCCATACGGCCGAACGCTCGAATTACCCCCGATATAGCCACGCAGTTTAGTGGCATATTGGGGAAAGCTCCGCTCGTTTGGCGATGTCGCCAAACGAGCGGATCTTTGAGTCTATGGCCACCTTAAGCAGGGAAACTCAGGTCGGATGTGATGTCACACCAAGCTAATATGGCAGCTGTGATCCTAAACAAACAGAGAGCTTCTAGAGCTGTTTACTCAGGTATGGTAAAACATTCTACAGACTAAACAGTGTTATAGCTTGCACTATTGTGGCTAATCTATTGGCAATAAACTGCTTTCGTACCTTTCCTTCTCCTTTAAGTGATAACAACAAGTAGATGCGTTTCTTTTCTATAGGGAAGAAGGTTTCACAGGAACAAGTTTTGCAATACCTTATTACCCTAGGGCTAGGGTTGTAGCGTAATGTAATACGGACCCCTTTACTGGCTTGCCCTTGCCTTTAATTAACAGAACCCCTGCCCTTGTTTTAGGAAGCTCCACCCTTTTCAGGCACCAAGGCCCTTGACAGAACTCTTGCCGGACACCGCCTGAGGGTGGCAGTGAATTTCAGATTTTTGGTGTAGAACCAACTGTTTGGCACATCACTTGTTCAAAGAACATTAATAGGAACCGCATTCAAGGACAAAAAGTTGGCAAGTACTCTGTATTCCACTCTTTGGATAAAACAAATACGTTTAATCAGCAGGTTAAAAACATCAAAAATCCTGACGTGTTTCGTATCAAAGATACAAAGTCATAGGCCTATGACTAAGTATCTTTGATATGAAACGTCAGGATTTTTGATGTTTTTAACCTGCTGAAATAAACGAATTGATTTATCCAATGAGTAGAATACGGAGTGCTTGCCAACTTTTTGTCCTTGAATGCAATTCACCTTCGGATAGGGATTCGGGGCGATGCACCCTGGCCACTTGTTCACTTTGTAGAGTGTGTTTTCCCTTAAAACGATCATACATGGTTGAAGGATTTGCAAACCCAGAAACATGAAACCTGGGGTTATACACCCGGGTCATCGTGGATATTGGGTGAGCAATTTATGTGGATTTAATTGAACTAAATGTTGGTTAAAAGGATTAAAGGCTGAGAATTAAATAATCCGGAAGGGTTTATTAGCAGCAGATATATGCCCCGTGAGAATAGAACTTGAACTGAGCTACATTGATTAAGTTCACGTATGATTAATAGGAACAGTTGGATTAAGCAGCATGATCTGGCTAGGAGCAAGCTATATGGCAGCTAATTTACTGCTGAAGCTGTATTGACAAGAAACAGCTGAAGCGCTGCACTATCGCAGTTCAAGCTACTGCTGCAGTGCCATTAAGTCTGCCCTGTGGCCATTATGAAAGCTTAGGTGGGGCAGCAACCCCCAGACAACACGTCTGCTGCAGTAACTGCCACTTGTCTGACTGCATTGCTGCAGGCACCTGTCTGGCCACTACACCTCAGGCACCAATATGGCCAATACCAGCGGTCAACTCAGTGGCTATATGGCCTATATATGACCCCCTCCCAATGGTCCGCTAAATAGATAATACCTATAATCACAGCAGCAGTAGGTCAGACATCCCTGCCCTAAAAAAAAGTTTAGGGAGTAAAGGGCTGTAAGATAAATGGAATGGAAATACTGGCAGTTTTGTACATTTAATATAATTTGAAAGCCTGGGGAGCAGGGGGGACACTGAGCTTGGGTGAGGGGGAATGGAAATAAAGGAAATTATAATGAAGGTACTTGGTTGCACTTGGCAAAACCTGCATTGGACACATTTACTGGTCTCTACAACAGAAACTCCTGCCCGAGACAGTTCTGTAGTGCGATACTGAGACACCAAGGAGCAGGCGCAGGGTGGCCGAGAGGCAGTGCTCCCAAGAGGACAATGGGCAAGCATCAAAGGAACAGTAACAACAAAAAATTAAAAAGTGAATTAAAGTAATGAAAATATTGTGTACGGTTATGCTGCACTGCTTCACAAACACTACTATAGTTTATATAAACAAGCTGCTGTGTAGCCATTCAAGCACCATGTCAGATTTCAAAATTCAATATAAAAAAATCTGTTTGCTCTTTTGAGAAATGGATTTCAGTGCAGAATTCTGCTGGAGCAGCACTATTAACTGATACGCTTTGAAAAAAACATGTTTTCCCATGACAGGATCCCTTTAAAGAAACCAGATGAGCAAGGGCTATGGCTTGCTGGCACTTGGGGTGGTGGGCAGTAAAAACTACCAAGACCAGGAAAAGGAGCAAAGACCTTCACCTACCCACACTTCATAAAAGGACCCTGCAATATCTTAAAAGTGTTATCCAGGGGTCCCCAAACTGTTCTACCCATGAGCCACCTTTAATTGTAAAAAAAAAAAAAAAAAAAGCGTTGGAGAGCAAAACAAGCATGAAAAAGATCCTGGGGGTGCCAAATAAAGGCTGTGATTGGCTATTTGGTAGACCCTATATGGACTGGCTGCCTACAATAGGCTCTGTTTGGCAGTACATCTGGATTGATACAACAAAAGCTTGTCTCCAAGCCAAGAACTCAAGAATAAGCACCTGCTTTCAGGCCACTGGGAGCAACATCCAAGGGGTTGGTGAGCAACATTTTGCTCTGGTTTGAGATCACTGTATTATACCATTGCAAAGGTATGAGGCACATGGTACCTCACCTCGGGGCGTCTATGGTGGCCTGAAACCCTTCTACTGAAAATACTAACTATAAAGGGAAAATAACCTTCAACATTTTACAGAAAATGAAACAAATGTGACAAAGGGATTCTGTCATGATTTTTATGATGTTGTTTTAATTTCTAAATTACACTGTTTACACTGCGAATAATTCACTCTACAATATAAAAATTTATTTGGGGGGGCGACTAATCGCCCCGAACTGCCTCCCGCTGGCTAGAATGTAAATCGCCGGCGCAATGGCAATGAGATTGCTTTGTTTTCCGAAGTTGCCTCAAGAGGAAACATCGGGCGACTTCCGAAAACAAAGTACTCTGAGTGCCATCCCGCTGGCGTATAAAGGTGGCCATAGACTTAAAGATCCGCTCGTTTGGCGACATCGCCAAACGAGCGGATCTTTCCCCGATATGCCACTAAACTGTGTGGCTATATCGGGGGTAATTTGAGCGTTCGGCCGTATGATTGAATTACGATGCGCCACGGGTCGGTCGGGTAAAAATCCAACCTTCCCGATCGATATCGTGGCCAGATATCGATCGGGATGACCTGTCGGAAGCCCCCATACACGGGCAGATAAGCTGTCAAATCGGTCCAAACGACCGATATGGGCAGCTTTATCTGCCCGTGTATGGCCACCTTTAGATACTAGCCTGCGGGAGGAAGTTCGGGGAGATTAGTCACCCTGAAGAAGAGGCCATATATCGCCGTGCGTCTAAATGTCACCGAATATGAGCGTGTGTTTCTGCCCTAAAGAGTGACTGAAGTTTATCAGAGTACAAGTCACATGACTGGGGGCAGTTGGAACAATATTTCTAGCCAAGAACACTGTATCACAGAGTTGTGAGGGTTTCCAAAAAATGAAGAAGTCAGATGTAAAAAGTAAAAAGTCTTTATTAGGACATTGAGACCTAACGCGTTTCGTGCCTGTGTGGGCACTTACTCATAGGCATTTTACTTTTTACATCTGACTTCTTCATTTTTTGGAAACCCTCACAACTCTGTGATACAGTGTTCTTGGCTTTTTGCACCTTGGGACTGAGGTGAACTGTGAGTGTTTTCATATTTATTTTTTTTTTGTTATTTTTGTATTTCACAATTATTTTTGTGAGGTGGCATTATAGATTTTTCTATTGTGGCAGTAGCACAGACTAAAGTATCTACAATATTTCTAGCCCCATGTCAGATTTCAAAACTACATATAAATAATCTGTTTGCTCTTTTGAGAAACGGATTTCAATGCAGAATTCTGCTGGAGCAGCAATATTAACTGATGCATTTTTGAAAAAAAAAATTTCCCACAACAGTAGCTGCAGACAAAATAATGCACTACATAAGCCACAACACTATGTAAAGACAAAGATACAAAATATATACATATTTTAAATGTATGGTTTAAAAAAGAAAATGTTATCCTGAGGACAAGAGGGATTGCATGTGCTGAAAAGTGTGAGTATCTTTCAACAGAACCCAAGACTTAAACAAAAACCTAGGGAGAATAAATCTGCATGGAATTCCTGCTTTAAATGAAGCAAAGCCGCAGCTAATCGTGTATGAGCAGGCAGCTAAATGCAAAGGAATTAGTTCCCCAAGTGCAGAAACGTTCTGCTGATCAGTGCAGGGAAGCTCCACAGCAAATAAACATGTATAAGGTTGGAATAGAGGTTCATAAGTGAGAAGGAGAGGTCACCTACCTGATTCTCTGGATGGAGGGCGTTCATGTCGCAGGTAAAACTGTGCTTCGTTCCTGCATGTGCCATATTTGTGTAACACTTCACACATACGCTCATTATCTGGCACAGGGCGCTCTGGAAAACAGCAGAGGGTCAGGATTTAGAGCAGTGGTTACATTACTAAGAGCCGTAATAAGTCACTCAAATAAACAGGTTCCAAGCCCAAATACATCCACAGGAAGAGTGCAAAGGGGATTCTGCATGTTCATTGTTATATGATCTTTTACATTGACCAGACAAAGCAGAAAGGTGGAGAAATCTGCTTGTAGCCATTTAGTAGAACACTGCACATGTACACAGCACCTCTCAGGGGCAGGGGGGTCTATACATGCAAAGATTAGTGTCTCAAATATATATATACAAAGCATTACACCCTCAACATGAACTGTGAGCTTAGCAGAGAGTAACCAGTGCCTGGAGAGACCCAGGATAGGTACAGTCACTGGGTGCGACTAACAAATATATGAAACATAAAGACATTTTTAAACACAGGAACAAATAAAATGGATACATTGTAAACAATTTAAATAGCAGAAACATTAAAATAAAGCCATTTTGGTCTCCAATCGTTTGGTTTATATAGGGAACATATACCTACGGCTGATGGGTTATGAAGGTTACTGGATTAGATGGGACGTGGTTGGGGTTTGGTCTGACCAAGGGCAGAGTTTTGGCATAATGGGACTGTACAGAGTATTTTTTCATTAAGACCCTAATGTTGTCACCATCCAGGTCGCCCGGTAATAGATGAGCTGCTCAAAATGCTTTTCTGAACACTTTATACATTATACATTTTTTTTTACATTATTTATCCATGCTCAGTTCTATCACTCAATGTACAGGAGCGGCACAACTGAGCAGGGAAGAGACCCTTTTGCCCCAGTAAGTTCTGCCCAGCCCTCGCCCAAGCAACAGCAGCAGACACACCAGTTGTACAATTTTATTCCTTTAATGATAGCACATAATATGAAATCTAATCATAAATGTAACCTGCAAATGTGATCAGATGAGCGCTCTCAATGTTCTGGTATGTGTATATATATGCTGCTGTGTAGCAATGGGGGCAGCCATTCAAAGGAGAAAAACCTCAAGTTACACAGCAGATAGCAGATAAGCTCTGTCTGTCTAATGGTGTTCTCTGTTATCCATTAGTTAACCTGTGCCATATAGCCGTTTTTCAATTTCCGCCATTGCTCCACAGCAGCTTGTTTATATGAACTATAGTAAGTGTTTCTGAAGCAAACAGATCAGTTTCACCAGTGCATGGCAACAGTAAATTATATTTTCATTACTTTAAAACACTTACATTTTTTGGTGTTACTGTTCCTTTAACAACATTCCTACCTGCCATGGGATGGGGTTTTAGATTACTGCTGGACTGGGATGATCTTTTCTCACGCTGCTTATAGATAGCAGACATGGGTTCAGGCAATGAACAGGCTTTTAAAGAGACGCCAAACAATGAAGCTTCTAAACAGCATTATACAAAGCTTTTTAGCAACAATAATACCCAAGATAAAGGGATAAGTTGGGGAAGGAAAACAATCATGCCTTAAAGGAATAGCAACATCAAAAAAAACAAAAAACAAAACTACGATTGTTTATATAAATAAGCTGCTGTGTAACAATGGGGGCAGCCATTCAAAAGAGAAAAGGCACAGGTTACACAGTAGATAACAGATAAGCTTTGTAGAACTTAATGGTGTTATAAGTTATGCACTATTTATCCTGTGCCATTTAGCCTTTTTGCAATTTCTGCCATTGCTACACAGCAGCTTGTTTATATAAACTATAGTAGTGTTTCTGAAGCAAACACACCAGTTTTACCAGTGCAGGGCAAAACTACATGATATTTTCATTACTTTAAATCACTTTCATTTTCTGGTGTTACTGTTCCTTTAAAGGGGAAGTTTGACTTCCAAAAGTAGCCAATTCCTTAACCCCAAAAAAAACAAAAAAAACAATGACAAATACCAACTGTGTTTAGCAGAGTCCTCAGGAGGGCATGGATAACCTGTGATCCTTTGGCTGTAGCTGGACTACAACTCACAACAGGTTGGAAAAATAAAAAACTGGTCTGCCAAGGGCAAGGCTGTCTACTATTTGGTTTGTCTCCCAGTTTTCTTCCTTGTACTCAATTAAACTCCTAGTCAGTATTAGGTTTCCTTTTTATTTAGCAAAGAAATCTGAAAACAACATGTTGAACTCCTCCTCAGGCATGAAACTGTGACACACCGCTCATTAACCTGCACCAAATGTGCTTCTTATGCTGATTGAAACCAGTCCTGCCCATGTGTCAGACAAAGGCCAAATAACACAAACGTTCCACATTTTAAATCCTTTGAAAAGGTTTGGAGAGAGGAGGTGACATCATGCACTCAGCATTTGAACAGAATCGTCCAAACATGATGTCATCAGTTACCTGAGCTTAGGGACAGACTCACAATATGCAGAATGTAAAATTTATAATTCAATACAAATTAGTCATTCATTCATTTTCACAATAAAAGGCAGCTTAGAAACCAATGCATTCTGCATTAATCTTTAAAGGAAAACTAAACCCTAAAAATTAATGAGGCTAAAAATGTCATATTATATATAGCGAACTTATTGCACCAGCCTAAAGTTTCAGCTTGTCAATAGCAGCAATGATCCAGGACTTCAAACTTGTCACAGGGGGTCACCATCTTGGAAAGTGTCTGTGACACTCACATGCTCAGTGGGCTCTGATTGGCTGTTGAGAATGCTAATTGCACTGGTTTCTGTGCTGCCATGTAGTAGTTATCTGTATTAATTACTAATCAGCCTTATATTGTGACGTTTCTATTCTATGTGTACTGTATATTGTGAGTGGGTCCCTAAGCTCAGTAAGTGACAGCAGCACAGAGCATGTGCAGTGAATCAGCAGAAAAGAAGATGGGGAGCTACTGGGGCATCTTTGGAGACAAGGATCTTTATGGCTAAAGGGCTGTGGTTGCCTTGGGCTGGCACAGAAGCACAAAATATAATGTACAACATTTCTAGCAAATTCTTTAGTTAGACTTTAGTTCTCCTTTAAGCAATGTTTTCTATGACAGATGGAACCTCACTTTCTGCTGATGAATCGATGATTTCTGATGACCCCCTAAGCTTAACTTGTCAACAGCCATACAGAGCACACTGAGCATGTGCAGTGTCACTGACCTGAGATGCAAGATGGGGAGCCACTATTTTTTATACTCCGCGAAAATATGGCTTGTGAGTAGCTGCTGCCATAGTCCTGATGTCTGCAACTGATACTTTAAGGAGTATACAGGAACATCTTGACATTATGTCATTCATAATAAAACTAGTGAGAACCAGTGGCCCGTACCTGTGCCTCGCCACACCTCAGCTAAATGGCAGTCTGTTTCCCCTGGCTCCTTGCAGAGCTCTAGGACATCTCGGCAGGTGGTTTCTGGTGTGATCGGCACCTCTGTAAAATGCTGCTCGTTGTTACTGAGGTACACGGTAAGGAACATCTGCAATAGGATAAAGAGAAAGTGCTCGTTAGAGCTTAGCAGTGGAAACTGTTAACTGTGACCATATAAAGGCACAAGGCTGCAGGCTGAGTTATACAGGGAACTCTGAGTATCACTCATGTATTATAAGGGATAATGTACCCCCTACTGTAAATGATAAGGATATTAGAAGTCACTGAGGGGGTTCTGTGACCATATAAAGACACAAGGCTGCAGGCTGAGTTATACAGGGAACTCTGAGTATCACTCATGTATTATAAGGGATAATGTACCCCTACTGTAAATGATAAGGATATTAGAAGTCACTGAGGGGGTTCTGTGACCATATAAAGACACAAGGCTGCAGGCTGAGTTATACAGGGAACTCTGAGTATCACTCATGTATTATAAGGGATAATGTACCCCTACTGTAAATGATAAGGATATTAGAAGTCACTGAGGGGGTTCTGTGACCATATAAAGGCACAAAGCTGCAGGCTGAGTTATACAGGGAACTCGGAGTATCACTCATGTATTATAAGGGATAATGTACCCCTACTGTAAATGATAAGGATATTAGAAGTCACTGAGGGGGTTCTGTGACCATATAAAGGCACAAGGCTGCAGGCTGAGTTATACAGGGAACTCTGAGTATCACTCATGTATTATAAGAGATAATGTACCCCCTACTGCAAATGATAAGGATATTAGAGGTCACTGAGGGGTTCTGTGACCATATAAAGGCACAAAGCTGCAGGCTGAATTATATAGGCAACTTGTGTATTATAAGGGATAATGTGCCCCTACTGTAAATTATAAGGATATTAAGAAGTCACTGAGTGGCTCTGTTAACATCTATTTGCCAGTAACTGGTTGGCAGATGGTTAAACATTGCACTTCACTTGCAGTACAGACAAATCTGCAGCCAAGCTGGAGGGATATAATCCCATAATATATTCCTGGTGCAATGCAGTGCTACCGCAGCCCTAAAGAGAGCAACTTGCAACAAACAGAAATAACACTGGGTAATCACTAGGCCAGGCACAGTGCAGGCTTAAAGGGGACCCGTCACCAAAAAAAATTATTCCAATTCCTATTTTATCACGTTAGTCAAGCAAAATGAACTTTAATTATTCTATATAAATTATATGAATCTTGATTCCATCAGTCTGGGAATTCATAATTATAACAAGCAGGCAGGAGTCATTTTGTGGACACTGTTATTAAGACAAGCCTTGTATCATCTCAGAATCTTGTTTGTGCACCAGAATGGGGGACCTGATGTCCATCCCCATGCCCTGGTTACTCAATTAAATGGTAAAGAGAACGGAGGAATGTGGGGAGAGCAGTGATATCTAGGAAGTGCTGAATGGAAAGTGAAAGTAATTGCCTAAGGCATAGAGGAGGGGCAGACAATATTTGATTGACAGCTGAGATTTTTAAATGAGCTTACAACAGCTATGAATCCTTTAATAAAAAAAAATATATATTTTTCATGTTTAATTTGAAAAGGGCTTTTATCGTACAGCTTTTTATGTCTGGGTGACAGGTCCATTTTAAGTGAATGATTAGTAGAGTTTAGATTGATCAAAGGCTAAAACATTTCTAACAAATCCACCAGAATAAGGTCCTGTACATTACCACAATGAGCTAAAGGGATTGTTCATCTGCAAACACTTTTTTCAGTTCAGTTGGTTTCAGAAAGAAAATTCTCACCAGAAATAATGACATTTTCCAATTACTTTCTGTTTTCTATATGTGACTTTTTTTTTTGATGATAAATGGATACATTTAGTTGATACATTTGTTATCTTTGTCCCTGCTGAGCAGAATCCCTGGGTTTCATTACAGGCAGCTGTTAGAATTGATGTATAGTTGCTGATATTCCAGAGATGCTGCTGAGAAATGGATCCACTAATGGAGCAAATTGTAATAGTTCTGAATCTGCTCCTGGATCACTGAGCTGCCAGACTGAAACACTCACATCACGAACATTAAAATGTAACATATTGTGAAAATGGTAAAAAATGGAAAGCAAATGAAAAAAATCTTAGTTTATGGTGAACAATCTAAAAACAACTGAAGTGAAAAAAGGTGTTTGAAATGTGAACAACCCCTTTAAAGGGATAATATCATTACCAGGTCCTACGCCAAAAGATCAGTAGTTCAGAAATATTTGGAGGGTCACTGAATATTAATTCCCCTTATCTAACTTTAAAGGGATACTGTCGTGATTTTTATGATGTTGTTTTTATTTCTAAATGACACTGTTTACACTGCAAATAATTCACCCTACAATATAAAATTTTATTCCTGAACCAGCAAGTGTATTTTGTTTTAGTTGTAATATTGGTGTGTAGGTGCATCTCAGGTCATTTTGCCTGGTCATGTGCTTTCAGAAAGAGCCAGCACTTTAGGATGGAACTGCTTTCTGGCAGGCTGTTGTTTCTCATACTCAACGTAACTGAATGTGTCACAATGGGACCTGGATTTTACTATTGAGTGTTGTTCTTAGATCTACCAGGCAGCTGTTATCTTGTGTAAGAGAGCTGCTATCTGGTTACCTTCCCATTGTTCTGTTGTTAGACTGCTAGGGGGGAAAAGGGGGGTGATATCACTCCAACTTGCAGTACAGCAGTAAAGAGTGACTGACGTTTATGAGAGCACAAGTCACATGACTGGGGGCAGCTGGGAAACTGACAATATGTCTAGCCCCATGTCAGATTTCAAAATAAAATATAAAAAAATCTTTTTGCGCTTTTGAAAAATGGATTTCAGTGCAGAATTCAGCTGGAGCAGCACTATTAACTGATGCGTTTTAAAAAGAACATTTTTTGCCATGACAGTATCCCTTTAAGATCTAAGGGTACCTTCATAATGGCTCTTCCCAAGCAAACATCTACTATCCCCGCAAATAATTAAAATAAAAAACAGACATGTGCAAATCCTGCCACTTATGTGGACTCAGAGAGGGGTGGTGACAGTCACATACACACTCACACTCTAATACACACACACACTTATACACTCATACACACACACACACTTATACACTCATACACACACACACACACACACACTCGTACACTATTATACACAGTGGATGGGACCAACCTGGAACCCCTCACGCCAATAAGTGCCTGACATACGTAATCCTCCCAAGGAAATGTTCCTCCTGGCACCACACAAGGCACAACTATTCCTGCCTGAAGCACTTTAGCCAGTGAGACAAGATCAAAGCGCTTGCAGGGAACCACATTTCAATAAAGATTAAATCTGAAGTTCAGAATGTTCCTTTCATTCAATATGAATTCTGATGTGAACATTCCAAGGACGGAGCATTCAGCCTCAACACTGCACTTGTATCAGAATGTGGCCTCCCTGCTTCTGCCTCAATGGAAGTGACTCTGCGGTGGCTCATTACAGCACTTTGGGCTGTAGCACCCAGGGTGCAGGGCAGTAACAGCTATCCAAACACTGCGGGTGTCACATATCTCTGCCCATTGACCACAAGGCTAGGAGTTCTTCAAGTGGAGCTTGCAATCTATTGCCCCATCACATTCACACACACTAGGAGCAGTTTCATCAAGAGCCAATTAAACTATACAGATCATCAGAGCATCATACAGAATTACAGGAAGGCCTTCTCCCATAGACTCCATTTTAATCAAAAATTCAGATTTTTACTTTTCTTATTTTACCTTGTACTTGAGCCAAACGAAGATATAATTCATCCTTATAGGAGGCAAAAACAATCCTATTGGGTTTAATTAATGTTTAAAAGATTTAGTAGACTTAAGGTGGCCATAAACGGGCAGATTAAAGCTGCCGATATCGGTCCTTTAGACTGATTCGGCAGCTTATCTGCCCATGTGTGGGTTCCCGACAGGTTCTCCCGATCGATATGAGGCCAAAAATTGCCCAGATATCGATCGGTCAAGTTTGATTTTTCGTACGATCCAAAAAACGCTAGCTTTGCCTAAGACAACTCCCACTGACGTCTACATGACCTCGCCAGCTTTTAGATGGCAACTTTTCACATTCTAATTTTCTAGCTTTTCTTTGCTTAATAATTACAGTTTAAATTCGAGTTTTCAAAAATATAACTCGAATGCGTGAGTGGAAAAAAAATTTGAATCGTGGAGAAAATCAAAAAAGTTTTTTTTACATAAATCTGCCCCTTAATGTAACAATATTATGTCTTTAAGGATAGGGGTGCTCGGTTATAATATGTATACAGGTATGGGATCCGGAAACCCGTTATTACGGAAAGACAGTCTCCCATAGACTCCATTATAATCAAATAATCCAAATTTTTAAAAATATGATTTCCTTTTTCTCTGTTATAATAAAACAGTAGCTTGTACTTGATCCAACCGAAGATATAATTAATCCTTATTGGAAGTAGAACCAGCCTATTGGCTTTATTTAATGTTTACATGATTTTCTAGTAGTCTTAAAGTTTGAAGATACAAATTACAGAAAGAACCGTTATCAGGAAAGCCCCAGGTCGCGAGCATTCTGGATAATAGGTCCCATACCTGTACACCAAAGATCTTCAAACAACAACTTTGTCTTTTTATTGATACTATGTTATAATAAAAAGACAAAAGTTTTTTTTTAACAAAAGGGTGTGCCGGTTTGAAGATAGAGAGAGATGAGAGATAAGGTGCCCACCATAGACAGTTGTTTCCCCTAGGTGCCTGAGCTAAGAAATAACACAAGCAATGTAGAAGAACGGCACTCACAGGACTTGTACATTATATATATATATATATATATATATATATATATATATATATATATATATATATATATATATATATATATATATATATATATATATATATATATATATATATATATATATATATACACACACTATATATATATATATATATATATACAGGTGTGTGTGTACTTTTTGCCGTGCACCTTTGTAAGAAAATAAAAGCGGAGTGCTGCCCCAATCAATACATATGTCACATATATTGACACCTACCCAAGAGATGCAGTGGAAAAGCACAAGCTGTCCATACCAATGCATGGCTGTAAGTGGTTCAAAAATACTTTTTTTAAAAAATGCATATTTTAGGTGCTGCACTGGCTATTTTCCTGTAAATCCGGGTGGGGAGGGCCAGGAGCAATACACAGGCAGTCACAGATTAGCATGATCACAGTTCAAAACATAAACAGAGCCCAACAAGAGAACGAATTCCTATATTTGTATAAACAGAACAAAGTCCATACGACCTGAATGTTTTATGCTTTTATAGGGGCCACATGTACTTTAGTTTTCTACCAAACGGGCTGAAAATTGCCCCTACAATAATAAATGCAGCTGCTGGATTAGCAGAGCAGGGAATCCATTGGCCAATGTATGACATAATAAGTGAGCACCTGCATGACATCACTTGATAGAGAGCAGGTGAGGGGACATCGGTCACAGATGGTGCAACAGTAGCAATAACGTTTAGCAATGACAAGGACAGGTAGAAGGTTCATTACACAGGGCTACTGTATAACACAGATGGTTTCTGTCACTGCAGATTTCAGGGAGTTTTTTTTTTGCCAACAGTGAAGTGAAAGAGACCAGGAAGGGGGCAGGGGGTTGGAGAAGCTCTGTGTATTATGTACAAGTCTGAATAGCAGCATGGGGGAGGGGTACAAGGGATCTAACCTGTCACATGGATACAATTACAGCACTTGTTGATGGGATAACAACGAAGCAGCAGCCACTGCCTATTCCCACCATTGTTCTATGTGCATTGCTTACAAACTTTCTACTATCTAGCGCTCACACATCTACAACTCCCAGCACCCCTGCACCCACAGAGAGGAAAGTCAGTATATTCTGAAATAACAGGACCAAATTGTGGTATATAAAAAAAATATATATATATATAACGTATCCAGGGAGGTGTAAGGGGGAGGTCATGAAGGGGCTAAAGGAATCTAAAAAAAACTTTTTTTCCAGTTCAATTAAAAGTAATCAGGTTAATCTGTGAATGCAAATCTGTTAATGCAATCACCCTGCACAGGGTTAATCTCACATGAAACACATGTTATCAAGGAAACCCTAGGTATACAGGCAAAGGTTTGTCCCAACGGAAGCCATGCATTGTTTTTGCCTGCCGATGGCTGCAGCGATACAAAGAAAGCCAAGAAGGAAGCATGAGATAAACCCAACTGCAGCAATATGGGAGAGGGGCTTTCCTTATGATAATCCCTTATTTGTGTAATGGTATAAACATTGGCCAGTTCACCATATTCATGTATGGGATATACTTTAGTAGATGTAGGGTCCATGTGTGAATAAATTCTACTTACAGAAAAATCCCCTTGCACACTAATATACCGAGTGAAACTCCTTCATATAATCAGGGTCAGTTATGGCAGCTCTTAACATGGGTGCAAAAAACACAAAAACAATATTAAAGGGGTTGTTCACCTATCTTATCCTAACTTTTAGTGCGATGTAGAGTGATATTCTGAGACAATTTGCAAATTGTTTTAATTTTTTTTTTGTTATTTGTGGTTTTTGAGTTATTTAGCTTTTTATTCAGCCGATCCCCAGTTTGAAATTATAGCAACCTAGTTGCTAGGATTTAGGTATGCACCGAATCCACTATTTAGTTATCGGCCGAATCCTTTAAGAAAGATTCGGCCAAATACCGAACTGAATCCTAATTTGTATATGCAAATTAAAGGAAAACTATACCCCCCAAACAATGGAGGTCTCTATGAAAAGATATTGCATAAAACAGCACATATGTAAAATCCTGCTTCATATAAATAAACCATTTTCATAATAATATACTTTCCTAGTAGTATGTGCCATTGGGTAATCCTAAATAGAAAACTGCCATTTTAGAAAATAAGGGCCGCCCCCCTGGGATCACGGTGCACACAAACATACCAAAAAAACTATACTTGTTAGCGAATTAACAGACAGTATTCTGTCTTTTGCTTCAACACTTCTTCCTGTTAGAGTTGTAGTATTACTGGTCAGGTGATCTCTGAGGCAGCACACAGACCACTTTCGTATTAATAGGGAACTCCACCCCAAAACTGTCTTTCCCCTAATCAAAGAGTGTGTCTTATTCTAAGAAGCTTCCAAACACATGTTCATTACACATCACCCACGGGTTATATGTGTAAATGTAACTGCTATTGAAAAATGCATCTGTCTGGCTGGTAACATTTTCTGCACTGGTGGCTCCGACTCCTGAAACAATGTAGAAGAGGTCCGGAAGAATTGTTGTATTTGTCTATATGTATTTTGTGGTCACAGCCTAATGGTTTTAAAAATTAGAGGTGAGCACAACTTTGTTGTTTGTTATAGTTATACAGGAGCAGCGACCAGCTCCATGTTGTAGCTCCCACCCTTCCCAGCTATAGTCAGGTGATCCCACTGGTGTCTAATAAAAGGGCAGCAGTGTATGGGACTTTTACTTTGAAAGCAGCTAGTAAGTTGCAGGTAAAACTTAGTCCCTTTGTAAAATATATAATAAAGCAATAGAATTCTTAATGAATCATATGAAAATTGAGCGTAGGACTGGCCAGATATGGGATGACTTTGACGTAGTTGGCAGCTTAAATATATTGCAATATATGGACAAACAACCCCTGTTTTGTTTAAAGGGTAAGGCATTTTTCAGTAGCAGTATGCACAAAATGTCTGTCTTAAATATATTGATAATGGGTTGAGTGCAGAGGACTCTTGTATTTGTCTAATTGTTTCAAGGGTCATGAATCATGAATATCATTAATACTGCTGAAATTGTTCAATGAGTGTATATTGGGAAGCTAATTTTCCAGCATGTATAAAATATGTGCCCTTTAAACGCTAGGGTTTGATTCTTTCACCAAGATCAAGTTGAAAAGATAAGGAAGGAGACTGAGAGCAATGCATGGCATTAACTGTCACATCTTTGTCAGCTGCCAAACAGACAGATCAGCTACACACAAACACATAATACAGCCTGGGGCTATTTTGTATCCTTGACACAACACACACAGGTCAGAGCAAGGTTGGAATGTCTCTCTGGTGGCGACACTCACACAACTCTACCTGGGGTTGTTTGAGCCTTTCCTAAGAGCTGATCACTCACAACTAGGGTTGCCGCCTGGCCAGTAAAAGTGATGGCTTATCCCAATGTTATTAATAGGGAAAAAAATATAAAAATATAAGAAGGCCGGTATTTGTTTCCAGAAAAGGTGGCAATCCTACTCACAAATTATATTGAAAGAATACAGGGAATTACATCTTCACGTCAGACATAGAGAGACACCCACTAGCTCATAGGCATCATGTAACCACCACAGGTTGGTGCTGCCCTTTTTCTATCCGCCCCCCCCCCCCCCGGTGATGATCCACTTTATAACCCTTTAAACTGGCCATAGACGCAAAGATCCGATCATACAAATCATCGTACGATCGGACTTCCCCATCTCCCGACCTGCCACTAACCATTCAGATCAAATAAAGTAGTAAAAGAACAGATCAGCCGATGTTCTGCCCCTGACAGCGATCATACGAAAGTTATGTCCGACAAAAGCTGGTGACAGTCTCCCTGAAAATCGTATGATGGGCAATACACGCAGAGATATTATCGGCAGCCGACAGAAATCTTTTAACCTGTCCGATCGACAAAACACCGACCTCCGCCGGACGAAAAACGTCGGGACTCTCCACATACGGTCCGAAAATCGTACGAATCCTCAATTCATACGACCAGATTGTTGCTTCTATGGCCTATCCTCGATTCGTACGATCAGATCTTTGTGTCTTTCATAGACGCAAAGATCTGATAGTACGAATTGAGGATTGTTACGATTTTCGGACCGTGTGTGGAGAGTCCCGTCATGATCGTACATCACTTTCGTACGATTGCGGTCAGGGGCAGAACATTGGCTGATCTGTTCTTTTGTACTTTATTTGATCCAAATGGTTAGTGGCAGGTCGGGAGATGGGAAAGTCCAATCTTACGATGATTCGTACGATCGGATCTTTGCGTCTCTGGCCAGTCACACGGAACACAAATTATAACAAATAAACCTGCTCCACTCCAACAATAGATTACTGACAGGAGAAAGTGACCAACTGCAACTTGCTCTATGATACAAAGTCTAAGCCAGTGAGTGTGGAGATATATATATATATATATATATATAAAATCAGAAATGAAATAAACTCCCTCAAGAAGTTACACAGTACCGAGCAAGCCCCAGCGCCTTCAGAACTACAACTCCCAGAATCCCCTGGCCACCATCATGGAAGATATACAAATATATAAACCATCCCGCACTCAGGGCCCCTCACCAGGCGGAGTTGGCTGATCTCATCCCGGTTCATGTAGTTAAGAATATTCCTGATGGTTACGATGGGTACAGTCTCCGTAGGTGATGGCGATCCCGAGCGCTTCCCATCCGTTCTGTCCCCCGCTGTGGCAGACATCTTACTTTTTCTCCAGGGGGTGCGGCTTCTGAGCAGGTGCATCACTTCCGCAGGGCGCGGCCTAGCTTCCAGCGGCCACTCCCACTTTCTTTTCTAGGTGACGTCGCCTCAATAGGATTCTTGGATCCGTTTCTTAGGCGAGGGAGGAGACATATTGCTGGTATTTATCCACCAAATGAAAGAAAACGGACTACCGTTGCCACCTGTTCGGTTGTGACCGGAGCAGTTCGGTTTATCTGAGGCTTTTTCCGGTCTGAAGTTTCTGTTCGATTTCCAGCCTTGTGAAAACCCAACAATAATCTGGCCGATAAAGGAATTATCAAGTGAAGTTAATTTCTTATTAGAGAAACAAAAAAAAAAACCAAATCAATGAATGATAAATAGTTTTTTTTTTTAATTAGAATTGATATATTTCAGAGCCTTCTGGATAACTGATTTCTGTATAATAGATCCCATACCATACTGGCAGAGAGTCCAGAACAGCCACAGCAGCTGATAAGATATTTTTGTAACAATTTCTAGATAAGCAAGTAATTGTAACAATATAAGATAAGAGGTCCCTTGGGAAAAGTTAGACTCACAGCTTAAAGGGCAATTCACCTTCATTAGCAAAACTGTAATAACTGGAAAAAAAACATGTTCAAACGTTCATAACCTGCCAACATTTTTGTAAAATGAACCCTCCCTTTCCCCCTCCAGCAGCCTAACAACAAAACAGTGGGACGGTAACCAGATAGCAGCTCCCTAACACAAGATAACAGCTGCCTGGTAGATCTAAGAACAACACTCAATAGTAAAATCAGGTCCCACTGAGAAACATTGAGAGGGAGAAACAATAGCCCATACCTCCCAACATTTTGGAAATAAAAAGAGGGTAAAAAAAAATTGAACATTTTTGACCATGCCCATTTTTGTGGCCACAACCCCTAATTACCATGTTCATTTTACAAAATTTGCAACAAAGTTTGAACATATTTCTGTTTTTTTTCCAGTTATTACAGTTTTGTTAATGAAGGTGAATTGCCCTTTAAGCTGTGAGTCTTACTTTTCCCGAGGGACCTTCTTATCTAAATTGTTACAATTACTTATTTTCTTATCTCAAAATTGTTACAAAGTATCTTAGATGCACCTGGTGGCTGTTCTGGGCTTTCTGCCAAAAGCCAATTAAGTTAGAAACTTTGTATCTTTTTCTGGCTATTCAGTGCAGAGAAAATCAGGACTTTTCAGTACAAACGTTGGGCTGCGGGTTGAGCTGTTAAAAGCGGTACTGTCCTGCTGAAAATAGGACAGTTGGGAGGTATGACAGCCTGCCAGAAAGCAGTTCCATCCTAAAGTGCTGGCTCTTTCTGAAAGCACATGACCAGGCAAAATGACCTGAGATGCACCTACACACCAATATTACAAATAAATAAAATACACTTGCTGGTTCAGGAATTACATTTTATACTGTAAAGTGAATTATTTGCAGTGTAAACACTGTAATTTAGAAATAAAAAATACATCAAAAAAATCATGACAGAATCCCTTTAAGATAAATTTTAGCATATTATAGATTGGCTAATTCTATGCAACTTTTTGATTGGTTTCCATATTTTGTTTTACAGTAGAATTATTTTCCTTCTTCTGATGCTTTCCAGCTTTCAAAAGGGGGTCACTGACCCCCATGTAAAACAAAATGCTCTGTAAGCCTACACATTTATAGTTATTGCTAATTTTTATTACTCTTTCTAGTCAGGTCCTCTCTTCATAGTCCAGTCTCTTATTCAAATTTGTGGATGGTAATTTGGACCCTAGCAACCAGGTTCCTGCAATTGCAAACTGAATAAAACGCAAAATAACACAAAAAACACAGATAAAAAAGATTTAAACAAAATTAATATTATCATACTCACCATGATTTTTTTCTATCAACATGGTTTAATTATCATCAAGCACAATTTGTATTATTACAGAAAGAAAAAAAACAAATCTGTTAAAAATTAGGAATTTGCATTGCTGTATTTCAGAGCTTTTTGGATAACTGGTTTCTGTACAAATAGATCCTATACTTTTAATTAAATAATTGGACTTGTTCATCAGGCAGAATATAGCCAGAGCTAAGGTGGCCACCTGTCCAGGTTGATCCGGACTTCCCATTCTTTCAAAGGAATGAACTGAAATCCAGCCTATTACATCTAAGTACAATAAACCCACCATCATAACCTCACCCAGCATCATAATACCCACCCCAGCATCACTGCCCCACTCCAATGCCATTAGTCACGCCCCTTTGTTTGGGTGTAGCAACCACAAAAGGCTGCATCCCTAAACTGGGAGCTGCCCAATAAAACGCTATATACAGGCCCGGATTTGTGGCAAGGCCACATAGGCCCGGGCGTAGGGCGGCAAAAAAATAGGGACGGCATGCCGCCCAGCCGCATTATGGGGACCTGTTCAATGACACCCTTCGGATCGGACCGTGCGGCATAGGGGTGCCCACCAAAGGAATCCGGCCCCGGCTATATAACTCAGAAACCACAAATAAAACAATGAAAACCGATTGTAAATAGACTTAGAATATCATTCTCTACATCATACTAAAAGTTCATTAAAAGCCCCTTTTAAAAATGACCCCCATTTACCTGAATAGCAATTGCCTGGACCTCACAGGAGGGGCAATTCTGAGCAGACTGAAAGCTTCCAATGTGCCATTACCCTAAAAGTGGGTGCACCAAGGTCACAGATACGCAAAAAATCTCAAAATTGTCCCAGCAGGATCCAAGTAATTCAACTCAGGGCAATACGGGGTAATTTTGAGTAGTTTGCATCCCACCCATGTGCCATTGCTGGTAAAGTGGAATTACCGATTGTGCTGCTGGATTAATATAGTTGGAGGTAATTGGTAAATTTTTATACCTACTGGAAGGGAGGACAGAGGTAATACCAAGCCTGTAAGGGACAAGCCCAGAGCTGTCAGTTTACAGACTGTCCCAGGTTCAGCAGGAGAATCCTAGTTCAAACAGGGAGACTGAAGAAGAAATCAAGTCAGTTCTGACTGCAGAACAGCTTGGATCAGCTGTTATAGATTCCCACTGCAGATTCAGGCTGCCTGGTCTTGGGTGAAACAAGGTTATATCATGGTCTGTAGTTGATGGGAGTTGTAGTTCAACTGAAGGGCAACAGGTCGGACAGTCACTGGTACATACTGTATACGATGGAGGTGTGTCCAGTGCACAGACCTGAGTGGTGTATGTTGTTAGGTGTTAGCAAAAGGGAACAGACTTTGATATTAAACTACAACTATTCTGCAAAAAAGAATTAAAAATGTAGTGGTTGCTCCCAGTCTTGTAACCCATAACAACCAATCAGAAGTTTCGGTAAACTTTGACTTTTCTTTTTGCTGAATTAATAAACTGATATCCTCAGTGCCCCCATCAAGGAGTGATACTTAGGGATCCTGTTAGGGGCTTCGTATGGTGGGAAGCCTATACAGCTACAATGGTCCAATAGGAAAAAAAGGTAATGTTTGTGGTGGAATGGACAGGGTTTGGGCTGGTCATGGGTGTGTTTGTAGTAGCCAGTGGACTGGATGGCATGCTGTATTCGTTTCCAATGGGGACCCCTTTCTACAGTGGTCTATGTGGGCAATGGGCTGTAACAGGAGTGCTCATACTTTATTGTCCCATTATGATCTACACATCCATAAAAGCATTTTTGGCATTCTGTTCCATGGAAAATATTACTTAAATATTGATTTATGGGAAAATGTATTTTGCTAAATATAACAACTATTTCTTTTGAAACCTAATACATATCTGAATGAAAAGGATGAAACAGGAGGGTGATATAGACAAGCTGTTTGTTGACAAGAGTCTTGAGATCTACTGATCACCAGCTAAAGGTCTACTGGTAGATATAAATCTACCTTTCGGGCACCCCTCGGCTATAAAACGGGCCACATGATTTCTAATGGCATCCCTGGATAATCTTCTTACTTTCTGACAATATATATATATATATATATACCCATACCCATTTCTATGTATAATATAATGGAGAAATGTAAATTGCCCTGGTCTCAACCATTGACACCCAGCCATGCCCCAATCAACCCCAAAAACTGTGCACTTTCTGGTAAGTCCTTATTTGGGTCTATAAATAAGAGAGTCTCCTGCCCAATCAGAGACAATAGAAAGGTATGATGTCATCAACCATAAATGCAATGTATTTGCAAACCCCCCCCCAGTGTGTCATGAATGATTGTGGTGCATTATTATTCAGCCATGTGCGCCTGTTACATACACTGAACTCGCACTTATTCTGACGTTTGTTAAGTCATATGCTTATTTTGGGTGCATTATCCGTGCCATATGGAGGTTGGCATCCTTCGCAGAAGCATCTGGAGGAAGCTGTGGGCTGCATTGTGACTCGTGATATAGGAACCAGGAGAGATGCTTTAGATATTCATTGTTGGCCTTTACAATGGAAAATGTTTGTTCAAATTCTTAGTCAGATTTCTTTTTTTTCCCAGTTATTGGCAGCCATAGTTTTCTTTTTGCCAAAATACTGTATACCCTTCTGTAAAGCTGACAGTACATTTAAAGGGGTGGTTCACCTATAATTTAAGTTTTAGTATGTTTTAGAATGGCCAATTCTTTATTCTTTATATTTAAATTGTTCCTCATTATTTATTTTAAGTTTTCGCATTATTTGCCTTATTCTTCTGACTCTTTCCAGCTTTCAAATAGGGGTCACTGACCCCATCTACAAATGTATTGTTACTGCTACTTTTTATTACTTGTCTTTCTATTCAAGCCTCTCCTGTTCATATTTTATAATATTGTTCTAAAATGTATACTGTTTAATAGTTGCTGTTTATTATAGTTGTCCAAATGCTTTCCTACTATAGGGGGAATATGTGGTGATTATACAAATGGCCTGTAGATGTCGCTGTGCTCAAGACTTATACTGTGCATGTTTTCTATACAGCTTGTGGTGTTAGAGTTGCATACTGGTTGCATGAGCCTGCTAATAAAGCACTGTTATACTCTACTCATCCTCGGCTACCAAAACATAACAATATTCCAGTATCTTATTTAAATAAATACATGGTTGCTAGGGTAGTTTTAGTGATGTTGTCCCATTATGATGTACATCCATAAAAGCATTGTTAGCATTCTGTTCCATGGAAAATATTACTTTAATATTAATTTATGGGAAATTTTATTTTGCTATATTTATAAGATATATTCCAGTACCTTATTTAAATAAATGCATGGTTGCTAGGGTAGTTTTGGCTCTCTACATCATTCTAAAAGCTAACTCAAAGGTGAATAACCCCTTTAAAGATCCAGTCCTTTGCATGACCAGTTTAAAGGGGTAATACTCGCATATAAAACTTGTAAAGGTGAATAACAGTTCTCCCCTAGGGGGAAATATAATAACTAATATAATGTTGCCCCCTTAGATTGTAAGATCCACTATGGCAAAGACTGATGCAAATGCCGTACAGGTATCAGGAAACCCAGAAAGCCCCAAATTATGGAAATGATAAGCCCTCCATGTATCCAAATAATCCAAATTTTTAAAAATGATTGCCCTTTTCTCTGTAATAATAAAACAGTAACTTGTACTTGATCCAAATTAAGATATAATTAATCCCTATTGGAAACAGAAACAGCCTATTGGGTTTATTGAATGTTTACATGGTTTTCTAGTAGAGTAGGTATGAAGATCCAAGTTATGGAAAGATTGTTTATCTGGAAAACCCCACATCCTGAGCATTCTGGATAACAGGTGCCATCCCTGTATAGTCTCAGGGGAACGTCCAGTATTGTACATAATAGTTGATATAAAAATAGTGACTGTATGAATCTCTATCTTTTTAGCAGTTTATGTTACATGACTGTCTCTTTATCGATTGATATGTGGCTGTTCTCTGACAGTTGATAACAGTGTCTCAGTAGAGCACGACAGCTCTTGTGTCACAACTGATGATATGTGACTGACGTTTAACAGGTTCTCAGTGGCCCAGCAGGAATGAATCTCTTATATAAGCCAATCAGAGGAATGAATATTCATTTATTTTTGAAGCTCTGTTTGATTGCTAATTGCGGCCTAATCTACTTAATTAGAGGAAAGTGCTCTTAGGCTGAATAGAATATAGAACGCCTGTCATTTTCTCCTGAAAAGAAAAATATGATTCTCATAGGAAAGAAGTTATGCAGAGAAGGAGAAGAGTAGCGAAACAGAGCAGGGATGCACTAAATCCAGGTTTTGGTTCGGGATTCGGCCTTTTTTCAGTACCTGGCCGAATCGAATCCGAACCGAACGGAATGTGACTTTTTGTCATACGAACAAGGAAGTCATTTTTTTTTCAACCACGTGCGCAGCTTGCAGTTTTCTTTCACCCTTCTTAGCCATTATTTGCATATTCAAATTAGTGTTTGAATTCGGTTCAATAGTCAGCAGAACCTTTCACAAAGGATCTGAATAAAGAGATATATTTTATATATTGCACCTATATGTAATGACTGTGACAAGTGCAGGAGCCTGTATTCTCCCAGGACGAAAAGTTGTGTAGAATGATTTTTTCTTTCACTTTGCAAAAAACTGTTTTTGGGTGGAGTTTCCCTTTAAATCTGTTGTGTTTGTGTGATTGAGGCCAATAAAGCAGTTTCATTGGACAATGCACTAAGCTGAATGAGACTCAAAGTAGGGAAAGTGTCATTTCCAGGATTTGCCAGGCCCATGTGACCCTGCACCAATAACTGCCAATAGGAGCAGTCCTTGAAGTGGAGTTTGCCCCCATGCACCACACCCTGGCTGCCCGCTCTGCATAGGAATCCTCCATTAACAGCACTGCATTCCTGACTGGTGACTCACAGGCACTGACTCACAGTGAATGCAGATTAGTGAGAGCAGGGTCACTGCAGAGCTCACAATCTGAATGGACTGCTGGGAAATCTACCGCATCTGTATGTGTTGATGCCCTAGCAACCTGGCACCTCTGATTCAGCCACAGAGACAAAGGAAAATCAAATAAATGAAACCAAGTGATTGTTTATGAGGCTGTTCACACTGCTGCTTCCAAGGGGAGTAGCTCGGAGGCAACTGCATCCTGCTGGGTGACTCAAATTGGGGACTAGTATTCCCAGCAGCCTCTCTAGGCTTATAGTAAGGCACAATGGCAAGAACAGAAGGGTACCTGCAAAAACATTTACAATCACTGCAATGTATGTTGGAAAGCTGCTTTCAAATACACATGTAGAAACAGTCAGTGTTGGACTGGCCCACCGGGATACCAGGGAAACTCACGGTGGGCCCAGGTGTCAGTGGCCCTCATGCTGCTAAACATTTGGCCTATTTCATGGCAATTCCCTATTTTTATGAGAACAAAGAGGCTAAATAGTTGGAAAAATAGATTATAGGATGTAAAGAAAAGAGACTAGGAGAATAGAGGTTGGGTGAGGAGAGGAAGAATAATAGTTCTAAGAGTGGGCCCCTGGTCTAAGATTAATTGGTGGGCCCCTGGTGTCCCAGTCCGACACTGGAAACAGTTTTTGGGTGGAGTTTCCCTTTACATGTTTTTACATATTTTCATTGGTCCTTCATTTTTCTAATGGAGAAATTGGAGTGTGTTCGCCAGAGTCAACTTAATGGTTCCGGCTGTGAACGGAAGAAGGAGCTACTGCCTGCAGTGGGGCCTCTGATTTCAGCCCTGTGCGGCCCTGGCCTTAAGGTGGCCATACACAGGTAGATTAAAGCTGCCAAAATCTGTCCTTTAGACTAAAGGTGGCCATACATGGGCAGATTAAAGCTGGCGATATCGGTCCTTTAGACAGATTCGGCAGCTTATCTGTCCATGTGTGGGGGCTCCCGACGGGTCCTCCCGATCAATATCAGGCCAAAAATCGACCAGATATCGATCGGTCAAGTTTGATTTTTTTTTGTACGATCCAGGACCGCATTGGCTAGTTGATACAGTCCTGCGACCCATCAGAGCCCATTTGTAGTATTGTAATCTGATCGTTTGGCCCCAGGGCCAGCCGTTAGTGGGCATATTGGCTTAAGATCCGCTCATTTGGCGACCTTGCCAAACTAGTGTATGGCCACCTTAGAGACCAGTTGACAATCCTAGCTATTAGTGGGATGTGGGAGGTGCAGTTCTAAGGTGCTGTCTCAAAATATCACTCTCTACATCATACTGAAAGTTATCTCAAAAATGAACAACCCCTATAATGTCCCTAATACGAAATATTTCTAAGTAGGGATGGGCGAATTTGACACGTTTCATTTCGCCAAAAATTCGCCACCAGCGAAATGTGGGCGATGCCCATTAAAGTATATGGGCGTCAAAAAATATTTGTAGTGCAGTGAATTTTTTTTTTTGATGCGCGTCTTTTTTTTTTTGTCACACGACACCATATAAAGTCTATGGGCGTCATTTCCACGGCGAAAAAATTCGCCCATCCCTGTTTCTAAGAACTGTTACACAGAATGACATGTTCAACCGTATACTGATACTTGGGGCCCAGAGCTAATGTCCTACCCTAAAGCGAGGGGCCCCTCGTGTACCTACACTCTCAGTGAAACGGCTACACCCAATCATCTGGCCAACTCCAGTTATACATTCTGTAAATACCACACATTCTGTATCCTCTGTCTACAAATAGAACAAGGGCCGGCTATGGCAGCAAGGGATACACATCCATTCACTTTCTCACAACAACTGTCATGTCAGGTTATTCAACTTTTTGTATGGGGCCCAGCTCCCTTTCTCTCCCTCCCTCCCTGACTTTATAATCCCATTTCACTAAAGTAAATACAAGATACTGGGCCCTACAGCCAAAGATTTTAAGAACGCTTTAAAAATGCAATAGTTTAATAATCGTAAACATTTGAAATTTCAAAAATACATTTTAAAGTTAAAAAGATATTTGTGAGTGTAAGCGCTATTGAAATTCAAGTATCTGTCTGGCTATTTATATTCTCTGCACTGGTGGTTCTGACTTCTGAATGAGTCAGCTCATTAACAGACCTGGAAGAGAACTGTTTTCTATAAGATTGTTCTAAGAAGCAGAACCAGGGAACAGAAAGAGACAAACAAATAAATGAGCCCTCCATGGTTAATTAAACTATAAGTACATTAAATCCCTTTTTTATTTATATTTGAAGCAAATTTGTCCAGGTCAGCCATATTTCCCTCAAGTGTTACTTAAAGGGATGGTTCACCTTTAAAGTAACTTTTAGTAGGTTATAGAATGGCCAATTATGAGCAACTGTTCAATTGGTCTTCATTATTTATTTATTTTTATCATTTTTTTAATGATTTGCCTTCTTCTGATTCTTTCCAGCTTTTAAATAGGGGTCACTGACTCCATCTAAAAACAAATGCTCTCTTCAAAGTAGGCCAACACATACACACTGCAATTCTGTTTGTTGTAATTGTTAAAATTGAAAAAAGGTTAACATTTTTAAAAGTTTATAATCTGTTTTATGTTTTGTGGCTCCAGACTATTTTTCTTTAGTGGAAGAGGGGGCAAAATGGCTCTTTTGATAGTAAAGGTTGCTGACCCCTGCGCTAGAGCAATATGTAGCCAATCAGAGCATTAAGGTGGCCATACACTGGCAGATAAAGCTGCCGATATCTGTCGTTTGGACCGATTTGACAGCTTATCTGCCCGTGTATGGGGGCTTCCGACGGGTCTTCCCGATCGATATCTGGCCACGATATCAAACGGGAAGATTGGATTTTTACCCAAACGACCCGTCGGAGCCGCTTGGCGCATCGTAATTCGATCGTTCGGCCATACGGCCGAACGCTCGAATTACCCCTGATATAGCCACGCAGTTTAGTGGCATATCGGGGAAAGATCCGCTCGTTTGGCGATGTCGCCAAACAAGCGGATCTTTGAGTCTATGGCCACCTTTAGAACCATTATAGGACTAGACCACATGAACCCAATCAGAGCCTTAGAAGATTCACAGAGTTAAACCAATCTTAGCCAATCAGAGCATTGGAATATTCCCTTAATCCAACTGGATATCCCTGATATCCCTGATACCTGATGGACCAACTTTTTGTTGGTGAAGCTGGACCAGCTTTGTTACCAAAGCCTGGGGCTTATTCAAGAAGCACTTGTTGTCCTTTGGGATAAAAAAAAAATCTTGTTCTCCCGAACTTGTGTGTCTGAATGATGTGAACTTAAGGGAACACGTCGTCATAATGTACTGATGATTTCCGTTAACTTGCCATATTTACTGTTGTGAACTAAAGCCTCTACATAGAGTTTATCAGTCAGGTTCCATACACTGTGTCCTATCACAGGTCATTAGTCTCCTAGACATGACTCTCACTGATGTCACAAGGAGAGGGAGCAGAAGTGAGTGACAATGTACACATTGTAAGTGAAAGACAACAGACACATTCCAGGCGCTGAATCAGCAAAACCAATGCACATCAGGCACGCGGAGTTCCTCACATGGGATTTATAGTCTATCTCCACCTTTCTCTATGAAACTCTCTACATCTGTCTTCCAACCCAAGTGCACTTTTTACAATCAACTATTTTTATGGGTTTGCTTATGTACTGGCAGAGCCCAGGACTAAACACACCTTCTGGTTCCCATTATTTATATAAAGTAGGAATTCGATTATAAGCTCTACAGACAAGGTACTTCCTTCCTCTACTGTCGCTTAATGAAGGGCATTGAGTCTTTATATATTACATACAGTATATTGATATTGGTTTATTGCAGCTTTTTTGCCCTACTGTCTTTGTATTGTAGTGTAGAAATGTACAGGGCTGCATAGTACTTATTCATTTCAGATATACAGACTAATGGGCAGGCAGGAGGTCCCTGCTTTAAATTTTGCATGTGAATACAATATGGAAGCCCAGGGGTACAGTGAGAGAAGGTTCATGTTAAAGTGTCTGGCAGGGTCTGGATACATTAAACCTGATGGATCCCACTAGTGTAACAGAGCCTGTGTGCCTCCACTATTTATCTACCACTAAATTATATTAAATTATTCAAGCCTAAATTTACAACTGTGACTACAGACACCAAAAAGTTGATAAATATAAATTTAGCCACTCAACAACAGAAGGGTTTCTATCTCCAGTGACTCCACCATAAAAATAGCAATAACTAGTGTTTTTCACAATGAACTTTCCCTTTAATATTATAGAATGTACAGGAGAAGACTTTATACATGACTATGGAATACACTGTCAGTTAAGGTGAATAATCATGAATGAGATTAAAGCAATCTTGAACTACACAGGAACTACAACACTTTTCTTAAGACACATATCAGGGATTCCAACATTTGGCTGCTGAGAGCTGAAGACCCAACAGTCATGGGTCCTTGATGCACGGTAACTAATATACAGAGGGTATAGGCAGCAGAAGAGATAGAGAGAGATATATATATCTATACTGTATGTTACAGGGTACTCACTGGCATCATCTTGTCTGTGTGCGCCTGAGATTGAGGGAAGGGAGCTGGCAGCAGTGCTGAGCAGGGGAGGAAAGTGAAAGTAGGGAGGGGTGCAGATCAGGTTTCTGGAGATGACCTGGATCAAAGGTTTTCTTATGAAGACTCACTTGTCTTTTATGGCCAACAGCCCCCCCCCCACTCATTGTAACTAGCCTGCCTTTCCCCTTACCCTGTGCTGTCAGCCTACCCCCTCTCCTGGAATTCCTCTCAGGATCTGCCAGCTTGCCCCCTTCTCCCTGGGACACTCTCTCTCTCTCAGGGTCACCATTCTGCCCTCTCTCCTGGAATTTTCAGGGCTAACAATTTCTCCTCTCTTTATTGTCTCAGGCAGTGGCATAACTAGATATAAATGGACCCTACAGCTTATTTTTTTTAGGTTCCCAAAATCAGAGCGAGGCCAGGCTGGCCGGTCGCCTTAGGCAACCTGGCTGGTCGCGGCGCCAGAAAATTTGTAATACCCTCTCGTTCCATAACTGGCCTGCCCAATTGATCCATCCCAAATCCAGTTCTATCTTACCCCTTCTCATAGTCAATTCCACTGTTTATTTAAGGAGTTATATGATTTTTGCCCATTTCACCCAACCTGCGCAGTTATGACATTGGAGGTTCCAAAAATCCAAGCCCACAATGTTCTCAAATTCCACTGGTAAGTTAAAGGGATTCTGTCATGATTTTTATGATGTAGTTTTTATTTCTAAATTCCACTGTTTACAATGCAAATAATCCACTATACAATATAAAATGTCATTCCTGAACCAGCAAGTGTATTTTGTTTTAGTTGTAATATTGGTGTGTAGGTGTATCTCAGGTCATTTAGCCTGGTCATGTGATTTCAGAAAGAGCCTGCACTTTAGGATGGAACTGCTTTCTGGCAGGCTGTTGATTCTCCTACTCAATGTAACTGAATGTGTCTCAGTGGGACCTGGATTTTACTATTAAGTGCTGTTCTTATATCTACCAGGCAGCTGTTATCTTGTGTTAGGGAGCTGCTATCTCATTACCTTTCCATTGTTCTGTTGTTGGGCTAATAGGGGGGGGGTGATATCACTCCAACTTGCAGTACAGCAGTAAAGAGTGACTGAAGTTTATAAAAGTCACGTGACTGGGGACAGCTGGGAAATTGACAATTTGTCTAGCCCCATGGTAGATTTCAAAATTAAATATAAAAAAGCTGTTTGCTCTTTTGAAAAATGGATTCAGTGCAGAATTCTACTGGAGCAGCACTATTAACTGATGTGTTTTGAAAAAAAACAAAAATTTTTTTCCCATGACAGTATCCCTTTAATGTTCTGGGTACTCTCAATGCCCCTGCACTAGCCAAAGTGTGTGTGTTGCTGTGTAAGTGATAATAAAGATATTAGATTAAACTTTGTACTCTGAGCTTTGTGATATATATTGCCATATACAACATCATAATGCTACAAAGCAGGAAGAATGAGGCCTTTCTTTATGGCTCCCAGTTGGTAAATCATTTTTATGACATCATCATTTTAAAATAATTGGAAAATAAGACACATAATTGGCTACATGTAAAAAGTTGCCTAGCACTGATGTTTGGAAATATCCTCTATACTAAAGGTGGCCATACATGGAGAGATCTACTCGTTTGGTGATGTCGCCAAACGAGCGGATCTCTCCCCGCTATGCCCACCTTGAGGTGGGCAATATCGGGCTGATCCGATCGTGGGCCCTAGGGCGGTCAGATTGTGGGACCGCATCAATGAACAGACGCGGCCGCGATTTTTAGTCCCATCCGATAAAGATCTGGCTGACTTTCGGGGAAACCTGCCGGGGGTGGGGCCCCATACACAGGCCAATTAACTGCCGACTAGGTCTGTCGGCAGCTTTTATTGGCCCGTGTATGGCCACCTTTAGAGGGTTTTATAATCCATCTAAAGTAACATCACACAGGTCTGTTAATCATATAGATGAGGCATTCCTTGCTAAGGACCAAATAAAAGAAATCTAATAACATTGCCAGAGTATAAAGTAATAGCAGGAAGTAAAATACAGAGACTTTCCGAGATGTTGTACAGACGCTGAAATATCTAATTTGATGATTGATAGGATTAGGCGGATAAATCAGCCAAGGAGAGGTGGGAGTCACGGGAAGAAGAAGGAAATCAAGGAGCGGTTGAAATAACGTGACAACTCCCCTTTTTTTCTTTCTGACATTTCTTTGCCAAGTCCTGTAGGTACAGAGCCAGGAATGCAGAGGGGAACAATTCCATTCACCAGGCAGGAATGTGGGTGTAGGGAATCTCTGGAATACCTGCTGCTATGTATATATATGATATATTGGGGCACAAATGCCATGAAACCGGATTCCTAGTAAAAGCTAATGTTTTCCATGAATAGGATAGCTGCTATCCACCGGGTGTCTCCCAGAAACTTTGCTGAGCATGATTCATTCAGATGTATTTGTTTGATAGGTTTCCCACTTTCATTTAATCCCTACTAGATACAGTATGATACAGGCAGATCTTGGGCTTTTTCTGAAACTCTAAAATGGATTCTAATACTGGTATAGGATATGTTATCCAGAAAACCCATCATCCAGAAAGCTTTGAATTAGGGTAGGGATCTAGGGGGTTGTTGTGGAGTACAAGTTGTCTAATTCTGGGCAGTGTCATTCTGTGGCTACTAAAGCAAATAAAGTTCTGTCTTGTATAAAAAAGGGCATTAACTCAAGGGATGAAAACATAATTATGTCTCTTTATAGGTCCCTGGTAAGGCCTCATCTGGAGTATGGGGGCAGTTTTGGACTCCAGTCCTTAAGAGGGATAACGTGCAACTAAACTGTTTAGAGGGATGGAAACAGGGTTGGACTGGACATTGGGGGCCCACCAGGTTCCAAACCTCTGGGGGCCCATGTGCGCAAATGCCGGAGAGGCGCAAACGCCAGCATTGTGCGCATGTGCAAATTTCAGTTTGTTTTTTTGGGGGGCCAGCCAGATCGGGGAGGCGGTCTGGGCCAGCGGGGACCAGGCCCGGACTGGCAATCTGTGGGTTCTGGCAAATGCCAGAGGGGCTGCTATAAGGTCCCATAGAAAGTCAGTATTTAGTGGGCTGGTGGGGCTGTTTGGGCCTGTATGTGGGCTGATTGGGCCTCTGTGTACCTGAAATGCCAGGGCCTATTTTAATTCTCAGTCCGGACCTGGCGGGGACCCATAAGGGCCGTGGCCCACCGGGTTTTTTTTCGGTGTCCCGCCAGCCCAGTCTGACCCTGGATGGAAGGCTTAAATTATGAGGGTAGACTGTCAAGGTTTGGGTTGTTTTCTCTGATAAAAAGATTATTGTGAGGGACATGATTACACTTTACTACATAAGAGGACATTATAGACAAATAGCAGGGGACCTTTTTACCCATAATATGGATCACTGTACCAGAGGCCTCCCCTTCAGACTAGAAGAAAAGAACTTTCATTTGAAGCAGGGGGTGCAATTGGGTCAGGGTCCGCACCCCCGCAGGGCCCCCCCGGCAGTCACGCTGGCTGCAGTCGGCTGCAGTGCCGCACGGACGAGGGTGGGGGGCGGGGCCCGGCTGCAAGGCCCGCACCAGGGCCGTCCCCTCCTAGTTCCGTCACTGCTGCCGGGTGATGTTGTGATGCTGATTCTAGTAATGCCTTGTGTGAGTGGCTTGGATGATTTCTTGGACTAGCAGAATATACAAGGCTATTTCGATACTAAAATCTACAGTTAGTGTATTAGTATATATCATTTGTGTGAGTGAATGGAGGGGTCAGTGTGTGTGTATATGGATGCTGGGTTTCATTTGGAGGGGTTGAAATTGATGGACTTTGGTGTTTTTTCAAACCAATCTAACTATTTAACTATGTCCCATAGACTCCATTTTAATCAATAATTCACATTTTTATTTTTAATTCACATAATTTATTTTTCTCTGTAATAACAAACAGTAACTTGTATTTGATCCCAACTAAGATACAATCAATACTTATTACCGTAGTTGGGTAACAACCCTATCGGTTATAATTAATGTTTCCTGATTTCTAACAGATTTAAGACATAATGTTCCAAATTACAGAAAGATACCCTATCTGGAAAAACCCAGGTCCCGAGCATTCTGGATAACAGGTCCTGTACCCTTATACATTTCAATAGTGGGGGGTTACACTATACTTTATATTCAGTGTCTGTACCATAAGAAGCAATGACAACTAGAGCAGGTCTAAATACACAGAAGGAAAGCAATGAGAGCCAAATGCTGACAGTGCAATACCCCCAATAGTTCTCTGCTTTTTTTGTAGCTCATCTTTCTTTCAGGTCTGCGAGTCCCACCACAGGTGTCTTTGTTCTGGGCTCAGGCACACTGTTAATTTCCTCGTCAATTCCAGTGGGTGGCTAATTGATTTGGTGTCATATTAAATGGGGATTTGTTGCGCTGCTATTTGCCCAAGCTGACTGGTTGTTGTATAGTCTACAGATTGCCTGGTTTAGCCATACATGGCCACCTGCCTGGTTCTGACTACAACATTAGAATATCCAGTGCTACATCCCTGTGATTTTCCCAAATTAGTTAGGATTTTTCTTGTGTTGCCCCAAAAAGCAATTAGATAGTTCTCCTATCTGTCCAACAGTATCAGCCTGAATTGTCTCAACCTCTAGATCATTTACTGTCCAGTATGCAGGGCAGTCCAAGGCATTTAAAGGGTATCTATTGTGAAAATTAAAATTTGAATATACGCTTCATCTCACTGAAACAAGAAACTTTCTAAATATAATCAATTAAAAATTCTGTACCATTTGTGAAATCATTACGTTATGCTGGTGCAGTTTTCTGCTGATAGGAGCGGCCCAGGAGCAGCAATCACTTGCGGGTACCTAATAGAAATGCTAATAGAAATGTATTGCAATATCGCTTGAATTGATATGTTTATAAGCAAAAAGCTGTTTTTAAAGTCAATTGATATTTTTAATAGATACTGCTAAATAAGACTAGAGTAACTGCTGACATCACCTCTGATGAAGTGCCAGAGCGAGGCATGAAATGCGTCAGGTGATCACATTGTCATAGAACAGGAAGTATGTTTCAAGTGGATCCCTGTTCACTGAATAAAGCTTTTTGATTTTGAAGAACCGCTGGCTGGATAGTCTCCCTAATTCTTTTTCGCTGTTTGGACTGAGAATTAAAATAGGCCCTGGCATTTCAGGTACAAAGAGCCCCAATCAGCCCACATAGAGGCCCAAACAGCCCCCATCAGCCCACTAAATACTGACTTTCTATGGGACCTTATAGCAGCCCCTCTGGCATTTGCCAGAACCCACAGATTGCCAGTCTGGGCCTGTTTAGACTACATATTTTGCTGGATTGGAGACCAGCGTATGGAGGAGTACACAGCAGCGGGAGGAGCGCCTAGTGTGAGGAACGTGGGACACGTAAGTTTGCTGTAAGTTTTGGCACCCCCAAGCAAAAAAAGACTTTCATTCTCCTTTAAGCATGGGGCCCAGGACAGCTACCCTTATTTGCCACCCTTCTAATGATGTCCCAGTGGACATAAACATAACAGGATGCGTTTCCTTTTAGCTGGTATGGCTAAACCCCTTTATTCACATTTGAGTCAAGTATTCCAACCAGTACATGATGATATCATTTTTATAGTTTTTGTCCATGTCCAGCACACGTGCTTTACGAAATAGTTACTTAGTCACAACCTTACAAGTCAGAAAAATAACAGAACACCCAATGCATTATGCAAGGTATGCCCACACCTACAGTACAATAACAAAAAGCTTGCGTTCTAATGAGCAACTCGTAGCGTAGCGCAAAGTGCAAGCAATATGGCAGATTGCACCCATTGTTTGCCTTGCACCTAGTAAATGATCCATACTTTCTGTGGCATAGGTATGTGCATATATATATATATATATATATATATACATATACACATACTGTATATATGTGTGTGTGTGTGTGTGTGATGCTACTGCAACATGCTCATTAAGGTGTCCATGCATTGTCCAGTCCTCTCTACAGTATCTGATAAACCGGCCTGTTGGCTGAATGGACAAATACTGGATGAGTGGTATACAGGTGTATGTCCACCTTCCAGTGTTCCATTTGTTTGGGAAGAATGAAACATTAGGGGGCAGATTCACAAAGGGTCGAATTTCGAAGTTAAAAATACGTCGAAATTCGACCCTCGAATTAAAATCCTTCGACTTCGAATATCGAAATCGAAGGATTTAGCGCTAATCGTTCGATCGAACGATTCGAAGGATTTTAATCAAACGATCGAATGAATATCCTTCGATCAAAAAAAGCTTAGCAAGCCTATGGGGACCTTCCCCATAGGCTAACATTGACTTCGGTAGGTTTTATCTGCCGAAGTAGGGGGTCAAAGTTTTTTTTAAAGGGAAAGTACTTCGACTATCGAATGGTCGAATGGTCGAATAGTCGAACGATTTTTACTTCGAATCGTTCGATTTCGTTCGATTTCGATCGATTTCGATCGAATTCGAACGAATTTAACCAATTCGATGGTCGAAGTACCCAAAAAAAACTTCGAAATTCGAAGTTTTTTTCATTTGAATCCTTCACTCGAAGTTAGTGAATCTGCCCCCTGAACTGTAGGAAGTGAAGAGGAACTTTGCCATATCTTAAAGGGGAGGTTCACCTTAGTAGTATGTTATAGAATAGCTAATGCTACACAACTTTTCAGTTGACCCTGATTTTTACTTTTTATTTCTCATCTTTCTATTCAGGCCCTCTTCTATTCATATTACAGTCTCTTATTCAAATCAGTGTGTAGTAACTAGGGTATTTTGGACCTTAGCAATCAGATTCATGACATTGCAAACTGGAGAGCCATGAGAGAGCCCAGCAAACTGGAGAGCTGCTGAAAGAAAAGCTAAAGAACTTAAAAACCACCATTAATAAAACATTAAAATCAATTGCAAATTGTCTCAGAATATCACTCTCAACATCATAATAAAATTAATTTATTGGCGAACAATCCCTTAACTGCCATGCACTTGTCGGCATTATACAGTGGAAGATGTAATCATAAAACACGAAAATTATTGTATGCCCAGACGTTCAGGTGGTATAACTAAAGCTGATAGCTGGGCCACAAGTACAAGTTATTTATAATTAATTGTCGTGGGCTACAAATTGATGCCATTGCCATTGGAAGCTTACAATAACTAAACAATATGACACCATTTTCAGTTTATGAAACTGGCACCTATTTTTGGCCGGCTAACAGCGGTTAAACAGATTGCTCTGGTGGCTTGGCTCTTAAGGTGGCCATACACGGGCCAATAAAAGCTGCCGACAGACCGAGTCGGCAGCTTATTGGCCTGTGTATGGGGCCCCCCGACGGGCTTCCCCGATCGAGATCTGGCTGAAAGTCGGCCAGATCTCGATCGGATGGGACTAAAAATCAAGTTGGATCGCGGCCGCATCTGTTTGTTGATGCGGTCCCACGATCTTACCGCCCGTTCCCATTCATTAGGATCCGATTGTTGGGCCCTAGGGCCCACGATCGGATCAGCACAATATTGCCCACCTCAAGGTGGGCATATCGGAGAGAGATCCGCTCATTTGGCGACATCGCCAAACGAGCGGATCTCTCGTGTATGGCCACCTTTACTTTCCTTTTCAAAAACTCAAGTTAGTAGGGTTTTTTCTGAATACATGGGGCAAATAATTTCCTGGTGGTAATTGTGCTTTACTCCGTCCCTGCCCTGTTCCTTTAGACATTGCATAAAAGAACTTGCATAATTAGGGCAATTAAAATGCTCAGAATAGCAGGGACATTTCTATTAATGTCAATATGAAGTGAGTGGGTTATAGCAAATCGGATTGATTAATTGGACTAATTAATTGAAGAATATATATTTATATTTTACTATATTTTGCAATATCTGCAGAATAAGTTAGCCATGCAAGAGAGGGAGAGGGAGATGTAAAAGCAAAGGTTTAAAAAGATCCACTTTAGTAATGTGCGGGCCTAGTGGGCCCTGCCTAAAATAAGGAATGAGCATGGGGGGAAGAAGGGGAATGTGGGCCCCCGTGGTGGCAGTAGGGAGAGAGTAGAGCAAGGTGGCAATGGTGAGGCAAGATGGATGTAGCCCATTGTAGCCCACACCCTATCTTCTCAGGCCACTCCCATATATACTCAGCGACACTCCAATTTAATCCTGTAATCCCTTAATCCTATCCTATAGATTATTTTGTTTTGATCTGCTTTTCCAGACTGTCCCACAAAGAATACAAATGGGGATTATGATTAATGGTGTGACATTTGCTGTATGTCATGGGGCAATATTTGCTCCCTGCCCCATTTAATATCCAGATGGTACAATGGCCGTGAGGCAGCCTTTGTCACTGCTGAATTAAAAATTCACTTCCACTAGACTTCATGCCCCTTTACTGCTTTCAGACACCCCAAGACAGGCCAGTCTGACAGTTTAGGAACCATAAATGGGAGTGCAGGTATCTGATTTTTCTGGTGGCTCTTTGCCACCCACCCTGGCATAAGTGATGCCGAAGATCAGATGTTCAGGCTTCATTATCAGACAAAGACAATCTCTACCTAACCATATTTTCTGTGGTTGTGAGGAAGAAAGCTAACTGATAAATCTCAGCTTGTGGTGTCTGTTACTTTGGTTTTATTGATGCAGAAGTCAGCATATAGTCTAAAGCTGGCCATAGACGCAATGATCTGATCTTTGTGTTGAAAAATGTCCCGGCATTTTTCGTCCGTTGTTTGGTCGATCGGACAGGTTAAAAGTTTTCTGTCGGCTGCGGGTAATATCTCTGCGTGTATTGCCGATAGTATGATTTTCAGTGGGAGTCACTGGCTTTGGTCGGACATAACTTTCGTACGATTGCTGTCAGGGGCAGAACATCGGCTGATCTGTTCTTTTACTACTTTATTTGATCAGAATGGTTAGTGGCAGGTCGGGAGATGGGGAAAGTCCAATCGTACATGATTCGTACGATCATCTGTGGCCATCTTAACTGCGTCTCCCAGGCAAATTTGGCAGGTTATGAAAGTTTGAACACATTTCTGTGGTTTTTATGTGTTATTACAGTTTTGCTAATGAAGGTGAATTGCCCTTTAAGCTGCAAGTCACAGTTTCCCCAAGAGACCTGCTTATCTTAAAATGTTACAATTGTTTCTTTGCTTCTCTTAACTTGTTATGAATGTATCTAAGTGCACCTGTTACATATTCTGGGCTCTCTGCCAAAAGCCAGTTTTAGAAACTTTGTATCTTTTTCTGGCTATTCAGTGCAGGAGATCAAAGAGAAAGTCGGGACATTTCAGTAACAATCCGGGACTGCGGGCTGAGCTGTCAAAACTAGGACTGTCCTGTGAAAAAACAGGACAGTTGGGAGATATGATATAAGGTCAGTGGCACACGAGCATTTGTCTGCTATCATCTGAATATGTGTCACCTTTTGTCATTTAAGCCATGGGCAAAAAACAGCTGATCTAATTGTCTGTTCTCCTGGCCAAAGACAGCATCACATTGGGTGACTGTAGAAACCCATCAAGGTTGGTGCCTCTTTCTGAATAGCAAGGGACCCCCTTTTTCTAATTCCAGCCCTGTCCATGTATGGATGCGTTCTTGATTGTACATTGCTTATAGTTCCAATACCCCTTTAAGAGTGACGGATCTGAGAAGAAATCCAAGCTAAAATCTATGCAAACAAGAAATAACATGTATTGTAAATTTTAAACTAAAACAGATGGTTTATTTGATCACACTTTTTCGAATGTTCTCTTCCTCCTTCCCACCTGCTTCCCTAGGTGTTAAATTGTGCAACTGTTATTTAAAGTTAGAATGTTGGATCTGTGTGCGTCAGCAACGGAACGAGTGGTTCGATATTCAGATGCCATTAAAAAGAGCTGTAGATCGGAGGCGTTATATTTAGAAGCTATTGGCATTTTCCTTTCTTCTGCAATGTTTATTGACATGTAATTGCACTGCTTGAACCTAATTAGTCTAAAGAGTCATTACACAAATATAACATTTAATGGGCATAAAATTTAAATATTGTTAAATCACCATATATCTGTCTCTCTATATCTCTGTCTATCTGCCTGTGTCTTTTTGGCCATCTATCATGTGTCATCTCTATATGGTGCTCATCTCATTACCAACTTATCTTTGTTATAATCTAATTATCTCTTCCTCCCTCCTAAGGGCAGAGAAACACGTGGAGATTCGGGGACATTTAGTCGCCCAGCGACATCACCTCCTCTTCGGCCCACTGCTTTCCTGCCAGCTAGAATCTAAAGGAAACTTTGGGCGACTTCGGAAAACGAAGTGCTTCAAGTGCCATCCCTCCAGCAATTTCGATTCTAGCCAGCAGGAAGGCATTGCGGGGAGATTAGTCACCCAAAGAAGAGGCGATTTCAATCAATCTATCAATTCAACCAATCTCCCTGAATCTCCATGTGTGTCTTTGCCCTAAGAGATATACAAAGATAATATCTCTCTTATCGGTATCTATTTAAGGCCAGGCCTGGATTTGTCGAAAGGCAACCAAGGCCCGGGCCTAGGGGGGGCAGGATTTTAGGTTGCGGCTTGCTGTTCAACCACACCCACATTGGTTCAAAATCACTGGGGATGCACAATTTCCCATTTGCCAATCTCCATTGCTCCAGGGGTCGACGAACACAGCGTGCTTAGGGGCAACTCCTATGTAAATCCGGCCCTGTTTAAGGCTTTTCAATTTCCTGTTAAATTACTCTTTTTCTCCCCCTGGCCCACTGCAACATTTTGTAAAAGGTCCGGGCAGCATCGGACCTAAATCACTCTCTCTTCCACTCTCTCTATTCCTTTATATAGATTCCAGGGGCTAGGTTCTACCCTTGCTATAACCTTCCCAGGGAATTGCTCTTTGTGGCCAATCTTAGGGAATACCTCCACCTATTGACTAAAGAGCAAATGACACTTTCCAATATGCAAAGTATATTTTGCTTCCTTAGGGGAACTATCGCGAAAATGAAAATTTAATATAATCTTCATCATACTGAAATAAGAAACTTACTTAATACAATCAATTGAAAAATCGGTACCATTTCTGAAATAATCAAGTTTATCTTCACTATTCCTCTCTCAGCATCTGATTCTCCTCATTCTGTCTTTATTCAGGAGTTGATGAATCATCCAATTTATCTTATAGAGGGGCTCCTTTTGCCTAGAAGATTTATTAGAGCTCACTCTATTAAACTCACCAGACATCACGTCTCTCTACATGCAGAATTTGTGCAAAAGGCAGTTATTTTGTTAGATTTTGTTTGTAATGGAATCAGTTATTCAATTGAGCTCTAATTCATCTGCTAGGAAAGGAAGGCCCCCCCAGTAAGATATATTGGATTGGGTCAGGCGGGTTCGGGCTGACCTTGCACTCCTCTTTGCGGGTGGTCTTCCGGCTTTATAACCACACGCTTACTCGCTCCGCCCCTTTTGTGACATAATCAACAGGACCGGTCTATAAAAGGAAGCCTGTAAGCGGGTGCGGGCAGGCGTGGGTGGAGGTAAGTTGGGCTTCGGAAAAACCCGAACCACACATAACTAATTGCAGTGGCGTAACTAGTTGTTACTGGGCCCCATAGCAAATTCAATTTAGGGCCCCAAAATATTTATAAGTTGGCCTATTTTACCAAGATATATTTAGATTGCTAATTAATTATGGTCTCACTGTGTCCCCTACACTCCTGGGCCCCCCTGCAACCAATGCAGGGTCTGCTTCCTCTATAGTTACGCCCCTGACTAATTGGATCATTCATCTGACACCCAACTTCTGTATGAAGACAGAATGAAGAGAAAAAGATACTGAGAGAGGAATAGTGAAGATAAACTTGATTATTTCAGAAACAATGCAGAATAAATTGATTGTATTTAGAAAGTTATTTCAGTGTGATAAAGCTTATATTAAATCTTAACTTTCACGATAGTTCCCCTTTAGGACTATAGCACACAGGGTACAGTTTGTGGTGCAGAAACAACCACTGAATTTTTTGAAATGCACATGTATTTAATTCCAGTCCACTAAAATAAAAAACAATTCAGGTGCTTTGAAACACTTTGATAATCTTCAGGGGGTTCATAGTTAAAATAAGGAAAGTTGCAGGGGAATTAAAGGGGAATTTCTTTAATAACTGACCCACACGTTTGCATTTGCCTTGTGATGCCTTGAATTGGATTTGTTGCTGATATAACTACTGGGGAGCAGATGTATTGAAACCCAAAAAATGGTCCTTTTTTATTTTGTGTGTTTAGCATTTGCCTACATCTCAGTTGGTACAGTCCCAAATGCACTAATGGGGTCGAATAACACATGTGATTCTATGTAGCAGAACCAATGTAAAGAAATATATAGGTATGAGGCTTTATGGAGATGTTTTAAGTGGAGTTGAATTGGGTATAATTCCAAATACCCTGACCCCTTATTCTGAAGCTGGGGCCTTGATAAAAGCTCTTTTGAACTGTGGTCTTCCAATTTCTGGCCAAATGTTGTGTTTCTTAAACACATAGTCGTAGTTTAAAGAAGCTTTGGGGAGGCTGAGCCTTGCCAAACCAAAAGGGACCCTTCCTTACAGATCAGTTCTTTATTCTCTATACAATGGTTATTTCTTCATGTTATTGTATCAGATTTTCCAATTAAAAACAGTACCAGTCAGCAGATGGCACATGGCAGCACATGAAATTTCCACTATATTTATCATTCATGGAATTGGCACTATATTTATCTGTCCATGTGATCTGTGCATATTATACATCAAATTGACACCGTATCTATGATACCATGTTTTCTGGGGTATTGAACATGGAGTATTATACATGCCATGTGTTCTCTGGGTATTTTACATGGAATGGACACTGTATTTGTCCTACCATGTATTCAGTGATATTATATACTGAATTAGTTATTAGCTACCTTCCAACTTTCCCATCTTTCACAGGACTGTCCTGATTTTGACTCCACACGATAATGGAGCGCTCAAACGTTGTGCATAATCCCTTGGGATCAGGTTCTCAGCAGTAATTAACCCCACCTGCCACAAATCAGGGAATTAAAATGCAAAATCCAATAGCTGCAGCACACTGTTAAATTTAGTGATTCTTCAGCAATTAGCAAATGTATGTAATGAGCCAATACATTCACATTGCTGAAGAATCAGTACATTTAACAGTGTGCTGCAGTTACTGGATTTTACATATCAAGTCCTGATTCAGCCCGCAGCCCCAGATTTTTTATTAAAAAGTCCTGCGTTTCTCTTTGATCTCCTGCACTGATGCCAGAAAAAGATACTTTTTTGGCAGAGAGCCTAGTATATTCAGCACATGCACTTAGCTACAACTGTAACTAATGAAATAAGCAGGCCTCTTGGGGAAACGTATACCTTCATTAGAAACAGTAATAACGCATAAAATATGAGCTTAAAAATCCCATGTGATAAAAATACCTGTGCCTGGTGGTGTGGGGGGACGGCAGGGACGCCTGCCGCCCCCTCGACGGGGACGCCCGTCACGCCTCGCTGCTCCTGTGCCGGCTCCCTAGTGCGTGCGCGCGCATGCGCACTCTGATTTAAAGGCGCATGCGCGCTGATGTACTGACGTCAGCGCGAGAGGCGCCAAATTCAAATAGTATAAAGGGCATTCCCACAGTTTATCATTGCCCGTGATAGGATTTGTTCCTGGTGCTTTTGAGCTTGTGTTAAATTCTGAAACCTGTTTGATTCCTGTTTTGACCCCTGCCTGGCTATTTGACTACTCTGATTTCTGGATTCTGACCCTTGCCTGATTACTGACTACCGCTTCTGATTAACCCTCTGATTGACTTCCTGGTTTGACCCTTGCCTGCCTGATAACGTTTACTCTCTGCCTGCCTCGACCCGGCCTGTTCTGACTACTCCTTTGCCTAACGCCTTGTACTGCGATCTTCTGTCCAAAGACTTTGTTTTACTACAGTCGTGCCCCTTTGCTTGCCAGAACTCCTCGCCTTGCTCCTCTCGAAAAGTCCAGGTGGCATCTGAGTACGCTGAGGGCTCCCCCCGAAGCCAAAGGCAGTCAGACTACTGGTGAAGCCGAGTCGAGACCAGGGAGCTTGGCATTAGCTCTGGTTTAGGGTGCCGACCGTGACACCTCAGAAATGTGTTTTAACTTTCCATAACCTGACAAATTTTGTAAAATGGATGTGATATTTAGGGGGTGTGGCCAAAAATTTTCACCACGCTCCACGTGGCACATCTTTTTGTCCCTCTTTACATTTTGTGGGAGACATTTATAGTTTTTTTGCTTATTTTTTTTTTTTTTTACAGTAGTGATGGAGGCTCCCAAACATTTTTCCTAGTTGCCAACAGTACCTGCTACCATTTGAATCTCTTCTCCCAAAATGAGCATTTTTGTGCAGACTAGGGCCTAGTTAAATGAAGGAAGCATAAGTAAAAAGGCAAGAAGACATGGAGAGTTGGCCCTAGGTTTAGTATTAATATGATACCTCCCAACATTTTGGAAATAGAAAGAGGGACCAAAAGATGTGTGCGGAATGCGTCGAAAAAGTTTTGACCACAAGCATTTTGTGGCCACACTCCCCAATTACCATGTTGATTTCACAAAATGTAACTATTTAAAGGGATTCTTTCACGATTTTTATGATCTGTTTTTTATTTCTAAATGACACCGTTTACACTGCAAATAATTCACTCTACAATATAAAATTTCAATTCTGAACCAGCAAGTGTATTTTATTAGTTGTAATATTGGTGTGTAGGTGCATCTCAGGTCATTTTGCCTCTTCATCTGCTTTCAGAAAGAGCCAGCACTTTAGGACGGTGTCACGGCCGGCACCCAATACCAGAACTAGAGCCAAGCACCGTGGTCAGAGCTCTCTTCACCAGTATGTGTGACCACTTTTGGGCTTCGGGAAGGCCCTCCGCCTACTGGGGTGCCACCTGGACTTATGAATGGGCAAGGCTAGAGTTCTGGCAGGCAATGGGGCACGGCAGGTATCTAGAGTCTTTTGGGCCGAGGATCACGGTTACAGGCAAGGATGAGGCAGAGAGGATAGTCAGACAGGCTGGGTCGAGGCAGGCAGATAGCACGGATCGTCAGGCAGGCAAGGGTCAAAAACGGGTATCAAGCAGAAGGGGTACAGGCAACAGAGTAGTCGGGTAACAGGCACAGGGGCGCCTTTAAATAATGCGCATGCGCGCCGTGCGCGCACTAGGACCCAGAAGCCGACCCGGAAGCCGACGGAGAAGGAGCGCGGCGGCGTGGCGGCCGTCCACGCCGCCGCGACCCAGGTATTTTTCTTACAGATGGAACTGCTTTCTGGCAGGCTGTTGTTTCTCCTACTCAATGTAACGGAATGTGTCTCAGTGGGACCTGGATTTTACTATTGAGTGTTATCCTTAGATTAGGGTTGCCACCTTTTCCCCCGGTGGATACCGGGGATTGCCAGATCGCCGTGTCAATCATGGGGTATCCTGCACGGTTTTTCCTTATTTGGAAAACCCGGCAGGAAGTTTTGACCCAGGCAACCCTTCAAAATACCAAGCTGTCCGGGTCAAAACCGGACAGGTGGCAACCCTGGCATCTGTTATCTTGTGTTAGGGAGCGGCTATCTTGTTACCTTCCTATTGTTCTGTTGTTAGGCTGCTGGGGGGGTGATATCACTCCAACTTGCAGTACAGCAGTAAAGAGTGACTGAAGTTTATCAGAGCACAAGTCACATGACTGGGGGCAGCTGGGAAACTGGCAATGTGTAGCCCCATGTCAGATTTCAAAATTGAATATAAAAAAATATGTTTGCTCTTTTGAGAAATGGATTTCAGTGCAGAAGTCTGCTGGAGCAGACTTCTGCCTCTTTCTATTTCCAAAATGTTGGGAGGTATAAATGTAAAATATGTAAAAGTTCTCAACCACAGTAAGTAGGGCAGTCAATATCAGTCTCTCTGTCAGTTTTTGAAATGATATGTAGTGGTACTTGTGCCCATTATACTTAAATAGAAGGGAATATAGTCATATTATAGAAATAAAATAGGTAATAATTGATTATTATTGTTATTCTAGTATAATGAGGCAACAATGACATCCCACTGGATCCCAAGCTCCGCCCATAGAGAAAAATGGCGCCTTCCTGTTATGAGGTCACCAAGAACGCCCGTGAGAGGGAGTCTAGTCAGGCCCCACTTGGCGGAAGTGACGTCAGAGCTCGCCGCTAAGCCAGCCCCCTACTCCTGTAGGAGGAAAAGAAAGATGTCGGTAACAGGAGAGGATCGGGGGGATGAAGGCGGCTCTGGATTCCCGGGGTCATGCTGCGCTCAGAGGCCGAGATCCGTCTCTCCTTCCTCGGATCAACTGCACCAGAGCGACACGCTGCTCGGGCTCCCGATCGTGGCCATCGAGAACATCTTCAACTTCATGAACTACGATGAGATCAGTCAGCTCCGCCTGGTGAGGGGCCAGTGTGGGACACTGCAGTGGGGTGGGTTATCTGTACATGGGCTCGGGGTGTTTATAGGTTTATCAGTAGTTTGCTTGCTGCTGCCTGGAATTGAGAGACAACCTTTCAATCCCTGGAACTACAGCTCCCAGCATTCCCTGTACCAGCAGATCTGCCTGGAGGGCCCCAGAGTTGCCAAGTTGGCAGGTTTCCATCCAAATTGGGCTACAAATGTGAAGCCCAGGCCGGTTTTGAAAGTACAAACTACCCAAGCTACAGATTTGGGCTACTTTTTGGGCCTTTGGCTGGTTAGTACTTTGGAAACCAGCCAAAGTTTTTTTTGTTGCTGCCGTAATGTGAAAAGCCTGCGTCTCCCAATGCATGTTGGGTAATGTCGTTTTTGTTTAACAATTTGCTGACGGCCAAGTTTAATGTAAGACTACAATTCCCAGCATGCAACGGGAATGACTTGTGTAGAAATCAGGGGTTACCATATTTTGGGCTCTGTACCCCAGTCTCCCATCACTCTTAAGCATTGTGTTGATCACTCGTGTTTTCTCGTGACTTTTCTCAATTTCAGACAATTTTGGGGCAAAAATCTGCTTGCCAGAAAAATGTCTAGAGCAGCGGTCCCTGACCTTTTTTGGGCTGGGGACCGGTGTAGAGACTTTTTTTTTGCAAAAGTCGAGATGGGGTCGGCATCCAATTCATTGCTCCACGTTAATTGTTGTCGAGGCTCGGCAGCCCAGTTCAAGACTGTCCATGGCCGGGTTCTGGGCCACGGCCCGGCGGTTGGGGACCCCTAGTCTAGAGGTTGAGCTGTTTTACCAATATTTATTTAAATAGTATATGTATTAGGCCTAATGGGGCCCCTATACTTCTGGGCTCCGCTCTGTAGTTATGCCTCTGGTGATGGTCAAATCTGTCCCATTTTACTTCATGGAAAAATTGCAAATCAGTGGAAATTTGAAAATGGCGTATTTTCACATGCTGTATATTTATTTTTTTCCTTGCACATAGTTTGCTATTTGTGGGCTACTTTTCAGTATAAGAGCACACAGGCAGATTCTGGGGATTAAAAGGTATCACCTTTATACCACTTTTGTTATTTTTTTTATTTCAAAAGGGTTGCCCTGTAACATTTCTACTGGCTAACACGATACAGCAACTTCGCCCGGTGACAAATCTCTTCTTTGGGGCGACTAATCTCCCCGAACTGCCTCCCCTACCTCATGAGGAAACTTCGGGCGACTTTGGAAATCGCTCCAAGTGCCATCCTGCTGGCGATTTACATTTTAGCCAGCAGGATGGCACTTGGATTTCCAAAGTCGCACGAAGTTTCCTCGTGAGGTAGGGGAGGCAATTCGGGGAGATTAGTCGCCCCAAAGAAGAGGAGATTTGTTGCCGGGCGACTAATCTCCCTGAATCTGCCTGTGTGGTCTGACCCTGAAGTGCCTCTTGGTTAGTTTTGGGCTTAATTTGGCTGATTTTGAAAAGTAGAACTGGCAACGCTGCAGTGCCCTTCACTTCTCAGTTATCCTTGTTTATGGTGGAATTACTGGTGGGGGACTAATGGAGTTGATGCAGCTCAGGCTCAGATCTGGAGCTTCTAATGGCTGTTATTTCACTTCAGGATCCGTTGGGGGAACATCGAGGACAACAGCCCTGTTCTGAATTCCATTAGTGGAAACTAAAGCAGCTCTGGGGGCCTCCAGGATGCCCCCACTTTCCTTGAAATCCAAAAACAAATGGCAGCTTACCTTTCCACCTGGGGGCAAATCCTTTTTCCTATTATTATGTATTATTATTATGTATTGATTGGAGGCAGCAGATGTTGCAGTTGAATGACAATAGGTTGTGTAATGCCAGTACAGCAGAGAGCAGCCTTACTGAGGCCCACATTGTGCACATCACAACAATTGTAATGAATTAATTAGCCAGCATGCACATAATTGCTCAAGCCTCAGTGATGCTGATATTTCAAGGTTACCCGAGTCCTGCAGCCCCTGGTTGCGATTCATTGAAGTGTTGGTTTAGGTGTCGGATGGAGCGAAGCCGTGCATGGGAAATGTTCTGCCGACTGTGCAATATCTTGATTAGGAGACGTGTCGCTGGGGATTGTAATTATGTTGGGCAGAGTGAAGATTGGGTAACTGAAGGTTTATATGGGGCACAGTCTCTTGCCTCATTATATTTCACTTTGTTAATTATTTCTAGGTGTGACACAATCTGGTTTGCTTGTTCTTAAAGGAAAACTATACTCCCAAAATGAACACTTAAGCAACAGATAGTTTAAATCGTATTAAGTGGCATATTAAAGAATCTTACCAAACTGGAATATATATTTAAGTAAATATTTCCCTTTTACATCTCTTGCCCTGAACCACCATTTTGTGATGGTCTGTGTGTTGCCTCAGAGATCACCTGACCAGAAATACTGCAGCTCTAACTGTAACAGGAAGAAGTGTGGAAGCAAAAGACACAACTCTGTCTCTTAATTGGCTCATGTGACCTAACATATTTGGTTTGTATGTGTGCCCCTTGAATCCTACGATCCCAGGGGACGGCCCTTGTTTTTTTAAAATGGCAATTTTCTCTTTAGTATTACCCAATGGCACAAACTACTAAAAAATAAAAAAGTATATTATTATGAAAATGGTTTATTTACATGATGCAGGGTTTTACACATTGTTCGGGGGTGTATAGTTTTTCTTTAAGACCAAACCTACAGACCTTATCTCATGTTTTGTTGCTCATATTTTTGTATACCAGGGGTCCACATTGTTTCCTCTTCGGTGGGCCACTTATCCTCTCTTGGAGCTGGGAGCCTCATTGGTTTTTTTTGGGGGGGGGGGGGCATAATGTGTAGGCTGTGGCAGCCCTGTATTTATTCCCTAGCTCATCGGGGGACATTATTTAGGTATTCATGAATGTTTCTCACCCAGACAGATATGTTTCAGGGATATTTTGTGCCGCAGGATAATGGCCAGTTCTGTTCTGATTACAGGGTACTGTGGGGGGTAATTAGAGCCATGCAAATGATAAATATAAGTACAAGATGGATAATGATGCTGGCTCCTCATTATTCCATTCTCTTCACATCAGAATAACGCAGAGAGCCAATCAGAGTATTGTTAGTGGATGCAGCACTGAAATGACATGTGGGGCCTGGAGACAATTGCTTAAGCGCAGAAGTGGTTTAGGGCCAGATTTTTGCTGGAATCAGAGACTTGAGCTTTGAATGCCATAAATGAGCACGTTGTGCCCCATAAGGGCAGGTATTATCCCACCTTCTATTTCACTTGATTGGGATTACGAGAGACTTTGCAATCAAGAGCTGGAGCTCTGCTTATTCTTCCCAGAGAATCAGTGGTAATTTGCATATTCCAGTGAGTGGGATGTGTTTGTGTAGCCTTTATTTTAAGGGTAGAAATAGATATTTTTTATTTATTTTTTTTTTTTTGCAACTGCTGGTTCTGACTCAGTAACAAAATGTAGACTCAATGTATATTTGCTTGGAATTACATTTTCTTTCATTAGGTGACATTATCATTAGGTGAAGACACACAGATCGACTAGTTGCAGCTACTTGTCACGGCTACAAAATAGACAATAGTGATATTTGATTAATGGAAGACATTGTGTGTTTTAGCAGAGGCAATTCTCAGTATTGTCTATTTCGGAGCCACACAAAGTAGCTGCTACTAGTTGCTGTGTTTACCTTCACCCTAAGGGCAGAGACACACGGTCAGTTTCGGGGAGATTTGTCGTTGGGCGACTAATCTCCCCGAATCTGACCATGTGTCTCTGCCCTAAGTCCTTCCCTCCTTCAGTTGATTGGTTCAGTTTGAGGACCTGGGGGCAGGTGACCCATGTTAAGAACGAGCTCTGATAACATTAAACCACCGAAAAAGGAGGGCACAAGATACAGAATATGTTGATCACTCACCACTTAGAATAGGTGGTCCAGGTGCACCAGACCATCAGTTTAGGGAACGGATAAACCAGTGTGGGGCACTCAAAAATAAAGTTTAAAATAGAATATTGTAGATTCATTAAAAAAGGTCACTATATCCATTCACCCCGGGCTAATGGAGATAACTGTTTTTTTTAATGGATCTCCCTCCGATATGCCCACCTTGAGGTGGGCAATATCGGGCAGATCTGATCGTGGGCCCTAGGGCCCAACGATCGGATCCTAGCATTCACAAACGGGCGGTTGGATCGCGGTACAGCATCAACGAACATATGCGGCCGCGATCCGACGGGGTTTTTAAATCCATCCGATCGAGATCTGGCCGACTTTCGGCCAGATCTTGATCGGGGAAGCCCGTCGGGGGCCCCCATACACGGGCCAATAAGCTGCCGACACGGTCTGTCGGCAGCTTTTATCGGCCCGTGTATGGCCACCTTAAAGCTGGCCATAGATGTTGAGATTTTTAAAAGATCAGATCCTGATCGTGAGACCACAATCTTCTCAGAACGATCGTACGAATTTAATATCAACTAAAAAGACCAATTTGCCAGGAAAACAAAGGGGTGCTGCCTGCTTGGCCCTACAAACATAGATAGATTGCACTGGGACCGAAAAAGATTTTTTGACCTGACCGATCAATTTCCTGACAGATGTCGGCCGAAAAATCGTGAGATGTACGATCGTTCAAATCCCACTAACCGCACGATAATTTCGAAGGATTGGTCGGGCTTCCCTAAAATCGGTCGTTCGGCAAGAAGAATTGCCGCGTCTATGGGGAGCTTAACCTCACAATAATTTGATCTGTCGCACTAAAATCGTTCGTTAAGGAGAGATAAATCTTAACGTCTGTTAGCTTAAGGGTAAGGGCACACAGGCGAATTCTGGGAAATTAGCCGCCCCAGCGACAAATCTCCTTTTCTTCAGGCCGACAATCTCCCCAAACTGCCTTCCCCTACCTTCCCACCAGCCATAATGAAAAATCGCCAGGGGGGTGACACCCGGAGCGCTTTATTTTGCCGAAATTGCCTCACGAGGAAACTTCGGGCGACTTCGGAAAACAAATCGATGTGAGTGCCACCCCGCTGGCGATTTTTCATTATGGCCGAAGGGAAGGCAGTTCGGGGACATTGATGCCTCGAAGAAGAGGAGATTTGTCGCCGGGGCGACTAATAGCCACAAATCTGCCCGTGTGCCCTTACCCTTAGGAAGAAGAACACCACCTAATCTATATGCTAATGAAACATGGGGCATTTATGTTATGTGTTCCCTCACTGTCTCTCTTTAGATCATAGGAGATTTGGGACAGCTTTATCTGCGGTAATCTAATACTGCCGAGGGGTTTTGAGTTGCAGTTCTGCAGCATCTGGAGGCTTGTACGTTGCCTGTCCTTGCAATACACTATATTTAGCAGCTTAATATGGAGCAGCGTTGCCAGATCGTTGCATCATCCGGAAAAACATTTCCACTCGACCTCGATGATAATTTCCATGCGTCTCGGGTATGAGATGTGTTTATGGTACATTACTCCCACTTAGTATCCAGTGAATTTCAGTGCAGCAGCTCTGTAACGTTAACCCCTTAGTGCTCAATAGTGAATTCCACTGTGATTGTAACTTTTATATTAAGTGCCACCTTCTCTTCTTTTCCCTTCCCAGGTGTGCAAGCGCATGGATGCTGTGTGCCAGCGGATGCTCAATCAGGGATTCCTGCGGGTGGAGAGGTACCATAACCTGTGTCAGAAGCAGGTGAAGGCCCAGTTGCCCAGGTGAGCCATAGCTGCTTTGATGCAACATAATCTGCAGGTTGACTTGTGTACGGCAGCCCTCGGTCTCTTTTGCCATACACTGCACTAGGCTTTTGGTCCTCTGCACTTGTACCTTGTTATTGGCTGCTATGTATAAATACACATTCTGATATGTTGTTCGCTAGCTAGATTTTCATCTATAAACTCAATGTAATTATCTTAGTACAGAGTGATGCTGATTGGCCTGGTGTGCTCATCTTAAATGGATACTGTCATGGGAAAAAAGGTTTTTGCAAAACACATCAGTTAATAGTGCTGCTCCGGCAGAATTCTGCACTGATATCCATTTCTCAAAAGAACAAACCAATATTTTTTTATATTTAATTTTGAAATCTGACATGGGGCTAGACATGTCGTTAGTTTCCCAGCTGCGCCCAGTTATGTGACTTGTGCTCTGATAAACTTCAGTCACTCTTTACCCAGTTATGTGACTTGTGCTCTGATAAACTTCAGTCACTCTTTACTGCTGTACTGCAAGTTGTACTGATATCACCCCCTCCCTTCCCCCGACCCAGCAGCCTAACAACAGAACAATAGGAAGGTAACGAGATAGCAGCTCCCTAACACAAAATAACAGCTGCTTGGTAGATCTAAGAAGAGCACTTAATAGTAAAATCCAGGTCCCACTGCGACACAATCGGTTACATTGAGTAGGAGAAACAACAGCCTGCCAGAAAGCAGTTCTGAAAGCACATGACCAGGCAAAATGACCTGAGATGCACCTACACACCAATATTATAACTAAAAAAAATACACTTGCTGGTTCAGGAATGACATTTTATATTGTAAAGTGAATTATTTGCAGTATAAACAGTGTAATTTAGAAATAAAAACTAAATCATGACACAATCCCTTTAACTCTGTTTGGATACCTGCTTATGATTAGTACAGGGGAACACCTACCTATCAATTTATGGTATTTCTGAGTTTAGAATAAGGGTGGACAAAAGAAGGGGTGGGAGCAACTGCCATACCTGTTTAATTCTATTCTCTATATCCTGCCAGTGATTAGGCTGCCCCCTGCTGGTCTTCTGTTACAGGACTAACACTACATGAGCAAGCAACAGGGATGATTTTGGCCAGCCAGTCTGAGAACAACAGTAGAGCTGCATCTATGCAGCCTGTGCCTCAATGCCCTCAGTTTTTTAATATAGTGAACAAATGAAATTTAAAGGGATTTTTCTAAATGCACCAGTTAATAGTGCTACTCCAGCAGAATTCTGCACTGAAATCCATTTCTCAAAAGAGCAAACAGATTTTTTTATATTCAATTTTGAAATCTGACATGGGGCTAGATATTTTGTCAAATTCCCAGCTGCCCCATGTCATGTGACTTGTGCCTGCACTTTAGGAGAGAAATGCTTTCTGGCAGGCTCCTGTTTTTCCCTCTCAATGTAACTGAATGTGTCTCAGTGGGACATGGATTTTTACTATTGAGTGTTCTTAGATCCACCAGGCAGCTTTTATCTTATGTTAGTGAGCTGTTATCGGGTTACCTTCCCATTGTTCTTTTGTTTGGCTGCTGGGGGGGGGGGGAAAGGGAGGGGGTGGTATCACTCCAACTTGCAGTACAGCAGTAAAGAGTGATTGAAGTTTATCAGAGCATAAGTCACATGACTTGGGGCAGCTGGGAAATTGACAATATGTCAAGCCCCATGTCAGATTTCAAAATTGAATAAAAAGAAAAATCTGTTTGCTCTTTTGAGAAATTGATTTCAGTGCAGAATTCTGCTGGAGTAGCACTATTAACGGATTCATTTTGAAATTTTTTTTTTTCCCATGACCGTATCCCTTTAAGTCTTTCGGAAGACTAGGAATATTAAGCAGCCTTGAGTTTTCCTCCTGTTATATGTTGGACCGTAGCTGTGTAAGCTCAGCAATAGCCAAGTTGCTTTTGGAATGTGTCTGTTTTGCTTCCTCCCATCTGATCATGTACAACACTCCTCTTTTCCTTTTCGGCTCTGCAATATAATGCTCCACAGTCTGTGTACTTGGCATTAAGTCAGGGTCTGTGGGTTGCCATAATTACAGAAGCCCTTTGTCATAATGTCCTGTGAACTCTACATCCTCATTTAGTTCCCTTGTGAGCCTGACCAGGTAATGTGATTAGCAGAGCAAGACAAATAGAAGCGTTACACAGTAATAACAGAAGCAAAAGACAAATGCAACTGTAGCAAAATGTATTCGCTGTCCAGACAAGTTTGGGATATTATTAATTTAATTGCTGGGAACATTGCCAAACCAACATAATCTAATGGAGGCGGCTTAAGAATTTCTGGAAACATTGTAATGTGTTTCATACTGTCCAGCCAAACCCTTATTGTCCTTTTAAAGGTGAATCCACTTTTTCTATCACAGTGCTGCCCAGTTGGAGGCTATATTTTCTTTATATGTAAGGAACCCCTAGGACTGCCAAAAAACCCCACTGAATGGCCACTGGACTACTGTTTTGTTAAAAGAACAGTAACATAATTTTTTTTTTTAAAACTCGTTTCTGCTTAACGGAAAAAAAACCTCCAAGGCAGTTTTAAAGGAGGACTTAAGTAACAGTTAATATCAAATTGAATGACATATTAAATAATCCTACCAAACTGGAATATATATTTACATAAATATTGCCCTTTTACATCTCTTGCCTTGAACCACCATTTCGTGACTCTATCTGTGCTGCCTCAGAGATCACCTGACCAGAAATACTACAACACTAACTGTAACAGGAAGAAGTGAGGAAGCAAAAGGCAGAACTCTGTCTGTTAATTGGCTCATGTGACCTTACATGTGGTTTGTATGTGTGCACAGTGAATCTTACGATCTCGGGGAGGCCCTTATTTTTTAAAATTGCAATTTTCTATTTATGATTACCCAATGGCACATACTACTAAAAAAGTATATTATTATGATAATGGTTCATTTACATGAAGCAGGGTTTTACACATGAGCTGTTTTACTCAGTATCTTTTAATAGAGACCTACATTGTGTGGGGGGTATAGTTTTCCTTTAACTTTAAATTCGTAAAGTCTTTATTAAGAAATTACTTACAGATTCTCTGCTTGCACTCCTCTTCAGAAACGGCAACAGGGCAACGATCCATTGTGCAGCGCACGATTTCTCTTCCCTGCCTTGTATAGAAGATAGCCAGGGAGGAGAAATCGAGCGCCGCACAATGGATCATCGCCCTGTCGTCGTTTCTGAGTGCAAGCAGAGAACCGATAAGTAATTTCTTAAGAAAGAGTTTGCGAAATTAAAGTTAAAACAGCCTTGGTTTTTTTTTTTGTTACGAAGAAACACATTTTTTTTTAAAAAATGTTTTTGTTACTGGTCCTTTAAATCTCTGTACAGGCTATGAGCAAACTTAGGGGGCTGTTCCTGCTGAACTGTGCTTAGTACAGGGAATACCTATGCTGCCATAGTTTTATGGCATTTCTCTGTACAGACTATGAGCAAACTAAGGAGGCTGTTCCTGCTGAACTGTGCTTAGTACAGGGAATACCTATACTGCCATAGTTTTATGGCATTTCTCTGTACAGACTATGAGCAAACGTAGGGGGCTGTTTCTGCTGAATTGTGCTTAGTACAGGGGAATGTTTATACTGGTGTAACCAAAAGCTACAGAGAACTGGGGTGAAAACTGATGGGCCAGTCTATCCTATGTGTTCTATCTGTGGAATGTGTTTCGCTAAGACTCCTGGGTGCCACGGCTGCAGGATGTTGGTGGAACAGTTGCAGGAGGTGTGGGCAGAGTTGGGAAGAGGAGAATAAAGTGACAGGCTGATGCGTTGCAGCCATAGTGCCCCTCTCATTCCAGCAGGAGGTTAGGGTAATGGTCCTGAAACCATTTATATAATAGAACATCCATCTAATGATAATGATATACACCCTCTGTTAAAGTGTGCACCATGCAATGCTGTCTCAGTGTAGCCAATGCACCTCTGCCTCAATGGCTGCCACTGGAGTGAGTATTTTGTTCTTTCCATGTGACCATAAGCAGCTGTGTTAAGCATGACTTTCTAACCTACACCTTTAGTAGGGCCTCAAAAGGTTTTGAGGGGACCCTGACTGATGATGTATTTTATATACAGTAGAACCCCCATTTTACGTTTTTCAGGGGACCAGAAAAAATGGTGTAAAATCCAGGGAAATGTATTATGAATAATATATAGGTGGGACCACAAAACACTAATGTAAAATGAGGGAACACTTAAAATCAGGGGATGTAAAATTGATATACTGTATGTATATGAAAACCATGCATCTTCTTAAAGGTTCTGTGGGGCTCTAGAAAGTTCTTGTTGAGGATCTCCAATAGACTAGTTGTTCAACAATATCTCATGTTCCATCATTTCCCCTGCACTCTTTTAACGCCGGTGTTCCCTAGAATTAGCACCTCCTTCTCACAGTGCACCCCACCTCCTAATATTGGTCTGTTCTGCTTACCATTGACTTCCGTTGCCTCTTTTGCAGGAGAGAATCAGAAAGGAGGAACCACTCGTTGGCGCGACATGCCGATATCCTCGCAGCGGTGGAGACCAGACTCTCGTTGCTTAACATGACATTTATGAAATACGTTGATTCCAACCTCTGCTGTTTCATCCCTGGAAAGGTATTGTCTTTAATCATGTGCCATCCAGAGGCTAGAGCCATTCTCACTGGCCATGCACATTGAGGGTTGTGTCTAATTGGCCGTGTCCAGTACAGAACTGTTAGCAGATTAGTTCATTTACCCAGCTGATCAACACTATCAGTGAGCAAGCAATATAAACGCTGAAGTTTAACATTTACCACATCGGTACTGTATTCTTGTGCCATAACCAGAAATCATATAGGAGTGGAGCATGAGCAGGAGTTCTGGGAGCCAGCGAGCAAGGTTGCATTGTGGAAGATGTGTCCCCATTAGCCCAACCAGTTGGTTTTATCACCTTGCTGGTAATTTGTATTCGGTACCCATAGGTTACCTGCAAAGAAAGCTGATACCTTACAGGTAGGATTTTTAGGGTAAACAAATTAGTGTGAGCGGACGTACACCCACGACACCCTCCTGTAGAGTCGCCTGGTGCTTGGTAATGGAAGTTTCGGCAGCTTCCTATTCAATGTACAAGAAGAAAGTTACCAGCACTCACAGTCTTAGTTTGCAGGAAAACCTTGCTTTATTTCAGTGTGGTAATGGAACCGCGTGGCCCCGAAACGTTACATCACCGCACTGAAATAAAGCAAGGTTTTCCTGCAAACTAAGACCGTGAGTGCTGGTAACTTTCTTCTTGTATGTAGGATTTTTAGGGTGCCAGTATAGTTGCAGGTTGTGTTGTGGGTCTAACCCATTGATCCCCCAAGCAGTGGCTCAGGAGCAACATGTTGCTCATTAACCCCTTGGATGTTGCTCCCAGTGGCCTCCAAGCAGGGGCTTATCTTTGAATTCCATGCTTGAAGGCAAGTTTTGGTTGTATAAAAACCAAGTGTACTGCAAAATAGTGCCTCCTGTAGGCTACCAGTCCACATAACTACAAAATAGCCAATCACAGTCATCATTTGGTATACCCAGGGTCTTTTTTTAAACCTTGTGTTGCTCATCAACTCTTTCTACATTTGAATGTAGCTCATGGGTAAAAAAGGCACATCTCTCAAGTTCAACCTTTTAACTTTTTTAACCTGCCTGCCAGTTGATCCAGAGGAAGGCAAAAAAAAAAAAACATCTGAATCCTCTCCAATTTGTGAGTAGTCCCTGGATCAACTTGTACTATGAGCTATCTTCCATAACACTGTATTCTCTCTTTTGCTAAACACCATCCAAACCCTTCTTAAAGCTATCTAATGTATCAGCCTGTACCACTGATTCAGGGACAGAATTCCACATCTTCACAGATCTCACTGTAACAAACCCCTTCTGAATATTGCATTCTGTTCAGGACTTTACATTAGGGATCCTTGGGACAGCAGCTCCCACTGCTGGGTATTTCCAGTAATCACAGCAGTGCAAGGCCAGTTTTGGCAACAACAGAAATCTGATTAAAGGGATGATGCAATGAAAAGTGCTTACATAGTAGGGCAGTCATCTTTGTGTCTCCACGTTGCTTTATGACTGCAGCTGTAGATGACACTGTGTATTATAAGACACAATTCACTGCACTGCTTCCTGCCTGGAAAGGCCTTTGTCTCACACTGGGGCAAATTCACTAAGATGCGAAGTTGCGCCAGGCGCAACTTCGCCAGGCGTATTTTCGCCAGCGCTCCGCAAATTCACTAAAATCCGAAGTTGCGCACAGGGGCAGCGTAAGTTTTCGAAGTTGCGCTAGCATTAATTCGCGAAGCGAAGTTTCGCTAGCGATGGTTCATTTACATACAGCGTGAAATTCAAATTTCAATGGAGGAACACGTATCAGCACTACAAATGCCTAGAAAACCTTCAAATCTGCAAATAAAATTTTTATTTTGCCCTACACATGTGCCCACTGTCTAGGTAAGTTGCCATGAGTCAGGAAATGTAGGGGGGAAGGAGGGGAGCCCCAAAAAAAATTTCGCTCTTTTTCAGCCTATCACCCATCATGTAGAAAACACGCCAGCGTTTTTTGGGACTTAGAAAAAATTTTGACTTTTTTTGAAACAATCCCTATCTACTCTATTGCGCTTCGCCAGGTCTGAGGTGGCGAAGGAAGTCTAGTGTAAAAGGTAGCGTTCAGTACACTGCGCAAGTTAGTGAATTTGCGTAGTTAGTCGCTAGCGAAAATTCGCCTGGTGTAAGGGTGCAAAGTAACACTAGCGAAACTACGCCAGCGTTCGTTAGTGAATATGCGCAGTAGCGAAAAATGCCAAACGCTAGCGAATTAACGCTGGCGTTCGGCGCTTAGTGAATTTGCGCCATGGTTTCTATGCGAGTGGAAACGGTAGACGAAGCAGAACAAATTGCTGAAATTTGAAATTCATAAATAAATATTGATATACAAGCTTATTGATTAACAATGCTGCTTTGCATTCTTACAGTTACCAATATCAACCAATACACAATCTGCTACAAATTAGAGAATGAATGAGTAAAATCTGATTGGTTGCTATTAGAAACTGTGCTGATCTAATTTATCTTGTGTTAGTTAGAGTAATCTGTACATATCTCCTAACACTGGGACATAGTCCATAGCAATATCCAGTTACAGAATGTTCTTCCCTGGAAGGAAGGTACATGACTTGTTATGGGATTTAACACACTGAAATGCAGAGCTGTGATAAATGGGACTGGTCTCGCCAGCATTTGTGTCCTGTCAGTTTGCTTAATAGATTCAGGCTTCTGTCTATGACGTGTTCCTTTTTAATTAATTCATTATTGGGCCTGATAGTGTTACGCCTGTGTGTCCTGATGGCACAGATTATGCATATGGATGAGCTCTGTACTGACTAATGAAACACAATGGGGACAGGCATGAGAAGCCGCACATGAGGATCATCCGTACTCCCCTTCCACGCTGATATGGTCATATTATTTTAGTCTCAAAGGGATATTACTGCCATGTTTGCTCCTTTTTGCATTTTCAGTGCTGAAATATAGAGGGGACTCTTGCCTCATCACTGACAATGTTCAATTTCTTGTAGACCCAGAGGAAAGAGGAAAAGAAAGCTCCAATTGATATCAAAAGGGCAAGAAGTGGCGTTGGGCAATTGCCATTGTCTTAAAGGGGTTGTTCACCTTTGACTTTCATCTTATAACAGACTAAAAGTTAACTTAAAGGTGAACCACCCCTTTAAGTGGGGGGGGGCAAGGGCACATTGTTGGTCATTCGAGACTATTTAAAGGGGTGGTTCACCTTTAAGTTTACTTTTAGTATGTTCTAGAATGCATCATTCTAAGCAAATTTTCATTTGGCCTCAATTTGTTTTTTAATAGTTTTTGAATTATTTGCCTCTCTTTTCAGATTTTAAATGGGGTTCACGGCTTCATTTTAAAAACAAAGACTCTGTAAGTCTACAAATGTGTTGGGTAGGACTTGGCCGGTGGGACACCGGGAAAAAACCCGGGGGGCCCCAGCCGGCTCAGACCTGCTTCCCCACAAAGACCCCAGCGTGCGCCATTGCGGCATTAGTACATACATGCTGCACAACGCCTTCACACATGCGCTCGCCGGGGACGGGAATTGGAGTTCAGGAGGGGACCGCCAGGAGGGCCCTTCCTTTTGCAGCCCTGGTGGGCCCCCAAGGCTCCAGTCCGACCCTGATTGTTATTGGTACTTTTAAATACTCCTCTTTCTTTGCAAGTCTCTCCTATTCATATTCCAGTCTCTTATAGTCAAATCAAATGGTTGCTAGGGTCATTTGGACACTAGTTACCAGATTGCCGAAATGGCAAACTGTGGTTTTTGAGTTATTTAGCAGCTCTGAAAATAATAACAAATGTGAGTATCGCTCTCAACATGATACCAAAAGCTAATTCAAAGGTGGACAATCCCTCTAAGGCACCAAAGGAAACCCAAATATTCTCATTAAATTTGGTGATACAGTCCCTGGTTCCATGTGATCTAAAGCCAACCATTCACAGGCCAATAAAAAGCAACCAACTCCGGCCCTCCAGCTGACCATGGAGCACCTGAACAACCAATATCTGCTCAAAAATAAGACTGATATCCATTAGGCAGGTTTATGAATACAATCAAATCAAAAAAGGACCACTACTGAGTATTGATGCCGTCCTTGTCTGACAGATTAGGCCCAGTTGGATTTGATCTGGCCCGTGTGGATGGCCAAACTGGCTAGTTATTTTCTCATTTGGCAGTCTTGTCAAATGAGCAGAGCATAGAGTGTATGGTTCTACATTTTTAGCCCAGAGCAAATTCATTGAGCTGTTTACCAATTTTAAAATACTATGAATAGCATTTAATATATACACACACACACCCCCCCTCTCCAAATCCATGTTTGTTAGCAGTGCACACCGGATTTTTTTTAAAAATCACTTCTTTATTTATCAAAAGATTAAAACTGATCTAAGACCCTTTTCAAGATGTGATATATGATATATATATATATATATATATATATATATATATATATATATATATATATATGATTTAAATTTGTTATAATTTTCTGTAAATGCTCCTTAAAATATTTGAGGTTGGTTATTTGGTACAGGGCGCTTTATCTGCATATTTGCAATTGTTTATATCAGCTGGGGCAGCCATAATTACTTGGAAATGGTAACCACATCGACAGACTAAAAAGGAAGAAAGTCACATGGCTGTCTCTTTTGTGATTAGAAAATGGTGCCCTCTTTATGTCAAAAAAATGTGATGGCTTTCCTGAAAATCTCGCATTTTCCTGAAATTTCGCATTTTCTAATCTTGGCTAACAAGAGGTATGACTTACTGTACATTTTCCTGTTCTTGTGAGTGGTTAACGTGGCACAGTGCGCTGCTGTTATACCGCACCTAATGTCTGAGCGTGTAGATACGAGACCTGGTGCAGATATCTGCCGTGCAATACCCAAGGGAAGATGCTGCAACTGCCATTTACTTTTTACAGTGAGAGAATAATAAACCTTTGGGCGTTGCAGGTTATCGATGAAATCTACAGAGTGCTGAGATACGTTAACTCCACACGGGCGCCACAGAGAGCACATGAAGTACTACAGGAGCTACGGGACATCTCCTCTATGGCCATGGAGTACTTTGATGAAAAGATTGTTCCAATCCTCAAGAAGAAACTTCCTGGCTCTGAGGTCTCTGGTCGTCTTGTTGGATCCCCCCCAGGTACTCATTTTGCATTTGTGCTGCTTCTATGCATGCTCCATACTCCCCTTATAGGGAAAACTTATAAAGGGATTCTGTCATGATTGTTATGATGTAGTATTTATATCTAAATGACACTGTTTCCACTGCAAATAATTCACTTTACAATATAAAATTCAATTCCTGAACCAGCAAGTATATTTTTTTAGTTGTAATATTGGTGTGTAGGTGCATCTCGGGTCATTTTGCCTGGTCATGTGATTTCAGAAAGAGCCAGCACTTTAGGATGGAACTGCTTTCTGGCAGGCTGTTGACCTAATGCCGACGTGCAGTGTCCTACACAATTATAGAGCCTGAGGAGGGAAGGGGAAATGTGAGGAGAGCAGTGACATGTAAGAATTGAAGAATGGAAAGTGAAAGTGATTGACTGCCCCACCTCTATGCCTCGGGCATAGAGGCAGGGTTGGTAATATTTGATTGACAGCTCAGATATTTATACACATGGATGTTTTCACGAAAAAAAGTTTGTGTTCCATGTTTAATTTGCAAAGGACTTTCATTATGCAGCTTTTTATGTGTAGGGGACAGGTGCACTTTAACAAAACCTAGGGCAGTTTACATTGAATATTCATATGCAAAACCCATAATATGCTTGTATATATTATGTTTTTCCTTTGCATCTGTTTGTGATAAAGATGTGGATAATAAACCATAATAATTAGAAGCCAAAACAAATCATAGGTAGCGATATACAATCGGGTACAGAGGGTGGTTGTTAATGGGACATTCTCTACTTGGAGTAAGGTCCTTAGTGGGGTCCCCCAGGGCTCAGTATTGGGTCCACTTTTATTTAACTTGTTCATTAATGATTTAGGGGAGGGTATTGTAAGTAATGTATCAGTGTTGTAATTCCATCCAGGATGTGGCACTTGCAACAGGATCTTGACAAACTGGCAATCTGGGCAGCTAAGTGGCAAATGAGATTCAATGTTGATAAATGTAAAGTCCTGCACCTGGGATGTAAAAATATCCACTTATAACCTTAATGGGACTGCACTAGGCAAATACATGATGGAAAAGGACCTTGGAGTCCTTGTAGATGATAAACTTGTCTGTAACAAGCAATGCCAGTCAGCAGCATCAAGGGCAAATAAGGTCTTGAGCTGTATTAAAGGAACAGTAACACCAAAAAATGTAAGCGTAAAGTAATGAAAATATCATGTAGTGTTGCCCTGTACTGGTAAAACTGATCTGTTTGCTTGGCGGAAATTGAAAAACGGCTATATGGCACAGGTTAACTAATTGATAACAGAGAACACCATTAGACATACAGAGCTTATCTGCTGTGTAACCAGAGCCTTTTCTCCTTTGAATGGCTGCCCCCATTGCTACACAGCAGCTTATTTATATAAACTATAGTAGTGTTTCTTAAGCAAACACAGCAGTTTTACCAGTGCAGGGCAACACTGCATTATATTTTCATTACTTTAAAACACTTTTATTTATTTTTTTACATTAATGTTCCTTTAAAAGGGGCATTGATTCACGACAGGAGGGGGTCATTCTTCCACTGTATAGAGCACTGGTAAGGCCCCATCTAGAATAGGCCGTACAGTTTTGGTCTCCATCACTCAAACAGGACATTATTGTATTAGAGAGGGTACAGAGAAGGGCAACTAAGCTGGTAAAAGGTATTGAAAATCTTAGCTATGAGGAAAGACTGGCCAAATTGGGGATGTTCACGCTGGAGAAGAGGCGCTTAAGGGGAGATATGATGACTATGTATAAATATATAAGGGGATCATATAATAATCTCACTAATGCTTTATTTACCAGTAGGTTCCGATTATAAGAAAAGAGGTTCCGCCTAAATATTCGGAAGGCTTTTTTTTTTTTTTAGAGTGAGCTGTGAAGATGTGGAATTGTCTCCCTGAATCAGTGGTACAGGCTGATACATTAGATAGGTATAAGAAGGGGTTGGATGGTGTTTAGCAAGTGAAGGAATACAGGGTTATGGGAGATAGCTCATAGTACAACTTGATCCAGGGACTGGTCCAGCCATTTTAGAGTCAGGAAGAAATTTTTTTACCCCTCAGCTGGCAGGCAGGTTAAAAAAAAGTTAAAAGGTTGAACTTGATGGACGTGTGTCTTTTTCAGCCTAACGTGCTATGTTACAATATTGGGGCATTTAATCCTAAAAGAAAAGTACAAAAAGATCCCCCCAACCCTGATTTCTGTATTTAACTCTAGGAAATGACATTGTTAGAGCTCAGCACCGTAACAATATTTTTCCTTTCTGTAGTTCCAGGTCCATCGACGGCCTTGAGTACAATGCAGCTGTTCTCCAAGCAGAGCCCGTCGAGGCAGGAGGTGACAAAGCTACAACAACAGATGAAAGCCAGCGGCGCCGGGATGACCGTCCTGAGGCGAGAATTGTCAGAGATGCGCACCAAGGTACAAGAGCAGCAGAAACAGCTCCAGGACCAGGATCAGAAACTTCTAGAACAAACCCAAATCATTGGAGAGCAGAACGTGCGACTGACTGAGATAGAGCACAAACTGAGGGACGTCGTGGAGCGTGCTGTGGGCGGCTCCTCTGGGCCAGGCCAACGAGAAGACTCTCCACGCAAGAGAAAGAAGCTTGTTGAGGTGGTGGACTGTCCTAGGAAATCAAAACGACTTCGAAGCCGGAAGTAAAATGTTAAAAACATTTTTAAAAAAACTGTTGGCATCTGGGATGGTTTGGGGCAGAACATGGGCTGTAATCCAAGGTGCAACCCCCCAAGGAACCGGCACAGTCCACATCAACCTACTACACACTGATGATGCTCTATATAAGGGTACAATTCTCTTTGGTTTCTCTGCAGATGTCATTATAGGGAGGTCCCTAAAGCAACTGCTAGACCCTATATCTTTAAAGGAGAACTAAACCCTAAAGTTAAAAAAACCCTACCCTACAAAGACCCCCTCTCCTTCCTCCCCCCCTGCCTGTTACCCTGTGCAAATGTCCCTATTTTTTTTTTACTAACCCCTCGGTGCAGATTCAATTCATGGGGGCCATCTTAATTTCTTCGGAATGAGACCGGTGCTTCTGCAATTTTTGGAGTTTCAGCACATGCGCAGTTGTCGCAAATCGGAACATTGCTTGCTGTGCTTGCGCCGACATGCCGGTCTCATTCCAAAGATTTCCGAAGAGAAGAAGATGGCATCCGTCAACTCGGATGCCTGAATTTGCACCGAGGGGTAAGGAAAATGTTAGGGGCATTTGTCCGGGGTAACAATTAGGTTGGGGGGAGGAGGGTCTATGTAGGGTAGGGTTTTTTTTAACTTTAGGGTTGAATTCTCCTTTAAGCTATGCTTACTAGCAACCCATCCGTATCTGTTTATAAGGTCAGCTCAATAACTGGCCAATTACAATGTTCTCTCAAAGGTAACAGATGCTTCTATCCAAGGACCAACCTCTGTCCTAAACACCCAAATGTGTTTCGCCTTTAGATGTTGAGCTGTGTCTCGAAGTCCCATCAGCCTTTGAGAACCAACCACCCATGAACAGTGCAGGTCGGTAATAGCCGGACATGAGATTAAGATCTGGTTCTGTTCTGTGCATCAGAATGTTCTTGCTTGAACCATGAAGATATTTTATGGGTAATGACTCTCCATAGGGTCTAGCTCCTCCCTAAACCCCCCGGTGGTGCCAATATATTTAAGCACTCATTGGTTATTTAATCCTGGCGCTTTTTATGTCCAGTGTGGTAAAGTTAATTTAACTCCTCAGTGCCTGTTTCCCTGTTTGTATCATTGGACTGTTTGGTGAGGACTGTACCCTCCTGTTTTGCCCCCTCCTCCAGTTTTTGCACCGGGACAATGAAGGACTGACCATATGTCCCACAATTTTCACTAAGGAGCCAGAATACGTTTTTAAATTCAGCTGGTGGCACGGGAGTCAGATTTGCTGAAGCACCACTTTGACTTGAATTGTGTATACACACTGCATATATATCCGTATAAATATATATATATATATATATATACAGTATATATACTGTATATAACCCTTTTCTGTCATTTTATTTGCAGTTATGTGTCCGACATCCATGCCCTCATTTAGAAAGGACCTGTAGAAAACATCCATTTGGAAAGTTGCTAGGGGTGGGCAGTTGTTGCATAACTACAACCCTCAGCTGGGAGAGGTGGTTCTGGGAGTTGCAAGTCTGTAGCAGCTGTAGAGGGATAGGTCTCCACTCCGCTCTTCTGACCATTGAACAAGTTACAAGTGGCCTTGTTATTCTATGAACAGAGAAGGTGAATCCCACTGTGTTTGTGTCTCTCCATTAGCGCAAGGGCCCCCGGTGACACTGTATCTCCTGCCTCTGCCAATAAAAACACTCCATTTGATTTTCTTGGATGTTTTGTTCTAAGTGCAGCTGTTTTTCCGTTTTGATCTCCAAGCCAGGTTTTAATCAGAATTTATCATGTTATCACTTGTATTTTTATTTGGACCCTATCCTATTTGTCTCCCAGTGAGTCCCTAGAAACCAGAGTACTATTTATTTCTTTTTTCATTGCCTGCACAGGGAGTAACTAGATAAACGGAAGGCGCAGGTTGCAGGCTTCTGCTGTAATTGGTAGTTTAGCAACAAGTAAAAGCAAGTTACTCTACCCTTTTAGGTGGTTTTAGTGTATAGACAAAGATACAACTTGCCTGTCTGTGTCATACAAGTCAATTTAGTGGATCATGGGTAGAGTTTTGGCTTATTTGCCCATTGCTGGGGTGGTTCAGGGGCATGATTATTTATGTATGACATTTTTCATTGGGGCCCTATTGTACGTTTTAGCAGGGCCCCTCTGCCCAGGCGAGAAAGTACCTGCTAAATTAGTATTATGAGGCACCAACATTTCTGATGGTGGCCCTGCCCTGACCATAACCTTCAATTCCTTGGCTGCATTTATAAACGGGTATTCTTGCTGAGGACTATACTTACTTCTAAATTTAGTAGGACTGGAAATGGCAGTGGAAAGGAATATAATGTCTAGCTTTCTGGAACTATAGCTGAATTTACTGATATCCTTTCTTTTTTTATTTTTTTTTATTTACCGGTAAGTCAATTTTGGAGGAATGGTACAGAAAAAAAGAAGGGGAAGGGAAGAGGTGCATATATAAACACAAAACTGTGTCTATATCTAATTACTAGGGATGCACCGAATCCAGGATATGTTTAGGGGTTTGGCTTTTCAGTAGGATTTGGATTCGGACGAATCCTTTTGCCCGGCCGAACTGAATCTGAATCCTAATTTGCATATGCAAATCAGCGGCTGAGAGCAAAATTGCATGACATTTTGTCACAAAGCAAGGAAGTAAAAAAAAAATCCCCCCCCTAATTTGCATATGTAAATTAGGATTTGTTTCTGTATTCGGCCAAATCTTTCACAGAGGATTTCGGGGGTTCAGCTGAATCCAAAATAGTGGATTCGGTGCATCCCTACTAATTACACTAATTCTTGACATTTTGAATTGGACAACAGGTTTGTATAGAGAAGGGGATCCCCAACCTTGTGAACCCGTGAACAACATTCAGAAGTAAAAGGAGTTGGGGAGCAACACATGCATGAAAAATGTTCTTGGGGGGTCAAATAAGTTCCGTGATTGGCCATTTAGTAGCCCCTATGAGGATTATCAATCTACACTGAGGCTCTGTTTGGCAGTGCTCCTGGTTTTTATACAACCAAAACTTGCCTCCAAGACTGGAATGCAAAAATAAGCTCCTGCTTTGAGGCCACTGAGAGCAACATCCAAGGGGTCGGAGAGCAACAGGTTGCTCACGAGCTACTGGTTGGAGATCACTGGTATAGAGAATAATATTGTGTTAGGAGTAAATAGTTTCAAATAAGGTGTCCTATGATAAACTTTCTTACAAGGGAGTCTGCCCCGAAGAGTTTCTCCTGTTTGCCTGCTTAGCTGTTGTCCCTCTTCTTATCACTTCTTTTTATCCTTTTTTCTACCCATAGTGCTGTCTCTGATCAGAACTAAAAATCTAGTTGCCCAAGGGGCTCTTTGGTTATAAGCAGGAGTCATTCTATCTCTCTCTCCCCCTCCCTCCCCCTCCCTCCCTCCCTCCCTCCTAGTATAATCATTTTATATGCTATGCAGTATGTCAGCGCTATATAAATACATGTTAATAATATATGATGTTCTTTATCAAAATGAGACAAAACTCTCCTACCACAACATAAATATTACAATGAAACAAAGACTGCTCTAATCAATGGGCTGCATGTGCTTCCTACAGTCAAGTAAATAGAAGGCCAGAGAAGTATTTACTTGCAATTGCATGTACTGCCACCAGAGGGCGTGCTGGAATCACAAGTTGTATAGCTGATGACTGCACTGCAATACCTCTGTCGTGTTAAATTTGACAATGATTTTAAAAGATAGGCAGAAAACATATCAAACTGTTGTGTAAGTCGGATGATGCTTTTGTACCTCAGTTTATAAATAGTGTCACAGATGATATGCCATACCTCCCAACATTTTGGAAATAGAAAGAGGGACAGAAATATTTGGCACGTGGAACGCAGAGAATCTTTTGACTATGCCTGTTTTTTGGGACCATACCCCCTAATTACCATGTTCATTTTACAAAATTTGGCAGGTTATGAAAGTCTGAACACATTTCTGTGGTTTTTGTGTGTTATTACAGTTTTGCTAATGAAGGCGAATTGCCCTTTAAGCTGCAAGTCAGTTTCCCCAAGAGACCTGCTTATCTTAAATTGTTACATTTGCTTCTTTGCTTATCTTAAATTGTTACAAAAGTATCTATTCTGGACTCTCTGCCAAAAGCCAGTTTAGTTAGAAACGTTGTATCTTTTTCTGCTGTTCAGTGCAGGAGATCAAAGAGAAAGTCGGGGCATCTCAATAACAAACTCGGGACATTTCAATAACAAACTGCGGCTGGAGCTGTCAAAATTGGGACTATACTGTGAAAAACGGGACAGTTGGGAGGTATGATATAGATCAGCTACTGACTAGGCCACTCCAAACAGGGTTAACAGCGTATCAGCCTGTGTATGGGGGCAAAAGGACAGCCTGCCCATCCCATATTCATCTAGGATCAGAGCGATCCCTTTGAGATCTTCCGTGCACATCTGAAAATCCCATTGGACAAGGGCCACATCGGGCTGTTGATTAGGGTTTCTCCTGTCTGTTCTGCATCAGATTCACTGGAACCCCCTTCATTGATAACCTCACCCAATGAGCAGACCTCATTTTGGCCTTGTGCTTTGACCCAACAATCTGGGACACAATTTAAAAAGTGCGACGACAAATGACATCCAGATACTTCCCCTTTAAAGCTGTTGAAGTGCAGTCATTGGATACTTGGCAGACAACATATTTCAGTTTTGTGAATTCTTTTTTAACATTTACCAATTTTGCATTTGGATGTGCCAGTACTGGGCATGGCACTGTGTTCTTATCTCCCCTCTGCTGAGGTGGGAATACCATATGGCCAACTATAAGTCTATAGTTTCACACCGTTTCACAGTAGAGGAAACTATAGTTTGTTCAGTGAGCAGATAATCTCCCAAGGTCACTGCGACCAGGCATAGGATTTGTTACTCAGATACAGTCTGGTATTTTCCTGCCCCAGGAGGAGTAAACGTCCCGTGGGTGGTACAATGCATAGGGCAGGCCTGTGAACTCTTCTAAAACCCAGATAAACTCCCAGCCCAATGGTCCCTATGATGTTCTGTTTCAACAAACCATATCTGATTGGACCTGGCTGCTCTGTTATGCAGGATGCTCTCATTTATTTCTCTTTGTCAGCAGGAATCTGAGCTACAAACAGTCAGCAGCGAGGGTGGATTGTACAAGAAAATACAATATATACTGAGATTAACTGAGAACAATGAGTGCACGCTCCACCACACGGGACGTTACGGCTCTTGCACATCAGAGCTTGCACACACATAACTGATTTCATTATATTGTGTCTGGTTGTACTCAAGAACATTCAGTTGTGTTTTACTCCATTCGCATTTCATGACATTTTTCCTGATGCAACATTGGTGCATTGCACTTGATGCATGTTCAGAAAAAGAATAGACAGTTGCGTTTTGAACTGACAAAAATACACTTTAAGGTAAGGCCACACGAGGAGATTCGGGGAGATTTTGTCGCCTGGCGACTAATCACCTCGTCTCACTGAGGCGACTTTGGGCGACTTTTGAAAACGCATCGCCGCGTGTGCATTAGCGCAGGTGACTTTTCATTGTAGCCTATGGGGAAAAACACTGAGGCAGTTCGGGAAGATAGTCGCTCAAAAGACAAGGTGATTAGTCGCCAGGCGACAAAATCTCCCCGAATCTCCTTGTGTGGACTAGCCCTTAAAGGACAAGGTAAGGCAACAAAATAAAATCCCATTTTTACTTTCTTTAATGAAAAAGAAACCTATCTCCAATATAATTTAACTAAAAAATGTGTACTGTTTTTATAAGAAACCTGACTGTATGCAGTGAAATTCTCCCTTCATTTACTGCTGTGGATAGGAATTGTCAGATGGTCCCTAACTGCTGAGCAGGGAAACAATCATACTTATGAACAGCAGGGGGAGCCCCCGCCTTACTTCCCAGCCATGCAGAACTCAAGCAGCTTTGTTTATGACGATCCCTAAGCAGCCCAGACCACACTGAGCATGTGCAGGGTCAGGCAAAGATGTTTAACAAAGGTACAAGATGACAGCCCCCTATGGCCAACTTTAAAAGCATAAATCATTTGTTTGATTAGGCTTGTGGTGCAGTAAGTTCATGCTTATGTTTAGTATACAAAATACAGCATTTCTAGCCTTATTCAATTTTAGACTTTCCTTGTCCTTTAAGGAGAAGGAAAGTCTTTTTACTTGGGGCGCCAAAAGCTAGGCACCCCCATGTGATCTTACCTGAAACCACAGGCTGGTGCACCTATTAGGAGAAAACTGCACGAGCCCAGGATTCTTTCAGTGAGCACCACCGAGCAATTGTCTTTTTTTTTCTCGCTGCTGCGCAGAAGAGTGAAAAGCTGAACTTTAATGAAAAAGCAGATATTTAATTCTACTGCGCATGCGTCCGCCCCAGGAAATTTGCTCGCTGGAAGATTCCCTGGCCGGTGCAGTTTTCTCTTAGTAGGAGCACCGGTCCGGGGTTTCAGGTGTATGTGATCACGTGGGGGTGACTAACTTTTGTCATCCACAAGTAAAAAGACCTTTCCTTCTCCTTTAAACCAAATACTTATAAAAGCAATGTAAAAACACATAAAAGCCCTTAGTGGTTTATATAGAAGCCTGTGGGACATTTTTTTAAATCTTTTTAGAATTCAACCCCTTTTTCTTTTATTCCTGGACTACACATTGTTACCAGAAAACACATGGCATAGATCACAGATATGAAAAAACATATATTCTATGGGGTTGACTGAATGCTGGTCCTATAGGATTTACAATCCCTTGTAGGTATGTGCTTAGTAATAAGGTAAGGTGTGTAGGTTTTGGGGGAATTGTTTCTGCATACGGGGATTAGAGGGGGATTTCCTGGTATGTTTCTCAGTCCTAGGTGGAGAATGTACTGTAGTGCTCAATGCAGATGCAGCAATAATTCTATTCTTACCAAGAGGAAACCGTGGAGCGTGTTGAAAAATGACCGTTGCTCCTCTCCATTAACTAAACATACACATCTACTTGTTACCTTACAACTATGCACCCAGTTGATAAGATTACCCATATCAGTACAGTATATCAATACATTACCAAGTGCCAGTGTTTCCTGGAACTGAAGGACCTAACGTCTTATATAAGGGCCCATGGAGCAAAATTCAGCAACAACTGTGGAGCCACAGAGGCAAATGCACACCCGCTGCTAATAGTTTGTAGCAGGTTATAGCGGCTATAGAGGAAGCAGACCCTGTGGTCCAGGCCCACCTGTAACACCACTGACCAGGGCTGCCATTTGAAATCAGGGCCACATACAACAAAATTTTCGGCCCTCAAGCCCCACCCCAGATCCCGCCCACACCACATTTAAAAAACTACAAAGACACCAGCGCTTAAAAAGGTAACCCCGCCCACACACACGCAAGTTATTGATGGTAGGGCCCTCTTATAAGTTAAAAAAAAAACTTTGGTGCCAGGGCCCCCCATAAAAGTTTTTTTTTTTTTAAATTGGTGGGTCAGGGCCCCCCTACAAGTTAAAAAAAATAATTGGTGACCAGAGCCCCCCTATAAGTTAAAAAAAAAAAACATTGGCTCCAGGGCCCCCCATAAAAGTTTTTAGGAAAAAAAAGAAAACATTGGTGCCAGGCCCCCCTTACAAGTAAAAAAAAAGACATTGGCACCAGGACCCCCTTACAAGTTAAAAAAAAAAATTGGGGCCCCAGAGAATAGTTTTTTTAAAAAACTGGTGGCAGGGGCCTATAGAGTATTAAAATAATACATTGGTGGCCAGGGGATTAAAAAAAATAAAAAAAAACACACATTGGTGTTCAGTAGAATTGAACTTGTGGCTTCAGGACTTCAACTTTGTCTCCTATAGTGACTTTCAGTCTTTTCAGCGCTTCAGGACTTCGGCTATTCGGCTGTTCTGAAAAGCTATTTGGGACTTCAGAAGGGCGGCACGGCTTTAGCGTTGTCAAGGGGGGCATGGCTCTTTCGAAGAAGTTCAGCACTGCCGGGCCCCCCTTCAAGCCTGGGCCCGGTACACTTGTAACCCCTGTGCCCCCCTGATGGCGGCCCTGCCACTGACACTGATGTAAAGTGGTAGAACAAGGCCACACTTGGCAGATGCCATGCTTCTCTCCACCTGCATTTTACAGTCAGGCAGAGAGTTATGTGCTCCATATTTAGCTGCACTAACAGGTACAGCATCAGCCTGAGTTCAGCTACGTGGAGCTAAAGCAGAGGTCGGCATGAAAAACGGAAAAGTGTGCTATCCTGTCAGTATTATGCGTGGAGCTCAATGTCAGTAGTCACCCCTACTTGCACATTTTTACTGCATCTGATAAATCTCCCAGTGTGTTATTGCCCATAGGGCTCTAACATATGAGTGTTTTTAGAGAACGAAAACACAAGTTGACAGTTGGATTGCCAGACCAGGTCTGATTTCAAGAACAAATGGATATGGTCATAAGATCACACACATACTATAAATGCGGAACAATCATTTATCTGATAGATTTTTCAAACCTGGCCAATAAAAAATCTTCCATGACTATTAAGGGCTCTTACTCATGAGCGTTTTTACCTGCGCTCCCCTGCGTTCCGTTTTTCGGCGTTAAGCCGCAGGGGAGCGCAGGAATAGACGCATTTAATTTTTTCAAATGGGGCTGTACTCACACAGGTGCATGTAGGCGCCGAACGCAGGAAAAATGCAGCATGTTGCGTCTCAACCTGAGTACAGCCCCATTTGAAAAAATGAAATGCGTCTATTCCTGCACTCCCCTGCGGCTGAACGCCGAATAACGGAACGCAGGGGAGCGCAGGTAAAAACGCTCATGAGTAAGAGCCCTTATCGAACAGTCTCATTTCAAGCTGATAATGTGGCAGTTTGCTGTTCCCACACCCTTTCAGAGGGGCAACAACATTTCCACTTTCAGTTTTGAGGAACCACTCACCCTTCATTTTACATCTAACAATTATTTATGGTAATGGTGGCAGTATGCTGACTGATATCAGACACAGCTATGCTCTCATACCTCCCACCTGTCCCTTTTTCGAGGGACAGTCCCTCTTTTGACAGCTCAACCCGCAGTCCCTCATTTGTACTGGAAAGTCCCTCTTTTCTCTGTACTGAACAGCCAGAAAAAGAAACAAAGTTTTTCACTTAATTGGCTTTTAGCAGAGAGCCCAGAACAACTAACAGGTGCAAATAAGATACTTTGTAATAATTTTGAGACACAAAAACACAGTTTAGATAAGGAGAAATATTTTCAAACTTTCATAACCTGTCAAATTCTGTAAAACAAACATGGTAATTAGGGGGTGTGGCCACAGAAAGGGGTGTGGTCAAAAAAATTGCTGCGCTACGTGCGGAAAAAAATTTTTTGTCCCTCTTTTTACTTCCAAAATGTTGGGAGGTATGTGCTCTGGTTATACAGTTGCAGTTGGCAGTTAATCAAACGAATACCCCCATGATGGTAGAGATGATTAAACAGATCTTCAGGGCTAGAGGCACGTGTAGCGCCTGGAAGTTTTCCATAACTGTCCCAAAACAACAGTTCTGCACCAATATAAGCAAAAGAAAATCAGGGTGAGGAACCAGTTAATTCGCTGCAGGGCATTACACTGGCACCTTTTCTAAATAAGCTTGTTAAAAATGATTCCTCGGTTAATGAAGGTTTTTATCTTAACAGTGTGTTTGCTCTGTTGGAGGCTAATGTATGTTTCATGACTACCCGTGTTTGTCTGGCCACTCATAAACCTACGTGACTAAACACATAAATTTAAGTTTTGTTTTTATTTCCTATCTTCTCTTCTCAGAAAAGGGAAATGTAGTTCCAAACACTTACGGACATCCTAATATATTTAGCTAGTGATTTCCGTAGATAATCTCCATCAAGATTTAGTTGGCCTGTTTAGCCGGGTCACCAAACAAGCAAATCGTCGCTCTTATTGGCCATTCAAGTGGTGGGACGGAAATTCATGTTCCGAACTACACCGTTCTTGTATTCAGGCAGACGCAGCACTTAAAGGAGAAGGAAAGTCTGTGGTGTTACCACTTGGGGGTGCCAAATGTTAGGTACCCCCAAGTCAATATATTTACTTACCTGAAACCCTGGGCCGGTGCTCCTATCAGCAGAAAACTGCACCAGCCCTGCACCACGGAGCGATTCTCTCTCTGCTTCTTCTTTCTTCTCATGGGTGTGCATGCGCATTAGAGTGAAAAGTTGAACTTTAACTAAAAAGTCGCTTTTTCATTCTACTGCGCATGCGTCTGCCCCGGGAAATTTGAAGAAAGAAGAAGCCGGAAGAGGAACGCTCTGTGGTGGACGCTGGAATAACCCTGGGCTGGTGCAGTTTTCTGCTGATAGGAGCACCGGCCTGGGGTTTCAGGCATCAGAGTTCACAGGGCGACATCTTCAGGCGATTTCGGAATGAGACCGGCGCTTCTGCAATTTTCGTGAGTTTCGGCGCATGCCCAGTTGTCGCGAAACAAAATTGCTCCAACTGCGCATGCGCCACCAAGCTGTTCACTTCACAAAGATTTCCGAAGAGAAAAAGATGTCGCCCGTGAACTCCGATGCCGGAATCTGCACCGACGGGTAAGTAAAACGTTAGGGGCATTTGCCCGGGGTAAGACTTAGGCTGGGGGGAGGAGGGTCTTTGTAGGGGTTTTTTAACTTTAGGTTTAGTTCTCCTTAAAGAGCCAAATTTCCGGTCATTAAACCAAAAAACGCATCGTTTAGAGAATGCAAAAAAGGTAAGAAATGGGGGGGGGCATCATGGCAAGAGCCACGTATGGTTGCCACCTCACCGCTTTAAAACCAAACACATATGGAATTCACAGCTTGCATGGCTAATTAGCAATTCATTTAGATGCATGCTGCAGACTGGACTTGACTATGTGCAATCATGCATCTAAATGAATTGCTAATTAGCCATGCAGGCTGTGAATTCCATATGTGTTCTGGTGTTAAAGGGGTGAGGTGGCAACTCTAGAGCTGACTCAGGTGGCATGAGGCTAGGGTTGCCACCTTTTCTGAAAAAAAAATACCAGGCTTCCTATATTCTTGCCGTTTTTTCCAATTAATAACGTTGGCATCAAGCATCATTTTTACCAGCTGGGCTTGTAAAATACTGGCCAGATGGCAACCCTACAAGAGGCATAGAATCAGTCATGCCCATCACTTAATGAAAGCGTTGAACCTGGTCTACCTGAGCACAGGCCCTTATATTTGCTGTGGGGGGTAAATATGTTTCCAGCGCCACATAAAATCAACCTTTATTGTCCCTGTTCAGCATAAACAGGGGCAGTATTACAGTATGGCCATAATTAGCCCTACTAACTTGCTACCAAATAACAAGAAAGAAACCATACCTCCCAACTGTCCCTTTTTCGGAGGGACAGTCCCTCTTTTGACAGCTCAACCCGCAGTCCCTCATTTGTACTGGAAAGTCCCTCTTTTCTCTGCACTGAACTGCCAGAAAAAGAAACAAAGTTTCTCACTTAATTGGCTTTTAACAGAGACCCCAGAACACCTAACAGGTACAAATAAGATACTTTGTAACAATTTTGAGACACAAAAACACAGTTTAGATAAGGAGAAATATTTTCAAACTTTCATAACCTGCCAAATTTTGTAAAACAAACATGGTAATTAGGGGGTGCGGCCACATAAAGGGGTGTGGTCAAAAAATTTGCTGCGCTACGTGCGGGAAAAAATTATATGTCACTCTTATTACTTCCAAAATGTTGGGAGGTATGAGAAACTAACATCAATGTGTAACGCCTGTGCTCCTAACTTGCTTTCATTATTACAAAACTGTTGTTGAAGCCAAACCCTCCTCCCTTTGCTTCCTCCCTCACAGAGCTCTCCTCAGTATGGCGTGTCAGTCCTTATAAAGATGTGGTAAAGGGGGCGTGGCTGCTAAAATTTCTCGAGAAGTGAGGGGTCGTGCCCCGGCTTGCTCTCTTTGCCCTCCCTCGTCGTCCTATTGGGTGGTTTTGATGGCAGTCACACAGTACCTATCAATTGCGCTCCCGCCCATAACTGACCGAAGGGCGCGTCACTGTGTGGGCGTGGCCATTGCGAGCTTGTCTTCCCCCCTGTCAATCGGTTTCCGGCCGGTCCCAGCGGGGAGTTTAGTTGTGTGTAGCTCTTTCCACCGTATCCATGGGGAACTCTATGGCCCGAGAGGACTTTGAATGGGTGTACACTGACCAGCCTCATGCGGACAGGAGGAAAGAGATCCTGGGTGAGTAAAAATGGGGTGAACAGTTATTTGGGCTGTGGGCTGCCCCATGCGTTTTTAATTGGGGGAGGGTGTGGGCTCATATCCTCTATATATGTCCTTACTATATTCTATATGGCACTTATGGAAACAGAATTGTTGTTATGGCCATTTTTATTGCTTGTGTCTGTGTATGAGATATAGATTTATACTTGGAATAATGTCCTTTGTGCTCAGTTGCTCCTTGCAAGCCCTATTCTCCCAAAATACCAGCCCCACTGGCAGGCTGTTTATATATAGTAAATAAAGTAGCCTCTCTTGTAAAATATAAGGATATTATAAGTTACCGAGGAGTCTCATGACCATATAAATGTACGAGGCTGAAGGCCGAGTGGATTTTATACAGGTCATGGAACTCCGAGGTATCTTCCAATATCCTCATATTTTGCAACTGGGGGTACTTTATTTATTATAATACACACGTTTCAGTGAGTCATGTGACAGAAATGACATCAGAACTCACCGTTTATAACTGATGACATCAGAACTCACTGTTTATAAGGTTATCATTTACAAGATATTCATGGCTTTTGTGTATTATATAACTATAAACACACAAAAGCTATGCGTAACCTCTCTACATTATATCCTTATAATACACAAAAGCCATGAATATCTTGTAAATTATATCCTTATACACGTTGAGTTCTGATGTCATTTCTGTCGCATGACTCACTGAAATTTGTGTATTATTATAAATAAAGTACCCCCTGTTGTAAAATATGAGGATATTAGAAGTTATCTCGGAGTTCTATGACCTGTATAAAAACACTCGGCCTTCGGCCTTGTGTTTTTAAATGGTCATGAAACTCCTCGTTAACTTATAATATCCTTATAATTTACAAGAGGGGTTACTTTATTCACACACACACACAGCCGGCACTCACTATAAAAATTGTTCATTTGCCTGGGTGCATGATCAACATGTAATCTCCATCAGCTTCAAAAAAGTTCAGCACTCTCAGGTCATAAAGATTTTTTTATTGCTAAAAATGGCTAAGGACTCTCGTTTCGGCCTTCAAAAATATAAATATATATATAACAGTCAGATGAGTATCCGTACTCCAAGGCTGAACGACCTTTAAAGGAGAAGTAAACCCTTGTTACTAAAATACCCTTTGCTAAATAACTCTTTACTTACCCCTCGGTGGCAGTAACGTAACTGGAGGACGGCCTCCCCACCCCCCTCTGTACGCGATTTTCTGCACTGAAATCAGCGGTTTGCCTGTAGTTCCGCCACTGCTCGGTGCAGATTCTGGGCATCAGCGTTCACGGCAGCCATCTTCTTCTCTTCGGGAAGTAAGTGCCGTATCCCAGTGCAGTTGGAGCAATTTTCTGTTTCGCGACAACTGCACATGCGCCAAAAGTCAGGGAAATTGACGAAGCGCTGGTAGAAGACACGAAGATTAGCGAAGCGACTGATGATGGTGCCTTTGAACTACGCTGGACAACATCTGCATCAAGGGGTAAGTAAAGAGTTAGAGGTATTTAGCAAAGGTACCACCTAGGCTGGGAGGGGGGCCTATGTAGGGTAGGGGGTAGAAGATTTTAGTAACATGAGTTTTTCTCCTGTAAAAATATTTGCCCTTTTATCTTTAATATATATATCTTGCCCATGTTTGCATATTGTCCGTACTCTCGATACCAGGGCTCACTGTGACCCGTATGGAGTCCCTGCCGGGGTTCTATGTCGTGCTCTTTTCTTTCTTGCTGTGTTGGCATGGAGTCTGGGTGTGTCTCCTCACTGAATGGCATGCCTCCGGGTGCATGATATGGGTTTAGGCGAGGAAGCAGATTTTTCATGGAGGGAATCCCTGGCACATACTCTGCTTGTGGTTTCCCTTCTCCGCCTGCAGAATGTGTTTATTGATAAACTCGTATTAATTGACTGTGTGTCCTGTGTTCTACATGGGTGTTAAATGTTCTTCTGTCTCGATGCCAGGAGCCTTTTATTCCTCCCTAAACACTTTATAACTGCTGCCGGGATTTTACTTATTTTAAGCCTTAAGTCAGATCACTTTGTTCAGCCACATATAAACCACTACATTGCCGTCCTTCTCCTCTTTCCCCTAAATACTTCATGTCATGCTATTTCCTTCCTTTCTAATATAAGGGTAGAGGCACACTGGGCGATTCGGGGAGATTTAGTCATCTTTGTGGCGACCAATCTCCCCCAACGCCTTCCCTCTCTCTTGCGCTGGCTAAAATAAAAAATCGCCTGCGCTAAAGGCCACACGGCGATTCGTTTTCCGAAGTCGACTCAAGAGGAAACTTCAGGCGACTTCGGAAAACGAAGCGCTGCGTGTGCTTCAATGCAGGTGATTTTTCATCTTAGCCAGGCGACTAAATCTCCCCGAATCGCACAGTGTGCCCGTACCCTAACTGTTACAATCTTATCTCTGACAAAAGCCTTTACCTTGTTCTGAAAATGTTTGTTTCAGGATTTTTTTTTTTGTAAGAACTGAGATGCAAATGGCACTGAGCGGCTTGTATTTCATGTGGCTCTTCTTACACCACCACCTTGCCGTCCTTTGCCTGCGGGTTTGTGTCCTTTCAGCCATGGGAAATGTGTTGAAATGTGACTTTTCACCCCCACTATGGCGAAATATGTGACTGATATCCATGCCTCGGGTGGGATGTTTGAGCTTTATAATAACCAACACATGGGACCTGTCTCAACTAAGTATATGTTGAAATAAAAAAAAGACTTTACATCTTTTTATTCTTTTATTATGGCCTTTTTCTGTTCTGCTGGCAGCTTGTTTTCTGATTTCCCCTACACTCTTTCTCTTTAATGTTATCTTTTCTCCTGCCCTTTTAAAGGGGTGGTTCACCTTTGAGATAACTTTTTCTATGATCTAGAGAGTGATTTTCTGAGACAATTTGCAATTGGTTTTCATTTTTTATTATTTAAGGTTTTCGGGTTATTTAGCGTTTTATTCATCAGCTCTTCAATTTGCATTTTAATCAATCTGGGAACTAGGGTCCAGATTACCCTAGCAACCATGCATTGGTTTGAATAAGAGACTGGAATATGAATAGGAGTGGGCCTGAGTAGAAAGATTAGCAATAAAAATTAGCTTTAACAATACATTTGTAGCCTTATAGAGCATTTTATTTTTAGAAGGGGTCAGCAACGCCCATTAGAAAAGTGTAAAGAGTCAGAAGAAAAAGGCAAATAACTATAAAACTATTAAAAATAAATAAAAAAACAATTGAAATAATGCTTAGAATTGGCCATTTTTTAACATACTAAAAGTTACCTTAAAGTAGGGATGCACCAAATCCACTATTTTGGATTCAGCCGAACCCCCGAATCCATTGCTAAAGATTCGGCTGAATGCCGATCCGAACCCTAATTTGCATATGCAAATTAGGGGTGGGAAGGGGAAAACATTTTTTACTTCATGCAAATTAGGATTCCGCTGGGCAGAAGGATTCGGCCGAATCCTGCTGAAAAAGGCCGAATCCTGAACCGAATCCTGGATTCGGTGCATCCCTACCTTAAAGGTGAACCACCATTGTCTTTTTGGTTGTTTGCATTTTCCCTGTGATGAGACTTTTATCTGATGCCTGCCTTTCCTTTTCCCTCTGCTCTCCTCTGTGGCTGATTAGTGTTACCTTTGTCCCATAGACAAGTGCATGGAGGTGTCTGGATGTCTTCCACACCTCTCTTGGAAGTCTAAAAAAAATTACTATTAACCATCCAACGAGTTTCCCTGCCTTATAACATACAGATATGGAATCTGTTATCCAGAATTAACATGTATTTATAGTACGGGTGCACTGAATCCAAGGTTCGGGCTTTGGCCAGAAATCGGGCTTTTTCAGCAGGACTCGGCCGAATCCTTCTGCCTAGCCAAACCAAATCTGGATCCTAATTTGCATATGCAAATTAGGGGTGACAGGAAGTCACATGACTTGTCACAAAACAAGGAAGTAAAATGATTCCCCTTCCCACTCTTAATTTGCATATGCAAATAAGGATTTGGTTCGGTATTCGGCTGAATATTTCAGGAAGTGTTTGGCCGAATCCGAAATAGTGGATTAGGTGCATCCCTAATTTATAGACTGCCACCATATTGCGCAGGCCTGAATGCCCAGCACCTGGTGTTTTCCACATAAAGGATCTTTCCATAAATTGTATAGTCATACTTGTCTTCTAAAAAAAATATTTAAACATTAAATAAAGCAAATAGTCTCTGGTTTTGCCTCCAATAAAAAATAATTATATGTTAGATAGGTACAGGTATGGGCTCAGTTATCTGGAAACCCGTTATCTCTGAATTACGGAAAGGCCGACTTCATTTTATACAAATAATCCAAATTTTTTTAAAATTATTTCCTTTTTCTCTGTAATAATAAGAGTAGCTTGTCCTTGATCCCAACTGAGTTATAATTAACCCTTATTGGAAGCAAAACCAGCCTATTGGGTTTATTTAATGTTTTACATGAATTTCTAGTAGACTTAAGGTATGCAGATCCAAATTATGGAAAGATCCATTATCCGGAATATCCTCGGGTCCCCAGCATTCTGGATACATCTGTACTGTTTTATTATTACAGAAAAAAAAGAAATAATTTTTAAAATGTTAAATTATTTAATTAAAATGGATTCTGTGGCCTTCCTTTGATACAGAGCTTTCTGGAGAACGGGTTTCCAGATAACAGAATACCTGTATTCATTATATAGAATCAGCATTAGAGTAATAGAACAAAGCCAAGGGGAATCATTGCGTTGGTGCTCAGCTTGTCTGCTTCAAAATGAGACATCAAGGCAATGGTGATTTTCTTTAGAAATAGGATTGATCGGACAAAAATAGTAAAGGTCCCTTTGCCTGCTCAGAACTGGCACAACCCTGTTATTTTTTTTGAGCAAGATTAATAATTTACTGTGGGCAAAATATCCCACAAATCATTTACTTTACTGTCTGACCATGAATTTTGTTTAAAGGAGTTGCTCCCATTTTTATTAACTTTTATTATGATGTAGAGAGTGCTATTCGGAGACTATTTGCAGTTGGTTTAATTTTTTTATTTGTGGTTTATTTTACATTAGTTTTTTTTTATTCAGCAGCTCTCCAGTTTGCCACCAGCAGTCTGGTTGCTAGGGTCCAAACATAAAGTAGAATCTAGTGTATAATCCCAATTATACTGTCATGTGATGAGAGCAACTCTGCTCATTCTATTCTTAGGCAGAAGGACGGTCACGGGTTTCATTATGTAGGGCTAGAGCTTAAGGCCGTGCCTATTGTTGCACAAAAATAATGAGGGTTAATCAAAGGATTTAGGGTAAGGACACACTGGACGATTTGTCGCCAACGTTTTTAAAAAGCAAATCGTGGCGACATATCGCTCGTTTTGTCTCTGAACAAAACCAAATGAAAGACGCCAGCTCCTGTGCCCACAGCGCGTTTGTGAATCGCCTGTAGCTCCAAAACGCACCGAGACCCTTTTCCGAGCGATTTATCAGAAATAGCATGTACTTAGAAAAGCACTGAAATCTCCTAGACACGCACACACATACAGATAAGTAGCAGCAATTGTATTCAATTTACAATGCGAACGCAATGACCCGGTTTGGGTGGAGCACGTACCGCACAGAGTAATGGGATACAAAGCGCTCTGTGCCAGTAGTCGATGTGAACCGTCTGTTCAAAAAAGACGATCGTCTTGTCGCCGCGATTTACTTTTTTAAAACGTTGGCGACAAATCGTCCAATGTGTCCTTACCCTTAAGCTTCACCCAAAGGAAAAAAAGGGGCTACATAGAGTTCTGAGAGAATGGAAACTCTGCCCTTGTTCCCTAGTGAGTACCAAGATCTCCTCCCAATTTTCATCTGATCCTCCCTATGTTTCCATTCACTGGCAGCAGTTACTAGGGATGCACCGAATCCACTTTTTGGATTCGGCCGAACCCCCGAATCCTTCACGAAGGATTTGGCCGAATACCGAACCGAATCCAAACCCTAATTTGCATATGCAAATTAGGGGTGGGAAGGGGAAAACATTTTTTACTTCCTTGTTTTCTGACAAAAAGTCACACAATTTCCCTCCCTGCCCCTAATTTGCATATGCAAATTAGGATTCAGATTCCGTTCGGCCGGGCAGAAGGATTCAGCCGAATCCGAATCCTGCTGAAAAAGGCCGAATCCCGAACAGAATCCTGGATTCGGTGCATCCCTAGCAGTTACACATTTATACCAACTGCAACTTTGTTCAGACTCTTAAGAGCAGGGGCACACGGGCAGATTCGGGAAGATTTAGTCGCCTGGCGAATAATTGTCTCTTATTCGGGGCGACAATCTCCCCGAACTGCCTTCCGCCTGCTATAATGAGAAAACACCAGTGCAATGGCACTTGCTGCGCTTCGATTTCCGAAGTCACACGAAGTTGCCTCACGAGGAAACTTTGGGCGACTTGGGAAATCAGTTGCATTGCCGCAGGCGATTTTTTTTATTTTAACAGGGGAAAGGCAAATCTCCCCGAATCTCCCGTGTGCCCCTGCCCTAAAGGTGGCCATAGACACACTGATAATATTGTACAAAACACATTTTCTGTTATTTGGTGCATATATGGTGGGAATGGAGCCGACTGATATCGGCAGAAGACTTGGATAACGGTCGGCTCCTCAATCAGGCTGGATAGAAAATTTTGAAGGCACCCGAACATCGGCCATTGTTAGTGCTGAATCATCAGATACAGGTAGAATTCTATTGTTTCTCTCTGTATATCTGATTATTCAGCTCTATACAGGCAGCTGTTAGAATTGATACAATAGTTGCTAATATTCCACAGATGCGGCTGAGAAATGTATCAACTAGTGATGTGCGGGCCGACGGGAGGGTTCGGGTCGACCTCGCACTGCTCCTCGCGGAGCAAATGCCGGCTTCCTGGTTCCGGTGTTATAGTCTCGCGTCTGCTCTCCCGCCCCTTTTGTGACATCATTGTGACGTATCGACGGGCCTATAAAAGGACCCCGGAAGCGCGGGTGTGGGCTGGAACATGGTGGGTTAGGGTCACGTGCGGGTCAGGAAAACCCTGACCTGCACATCACTAGTATCAACTAAATGTTGCAAAATTGTAATTGGTTAGAGTCTGAGTTACTGAGCTGCCAGACTCAAACACCAGAGACAGGGACATTCAACTTTAAACTTATATTTAATAAAAAATAAAAAAAATGGAAAGTAATTGAAAAAAAGTCTTTATTTTGGGGGAACAATCTGTAAACAACTGAACTGAAAAAAGGGTTTGGAAGGTGAACAACCCCTTCAAGGGTGCTGCTGGGTGCATTCAGCATCACATCGAGAAGAAGGGGCTTCCCAACTTCATATACTTGTATTTGAAGGGGGTAACGTCACCTTTCCCGCCCTCTGTTAGTCATGTAGCTGTATTGTCTGTGGAACAGACTGACACTGCTGGGTTGCCAGTTTTTATGGCAGTGTGCAGACATTGCAGGTATTACACAAGCCATAAATATTATTGATCCCGTATGTCGATAGCAGTTGCCTAAAGCTTTTTCTTATCTACAGAGTTCACTGTAAGTTCATTGCAAATAATAGTTTTTACATTGTTTACAATATATACTAATGGCTTTGCTCCCTAATTTTCTTTATTGCTGCTTGGCTGTTCGTGCATCACTGACTCAATATATGGGAAGGCCACACCTAAAGCACAGAGGCCTTTAGCCATACAATGAGCATGCCTGGCATGCTGTGGGCTATAGCGAATGTCTTCTGTATCAGATTTCCCACACAGACCATACTGTGCATTGTGGGCCGAGCTGCTGTCACATGCTTGCGTATAATAAGGCAGTGTGATCAGAAAGAATAGTGCTTGTTTGTGCGCTCGCTCAGCTCCTATTTTAGCAGTCGCCAAAGAGCTTTTTTTTTTTTTCTGCAGTATGTATTCCCAGAATGTCGTTTTTAAGCAGGGCCTAATTTTGCTAATGGGTATTGGGCTTTGTGTTAACATTAAAGGGGACCCGTCACCCAAAAAAATGATCCAAAATCCCTTTTTATCACTATTAGTCAAGCAAAATGAACTTTTAATTACACTATTTAAATTTTTTGAATCTTTTTTCCTTCAGTCTGGGATTTCAAAATTATAGCAAGCAGGCAGCAGCCATTTTGTGCACACTGTTATTAAGGCAAGCCTTGTATCAGCTAAGAATCTTGTTTGTGCACCAGAATGGGGGTCCCGATGTCCATCCCCATGCACTGGCTACACAGTTAAATGGCAAAGAGAAGGGGGGAATATGGGAGAGCTAGAAAGCGCTGAATAGAAAGTGAAAGTAATTCTCTGCCCCGCCTCTATGCTCATGGCATAGAGGCGTGGCAGACAATATTTGATTGACAGCTGAGATTTTTAAATGAGCTTACAACAGCTATGAATGCTTTAATAAAAAATAGAAATTGGATTTCATGTTTAATTTGAAAAGGACTTTTATTATAGAGATTTTTGTGTCTGGGTGACAGGTCCACTTTAAGTTTAATCTTGCAGAAAATAAAAATTTATGAAAAGTGAGAGAGAATATAAAGTGCAGTGCTTGTGTGTATGGATGCCACTAGTGCCTTTGCTTTTAAAAGGACTATATAGATTCAGTGCAATCTTTCATATTCCTCTTGAATATACTGTAACATTATAGATTGCTATGGAAGCATGATAGGGTGGCCTGTGCTGCTAGGGCTCCTGGGCTGGATGTGGCCATTTCTTTGCCCAATGCCTTTCTATGTGCCACCCTAGCATAACGGGAGAATGGTGATATAAGGGCAGAGACACACGTTCAGATTCGGGGATCTCCTCTTGGTCAGAGCGACTAATCTCCCTGAACTGCCTCCCGCCTGCTAGAATGTAAATTGCCGAAGGGATGGCAATCTGTGCGCTTCGTTTTCCGAAGTTGCCTCACAAGGAAACTTTGGGCGACTTTGGAAAACTAAGCGCTCAGAGTGCCATCCCGTTGGTGATTTACATTCTAGCCGGCGGGAGGCAGTTCGGGGAGATTAGTTGCACCTCCCCATTATAATATATTCACTTTTTTGCATTTCATTCCTGTTTCAATATTTTGTAACATTTTGCGTCATCTTTTCCTGCTCACTTTTGTGTAATTTTCAAGCATTGTGTGAGTCCCGCAGGAGTGCATTCTTTAATATAGTTGCCTTGGCGAGTGCTGTTTTAAACACATATAGTTCACGCTCCTTCTTTATATTTGTCCAGGTATTGCTTGTTTTACTTTATGCTTTTATCTACTCTTGAGTATAAACGGGCCCAACCCACACGGGATCTAAACAATTGTCCTGTGGGTATATTGGATAAATATTATATGAGGGGCTTCCTGTGCATGTCCACTAGTGCGGGTTGAACCAAAACCCACGGAATGATCCATGGAATGACCACTGGTTGGGTGGGTTTGGGTTGAACATGGCCAACTATTGCAGGTTAGGGTTGGGTGTTGGTCAGACTGGGAAGTACTGCTCCCAAAAATTCATTGTCTTGGAACCAGAGGTGGGCACACAAGTAGCCCACAGAGCAAGAAGATACAGGGCAATGGTAGAATTTTGCAGGTTGAGGTTTTGTGGGTTAGGGCCAGGTGCAGGTTAAGTTTTTGCCTGATCGGCCCATCACTAATGGCCAACTTTGTAGGAAGTAAAACTATAGATGGCTTCTCCACCAGGATCACAAGTTTATCAGTCGTGGTGGCCGTACATGCCCAGATGATCAGATCGTATTGTCAGAAACAGTTAAACTACCTGATGAAATCATGTGTGGCCAGCAGGCCTGGACTGGCAAACTGTGGGTTCAATGCCAGAGGGGCTGCTGTAAGATGCCATAGACACTTACTATTTAGTGGGCTGGTGGAGGCTGTTTGGGCCTTTAGGTACTTGGAAAGCCTGGGCCTATTTTGACTCCCAGTACAGACCTGGTGGCCAGTTTAAGGCTAATGGCAGACTGGGTGAAAACGCACCTGTCTGTTCCCTCTTCTAATAGTGTTAACTGAAAAGTGCCCCATTTGACATACAGTACCTGGACAAGCTTGAACCAGCGATGAGGCCACTGGAACCTACACTTTGTTGGGCCTTAACTACAGCAGCAATGTGTTCTCGCTTGTTTGTACCTCAACCCAGACCATCCTCTGATATTGCTTAGTGCTGTGATGCTGAGAGACGCAATTCACTCTTTGCCAATTCTGCTTTCTTTAGTAGCCTGATAAAGCCGCACCAGAGCCACCAAAATGATACCCTCCTTAGACTATATATCCCCTGGCAATCACTTACATGGAAACATGAGAATCCGCTCTGTTTCCCAGTAAATGCAAATGTTGTTGCAGGACAGGAAGAGATTTCCATTTTTTAATCCTAATATGTAAATTCATAAGCTCTGTGTATCACACAGAACCTCAAATCATTAATGTAAAAAGCTTTAAGCACAAGTAACCAGATAGCTGTTTAACTGGCAGACTGGATCTGAATAGAATGAACTGGTGAATAATTCAGCAAGGAAACCTTTTGCCCCGTCATTGTCTGTAGTGCTTTGGTCGTTATTACATGAGTTTTCTCTTTAAAGGTCCAGGCACACTAGGAAATGCAAGTGTCTGCACTTTATTATGCTTACCTGGTCTGTCCTCTTGGCTCAAACATGCTATTTTAATATGAAAATAGCAATATATTTTCTGAGTTCGGAGTTTAACACAACAGACTGGGTGCGGCCTTGTGTAGATTACAGATAAGTTACGGCTGTGCAGAAATGATGGCAAAGAATACAAATAAACACCATATTGGGTTTATCTTTGTGTTACCGGGCCTTTAAATATATTAGCACCTCTAAGTCTGGGGGCACACATTAAATCTTCTTGTCTCTGTTTCTCTTCCATGTTTCCTCTCTCCATTCATTGCTGGTTCCCCTTCTGTTCAAAGTGGAATGGTTTATTTAGAGGGCCATTGTTTCCTTGTTGGTGCCAAACCATTTCCCTAGCATTAACGAACTTCATGCTGTTTAGGGCAGATTACCATCACCCCTATTAATGCAGATCATTTTCTTCTGCACAACATATCTAGTAAACAGCTCTAGAAGCTCTCTCTGTTTGTTTAGGATAGCAGCTGCCATATTAGCTTGGCGTGACATCACTTCCTGCACGAGTCTCTACCTGCTCACTCATAATTCTGGGCTCAGATTACAGCAGGAGAGGGAGAGAGGAGCAAACTGAGCATGCTCAAGCCCTAGCCCTGGAGGCTTATGCTGAAAACAGGTCTAGTACAGAAACCCATATGTACACAATAGAAGGAAAGAAATGACGTGTTTCTTTTGACAGAGGACTTTGTGTGTGTGTGTGTGTGTGTGTGTGTGTATATGTATATATATATATATATATATATATATATATATATATATATATATATATATATATATATATATATATATATATATATATATATATATATATATATATACCTTGCTTATAGAGCTTACTAAATTTTAGCCTTTCCTTCGCCTTTAAGCATATAGGGTCTCTGCACCCACCCCCAGGTGCATCACCCAGACTTGCCCATACCTATGCCCCAAATTCTAACTTGCACAGTGAAATTGGAGCATGCCCACTGAAAGCAGACATGGTACAATTTACAACTCGGCATGGACAAGGTTGTGGGGAAGCCTTTTGGGGGTGTAATGTATAAAAGTGGGTATAGTTGTCCTTGGGTCTCCGAGCATGGAGGAGGATGTACTATGCACATGCCCCATCAGCAATGGGAGATAACCAGGAACAATGAAAAATGAGCAGCCACTGAAGAAATCCTACATAGTCAGGTGCAAATAAAATATTCCTTGATTAGTAAATATGGTATACAACCTTGTGAGCTTTTGTGCTCCTATTGCACTTAGTTCATTCTTAGGCTCATTCCATGGAGAACGTAAGGATGTATATCTTACTTATGTGTCAATGAATACTTGAAATAATACACTGAAAATAGTATCTCTCCACCAACCATCTGCCAGGTATCCCCTTGATAAGGTTCAATGGAAGGCCTAATAGCTGAGCCATCTCTTTTTTTACTCCGTAACCTTTCTGTCTGGGAAAAAAAGTTCATTGGGGATAAGGAGACAATTCAGATCTTGGCATCTAATTTGTTTTTCTCACCTGTTCCTTCTTTCAGCCAAACATCCAGAGATTAAGTCTCTAATGAAGCCAGACCACAACTTGATTTGGATTGTGTCCCTGATGGTCCTCACCCAGCTGGTAGCTTTTTACCTGGTGAAAGATTTGGACTGGAAGTGGCTTCTGTTCTGGACTTATGTGTTTGGCAGCTGTATTAGCCACTCTATGACCCTGGCCATCCATGAGATCTCTCACAACAGTGCCTTTGGTAACAGCAAAGCCATGTGGAATCGGTGTTTCGGCATGTTCGCTAATCTTCCTCTTGGCTTACCCTACTCGGTCTCCTTCAAGAGGTACCATATGGATCACCACCGCTACCTGGGAGGGGATGGTGTTGACGTGGATATCCCCACAGACTTTGAGGGCTGGTTTTTCTGCACTCCATTAAGGAAGCTTGTGTGGATTATACTCCAGCCCCTCTTCTACACCATCCGCCCCTTGTGTATCAACCCCAAGCCCATCACACGTCTGGAGATCATCAACCTGGTTGTGCAGTTCTCTTTCGATGCCCTAATTTATCATACCTTCGGAGGGAAAGCTTTATTTTACATGCTTGTAGGCTCCATCCTTGGCCTAGGACTCCACCCCATTTCAGGACACTTTATAGCTGAGCATTACATGTTCTTAAAGGGCCATGAGACCTACTCTTACTATGGACCTTTAAACTATCTGACCTTCAATGTTGGCTACCACAATGAACATCATGACTTTCCAAGTGTCCCTGGGAAAAACTTGCCATTGGTAAGTTTATTCTACTAACCAATTCTTGCCCCAAATCTTTTTCTTTCCCCATTTTATTCGCTTCTTCTCATTAAGGGTTTGTTCTGTGTTGAGCTTTCATGCCTGATGTAAGAGATGTTATAACTGCTCTATAAATAGTTTTTCATGTCCGTCACATTTATATGTTCTTAACGTTTAGCATCTTCTCACCTTAAATTCCCATTGACATAAACAGGCACTAACTAGTTTCCTGGCACCTGTAATTAGTGCCTGAAACACGGTGGCTCCTTTTTGAGAACTAATTGAGGCTGTCCGACTTGAGTTTTTGAGGCAAGTACCGACATTTTGATATTTCAATAGTGGGGAAAACAAGGTGCTCCAGAACAAATTGTAAATGACTCAGCGAGTAGAAGATGTAGTTTGGGTGCAGCAGCCCCAGACCCGCAGCTTTAGGGAGCGGTACAGCAACGAATGTAAATAAAAAGCAGGGCTGACTGGCACTCAAACGGATCCACAGAACCAGAGAGAGTAAGTTAAATAAATATATTTTTATTTATACAAAGTTAAAAAATGTATATCTGTATCTCCCTCTGTATATTATATAGGGAAATCCCAGTATGGGCAGGGGTTGGCACACTTACCAAATGGCGCATTTTATCAAAATGTGGGTGTAAAGAAAAAGCAGGGCCAACCAGCACTCAAACGGATCCACAGGACCAGAGAGAATAAGTTAAAATATATTTTTATTTATACAAAGTTAAAAAAATATATATCTGCATCTCCATCCACCCTACATCTCCGGATGGAGATGCAGATCTATATTTTTTAACTTTGTATAAATAAAAATATATTTTAACTTATTCTCTCTGGTCCTGTGGATCTGTTTGAGTGCTGGTTGGCCCTGCTTTTTCTTTACACCCACATTTTGATAACATGGGCCTTTTGGTAAGTGTACCAACCCCTGCCCATACTGGGATTTCCCTAAATAATATATAGGGATGCACCAAATCCAGGATTCGGTTCGGGATTCGGCCAGGATTCTACCTTTTTCAGCAGGATTCGGACGAATCCTTCTGCCTGGCCAAACTGAATCTGAATCCATATTTGCATATGCAAATTAGGAGGTGGGGAGGGAAATTGTGTGACTTTTTGTCACAAAACAAGGAAGTACCCACCCCTATATGCATATGCAAATTAGGATTCGGTTTGTATTCGCTGAATCTTTAGCAAAAGGATTCATTGGTTCGGCCGAATCCAAAATGGTGGATTTGGTGCATCCCTGATAATATAGCCGTGTCAAAGCATCACATGTGAATCAGGTGACAGATCCCACTCATTCTCACTCACTCAGGCCAGCGTTATTGGCTTTTTGTAATGCCCAGTGCCATACAAATGCCAATTATAACCAGGATTTGTTTGATCAGATATCACTCTACATCTATATAATATATTCTGTATCCCATCCCATGAGATCCCATCAGCAACTTGTATTTACCTGGAAGTCTATGGGTACTGTAAGATCCAAGTGATATTTCATTAACCTCAGCTGAATGTATATACTGAAAGCTCCTTACAGGTAAAAATGCAATCTTTGCAAAATTGTGGGGGCGTCCGACGGGTCTCCCCAATCGATATCTGGCCAAAAATCGGCCTGATATTGATCTGCCAGGTTTAATTTTTCCTGCGACCGAGAACCTTATCGGCTAATTGATGCTGTCATACAACCCGTCCGTGCCCATTTCTTCGTTAAATCCATAATTCCGTTGGTGGGCATATCGGGGAAAGATACACTTGTTTGGCGACCTCATCAAGCTATCAGATATTATTGTGTTCTTTAAAAAAAAAAATTGTGTTTTCTGCTCACAGAATTTGCTGCCGAATAATAAATTGCTCTTTTATCACTAATCAAAGGTTAGCATTAACGCCTGCTCTGGAGTTCTGTTAAATATTTTGTTGCAAATTTGTTGCGATTGGGAAATGTTATTACATACACTGCGCACATTCTTACTTGTTCTCAAACATTGCGAGGAAGTCATTATTATAATTGGTCAAAAAGGACACAAACATGGTCACTAACATATTACATTCCCCCAATTGTGCTTTGTTAGATGCCAATACAGTAGGGATTCCTTGAACAGTTACCTTTGAGGTCCCAAATGGATCCTCCGCAGCAGTTACTGTTACATGACTGTGCTTATTGCATAATAATTGCCTAATAATTGCTCACTGTTATTTCCATTCGTTTGAACTTTGTAACGTGTGTACGTTTGCCCTTTTGGTTGAGTTAAAACAACATTAATGTGACCGTGCTTGCTCTCTAGACTCTGCTACAGAGATAAGGCGGAAGCTCAAGTACAAAATTAAGAGGCATTATATTGAGGGCCATTGCACAGCCTCTTGAGTTCCAATGACCCTGCTGAACTTCTAGATTTTGCACTTGCTCTGCTGCTGGTGCCCAAAACACAAACGCAACATAACTAGTTATAGTTATTCGTTATGAATGGCTCTCTTTGGCTTAACAGCCCCCCCCCTCATGTTAGGTGCGGTGACTTATTGCATTATGCACCCTGATTATCTTTATTGTGACTTATATGATCAGTGCTGTTATATTAAAGGGGAAGGAAACCTAGTCGGCGTGAACCCCCCACCCCCCTCTCGTTCGTTGCCCTCCCTCCTCCCCCCTGGCCTACCTGTCCCGCTGGGCAAATGCCCCTAACTTGTTACTTACCCTTCTGCGCAGGTCCAGTCCAGGGAGTTCACAGGCGACATCTTCTTCCACGCGATCTTCTTCCTGCTGTGAACGGCGTTTTGGCGCATGCGCAGTAGGATCTACTGCGCATGCTCCAAAAGTCACGCGCATGTGCAGTAGATCGTACCGTCGAAATGATCCTACTGCGCATGCGCCGTTCAAAGCAGGAAGAAGATCGCGTGGAAGAAGATGTCGTCGGTGAACTCCCTGGACTGGACCTGCGCAGAAGGGTAAGTAACAAGTTAGAGGCATTTGCCCAGCGGAAGGGGTAGGCCAGGAGGGAGGAGGAAGGGTGGGCAACAAACGGGAGGGGGGTGGGGGGTTTGCGCCGACTAGGTTTCCTTCTCCTTTAAGTCTAACGGTGGCCATACAGGGGCAGATTAAAGTTGCCAATATCGGTCCTTTAGACCCATTCGGCAGCTTATCTGCCAGTGTATGGGGACGTCCAATGGGTCTCCCCGATCGATATCTGGCTGAAAATCAGCCTATGGATTGGGCAGGTTTTTTTTTTTTTCTACGATCAAGGACCGCATCAGCTAATTAATGCGGCCTTACGACCTGTCAGCACCAATTTCCTTCTTAGGAAGAGCCGAATGTTCGGTTTAACCCAATATTACCCTTCCGTTAGTGGGTACATCGGGTTAAGATCCACTCGTTTGGCAACCTCACCAAACGAGCGGATATTATAGGGGCAGATTTATCAAGGGTCTAATTGAAAACTTTTTTTTATTTATTTTTTTATGCTCAAAACTCAAATTCAACTAGGGAGTTATCCAAATATTATTTGAGTTTTTTTAAAAAAAATTAGATTTTCGAGATTTATCATACTCTCTGCCCTTTAAGAATTCAAATTTGATTATTCGCCACCTAAAACTTGCCAAATTGCTGTTTAAGTGAGTGGGAGAGGTCCAGGGATCAATTTGGAGATGTTTGCAGCCTTCCTGACATTGGAGTTTTTTTCATAGAAAAGATCAAATTAGATTCGAATTCTATTCCCGTTTGCGGGTCGTTTAAATTCGTTCGAGTTTTATTCATTTGATTTTATTAATAAATTTAGACTATTCGAATTTATGGGAGTTTAAAAAACTCACATGAATTCGAAATTCGACCTTTGATAAATGTGCCTCATAGTATGTGGCCACCTTTAAGCTAGGGCTGCACTCATTGACCCCTGGGGCCAGATTGGGACTTAAAGGGATACTGTCGTGGAAAAAAATGTTTTTTACAAAATGTATCAGTCCTGCATTGAAATCCGTTTTGCAAAATAAAAAATGGATTTTTTTTATATCTAATTTTAAAATTTGCTATGGGGCTAGACATTTTGACATTTCCCAGCTGCCCTCAGGTCATGTGACTTGTGCTCTGATAAACTTCAGTCACACTTTACTGCTGCACTGCAAGTTGGAGTGATGTCATTACCCCTCCCTCCTACAAGCTGCTGTAATGTAAATAGAGCCTTGTCTGCTGAGCCTGTCAATTGAACAATAGGCAGGAATCAAGATAAGCTCTCACTGACACCACTTCAGAAGGACTGGAATAAGATAGTCCTGTGATCACTGCCCCCACTTACGTTTCAAAAATAAAATAAATAAATAAAAATTATATATATATATATATATATATATATATATATATATATATATATATATATATATACACACACATACACAATTCATTTTGGACACTGGAAAAAATATTTTATATAGATAGTTTATTATATTTGTTTACACAAAAATGAATGGCAGAAACACAGGAGCACACTCCCAGGACTGATGACAGGGAATAGAAAAAAGGATAAAATAAGGACATACTTGAAAACCAGGAAAACTTAGGAGGAAGTCTAGGAAGGGTTAAAATAGCTCAGGAGAAAGGAGGCAGTCAGTAGTTAATGTAAAAAGAAGTATTGCAGGCAGAAAAGGAGCGCAGTGTGTGTGAGGTGAATAGCAGAGGGAACTAACAGCTCCTTTACCTCATCTAGTAACCAGTAAAACTAACTAGGAAGGCAGCAAGGAGAGAAAGTTCCCCCCTCCAAAGGAAAGCAGAGATCAAACTTACAGAACTGCAGGAGCTTTGATACTGTCTGTGGGAGGAGGGGCTGCTAGTGCAGCTGTAGAGAAGGCAGACGTAGGAAAGTGAAAGTAATTGCTTCCCTTCAAACCATGTGACCTCTCTCCTCCAATCATCACAGCATGGGCAGAGAGGGGAGGGGGAGGGTACAGCTGGATTCTCATGTGGTGCGACTTGGCTCTTCATTACAGAGTGGCTGCCTCCAAGCACACAGGTAATGCTGTGCCTGCTGTTAGAGCAGCACAGGATGAATGTGTAATGAGCAGAAATGGAAGCCCCCATGACAAAATACAAACTAAAATAACTTATGCATGGATTTGTGGATTAACATTTTATTTGCCAGACAGTGTTTATGGATGTGTGTTTTTTAAAAAAAAAGCAAAAAAAAAAAAAAGTTTAAAATGACGACAGATTCCCTTTAAGGCATTTTTCTGGCCCCCCCAACCTACATCAACAATACTTATATGTTTCAATATAATTTAATTGGGTAACCGGCCTGCTTCAAGGAAAAGCTTGGTGTAACCTTAAAGGGATACTGTCATTGGAAAAAAAATTTTTTCAAAATGAATCAGTTAATAGTGCTGCTCTAGCAGAATTCTGCACTGAAATCCATTTCTCAAAAGAGCACTGTGACTTGTGCTCTGATAACCTTCAATCACTCTTTACTGCTGTACTGCAAGTTGGAGTGATATCACCCCCTCCCTTTTTCCCCCCAGCAGCCAAACAAAAGAACAATGGGAAGGTAACCAGATAACAGCTCCCTAACACAAGATAACAACTGCCTGGTAGATCTAAGAACAACACTCAATAGTAAAACCCATGTCCCACTGAGACACATTCAGTTACATTGAGAAGGAAAAACAGCACCTGCCAGAAAGCATTTCTCTCCTAAAGTGCAGGCACAAGTCACATGACTGGGGGCAGCTGGGAAATTGACAATATGTCTAGCCCCATGTCAGATTTTAAAATTGAATGTAAAAAATCTGTTTGCTCTTTTTGAAAAATGAATTTCAGTGCAGAATTCTGCTGGAGCAGCACTATTAACTGATTCATTTTGAAAAAAAAAATTTTTCCAATGACCGTATCCCTTTAAAGTTGAACTAACACTTCCAGCATTTTTCTTGCTGGAAACAACGCTGTGTTGGAGTCGTAAATATTTCTAAATGTATTTTTCTCCTCCCAGGTACGGAAAATCGCTGCTGAATATTACGACCCCTTGCCGAAGTACAACTCCTGGGTCAAGGTGCTCTACGATTTCGTGATGGATGATACTCTGAGCCCTTACTCCCGTATGAAAAGGAAACTGAAAGGAGACCTTAAACTAGAGTAAAGTTTGTGTGGCACCTCAGAGCTTAGAAGGCTTCCTGATGTGGGGAACAAGAGCGCCTCTTAATGACCAAATTGTTGGAAACCTCTCCAGTTTTGTACTGTAGGCGGTTCCCAACATTTCATAGCTCTTCCTAGCATCATGGCTTCATTCTGCTGCATAAGGCACCTTTGCCACCATTATGTTTTTACCAGAGCACCTTGCTGTTTGGTAACTTACCTACTGCACACGTGTACTCACCAGCATCATGCCAAAAATTGGCAACAAAGTATAAGTGCACCCCAGCCTATAAAAGCCTTTTTTTCTATTGCAATCCCTCTAGTAAACTTTTGATAAAGGACTCTGTGTGGCTAGTTCCCTGCTTCATGATGGTACATAATAAAGGTTGTTTTATAGGGCTGCTTTCCTTTGTTACCTCCCACGTACACCCAAGTGACTGGTTTTGTTTCTGAGTGAACAAAGCAGCCATATGGCAGTTGCAGCTCTGCAATGTCGATGTTCCTGTGAGTGAGGATTTATCATGGAGTGTAAATTCTTAAAGGGGATGTTCACCTTTAAATCTGTTGTTAGTATGATGTAGAGAGTGATATTCTGAGACAATTTGCCTTTGGTTTTCATTTTTTATTATTTGTGGTTTTTGAGTTATTTAGCTTTTTAATCAGCAGATATCCAGATTGCAATTTTAGCCATCTGATTGTTAGGGTCCAAATCACCCTAGCAACCATGCACTGATTTGCGCAAGAGACTGGAATATGAATAGGATAGAGACTGAATAGAAAAACAGTCGAAGGAACAGTAACCCCAAAAAATTTGTGTTTTAAAGTAATGAAAATATCATGTAGTGTTGCCCTGCACTGGTAAAACTGATGTGTTTTCTTCAGAAACACTACTATAGTTTATATAAACAAGCTGCTGCGTAGCCATGGGGGCAGCCATTCAAGCACAGGATACACAGTAGATAACAGATAAGTACTACTATAGTTTAAATAAACAAGCTGCTGTGTAGCCATGGGGCAGCCTTTCAAGCACAGGATACACAGTAGATAACAGATAAGTACTACTATAGTTTAAATAAACAAGCTGCTGTGTAGCCATGGGGCAGCCTTTCAAGCACAGCATACACAGTAGATAACAGATAAGTACTACTATAGTTTATATAAACAAGCTGCTGTGTAGCCATGGGGCAGCCATTCAAGCACAGGATACACAGTAGATAACAGATAAGTACTACTATAGTTTATATAAACAAGCTGCTGTGTAGCAATGGCAGAAATTGAAAAAAGGCTAAATGGCACAGGATAAATAATGGAAAACAGATAACATTATGTTCTACAGAGCTTATCTGCTATCTGCTGTGTAACTTGAGCCTTTTCTCCTTTGAGTAGCTGACCCCATTGCTACACAGCAGCTTCTTTATATAAACAATAGCAGTGTTTCTGAAGCAAACACCGCAGTTTTACTAGTGCAGAGCAACACTGCATTATATAGTGAATAAAGTACCCCCTCTTGTAAAATATAAGGATATTACAAGTTACCGAGAAGTTTCATGACCATATAAAAACACGAGGCCGAGGTAACTTCTAATATCCTCATATTTTGCAACTGGGGGTACTTTATTTATTATAATACACAAATTTAAGTGAGTCATGTGACAAATGACATCAGAACTCACTGTTTATAACTGATGACATCAGAACTCACCGTTTATAAGGATATAATTTACAGGATATTCATGGCTTTTGTGTATTATATTTGTATTACTTTAAAACAATTTCATTTTTTGATGTTACTGTTCCTTTAGTAACAAGTAGGGTTGCCGCTTGGCCTGGCCGGTAAAAGTGATGGCTGATCCCAATGTTATTAATAGGGAAAAAGGATAAATATATAGGAAGGCCGGTATTTTTTTCCAGAAAAGGTGGCAACCCTAATAACAAGTAGCAATAACAATTTATGTGTAGCCTTACAGAGCATTTTTTAGATGGGGTCAGTGATGACTCTCGAAAGAGTTGTAAGAAAAAGACAAATAATTAAAAAACTATTATTAAAAAAATAAATAAGAGCAGTTGAAAAGTTGCCTAGAATTGGACATTCTATAACATGCTGAACATTAACTTAAAGGTGAACTTCCCCTTTAAGGGTATGCTCTGTTTGTTGGCCCTTTCTCCTGCTCTTACTACTTAAACTGCTCTGTTTTAAACCGATTACTAAAGCAAAATTAGGCAGAATGGCTAATTATTTTATTTGCCTTAAACATTACCGGTACGAGGGAGTGGCAGGACATTTTGAATGCTCTCTAGTATCTTCATTATTACCCCCAACAGCACCACCACATCTGTGCCTGTCAGCTTTTGTCTCTACGTATTCTTGCTGTGGTCTCAGTCATTGCAGGTGGCAACACCAGTCTGGCTCAATTGGGCTGCGGAATATGCAGATTAGCCGTTAACCGCCTGCAGCAACTCCTGGCCATTAGGAAGTTATTTGGGGGCAATGATCCCTGTTTTGATAAGATAAGAAGTGCACATATAAGGAAAGCCTCCCTAGCTTGCATATTGCTTGCAAAATACTAATATGGCAACTAAGACCTGATGGAAAGAGAAAGGGATTTGAAAGTAAAGTATTTGGCTCGTGCCACACTGGGGACAAAACCAACTTGCTGAAATACACAGGCCAAATTTGGCCCCTGTTCAGGCAGTAGTCTCCTTTTCCTTTTACATCTGGAACAATTGTTTCGCCTCACAAACTCGGCTGGTTTTGGTGCAAAATGCTAAATCTCTTGCCGCTATGGGACAAGTGCGTTTGCGCCAGAATAGTTCCGGATACAAAAGGAAGTCGAGACTACTGCTTGCACAGGAGCTGAAATCAACTTGCATATTCCAGCAGGCTGGTTTTGGCCCCAGTATGATTCTCCTATTTTTGGAGGATTAGCACCCACTTACCTGAATGCAGAATCTACAGTGGGGACTGTTTAGGTCTATGACATCGGGCGGCCTGTGGATTCTGCATTTCTCCATATGATTGCTGGTGAGGTAGATGCACTTCCCGGCAAAGTGTGGTCGCAACTGCAGGCAGAATGGCTGAAACTAAAAAGGTTAAGGCCTCATTTTTCCACTGTTAAAATTATATATCGTTTGTATTAGACCCATGAAAGTCATTGTCCTTGTTGGGAACAGGCATGGTGACTAACCCAAGCAAGTAATTGTCCTGTTTAAAGCAGTATGCAGGATACTTGCACAATGCAACAGTCTTTCCACTTTGCCTATTTTGTTGCAGGGCTCTTCGCTCTCTTTTGGAGTACAGAGACCTGCGGCTGCCTCAGTGTATACAGTGATGCCTGTGTTCGGCAGCACTGTATTCAGGAGGGAGGATGCACACGGGTATTCCTTCTACCCATCCCCTTACTAAAAATCATTCAGATGCACATGTTAGGGAACCACAGAGAACCCAAGCCCTATGGCAGGCAGTAAGGTCAAATGCTGGCTTTGCTTTTGCATTTCTCTGTGCATTTTATCCAATTAATTTTTATCCAATGCAATGTTCACTGTGCATTTTCCAGGCAGAGTTGCTCTGTGGATGAGCACTAAGGGACATCAATAAACAACCCCTAGTTTTCTGGTGAGCCTGGGAACAGTCGAGGGTCTTACACAGGAAAGACTTTGCCCTGCTCAGCTTGAGGACAGCAGTGGGGTCTAACCCAACAAGTCATTGCCCTGGTCAGCATGGGAACAGCTAGAGGGTCTCATCTTAAAAAGTCACTGCCCTGGTCAACTTGGAGTCAGCAGTGTGGTCTAACCCAAGAACTAAAGGTGGCCATAGACTCAAAGATCCGCTTGTTTAGCGACATCGCCAAACTAGCGCATCTTTCCCCAATATGCCATTAACAAGCATGGCTATATCGGGGTTATACCGATTACGATGCGCAATGGGCTCCGGCGGGATCAGTCGGGTCAAAATCAAACCTGTCCGATCTTCCTGGTCTAACCCAAAACCAACCCATAGGTAATAACTATTTATTACCTGTAAAATCTATTTCCCAAGCAGCTAGCTAGGTCATGCAATATACATGGATTTGTCATTATCATTCAAAAATATTGTAGGCTGTAGATCTGGCTGATTGCACCAACTATGCGTTGGTGCATCAAACTGGGCATTTCAGAACAATTCCCAGCAGTTTAATGGGGGTTTTTTTTTTCTTATTTAACAACACTTTTCTCACTGGAACAGGAACATGTTAATAAAACTGCTATAATCTTGAATTCCTGATGGGAGAAAGGATATTAACAAACTAATGACTGCAAACCCTTATAACAATTTTCTGTTTGCAATTGATACAATTTTGTGAATATTCTCAAATTTAAATATGCATTTTAAAGTTTGTATACAGTTCAGTATTTGTCAAGATCTTTTTCTGAGGATTCAATAGTCCGCTGAATCCAAAAACCTTCCATTCCATGATCCCTAGTGGCCCATTTTACAGATGTTTGCAGCACCCTGTTCATTTCTGATATCCCTGTAATAGATATAAATTGAATCTGTTTCTCCGGTTATTTTTATAATTTTGTTAAGAGTTAATGCTACATTTCAGTCTTGTTTCCAACAGCTCAAGGCATGAGTTCCATACTCTGGTGCAATAGCTGTACCTGAAATACATTGTTAGAATCAGTTGGGAATTTTCCCTTCTCAACACGATTTTAGCGTGAAATGCATTTTATTAAACATGGCTACAGTTTTGCACATTCTTTTCCCTAGGACAATTCTGATTTACGCTTCCCCCTAAAGAGAAATCTGTTTCCAGCAACAATCCTTTGACTTTCTGTAACAAAGATCCGGGTAGTGAATTTCTTTGAGTCAGTATATTAAACTAGGTGTGGGGTCGCTTGCTTGGTTTGGTAAAGTGAAGTTGTTGGTTGAGATTTTACTGCCCATTGTGCATCCCCCCCCCCCCAATTCTTTGCTTTCTGTTAACTCACCCCTATGCAAAACTATCACTGTTAATTAAAATATAACTGGTCCAATATTTGCTTGTTAAAAAGCTGCTTTTCATAAATGTATCAGTATTAAAAGGAAATATTTGTTATGTCTTATTAAAGTTTATTAAATCTGTCTCACTGTCTCGACTGCTTCTATGTTAGTCGGTAGAATCCAGGATTCGGCTGTTTTTAGCAGGATTTGGAGTCATTGTGCCTGGCCAAACCGAATCCAACTTCTAATTTGCATATGTAAATTAGGGGTAGGAGGAGAAATCACGTGCCTTTTCATCACAAAACAAGGAAGTAACTTTTGCATATGCAAGTTAGGATTTGGTTCAGTATTCGACTGAATCACAAAATAGTGGATTCGGTGCATCCCTAGTAGTGGATGGTCAATACTCGTCTGTAGAGGACTCATGGGCCAAACAGACTGATATTGCACTATTCACAGTCTGTTGTCCCGATGATCGGAGCTTTGGTTTCTATTCACTTCCTTACCTGCACTGTCCGGCCATACCCAGTCAACAAACCAATCAAAATCCATGATCCAAAGATTGGGGTCAGGATTGTCTTCCAATTGTAAACATACTGAAGTTCCTGTGGCTCTTTGACCTTTCCTGAGTCAACATTTACATAGTAAGGGGTTATGGCAGATCAATAAAGGCGGTTATTGCTGAATGAAGCAGTGGTGGTTGTTTTTGTATTACATTTGTCTCAATACACCAGAGGAATATTCCTATTGAAGAAGGTTGTAGGATGCTGAAGCCAGTCGGGCTGTGACATTCTGGAATTCGTTATTGCAACAGAATGAGTGACAAAGTTGTATGAACATCACTCTCTCCTGCCAAGAAACAGTGGGAAAGGCTTTATTTTTTTTTGGATGCAATTGTTTCTTTTAAGTTTTTATGTTATGTTATTATATGAATATTTTATTTTTTGAGTATAAGTTATTATATTAGTTTGTGACCCTTGCTATCCCCAGGACTATACGGACTAAATTATTAACTCTTTAAAAGGGATGATTTTTATGGTGTCGTTTTTATTTCTAAATGACACTGTTTACACTGCAAATAATTCACTCTACAATATAAAATGTCATTCCTGAACTAGCATATATTTTTAGTTGTAATATTGGTGTATAGGTGCATCTCAGGTCATTTTGCCTGGTCATGTGCTTTCAGAAAGAGCCAGCCCTTTAGGACGGAACTGCTTTCTGGCAGCCTGTTGATTCTCCTACTTAACGTAACTGAATCTGTCTCAGTGGGACCTGGATTTTACTATTGAGTGCTGTTCTTAGATCTACCAGGCAGCTGTAATCTTGTTAGAGAGCTGCTATCTGGTTACCTTCCCATTGTTCTGTAGTTAGGCTGCTGGGGCGGAAGGGGGTGATATCACTACAACTTGCAGTACAGCAGTAAAGAGTGACTGAAGTTTATCAGAGCACAAGTCACATGACTGGGGACAACTGGGAAACTGACAATATGTCTAGTCCCATGTCAGATTTCAAAATTAAATATAAAACAATCTGTTTGCTCTTTTGAAAATTTATTTCAGTGCAGGATTCTGCTGGAGCAGCACTATTAACTGATGCGTTTTGAAAAAAATTTTTTTTTTTCCGTATCCCTTTAATCTCTTTTGCCCTTCTAGATCTTGAACCTCACAGTGTAACCTACATTTTGAGTGCTCTAGTCCAGCCGGCTGCTTAAATGACAGACTCCTGTCTCTCCCCATGTTGCCGTTGGCTTTCGACTTTTCTCTTGACCTGACTCTCCTGTGCAACAAGGCTCTGCTCTTAATTTGAACTCACATTTTCATGCTGAAATACACCCCCATGGGGGACAGTTCTGGAATTTTAACAAAGAAGGATGTACATGACCGGTTGAGTAGGATACTCCTGCACCCGAGGGCTGTTTAGTGAAAGAAATGTTGCTACTATAGAAGCTAAATCCGATAGGAGGAAATACTTATGATTTTCCATGGTAATCTGACCACTCCGCGCAGGATGGGAATCTCCCATTCCTATTAATAAATACATACCGGCACAGAAAAGAAAATATCACTGAACACGATAAAAAAAGAAAGTTGATAGGAAGGTTTAGGTGTTTTCCCAGAGGGTTTGCAAATAAAAATCCCAGAGGCTGTGGGAATAAATTAGTAAGAATTAAACTAGCACACAGAGGGCATTACATATTTATAGTAAGTTAAGGGGGCTGTTCCTGCTGAATTGTACTGGGGAATACCTATGCTGCCCTAGTTTTATGGGATCTCTCTGTACAGACTATGAGCAAACTTAGGGACTGTTCCTGCTGAATTGTGTTTAGTACAGGGACTACCTATGCTGTCATCGTTTTGTGGTATCTCTCTGCAGGGCCGCCATTAGAAATCACGGGGCCCCGTACAACAAAATTTTTGGGGCCCCCTGGGCCCCGCCCACACTGACGACCAAGCTCCACCCCATTTCCCGCCCACTCTACATCGCAGTTAAAAGACCACACAGACATCAGCGCTAAAAAAGTAACCCCCCCCACACAAGTTGTAAAAAGCTATTGATGGTCAGGGCCCCCTTATAAAAAATTGGGGCCCCAAAAAAAAAAAAATTAAAATTTTTTTTTTAAAAAAAAAACATTGGTGGCAGGGGCCCCCTTATAAGTTAAAAAAAACTTGGGGCCCCAACAAAAAAAATGTAAAAAAAACTAAAAAATAAACAAACATTGGTGGCAGGGGCCCCCTTATAAGTTAAAAACAAATTGGGGCCCCAAAAAAAAATTTGAAAAAAAAAAAAAATTTTTTTGAAAAAAAAAAAAACATTGGCGGCAGGGGCCCCCTTATAAGTTAAAAACAAATTGGGGCCCCAAAAAAAAATTTGAAAAAAAAAAAAATTTTTTTGAAAAAAAAAAAACATTGGCGGCAGGGGCCCCCTTACAAGTTAAAAACAAATTGGGGCCCCAAAAAAAAATTTAAAAAAAAAAAAAAAATTTTTTTGAAAAAAAAAAAAAAAAACATTGGCGTCAGGGGCCCCCTTATAAGTTAAAAACAAATTGGGGCCCCAAAAAAAAATTTGAAGAAAAAAAAAATTTTTTTTGAAAAAAAAAAAAAAAACATTGGCGGCAGGGGCCCCCTTATAAGTTAAAAACAAATTGGGGCCCCAAAAAAAAAATTAAAAAAAAAAAAAAACATTGGCGGCAGGGGCCCCCTTATAAGTTAAAAACAAATTGGGGCCCCAAAAAAAAATTTTTTTTGAAAAAAAAAAAAAAAAACATTGGCGGCAGGGGCCCCCTTACAAGTTAAAAACAAATTGGGGCCCCAAAAAAAATTTAAAAAAAAAAAAAAATTTTTTTGAAAAAAAAAAAAACATTGGCGTCAGGGGCCCCTTACGAGTTAAAAAAAAAATTGGGGCCCCAAAAAAACATGTTTTAAAAAAAAAGATTGGTTGCAGGGGCCTATAGAATATTAAAATAATACATTGGTGGCCAGGAGATTAAAAAAAAAAAATACACAAACTGGTGTTCAGTAGAATTGAACTCACGGCTTCAGTACTTCAACTTCACCTCCTTTCGTGACTTCGGGTCTTTTCACCGCTTCAGGACTTCGGCTTCGGCTGTTTTCGTGACTTCGGGTCTTTGCGCTGCTTCAGGACTTCGGCTTCGGCTGTTTTCGTGACTTCGGGTCTTTTCGGCGCTTCGTGACTTCGGCTTTTTCCGTGACTTCGGGTCTTTTCGGCGCATCGGCTTCGGCTTTTCGGCACTTCCGCATTCGGCAGCACAGAGGCAAGACGTACGGCTCGGGCGCTCGTAAGGGGGGCCCGGATCTTCAAAAAATGCAGCGCTGCCGGGCCCCCCTTCATGCCCGGGCCCGGTACGCTTGTCCCCCCCTGATGGCGGCCCTGTCTCTCTGTACAGACTATGAGCAAACTTAGGGGCTGTTCCTGCTGAATTGTGCTTAGTACATGGAATACCTATGTTGCCATAGTTTTATGGTACCTCTCTTTACAGGCTATGAGCAAAGTTATGGGGCTGTTCCTGCAGTTTAGTTGTGTTTAGTAAAGGGAAATACCTATGCTGCCATAGTTTGAGCCTCTATAAGCAGTGAAGCAGTTTAGGACTGTTCCTGCTGAATTATACGAAGTTAAGCCAGGGCTGTTTGATCACGAATGATGCAGACTTGTGAGTACTGGTGAGTAGATTATAATGCAATAACAGTCGACAGGAGCTAAGCCACTCCTCAAAAGTTGCAAATATCCTTAATTATAGCAAAGCATTTTTAGCCATTCACATTGTGTCAGGTCTTTAAAGCTGTCCCCAGCAACTCCCCATCTTGGATCATGTTAAACCATCTTTTGTGTGTCCGTGGCACTGCCATGCTCAGGGGGCTCCGGGGAAATTTCGCTTAGAGCGGCATACTACCCAGCCACATCCTAATGTGCATTAGGAACGCACAGTTCCCCACCTGAAAGATGTGGAAGAAAATGGAAAGCGACCATTTAAATGGATAGAAGAATAGCCAAAATGGTAAAGACTCAGCCAATGATCAGCTCCAGGAAGATGAGAGAAGGAGTAACGTTACCTGTGATACTGTTACAATTAGAAGGTGCCCATGTGAAGCCGAGCTATCGGCAAGAAGCCACCGCAAACTCCCATTGTTGAAAAAAAGACGTGCTGAAGAGCTTACAATTTACTAAAGAACACATTGACTGGCCTAAAGAGGAATGGCGCAAAATGATCCTCTGAGATCCTCTGTAATGCAGGTCAGTGAGGTGTGAAAGATGCACCGCTACAGTCAGCTGCAGGATTACTTTACAGCAGTTCATATTTAGTGACAGGTAGTGTTCTTTAGCAAGACTCCATTGCAAATTATCCATGAGAAAATGAGCTTCCCCTGTAATATAAGCTGATGCTACAGGTTTGCTGATTATTAAATTCTGATGCTAATTGCACTGGTTTCTGTGCTGCCATGTAGTAATTATCTGTATTAATTACTAATCAGCCTTATATTGTGACATTTCTATTCTATGTGTACTGTATATTGTGAGTGGCTCCCTAAGCTCAGTAAGTGACAGCAGCACAGAGCATGTGCAGTGAATCAGCAGAAAAGAAGATGGGGAGCTACTGGGGCATCTTTGGAGACACAGATCTTTACTGCTAAAGGGCTGTGGTTGCCTTGGGCTGGTACAGAAGCACAAAACATAACATACAACATTTCTAGCTACTTCTTTTAGTTATACTTTAGTTCTCCTTTAAGGCACAAAATGTCTCAGTGTCTTAAATATATTGTTTATGGGTTGAGTGCAGAGGACCTCTTGTGTTTGTCTATATTTATTTCTCTAAAACCATAAATGCCTTGTAATTTATTAAAAGATCGGAAAGCAAAAAGTAGGAACAAAAAGAGAAGCCGAAAAACCCTGAATTGTTTGTGAGCAAATGAAACAGTCACACAACGATGATTGCTTTGAACTCCGACAACCTCTAAAACCGTGAATGAAAGTCTGATCTTTGCAAGGAGATAAAGAGAACTTCCATGGACTTCTACGTGACCTCGGCAGCTTTTACTTTGCCGTACTTTCGTATTCCTGCATTTTATGGTTTTACCCTTGATTAGTTACAAAGAAATGTTCGATTAAAGGAGTATTTCCACTAAATAAACAGGTACAGACACTGCCATTTAAAGAAACTAGGGATGCACCAAATCCAGGATTCGGTTCGGGATTCGGCCAGGATTCGGCCTTTATCAGCAGGATTCGGCCGAATCCTTCTTCCCGGCCGAACCGAATCCGAATCCTAATTTGCATATGCAAATTAGGGGCAGGGAGGGAAATCGCTTGACTTTTTGTCACAAAACAAGGAAGTAAAAAATATTTTCCCCTTTCAACCCCTAATTTGCATATGCAAATTAGGGTTTGGATTCGGTTCGGTATTCGGCCGAATCTTTCACGAAGGATTCGGGGGTTCGGCCGAATCCAAAATAGTGGATTCGGTGCATCCCTAAAAGAAACCCTTCATACACTGATGGTGACGGCTCCTTTCCTTCAGTTGCATTGTCCCCTTGTCTCCTGGAATAAAGGTCCATACGGCAGTTAGTCAGGAGTCATGTGACCCCCCCTCTGGTAATAACTAACCAATTAAATCAAGCCGTGCTATCATTTGCCAGTGTGAGGCTGGTGTGATATTAATGCACAGCTCTACCTGTCTCCCATTACCCGAGCGGGATAGAGTTACACTATAATCTCTACACAGGTTCTCATTATACCTGAGTAACGAAGCGTGTAGAGTATCCCCGGGGGGCAGAAGGAAACCTTAAGTGATTCTATTCACACCTTGTATGGCTACAGTCAGTGACTAGTGAACTCACACCTTGATTGATAGTCACTTTAGCATATAAACAGCCCTCCATGCATTTCTACCAATGGTGTGTAACTGCACTCTTGCTATTATACAGAACAAATACAGTAACAAAAACACAGAAAGGTCAGGATGCCTACTTGCCCTTTAAACCCACTACACATAAAATCCACATGCTGCTTTATTTATAGGTGTTGTTTATCTTTAAATGAGCGTTTAGTATGACGTTGAGAGTGATATTCTGAGACAATTTGCAATTGGTTTTCTTTTTTTCTTTGTGGTTTTTGAGTTATTTAGCTTTTTATGCAGCAGCTCTCCAGTTTGTAAAAGGGACACCTTCCATTGACTTTTACATGACCTCAGCAGGTTTGAGCTTGAGTATTTTTTGGATTCTGACTTTCAGCAGCCTCAGAGTATATTATAACTCTAAAAATGCTGAATTGTGCTTAGTACAGGGGAATACCTATGCTGCCATAGTTGTATGGGATCTCTCTGTACAGACTATGAGCAAACTTAGGGGCTGTTCCTGCTGAATTGTGCTAAGTACAGGGGAATACCTATGCTGCCATAGTTTTATGGGATCTCTCTGTACAGACTATGAGCAAACATAGGGGGCTGTTCCTGCTGAATTGTGCTTAGTACAGGGGAATACCTATGCTGCCATAGTTGTATGGGATCTCTCTGTACAGACTATGAGCAAACTTAGGGGCTGTTCCTGCTGAATTGTGCTTAGTACAGGGAATACCTATGCTGCCATAGTTTTATGGTATCTCTCTGTACAGGCTATGAGCAAACAAATGAAACCAAGGAATGTGTCTGGAACAGGAGTGCCCATACTTTTCTAATGCGGGGTATTCTTCTATTGATGATGTCCAATTATGATCTACATCCATAATATCACTATTAGCATTCTGTTCCATGGAAAATATTAAATCAATTAATATTATTATTATTTATATTACTATATTTAAAAAAAAACACTTTCTTATGTAACCTTAACATAATACATATCTGAATGAAAAGGATGAAACAGGAGAGTGATATAGACAAGCCGTTTGTTGACAGAGATCTACTTGAGATCTACTGATCACCAGCTAAATGTCTACTGGTAGATCCCCATCTAACTTTTGGGCACCCCTGGTCTAGAACATCGGTCTCCTTGGAGGGGGAATGTGACACTACAGGCAGAACATAAGAGAACATCCGAAAGACCAGGCAACCTGATGATTCAGTGATACCTTCATAGATGTTGGGGTAAAGAAAGCAAAAGTGATCATCTCTTAAAATGGTTACAGAGGATACAGAGTGACTGACTCTGCTTGACACAAAGCTGCCATATGGTGCTGGAAAATATCGAAACAGGGTCACAATCCCCCCTTTTCCACTCACCTTCTTGGAGACTGAGGGTTTCTATTTACTAAAAAACTCTTCAAAATGCCTTTGGCTAACATTTAGCTGCCCTATATTTCAGGCAAAAACAAAATAAATCAGGACTATTTCCTACAATTTCCATATACACAGCGAGAACTCGCTTTTGGTGGAGGGTGCCGAGAGTGACATTCTCATTAATTGCCAGGGCACACACTGCTATTTCGGAAGATTAGTCGCCCAGCGGCAATCGCTTCTTCTTCACGCAACTAAGTGCTCCCAGTGTCACCCCACCAGCGATTTGGATTCTAGCCCGGCGGGAAGGCTTTTTGAGGAGGTTAGTCGCCCGAAGAAGAGGCAATTAGTCACCAGGTGACTAAATCTCCCGGAATCTTCCCGTATGTCTCTGTCCTTAGGCCAAGTCAAGCTACGGTAAAGGAGACTGCCTTTACTTACACTTTCTTAGGTCACATTGAGATGCTTTATCTCTGCAGTTTCATCTGCACTAACACTTCTCCCTTTGCTTAAACAAACAGCACTTGGCTAGTATAAATAACGAGTTAGTACCCGCTACTATATCCCAGCCTTATCTTATCAGCTCACCCCCAGCCGCCTGGAGTCACCTCCAATAGGGCTCTAACAGCTTGCACTAGTGACAAGGTAATCGATGGGGCACGTAAGGAATGATAATATGGATGAGAATAAATTGTGTTGCATAACTGCATGGCAGCTTCAGAGCCCAGTGGTTGCAACTGGAATAGTGTTATCATTTCTATCTATAAGCTGCTGTGTAGGCATAGGGACAGCCACTTGAGCTGAAAATGACAATAGGGCACATGCAGTAGATAAGAAAACTGCATAAAATGCAATGGATTTACTTCTTACAGAGAAAGATAGAGTCAAATGCTCTTCATGGCTCTTCTGGGCTACAGAATAAAGCCTCTCTCATATATGACTGGACATTTGTAAATCAGCCCAAATATCTGTTATATGTGCAGTGTGTTATAGTGATAGCCTGTATGTTGGGTGCTATGTGTTGCGGTTTGTTGCTGCCATTGTGAATACCTGAAAGCGGTAGGATTGCCCCTGGCCTGGCCGGTAACAATGATGCTTGATGACAATGTTATTAATAGGAAAAAACAGCAAGAATATAGGAAGGCTGAAAAGGTGGCAACCCTAGCCGGCGGCTTTCAGGTCCGTCCATCTCAGTCAGCAGCTGGTTTACTACCTGCACGCTGGCACCTGATTGGTAATAATGAGTAAAGTGACCAAACAAGAAATATATAGAGAAGGAATGTTCTGGGCATGCAGTTAGGGTTGCCAACTTTTTTTAAAAAATTTACCGGGCAGTGATGGGGTGGTAACGCCGTGACATAAAAAGGGGCGGAGCCACATACAAATAGGCGGGCTGTGACGTAATAAGGGCGTGGCCGCGTGCGTCGTGATGCAAAAGGGGGCAGGGCCCCATCACGAGAGGAGCAGAAGACTAAGGAGAGGTAAGTTTCTGCCAGAGGGCCAAGGGTTTTTGTTAAAGGTATTACAAATTACCGGCAGCTACATTGCCGGTAAATTTGTAATCCCGGCCTTGGCAGGTATTTTACCAGCTAGGCCGGTAAAATACCGGCCGGGTGGCAACCCTACATGCAGTAGGCTATCCCTTCATACTGTACTGCCTAAGAAAAACAATATGGCACCTCCTACCCATATGTATAAATACAAATATATAGAAAAGGAATGTTCTGGGCACACAATAAGCTATACCCTCATACTGTACTGTCTATTTTTATGCAAATATACAGAGTAGCAATGGTTTGAGAACACAATAAGGTACACCCTCATACCATTTTATCTAAGCGAAACAATATGGCAGCTCCTGCCCCTATGTATGAGCACAGAAATGGAGTTCTATTTAAAAACAGTATTATAGTATTTCAGGAGCAGCAAAGGAAAGCAATTCCAGAGGCGTCACGAATGAGCTGAAGTGTAACAACACATTCTGCAGGAGCCTGGCTGCACTCACAGGTGGGCACGTGTGTTAAATGCAATAAGTCATGACCAGAATAGTAACGTTGCTTAGAGGTGAGAAGAACCCACCCTCCATAGAATATAATGCTAAATAAGCATCAAGCTACGGTAACTCTCCTTTCCACACGAGCAACCTGAGCTATTCTCTCTTTGTATAGGGAAAGCAGGTAACAATGGGAACATATGGAAAATGGAAATTAATGCATTTACATACATATCCTAAAGAAAGAAACCTGCACTTGCATGAGACAGTGTTGCAACATCAGTAACACCTAGGTACCCTCCCCACCCTAAATAAACAGGTAGCATTTAATATATATACACACACACACACACACATACAGTATATATAAGGGAAAGTGATTATAATAGGTTCTATAATTCCTTTACTACAGTAGGTGAGTAGTGTAGGGCATGCACAGAACATCCCACCTCTGTATATCTGTATTTATAAATATGAGTGGGAGCAGTCACATTGTTCATTAGAAAGCACAGAAAAAAAGACATAGCATAATGTGTGCACAGATTCTTTTCTGTATATACTGGTGGTATTCACAGTTATTGGGTTCAGCTTCCCCTCTGAGGTCTGACATTCATAATTACATTTAAAAACAAAGTACCTACAAGAAAGATACTCAGAACTCATACCATAACGTGGAGTTTTGCGTTAGGAAACACCCCAAATTCATAATATTACATATATTTACACAGTGACCTTCAGAGCAAAAAGGTATTCTCCCCAAATATCACCCTAAATGCTAGTTTGACTGGGCCCACTTAACTCATAACAAGGTTACAGATATATAGAAACATTGGGGTAACAGTCACTCTGCTATAGTTCCAGGGGTACCCAGGGCACAAATAAACACTCACCCCAAATCTCACCCTAACTGGCCTTCAGGCTGGGCCCCCTTAGCTCATAACAAGGTTACAGATATATAGAAACATTGGGGTAACACTCACCCTGCTATAGTTCCAGGGGTACTCAGGGTACAAATAAGCAGTCACCCCAAATCTCACCCTAACTGGCCTTCAGGCTGGGCCCCCTTAGCTCATAACAAGGTTACAGATATATAGAAACATTGGGGTAACAGTCACCCTGCTATAGTTCTAGGGGTACTCAGGGTACAAATAAGCACTCACCCCAAATCTCACCCTAACTGGCCTTCAGGCTGGGCCCCCTTAGCTCATAACAAGGTAACAGATATATAGAAACATTGGGGTAACAGTCACCCTGCTATAGTTCCAGGGGTACCCAGGGTACAAATAAACACTCACCCCAAATCTCACCTAACTGGCCTTCAGGCTGGGCCCCCTTAGCTCATAACAAGGTTACAGATATATAGAAACATTGGGGTAACAGTCACCCTGCTATAGTTCCAGGGGTACCCAGGGTACAAATAAGCACTCACCCCAAATCTCCCCCTAACTGGCCTTCAGACTGGGCCCTCTTAGCTCATAACAAGGTTACAGATATATAGAAACATTGGGGTAACAGTCACCCTGCTATAGTTCCAGGGGTACCCAGGGCACAAATAAGCACTCACCCAAAATCTCACCCTAATTAGCCTTCTTGCTAGGCCCCCTTAGCTCATAACAAGGTTACAGATATATAGAAATATTGGGGTAACAGTCACCCTGCTATAGTTCCAGGGGTACCCAGGGCACAAATAAGCACTCACCCCAAATCTCCCCCTAACTGGCTACTACAGTGGCTTTAGGCACAAGGGTGGGAGCTAAAGCAAGAGACAAAGTTAGAGCGATTACGTCCTATTGTGAGCCAAGGTTTGCCAATAGCTGTGTCTGTACCTGTAATCTGAATAAATACCCCATATAAAGATTCCAGTTTGTAGTGGCACTGGAGCAGACTGGCACACAAGTGAGGTTTACATTGGGTTATAATACAATAATTCCCACATGAATGTCTTTAGTTTTCATTGTGTTTATCCAGCTGCCTGTAAATAATATCACACAGGAGGCAAATAGTAGGATTCAAATTATAAAGGAGACAACTACTATAATTATTAGGCTTTGTTTATATTGGGCTCACACGTTTACACAACACTTACACAGAGCTGGGCATCAGTCCCTGTGCCAACGAAGTGTGGGAAGAAACGTAACAAAGAATTATGCCTATGCTAAGCTATACCTAAGCACCTATGCTGCCCTCCAGCTACCAGTTGCAGTAACTACAGGGTTATGGGACCATAAGTACTAACTACACAGTATGAGGTGCAAGCTCTGTGCTAATGTGGTTACTTACCTCATGGCCAGATCTACGAGGGCAGAGAGCATCGATCTCATCAAAAAATATCACACAAGGAGAGGAGTTTGAAGCCCTCTGAAAGACTTGTCGGACTGCGCGCTCACTCTCCCCAACGTACTACCGAGGGGGGAGAAGAAATTCAAAATCAATCATTCACTACCACACAGATACTTTTATAATTTTTTAATTTAGGATAACGGCACACATGGCATTTTTATCAGTCCTGGGTTCATATCCTCCCCTGCCCAGTGTCAGATGGCCGGGGCCCACCAGATAACCTTAGACCAGGGATCCCCAACCTTTTGAACCCATGAGCAACATTCAGAAGTAAAAGCAGTTGGGGAGCAACACTAGCATGAAAAATGTTCCTGGGGTGCCAAATCAGGGCTGTGATTGGCCATTTAGTAGCCCCTATGAGGACTGTCAACCTACATTAAGGGTCTGTTTGGCAGTGCACCTGGTTTTTAAACAACCAAAACTTGCCTCCAAGCCTGGAATTCAAAAATAAACAACTGCTTTGAGGCCACTGGGAGCAACATCCAAGGGGTTGGAGAGCAGGCCCAGACTGGCAATCTCTCAGTTCGGGCAAATTCCCGAGGGGCTGCTGTATACTTTCTATAAGTGGGCCGCTCCTGGTCTAATCGCTGTATTAGAAAGTTCCTTTCTAAGAATCCGGCGGGCTCTAGGACCGCTCCTCCATCCTCTCTGCCACTGTGGCTCCGCCCCTCCCACTCCTGTTATCGTGCTGCCGTGCTGTATGTAGGCCATCAGGGGGGCAAAGGGGGGGTCAGTCGTCCCAGGCCCAGCAGGATTTAAGCTGGCCATAGACGCAAAGATCCTCGATTCGTACGATATTCAGACCGTGTGTGGAGAGTCCCGACATTTTTCGTCCGGCGGAGATCGGTCGTTTGGTCGATCGGACAGGTTAGAAAATTTCTGTCGGCTGCCGATAATATCTCTGTGTGTATTGCCGATCGTACGATTTTCAGTGGGAGACTGTCACTAGCTTTGGTTGGACATAGATATCGTACGATTGCTGTCAGGGGCAGAACATTGCTGATCTGTTCTTTAACTAATCTGACTGGTAAGACTTTGATCTGAATGGTTAGTGGCGGGTCGGGAGATGGGAAAGTCCGATCGTACGATGATTCGTACGATTGGCTCTTTGCATCTATGGCCAGCTTTAGCCTTAAAGGGGGCCCAGCTGTGCTGCTATTAAGATTAAGATCGTGGACATCGCTGAAGCTGAAGACCGGATCACTTTCTGTTCTGTGAGTCTTTGTCACTCTCTCTAATCTCTATGCAGTCTCTGTCACTCTGCCCCTCTCTCTTCCCCTTTCCCTGTCACTCTCTGTCCCTCTCTCTTGCCCTCTCCCTGTCACTATGTCTCTCTCTCTGTCCCTCTGTCCCTCTCTCTGTCACTCTGTCCCTCTCTCTGTCTCTCTCTGTCACTCTGTCCCTCTCTCTGTCTCTCTCTGTCATTCTGTCCCTCTCTCTGTCTCTCTCTGTCACTCTGTCCCTCTCTCTGTCACTCTGTCCCTCTCTCTTCCCCTCTCCCTGTCACTCTGTCTCTCTCTCTGTCACTCTGTCCCTCTCTCTTCCCCTCTCTCTGTCACTCTGCCCTCTCTCTTCCCTTCTCTCTGTCTCTCTCTGTCACTCTGTACCTCTCTCTTCCCCTCTCTCTGTCACTCTGTCCCTCTCTCTTCCCCTCTCTCTGTCTCTCTCTGTCACTCTGTCCCTCTCTCTTCCCTTCTCTCTGTCTCTCTCTGTCACTCTGTGCCTCTCTCTTCCCCTCTCTCTCTCTCTCTCTCTCTCTCTCTCCCTCTCTCTTCCCCTCTCCCTGTCACTCTGTCCCTCTCTCTTCCCCTCTCTCTGTCTCTCTCTGTCACTCTGCCCCTCTCTCTTCCCCTCTCTCTGTCTCTCTCTGTCTCTCTCTGTCACTCTGTCTCTCTCTCTTCCCCTCTCCCTGTCACTATCTCTCTGTCACCTGACCCTCTCTCTTCCCCTCTCCCTGTCACTCTGTCTCTCTCTCTGTCACTCTGTCCCTCTCTCTTCCCCTCTCTCTGACTCTCTCTGTCACTCTGTCTCTCTCTCTGTCACTCTGTCCCTCTATCTTCACCTCTCCCTGTCACTCTGTCTCTCTCTGTCACTCTGTCCCTCTCTCTTCCCCTCTCTCTGTCACTCTGTCCCTCTCTCTCTCTGTCTCTCTGTCACTCTGTCCCTCTATCTTCCCCTATCTCTGTCTCTCTCTGCACTCTCTGTCACTCTGTCCCTAGGAACCAGACGGCTGAAATTACAAACTGGAGAGCTGCTGAATAAAAAGCTAAATAACTCAAAAAGCACAAATAATAAAAAATGAAAACCAATTGCAAATGGTCTCAGAATGTCCCTCTCTACAGCATACTAAAAATTAAATTGAAGGTGAACAACCCCTAAGGCAGCTCTTTATGCGCATACATTTTTTCAGTTTTACCACAATATATGAGTGGATGTGTGGAAGTCAGAACATTGCGTCTTTACATGTGGGCTGCTTTGATTTTTTTTGCTTTTTACCCCCAGTCCGGCCCTGTTGTAGAGTAACATGTTGCTCACGAGCTACTGGTTGGGGATCACTGCTTTAGACCATGAACCTACCAGAAAAACCTTAGACCAGGGGTCCCCAACCTTTTTCACCCCGTGAGCCACACTCAGATAAAAAACTTGTCTGTGAGCAACACAATAAGTGGAGTACCGCAAACATAATTTTTATTAATATTAAGCATATACTCTAAATTAAAATGATATATAATATCAATCAATGTGAAATCTGGCACTGCATGTTTTCTGCCAGTATTCGAATATCTGGGGTGTAGTTTGTGACAGCCAGCTTCATGCATTCTCCCAGATGATCATCATTTAAATGTGTTTTATATTTTGATTTTAAAATTTTCATAGCTGAAAATCCAGTTTCAGCTATGGATTTGGTTGCTCTTTTAAAAGCTGTAAAGAGTCAGAAGATGGTAAATAATGGGGAAAAAAACCTTTACAATACAAAAACAATGGGCAATTGAAACGATGCTTAGAATGAGCCATTGCAGTATAACAAACTCAAACTTTTAAAGGGGTTGTTCCCCTTTGAGTTAACTTGTAGTATGATATACAGGGTAATATTCTGAGACAATTTGCAATTGGTTTTCATTTTTTATTATTTGCAGTTTTCAAGTTATCTCGCTTTTTATTTAGCAGCTCTTCAATTTGCATTATAAACAATCTGGTAGCTAGGGACTAAATTACCCTAGCAACCATGCATTAATTTGAATAAGAGACTGGAATATGAATAGGGAAAGGGACTGAACAGAAAGATGAGTAATAAAAAGTAACAATAACAATACATTTGTAGCCTTACAGAGCATTTGTTTTTTTTAGAAGGGGTCAGTGACCCCCATTTGAAAGCTGCAAAGTCTCAGAAGAAAAAAGCAAATAATTATAAAACTATAAAAAATAAATAATGAAAACCAAAGGAAAAAATGCTTAGAACTGGCCTTTCTATTACATCCTAAAAGTTTACTTAAAGGTGAACCAGCCCTTCAAGGGTGAAGCGCCATAAGACGAGAATGGGGAGGGGAGCGGACGCTTGGATCACGTGAGCCGAATGACTAGACCAAATACTACATTCCCCACCGGGCCTTGGGGCATTTTCTCGTCACGTGATTATAAAAGGGAGCGGCGGATTGGCGGACGAGGGAGTCTGTACAGCTTGCAGTATGGAGGCCGCGCTGTTCATCTTCTCGCTCATTGATTGCTGCGCCCTCATTTTCCTCTCAGTCTACTTCGTATCCTTTATGGCTGGGGCACCGGGCGGGTGAGGGGCAGCGGGGGTCTGATGGGAAACCAGTCTGGGTGTGAAATTGTGACTCATAACGCTGCGGTGTCTTAATTGGCTCTGTCACCCGTTCTTGCAGGAGTTACACTTTATATAGACTGTGGGACAATGTTCTGAGAATGTTCTGAAAATGATAGAACACCAGTTGCTTCGCAGGGAATTGTGGGAGTTGTAGTTCATAGGTGCATAGGCTTAGAGTTTAAAGGAGAACTAAACCCTCAAAATGAATAGGACTAAAAATGCCATATTTTATATAGTGAACTTATTGCACAAGGCTAAAGTTTGAGCTTGTCAATAGCAGCAATGATCCAGGACTTCAAACTTGTCACAGGGGGTCACCATCTTGGAAAGTGTCTGTGACACTCACATGCTCAGTGGGCTCTGAGCAGCTGTTGAGAAGCTAAGCTTAGGGCTCGTCACTAATTATCCAGCAGAAAATGAGGTTCTCCTGTAATATAAACTGATGCTAAAGGGCTGATTATTAAATTCTGATGCTAATTGCACTGGTTTCTGTGCTGCCATGTAGTAATTATCTGTATTAATTAGCCTTATATTGTGACATTTCTATTCTATGTGTACTGTATATTGTGAGTGGGTCCCTAAGCTCAGTAAGTGACAGCAGCACAGAGCATGTGCAGTGAATCAGCAGAAAAGAAGATGGGGAGCTACTGGGGCATCTTTCGAGACACAGACACAGATCTTTACTGCTAGAAGGCTGTGGTTGCCTTGGGAAGCACAAAACATAACGTACAACATTTCTAGCCTCCTTCTTTAGTTTAACTTTCCTTGTCCTTTAAACCAAAGGTAGTAGTAACCATTATGCAGCTCTTTTTAACATTAAGCATAGTGTTGGCACTTTCTGAGCTGCAGAGCTTACAATCTAATTCAGCTCTGGGTGATTGTTGTACAGCACCACTGTGAAAGCTATAGGTTGGATATCTCCTTGTAACATAACCAGGAGGGACAAAAGGACTCTGTAATGAACAACATACTCTGCTGTTTGGGCCAGGCTTGTCCTCGCTTGGCTATTTATAATAACATTTTATAAGCGTTTCAAGAAAGAGCTTCCTAATTGTATCAGACAAAAATCCTTTATGTTATTTATTGGGCTGCGGCTAGAATCGAACTTAGGACCCCAGTGTTTTCCCAATGTTCAACGTATGATTCCTTTTAGGACATGGGGAATTTTGATATGGTATCACGTAGGGGTGCACCGAATCCACTATTTTGGCAGCAGAGAGTATGGGGGATGGGAGAAGGCTCCATATTTTGCAGGATTAAAGTTGAGATCGTAACGGAAGAGACAAACCCACATCTTGTGTCTCAACTAGGGATGCACCGAATCCAGGATTCACCTTTTGTATTGGTCGCTAAGTGTGTAATTCTGTATGTTCTTTGTTTAAACCCTTTTATTATACAGTGCTGCGGAAAAAAATACATGTTAATAATGCAGGTATGGGATCGGCTTTCTGGAAACCTGTTATCTGGAAAGCTCCGAATTACAGAAAGGCTGTCTCCCATAGACACAATATTTTCCAAATAATCCAAAATATTTTTTGATGAAATTTTAACTTGTACTTGATCCTAACTGAGATATAATTAATCCTTAAAGGAGCAGTAACACCAAAAACAAAGTGTATCAGAGTATAATTAAAATATAATATACTGTTGCTGTGCACTGGAAAAACTGGTGTGTTTAATTCAGAAACTCTACCATAGTTCATATGAAAAACTGCTGTGTAGCCATGGGGGCAGCCATTCAAGCACAGGATACACAGTAGATAACAGATACGTATGGCTACACAGCAGCTTGTTTATATAAACTATAGTAGTACTTATCTGTTATCTACTGTGTATCCTGTGCTTGAATGGCTGCCCCCATGGCTACACAGCAGCTTGTTTATATAAACTATAGTAGTACTTATCTGTTATCTACTGTGTATCCTGTGCTTGAATGGCTGCCCCCATGGTTACACAGTAGCTTGTTTATATAAACTATAGTAGTACTTATCTGTTATCTACTGTGTATCCTGTGCTTGAATGGCTGCCCCCATGGCTACACAGCAGCATATTTATATGAACAATAGAAGTATTTCTGAAACAAACACACCAGTTTTACCAGTGCAGGGCAACAGTACATGATATTATCATGCCTTTCAAACACCTTCACTTTTTTGGTGTTACTGTTCCTTTAAGGTGGCCATAGATATAACAATAATGATCTTTTCTGTGGCCATTGGTTTTCAATAAAGATACATAGAGCTGAATCATTAGATATACTGGTAGAAACTATAGAATTCCACCTGTGTCTAAAGATTCAGCAGTTCCGCAGGTTGATGTTCGGGCGCCATCAACATTTCCTGACTTGTCCAATGGACGAGCCAAACGATATCCTTGTCTTCTGCAGATATGTTGTCTCGTCTCCTGCCATAAACACAACGAATTTAGTTCGATATTATCTGGGCATATGTGGCCACATTTATTGATAGCATTGGGGTTGTTTAATGTTTACATGATTTTCTAGTAGACTTAAAGGGATACTGTCATGGGAAAAATTTTTTTTCCCAAAATGAATCAGTTAATAGTGCTGCTCCAGCAGAATTTTGCACTGAAATCCATTTCTCAAAAGAGCAAACATATTTTTTTATATTCAATTTTGAAATCTGACATGGGGCTAGACATATTGTCAATTTCCCAGCTGCCCCTGGTCATGTGACTTGTCCAGGCTGCTGTTTTTCCTTCTCAATGTAACTGAATGTGTCTCAGTGGGACATGGGATTTTACTATTGAGTGTTGTTCTTAGATCTACCAGGCAGCTGTTATCTTGTGTTAGGGAGCTGCTTTCTGGTTACCTTCCCATTGTTCTTTTGTTTGGCTGCTGGGGGGGGGCGGAGGGAGGGGGTGATATCACTATAACTTGCAGTACAGCAGTAAAGAGTGATTGAAGTTTATCAGAGCACAAGTCACATGACCAGGGGCAGCTGGGAAATTGACAATATGTCTAGCGCCATGTCAGATTTCAAAATTGAATATAAAAAAATCTGTTTGCTCTTTTGAAAAATGGATTTCAGTACAGAATTCTGCAGGGGCAGCACTATTAACCGATTCATTTTGAAAAAAAAATTTTTTTTAAGGTAAGAAGATCCAAATTACGGAAAGACCCGTTATCTGGAAACCCCCAGGTTCCGTGCATTCTGGACAACCGGTCCCATACTTGTACAGTACATTACTGCAATGATTTGACAAACTGTCATTACCTGAACCTCCAATGCTCTAAAGTTGCCAAAACACACACCGTTTAGGCTTTGCCCCTGTGGGTGTTTAATCATGTGTTTGCTATTGTGCATTACACTGTACAGAAAGGAAAAAAGATGAAGACCTATTTTAAATTTCAATGTAACTTCAAGGAGAGGTAAACAGGGGTGACGGTGGCAATAACCGGGTGCTGTGTGATAGAATTTACACAACAGACTCTGTACTGAACCCATGATCAAATAAATAAAGTGTCAGCCATTGTGATATTCTGTATTGTAAGGTCTGCCTTCAGTACTTGCCAGCTCCCTTATTGCCCCTTATTGTGAGTCTGCTCTGTCACAATCAATACGCAATATTCCTTGTGGAAGAAACGGTGAGAACTTTGCCCCATAAACGGACAGATTTTTGCTTGCAATGTAAAAGCAATATTGCCCTTATCTTCAGCACTAGATAATTACACTGTCGGACTTAGAATGTGACTACATCAACGCCCGATCCTGCTGCTCCAAACTGAACAAGGTACTTCATTTAATTGTGTGCGAGAGGGTTCTGTTGTTGTGTGTCACTATTTCTGTTGTGTAGAAATACCTCGACAGACGCGCAAAGAATTGTTACAGGAGGATTCCTATAGCAACCAGCTGCAATCCCCCAGCAGCATGGCACATAGATACACTTAGAGCAGCCCCTCAGGCTTTTTGGGAGAGTTCAGGGAAAACAGGTGGTTAAAATACACACACAAAACTGTATTATATTTGATACTGCTTTGGGATTCAGACAAATTCTGAACGCTAATTTGAGTATGAAAGGAAGGGGTAATCATTTTAAAAGGGGCAGTTCACATTTAACCATTATAGAATGGCTAATTCTAAGCAACTTTTCAATTGGCCTTCATTTTTTCTTCTTTTTGGAGTTTTTGAATTATTTGCCTCCCTCTGACTCGTTCCAGCTTTCAAAAAGCAAATGCTCTGTAAGGCTACAAATGTATTGCTGTTGATTTTTATTACTCCTCTTTTTATTCGGGCCCCTCCTATTCATATTTTCTCCAACAGGAGAGCTCTTCTTTAAATCATTAAATGGTTGCTAGGGTAATTTGAACCCTAGCCACTAGGGATGCAACGAATCCAGGATTCACTTCGGGATTCGGCCTTTTTCAGGAGGATTCGGATTCATCCGAATCCTTGTGCCTGGCCAATCCAAATCCTAATTTGCATATGTAAATTAGGGGCGGTAGGGAAATCACGTGACTTTTGTCACAAAAGAAGATTTCCGCTTTTTCCTTTCCTGACCCTAATTTGCATATGCAAATTAGGAGTCTGAATTTGGCTGAATCCCAAATAGTGGATTCCCTGCATCCCTACTAGCATCCAGATTGTTGAAACTGCAAACTGGAGAGCTGCTTGAATGAAGCTAAATAACTCAAAAACCACAAATAATAAAAAATGAAAACCAATTACAAATTGTCTCAGATTATCTCTCTTTACATCATACTAACAGCAACCCCTTTAAGGATTTGATTCGGCTGAATTCAGCTGCTGCTTAAAAAATGCAGAATCCTGAGCCACATCTTGGATTTGGCAGTGCTAAAGTCCACTATACAGTTCATTCCCTTCTCTTTAGATTGTAAGCTCCTTTGCACAGGTCCTTCCTCACCTTTTGTACCGGTACTGGTTGTTATGTATGTAACTCTGTATGTTATATGTCTGTAATTCATGTTATTTCTTTGTACTAGCTCATTAATTTTACAGCTCTGCCCAACATGTTGGTACTCTAAAAATACATTCTAATAATAATATAGCGGAGACTTTTGTGTCTGATTTGTTAGACTGCATTTTTGACTCACTATTGGTCCCACAAGCCAACTAGTTATCTATCTGTGCTTATTTCTTGGCAGTTTGTGGTCCCAGAGCTGGTCGGCCATACTGTGGTTTCTGTGTTGATGCTCGTGTCATTACACTGGTTCATCTTCATACTTAACCTGCCTATAGCAGCATGGAATATATACAGGTGAGTATCTGTTCTTTACCTTTAGCAAGTGAATATTCTGTGTGTATAAGAGGACACTGAAGTATCTTTCTGTAGAATTTAGAGCTGCATCAGTTGCCTGACCTACAAGTGCACAGCACAGGGGCAAGGTGATTGCCACTAAATGGGGGAGACATTATAGACCACTGACTTTATTGGAATGGTTTTGAGATAAACTCCCAGAATTAGAGCCACCGTCAGAGCTCAGTTGAATGTGTGGGAATAGGTTATGGGTTTCTCCCAGAGTACTACATGGGTTGGCCAGGAACATGTGCACATATTGTTGTCCTTTCAGTAGTGCAGTTGAGCTTAAAGGAATTGTTCAGTATAAAAATAAAAACTGGGTAAATAGGCTGTGCAAAATAAAAAATGTATCTAATATAGTTAGCCAAAAATGTAATGTATAAAGGCTGGAGTGACTGGACGTCTAACATAATAGCCAGTGAAAAAAATCCAGTAGCACTCTGGTAGTGTTGCAAAAATCTTCAGTGATTTATTATATATAAACACACAAAGGGCCCTTTGCTACATTTTATTACTCGCCTTTTATGCACTGCCTCTCCTATTCATATTCCAGTCTCTTATTCATATCAATGCATAATTGCTATGGTCATTTAGACCCTAGCAACCCAATTGCTGAAATTGCAAACTGGAGTGTTGCTGATTAAAAAGCTAAATAACTTAAAAAACACAAACAATAAAAAATGAAAGTGATTTGCAAATTGTCTCAGAATCTCTCTCTCTACATCTTACTAAAAGTTGATGAAAGGTGAACAGCCCCTTTAAGGATGATAGAAGTGGTTTCATTGAAGAACTTCTATGACATTTAGGGCTGGGACACACTGGGCGATTTGGGGATATTTAGTCGCCTGGTGACTGATCGCCGCGACTTTTCTCCCCGAATGCCTCCCCTCGCTCTGCGCCTGGATAAAATGAAAAATCGCTTGCGCTAATCACACGCGGCATTCGTTTTCCGAAGTCGCCCGAAGTTGCCTCACGAGGAAACTGCGGGCGACTTCGGAAAACGAATCGCCGCGTGTGATTAGCGCAGGCGATTTTTCATTTTATCCAGGCGCAGAGCGAGGGGAGGCATTCGGGGAGAAAAGTCGCGGCGATTAGTCGCCAGGCGACTAAATATCCCCAAATCGCCCAGTGTGTCCCAGCCCTTAAAGGGAAAAGTCAATAATTGCCAATCTTTCTTGGTAATGGACTATATCTCTAGAGCAGTGAGCCATTCTGCATTAGTGTGTTGTTTTTCTTATGGTGAATAACACATTTGAGAGGTAATACCTGGTGGGCTTTCCCAAGCACTACTTCCCTGATAATTAGGAGGGTACTTCCCTTCTCTCTTGCGGCTAAGGTTACTTTGTCAAAGTAATTGTGACTTCTAGAACAAAATGCCTTGCTGAGGTGACATTTAAAACCTTTTGTACCTGAACACAGGGTAAGATGTGATATCCTTCATTACATTGTTAAATCGGGTTGAAAAAAAAAAAAGTCCATCAAGTTCAACCCCTCCAAATGAAAACCCAGCATCTATACACACACTCTCCCTACTTTCACATAAATTCTATATACCCATATCTATACTAACTATAGATTTTAGTATCACAATAGCCTTTGATATTCTGTCTGTCCAAAAAATCATCCAAGTCCCTCTTATAGTCATTAACTGAATCAGCATCACAACATCACCCGGCAGTGCATTCCACAACCTCACTGTCCTGACTGTGAAGAACCCCCTACGTTGCTTCAAATGAAAGTTCTTTTCTTCTAGTCTAAAGGGGTGGCCTCTGGTACGGTGATCCTCTTTATGGGTAAAAAGGTCCCCCTGCTATTTGTCTATAATGTCCTCTAATGTACTTGTAAAGTGTAATCATGTCCCCTCACAACCCAGACCTTGACAGTCTCCCCTCCTAATTTAAGTCTTCCATCCTCTAACCAGTTTAGTTGCACTTAGTCTCTGCACTCTTTCCAGCTCATTTATATCCCTCTTAAGGACTGGAGTCCAAAACTGCACTGCATACTCCAGATGAGGCCTCACCAGGGACCTATAAAGAGACATAATTATGATTTCATCCCTTGAGTTAATGCCCTTTTTTATACAAGACCGAACTTTATTTGCTTTAGTGGCCGCAGAATGACACTGCCCAGAATTAGACAACTTGTTATTTATAAAAACCCCCTAGATCCTTCTCATTTAAGGAAACTCCCAACACACTGCCATCTACACTGCATTGTATGCCTTTGTTTGATGCCAAGCATATGTAATGGGCATAAAATGCTTGTAAGCTGCATGACTTGCTGTTCTTCTTTTGTTTTCTAGCAAATGGTTTTGAAAAGGTCGCTCTGACTTGTTCAGATAATGCAAGCCATTGGTTCCTGTGAAAGTTTTATACCTTTTTGGGCAGTACAGGTCATTGTGACTTTACATTTCAATAAACACCCAGCTGGAGGCATTACATGGGCCTGCTAATGTGCTCCCTGCTAAAGCCACAGCACAACAGCTTTTTATATCACGAGTTTGCTTTTATTCCAGGTTTATTATGGTGCCAAGTGGAAACTTGGGGGTGTTTGACCCTACAGAGATTCACAACCGGGGACAGCTGAAGTCTCACATGAAAGAAGCCATGATTAAACTTGGATTCCATCTACTCTGTTTCTTCATTTACTTGTACAGGTCAGTGTCCTTCTAGGCCCTGCTCCTCAATAGCCCAGACCATATTCTCAGATCACTTCACTTGTAATCATGTTGCAACAAAACACCTTGAAATTGTCTGAAATTGCTTCCAATCATGGTTGTTGGTGATTGCTGAACTGATTGCACTAGTGACCAAGAAATTGTATCCATACCAGAAAATATGTGTCCTATATTCCCTCCAAACAGAGGTGCTAAATTGCACCAGTGAAGTTACCTGTAGAAAATTAAAACAATGATCAGAATGGTTAATACTTTTTAAGTAGCCTTGCTCATATAAACTCCTATACCCTTGCCAACTTGCAGTATTTAACTTCTTTATTCTTTTTGCCTTGGGAAGGTCCCCGTCTAGGCGATTTGTCCTTTAATAAATCTTATTACAAATGGGACAACATTGATTGTTGTGAATCTGCATAGATTGAAGTGTACTTTTTTTTTGCATCTTACAGTATGATTTTGGCCTTAATAAATGACTGAAGCCGCGAGTGAATCGGAAGAGAATCCCTGTGCGCCCAGTTAAAGGAGAGAGCCACAAGAGAACAAGACTGTTCAGGAAGCAGACATCCCGGCTGAACCCACAGTAGTATTTTCCATTTTTGCCTATTTAAAAGCAATATTTGTAGCTGTATTTTTTTAAACATGTATAAAAACTTTTTGGAAAGAACGTCCATGTAGCCCATTGTGCGTCTTCTCTTTACCCACGGTTGACAGCACACACTGGCAGAAATCTGCTTTATTTGGGATCATCTCCAGAATATGTTTACAGGTAAGGGATCCTTTAAGGATATTAGATCCTATACCTGTATCAATATCCAGTTCTGCTGACAATCACAACCATAAACGCTCTTATCTATACACCCCCGCACATACACCACATACATCTGTATAACATGCATGCTAATAAGAATATTAAAGGCTGCTTAGGTTCTTTTAAAAACAAACATGGCATAATTATGATTCAATAGTATACATTAAGTGCAAAGCTTTTTAAAAGCAACAAATCAGCAGAAATAAGCTTTGCTTGCAGTAGTGACAAAGGTAAAATAACATGAGTGTTTGTTTTATCATTTGCCAAACATACCAGCCGTCGGGGAATGAATGGCTTTATACTTTCTCACTGTCTATAAGGTTTATGTACATTTGGGAAGCGGTTCAGGTAGCATTATAATCTATATAAGCCTGCCAACGGCCATGGTGAGGAAAACATCTTTTGAATGAAATCATTGAGCTTTAAAAGCACTTAGCGTGAACAGCATCAAAGAGAATAATATATATTTTTTTGTGGGTGTTAGGTCTATGGCACGCTGGATATATTTGCCTACTGGTTTATTTTAAGCGCCCAATCCTGGCTATTCAGCCTTTTCTTTAAATAACTGGAATTTTGGCCAAAAAAAGCTATTTTCTGCATGATAATGCCTATTGATGGGCAGATAACCATTATACAGCAAATTCACAGGTGAATAGCCATGATCGAGCACTTCTCCTCCATTGGAGAATATGCCTTAAGGGCCGTAAAGGAATTGTTCAAACTAAAACTGGGTAAATAGTGCAAAATAAAAGAATGTATAAATACTGGAGTGATTGGATGTCTAACATAATAGCCAGAGCACTACTTCCTGCTTTGCAGCTCTTTTGCTTTGCACTGATTGGTACTAGGCAGTAACCAATCAGCGGCTTGAGGAGGGGCCACATGGGTCATAACTGTTGCTTTTGAATCTGAGCTGAATGCTGAGGATCAATTGCAAACTCATTGAATAGTTTTGTGTCAAGTCGCTGATTAACTCAGAGTTAGAGAGCTGAAAAGCAGGAAGTAATGTTCTGGCTATTATGTTACACATCCAGTCACTCCAGCCTTTATACATTACATTTTTGGTTAACTAACTATACTAGAAACATTTTTTTATTTTGCACAGCCTGTCTATTTACCCAGATTTTATTTTTATAGTGATCTGTTTCTTTAAAGGATAATTCAACCCTAAAAAAAACCCTACCCTACATAGACCCCCCTCCTCTCCCCAGCCTAAGTGTCACCCCGGGCAAATGCCCCTATCGTTTTACTTACCCCTCGGTGCAGATTCGGGCATCGGAGTTCACGGGCGCCATCTTCAGCCGCTTTGGTAATCTTCGGAATGAGACCGGAGCTTCGGCAATTTTCGTAAGTTTCGTCATGCGCAGTTGTTGCAACACAGAAAATTGCTCCGCTGCGCATGCGCCCACATGCCGGTCTTATGAAGATTTTCAAAGAAGACGATGGCGCCCGTGAACTCCGTTGCTTGAATCTGCACTGTAAAACGTTAGGGGCATTTGCCTGGGGTAACAGGCTGGGGGAGGAGGGAGGGGGTCTATATAGGGTAGGCTTTTTTAAGTTTAGGGTTGAATTCTCCTTTAAGCCTAAATTGCAGTAACCCATTCCCAGCCAAGTCTGTGTTGTGTATGGGGAAATCATGTTAAATATATAATTCAGAATATGAAATTGTATATATGCATGAACAAATACAGGAGAACTAAAGCTTAAAGAGGCTGGCTAGAAATGCTACAGCTTATGCTCTGTGTTTTTATACCAGCCCAAGGCCACCTGAAGATGCCCTCATTAGCACCTCATCTTTTCTGCTGATTCCCAGCACATGCACTGGGCTGCTGAAAGTTACCTGAGCTTCTGGACAATATGCTGTGTATGCAATGTAAAATCAGTAATACAAGGCTGATTAGTAATCATTTTAGCTTTTGTTACATTACTTGGCATATGGAAATAAGTATATTCTTCAGTCCTGTTGCACCAACTACTATTACAGATGATTTCTGATTACCTGTAAGTGGCAGATTTATCAAGGGTCGAAGTGAAAATTCGAATTTTAAAATTTGAATTTTCGAATTTATTTTAAGTGTAATTCAACTAGGGCAGTGATCCCCAACCAGTGGCTCGTGAGCAACATCTTACTCACCAACCCCTTGGATGTTGCTCTCAGTGGCCTCAAATGAAGGTGCTTATTTCTGAATTCTTGGCTTGAAGGCAAGTTTTACTTGCATTAAAACCAGATATATTGCCAAATAAGAGCCTCATGTAGGCTGCCGGTTCATATAGAGGCTACCAAATAACCAACCACAGCTCTTTTTTGGCACCCACTGGAACTATTTTATATGCTTGCGTTGCTCCCCAACTCTTTTTACATTTGAAAGTGGCTCATAATATAAAAGGGGTTGAGGACCCCTGGACTAAAGGTGGCCATAGACACACAGATAATATCGTACGAAACAAATTTACGTCCGATATTCGGTGCGTGTATGGTGAAAAAAGAGCCGACTGATATCGGCAGAAGACTTGGATATCGGTCGGCTCGTCGATCGGGCTGGACGGAAAATTTTGATCGGGTGCCTTTGAAGGAACACAAACATCGCCCATTGTTAGTGCTGAATCGTCAGATACAGGTAGAATTGTTTCTTCCCATATATCTACCTGTATATCTGACGATTCAGCTCTACACGTGTGTATTGAAACGAACGATCTTTCTTGGAAAGATCTTTTCCAAGAAAGATCGTAATTGTTACGTCTATGGCCACCTTAAGGAAGAGTCCAAATTCGATTTGAGTTTTTTTTAAAAAAAATCGAAATTCGAATTTCTCATGTACTGTCGCTTTAAGAATTAGACACCATCTAAAACCTGCCGAATTGGTGTTTAAGCCTATGGGGGGGGGCGTCCGACAATCAATTTGGAATAGTTTGGTGGACTTTTGAAAATCAACTCGAATCAAATCAAATTCGAGTTTGCTGGTTTATCCTATTCACCTGAATTTAAATTTCGATTGGTCGTTTTTAATTTGAAATTCGAGTTAATGGGAGTTTTTAATAAACTCCCATAAACTCTATATTCGACCTTTGATAAATCTGCCCCTTAAGTGTAGCTCTTCAGCAGCAGCCCAGAGCACACTGAGCATGTGCAGTGCCACTGACACACAAGATGCCTAACAAGATCCAAGATGCCGGGCAGCTTTGAAGGCCTGGCTTGTGATGGGGCTGCTGAACCTCTGGGCTGCTTCAGCAAGTTCCCTATATAACACATAGTATTTCTAGCCATATTCTTTTTTTGGGTTTAGTTTTGCCTTTATTACCTGCAATATTGAGCTCATTGATCTCTCCATAAAAGTAAAATGATATATCTTTTGTTCTCACTCTCAAGATTTCTTGTTTTTAACCCTGTCATCTGATTCTTCACAGAAAAAGGCCTTTGCTTTACTCATCTTAAGTATTTGCAAATAAATTTTTTTCGAAACCCAAATTGTACTTATTTCTATTTACCCTGTTACATTGTAGAATGAAAAGGAGCACAACAAGCTAAAGTTTGCCCACATCGAGTAACTTAGAGCAAATCAGCGGTGTCTAAATCAGGGGTGCCCAAAAGCTAGATGGGGATCTACCAGTAGACCTTTAGCTGGTGATCAGTTGATCTCAAGACTCTGTCAACAAACAGCTTTTCTAAATCACCCTCCTGTTTCATCCTTTTCATTCAGATATTTATTATGTTAAGGTTACTACATTACCCCTTAGGGCAAGGCCGTAAATACGCCACTGAAACCACATGCGACCGTCAACATGCGTTTTTCAACACGTAGGATTCTTTTCCCAACATGCACTTCTCATTGTTCTCATTGAGAATTTGGACGCCATATTTAAAATACGCTGCGTATTTACGCAAAGTGTGGTTTCAAACGTGCAGATCCCATTGTCTATTGATTTGGTAGTTTCTTGACGTATTGGCGTTTCTGCCAAAAAAAACGCCAATACTGGCGTCCTGTGGCGGATTTCAGCTTGCAAGAGCCCTGTGTGAATTACCATAGTGCGTTTTCCATTTGTTTCAGTGGTAGTGCAGTGTATGCGTATTTACGCCTGGCTGTTTTAAAAACGCTACGTAAAAACGCCGCAAAAACGCCATGTCTGGCCTTGCCCTTCAAAGGGTTGTTCACCTTCCAAACATTTTTTTTTTCAGTTGTTTTCAGATTGTTCCCCAGAAATGAGTGTTCCTGTCTCTGATGTTTGAGTCTGGCAGCTCAGTAATTCAGGAGCAGACTCTGAACTGTTATAATTTTGCAACATTTAGTTGATCCATTTCTCAGCAGCATTTCTGGAGTATTAGCAACTATTGTATCAATTCTAACAGCTGCCTGTAATGAAACCCAGAGATTCTGCTCAGATAAGAAATGTATCAATTTAAAACAGTTTTAAGGGTCGGCGACCCCCCCTCCCAGAGCTACTTTAGCAGGTGAAAACGACACTTTACACTTCAATATTAGAAAAACGGTGACACATAGAAAATAGAAAGTAATTGGAAACGGTCGTTATTTCTGGTGATCTATCTGAAACCAACTAGTTGTTTCAATGTGAACTACCCCTTTAAATAAATAATTATTGCATGGAAACATTAACTTTACAAGATGCACCATTTAATTTTTTAAACAAAAATTATTTCTCCTAATTGAAGGGTAAATATATACAGGTATGGGATCCAGAAACCCGATATCCATAAAGATCAGAATAATTGAAAGGCCATCACATTCATCCAAATAATCAAATTTTTTTAAATGATTTCCTTTTTCTCTGTAATAATAAAACAGTACCTTGTACTTGATCCCAACTAAGATATAATTAATCCTTATTGTAAGCAAAAACCAGCCTATTGGATTTATTTAATGTTTACATGATTTTCTATTAAACTTAAAGTAGAAAGATCCAAGTTACAAAAAGATCCGTTATCTGGAAAGCCCCAGATCCCGAGTATTCTGGATAACTAGTCCTATACCTGTACTGGTAAAATGTTATACGTTATATGTTGCTGTTTGCCTTACCTGGATTATATAATGTCCACATGGAAAACAACCATTTTGAAGGCAATTGGCATACCTGCTACAGACTTCAGAGAAATAAATGCAGCAGCAGGCAACTAAACGAAATGTCTGTGAGCCATTTAGCACCTGTTAATTATGTGCAATGAAGTGGCACTCCGTGAGGCATTGGGTTATGATGGTTTCACAGGCCCGGACTGGCAACCTGTGGGTTCTGGCAAATGCCAGAAGGGCTGCTGTATGGTTCCATAGAAAGTTACCATATAGTGGGTTGGTTGGGGGCTGTTTGGGCCTGCATACTTGGAATGGCAGGGCCTATTTTGACTCCCAGGCCTGGTTTCACAACTGAATTGGGTCTTCTCTATCTCAGCAGATAGTGACGCACGGCCCGGCCCCATGCCCGCGGGTTCAGGCCGACTTCGCTGCTCCTCTTGCGGGTCGTGGGCGTGTTCATGTTGAGATCTGCCTGCTCTCCCCGCCCGCGACCTTAGACTGTCGGCGTCCTACTTCCTGTTTATATACTCGCGCCTGCCCTACCCGGTTTTTTGATGTCATCACCAGTTTTGTCCTCCCAAAATCTGTTCTCTGCCTGAATACTTTTTTTCCTGCATGACAGACAGCCTTCACAGCTGATGACATAACTGTCACCCTTAGAAACCCCTCATACACACCCACTAGCTAACCCTCCCCTTTAATTCATTGCTCTTTATCTCAGAATGTCCAACTGACAAATAAGGTACAGGTATGGGACCTGTGTTGTTTTTTTTGTGGATAAGGGGTCTTTCCATAACTTGGATCTCCATACTTTAAATCGACTAGAAAATTATTTAAACATTAATAATACCCAATATGATTGTTTTGCCTCCAGTAAGGTTTAAGTACAGAGAAAAAGGCTCTATTATTATGTTATTATGTAAGGCACTGCACATGGGCATTAGGTTCCCCATTTTGGTGCATGGGGAACCTAAGATTTTGGGGTTATGCACAATTTGTCTTAATAGCAGTGTCCACAAAATGGCTCCTGCCTGCTGGCTGTGATAGTGTAATTCCAAGACAGATGGAAACAACATTTAAATAATAAATATAGTTTAAGTGAAGTTTATTTTGCTATAATAGAAAAGAATTTGGAATAATTTCTTAGGGTGACAGGTCCCCTTTAAGGGTAGGACTACACGGGAGTTTTCGGCGCGCTGCGCAGAAATGCAGGCTTCAAGTCAGATGCGATGGAAATAAGGTAAACAATAGTATTGTCAGATGGTGTCGCGGCGTTGATCCAACGCGACACCACTGCCGGATCAGGACACTGCGTGCTGCATCTGCATCAGACAGTTGTGTCTGATCAACGCTGTGACTTCATCCGACATTTGTATATCTTACCTTATTTCCGCACGCATGCGTTTTTGCGCAGCTCGTCAGAGTGCACCGAAAACGCCCGTGTAGGCCTACCCTAAGGGGTGATATGATAACTATGTATAAATATATAAGGGGATCATATAATAATTATCTCTCTAATGATTTATTTACCAGTAGCTCTTTCCAGCTGACACAATTCCGATTAGAAGAAAAGAGGTTCCGCCTTAATATTCAGAAGGGGTTTGTTACAGTGAGATCTGTGAAGATGTGGAATTGTCTCCCTGAATCAGTGGTACAGGCTGATACATTAGATAGCTATAAGAAGCGGTTGGATGGTGTTTAGCAAGTGAGAGAATACAGGGTTATGGGAGATAGCTCATAGTACAAGTTGATCCAGGGACTAGTCAGATTGCAATTTTGGAGTCAGGAAGGAATTTTTTTCCCCTCTGAGGCAAATTGTAGAGGCTTCAAATTGTTTTTTTTTTGCCTTCCTTTGGATTAACTGGCAGTTAGGCAGGTTATATATAGACATAAAAGGTTGAACTTGATGGACATGTGTCTTTTTTTCAACCTAACTATATGTCTCTGCCATTAGTCATGTGATTGGAGAAGTGGATTATGGGATAAAAAGTCAACCTGCTGAGGTAAATTTCTCTGGCAAGAACGTTTGAACAGCACCATGCATTATTCTCATTTAAAAAGCCTTTATGAGTGCTTGGGGCATTAGAGCAGCGTTTCAGGTCATGTGGCCTTTTATCAAGAGGTAAATATCTCTGCCGTTAGTCATGTGACTGGAGAAGTGGATTATGGGATAAAAAGTCAGCCTGCTGAGGAGAATGTCTCTGCCATTAGTCATGTGACTGGAGAAGTGGATTATGGGATACAAAGTCAGCCTGCTGAGGAGAATGGCTCTGCCATTAGTCAGATAGTTGAAGAAGTGGATTATGGGATACAAAGTCTGGCTGCTGAGGAGAATCTTTCTGATCTTATTCAAGTTTGGAAAAGTGGGTTTTGGAGCTGCTGAGGGGGAGGAGCTTATAAACCACTTTAGATACAAGATTGGAGTGCAACAAGTGAAATGCAGCTCAGTTGGGTTCAGATCAGGTGACTGACTTGGCCATTCAAGAATATTCCACTTCTTTGCTTTAATAAACTCCTGGGTTGCTTTGGCTGTATGTTTTGGGTCATTATGAAAAGTCTCCCGATCAATGTGACTGCATTTAGCTGGATTTGAGCAGACAGTGTCTCTGAACAGCTCACAATTCATTCTTGTGCTTCTGTCCTGTGTCACATGATGGATAAACACTAGTGTCCCAGTGCCACTGGCAGCCATGCAGCCCAACCATCACACTGCCTCCCAAATATTTTATACACAACTGTGCTATGCTTTGGATCATGAGCTCTTCCACACATTCTCCAGACCTTTTTTCTTGCCATCATTCTGGTAGAGGTTAATCTTGGGTTCATCTGTCCAAAGAATGTTTTTCCAGAACTGTGCTGGCTTTTTTAGATCTTTTCTTTAGCAAAGTCCAATCCAGCCTTTCTATTTGTGATGCTTATGAGTGGATTGTACCTTGCAGTGCACCCTCTGTATTTACTTTCATGCAGTCTTCTCTTTATGGTAGACTTGGATATGGATAGTCTACCTCCTGGAGACTGTTGTTCACTTGTTTGGCTGTTGTGAAGGGTTTTCTCTTCACCATGGAAATGATTCTGGGATCATCCACCACTGTTGTCTTCCGTGGATGTCCAAGTCTTTTTGCTTTGCTGAGTTCACCAGTGTTTTCTTTCTTTCTCAGGATGTACCAAACTGTAGATTTTGCCACTCCTAATACTGTAGCAATTTCTCGGATGGGTTTTTTTCTGTTTTTGCAGCTTAAAGTAAAACTATACCCCCAAAATGAATACTTAAGCAACAGATAGTTTATATCAAATTGAATGACCTATTAAAGAATCTTACCAAACTGGAATATATATATTTACATAAATATTGCCCTTTTACATCTCTTGCCTTGAACCACCATTTCGTGACTCTATCTGTGCTGCCTCAGAGATCACCTGACCAGAAATACTACAACACTAACTGTAACAGGAAGAAGTGAGGAAGCAAAAGGCAGAACTCTGTCTGTTAATTGGCTCATGTGACCTTACATGTGGTTTGTATGTGGGCACAGTGAATCTTACGATCTCAGGGGGCGGCCCTTATTTTTTAAAATGGCAATTTTCTATTTATGATTACCCAGTGGCACATACTACTAAAAAAGTATATTATTATGATAATGGTTCATTTACATGAAGCAGGGTTTTACACATGAGCTGTTTTACTCAGTATCTTTTAATAGAGACCTACATTGTTTGGGGGGTATAGTTTTCCTTTAAGGATGACTTGTTTCACCTGCATGGAGAGCTCCTTTGACTGCATATTGTCTGTTCACAGCAAAATCTTCCACATACAAGCACCTCCCTTTACAAAAAGGCTTTAGTTCCTCACATTTTTATACAATCTTTTTGTTCAACCCACTGAATTCAAGCTGAAAGTCTGCAGTTCCACTTCATCTGAATTGTTACATTTAAAATTCATTGTGGCAATGTACAGAACCAGTATTAGAGAAAAAAAAAGTTGTCTCTGTCCAAAGATTTATGGATCTAACTGTATATAATAACATCTGGGCTGGTAAAGTAAGTTTAGGATATAAAATACAGCATTTGTAGTTACTCTATTTTAGGCTTCAGTTTTCCTTTAGGGCAACTAAACATTGTCGCCTACAAGCAGTCACCTTTCAGGTGACAAAGTTTCTGTTTGCATTCAAATGAGCACATGTAAACACTTTACATATCCAGTATGTAATGCACACAGAGGGGAATTTTTTTGAGGGAGAGGAAGTTTCCTATAGGCAGCAAAGTGCTATGTATGTCATTGCCCTTATAGTCAGGAGAAAGAAAGAGGCTGCTCTGATGTTCTTTTGCTTAGGAAAAATGTGAGAAAGGTTTCTATTTTTATTTCTAAGCAGAAGAACATCAGAGCAGCCTCTTTCTTTCTCCTGACCATTTCCTTGACTACTTGGTGGTCAGACTGGTGGGAAAATGACCAGCAGGTGGTGATCTTGGTGCAAAATGCATTCATATCACACTGACCAGCAGGTGGTGCTGTTGTAACAAAATTCATTCATATTAACAGCACATGTATCCCTTAATATCTTGGCATACAAACAAAATAAATAATGAATGTATATTACAAAAATGCTTAGAATAGCAGCCTCATCCGTTTTACATTCACTTATTTTAAAGGTTTCCTTATCCTTTAAAGGGATACCATGCCCTAGAAAATGGGATATCTGTTGATACAGAAAACAACAGACACGTCCACCAGACATCACTTACTAGACACAAAGACACAGGGATCTCTGGTATAAAATGGTTTCACTCCAGTTAATCATTCTGTTTATTGACTCGAAAGAAAGGGAATACAAAGTTTTTTCGCCGAATGCCGAGCACTGACATGGAAATAAATGTATTTTTTTGTCTTTATTTAAAAATCCTAGTAATAGAAATGAAAAAAAAAAAAAAATTCTTGAATGAAAAAAAAAAAGGATATGTTTAAAATACTACACATTTACTAACAATAAAGGGGTGTTCCCTAAATAATTAGTAAAACAGTGAAAAAAAATAAAGACGGGCAGATCCAAAAAGTTGTTGTTTTTTTAAACGTGGTAAGAATAAAAAGAAATGGTGAAATAGTCCGAAATAAAGGAAAAATAAAAAGAAAGCAGTTTTGAAACATTTAATCAGTCCATAGCAAATAGTCATGACATACCAAATGCTCTAAGGGTTAACTAGTTCCACCACAACTTCAGACACATCTCGAGCTCAACAAGTTCTAGTCTTGATCCCTGCAGCTTGGTTCGTCAGAAACGGACATGCTTTATGGATCTGCTTACCCCGATACCCCCCCCCCCAAAAAAAAGCTTTTCTTATGTTTGCCGATAACATTTCAATACTAAACATACACATTTAGGAGAATTCAAACAAAAATGGATAGAAGATGGAGTCACGTGTCAACGAGAATTTATAAAAATATACTGGGAATTACTATGGAGATTGGTAACATGGCTCAGAAATAGACAATTTGCCTGTAAGCAATGTGGCAGCTCCCACAATAGTGTTATTGCACACAGAAGAGTAGCACGGACTCATCAGGTCACCCAGTCTACAAAAGGAAAGACCAAGCTTTGGCAAGTTAACATGGCAGCGTTGTGCCAAGGAAAGTGTCAGGCAAGACTTCCCCTGGTAATGGATTACCCCCATCTACAACATACTTTGCCTATAAACTCCTCCCCAAATTACATTAAATTATATTGAATTACCCAAGTAGATTTGTAACATGTACTTCAAGGGGCATGTGTCATAAATGTAACATATTTATTGGGGCAGATTTATCAAGTGTCAAATTTCGAAGTAATGGGAGTTTTTTTTTTCTTTTTATAACTCCCATAACTTCGAAATTCGAATAAAAAAAAAAAAAAAAGGACCAACCGAAATTTATTTAAGAAGACAAAGTTTTTTTTCTGCGGATGAATAGGCTGTATTCGATCGTTTGAATCGAAGTAAGATCGTAATCGATCGTTCCATTCAAAGTAATTAAAAAAAAAAAACTTAGATGTTTCATAGTCCAACAATTGACTCCAAATAGGTTCTAGGAGGTCCCCCATAGGCTAAAACATCAATACGGCAGGTTTTAGAGGGCGAATGGTTGACGTTTTTAAAGAGACAGTACATGATAAATTTTGATATTCACATTTTTTTTTTAAGTTCGAATCTAATTTGGACTATTCCCTAGTCGAAGTACACAAAAACAGCTCGAAATTCGTTTTTTTTTTTTTACTTCGAATTTTCAATTCGACTCTTGATAAATCTGCCCCTTAATGTTTGGTGGTTGCGCAGCTTAATCAGATACTTTCCCAAGCAGGTTTTCACCTACTCACCCCAACTTTAAGACCCTTCTCTAAAGTCAGAACATCAGGCCAGAGTGGCATTCCAGTTGGCTGAGGATCCCATAGACTGACGGACGCTTCACCACAGCCTATTAAACCAATGCAAATTCAACGATTCTCTATGGCAGTTTGGTAAAACTGAATTGGGGAAAAAAAGAACCAATTACCCCACGGGGAACCTACAAGACTGTGTCACTGACTAATCCAGTTAGATGAAAGCAAGCAGAATGACCACAAAGATACTAGAGGTTCTAGCTTTCATTTATATTCCCTTAGACAGACAGTATATGGGCAGAGTATGCATTTACATGAGCGGGTGTTGCCATTTTCTCTACAGGCAACTATAACAGTAGGGTGTTTGGTACTGGCCAGCAGGCCCGGACTGGTGGGTTCTGGCAAATGCCAGAGGGGCTACTATAAGTAGGGATGCACCGAATCCACTTTTTTGGATTTAGCTGAACCCCCGAATCCTTCTTGAAAGATTCAGTTGAATACCGAACCAAATCCTAATTTGCATATGCAAATTAGGGGTGGGAAACTGAAAACATTTTTTTACTTCCTTGTTTTGTGACAAAATGTCATGTGATTTCCCTCCCCGCCCCTAATTTGCATATGAAAATTCGGATTCTGTTCGGCCAGGCAAAAGGATTCGGCCGAATCCTGCTGGAAAAGGCCGAATCCTGGATTCAGTGCATCCCTGACTATAAGGTTTTGAAAAAGGATTTTTTCTATAGAGAGAAAAAAAGAGAAAGTACCCGCAGGAAAACTATTCTAGAATATCAGTCACTAAAACCATTACATTCCTTACTGCTACCAATAGGATATAAGTCTTAATTAGAGGATCAGTGGTTGGTAACTGTGCAACACCGCTGTATTAGGACAGAAGTCAATGCCTTATAGGTACTTCTAATTGGCTGGTCTTTGATATAGTTCTCGCCTTGAGAAAGCACATTTGCGAAACGCACGTCGGCGTTTCTCTAATTCTTTTTATCCAAATTTGGTTTTACTTGGCTACGGAGACTTTATTATTTTAAGAATTGGTCCTAGAGGGTGGCGTGTCACAACCCACAGCTCATATCACCTTACCTCTCTTTACTTTGTACTTAACTACAAGGGGCCGATGATTTGTGGTTTTATAGGTTAAGCTAGCCTCTTTTCTAAGCATAGATTAAGGTCATTTATGAGACCACAGTCATGGTTACCCTGCCTGATGTCCCAGGGATAGAAAAATACTAGGTAGAAAGCTTTTGGGACAACTTCACCGTTCTTTATTTCAATTTCCTACTATCTTCTTATGAACCTGAGCAAAGTGGTTGCATAATATATCCTAATTTATTGTTGTTCACAGAACAATTTTACCTCCTACCTACCTTTTATTAACTGGGGTTGGAATTGCACTAAATATTTATGGCAACCTCCCTCTTATGCTAGACATCCCCGACTATCTGGGCCAAAGCAGGCTTAAGATTTGTGAAGGATTTGTTCCCCCAGGGCCAACTACTCAACCAAGACCAAATACAAACCTCTTTTCCGGTAAGCAAAGCGGCATATTTCCGGAGCTGCTTACTCCAACATGCAGCAAAAAAGCAATTAGTCTGTCCTCAGGCCCTGATCCAAGCTTCTGAATTGGAAACCAAACTACAACTGCAGGATGTACCCAAACCTCTCTCCTCTATTTACCAAACCATTCAATCATGGAAAGACAGACAGGAGCTCCGCACTTATGATAAATGGCTCCAAGACATAGGGGATTTAGACCCCGAAAAGTGGTCGGAAATTCTAAGGTTACTGACACAACCCATGATTGCCAGCAGAGACAAGCTGATTCAGGTGAAATTCCTACACCGATCCTACTTAACTCCTAAGCGCCTCCACCACATCACTCCCACCAGAGACATCAACTGTATACAAGGGTGCGGCCACCCGGGCACTTGGATACACATGATATGGTCTTGCCCCAAACTAGTGACCTACTGGACCCAATTATTTGCCTTCATATCTAAGATAATGGTCCTCACGATACCTCTGGACCCAGCACTGGCGCTGTTGGGCTTAACAAAGGGACTTTGGATCTGACAGAATATTGCTACAATTGCTAATGTACTATGCACGTAAACAGATAGTTTTGAAATGGAACAGGCCTGATCCACCAACACTTGCAACCTGGAAAGAACTAGTTAAAGGGCATGTAAAGTCTAAAATAGAATAAGGCTAGAAATGCTGTATTTTGTATACTAAATATAAACTTTCTGTACCACAAGCCTAATCAAACAAATAATTTATGCTTTTAAAGTTGGCCACAGGGGGTCACCATCTTGTAACTTTGTTATACATCTTTGCAAGACCAAGACTGTGCACATGCTCAATGTGATCTGGGCTGCTTAGGGATCACCATAAACAAAGCTGCTTGAGTTCTGCATGGCTGAGAAGTAAGGCGGGGGCTCCCCCTGCTGTTCATAAGTATGATTGTTTCCCTGCTCAGCAGTTAGGGACCATCTGACAATTCCTATCCACAGCAGTAAATGAAGGGAGAATTTCACTGCATACAGTTAAGTTTCTTATAAAAACGGTACACATTTTTTAATTAAAGTATATTGGAGATAGGTTTCTTTTTCATTAAAGAAAGTAAAAATGGGATTTTATTTTTTTGCCTTTACATGCCCTTTAACAAGGCACTACCATGCTATAAGGCTGCCTACTTTGCTAGAGGCTGTATGGACAAATTCATAGACATTTGGATGATCTGGGTGCTCAACTCTGAAACTAACAGCCCGCATGTCTTTTAATGTCTAGAATGTATGCATTGCGATATAGGGTATCATCATTCTGTACGTTCGACCCCAACTCTCTCCTCCGCCTTACTTAACCTTTTCTACCTTTCCTTTCCTCTCTTCTCTTTTGACAAGTATCTCTTCTTGTGGATACACTGTTAAACTCAATAAGAAGTTTAAAAAAATATATATTTATGGCACTGCCCTTTAGATCTAGGATAATTAATTGAAAGGAATTGATTCAATATTAAGTGTTATTTCATTTATTCTTTATAAACTCTACAATTAATGGAGGATTGATTCTTTGATAATTGATTGCACTGCACTTTAATGGAGAACTAATTGATGTATAGGAAACAATCTAATTCATGCACTGCACTTTAGAACTTAAGATCTAATGTATTTACCAAAGTATACTATGTATTAATTCACATTTTAATCAGAATAAGCTAATTGCACAGGTTTCACATACAAGTCTATTGGCTGTATCACAGACCAGCCAATTAGAAGTATCTATAAGGCATAGACCGATATTCTAGAATAGTTTTCCTGCGGGGTACTTTCTCTTTTTTTTTTTTCTCTATAGAAAAATCCTTTTTCAAAATTGAATTTTCTGACCTGTGTCAGACCTCTGCAGAAACTAAGAAGATAGAATATTATATAGGCAATCAAGGGTACGGTTTAGAATCTCTTCATGGGCTGCTATAAGGTGCCATAGAAAGTCACTATTTAATGGGCTGGTGGAGGACTATTTGGGCCTCTATGTACCCGATATGCCAGGGCCTATTTTAATTCTCAGTCCAGACCTGCTGACCAGGGTGCAGGGCAGTTCCAACTCACAAATAAGAATATAAAGAGCTGGAGCAGTGTGGGCCTGTACTGTATATGGGAAATAAAGGCCTTGCTTATTAAAACATAAGTAAACCTTGAAAATAAGTGAATGTAAAATGAATGAGGCTGCTATTCTAAGCATTTTTGTAATATACATTCATTATTTATTTTGTTTTTATGCCAAGATATAAAAGGATACATGTACTGTTAATATGAATGCATTTTGCTCCAACAGCGCCACCTGCTGGTCATTTTCCCACCAGTCTGACCACCAAGTAGTCAAGGAAATTGTCAGGAGAAAGAAAGAGGCTGCTCTGATGTTTTTCTGATTAAGAAAAATGTGAGAGGTTTCTATTTTTATTCCTAAGCAGAAGAACATCAGAGCAGCCTCTTTCTTTCTCCTGACAATTTCCTTGACTACTTGCTGGTCAGACTGGTGGGAAAATGACCAGCAGGTGGTGATCTTGGTGCAAAATGCATTCATATCAACAGTTCATGTATCCTTTAATATCTTGCCATTAAAACAAAATAAATAATGAATATATATTACAAAAATGCTTACAATAGCAGCCTCATTCATTTTACATTCACTCATTTTAAAGGTTTACTTATCCTTTAATAGGTTCTATTCCTCTGTATCTAAACAGAGGATTAAGCAGTTAGTGTTACTAAACTCAAAGCCCTTGATGTTGTACTGGGAGTAAAATTCCACCACATCCCTGACACCCCTCTGACAAAGGGAACCCATACATTAAAGGGATACTGTCATGGGAAAAAACATCTTCTTTCAAAAATGAATCAGTTAATAGTGCTGCTCTAGCAGAATTCTGCACTGAAATCCATTTCTCAAAAGAGCAAACAGATTTTTTTTTTATATTCAATTTTGAAATCTGACATGGGGCTAGACATTTTGTCAATTTCCCAGCTGCCCCTGGTCATGTGACTTGTGCCTGCACTTTAGGAGAGAAATGCTTTCTGGCAGGCTGCTGTTTTTCCTTCTCAATGTAACTGAATGTGTCTCAGTGGGACATGGGTTTTTACTATTGAGTGTTGTTCTTAGATCTACCAGGCAGCTGTTATCTTGTGTTAGGGAGCTGTTATCTGGTTACCTTCCCATTGTTCTTTTGTTTGGCTGCTGGGGGGAAAAAGGGAGGGGGGTGATATCACTCCAACTTGCAGTACAGCAGTAGAATGATTGAAGTTTATCAGAGCACAAGTCACATGACCAGGGGCAGCTGGGAAATTGACAATATGTCTAGCCCCATGTCAGATTTCAAAACTGAATATAAAAAAATCTGTTTGCTCTTTTGAGAAATGGATTTCAGTGCAGAATTCTGCTGGAGCAGCACTATTAACTGATTCATTTTGAAAACATTTTTTTTTCCCATGACAGTATCCCTTTAATTAAGAGCTTCAAAGCCGTGATGTTCAGACAACAGCCACTGTCCCCGCCAACACATAGAGGGCAATGGATGTTGCACTTCCCATTATTACTGTAAGAAACAGGGAAAACAGCATTTTTTTGTAAAAAGAAAAAAATAAAAGGAAAAACATTTCTTTATTAATTAAAAAAAAAACACTGGCCTGAAAATGTAACTTTTTAAAAATGATTTGTATGACGTGCTCTACTGATAGAACAGCAGAATGGTAAAGAATCGCTTATAAAAAGCGCTGGATTGACAGGCTAAATGCCCCCGGCCTCATAGAATTGCAGTATTGCCACATTGTCGGGGGTAATGACTGTGACAGGGCGAGTTGTGTACAATGAATATCTTTAATGCTGGCTCTGTATTCGCTACAGATCTACCCATGAAGATCTGAATGATGGCAGTATGTAAAGGACAAGTAAACCTGCCTCCTGTCAATGCTTGTGCAAATTGATACTGTATGGTACATGAGGTGAATGTGGAAGGAGAAAACAAACAGAAAACAAAGGATATACAGTCATTCATAAAAAGAAAAATAGGCTGAGAGCATATTATCATATCCATCAGCAAAAGAGTTCCCCTCTCCAAGGGCAAGTGAGCCCAATTGCAAGTTATAATCCAACCGAGGGAGGGTGAAATGGTTGGCAGACCTTAAAGCCACAAGCCAAGATGGAACCTTTGCACATGAAGACCAGATCTGCTACAAACACAATGGGTGAGCCTCAGACCTTATTTTTTACTTAATATCAGTAGCTAAACAAATGTGATACAATAAAACAAACAAAAAAAACAACACCCCTCCCAGCCCCCTCGTTTTTCATTGCCTGTGCAACGAGGGGAAATCCCTCTCTTGATCATCTAACTGGTAAATAGCTGGTTAAACGTATACAAATTAATTCAATATAGTCCTATAAATACTTAATTTACTTTAAAAAAAAAGTTGTGCCGGGTGGAGGGTAACACACTCGCGCTCTTTAGTCTTTCGTGGGGAGAAAATACAAAAATTTCCTTTGCGTGTGATGTTTCAATTGACCTTAACAATTAGGGGAACCAGATCTGTTGTCCTTTTGCCAAGGGGAGAAGGAGGGAGAAAATAAATGTTAAAATAAAAGTTAAGGCTACTATCCATGAACCAAGCTGAAAAGATCTCACAGGTAAATAAGGCGGATAGAGCAGGATGTACTTTCCTATTAAATGGATACTCAGACTAAAGCACTCTATCAAGCCTTCTAAACTGTTAAATAATTATTATTTTTTTTTTTTTTGTGTTTTCCAAACAAGCATTTAAACTTCATTACACAGAAGAGCAACATGTATGGTAGCCCCGCCACACCAAACGGCAGACAGGGGAAAAGATACCGAGTTCGATGGATAGCCTGAATATAGCACAGTTCTTCACAACCGATGGGGGATTTACACGGTGTCCAACAACATTCTAAACGACGCGCTTCATCTGAGCTGGGAACTATGAAGCAGGATGGTAAAATGTAAGGGCCCCAGAGTGACCCCTCAGACTTTAACAATTTTTTTTTGTTTTATTTTACATTTTTTTTCTCTCTTTTCTTCAGCGACGAACGTCTGTCCGGTTAATCGATCTCGTCTGTTTGCACCGATCCCAAGCCATTTTTATTTAAAAATACGACTAATTTTAAGTGAGGGAAGTCGTCTGTGCCGCAACTTGCCATCAACTATCCATGCTACTGCATTCCTCTAGAACAGAAGTGGAAGGGCATTTTGGGGGGAAGGAGGAGAAAAAGAAATAAAATATAATCAATATCAAGGATTTATATAAATGCAGAACAGTTTTGAACAAAACGGGACAGTGGCACACGGATCAATTTATGCATCGGGGGAGAAAAGCAGATCCGCTACCTGAATGTTTGTACCGACAGGTATGGGGTAAGTCAGTCAGCGCACACAGACCACATTTTGTCGTGAAAATGAATTTCTAAACAAAAATCTGCTTTGTGTGTGCGCAGATGGGACAATCTCATTCCAGTCATCATGCGAGCACATTCAGAGATCAGAAATTGACCCATTAACGTGGCCATACACACAGAGATCCACCTTGAAGTGGGCGATATCAGACTGATCCAGGCCCTAGGGCCCAACGATCAGATCATAATGCAAGTAGTGCGGCCGGACGGATTGTGGGACCACATCAACAGACACATGCCGTCCATGATCCGACGGGATTTTTAGCCCTGCCCGATTGATATCTGGACAACTTTCCGATATATATCGATCAGGGAAGCCCATTGGAGGGTCCCATACACGGGCCAATAAGCTGCTGACTTTTTACAATTTTAAGAAACTTTCTAATTGCCCGTCATTATTTATTTTATTATAGTTTTTAATTATTTCACTTTTTTTACTGACTCTTTCCAGCTTTCAAATGGGGAGGGGACCCCCATCTAAAAACAAATGCTCTGTAAGGCTGCAAATGTATCGTTTTATTGCTACTTTTTATTATTCGTCTTTCTATTCAGGCCTCTCCTATATATATTCCAGCCTCTAATTCAAATCAATCCATGGTTGTTTGGTTAAGTTGGAATTTAGCAACCAGATGGCTGAAACAGCAAACTGGAGAGCTGCTGAATAAAAAGCCACATAACTGAAAAAGCACAAATAATAAAAAATTAAAATCCAATTGAAAATTGTCTCTACATCAGGGATCCCCAACCTTTAGAAACCGTGAACAACATTCAGAAGTAAAAGGAGTTGGGGAGCAACACAAGCATGAAAAATGTTCTTGGGGTGCCAAATAAGGGCTGTGATTGGCCATTTAGTAGCCCCTATGTGGATTGCCAACCTACATTGAGGCTCTGTTTGGCAGTGCACCTGTTTTTATACAACCAAAAATAGCCTCCAAGATTGGAATTCAAAAATAATCACCTGCTTTGAGGCCACTGGGAGCAACATCCAAGGTGTTGGAGAGTAACATGTTGCTCACGAGCTACTGGTTGGAGATCACTGCTCTACATCATACTAAAAGTTAACTCAAAGGTGAACAACCCATTTAAGATTAGAAAATCTTGCCGTGTTGCATTTGAGCTAGATAGTAGGTCTCCCATCCCACCAGGTCTCATTACCTTCAAACTCCTGGTTGTCTACATAAGGTGCTGGTCCCCATATCCTAACAGTACCGTCGTCAGAAGCACTGGCCATCAGTGAAGGAATCTGCGGGTTCCAACTCACGCAGTTAACTGTGCGCGTGTGTCCTGTGAGCTCTGCAATGGGCAATTCACTTTTTTTGTGCCAAACATACACTTTATGATCTGCAAACAGAACACAATTGGAAAGGGTATCTGTATGGTGATGCAATAGGGAGCGGTGATTATATCCAACTTATATATACGTTTATGCATATTATCTAGTGTTATTAAGATGCTTAAGGACAATAACACATGGGGCAATTATAGGTATTTTGCACCAGCTGTCTAGGTAACCAATTGCCAAGTATCTCCCTGTGTGCAATAGCCCTAAAGGTAAAACTCCACATGCGACTTTCCATGCGATCATCATCATCATTTATTTATAAAGCGCTGTCAAGATACGCAGTGCTTTACTGCAGTTATAGCAAACAGGGAATAAATGGTGGATAACAGACAAGGATTACAGAATACAATAGGGTTTACAAACTAAAAGGTTAGGGTACAATTGAGACATTAGGATTGTATAAACAATTTGTCATTTTTGATACAGCAATGATTAATTAAGGTACATTGAATAGGCCTCTTTAAACAGATGGGTCTTTAAGGAGCACTTGCGATACCATCAAACGCGCTGAGATAATTGCAGGCATCATGTCGGATGTGCCGAATCTAAGGCAAGTTATAGGAATGTCGGACGTTGTCTCAGAGTAGAGTCCTGCAGTGGGTTGTATACCCGCGGGTTCCCTGCAAAAACCTGCGGGTTGCAGATAGAAGTTTCAGGAGCGGGTATAGACGCAGGTTGGCGGTTCTCCAGGTTTGCGGCTTCGGGTCGTGGGTCTATTTAACAGCGAGTTTTTTTTCTCTCTCACGCCTACTTGCAATGATGTCACTTCCGGTTTACAACAGCACTTCTTGTTTTACTCCTTTTTCTGATAACGCCAACTTCTAATGATGTCACTTCCGGTTTACAATGACAACACTTCCTGTTTCTTGATGGTGAGCGGGTCGCAGATCGGGTAGCGGATAAGGTACTTGCGGGTCGGGTAGCGGGTTAGTATGCGGGTTGTGGGTCCGGGTCAGTTTAACAAATTGGTTCCACATAGGACTCTATCGCAGAGTGTATGCAACACGTCACGACTGTCTGATGCGTACGCTGCATCTTCATTCGTGTCGTATTCACGCTCCGACAACGTCCTATTACTTACCTTCGATTTGGCGCATCCGACATGACGCCTTAGTCTTAGCAAATCAGAACAGATGGTATCGCATTGAAAGTCGCCCGGGGAGTATGACTACAACAAACCCCAACACTAGCTTGATGTTTGCTAAACAAATGGGCTTAACGTGTCATTATGTTAACTCTTTTGGCATGAAGGATAACAAGACTAAGTTAATGCATAGAAAAAGAGTCTTCTATTGACTATTTAGTTTCCGGACTGTCCTGGTGAGCATTACCCACCTACGGCTAGAGAACTGCACTTGTCTTGGGCCTGCTTCCCACATTTGTACATATTTTAATTATTTTATTATTACCTGCTCATACCTACTACAGCTTTACCTGCAGTCTGACCTGCTACCCAACATGAAACTGGTAGTAGCAGGGGAAAGAGGTAAGAAGCAGCTTACATGTTTCTGGCATATTTACCGTATATACTCGAGTATAAGCCGAGTTTTTCAGCATCCAAAATGTGCTCAAAACGTCTACCTCGGCTTATACTCGGGTCAGCGGGCAGTAGCTGAGATTGCAGTCACTTTTAATCATTCCTATACCAACAGTTCACTTGGGGAGAGACTGCAATATGACACAGCCCCCTCTGTTGGTTATATGAAAGAATAACAGTGCGCCCTCTGTTGGTTATATGAAAGAATAACAGTGACTGCCAATATCACACAGCGCCATCTGTTGGTTATATGAAAGAATAACAGTGACTGCCAATATCACACAGCACCCTCTGTTGGTTATATGAAAGAATAACAGTGACTGCAATATCACAGCGCCCTCTGTTGGTTATATGAAAGATTAACAGTGATGGCAATATCACACAGCACCCTCTACACATGGTAGTGGGACAGTGGGACAATGCACACAGTAATCCGTTTGGCAATTCTCTGTCACCATCAACTTTGCAAAGAAGTCCGATTGATCACTGGGGGGGGGGTCACTTTGGCGGAATGCGCGCTGCTGGGAGACAGGGCTGTAGTTGTGTCTTGGCTTATACTAGAGTCAATAAGTTTTCCCAGTTTTCGTAGGTAAAATTAGGTACCTCGGCTTATACTCGGATCGGCTTATACTCGAGTATATACGGGTACCTGTATTTTTTGCAGGTACCTGGCCCAGTGCAAGGCTCTACAATACACTGAATGTCTCACAATACCACATCACAATTTTCACACAGACAGACAGTACAAAACAAACCAGTACCTTCACTGCCGCTAGCGATGAAGTCTTCATTATGGCCACCGAAGCACGAGTGGATAGTGTAAAAGCCCTGTGTCACACCTTGGTACTTTCTCACTAAAACTCTGTCTTGCAAGTCCCATAAATGAACACCCTAAAGAAAGGAAAGATGCACAAGTCTATTAGTGCAGTGAATAGTTACTAGAATTGTGCCAGCACTCTCTCGCTGGTCCCAAGACTTGCACTCTAACAAGTCAAAGAGGAGGAGGATGCTTGTGCGTCTGCGATTAGTGAGGATTATATTTCTTAACCTCCTACCAAAGACACCCAGGGTCTGACCAAAATAAGCATCCCTGCTTTTTTAGCACTGTGGCTGTGCACTTAAAAGAGGAGCAACTCCCTATTAAGTCCCATAGGCAGTTGTTAATGTTTACACACTAAAGATGGTTTCATAATGTAGCAGCATTAAAATCAAGGCTGTCATGATGTTCCTCTCTTCTTAACTCCTGTTAACATGTACTGCATCATTAAACCTAAAAATGAATATGGCAAAAAATGCTCTATTTCTTATACTAAATTTATTGCACAAGGCTAAAGTTTGAGCTTGTCAATAGCAGCAATGATCCAGGACTTCAAACTTGTCACAGGGGGTCACCATCTTGGAAAGTGTCTGTGACACTCACATGCTCAGTGGGCTCTGATTGGCTGTTGAGAAGCTAAGCTTAGGGCTCGTCACTAATTATCCAGCAGAAAATGAGCTTCCCCTGTAATATAAGCTGATGCTACAGGTTTGCTGATTATTAAATTCTGATGCTAATTGCACTGGTTTCTGTGTTGCCATATAGGTATTATCTGTATTAATTACTAATCAGCCTTATATTGTGACATTTCTATTCTATGGGGCAAATTCACTAAGATGCAAAGTTGCGCCAGGCTTCGCTGCACTTCGCCAGGCGTAGTTTCGCCAGCGCTCTGCAAATTCACTAAAATCCGAAGTTGCGCACAGGGGTAGCGGAAGGTTGCAATAGCGTTGATTCGCTATGTAAAGCGAAGTTACGCTAGCGAAGGCTAATTTGCATACGGTGCGAAATTCAAATTTCAATGGAGGAACACGTATCAGCACTACAAATGCCTAGAAAACCTTCAAATCAGCAAATAAAAATGTTATTTTGCCCTACACATGTGCCCACTGTCTAGGTAAGTTACCATGAGTCAGGAAATGTAGGGGGGAAGGAGGGGAGCCCCAAAACATTTTTCGATCTTTTTCAGCCTATCACCCATCATGTAGAAAACACGCCAGCGTTTTTTGGGACTTAGAAAAAATTTCGACTTTTTTGGAAACAATCCCTATCTACTCTATTGCGCTTCTCCAGGTCTGAGGTGACGAAGGAAGTCTAGCGTAAAAGGTAGCGTTCAGTACACTGCGTAAGTTAGTGAATTTGCGTAGTTTCGTCGCTAGCGAAAATTCGCCTGGCGTAAGGGTGCGAAGTAACACTAGCGAAACTACGCCAGCGTTCGTTAGTGAATTTGCGCAGTAGCGACAATGCCAAACGCTAGCGAATTAACGCTAGCGTTCGGCGCTTCGCGGCTTAGTGAATTTGCGCCTATGTGTACTGTATATTGTGAGTGGGTCCCTAAGCTCAGTAAGTGACAGCAGCACAGAGCATGGGCAGTGAATCAGCAGAAAAGAAGATGGGGAGCTACTGGGGCATCTTTGGAGACACAGATCTTTACTGCTAAAGGGCTGTGGTTGCCTTGGGCTGGTACAGAAGCACAAAACATAATATACAACATATCTAGTCTACTTCTTTAGTTATACTTTAGTTCTCCTTAAAAAACCCCACTCCTACAAAGGTGAGCAGCTGCTCATTGAAGCCTCAGTATAAAGTACTGGGATAAGCTTAATCCATATCTTATGAAAGCTGAAGGAAATGCACATCATCTTATATCCAAACCAAATAAATTCCAAAGCAAAAACTTTGCATAAGACTCGACTGTCGCTGCCTCTTAATAATGCGGTTGGGTAAATGGCAGATGAAAGCGAAGTTTACCTGAGTTGCAACGTTTAACAAAGCTAATCTTCCATTTCTTGATATTGTGAAGGACATTATAGGATGATCTTCTTGCACTCTGAAAGGAAGCGAAACTGAATCACGGGGTGCAACGTGACAAACACAGTTAACGAAAATAATCTTTTGTCTGTGAACCCCACAAGTAGGGATGTAGCGAACTGCCGTTTATGTGTTCGCGAACGCCGTTCGCGAACACCGGCAAAAATGCGAACAGTTCGCGAACTTCGAACATCCGCAAAATCGTTCGATTCGAACGATCGAAGGATTTTAATCGTTCGATCGAAGGATTTTCGTTCGAATCGAACGATCGAAGCCATTCGATCGAATGATTTCATTCGATCGAATGGCTTCGATCGTTCGATTCGAACGAAAATCCTTCGATTTTAGCGGTCGAAGGAATCGAATGGTCGAACGATTTTTGTTCGAATCGAACGCGAACTCGTATTGGCGAACGTCGCGCGACGTTCGCGAACATTCGGCGGACGCGAACAGTCGAAGTTCGCGCGAACTAGTTCGCCGGCGAACAGTTCGCTACATCCCTACCCACAAGTACGGTGTATGCATTTGCAGTGCAGAGGGCTGCATAAAACTAGGGATGCAACGAATCCACTATTTTGGATTTGACCGAACCCCCGAATCCTTTGCGAAAGATTTGGCCGAATACCAAACCCTAATTTGCATATGCAAATTATGGGTTGGAAGGGGCAAACATTCTTTACTTTTACCTTGTTTTCTGACAAAAAGTCACACGATTTCCCTCCCTGCCCCTAATTTGCATATGCAAATCTGGATTTGGTTCGGCTGGGCAGAAGGATTCGGCCAAATCCGAATACTGCTGAAAAAGGCCGAATCCCGAACCGAATCCTGGATTTGGTGCATCCCTACATAAAACTACATTGAATGGCATGGACACCAGCAATGGCCCATCACATGGCACAGGCATCACCATCTTTTCCACCGTATAATCCGTTGTGTAGGCAAAAGACCTCAAATTATCTACTACAGGATCCAACCGCAGAACGCTTTTAAACGGTTACGTCATAAGTGAATTGGCGAAGGCAAAACACACCTCATATACATCACTTGTGTCATGTGATCTCAGAGTGAGGGGTAAATTGGGGGGCTGGTAAAATTAGTAAGACTAGCAAAGGCCAAATAATCATAGTCATAAGGCAAACCAGTATTATAAAGGGGAGACTGGTGATAAAAGGAATTGGTCCTTTGATGTGACCCTCCCTAGTAACCTGCTGTGGCCAAAACCAGAGAGGGATAACCAGCCTAGGGATATTCTACCCCAAAATAAGTGTGTAAAATAACATATTTAAGTTCTGTCACAACAGACGTTCAAATAAGGAACAAAATAATTAACAAATCCATGTAAATACTAGGAGTAAAAACGTATTGGCTGCTTAAAGGAACAATAACACCAAAAAAATGAAAGTCTTCAGGCAGCCATTAAAAGCTGAAAAAGGAGAAAAGACACAGGATACACAGCAGATAACTGATACGCTCTGTAATATACAATCAGATTCTTCAAGACTTATCTGTTATCTACTGTGTATCCTGTGCTTGGATGGCTGCCCCCATGGTACACAGCAGCTTGTTTATATAAACTATAGTAGTACTTATCTGTTATCTACTGTGTATCCTGTGCTTGAATGGCTGCCCCCAAGGCTACACAGCAGCTTGTTTATATAAACTATAGTAGTACTTATCTGTTATCTACTGTGTATCCTGTGCTTGAATGGCTGCCCCCATGGCTACACAGCAGCTTGTTTATATAAACTATAGTAGTACTTATCTGTTATCTACTGTGTATCCTGTGCTTGGATGGCTGCCCCCATGGCTACACAGCAGCTTGTTTATATAAACTATAGTAGTACTTATCTGTTATCTACTGTGTATCCTGTGCTTGAATGGCTGCCCCCAAGGCTACACAGCAGCTTGTTTATATAAACTATAGTAGTACTTATCTGTTATCTACTGTGTATCCTGTGCTTGAATGGCTGCCCCCATGGCTACACAGCAGCTTGTTTATATAAACTATAGTAGTACTTATCTGTTATCTACTGTGTATCCTGTGCTTGGATGGCTGCCCCCATGGCTACACAGCAGTTTGTTTATATAAACTATAGTAGTACTTATCTGTTATCTACTGTGTACCCTGTGCTTGAATGGCTGCTCCTATGGCTACACATCAGCTTGTTTATATAAACTATATTCTCTGAAGCAAACACACCAGTTTACCAGTGCATGGCGACATTACATTTTATTGTCATTCCTCTAAAACACTAAGTTTTTGGTATTACTGTTACCTTAAAGGAGAACGAAAGCCCCAGGGCGCAAAACCCCTCCCCCCCTCCGTTGCCCCCCCTCCCTCCTCCCCCCTGGCCTACCCCTCCCCCTGGGCAAATGCCCCTAACTTGTTACTCACCCCTCTGCGCAGGTCCTGTCCATGGAGTTCGCAGTCGCCATCTTCTTCCACTCGCGTCTTCTTCCTGCTCTGACCGGCGTTTTCTGGCGCATGCGCAGTAGGAACAGTTACGGTACGGCTCTACTGCGCATGCGCCGAATGTCACGAAGTTTTCCGATTTCACTTTGTGACATTCGGCGCATGCGCAGTAGAGCCGTACCGTAACTGTTCCTACTGCGCATGCGCCAGAAAACGCCGTCAGAGCAGGAAGAAGACGCGAGTGGAAGAAGATGGCGACTGCGAACTCCATGGACAGGACCTGCGCAGAGGGGTGAGTAACAAGTTAGGGGCATTTGCCCAGGGGGAGGGGTAGGCCAGGGGGGAGGAGGGGCAACGGAGGGGAGGGGGGGAGGGGTTTTGCGCCCTGGGGCTTTCGTTCTTCTTTAAGACCTGTGCACATCCTAATGCTGGTTTGGTACCCAGCCTATGTCAGTAAAAGTGGCTAAACACATGCAAACACTCACACACTCAGGGCAGTACTCACATGTTTCTATCAGTCAGGTCCTCAAAATTATAACCTCTGATTCGCTGGTGTGTGTCTGAGGCAAGGACAGTCTTGCCATCGCTTAAACACCACAGACATTGCACTCTTACCCCTTCCCAGGAATCAAGCAGGTTGCCATCTAAATCCTGCATTGGAAACAAACAGTAGATTATTAATATATATATATATTAGTCCCTTCCCTAGAGGAGCTTACATTCTAAGGCCCCTATCACATTCACATACAGTAGAGCAAGGATCCCAAACCCTTTTAACCCGAGATCAAATTTTAAAATGTAAGAAAAAGTTGGAGAGCAACACAAGCATGAAAAAAGTTCCTGGGGTGCCAATTATGGCCTGTGATTGACTTAATGGTAGCCCCTATTTGGACTGGGAGCCTACAAGAGGCTTTGTTTGTCAGTACACCATGTTTTTATGCAACCGCATTTTGCCTCCAAGCCAGGAATTCAAAAATAAGCAGCTGCTTTGAGGCCACTGGTTGCTCACCAGCCACTGTTTGGGGGCCACTACTAGGGATGCACCGAATCCACTATTTTGGATTCGGCCGAACCCCCGAATCCTTTGTGAAAGATTCGGCCGAATACTGAACCGAATCCGAACCCTAATTTGCATATGCAAATTAGGGATGGGAAGGGGGAAAAAAATTTACTTCCTTGTTTTGTGACGAAAAGTCATGTGATTTCCCTCCCCATCCCTAATTTGCATATGCAAATTAGGATTCGGTTCGGCCGGGCAGAAGGATTCGGCCGAATCCGACTGAAAAAGGCCGAATCTTGGCCGAATCCCGAACCGAATCCTGGATTCGGTGCATCCCTAGCCACTACACTATAGAAATGGTTTTATGAGCCAGCTAACCTGCCTGTATGTATTTGGGGTGTGGGAGGATCCGAGAGGACACAAAGCCCTCAGGGTAACCCACATGCACCATCAAACCTAGACCCCAACTTGTGTTTTCTTCTTCTGAAAATGCGAAGCAAAACAAAGGCAAGAAATACAGCATCATCTTGTATGTTGTATATTAAAACTAGACAGATAGCAGGTTATAAATATAATTATACAGAAAAGGTGTGAATGGGAGACACAAAAAAAAAAAACATTACGGGGCAGATTTACTAAATTCGAGTGAAGCGTTCGAATTAAAAAAACTTCGAATTTCGAATTGTTTTTTGGGCTACTTCAACCATCGAATGGGCTACTTCGACCTTCGACTACGACTATCGAACGATTTGAACTAAAAAACGTTCGACTATTCGACCATTCGATAGTCGAAGTACTGTCTCTTTAAAAAAAACTTCTACCCCCTAGTTCGGCAGATAAAAGCTACCGAACACAATGTTAGCCTATGGGGAAGGTCCCCATAGGCTTGCCCAAGTTTTTTTGATCGAAGGATTATTCATTCGATTGTTGGATTAAAATCCTTCGAATCGTCCGATTCGAAGGATTTAATCGTTCGATCGAATGAATAATCCTTCGATCGATCGAATTTCCTGCGCTAAATCCTTTGACTTCGATATTCGAAGTCGAAGGATTTAAATTCCAGTCGAATATCGAGGGTTAATTAACCCTCGATATTCGACCCATAGTAAATCTGCCCCTAATAGTGGGAGGAGGAACACAGGAACTTACACATTGGTAGAACTGGCCTCTCTGCCCTCCAGTTACAAAGCGTTTTCCATCAGGATTCCACGCCACGCTGGTCAGACTGTCTTCATGGGATTGGCTCATTTTCGTCCTTAATTCACCGGTCTGTAATATAAACGTCATGCACTGTGATGTAACAAGAACCAAAACCTTTAATAACAGAATTATTCAGTATAAAAATAAAAACTGGGTAAAAAGACAGGCTGTTCAAAATAAAAAAAATGTTTTCAATATAGTTAGTAATGTAATGTATAAAGGCTGGAGTCAGTGACTGGATGTCAGAAAACTACTTCCTGCTTTACAGCTCTCTTGCTTTCCACTGATTGGTTACCAGGCAGTAACCAATTAGTGTAATGGGTCATAACTGTTGCTTTTAATCTGAGCTGCATGCGAAGGATCAATTGCAAAATCATTGAACAGTTATGTCCCATGTGGCTCCCCTTAAAGTCGTTGACTAACTCAGAGTTAGAGAGCTGAAAAGCAGGAGTTGTGTTCTGTTTTGTTATGTTTGATATCTGTCATGTTAAGCTTACTACAACCAAGAAGGCCTATAAATGCACATTTGGTGGTAGGATAGTAAGTTTTTTTTTTATTTTGCACAATAAGAAAATACTGGGGCTTAAAGGGGTGGTTCACCTTCAAACAACGAGTTGTTTTCGGACAGATAACCAGAAATAACGACTTTTTCCAATGATTTTCTATTTTCTATGGGTGACCGTTTTTCTAATATTGAAGTGTAAAGTGTCATTTTTCACCTTCTGAAGCAGCTCTGAGAGGAGGGTCGCCGACCCTGTGAACTGTTCTAAACTGATACATTTAGTTGATCCATTTCTTATCTTTGTCCCTGCTGAGCAAAATCTCTGAGTTTCATTACAGGCAGCTGTTAGAATTGATACAATAGTATAATTGAAAAAAGTCTTTATTTCTGGGGAACAATCTGAAAACAACTGAACTGAAAAAAGTGTTTGGAAGGTGAACAACCCCTTTAAAGCAACAGTAACACCAAAAAATGAAAGAGTTTTTAAAAGGAAAGACAATATTATGTACAGTTGTCCTGCACTGGCAAAATTGGTGTGTTTGCTTTAGAAAAACAATTATAGTTTATGTAAAGAAGCTGCTGTGTAGCCATGGGGGCAGCCATTCAAGTACAGGATACACAGTAGATAACAGATAAGTACTACTATAGTTTATATAAACAAGCTGCTGTAAAGCCATGGGGCAGCCATTCAAGCACAGGATACACAGTAGATAACAGATAAGTACTACTATAGTTTATATAAACAAGCTGCTGTGTAGCCATGGGGCAGCCATTCAAGCACAGGATACACAGTAGATAACAGATAAGTACTACTATAGTTTATATAAACAAGCTGCTGTGTAGCCATGGGGGCAGCCATTCAAGCACAGGATACACAGTAGATAACAGATAAGTACTACTATAGTTTATATAAACAAGCTGCTGTGTAGCCATGGGGGCAGCCATTCAAGCACAGGATACACAGTAGATAACAGATAAGTACTACTATAGTTTATATAAACAAGCTGCTGTGTAGCCATGGGGGCAGCCATTCAAGCACAGGATACACAGTAGATAACAGATAAGTACTACTATAGTTTATATAAACAAGCTGCTGTGTAGCCATGGGGGCAGCCATTCAAGCACAGGATACACAGTAGATACATTCTGTAGAAACCCATTGTATACTATAGAGTAGTAATGTGCGGGCCGACCCACAGGTTGGTCGTGTTCGGCCAACCCCGCACCCCCTTCAACTGGAGGCTTTCGTCTTCCAGCTTTATAGCCTCTCGTCTGCTTGCCACGCCCCTTTTGTGAAATCATCAGCGGGGCTATAAAGGGACGCTGGAAGTCGGGCTTGGGTAGAGTGAGGGAGGGCGGGTGCGGATCGTAAAAAACCTGACCCGCACATCACTTCTATAGAGTTTATCTTTTATCTGCTGCCCAAACTGTGCATTTTTTTTCCTTTTTCAGCTTGGAATGGCTGCCCCCGTGGCTACAAAACATCTTGTTTACATAAACTATAGTTTTATATAATACACAAAAGCCATGAATATCTTGTAAATTATATCCTTATAAACGGTGAGTTCTGATGTCATCAGTTATAAACGGTGAGTTCTGATGTCATTTCTGTCACATGACTCACTGAAACTTGTGTGATTATAATAAATAAAGTACCCCCAGTTGCAAAATATGAGGCCTCGTGTTTAAAAGAAGTAAAGTCTAAAATCATGTTATTCTCTATCTGTTGACCATGGAAAATAAATGCCCATACCGCCAAGCATTCCCTCATAATGTTTTGCATACATTTTTGGGCTGCCCTCGTTTTTTACAAAAGTTTAAACATGTATAAAAACTCATACCCATCCTGCAGTCCAGAAATGACTGTGAATAGGGCACATGTATGCGCAGTCCGTCTAAGCCGTGCCCTACGCATGCGCACTGGGCTCGTCTGTTCCCCGTGAAGAGATGACGTTGAGGTCATGTGATACCTCAGTTCGTCATCGCTGACCTCTTTGCGCCGGCCTCATTTAATCATGCACTCGTTGCACTCCTGCGAGCGCAGGAGCGGAGCAAGAATATTAATCAATGAATCCAGCGTGCGGGTCTGTCTGAGGTCTGTAGGGTAAAGACGCATGCTTTTTTTTTTTTTTTAAATATATACTTTGTCCCGGTTTTTTTTTTTGAACGCGAGAATAAATGCTAGTAAGATTACTTCACAGGTCACAAAGGAGGCGCATGCGCATTACTGAGGGAGCGCAGAGTGAAGTGATGCGCCTATTTGAAAATGGCAGCGCCAAACTGGGAGAGGGGTCAAAACTTCTGAAGGATGGTGCACAGAAGCAGGAATGAATTCAGAGTTTCAGGAGGGGGCCTGATGGTTAACACACTGAAGGTAGTCTTGTTTTTTAGGTTTCCTTCTCCTTTAATATGGTCATGAAACTCCGAAGTAACTTATAATATCCTTATATTTTACAAGAGGGGGTCCAAAGGAACAGTAACACCAAATAATTGAAGTGTTTTAAAGCAATGACAATACAATTTACTGTTGCCCTGAGCTGGTAAAACTGACGTGTTTGCAAAATATAATGAATGTTTATTTGGGAGCCAATTAGAATGACATGTGCTTTCATTAGTCAAAAACAAAAATCAAGGTTTCTAGTTAGAGGACTACTTTAAAATCCAGCGTCCCCTGCGCACATTTTGGATCAAAGTGAGTTGTCATCTGGGTCAAAATAATAAAATGGATTCCCTCCCAAAGCAGCCGTGCTTACTTGCACATTCCACAGCCACAGTTCGGAGCAGTCGTCTGGACCACATGCAATTAGATAGTTGTCATCTGGACTCCATGCCAGATAAGAAACCCCATACGCGTGGCCCTCTAAAGTCTTTAGCAATTTCAGCTGGTGTGTGTCCTGCGGAGAGAAGATTAGGGAAGATCTGTGTTAGAAATGTAGATGGCAATAAAGGCAAATTCACATAGTCAGATAAATGGCTTCTCAGTTTCAAAGACCAGAGCACAGAAAGCTTCAAAGACTTTTGTACAGGGCTGGATTTATATAGCGGGCGCCCCTAGACCCACTGTTATTCGTCGCCCCCATCCCCTCCGTTTTATTGGCTCAAATTTTCATCATTGGAACCAGAGCAATGGGCATTGGTGCACTGGAAATGTAAAAAACGATGGTATCTCATGAGCATCCCCAGTGTTTCTGAACCAATGTGGGTTTGATTGGGCTTCATGCCTCCCCCTTAAATCCTGCCGCCCTAGGCCCGGGCCTTGGTGGCCTTTCCACAAATCCAGGCCTGTTTTTGTATTGTGTTCTATAGTGTGCCCAAAATATATAGAATAATAGATTCAATTCATTTCTGTAAGAAATATCCGTTCAATGAAGGCCTTTAGCACAGGGGCAGATTCGGGGAGATTTAGTAGCCTGGCGACTAATCGCATCTTCTTCGGGGCAACAATCTCCCCGAACTGCTTTCCGCCTGCTAAAATGAAAAAATCGCCTGCGGCAATGCACTCGCAGCGCTTCGATTTACGAAGTTGCCCTCGTGAGGCATCTTCGGGCGACTTCAGAAATCGAACGCATTGCCACAGGTGATTTTTCATTTTAGCAGGCGGAAAGCAGTCCGGGGAGATCGTCGCCCCGAAGAAGAGGTGATTAGTCGCCAGGCTACTAAATATCCCCGAATCTGCCCCTGTGCTAAAGGCCTTCATTGAACGGATATTTCTTACAGAAATGAATTGAATATATTATTCTATATATTTTGGGCACACTATAGAACACAATACAAAAGCAGGCCTGGATTTGTGGAGAGGCCCCAAGGCCCGGGCCTAGGGCGGCAGGATTTTAGGGGAGGCATGAAGCCCAATCAATATAGCACTCTGGGCCTTTCAAGAGACTGACATAACTGATGCCAAGGTAAATGTTATACTTCATCACATTCTCTCCATCTATCCAATTTTCTCTTGGTAAGCAGCCATAATAGATCCAAAGAGAATCAGCAGATCTGTTATTCCACAGACAACCCAACGATCACCTCCAAAGACCTGCAAGAACCTCTTGCTGCAGATGGTGTATCTGAACTTTGTTCTACAATTCAGCGCAATTTGCACAAAGAACATGTGTATGGCAGGGGGATGAGAAAGAAGCCCTTTCTGCACTCACACCACAAACAGGGTCACTTGTTGTATGTAAAAGCTCATTTAGACAAGACACAGTTTGGAACAAAGTGCTTTTGGCTGATTGAAAAATTGAGTTATTTGGTCATAACAAAAAGTGCTTTGAATGGCGGAAGAAGAACACGGCATTCCTAGAAAAACACCTGCTACCTACTGTCACATTTGGTGGAGATTCCATCATGTTGTGGGGCTGTGAGTCTAGTTCAGGGACTGGGACCCTTGTTAAAGTCGAGGGTCGGATGAACCCAACTCAATATCAACAAATTCTTCAGGATAATGTTCAAGCATCAGTCACAAAGTTGAAGTTACGCAGAGGTTGGATATTCCAACAAGACAATGACCCTAAACACACTTGGAAATCTACAAAGACATTTATGCAGAGGGAGAAGTACAATATTCTGGAATGGCCGTCACACTCCCCCGAATTTAATATCATGGAAAATCTATGGGATGATTTGAAGCAGACTGTCCATGCTCGGCAGCCATCAAATTTAACTGAACTAGAGATTTTGTATGGACAAATGGTCAAAAATACCCCCATCCAGAATCCACGCTCTCATCAAAGACTATAGGAGGCGTCTAGAGGCTGTTACATTTGCAAAAGGAGCTCAACTAAGTATTGATGTAATATCTCTGTTGGGGTGTCCACATTTATGCACCTGTCTAATTTTGTTATGATGCATATTTTCTGCTAATCCAATAAACTTTATGTCACTGCTGAAATACTACTGTTTCCATAAGGCATGTTATATATTAAAATGAAGTTGCTACTATGATATACAAAACTCCACAGAATTAAGAGGGGTTCCCAAACTTTTTCACATGACTGTATAATCCCAGATGGTCTGCTTCAAAGAACAACCAAATGTATGAATATAAAGAAACATTAGGGTAACCGCCAGCCTGCATATATCAGCATTTGTGAATCTAGCTGATGGATAAACGGATTTAAAAGGACCCACAAAACATCCACATTTATTGCTATTAAAGCTGCTGCCACAAAACCAAACTTGATAAACATAAAAGATGAAACCGGGCTCAAACGCATCTGCAATCAGAAGTTTTGTAAGACTCCCAGCTCCATTCCCAGGATGATAATATCCAGTATCTATAGAAATAACTCATGTCAAGGAATAGCAAAAAGCTTTAAATCTAAAAAAAACCCTTATGTTGATGAAGAATGATGGGAAATGTAGTCCTACAACAGGTGCTTTCTGTTCTACAGATAAAAAAAGGTAAGGTGCATAAACAATGACGCAGAGAAAGCCCTTGTTTGTAAATAGTTTATTACAAAAGACTACTAGTCCTTATTTGGACATGTCCCAGACACTGGCTTTTGTTGAGGACTTGTTATATTTATGGGATTATTAGAAGAATGCTGGGCAGCTCAGCAAATGCCAACTTCTAACTACCGTCAGGAATGACATCAAGGGTGATGAAGCATATTGCTTTAAAGGAGAACTAACCCCTAAAAATGAATATAGCTAAAAATGCCATATTTTATATAGTGAATTTATTGCATGAGGCTAAAGTTTCAGCTTGTCAATAGCAGCAATGATCCAGGACTTCAAACTTGTCACAGGGGGTCACCATCTTGGAAAGTGTCTGTGACACTCACATGCTCAGTGGACTCTGATTGGCTGTTGAGAAGCTAAGCTTAGGGCTCGTCACTAATTATCCAGCAGAAAATGAGCTTCCCCTGTAATATAAGCTGATGCTACAGGTTTGCTGATTATTAAATTCTGATGCTAATTGCACTGGATTCTGTGCTGCCATGTAGTAATTATCTGTATTAATTACTAATCAGCCTTATATTGTGACATTTCTATTCTATGTGTACTGTATATTGTGAGTTGCTCCCTAAGCTCAGTAAGTGACAGCAGCACAGAGCATGTGCAGTGAATCAGCAGAAAAGAAGATGGGGAGCTACTGGGGCATCTTTGGAGACACAGATCTTTACTGCTAAAGGGCAGTGGTTGCCTTGGGCTGGTACAGAAGCACAAAACACAATGTACAACATTTCTAGCTACTTGTTTAGTTAAGTTTTAGTTCTCCTTTAATGTGCTATAATGTGTTATAAGGGAGGTTGGATAGCAATTCTCAACTAGGGTGCTTTGTGACAACCTTGTATCTCACTTATGGCCAAATAAGCGGATGGCACCCTTATAAAGGCTGAGCTGGCAGGGTGCAGTACTAGGATTGGAGCCTGAGGAAGACTATTCACATCAATTGTTTCCCTTAACACTCTCTGAATCATAGCAAATCATGGGGATATTTTTAGAGCAGCTCAGGCATGACTGTATTTGTTTATTACAGGACCGGCCTCGCCAGGCAAGTCTTAGGATGCACGCACGGTTAACTGGGTGAACTAGTTCTCCAAGTAAAGAACCAGGCAGCCACGGGCAATCTTTTACTCGCATGATCCTTCTGTTCCACAGCGGGGAAAGATGGGGTGTTTGCCTCCTGCACGGATAGTGCTGTGCAATTATCATTCCAATCAGGTTACAGCTCCAATTATTGCTGGAACATTCTGCCATCTTTCAAATTGCAGCCATTAACTTTGGAACGAGTGTGCCCATAAACCATACAGACTGGTTTCCTATTATCCAGCAAGACACAGGAGAGCCAAGAGTCAAAAGCAAAAACAGCTCTACAGCAAAAGCAATGTGAAGGCAATAGAGAGACAACTTTATGCTTCGCAAATTTATTAACCAGCTGAAAACTCAGTCAGCTCAACAGCAGTCAAATTGGTAGGTTTTATTAACTAACCAATGGTTGGCTCAACATGGTGGCCACTGAAAGGCCATCACTCTAAGGGCAGAGACACACGGGCAGATTCGGGGAGATTAGTCACCCAGCGACAAATCTCCTCTTCTTCAGGGCGACAAATTTCCCTGAACTGCCTCCCCGCTGGCTAGAATGAAAATCACCGGTCGGGATGGCACTCGGATCGCTTCGTTTTACGAAGTCGCCCAAAGTTTCCTCGTGAATCAACTTCGGAAAACGAAGCGCTCAGAGTGCCATCCCATAGGCGATTTTCATTCTAGCCAGCGGGAAGGTAGTTCAGGGAGATTAGTCGCCGGGTGGCTAATCTCCCCAAATCTGCCCGTGTGTCTCTGCCCTAAGAAGCAATGGTAGTAGCCCCAAGAGCTGTGGTGGTCACACGAGAATGATTACAGGTGTGTAGTTTGGGTAGACATCTGCCTAGGGCAATTAAGAGCATTCACTTCTCACAACTGGGGAAAACAACCCTCGGCAATCACAAGGCCAACTGAGCTATAGTCTTAACTCCTAAAGTGCCACATGTGATCCACAACTGGCCTTTATGGGGTTGTTGCAGCGGAGACACTTCATTTGGGCAGGTTGCAGTTGACACTTGTTGCCATGTGTGGCCAACTGCTTTGAGACAAGTACAGATTTGCAGTGCTACTTACTGGATCGACCTGCCATATTATAACAGTGGTGTCTTTTGATCCGGTCGCTAGTTTAGTGCCGTCGTTGGAGAACTTACAGAACCAAACCTCGTTGCAATGCTCTGTGAGCACCTGCTGTGTGAAGCATGGAAACTGTTTCCTGAAATAAAAATAAAATCACATGTAAATTGCATAGCTCCAATTAATCACGGAAGCCTACAAATCAGGGTCCAGCAGGGTCTTCACTTACCGGCTGCAGACGTGATCTATAAGCAGGGACACGGAGTCCAAGTTATTGTCAAGTTTCGTGTTATGGTAGAGGCAGCGGTCTCGCTGCAATTCCACAGCTTGGCGCAGCAGGGTTTGCAAGCGACGTGGGGGCAGCATAACCGACGGAGGCAAATAGGCTTCAAAAGACAGGACAGTAGAAATTAGACTACACATTCACCTTTCAGCTGCCAACATGGGAACCACATTAGAGGTGATGAAGTACCAATAAAACCACTTACTCTGAAGTTTATCAAGGAGTTTGGAGCGAGACGCAGTGCCTTTTCCTTCCCACTCTGCCTTCGCACGTAGGTCATCTGCATGACTACACATTAAATACCTAGGGAACAGCACAGGGATTTATTGGCTGGAGCATGAGATAAGATCAGAATTTATGAACGGAAGCCACAAGGAGATGGAGGTAAGTGAATATATAGGATTTTTATTTGCTCATCCATGTAGTCCCTAGGATGTTAAACTGGATAACCCTAAACATATTGTCTCTTGGTGCTAAAAATGGCGACTCCCAGGCAGCTTCAGACAAATGTAGGGCTGATGTAACAAAGGCAGCTGTAAGTAACTGGACACAATACAAATAAGTGAGGAACCTAACATTGTCCAGTAAGAAGTAAACATTGTTTGACAAGTCAGGATCTGGGAGTGCGCAAGGCAAGAGAGTGCCGGTGCCAATTCCAACAGCTTTGTACGGAGGTTTCCTGTAATCGGAGTAGGAGATGATGTGGCTTTCCCCTTTACCCCATAGCTTTTTTTTCCAGTTGCACAGCTGGTGTAAATGTGGCGACACACAAAGGAGGGAAACATTTGTAAAGTCACGGCTGGATCAAAAGGACCCCCTCCACCGCCCCTTCTTACCCACTGAGGACGTGAATCCTTTCTGTATTATATTTCAGTGGTGTGAGCTCACAGCGCAACACTTGAAGGGCTTCCAGGACCTTCCCGTCCTCCAAGTATTCCAGGTACTTCTGCTGCAGCAGCAAAAACTTCATCCTCTGTTGGATAAGAAGGGGTAAATATTAACACCGGCGTGTGGGCACAGTACACACACTTATGCTGCACAACCTAAAGTGCCAGGATGGAAATCCCATGCCACCGGCAGGGCAGCTGACTTTGCCAACGTTGAAGAGTAATGGGACCTATTCTTAAATGATGGTGAAGCACTCCAGTATAGCCAAAGAGCTTGTCATTCATTTTATCTATGGATTTCCTGTTGTTTATAAAGTGCCAACAAACATATAAACTTTGCAGATAGAGCCCTGGCTGGAATTGAACTCAGGAACTCAGCTCTGCAAGGCAAACGTGCTAGCCACTATGCTGCCCATATTAAACTGGTGCCTGGAAATTTGTGATCCCTTTAATATTTTCTGTATTTATATATAAATGTGACCTAAAATATCATCTGGTTTTCAAACATGTCTAAAAATAGATGAAGAAAATCTAGTTAAAGGGGTTGTTGACCTTCCAAACACTTTTTTTCAGTTCAGTTGTTTTCAGATTGTTCCCCAGAAATAAATACCTTTTCCCAATTACTTTCCATTATTTATTTTTTACTGTTTGTCCAAAATCTAAGTTTAAAGTTGAATACTGGTGTCTCTGATGTTTGAGTCTGGCAGCTCAGTAATTCAGGCGCAGACTCTAAACTGTCAGTTTTGCAACATTTAGTTGATCCATTTCTCAGCAGCATCTCTGGAATATCAGCAACTATTGTATCAATTCTAACAGCTGCCTGTAATGGAATTTAGGGATTCTGCTCAGCAGGGACAAACAGAAGAAATGTTTCAATTAAATGTATCCATTTAGAACAGTTTACAGGGCCGGCGACTAGGGATGGGTGAATTTTTTCGCCTTGTTTCGCCGAAAAAATGACGCCCATAGACTTGTATGGCGGCGTGCGTCAAAAAAAAAAAAAAAAGACGCGCGTCAAAACAGTTACGCCGCGCGACAAAACAGTTACGCCGCGCGACAAAATTTTTTTGACGCCCATAGACTTTAATGGGCGTCTGCGACATTTCGCCGGCGGCGAATTTTTGGCGAAGCGAAACGGGTCAAATTCGCCCATCCCTACCGGCGACCCCCCCCGCCAGAGCTGTTTTAGAAGGCGGAAAATTACGCTTTACTCTTCAATATTAGAAAACCGGTGATGCAGAAAATAAAGTCATTGGAAAAAGTCGTTATTTTTGGTGATCTGTCTGAAAACAACTAGTTGTTTGAAGGTGAACAACCCCTTTAAATGAAACAAAAAACATATATTTGGTCATGTATTTATTGAAAAAAAAAAATGATCCAAAAACATATCTGCAGTTAATCCATAGGATTATCATATAATTTGAAGGTAAAATCAGAGACATGTGTTTTCAGGGAATGGGAGACCCGGTTTTATTGAAAGTATGGGGATCCAGCAAAGCCTGATCATCATGTTTGTGGATATGTATTGTGGCTCAAACAAAGGAGGTGTCTGGGGACCTCGGGAAAAAGTGTTGTTGATGCCCATAAGGCTGGAAATGGCTACAAGACTATCTCTAAAGAGTTTGGACTCAATAAACAGTCAGACAGATTGTGTACAAATGGAGGAAATTGAAGACAATTGTTACCCTACCCAGAAGTGGTCGACCATAAAAGATAACTCAAACTGCAAGGTGTCGAATAGTCCGAGAGGTTACAAAGGAACCCAGGGCAACTGAAGGTCTGTCTGACATTGGCAAATGTTGATGTTTAGGAGTCCCACCATCATGAGAACACTGAACAGTAATGGAATGTAATGGCAGGGTCGAAAGGAGAAAGCCACTGCTCTCCCTCACAATATTGCTGACAATCTACAGTTTGTTAAAGATCATGTGGACAAACCAGAAGGATACTGGAAGAATGTTTTGTAGAGTGATGAAGCCAAAATATAATTTTTTGGTTTAAAGGATAAGTAAACCTTTAAAATAAGTGAATGTAAAATTGATGAGAGTGCTATTCTAAGCACCTTTGTCATTTACATTCATTATTTATTTTGTTTTTATTCCAAGATATTAAGGGATACATGTGCTATTAATATGAATGAATTTTGTTCCAACAGCGCCACCTGCTGGTCAGTATCTGATCAGTCTGACCACCAAGTAGTCAAGGAAGTTGTCAGGAGAAGAATGAATTAGGAAAACATTTCGAAACCGTTCTCAAATCTTTCCTAAGCAGAAGAACATCAGAGCAGCGGCCTCTTTCTTTCTCCTGACAACTTCCTTGACTACTTGGTGGTCAGACTGATCAGAAACTGACCAGCAGGTGGCGCTGTTGGAACAAAATTCATTCATATTAACAGCACATGTATCCCTTAATATCTTGTAATAAAAATAAAATAAATAATGAATGTAAATGACAAACGTACTTAGAATAACACTCTCATCAATTTTACATTCACTTATTTTAAAGGTTTACTTATCCTTTAAATGAGGAGCGTTAAGGCCCCCCATGCACCGGCCGATAAAAGCTCCCGACAGACCGAGTCAGCAGCTTATTCGCCCGTGTATGGGGCCCTCAGACGGGCTTCTCCAATTGATATCTGGCCGAAAGTAAGGCAGCTATCGATTGGGCAGTGTAAAAAATCCCGTTGGATCGCGGCCACATCTGTTCGTTGATGCGGCCCCCCGATCCGAACGCCCGTATGGCTTCCACTCTGATCCAATTGTTGGGCCCTAGGGCCCACGATCGGTTCAGCCCGATAACGCCCACCTCAATCGCCAAACGAGCAGATCTCACTGTGTATGGCCATCTTTACATTTGGAGAAAAAAAAACACTACATTCCATTTTTGAAACATGGTGGTGTGAATGTTCTGGTTTGGGCTTGTTTTGCTGCATCAGGGCCTGGACAGCTTGTCATCATTGGTGGAACTATGAATTCTGAACTATACCAAAGAATTCTTGACAAGAAAATGTTGACATCTGTCCGTGAACTGAATCTCAAGAGACAGTGGGTCATGCAGCAAGACAATAATCCTTAAAGGGATACTGTCATGGGAAAAAAAAAAAATAATTCAAAATGAATCAGTTAATAGTGCTGCTCCAGCAGAATTCTGCACTGAAATCCATTTCTCAAAAGAGCAAACAGATTTTTTTTATATTCAATTTTGAAATCTGACATGGTGCTAGATATATTGTCAATTTCCCAGCTGCCCCAAGTCATGTGACTGGTGCTCTGATAAACTTCAATCACTCTTTACTGCTGTCCTGTAAGTTGGAGTGATATCACACCCCTCCCTTTTCCCCCCAGCAGCCAAACAAAAGAACAATGGGAAGGTAACCAGATAACAGCTCTCTAACACAAGATAACAGCTGCCTGGTAGATCTAAGAACAACACTCAATAGTAAAAACCCATGTCCCACTGAGACACATTCAGTTACATTGAGAAGGAAAAACAGCAGCCTGCCAGAAAGCATTTCTCTCCTAAAGTGCAGGCACAAGTCACATGACTAGGGGCAGCTGGGAAATTGACAATATGTCTAGCCCCATGTCAGATTTCAAAATTGAATATAAAAAAAAATCTGTTTGCTCTTTTGAGAAATGGATTTCAGTGCAGAATTCTGCTGGAGTAGCACTATTAACTGATGCGTTTTGAAAAAAACATGTTTTCCGATGACAGGATCCCTTTAAGATACAAGTCGTTCTACCAAAGAATGGTTAAAGAAGAATAACGTGAACGTTCTGGAATGACCAAGTGAAAGTCCTGATGTTAATCCAGTTGAAATGTTGTGGAAAGACCTAAAGTGGTTCTGGTGAGGAAACCCAACAACTCCCAAGCTGAATTTGTTCTGTATGGAGGAATGGGCTAAAATCTCCCCGATGTGCAGGACTGATCAACAGTTATCACAACGTTTAGTTGCAGTTATTACTACACAAGGGGGTCACACCAAATACTGAGCGAAAGTGAATAAGAATTCGCTTACTTTTGCCACACGCAGATCTGTTTTTTGGATCAATTTATTTTTTTCCAATAAATATATGAACAAATATAATATTGTGTTTCATTTGTTTAACTAGTTTTTCTTCATCTACTTTTAGGACTTGTTTTAAAATCTGATGATGATGTTCTAGGTCTCATTTATATAATAAATGACGTTTTTAAAGGGTTCACCAACTTTCAAGCTGTAAGTTTCATGGAAACCATCATATCCCAAATAGGTGGGGAACATCTGGCAAAACAAGCAATCCATTCTGATCATAACAGAGTTCAGGGCCAGGTCCAATAAGAGAAAGTCTACATGTTGCACTAGGGTGGTTTAATAGGCAAAGTAAACCTAAACACAATGGATGAAAACCCAAACATTTTGCCAAATTCAAATTTCCTAGCACTTTCCTATTGTGCTGCAGGTGGGATCCAACGTTCATTTCCAAAAGGAATGTTCAAAAAGCAGAGGACCTACCACTTCCGTGCCACTTGTCCTGAAGAGGACTGATGAAATATTAGTACACCAAACCAAAATGGAGCAGAAATAGATTTAGAGTAAAATGGATATTTCATTTCACTTCTGGGGAATAAGCCATAGGACAGCTCCCACGCCCTATACAAAAATGCAGATAAAAAGGCTCTGCTCTGTGCACCCTATAATTACAGCTTGTCTAACACTTCTATGTAGGGTACAGTGGCTGCTGCAGAGAGAGGCACAACAATTAAATGTCCTATAAAATTCTCACACACAGCAGCAAATTGTACTGTAGCTGAAGCCTAAGTGTCACCCCGGGCAAATGCTCCGAACGTTTTATTTACCCCTCGGTGCAGATTCAGGCATCCGAGTTCATGACCGTCATCTTATTTTCTTCGGAAATCTTCGGAATGAGACCAGCATGTCAACGCATCCGCAGATGGAGCAATTTTCTGTTTTGCAACAACTGCACATGAGCCGAAACACATGATAATTGGCGAATCGCCAGTCTCATTACGAAGATGCGCTGAAGATGGCGCCTGTGAACTCCGATGCCTGAATCTGCACCGAGGGGTAAGTGAAATGTTAGGGGTATTTGCCCGGGATAACACTTAAGGTGGCCATAGACGCAAAGATCCGCTTGTTTGGCAACATCGCCAAACGAGCGGATCTTTCCCCGATATGCCATTAACAGGCATGGCTATATCGGGGGTAATCTGGTTGTTCGGCCGTATGGTCGAGCGATCAGATTACGATGTGGCATGGGCTCCGGCGGGATCGGTCGGGTCAAAATCAAACCTGACCGATCGACCAAACGACCGATCTCCGCCGGACGAAAGATGTCGGCACACGCCACACACGATCTGTGTGTCTATGGCCACCTTAAGGCTGGGGGGAGGAGGGAGGGGGGTCCATGTAGGAAAGGGGGATTTTCAACTTTAGGGTTGAATTCTCCTTTAAGGGATCCCAGTATCTTGCTGGCCCATCATTTATAGCACGGTGCTTTGGCAGGGCTTAGTTCCCCTTTAATAGGAAAGGTGGAAGTGGCAACTGAACATTGGAAGGCACAATGGAAAGAGGGGGTTCACTGCACTTGGATGACAACCAGGCAATATTTTGGACTTGTTTGATTTCATTATAAAAGTCATTGCTTGTTGAGTCACTAGAGTGAAGTCACTAGAGGCTCTGCTTTATCAGAGTCCATTGAAACGCCTCTATGTCAAAGTCAAAAAGGGAGAATATCCAACAGAAAAGAAATAAATTCCATTTCAGTATATTTTTATTTATACATATGGGTGGGAGCTTCCATACGGTGTCCCTAAGGCAGCATAGTAGAAGGCTGTCTCTCCAGCACAAATACTCTCCATTCCTCCTGCTGCTCTTTCGGGAGATTATCATGGGCTTTGTGCCAGTGCGGGAGGAATGCGCTTCCCAATGTGCCATGTATATACTGTATAACCTAAACATCCAATTGGTTTTAAAAGCCCAAATATAACAGTGGCTGTTGTATTCTCCCTGGTTTTTCCCCTCATCTTGTTTGTGTCTTGGACCATGACGTGGAATATGCAAGTTGGAAGCAAGAAATATTTGGGAGAACACATTTCTAACAGCCAAAACATGTCCCACTCTCTGATAAGGCTGCCAGATCTCTATGGGTGTAACATTCAACAAACCTCCCTAAAATACAACTATTCCATTGTTTCCTGTGTATCAAAAGCAAAAGCTGCTCCTGGTCTCCTAGTGTAAGGCAGCACATCACTATCCAGATATCACTCGTTACTAGGGATGCACCAAATCCACTATTTTGGATTCGGCCGAACCCCTGAATTCTTCACGAAGGATTCGGCCGAATACTAAACCGAATCCGAATCCTAATTAGCATATGCAAATTAGGGGTGGGAAGGGGAAACATATTTTACTTCCTTGTTTTGTGACAAAAAGTCACACGATTTCCCTCTCCGCAATTAATTTGCATATGCAAATTAGGATTCGGTTCGGCCGGACAGAAGGATTCGGCCGAATCCGAATCCTGCTGAAAAAGGCCGAATCCTGGATTCGGTGCATCCCTGCTAGTTACACAGCACACACAGTATCCCGTCATAACCAGTGGATAGCACAGACAAATCTGACATGGGGCTAGACATATTGTCAAGTTCCCAGCTGCCCCCAGTCACCTGACCTGTGCTCTGATAACTGTCAGTCACTCTTTACTGCAAGTTGTAGTGATATCACCCCCCCCCTCCCTTTCCCCCAGCAGCCAAACACTAGCACAGTGCAAACACTTAAAGGGGTGGTTCACCTTTCAGTTAACTTTTAGTATGTTATAGATTGGCCAATTCTAAACAACTTTTCAATTGGTCTTCATTATTTATTAAAATTTTTAAATGTATTTGCCTTCTTCTTCCAACTCTTTACAGGTAACCCCATCTATAAACAAATGCTCTGTAAGGCTACATGTGTATTGTTATTTCTACTTTTTATTAGTCTTAATCTTAAAATTTAGGCCTCTCCTACTCATATTCCATTTTTTTTTTTATTTAAATCAGTGCAGGGTTGATAGGGACCCTAGCAACCATATTGATTGAAATAACAAACTGGGGAACTGCTGAATATAAAGCTCAATAGCTCAAAAAACACATAAAAAATGAAAAACAAAATTGCTAATTCTATCACCATCTACATCATACTAAAAGTGAACTCAAAGGTGAACAACCCCTTTCATAACAGAGACCATGTCTTTTCAGTATCGCAGCCTTCGCCAATAGATAAAAACTGAAATGACTGTGAAACTGTGGCAAAGCAATGAGATACAGATGGAGCACAATTCATTGCCTGCAGCCGTAAAGGATTAGGGAATAAACGAGCAGTATCCTAAGAAAAATTTCTATAATAGAAATGTTTATGGTGAAGTTTCCGTAAAGGGATTGTTTAGTTTTAAAGGGATACTGTCATGGGCAAAATGTTTTTTTCCGTTAATAGTGCTGCTCCAGCAGAATTCTGCACTGAAATCCATTTATTCAAAAGAGCAAACAGATTTTTTTTTATATATTACATTTTGAAATCTTCGGTGCATCCCTACTAGTTACACAGCACACACAGTATCCCGTCATAACCAGTGGATAGCACAGACAAATCTGACATGGGGCTAGACATATTGTCAATTTCCCATCTGCCCCAAGTCATGTGACTTGTGCTCTGATAACTGTCAATCACTCTTTACTGCTGTACTGCAAAGTTGGAGTGATATCACCCTCCTCCCTTTCCCCCAGCAGCCAAACAAAAGAACAATGGGAAGGTAAGCAGATAACAGCTCCCTAACACAAGATAACAGCTCCCTGGTAGATCTAAGAACAACACTCAATAGTAAAAACCAGGTCCCGCTGAGACACATTCAGTTACATTGAGTAGGAGAAACAACAGCCTGCCAGAAAGCAGTTCCATAGGGCAGCACCGGTGTACACATCAATATTACAACTAAAAAAAATACACTAGGGTTAGGAATGAAATTTTACATGGTAGAGTGAATTATTGTAGTGTAAACAGTGTAATTTAGAAATAAAAACGACATCATAAAAATCACGACAGAATCCCTACAAAGAATATCGCTACTAATAGTATGCCCTATGTTTTAAGCTTCCATATCAGCCCAAGGCTACCACAGTCATTTAAGGGATAAGTAATCCTTTCCACTACAGGTTTCAGCTTCAATCTTTGGGAAACAGGTATGTTATTTTGAGAGCTGTTCATGGAGTGTTTTTAGGTGTTTTAAAATAAAAGTTTACTTCTATTTTAATACAACGGGTTTCCGGATAATGGATCCCATACCTGTATTCTACATACTTAGCATTTCTAGCTATAGCTTTACACTGCATGTCTCGCATTTTGATAGGCTTTTTGGTTCCTTTTATCTAGGAATGCACCAAATCCACTATTTTGAATTCGGCCGAACCCCCGAATCCTTTGCGAAAGATTCGGCCGAATACCGAACCAAATCCGAACCCTAATTTGCATATGCAAATTAGGGGTGGGAAGGGGGAAACATTTTTAACTTCCTTGTTTTCTGACAAAAAGTCATGCGATTTCTCTCCCCGCCCCTAATTTGCATATGCCGAATCCTGGCCGAATCCCGAACCGAATCCTGGATTCGGTGCATCCCTACTTTTATCCCATCCCATCCTAATTTTTTTTCTCTGCTCACCAAGTGCTGCTCACTCAGAAGCCATGTTCCAATATCTTGCACTCATGAGATCTAACAAGATTGAAACAGTCTGTCTGCAAGTTTTGATATATGGCTCTGAACTATTAGGCTGTATCTGTGCTAAAAAAAAAAATAAAATAAAAAAAAACACAGGTTCTGGGTGCATAGTTGGAACATAAAGGAGTGATTTGCATGTCTCTGCCCATAATGCCTCATGTGAGAGTTAAATTCTCATTTTGGAGCGATGTCTATGGCACAAGGCAAGGGCTTTTTGGGCTCCTTTTAGCCTGTCTCACCCTAACCAGGTTTGGTTCTACGCTTAGCTATATTCAAGTCCAATATCAGCTAATATGATTAATGCCCTTCCTATTCAAAAGTGAAGTCCTTCTTAAAATAGCAAAGCCCACATTATAGTTAAGGAGCCCATGATGTTGGAACCAAAACAGACTAATAAAAAGCAATGTACTATCAGCAGGCCTTTCGGGTAAGATGTAGTCGAGTCCTGCAGCGAGTCGGGTACCCTGCCGAACAAGGGGAGGGTTTTCAGGTGCGGGTATAGCCGTGAGTCTGCGGGTCGCGGGTCTCATCTAAAAAATTTTTTATCTTATGTAATATTGTCTATATTTTACTCCTTTGAAAATTTTACAAAACTTGTTTCTGTCCCTGCCCACTTTTGATGATGTCACTTCCTGCTTGCAGCACCTTCACTTCCTGTTTGATGGTGGTCGGCGGGTTGCGGATAAGGCAGTTGCAGGTCCGGTAGTGGATCAAAGTGGGTAAATATTGTGGTTTGGGTTGCGTCTTTGGGGGTATACTACACTCTAAGATGTATTATACCCCTGGTTTGTCATACACATGATGGTATATTGTCCCTTTAAAAACAATATTACTGGAGTAACAAATAGCAGCGTCTACTCACCCGTATGACGTCTGCAGTAGGGCAGGACACAGGGGAATGTTCACTCCCAGAGCCTCCAGAGGAAGGGCGACAAGCCTGCCAACAAACATTTAAAACAACCTTGTTAGAGGAGATATAGGATCTAACACAATACCACTGACATACCAGCAGCAAACAATACAAGTATTTAGCTCTCTACTTAAGGGATGACTCATCTTCAAGTAGGTATGTCCTACTCGCAACTTTTCAATTGATCTGAAAAAATAACTCAAGTAACATTCTAGTACAAACAAAATCTAACACAATAACTGCATTTTGCACAAATTCTGCATGTAGAGAGACATGATGTCTGGTGATTTAATAGAGTGAGCTCTAATTCATCTTCTAGGCAAAAGGAGCCCCCCTATAAGTTATATTGAGATCTAACTGTCAATGAATATCTGACACCCAACTCCTGAATGAAGACAGAATGAGGAGAAACAGATGCCGAGAAAAGGGTAATGAAGATAAACTTGATTATTTCAGAAATGGTGCAGAACTTTTAATTGATTGCATTTAGAAAACTTCTTATTTCAGTATACTGAAGCTTATATTAAATTTTTATTTTCGCTATCATTCCCCTTTAATCCAAGTGCTCTGCACAAGTCCAACATATGGACACAGGCAGTGAAACGTCAGATTGCAAAGTGATCAGATCTGGAGGGCGCGGAATCGAAAGCTTTGCAGAACTACATAAGAGAGTTACGAAAATAAATATACAAGACAAGACCAATAACCTCAAACAGCTGACTTTAAGCCGTTTTGAATTCCTTACAGTGACTTGGTTAAGCATGCCCTTACTGATACGACACTAACAATCTCAAAGCTATCATTTGCCCATAACAAACATGGCCACACTGTCCCTTTAAGCTTTGGAGCAGACAAACACTTCTGTTCTGCTGACATCACTTCCTTTGCCTCTCTCTACCCTCCCCCATTGGCCAGAAAGCACTCGCTGATCAACAAATGAATCAGCTGGAAGGCAGAGTCAGAGATCACTGGATTCCCTTGTTTGTTATTCGAGACCCCCTCCCCCAGGGCCTGAAACTGGCCAAGCAAAGGGGGTACTGGAATTTTTCGGCTTACAACTCGCTCACAGGCAGAAAACAAAGGCACCACTCAGAGCAAGTTATTGCCGACACTCTAAGCACCGAGCTGGGGCAAACCTGCAGAACATTCTAGCGAATATGTAACTTATTAACTGTTTGTATTATTTCCTAAAGGGCAGAGACATGTGGAGATTCAGGGAGATTTACTCACCCGATGTAAGAGACATACCTGGTGGTCTAGTGGGGGGACGGCAGGGACGCCCGCCATGTTGTGCGGGTTTGGTTAGGCCGCAGGTGCCGGATTGCATGGGCGCACGTTAGGCCGCAGACACCGAATCTCTAGGGCGCGCCTCTGTGATATTTAAAGGCGCAGGCGCGCTGATGTGTGACATCAGCGCGCAAAGGCGCGAAATTCAAATAGTATAAAAGGCCCACTCAGACTGCTGACTGATGCCCGTGATAGAACTTGTTTCTTGTGGTTCCTGAGCCTTGTGCGTTTGATCTGTTCTGAATCTAGTCTGTTTGATTACCCGTGTTTGACCCAGCCTGTTCCTGACTATTCTGCATTCTGTATCCCGACCCTCGCCTGCCTACGACAACTCTTCCTGCTTTACCCCTTGATTGACAACCCGGTTTGACCCTTGCCTGCCTGACGATTCTTGAGATCTGCCTGCCTTGACCCAGCCTGTCTGACGATTCTCTTGCCTGCTCCATTTGTACCGTGACCTTCGGCCAAAAGACTTTGCTAACAGCAGTGCCCCTTGCCAGCCAGAATATCTCGCCTTGCACCCCTCGTTAAGTCCAGGTGGCACCCAAGTAAGCTGAGGGCTCCTCCTGAAGCCCAACGGTGGTCACACTACTGGTGAAGCCGAGCCGAGACCAGGGTGCTTGGCATTTGTTCTGGTATCGGGTGCCGGCCGTGACTCCCGACAACAATTTGATTCTTCTTCGGGCGACTATTCTCCCGAACTACCTTCCTGCCGGCTAGAATGTAAATCGCCGCGGGATAGCAGCGATATATTTTCCAAAGTCGCCCGCCACTTCGGAAAATTAAGCACTCTAAATGCCATCCCGCCGGCAATTTAAATTCTAGCTGGCGGGAAGGCAGTAAGGGGATTTTAGTAGCCCGAAAAAGAGGCGATTTGTCACCGGGTGACTAATCTCCCCGAATCCCCACGTGTGTCTCTCCTTACGAGGAAACTTCGGGAGACTTCACAAAATGAAGCGCTCCAAATGGCATCCCGCCGGGGATATTAGTAGCCTGAAGAAGAGGCGATTTGTCACCAGGTGGCTAATCTCCCAGAATCTCTGGCCTTACGAGGAAACTTTGGGCGACTATGGAAAACGAAGCGCTCCGAGTGCCACCCCGCCGGCAATTTAGATTCTAGCTGGCGGGAAGGCAGTTCAGGGAGATTACTCACCTGAAGAAGAGGCGATTTGTCGCTGGGCAACTAATCTCCCTTGTGTCTCTGCCCTTACGAGGAAACTTCAGGCGACTTTGGAAAATGAAGCGCTGCGAGTGCCATCCCACCGGCAATTTAGATTCTAGCCGACACGAAGTCAGTTCGGGGAGATTAGTCGCCTGAAAAAGAGGTGATTTGTTGCCGGGCCACTAATCTTCCCGAATCTCCATGTGTGTCTCTGCCCTGTAAACTCAAATTTTTATTTTGAGTTATTTATTAAATATATTTGTTATAAAAGTAATGCCTGTCCCTTTCTGCACTGCTGGTTCTGTCTCTGTGAACTCTGTGTAGCACAAGTCAGCTTTGCGTGCTTCACAGGCCTTTTAGTCAGCCGACTTCTGCTAAAAGCCTGGGCCAGGAAACCCCACACTGAGGGCCCAACCCTGAGCCAGGGCCACGATGAGCCTCCCCCACCCGGGGCACTTCCTACTCAGGATTATGGGCATGTGTGCACTTTTCTTTCCTGAACTACAATGAAACATATTACGGGTTCTCTAGCACATTGGGTGAAAACATCTAGTGAGAGGGACACAATAGGTAGTGTTTGTGTTAGGAGGACTCCTGGCCAAGCCTGGAAAGTTCTACAGAAGCCGCACATTAGAGTTACAACGGAGAGCAGATAGAAAGGCTGCATGCTACAACTTACTCACACTAACAAATAGGTGTAATAAACAGATATTATGCTATACATGCAAGGGGCAGCTGTAGAACATGAAGTTTTAGTTCAGCATCAAAAGGAGGCCAGCAAGTTGCCAGGAAAGATTGCAATTTACCGGTAGTTACAGCGGAACACACCACTAGTTCAAAGATAACATAAAAATACAAAGTTGTTGAGAACAGATTCATCTATAAAACATATGGGGATGGGGGGGGGAGAGAATGGCCCTAGTGATGTGCGTGTCTGACAGGGTCGGACTGGGCCAGCGGGAAACCGGGAAAAAACCCGGTGGGCCCCAGGCTCTCGTGGGTCCCGCCAGCCCAGATCCGCACCCTAAGCTTCCTTTTCCTGCAGCCGGAGAACGCTCCAACACAGTGCGATCGCGCGTTTACACGCATGTGCATATGTGCGGCGCACACGGGGGGTCCGGCGGAGGGCAGTCCGACCCTGGTGTCGGACTTTTCCCGACCAGCACCCGCCTGAGCCCGACTTCCGGGTATCTTTTATAGAGAGGCGAGCGTCTATAAAAACTTAACCCGCAAGTCGGAAGCTGGCATTTGGAAGGTTGCGGGCAGGGAGAGCAGTAAGATGAGCTCAACCCGCACCTGCCTGCGACCCGGAAAGGAGTGTGCGAAGTCGGCCCAAACCCGCGCATCACTAACTGGCCCTTATGCTGGTAATACAGGTCAGATTTGCAGCTGGCCATGATCCACATCCGACAAGATTGTTGGCAGATGGGATTTTCTACCAGACCAATAGATATTTGAACTATAACATATATCTTGACAAACTGGCAATCTGGGCAGCTAAGTGGCAAATGAGATTCAATGTTGATAAATGTAAAGTCATGCACCTGGGATGTAAGAATATCCAAGCCACTTATACCCTTAAAGGAACAGTAACAGAATTCACACAGACAAATTGCTTACTCCCCTGAGCACTCTCACATCAACGCATCTGCTGTATCGACACGACAGACGCACACCCGCATCCACGCCGGCTACAAGCCATTTATCTGTGTGAATTCTGTGGCAAGGGCTTCAACCAGAAAGGTACGGCGTCGCCTTAGGTGTGTGAAAGTTGAGTTAATTGCTGTTTCACTGGCTCCATTTGCCAGAGGCTCGGGAATAATGGCACTTGAGATTTGGGAAGGCAAATCCCTACAATGAGGGGCAGCTTTATTGGGTAATGGCAGTCTTTTCCTACTGTGCCTGTAAGTGGCAGCGGGGCAGGCAAGCTTGGGCTGGGCAATGGCGGAATGGTAGTAATAGGCTGGGTGTTTGCAGGCTTGGCACCGGCCTGTGCTCACGGAGTAGTGACAGCCTCTCTCTCCTAAACCCGCAGTAGCATGGAAAGTGGAAGCTAAAGGATCCAGGAGCCAGGGAGAAGAAATCAAGCGCCGATCCATGGATGGTCGCCATATCGCCTTTTCTGAAGAGGATAGGAAGTGGAGTTTTGGTAAATTATTTCTTAATAAAGGCTTTGCAATTTTAAATTTTAATTTGTCTTGGTGTTTTTTTTTTCCATTGTATTCTTTTTTTTTTTAATTTTTTTTTTTTTGATGTTACTGTTCCTTTAATGGGACTGCACTAAGCAAATCCATTATGGAAAATGACCTTGGAGTCTTTGTAGATGATAAACTTGGTTCTACCAAGCAATGCCATTCAGGGGCAAATAAGGTCTTGAGCTGTATTAAAAGGGGTATAGAGTCAAGGGAGGAGGGGGTCATTCTTCCACTGTATAGAGCACTGGTAAGGCCCCATCTAGAATATGCCGTACAGTTTTGGTCTCCATCACTCAAACAGGACGTTATTGTATTAGAGAGGGTACAGAGAAGGGCAACTAAACTGGTAAAAGGTATTGAAAATCTTAGCTATGAGGAAAGTCTGTCCAAATTGGGGATGTTCACGCTGGAGAAGAGGCGCTTAAGGGGAGATATGATAACTATGTATAAATATATAAGGGGATCATATAATAATCTCTCTAATGCTGCTCTAAAGCTGACACAAGGTCACCCATTCTGATTAGAAGAAAAGAGGTTCCGCCTAAATATTGGGAAGGGGTTTGTTACAGTGAGAGCTGTGAAGATGTGGAATTGTCTCCCTGAATCAGTGGTACAGGCTGATACATTAGATAGCTTTAAGAAGGGGTTGGATGGTGTTTAGCAAGTGAGGGAATACAGGTTATGGAAGATAGTACAAGCTGATCCAGGGACTGGTCCAATTGCCATTTTTGTCAAGAAGGAATTTTTTCCCCTCTGAGGCTTCAGATGGGTTTTTTGCCTTCCTCTGGATCAACTGCCAGTTAGGCAGATAAAATAAATAAATAAAAGGTTGAACTTTATGTACGTGTGTCTTTTTTCAACCTTACTTACTATGTTACTATATTACCTGGAAAACTCCTGTTTTGATCCTTGGGGCCAGATGGCCCACCAAAGGGATTTTTATGGCTCTTGGTCTGCAAAGGGGTCTCCAAGAATCCTCATTGTAACCCAGTTCAATAAAATGTATTGCTTTGTATTTTAAGTCTCTGCAGTTACAGAACCAAAAAGCCCAATAAATTAAATCAGCAATCTGACCGACAGACCATGGGGTTCTATACTCTACATCATTGTTCCCCAACCAGTGGCTCATGAGTAACATGTTGCTCTCCAAACCCTTTAAGTTGCTCTTAAAGGAGAACTAAAGCAGTAGCTAGAAAAGTTGCACATTACGTTTTAGGTTCCTGTACCAGCCCAAGGCAACCATAACCCTTAAGCAGTAAAGATCTGTGTCTCCAAAGATGCCCCAGTAGCTCCCCATCTTCTTTTCTGCTGATTCACTGCACATGCTCTGTGCTACTGTCACTTACTGAGCTTAGGGACCCACTCACAATATACAGTACATATAGAATAGAAATGTCACAATATAAGGCTGATTAGTAATTAATACAGATAATTACTACATGGCAGCACAGAAACCAGTGCAATTAGCATCAGAATTTAATAATCAGCAAACCTGTAGCATCAGGTTATATTACAGCCAGGGAAGCTCATTTTCTGCTGGATAATTAGTGACGAGCCCTAAGCTTAGCTTCTCAACAGCCAATCAGAGCCCACTGAGCATGTGAGTGTCACAGACACTTTCCAAGATGGTGACCCCCTGTGACAAGTTTGAAGTCCTGGATCATTGCTGCTATTGACAAGCTCACAGTGTCAGACTGGCCCACCAGGATACCAGGAAAACTCCCGGTGGGCCCATGTGTCACTGGGCCCTCATGCTGCTAAATATTTGGCAAGCTGAAACTTTAGGCTGGTGCAATTAGGTCATTATATAAAATTACATTTTAGTCATATTTATTTTAAGGGTTTACTTCTCCTTTAAAGCAGGTGCTTATTTTTGAATTCTTGGCTTGCAGGCAACTTTTGGTTGCTTATATAACAGCTACACTGCCAAAGAGAGCCTAGTGTAGACTGCCGGTCCACATAGAGGCTACTAAATAGACACTCACAGCCCTTGTTTGGCACCCTGTGGAACAATTTTCATGCTTGCGTTGCACCCTCCCCCCGACTCCTTTTATATTTGAATGTCACAGATAGAAAAGGTGGGGACCCTTGCTTTACATGTACATTTATTTTTCTTTACAGCCAAAGTCCTATATTTATTGCACCGTTTGCCGCACCTCTGCTGGGTTCAGCCATCTTTATCTTCTCTCTAAACAAAACCCTGCCCAGTCTGTAGTCCGAGTGTCCAAAAATATGTGGGCTAATAGAGCTGGGGAGTAACAGGTTTGTTTTTAGCCCACACCTTTGGTTGGGGAAAATGTTTTTGCCCAACAGGTGCCCTTTAATAATGAGCAAAACCACAGTTGCCAGGGGACACTGATGTCAAAACGACAGTGTGTGCCACTAACCCAAGTGAATGTTATTTGTAAATGCTTATTAAAGCAACAGTAACACCAAATAATAAAATTGTTTTAATGTAATGGAAAGATCATGTAATGTTGCCCTGCACTGGTAAAACTGATGTGTTTGCTTTAGAAACACTACTATAGTTTATATAAAAAAGCTGCTGTGTAGTCATGGGGGCAGCCATTCAAGCACAGGATACACAGTAGATAACAGATTAGTACTACTATAGTTTATAATAAACAAGCTGCTGTGTAGCCATGGGGGCAGCCATTCAAGCACAGGATACACAGTAGATAACAGATAAGTACTACTATAGTTTATATAAACAAGCTGCTGTGTAGCCATGGCAGAAATAGAAAAAAACGCTAAATGGCACAGGTTAAATAGTGGATAACAGATAACACCATTATGTTCTACAGAGTGTCTCTGCTGTCTGTTGTGTAACCTGAGCCTTTTCTCCTTTGAATGGCTGCCACCAATGTTACAAGCAGCTTATTTATTATAGTAGTGTTTCTGAAGCAAACACAGCAGTTTTACCAGTGTAGGGCAACACTGCATTATATATTGTTTTACTTTAAAACACTTTCATTTTTTGATGTTACTGTTCCTTTAAAGGAGAATGAAAGGTTAAAGGGATCCGGTCATCGGAAAACATGTTTTTTTTTTCAAAACGCATCAGTTAATAGTGCTACGCCAGCAGAATTCTGCACTGAAATCCATTTCTCAAAAGAGCAAACAGATTTTTTTATATTCAATTTTGAAATCTGACATGGGGCTAGACATATTGTCAATTTCCCAGCTGCCCCTGGTCATGTGACTTGTGCCTGCACTTTAGGAGAGAAATGCTTTCTGGCAGGCTGCTGTTTTTCCTTCTCAATGTAACTGAATGTGTCGCAGTAAGGAAGACTGGGAAATTGACAATATGTCTAGCCCCATGTCAGATTTCAAAAGTGAATATAAAAAAAATCTGTTTGCTCTTTTGAGAAAAAAATGTTTTTCCCCATGACAGTATCCCTTTAAAACTAAGTAAGCCTTAGAAAGGTCCACCTAAATATACCAGTAAACCCTCAAAGTAGACTATATGGGTGGTCGGATCTCGAGACTGCATCAACTTTCTTTCCTTCTATTGTGTACACATGGGCTTCTGTATCAGACTTCCTGTTTTCAGCTTAAACCTCCTTGCCCCAGGTGTGAGCATTCTCAGTTTGCCCCTCCCCTCACTGCTGTAATCTGAGCACAGAGCTATAAGTGAGCAGGGAGAGACTCAGACAGGATGTGATGTCACACCAAGCTAATATGGCAGCTGCTATCCTAAACAAACAGGAGAGCTTTCTAGAGCTTTTTACTCAGGTATGGTAAAACATTCTACAGAATAAATATAGCATTCTAGCTTGCACTACTGCAGCTAATCTAAAATGCCTCCATAGCTTTCCTTCTCCTTTAAGGGGGTCGCTTAAAACACCGAGGAGTTGAGCATGTAAAAAACACAGTTGCCACATACCAACAGATACCTGTGCTAAAATACACATGCTGAAAATCAGCTTCTACTCAGGCATTAGCCTCCTCTCCTGCCTGCACCCAAAAGCGTTGCATCATTCAGGCACACTCACTTTATTTCTATGCTGAAATTAGCCAATTTTGCCTGCACTCGAGCCAACACAATATTTCCAGGTGCAAGCAGGAGAGGAGGCTAATGCCAGGAGGTGGATTTTCAGCCTGTGTATTTCAGCAGCGCCCTTCTGGCATTAGCTTAAAGAGTTAGCCATCCACAGACATCTCATCTCAGGCAGGTAGAGCACACAGTAGAGTACTAATGATATACTAATGATATAAAGGGCAACGAGCAGAGAATCCCAGACTGGATTCATTGTTATAGCCCTGGGAGGATCTGCTCTGAATGCAACAGCCGACTCACTATATCTCTGCAATTTTCTCTCTCTCAGAAGATAGAGATCTGCTTCTATTCTGCAGTCTGATGCCGCTCACAGCTACTGTTTCCAGATGACTGCTGTGGGGCCAAATTAAATCCCTCTATGGTCATTTATAAAGCTTTACTGCTGTAGTGGAGACACAGATGGGCACAAGACTATCGCCCGCTGTGTAACACAGGCTGCAGAAATTCACTTCCTTAAACTAGATCTGAACATGAAAACATGTCCTGTGTCCTCATAATGCCTCCAACAGCCCAACTAAACAAGGGACAAGATGAGTCGCAGCTTTAGATCATAATTAGGGCTGAAGGTTGCCTAGCTATGGCGTACATACAATAGCCAGTTGTATAGTTCCAGGGGTACCCAGGATACAAATAAGAACTGACCCCATTTCTCATCCTAACTAAGGTTACAGATATATAGAAACATTGGGGTAACAGTCACCCTGCTATAGTTCCAGGGGTACCCAGGGCACAAATAAGCACTCACCCCAAATCTCCCCCTAAATGACTTTCAGGCTGGGCCCCTTAGCTCATAACAAGGTTACAGATATATAGAAACATTGGGGTAACAGTCACCCTGCTATAGTTCCAGGGGTACCCAGGGCACAAATAAGCATTCACCCCAAATCTCCCCCTAACTGGCCTTCAGACTGGGCCCCCTTAGCTCATAACAAGGTTACAGATATATAGAAACATTGGGGTAACAGTCACCCTGCTATAGTTTCAGGAGTACCCAGGGTACAAATAAGCACTCACCCCAAATCTCACCCTAACTGACCTTCAGGCTGGGCCCCCTTAGTTCATAACAAGGTTACAGATATATAGAAACATTGGGGTAACAGTCACCCTGCTATAGTTCCAGGAGTACCCAGGGTACAAATAAGCACTCACCCCAAATCTCACCCTAACTGACCTTCAGGCTGGGCCCCCTTAGTTCATAACAAGGTTACAGATATATAGAAACATTGGGGTAACAGTCACCCTGCTATAGTTCCAGGAGTACCCAGGGTACAAATAAGCACTCACCCCAAATCTCGCCCTAAATGACTTTCAGGCTGGGCCCCTTAGCTCATAACAAGGTTACAGATATATAGAAACATTGGGGTAACAGTCACCCTGCTATAGTTCCAGGAGTACCCAGGGTACAAATAAGCAGTCACCCCAAATCTCACCCTAACTGACCTTCAGGCTGGGCCCCCTTAGTTCATAACAAGGTTACAGATATATAGAAACATTGGGGTAACAGTCACCCTGCTATAGTTCCAGGGGTACCCAGGGCACAAATAAGCATTCACCCCAAATCTCCCCCTAACTGGCCTTCAGACTGGGCCCCCTTAGCTCATAACAAGGTTACAGATTTATAGAAACATTGGGCTAACAGTCACCCTGCTATAGTTCCAGGGGTACCCATGGCACAAATAAGCACTCACCCCAAATCTCACCCTAACTGACCTTCAGGCTGGGCCCCCTTAGTTCATAACAAGGTTACAGATATATAGAAACATTGGGGTAACAGTCACCCTGCTATAGTTCCAGGGGTACCCAGGGTACAAATAAGCACTCACCCCAAATCTCCCCCTAAATGACTTTCAGGCTGGGCCCCCTTAGCTCATAACAAGGTTACAGATATATAGAAACATTGGGGTAACAGTCACCCTGCTATAGTTCCAGAGGTACCCAGGGTACAAATAAGCACTCACCCCAAATCTCACCCTAACTGACCTTCAGACTGGGCCCCCTTAGCTCATAACAAGGTTACAGATATATAGAAACATTGGGCTAACAGTCACCCTGCTATAGTTCTAGGGGTACCCAGGGCACAAATAAGCATTCACCCCAAATCTCCCCGTAACTGGCACTTTGGTGAAGGTGTGGCACAGTGGATCGGAAGCAGATTAGGCACAGAGAAGGCTGGCAGTGCCAGGTTTAGGCAGCATGCCTTGACAAGGTAACCCTTCCTTAAATATATGGAAAGGAAACAGCTGATGTAGATGACAGTGTAATAAGTAAAAGATTACAGGCCAATCACTTTTATTAGCAGTTTTGGTTTTAATAGTGCCCCCCCACCTGCTCAGGTCTGGAGCTGCCCATGTCCAGCAGTGATGCACGGGTCCTTTAGTGCTCTCCTCTTATACAGGCTATTTGGGAGGGTGGGGGGAGTTCACCCCCTAACTGATCACCAGGAATGTAACCAACAAGAGCGGTGCTTTGTTTTTAACACAAGGATTTTGATTAATTAAATGTAATTTGAATCAACGATCCAACATTCACGGACGAATCATTCAACTTTGTTGTAAACAAATGTAACTGCTACTGAAAGCAGTGTCTGTGTTTCTATTCTCTGCACTGGCGGTTCTGACTTTCGAAGGAATGTAGCAGAAGCCAGCCATGTTACTACCTGATCAGAAGCATGCACAGTCAGAGTTTTGAAACCATGTAATAAGAGACAGAACGGGCAGGGCTTCCCTACAACGGGAATGGAAATAATAGAAAGTAAAACAGTGTGGTAAAAGGAGGAGGAAAGTCATTTTCACTGGGGAGAAGAGAAGCATTGGCTCGGAGTCTGAGGTAAGTAATTATATTCGTTAGGGGGTGCCCTGGCATTGGCTCCAAGTAAATGTAACTCATTAAATTCCCCCCGATGGCTGCAGTATACATGTCACATTTCAACTATATTCTTGCACAGGCCATTTTCTTTGTACAGAACAGCAAGCTGCTGCTGGTCTCCTCTTGTGAGGCACATGCAACACAAGCAGCACATAGAGTTGCTGTTCTATATGGGTGAAGGGTGGCAACAGTATCTTACAGTATTTTTGATTCTGTTTCTCAACCTCTCCCTACTGTGCAGCAGCCATAATGCCAGTCTGGGCCACGCCCCCTCATTAAAAGGCATGAAATCATTGGACGCATTTAATTTCCAGATCCATTGAAGTCAGACAGTGATTCACACACAAGAAAACTCAGATGCCTTAATATCAGCCAATGACAAGTGTGACTTCAAGCCAAACCTTTTCATTTGTGTTTACTTGACCTTTAAAGGAGAAAAACTGGTAACATAAAAAACCCCTACCCCCCTACCCTTTGTAGACCCCCTCCCCCCCCCAGCCTAGGTGGTACCAGGGGCAAATTCCCCTTACTTTTTACTTACCCCTCAGTGCAGATCCTGTCCCCTGCAGTTCACAACAGCCATCTTCTTTTCTTCGTTAAACTTCGGAAGCAGACCTTCGTTTTCACCACATGCGCAGTTGGAGTCATTTTTCGGTGCCGAAGAACTGCGCATGCGCCGATATCAGAAATTTTCGTGACTTTCGGCGCATGTGCTGTTGTTCGGGACCGGTAAATTACTCCAACTGCGCATGCGCCGAAAACAAAGGTCTGCTTCCTAAGTTTAACGAAGAAAAGAAGATGGCTGCCGTGAACTGCGGGGGACAGAATCTGCACTGTCGCCAACCCATGGCCAAACTAACACTTCCAGGAGAGTTGTGAGTGGATGCTGGGAGTTGTAGTCTAACACAAATCACATAATGACCAATCCTGTGTTTCTAACTATGCTGCAAGGCCAATAGCACACAGGGTGACATCTCCAACATGCCCGGATGCCATTGGCCTAAGCACCACTGGGTTGTCACATGACTGACTGGCACTGCAGAAATATCACCTTTCCTTACCAGGACAGCGTGGGGGGAGTGCACCAGAGACTTCAGCTCATTCAAGTCGTTCTCTGCCTGCAAATACAAATGGGAAGAGTATTAGAAGGGAGCGAGGGTTCGGGTAAGTGGGTGGCGTATGGTACAGACACACAGCAGGAGAGTGATAGTTATGTGTGTGTCCATATGAATCTATGCGAAACTTACCTTGTCCCACTCCCCTTCCATGACATGGTTGCGGAACTTGGTGGCAGAAGGGTGCTCTAAGCGACATCCCGACTCCTGCATGAGGAGCTCCACCGTCTGGCTGTAAGAGATATACAGTGTCAGTAGCACCTTACCAGCACCCAGTCACCGCTCCCTCTGCACCCGTATAGGCAACAACAGCCAAGGAGCCATTAGGGGCAATCAGAATAGTCACCTTTATCCCGCACCCCCCACTAATGTTGTATTACAACTCCCAGCAGGCAACAGGTGACGAGCTGTAAAGTTCCCTGTCGCATCACTGCCCACACACAATGCAGAGCCATCATCATCATCATCATCCGACTCAGTACAAAAATATTCTGACTAACCCTGTGTGGCTGATTTCATGGTGTGTATTATATATATATATATATATATATATATATATATATATATATATATATATATATATATATATATATATATATATATATATATATATATATATATATATATATATATATATATACACACTGATGCTTTAGACAAACACACAAACTGATACTTTAGACAGACACGCACACTGATGCTTTAGACAGACAGACACGCACACTGATACTTTAGACAGAAAGACACGCACACTGATACTTTAGACAGACACGCACACTGATGCTTTAGACAGACACGCACACTGATGCTTTAGACAGACAGACACGCACACTGATACTTTAGACAGACACGCACACTGATACTTTAGACAGACACGCACACTGATACTTTAGACAGACACGCGCACTGATGCTTTAGACAGACAGACACGCGCACTGATGCTTTAGACAGACAGACGCGCGCACTGATGCTTTCGACAGACGCGCGCACTGATGCTTTCGACAGACGCGCGCACTGATGCTTTCGACAGACGCGCGCACTGATGCTTTAGACAGACGCACACTGATGCTTTCGACAGACGCGCGCACTGATGCTTTCGACAGACGCGCGCACTGATGCTTTAGACAGACGCACACTGATGCTTTAGACAGACAGACGCGCGCACTGATGCTTTAGACAGACAGACGCGCGCACTGATGCTTTAGACAGACGCGCGCACTGATGCTTTAGACAGACGCGCGCACTGATGCTTTAGACAGACGCGCGCACTGATGCTTTAGACAGACGCGCGCACTGATGCTTTAGACAGACGCGCGCACTGATGCTTTAGACAGACGCACACTGATGCTTTAGACAGACAGACACGCGCACTGATGCTTTAGACAGACAGACACGCGCACTGATGCTTTAGACAGACAGACACGCGCACTGATGCTTTAGAGAGACGCGCACACTGATGCTTTAGACAGACGCACACTGATGCTTTAGACAGACACACACTGATGCTTTAGACAGACAGACACACACTGATGCTTTAGACAGACAGACACTGAGAGCAACATAAAAAATGTTCTTGGGGTGCCAAATAAGGGCTGCGATTGGCCATTTGGTAGCGCCTATGTGGACTGTTATCCTACATTGAATTATCCAGTAACTGCAGCACTCTGATAATTACGATGATTATTCCATGTTATAATTTTATTGGCTCATTAGCTCATGTAGACAAAAAATGGCAACGTTTCGGGCCTTACAGGGCCCTTTATCAAGAGGCTTGACACACAGACACACGCATGCTTTAGACAGTAGTTGATTGCCTCAAAAATACAGAGGACTATAAATGAAGCCCCTGCAGTTTCACCGAGCTTCAGAGTTGTATCTCAACTACAACTCCCAGCATCCGGTTTTTCTAACCAAGCAACGTTAGAGGGTCTGACTTTAAACCTATGGATTATTAAAAGCAACCACTGCCACCTGGTTTTGCAAAAACAGTTTAGTGAAAGGAGCTCTATAACTGCAGGCTGGTAGCTGCCTCCGACATTAGCCGGCCCCCCTTGAGTTTCAAGGATTCCTCCAATCCCGCACCTCCCCCCCAGGAACAACAATCAGTGTCTCCTCCTCTAGTGTTATCACTACTTGCGCAGCACACGGCCTCCTCTTCCTCCTCCCACTTGTGGATGTAAACATCACGCTCCCTTAACCACCCTTAGGGGCCAGGCAAAATATTAACCTTTTTTCTGACAGAAGTCACACACAGCAATGCTCCAAATAGGGTGAAGCCCACGGGCAGGCCCGGACTGGCAATCTGTGGGCTCTGGCAAATGCCAGAGGGGCTGCTGTATGGTTCCATAGAAAGTTACCATATAGTGGGCTGGTAGGGGGCTGTTTGGGCCTCTGTGTACTTGGAATGGCAGGGCCTATTTTGACTCCCAGTCCAGGCCTGCCCACGGGCAAAGCCAGCTAGAGCCAAGCATGATGGCACGTCTCATTATCCCATAATACGCACATACAGCTGCAGTCTTTATAAGTAATCTGCACACTGGCTGAACTATAGAAACCCTGCACAATGTCTGCATCAGAACCCAAATCCCTGTGGCCCAAATCACCATTGCTATAGGCACAAGGCTGGAACCACTAGGCAAGTGATGGGCAACAGGTGGCATCAGAGCCCAAGCCTGATGCAGAGCCCAAGCCTGATGCAGAGCCCAAGCCTGATGCAGAGCCCAAGCCTGATGCAGAGCCCAAGCCTGATGCAGAGCCCAAGCCTGATGCAGAGCCCAAGCCTGATGCAGAGCCCAAGCCTGATGCAGAGCCCAAGCCTGATGCAGAGCCCAAGCCTGATGCAGAGCCCAAGCCTGATGCAGAGCCCAAGCCTGATGCAGAGCCCAAGCCTGATGCAGAGCCCAAGCCTGATGCAGAGCCCAAGCCTGATGCAGAGCCCAAGCCTGATGCAGAGCCCAAGCCTGATGCAGAACTAAGAGCAGACCCTTACTGGCAGCCCCACGGCTCAGTCCGTGTCAACAGATAAACACTAAGACAAGGCTGGATACAAACAACCATAGCAGATAAAGATCCGGGTCAGAACCAACCAGCCATGCTTCATCCCTGTTTTAAGGCCCAAATCTAGAGAAGTAGCTGGGGGCACTGGCCCATACTAGCAGCCAAATACATTTTACAGTCACTGGGCCTGAAGCAATGGCCAGAAAGGTTTTGCAGACACTGGGCCAAAACCAGTCGCCAGAAATCTATTTACAGACACGGAGGCTGATCATATCCATATTTCTATTTACAGATAGCTGGGCTGGATCAGTACCTGATCTCTATTTAGATGGACAATCCCACATACCAATACAGACAGGGATCCAATCTAGATTGTGATTTACACACACTGGGCTTTCCACATCCAGTCACTCAGTCTGACCAGCACCAGATCCATCCACTGGCAGACATTGGCCTCAGAACAAAATAAATGCTTATTTGCCAACACTGAGTCAGATCAGATCCCAGAACCTCTATTTACATACTGGGACTCGTCAGTGCCAAGATCTCTTTATACGGCATTGACCTTATCAGAACCCCTTGTCTGGAATCATTCCAACCCCATCCCCACATACACATCACAACACCCCCTGTACCCTATGTCTCCATACGAGTGTGGGCCAATATCCCCATATCAAGGTATTGCACTAAATTAGGATTCTTGTATATTAGGCAGGATCAGTACCACCAGCACATGTCTCAGGATCAGAATGGATTAGTAATCTGCTATATCAGAAACCAATATAATATAACGAGGCCTGATTAGTCCACAATGGATCAGTTCTCCCCCAAATTGGTACGAGGTCAGGTGAGTACCCCCAGATGTAGAACCCCCATATGATGAGCCCCAGAAGATGAGATCCCCAGATGAGGCCAGATGCAGAACCCCCAGATGATGAGACCAGATGAGATCCCCAGATGTAGAAGCCCCAGAAGATGAGAACAGATGAGACCCCCAGATGATGAGACCCCTGATGTAGAAGCCCCAGAAGATGGACAGACCGATCGAAAACCAATTAATGTCGAGACCAGAGAGAAAATCAGAAGGCAGATTTGTTGGGCCCAGACAGAATTGGGACATTCCCTAATATCATATCCCCAGAGCGGCCGACCCCCCCCCCCTCCCCGGGGTCGGTAACAGACTCACTTGAGGCCCAAGCCGTGCAGGTGTTGGCCGATCAGGCGGATGACATCCTCGTCGGACTGGCTCAGGCGCTTCTTCTTCTTCACCCCGGGCTGCTCGGCGGGGGCGCTGCTGCTCAGGCCGTTGTTGTTGTTGTTGCTGCTAATGACCCCGTTGGAATGAGCCGGTTCCGAGGATTCTCCGTTGTGGGCGCTCAGACTGCCGCTCGCTGCCGGTTCCTCCCCCGCTGCCCCGTTAGTCTGCATGTTACTCCCACCGCCCGGTCCCGCGGGCCCGAACGACACCTCTGCGCTTCCTGCTGCCGCCGCCGCCTCCTCCGAGGTTCGGGGTCTCTTCCGCAGGGGAGGGGATGCTCCGCCGGTGTCCGAGTCGGAGGAAGCGGAGGCCAGAGTTTCCTCGCCTAGAGCGGCCGTGGTTGGTGGCCGGTGGGGCGGGAGGGAGAGGGCGGTGTGAGAGTACGTCCCCCTACGGGGGTAGAGCGGCCCAGGCTCCGGGCTGTCACCAGCTGATTGCCCCCCCTCTCTGCCGCTGCACTAATGGAGTCCGGACTGAGGAGCTGACAGGAAATGCCTGCACTGGGGCCCCGCTCACTTCCGGGACGGCGAGGACGCCATGACTGACACCGGGAGGCCCGAAAATGAACTGACACAGTCGGGAAGTGAGAGAGAGAGCCAGAGAGACAGCTGGGACTGGGGAGGCACCGAGTATGAGTGACGGGTGGGAGGGGAGTGTGGGACTGTCTTAGAGACACTTCCAGAGAGACAGACCAGGTAGAGAAACAGTCCAGGGAGAGTGCCAAACAGAGACCGCACAGAGAGAGTGTCGGAGAGAGAGAGACAGTTCAGAGACAGTGTCAGTTAGACAGAAACAGTCCAGGGAGAGTGTCAAACAGAGACAGCACAGGGAGAGTGTTAGGTAAAGCCAGATAGAGACAGCACAGGCAGAGTGTCAAGGAGAAAGAGACAGCCCAGGGAGAGTGTCAGTTAGACAGAAACAGTCCAGGGAGAGAGAGGCAGCTCAGGGAGAGTGTCAGAGAGAAAGACAGCCCAGGGAGCTTGTCAAACAGAGATAGCACTGGGAGAGTGTCAGCTAGACAGAAACAGCCCAGGCAGAGTTTCATTTAAAGTCAGCAGGGGACAGCCCAGGCAGAGTGTCAAAGAGAAAGAGACAGCCCAGGGAGAGTGTCAGTTAGATTCGGCCCAGGGAGAGTGTCATTTAGAGAGAAACAGCCGAAGGAGTGTGTCAGTTAGACAGAAACAGTCCATGGAGAATGTCAAACAGAGACAGCTCAGGGAGAGTAGCAGTTAGAGAGAGACAGCTCAGGGAGAGTAGCAGTTAGACAGAATCGGCCCAGGGTAAGTGTCAATTAGGCAGAATCTGCCCAGGGAGAGTATCAGTTAGACAGAAACAGTCCAGGGAGAGTATTAGTTAGACAGAAACAGTCCATGGCGAGTGTCAAACAGAGACTGCCCAGGGAGAGGCCCAGAGAGAGTGTGTCATTTAGAGAAAGAAAGCTCAGGCAGAGTGTCAGAGAGAGAGAGAGAAACAAACAGCCTAGAGAGAGTGTCAGGGGAGGCAGCCCAGTGATTGTGTCAGTTAGAGCGAAAAAGCCCAGGGAGACTGTCATTTAGACAGAAACAGCCCAGGGAGAGTGCCAGTCAGATAGAAACAGTACAGGGAAGAGTGTCAATTAGAGAGAAACAGCGCAGGGTGAGTGTCAGTTAGACAGTTAGAGAGAGAGAAAGCCCTGGGAGAGTGTCAGTTAGAGAATCACAGCCCAGGGAGAGTGTAATTTAGACAGAAGCAGCCCAGGAAGAGTGTCAGTTAGAGACAAACAGCCCAGGGAGAGTGTCGGTTAGACAAAATCAGCCCAGGGAGAGTGTCAGTTGGAGAGAGACAGCCCAGGGAGAGTGTCAGTTAGACAAAATCAGCCCAGGGAGAGTGTCAGTTAGAGAGAGACAGCCCAGGTAAAGTGTCAGTTAGAGAGTGACATCCCAGGTAGAGTATCAATTAGATAGGGGCAGTCCAGGTAGAGTGTCAGTTAGAGAGAGACTGCCCAGCAAGAGTGTCAATTAAGCAAAAACAGCCCAGGGATAGTATCAGTTAGAGAGAGAGACGGCCCAGTGAGAGTGTCGGTCAGAGAGAGACGGCCCAGGGTGAGTGTCAGAGAGAGTGAGAAGGCCCAGGGAGAGTGTCAGTCAGAGAGAGACGGCCCAGGGAGAGTGTCAGTTAGAGAGAGACTGCCCAGCAAGGCTGTCAGTTAAGCAAAAACAGCCCAGGGAGAGTGTCAGTCAGAGAGATAGATGGCACAGGGAGAGTGTCAATTAGAGAGAGACTGCCCAGCAAGAGTGTCAGTTAAGCAAAAACAGCCCAGGGATAGTGTCAGTTAGAGAGAGAGAGCCCAGGAGAGTGTCTGTTAGTGAGAGACTGCCCAGGGAGAGTGTCAGTTAGAGAGAGACGGCCCAGGGAGAGTGTCAGTTAGAGAGAGACAGCCCAGGGTGAGTGTCAGTTAGAGAGAGACCACCCAGGGAGAGTGTAAGTCATAGAGAGACGGCCCAGGGAGAGTGTAAATCAAGAGAGAGACAGCCCAGCGAGAGTGTCAGAGAGAAACAGCCTAGGGACAGTTCCAGTGATAAAGTTTAGGGACTTTGTAGCATTTACAGAGAGACAATCCAGGGAGAGCGTCATGTATAGAGAAACAGCCCATGGATGGTGCGAGTTCCAGCAAGACAGCTGAGGGACAGTTGGGGTCATTTATCAACATTGGGTAATTTTTCACTTTCAAGTGAGTGTTTGTCAGTAGGAGGCAAACAAAATATGTATCTGAGAGAGAGAGAGATAAAGCTACAGACTGCCAAGGCAATTACTGCCAGAGTATGTGAGTAGAGTGTATTTCAGAGGGAGACAGAGTGCCCAGACACTGATTGTGAGAGTTACTTTTAGAGAAACAGCCCAGGACTGCCGGGTAGAGAGGGCACAGGGTTTGATATTGCTCTACAGCTGGAGTGCCCATACTTTACTAATGTGAGATCAACTTTTAGGGATATTGTCCCATTATGATCTACATCTATAAAGGCATTGTTAGCATTCTGTTCCCCCCTGGAAAATATTACTTAAATATTGATTTATGAGAATAAACGTATCTATTTCTTATGTAACCTTAATGTAATAAATATCTGAATGAAAATAATGAAACAGAAGGGTGATTTAGACAAGCTGTTTGTTGACAGAGTCTTGAGATCTACTGATCACCAACTAAAGGTCTACTGGTAGATCCTGATCTACCTTTTGGGCACCCCCGCTCTACAGCTACTAAATTGTGTGGACCAAAAGAGCACCAGTTCCATCATGTATTTCTTATTCAGATAAGTGGGAGCAGAAACTTGATAAAATCCATGGGTACAAAATAGTCCTTGTGCCATCAGCTCAACTGCCCGGGAACTAGTACCATCCGCCCAAATACAAGGGAACTTGCACTGGAACTGGTGGAAACAGCCTGACTGCCAGGGAACAAGTGTCATCAGCTCGACTGCCAGGGAACTAGTGTCATCAGCCTGACTGCCAGGGAACTAGTGTCATCAGCCTGACTGCCAGGGAACTAGTACTATCCACCCAACTGCCAGGGAACTATTCCCATCAGGCAAACTGCCAGTGAACTGTATGCAATGACTCATAGGTGGCACACAAGGACATTCATTGTTATTGTCTTTGGTACAAAAGAGGCACCCATTGTGACTTTAGTGAGAGTTACTGTTAGTGACAGAAGAGATGGGCACCCAGTGCCTGGCACACCATGATAATAGATGGTTGGTGACTGCCCTGATACTGCTGCTGGTTGGCTCCATAAATAGCCAGGGCCAGGTTTGTTGCCCCATTTAGGAAAGAGAAGGCTCTGAGGAAAGTACCCATAATCAGGGCAGCCATCAGGGGGGGACAGGGGGGAGAGTTGTAGGGGGCCCCGAGGGTAAGGGGGGCCCTGCCATGCCACACTTACTTGATTAACCGGGCCCCCCATCTTTCTGAGAGCTGCTGACTTCGGGAAGGCATGGGCATTTAAGGGGCCCTGTCCACCAATTTTCTTATAATGTGGGGGGGGCCTGGCCACGAGTTTTGGCCAAAAATGTTTTTTCTCATGTGGGGTCCTAGCCATCTATATTTTTTAATGGGGGGTCCTAGCCATAAATGTTTTTTTATGAGGGGCCCTGACCACCAATATCTTTTTATTTTTTATTAACATGTGGGAACCCTATTTTTTTTGTTTTTTTACTGTGTGGTTGGGGGTGGACCTGTGGGGTGGGGAGGGCGGACCTGTGAAGTGGGCGGGCCTGTGGGTGGGGCTTGCAGTGGGCGCAGCCCAGGGGGCCCAGGAAATGTTATCGTATGGGGCCCTGTGATTTCTGATGGCGGTCCTGCCCATAATGCCCACTCTTTTGTGCCCACTGCTGTGAGGTGTTAGTCTGTAAGTGGCGAGCCTTTGTGCCTGAAAAAGTGGCACCTTCATGGGAGCAATTTTGGAACTGTCTCTTTAGTTCTTTTTAAACTGCAGTTCCCAGCATTCTATGTCAGCCTTCTTGGGAGTGGTACCAGCAACTGTCACCGTGGCTGGCAGATGGGAGGAGTCTGTGAGGATGAGTGACAGGTAGGCTGGTGTCACAGGGGAAGTTTTCTGCGGGGGGGGGTGAATCAGATGAGACGGTAATTGCAGCCAGGAGTCTGACAGACGACTGGGAACAGATGTATAATGAGGGGTCAAGGGAATACAAGTGCCAGAATGGAGAATAATGAGAGCAGTGGGCGAGGGGTCTGACAGGGGCCCAGTGAGTAGCAGGTGGGAGGGGAAATGTGGGTAATGTAGTAGAGGCAATGCAAAGTTTTGGCCAAGGCAAAGACATAAAAAGGCTACCCCCCTCCTTAACAGCTAGTGGCCACAGGGAACAATACAATGTGTTAATAATAAACCAACATAAAACTTCCTACTTATTGTTAAACTGCAACTTCCAGCATTCTGTTTCTAGAAACGGGGCTCATGTGCTAGAGGGTGAGCAGGGTTCGATTGGCTTTGTGGGGTTCACAGGCTGATGTTACTGATATGACCCCCCCCCCCCAGTAGCATAAGATGAGAGGACTGAGACATAGTTCTGGATTAGCCAGTCCATCCATGCTAGAATAAATGTAAAGGTAAAATGTGAATGTAAAAACTGGGTAAAAAATAAAAAATGTTTCTAATATAGTTAGTTAGCCAAAAATGTAATGTATAAAGGCTGGAGTGACTGGATGTCTTACATAATAGCCAGAATGCTACTTCCTACTTTGCAGCTCTTTTGGTTTCCACTGATTGGTTACCAGGCAGTAACCAATCAGTGACTTGAGGGGAGGCACGTGGGTCATAACACATTTTTTAATCTGAGCTGAATGCTGAGGATCAATTGCAAACTATCTGAACAGTTATGTCCCATGTGGCTCCCCTTAAAGTCGCTGACTAACTCAGAGTTAGAGAGCTAAAAGGTAGGAAGTAGTGTTCTGTTATTTTACACATCCAGTCACTCCAGCCTTTATACATTAAATTTGTGGCTAAATAACTATGTACAGTAAGAAACATTTTTTTGCACAGCCTATCTATTTACCCAGTTTTTATTTTTACACTGAACTGTTCCTTTAAAGCCGATGGCACGTCCATTATGGACTCTAGGGTTGAAAAGGACTGTGTGCCCCCCAGCCAGTTGGCTTGTTATTTCATTCTATTCAGTCACTGGCTCCTCTAGTTACAATGGGCTCTCCTATAGACACACGCAGACAGTCACATTGGGGAAATGAACATGTTAGTGCTTCCCTGGCTCTGTAAGATGCCCTTGCTGGTGGAAGCTGCTCTTGGTGGGGTAATGGTAAGATGATACCAGTTTGTATGTAGATTCAACCTCATCCCAGTGCTGTGCCGTATAATCCTCTCTGCAATGCAAAACAGAACCTGCTCAGTGATATGGGGAGAGACCCAAGGGGATAGGAACAGCCTATTCACTCAGCTCACCTGCTGACCAATCACTGACCTGTAGGTAGGAAGGCAATGGTGGGAGCAGAGAGTGGGGTTCAGTTGGAGATGAATGGGTGGTGGATGTGAGGGAGCACAGGATAGAAGATGGGCTGAGAAATGGATGAGGTTGGGGAGACAGAGTGAAGAATAGAAAGGGATGTAGGGCAGTACAGAGGTGCATCCAGGCCCAGACTGGCAATCTGTGGGCTCTGGCAAATGCCAGAAGGGCTGCTGTATGGTTCCATAGAAAGTTATCATATAGTGGGCTGGTAGAGGGCTTTTTGGGCCTATGTGTACTTGGAATGGCAGGGCTTATTTTGACTTCCAGGCCTGGGTACATCCCAAACACAATAGGAAGCCAACTGGCAATGGCACATAAAGTGTTTCTCCCTTACATACAATGGCTGCCCCTCTGTGCCACTTTTTACATGATCAGATCCTGCTTGTCATAATCACTGACTAATGGCTTTTTAAATAGAAAGCAAACATGAAAAGTGAATTTCTGTGCCCCAAAGGGTGGTGCTTAGTGATGACGACACCTCATGCCTGTTCCTCCTGAGCATCACCTCCAGGCACAGCATGGGAACTCGTGTCCTCCCACCCAGCTGGTATGTAAGGTGCCATTACTGAACCGTATCAGTGGGTACCTCCGTTTCTTGTCCCATGGGATTGATGAACTGTGTAAATGGGATATAAATCATAAATGACTCTGTGTTCATGTGAGACTGATTTGAGCACCCTAGGGGTGCTATTAGCATTAATGAAAGGGATTGGGGGGTCTGCAAGGTCCACAATTCCATGATGTTGCTTTTAAAGGACATGTAAAGGCAACAAAAATAAAATCCCATTTTTACTTTCTTTAATGAAAAAGAAACCTATCTCCCATATACTTTAATTAAAAAATGTGTACCGTTTTTATAAGAAACCTGACTGTATGCAGTGAAATTCTCCCTTCATTTACTGCTGTGGATAGGAATTGTCAGACAGTCCCTAACTGCTCTGCAGGGAAACAATCATACTTATGAACAGCAGGGGGAGCCCCCGCCTTACTTCCCAGCCATGCAGAACTCAAGCAGCTTTGTTTGTTTCCCTGTAGAGCAGTCGGCGACTGTGTAGAGATTTGTATTGGATTTTTATTTTTGCCTTTACATTCCCTTTACTGTTTCCAACTCCAGCTGCAGGGACAAAGATCATGGAGCCAGATTTAAACAGATAAACTGGGATTCTATTTGGAGGATTATTTTGCTGCAGCCACTGGTTCAGTCTTGCTGTATCGGCTTCTGGCAGATTTTATTTTACTTGTGCTGTTTTGATCATTTAAAGGGCATGTAAAGGCAAAAAAATAAAATCCCATTTTTACTTTCTTTAATGAAAAAGAAACCTATCTCCAATATACTTTAATTAAAAAATGTGTACCGTTTTTATGAGAAACCTGACTGTATTGCAGTGAAATTCTCCCTTCATTTACTGCTGTGGATAGGAATTGTCAGATGGTCCTTAACTGCTGAGCAGGGAAACAATCATAAGTATGAACAGTATGAACAGCCTTAATTCCCAGCCATGCAGAACTCAAGCAGCTTTGTTTATGATGATCCCAAAGCAGCCCAGACCACACTGAGCATGTGCACAGTCTTAGTCTTGCAAAGATGTTTAACAAAGTTACAAGATGGTGACCCCCTGTAGCCAACTTTGAAAGCATAAATTATTTGTTTGATTAGGCTTGTGGTGCAGTAAGTTCATGTTTATGTTTAGTATACAAAATACAGCATTTCTAGCCTTATTCTATTTTACACTTTACATGCCCTTTAAGATGATCCCTAAGCAGCCCAGACCACACTGAGCATGTGCACAGTCTTAGTCTTGCAAAGATGTATAACAAAGTTACAAGATGGTGACCCCCCCTGTGGCCAACTTTGAAAGCATAAATAATTTGTTTGATTTTCGCTTGTGGTGCAGTAAGTTCATGTTTATGTTTAGTATACAAAATACAACATTTCTAGCCTTATTCTATTTTACACTTTACTTCCCATTTAAGCAACACTTCTCAGCAGCCTTCCCTGACCAATTGGAAATCATGGCAGTGTCGGACTGGCCCACCAGGATACCTGGAAAAGTCCCGGTGGGCCAAGGTCTCAGTGGGCTCTTATGCTGCTAGACATCTGGCCTATTTAATGGCCATTCCCTATTTCTAGGAGAACAAAGTGGCTAAAGAGATTGAATAATAGATTATAGTATTATAGTATTTAAAGAAAAGAGACTAGGAGAATAGAGGTTGAGCAATATTAATACTACTAAGAGTGAGCCCCTGGTCTAAGATTAATTGGTGGGCCCCTAGTCAAAGGTTTTTGGGTGGGCCCCTGGTGTCCCAGTCCGACACTGAATCATGGTCTAGTTTATTCAGCGACACTCTATATTCATATTTTATTTCTCTTTTCTGTATCTAGATTGCAAGCTCTTCAGGGAAAAGTGCTCATTCCATTAGTACTGTAATGATGGTTGCAACTGAATGTATTTATCCTTTGCTGGATACAGAGCGTGAGTGTGGGGCATAGATATAGAATGCACAATATTGGCTGCGGGAGGGTTAAGGCACAAGCAGAATGAGACTCCCGGAGAGATAAAGGTTTATCTGCTGCTGCAGTCAGGGACATCATTTTGTAGACTGGTATATTGAGTATATATACCCCCCTTCCTTATTCCAGGCATTCATATGTTTTGTTATATAATAAAATCATTTTTAAATCAGAATTTCTAGTGCCATTGTACTCGTGATGTACCCCCTCCTGTTGAGTTGGTGCGTTGGTATTGGCTGGGCCTCCACTGGGCACACTCAGTAGCGATTGGCTCTGCCAGTACTCCGGTTTAAAGAGTAATCTACCCAAGTCTGTATATTCCCTATAGACCCTCTGCCCCTGGGGACCCCGTAGTCTATATTTCAGCTCCAGCTGGTGAACTCTTGTAGTGGGTGTGGTTGGGCAGCATGTCGCCCCCTAAAATCCTGCCGCCCTTGGCAGGTCTGGACTGGGAGTCAGAATAGGCCCTGCCATTCCAAGTACACACAGGCCCAAACAGCCTCCTACCAGCCCCCTACCAGCCCAAAACAGCCCCCTATCAGCCCACTATATGGTAACTTTCTATGGAACCATACAGCAGCCCCTCTGGCATTTGCCAGAACCCACAGATTGCCAGTCCGGGCCTGGCCCTAGGCCTGGGTCTTGGCGGCCTTTACATAAATCCGGGCCTGTCCAGACCTATAGATCTGATTAAAACAACCCTGGTAGTCTATCTACATAAACTTTGTTGAATCATTGTCCTGGCCATATCCTGTACTATCCACACAGAAGGATTATATGGCAGAGAGACATTACAAACCTGGATGAGGAATATGGAATGATGATGCACTTATTACACATATTCATAGAAAGTTTCTGAACAGGGCATATCACCTGGTAAAAAAACCTATGACAATATATCAGACCAATGCCCTAAATGTAGGAATGACATAGGCCCCCTATTTCATGTTTTCTGGTCCTATCCGATAATCCCAAAGTTTTCGGGTATAATTCTGTGATTTCTAGGGGAGTTCCTTGAGTCTTTCCCAAATATTCACACCCCTGACCTCTGCCTGATAGGATGGACTGGTGCTTTACACAATGGACCCTTCACTGGATTGTATTACCTACAGATTTATCAAGGGTCGAAGTAAAAATTTGAATTTCAAGTTTTTTTTGTGTACTTTGACTAGGGAATGGTCCAAATTCGATTTGAATTTGAAAAAATTAGAATATCAAAATTTATCATGTACTGTCTTTAAAACAGTTTTAGCCTATGGGGGACCTCATAGAACCTATTTGGAGTCAATTGGTGGACTTTGAAAAAACCTCAAGCTATTTTTTGTGTACTTCGACTATGAAATAGTCCAAATTCTATTTGAATTTGAAAAAAATTCGAAAATTAGAATATCTCTTTTAAAAATTTGACTTCCACCATTCGATATCTAAAACCTGCCGAATTGCTGTTTTAGCCTATGGGGGACCTCGTAGAACTTATTTGGAGTCAATTGGTGGACTTTGAAAAATCAAAAGTTTTTTAGAAAAAACTTCAATCGAATTCGATGTTACTTTGATTTGTACAATTTGAATTCGAACGAAAACAGCCTGTTCAAATTTTAAATAAATTTTGGTTGGTCTTTTTTTATTTGAATTTCTAAGTTTTTTTTATTTGAAATTCGACCCTTGATAAATCTTCCCCTTAAATGGGCAGATTTATCAAAGGTCGAATTTCGATTGTATGTAAATTTTATTTTACTCTAATAAATTCAAATGTACTCACAAGTTGAATGTGAGGTTAGTTATGAAAAAATGTGAACGTCTAAAATACGATCAAATGGGAACGACCCGAAAATTCAATTCATATTCAAATCGAATACAAACAAAACTCTAATCTAATTTTCCTCTGAAAAAAAACTCGAAAGTCAAGAAGGCCATTAACATCTTCAAATGGATCAACAGACGTCTGCCATTGACTTGTAAATTAACTCAACAGATTTAGGGCTGGACTCGAGTGTTTTTGGAATGAATAGTTGGAGTTAACAACTACACAGGCCGACTGTTGGATGAAAACTCTGCTTTCTGAGTCCACATCCGGCAGTCGTATCGTGTCGGATGTAATGTAGTTGTTGCCACCGACTTTTCATTCAGTCAATTATATCGTCATGCGTGCGACTCCATCTGACTTGTCACGGGCGTTTTGTCTGCGGACGTCGATCCGACTAAAATCGATTGTGGAGTCCAGCCCTTAAGATGGCGAATATTCGAATTAGAACTGTTTCCATGGTCCAGGTGTGATAGATCTTACATTTTAATTTACATTCCAGTTGGTGCTTTCAAATTCGAATTTGAAAACTTGAATTCAAATTTATCATTGGAACCCTAAAGGACAAGGAAAGGCAAAAAAATAAAATCCCATTTTTACTTTCTTTAATGAAAAAGAAACCTATCTCCAATATACTTTAACTAAAAAATGTGTACCGTTTTTATAAGAAACCTGACTGTATGCAGTGAAATTCTCCCTTCATTTACTGCTGTGGATAGGAATTGTCAGATGGTCCCTAACTGCTCTGCGGGGAAACAATCATACTTATGAACAGCAGGGGGAGCCCCCGCCTTACTTCCCAGCTGTGCAGAACTCAAGCAGCTTTGTTTATGACGATCCCTAAGCAGCCCAGACCACACTGAGCATGTGCAGGGTCAGGGTCAGGCAAAGATGTTTAACAAAGGTACTAGATGACAGCCCCCTATGGCCAACTTTGAAAGCATAAACCATTTGTTTGATTAGGCTTTGTGGTGCAGTAAGTTCATGCTTATGTTTAGTATACAAAATACAGCATTTCTAGCCTCATTCAATTTTCAGACTTTCCTTGTCCTTTAATAAATCTGCCCCTTACTTATCCTAAAAAAGCCACTGGAATGACCCCTTCCCCTAAAATTCTGGGGAAAAAATCAGAAATTGCTTAATCTGGAGAAATTTAATCCAAGTGGGGCTCATCTCTCATGCTTCTCCTTCTGATGTGGGACATTAGGATTTAATCCTCTGGCTCAATTTCCTTCACCTCTTTCCTGCCCTTTCCAGTTCTAAGATTTCTTTGTTTGCTTTGATATGCAAAATAAAAAATAAAGATCATTTATGGGCTTCAAGAAACTTCTAGCACCCCCAATTGGCCCTCTATTATTACTGTTCCTTTAATATAAAATGCTCCTGATTTTCAGCTTCTTACACAGTCTGTTATACTAACACTAGAGGGCACCAGTCACTGGTAAAAGAATCCAGTATGAGCCTGTGTGTTCTGAGCAAAGAGCTGAAATGTATTTGTAGCTGTAAAGGGAAAGTACACTGTGTTCTGGAAATAAATCATACATAGTAATTTAATTGAGCAACGGATGATGCAACCAGGTGATGGCATACATTTTCCTGTGCAGCTGATTGGCTCATTATTAATTTATTATTGAAGTTAGACCATCTCAGCTAATTATATATGTACTTCTCGTTTGCTCTTTATTTAACCAGTATACCTGTGTGGTTATACATTCTATATGAACCATCTTGCCCTTCCAGCACTTCACCTTTGTCTCTGTCCATATATATAATATTAGGTACATATCTAGTGCTACCAATCCATCTTTTTGTTGGGGAAGTGAGAGCAGAGCAGGCAGTAACCCTTCCAACACTTTCTGCTTATCTCTGTCACTATATATTAGATACCCGTATATTGTACTAGCAAATAGCAATCCCTACAATATATCTGTTTGGAGAAATGAGAGCAGAGCAGGCAAAACCCTTCCAACACTTTCCCCTTGTCTCTATCTCAAATCTAACCTCTGTGTTTCACCCTATTGCCCCGGATTAAATATGGACTTTTTTAGAGTTAATCGATCCATCAAGTGGTTCTAATGTGCCCATAAAACAGAGATGAGTTTCTTCTATACAAGAGGAGCCATTCGGGGTCACTGGGAGACTGTGAGTTCCAATGGATCATCTTAAGGTCACAATATAAATTCACAGCTATCTCTGGTGCCTCTCGATGTCTTGACATTTCCCCTATGAATGTTATTTCTGCCCCCAAATCTCAGGATTGAGGTCTTTGTAGCAGATACAAGACAGTGAAACCATTCGATTTGCTGACATCTTTCATAATTCCTGTCATTTCCCTGGTGATCTCAAGCCAAATGTCTATCCTAATAATATAAACATTGAGTGTCTGACGTGTCAGTAATGGCAGATTTATTGCTAACTACCATACTGCCCTGCTCTTATCCAGAAATGCTAATATTCAATGGGATGATGTGCCCCCTACTGTAAATGATAAGGATATTAGAAGTCACTGAGGGGTTATTCTGTGACCATATAAAGGCACAAGGCTGCAGGCTGAGTTATACAGGGAACTCTGAGTATCACTCATGTATTATAAGGGATAATGTACCCCCTACTGTAAATGATAAGGATATTAGAAGTCACTGAGGGGTTGTTCTGTGACCATATAAAGGCACAAGGCTGCAGGCTGAGTTATACAGGGAACTCTGAGTATCACTCATGTATTATAAGGGATAATGTACCCCCTACTGTAAATTATAAGGATATTAGAAGTCACTGAGGGGTTGTTCTGTGACCATATAAAGGCACAAGGCTGCAGGCTGAGTTAACATGGAACTCTGAGTATCACTCATATATAATAAGGGATAATGTACCCCCTACTGTAAATAATAAGGATATTAGAAGTTACTGACGGGGTTGTTCTGTGACCATATAAAGACACAAGGCTGCAGGCTGAGTTATACAGGGACTCTGAGTATCACTCATATATTATAAGGGATAATGTACCCCCTACTGTAAATTATAAGGATATTAGAAGTCACTGAGGGGTTCTGTGACCATATAAAGGCACAACTCTGAGTATCACTCATGAATCATAAGGGATAATGTCCCTCTATTTTAAATGATAAGAATATTCAAAGTCACTTAGTTCTGTGCTCATATAAACTGTTGCGCTATCCTGAACTGAAGGAGATTTCTCGGGGGGAAAGCCTCATGCAGAAATCTAATGTCAAGCTCCATTTGCCACTTAGTGAAATGGCACTTTGTAAGCCGGCGCATCTCCAAGGGAATCCCTATAGACAGGCTTTTATTGCAGAGAAATGAGCAGAAGCCAAGCCACTGTGGGTTACAGAAGATCATAGATCTTTAAGGAGCAAGTGCTGTGCTGAACAGTGATAGCAGAAATGCTTGTTAAAGGGGAAATAAACAGGCTTTGACTGCTGTGTGCTTGTTTTTGATACAAAAAATTTTTGTATCTATATCAATTCAATGCTGGACACAAGACTTACACCAGTTTGTAAATTAATTTCAGTTGCACCCCCATCATTATGGGAATCACACAGGTGGGGCTTGAGCGTTCACTTACAAATCCATTTAAAGGGATGGTTCTGAAGCATCTCATTGTATACTACAGAGCGTATCTGTTATCTGCTGTGTATCCTGTGCCTTTTCTCCTTTCTCCCATGGCTACACAGCAGCTTGTTTATATAAACTATAGTAGTACTTATCTGTTATCTACTGTGTATCCTGTGCTTGAATGGCTGCCCCATGGCTACACAGCAGCTTGTTTATATAAACTATAGTAGTACTTATCTATTATCTACTGTGTATCCTGTGCTTGAATGGCTGCCCCATGGCTACACAGCAGCTTGTTTATATAAACTATAGTAGTATTTATCTGTTATCTACTGTGTATCCTGTGCTTGAATGGCTGCCCCCATGGCTACACAGCAGCTTGTTTATATAAACTATAGTAGTACATATCTTTAATCTACTGTGTATCCTGTGCTTGAATGGCTGCCCCCATGGCTACACAGCAGCTTATTTATATAAACTATAGTAGTACTTATCTGTTATCTACTGTGTATCCTGTGCTTGAATGGCTGCCCCATGGCTACACAGCAGCTTGTTTATATAAACTATAGTAGTACTTATCTATTATCTACTGTGTATCCTGTGCTTGAATGGCTGCCCCCATGGCTACACAGCAGCATGTTTATATAAACTATAGTAGTACTTATCTGTTATCTACTGTGTATCCTGTGCTTGAATGGCTGCCCCCATGGCTACACAGCAGCTTGTTTATATAAACTATAGTAGTACATATCTGTTATCTACTGTGTATCCTGTGCTTGAATGGCTGCCCCCATGGCTACACAGCAGCTTATTTATATAAACTATAGTAGTACTTATCTGTTATGTACTGTGTATCCTGTGCTTGAATGGCTGCCCCCATGGCTACAGAGCAGCTTGTTTATATAAACTATAGTAGTATTTATCTGTTATCTACTGTGTATCCTGTGCTTGAATGGCTGCCCCCATGGCTACACAGCAGCTTGTTTATATAAACTATAGTAGTACATATCTGTTATCTACTGTGTATCCTGTGCTTGAATGGCTGCCCCATGGCTACACAGCAGCTTCTTTATATAAACTATAGTAGTACTTATCTGTTATCTACTGTGTATCCTGTGCTTGAATGGCTGCCCCCATGGCTACACAGCAGCTTCTGAATCAAACACACCAGTTATACCATATCATTAATTTAAATCACTTTTTTTGTATTACTATTCCTTTAAGTTAACTTTTAGTATGATATAGAAATTGTAAGCAATAGTAATATTGGTCACCATTATTATCATCGTGAATTATTTGCCTTTTTCTTTTGACTCAGCTTTCAAATTTGGGTCACTGACCCCATCTAAAAAAAACAAATGTTCTGTAAGGCTACAAATGTATTGTTATTGCTTCTTTTTATTACTCATCTTTCTATTCAGGCCTCTCCTATTCATATTCCAGTCTCTTATATCTCTCAAATCAATGCATGGTTGCTGGGGTCATTTAGACCCTAGCAACCAGATTGCTGAAATTGCAAATTGGAGGGCTGCTGAATAAAAATTTTAATAACTCAAAAAACACAAATAATAAAAAATGAAAACCAATTGCAAATTGTTTCAGAATATCACTCTGTACATCATACTAAAAGTTAACTCACAGGTGAACAACCAAGTACAGGGGCCCTCATGTGACAAGGTACAAGGATGCAACAACCTTGCTTCGGGGAGCCCAGGTAGACACAAGAGCAACTTGAACAGTGGTTTTTTGGACAAACTTTGTGCCCCCAATAAAAAATAAGCTCTAAAGGTTACTGATGGTGTTAGTGCAGATAAGTAAAGTTAAAAATTGATTTAAATGGATCCATCCAGCAGTGATTTGTGTGCAAGTCCCTTTAGAGTGCATTACCCTGCCCAGTGTGTAGGAGGCTGCTACTCAAGCAGTTGTGTAAGGGACGAGCGCCACATTCATATCCCAGTGTGCGTTTAATGATTCCTGCCGCTCAGTTTATGTCCCATTTAGTTTAGACAGAGGACTTGGCACTTTCTGTGCCAGCTGGCTGGGTGTGTTTCTGTGCCAGTCTCAGGCGTGCAAAAGTGTTAACAGTAAGCAACATCTGGCCCATCAAGCGCAATGGGCCAAGGGAAATATTAGACATTTTATCTCTAAGGGGCCCACAACAGGGTGTAACTACAGAGGAAGCAGACCCTGCGTCTGCAGGGGGGCCCAGGAGGTGTAGGGGACCCCATAAGGCCCAAATAAGGAGCATTTTCAACTTATATTTGTAAAACAGGACAATCTCTGGATATGTTGGGGACCCTAACATTAATTTGCTGTGGGGCCCAGTAACATCTAAATACGCCACAGGCCCACAAGACACAAACTTACTATGCCCAGTACTGACCCCATTGCTGTCTATGGCTAAGTAACTTATCCTGTGGTTGGCTATTGCCTATCCTCAAGAAATGCCCTCCCCCCGACATGTATGAGCTCAACTCAAGAAATGCCCCTGCTATGGGTACCAGCACCTTGGTTGCTTGTTAAGTGTTGGGTGTCCATTACTGTCAACCCACGGAGCTTTTGAAGTCACATGATCAGAATTTAAAGGCAAACCTGACTTCCCAGAGAAGTCCTACATTAATTAATGTTGCTATAAGGGTTCAAGCACACAGGCAGATTGGGGGAGGTTTAGTCGCCTGGCGACTAACCGCCTCTTCTGCGGGGCGACAATCTCCCTGAACTGCCTTCCCCCCGCCTGCCACCGACTATAATGACAAAATGCTAGCGCCAATGCAATCGCGATGCTTCAATTTCTGAAGTCGCCCGTTTCCTCGTGAGGCAAATTTGGGCGACTTCGGAAATCAAATCTTTTTGACAAGCGTTTTGTCATTATAGCAGGCGGCAGGCAGGGGGAAGGCAGTTCAGGGAGATTGTCGCCACGCAGAAGAGACGATTATTCGCTAAATCTCCCTGATTCTGCCCATGTGCTAGCTCCCTATAACAGGTTTTTAGAAAAAAATCAATTGATTGATTGTGTTTGATGAGGTTTAAGTTTAGTTCATCACTTTCCTTTCCAGTAGGAGGCAATGGGGAGGATTAATGTTCTTTCCCACTATATATATCTCTCTATCCATTCAGGGACAAAATAACCCCTGCTAAGTGATAATGAGTGTTCTACCATAATGTTAGAGTGTAAGCTCTTATGTGCATGGACGTTCTTCTTCCCCTGTCTTCTGATAGCTCTTATTATTGTACCAATACCCTTGTGTCTGGTAGATATATAATTTAGGCATTTGTTACCTTGGTGCCACGTTACACATTAAACTATATTTGCCTACATGCAGCTAAGCACTTCTTTCCTTCCTAAAATCCACCAAGCGATGAATCAGATCTCCATTCAGTGAAAGGTCAAGGAAAAGCAAAGCTGTACGTGACTCCGAAAGCAAAAAGAGCAGAGGCACAGAGTGAATCAATGGTTTCGCACCATACAATTTGCAAAATAAAATGACTCTGCACTTGGGTGAAAAATGCTTAATTGCTACGTCACTTGTACCAAGTCTGAGATTATTCACCGTCTCCCATTATTTTGGTACATTTGTGGTTGTCATGGGGACACTAAGTACTTATTAGGGCCTTCCCTTGGAATATTTTTTATGTTACATTTTTCATTTATGAAATGAGATACATGCAAAATACTTGGGATGAATGATTGATTAGATGCCCATATAGTTGCTGACTTTATATTGTTGCACTGGGAGAGGAAACTGGCTCAATCGCAGAAAGAACATACAATTCAATGCACATTGTATCCTAGCAGGATCTGAACCCAGGGAAGACAAGGAAGTACTAGTTTTGTCTCAGACCTCTGGAAGCTTTGGTGGGTAATTTCTTGCCCTTAAGGCTTGCAAGGTGACGTCACAATGATGCGGTTACACATCTATGTGAAATGCAAATAACTGGCTTTGTCATACATGGATGGCCACATTGCACAGACTATAGGATCTGATAGTGTCTTATCTTGAGGATAAAGAAATTACAACTAGGCCTGAGTGGCTTCGGAGCACTGAAAGTCATTTAAGCCACTCTCTTGTTGCTAGGGTATGTGGGACCCTGGCAACCAGAGAGCAGTTTAGATTTCAGCTGATTTTAAGGTGAATTTCCTGATTTTTAATCCTGGAAAAACAAAAAGTGTTTAGCAACAATAGCTTTAGCTCTAATGCTCTTGGCAAGAAGGAGGGTGGGAGTAAAAGAATTGGGTATTTAAGGGTATTTAAAGCCGGAATGGAAATTTCCATAATGAAACGTGTGAATGCCTTTGTGACTGCTGCCAAGGATATACCCACCAGGGGCGAGGATATAAAAAAAATGTTCATCTTATCTAAGGATGATGATGATTTGAGAGTAGAAGAGCATATAATATTGCCCATTGCAGCTTTTATAGCTGATCATGCTGAGCCCTGGCACAAACCACTATTATATATATATTATATAATAGGAAGGGTGAGATGCTGACAATGTACAAGCAATAATATGGGAAGGGATGGGGAGCGGAGAATCGAAATTGTGCAGTGCTCCTACAGTCCCTCTGTATTTTTATATACTGTAAAAAATGTATTCTGCTGCACACAGCCATGCCCACCCTCCAGTATCATTAATGGTGAGATCTCTTACCTATAAAAGTAACAGTGGGGAGAAACAATCTGTAGGACCAATGTATTGGTCAGGAGACATCTACGCAGGGAGGTTCCAGTCTATGGCTGGCCATGCACAATCCAATAAAAGCTGCCAATTTGGTCCCCTTAGATAGAATCAGAGGTATTACCCCTTCTATGGGGCCTTTCCAATTGGCTAACTAAACCATAACGCTATTGGGCAGGTTAGAAATGTCACTGGACAAGGAACGTAGCTGTGTCTTGATGGGATCCTCCCCCAAAGTATCTCCATAGACCTGTCGCATGCTCCAATTGTTGACCCAGGGGCTTAATGATTGGATCTGCCAAGTGCTTGGGTGGCTATATAGGGTAAAACATTAGGCTTCACATGTATACCCAGCTCATGACAAAACATGGGACATATATGACCATGGAGCATGCTGGGTAAGAAATCTGGATGTTTTCACTAAAATCTCCCATGGTGTCACATTGATGGCCGAGCTAAAGTCACTCAACTGGGAAAAGCACAGATGACCCGAGACCCCAAAGTCCATCAAATTCTTTCATGCGGTAACTGTCCAGGCTGGTGGGAGATCTTCTTCAGACTTATTGGCTGCATTTCAACTAATAAATAAGGGTTAAATGAAACTGATCAGGTTATAGAACTAAGACGATTCTAAACACTCATTGCAGCCAAAAAGCAATATACTGAAATTGATTTTAATATACAAAAACCAAATACAGTGCCAAGATGCAACTCGCCACACAATGCACCATTGTGCCCCACCATTCTCTGGCACATGTGTTTGGAAGTGCAAGAATTTGCACAGGGTTGAGAATACCAGACAGTGGCACATAATCTCCATCTGTCATTTAAGGGGTGACCCTTTGTCATTTTTATGCATGCCCTTTACTTAAAGGGATACTGTCATCGGAAAACATGTTTTTTTCAGAACGCATCAGTTAATAGTGCTACTCCAGCAGAATTCTGCACTGAAATCCATTTCTCAAAAGAACAAACAGATTTTTTTATATTCAATTTTGAAATCTGACATGGGGCTAGACATTTTGTCAATTTCCCAGCTGCGCCAGGTCATGTGACTTGTGCCTGCACTTTAGGAGAGAAATGCTTTCTGGCAGGCTGCTGTTTTTCCTTCTCAATGTAACTGAATGTGTCTCAGTGGGACATGGGTTTTTACTATTGAGTGTTGTTCTTAGATCTACCAGGCAGCTGTTATCTTGTGTTAGGGAGCTGCTATCTGGTTACCTTCCCATTGTTCTTTTGTTTGGCTGCTGGGGGGGGGGAAGGGAGGGGGTGATATCACTCCAACTTGCAGTACAGCAATAAAGAGTGATTGAAGTTTATCAGAGCACAAGTCACATGACTTGGGGCAGCTGGGAAATTGACAATATGTCTAGCCCCATGTCAGATTTCAAAATTTAATATTAAAAAATCTGTTTGCTCTTTTGAGAAATGGATTTCAGTGCAGATTTCTACTGGAGCAGCATTATTAACTGATTCATTTTGAAAAAAAAAAGTTTTTTCCCATGAAAGTATCCCTTTAAAGGAGAACTAAACCCCCCTACCACAAGCCCCCTAAGCTTCCAGGCATTGCCCCCTCCCCTCGAGACATGCTTTAGTTTTAAAAAAAAAAAAACCTTTAAAAATTCTCACCCTTAAATGCAGAGAAGTGCAGCGGAGCACCCGGTCACCATCTTATGGATCTTCGTGTAGACTTCGAGTCTCAGCGCTGATTTGCGCATACGCAGTTGAAGCCGATTCCTGACTTGGCCCAGCTGTGCATGTACAGGCAGGCTTTGTACTGGTGAATAGACCCGAAGACTACACGAAGATCCGGAAGATGGAGACTAGGAGCTCTGTTACAATTCTATGTTATCAGAAATGATAACTATGGATGTATAAAGGAGACCCTGCTGGAGGTATAAAGCTAACCAAGTGAAACACCAGAGATCAGTAAAATGGTAACTGCTGATTGGTTCATACGGCACCTGTTATTACATGACTCCCTAGGCATTAAGCAGGAACTATTTGCCAAAATAATGGTGCAAAGTGCAGGCTGCACTGACATTCCTGGACACAATTGCCCCTTGTAGGTCTCACATGGTTCTTATCAGATCCTGGTTCTGAGCAGCCATTAAGCGCAATTGTTTTATCAGAATTTGGATCATTTGGCTTCATGGGAGAAATCTAGTAACAATGTTATCAAACAAGAGCAGGCGATAAGTGCACTATGATAACATATATCCACATGGTGCTTGGTCTCAGAGAAGTGCAAAGTGCTGTTATTATCCATTTACTCTGCCTGTAGGAGACTGAATATACTCTTTGGCCCTAGAGGAGGGGGACTAGGAATAAAAGGACTTTACTGTCTCAACACCCTATTGTAGTAAACGGTTAATTCATTATTTTGCTTTCCAGCAATGTAATTAGGGATGCACCAAATTCAGGATTCCCACTGCACTCACATTTTCAGCGTTGGAGGGGGTCGGGGGCGTCCACCTCTCTAGTGCAGAGAGCGCAATTGCACTCTATTCACTAGAAAAGCCGAATTTCCGGGTTGGAAAAGTTACAAGGAGCTGCATTTTTGAAGCCCCTGGCAACAAGGGGGGCGCTGCAACTCGCCCTTATTCGCGCTTTTTTTTTATCTCCCCATGTAGGTGACTGCAATACGGCATCTACACAGGGGGGGGTAGAGATACAGTCTGGGAATGGATTGAGGACAGAGCAGGGACAGACACAGTAAAAGGGAAAACAACTGCTGAATATTTTAAACTCGCAATCACCTGCTGAGTTACTTTCTATTTCATGCTGCTCATTGCTCTTTATTACTATACAGAACTCAGCTTCTCCTGTCGGCCCCTGTCCTTAGCCTCTCATTTTCACCCCTATTGGATTAACCCATTAGTTACTAAAATCCTCTGCTCTATCCTTTCACCCTATATCCAGATACTGTGTGTGTGAGATGCAGTCACACAGTCGCTGCAAGGAATAAGCACCGCAGATTAGATGTGTCGTCCTGTGCAGCCATTGGCTAAAGAACATACACTTTCTTCTATACCCTCTAGGGATTTCATAGTAGGTCACTGAGAAACAGAGGGGAAATTATATGTGAGACGCACAAGCTTTGTGGCCCACAGTGACTGGGGAGTCCGTTTTTATTAAATCTTAGCAACAACGTAAGTAGAGGGGGCGGGCCCTGGCATGGGACGGACAGCCAGGCCCCCTCTGTACGCCCAGAACCGGACAGAATTCGTGGCGCGCGAGTTGCCAGGGGGCCCTGAGGGGGTATGGGCCCTGGCCCAATTGCACCCCCTGCTCCCCTGGTAGTTACACCACTGAATCTTAATTATTTTTACTCTTTATACTTACCCAAAACACACAGCCACTTTAGGATATAAAAAATATTCCAGATTTTATTCAAAGTATATATTCTAGTTTGTTCTAAGGATCTACTATTCAATTCAAATCAGTAGCAACAGCCTTATACATTTGTCTATAGTCTGTACAGAGAGATCCCATTAAACTATGGCAGCATAGGTATTCCCCTTTACTAAGCACAATTCAGCAGGAACAGCCCCTAAGTTTGCTCATAGTCTGTACGGAGAGATCCCATAAAACTATGGCAGCATAGGTATTCCCTGTACTAAGCACAATTCAGCAGGAACAGTCCCCTAAATTTGCTCATAGTCTGTACAGAGAGATCCCATAAAACTATGGCAGCATAGGTATTCCCCTGTACTAAGCACAATTCAGCAGGAACAGCCCCTAAATTTGCTCATAGTCTGTATAGAGAGATCCTATAAAACTATGGCAGCATAGGTATTTCCCTGTACTAAGCACAATTCAGCAGGAACAGCCACTGAGTTTGCTCATAGCCTGTACAGAGAGATCCCATAAAACCTAAGAATTTTCCTGAACTAAGCACAATTCAGCAAGGACACCTGAAGATACAATATAAACTTTTAAGGGTAATGTTTATGGATTGTTTGTTTTTATTTATAACTCCTCCTAATGTCTGTAAGATTCTCAGATATTGCTGTGCAAACTAATCCAGCTAATCTGCTATTTTCTGTTATACATGGGGAACAGAAGGTGCAGCTTCACTGGGTCAGATAATGGAATTTCGCTGAATCCTGGCACCAACAAAGCAGCATCTCTGCCTGTCACTTGCTTTGTATACAATGCTGTTTCTGACAGTTAAAACATTGCAGCAGAAATTAGCTGACCCCTTAAGACTCATGCAAGACATTGTAGGAGCTGGCCTTTGCTTAGTCAGAACCAGCAGTGAGTGCAGAGAGGGACAATTATAGATCAGTAAAATTTAATTTAATTTTCTCTGATTTAGTTACATTTTAGTAAAATTGTAAGTATTCCTTTAACTACAAATGTAAATTAACTCCTTGCTCTGCAAATATCACGCACAGTGCAATGTTTGGAGATAATGAACTGACAGGCTGTCATGGCGGTGCTGAAGGGATACAGAGCCATCAGGCTGCACAATTAGCGCGCTCGGTGCACAGTTTAGCGATAAGAACAGTAGAGAGAGACGCTTATGTTACCGACAATATCTGAGCAGCGGAGATTCAGCACCAGCAGCGGGCGGACAGCTCCCTCCCCTCCCAGTCAGCGAGTGTCTAGCGAGTGTAGCGGCGCTGTCCAGTGCGTCTCCCGACTTCCAGGCTGCGCTCCCCTCTCTTGACCAATGCTTCCCCCAATACTCATCCCTGGGACCCTACTCTTCTTGGGCGAAGATGCCAAAGAATAGCATGAATGTACGAGAGCTATCTTCTCTGAAGATAATCCATTCCTCTCCCTGGAACTGGAAATACTAATCAGAATCTTGGGATTTATAAAGACTCCTCTTCCAAAGAATTGCCAAGTTTGATCCCTACTAGGTAAAGGAACTACCAAATGTAATCACTACTCTACCCAGGAACCACCTAGTTTTCTGACTACTCTGCCCAGGAACCACCTAGTCTTCTAACAACTCTGCCCAGGAACCACCTAGTCTTCTGACTACTCTGCCCAGGAACTACCTAGTCTTCTGACTACTCTGCCCAGGAACTACCTAGTCTTCTGACTACTCTGCCCAGGAACCACCTAGTCTTCTGACTACTCTGCCCAGGAACCACCTAGTCTTCTGACTACTCTGCCCAGGAACCACCTAGTCTTCTGACTACTCTGCCCAGGAACCACCTAGTCTTCTGACTACTCTTTCCAGGAACAACATAGTCTTCTGACTACTCTGCTCAGGAACTATGAAGTCTAATCAAGCCTGATCAGCACCATGTTCAGTCCATGAGCTTCTAAATCTGCCCCATTTGCCTAATTACTAAACTACCATGTGTGATTAGCATCCTGACCAGGAGGTGCCAAGTCTGACCCTGTTCAAGCAATATCAAGTCAATCAGTTTCCAGCAACTGTGACCCACACCTTGCCCAAAAAGAAGTATAAGCAGTTGTACTACCCCGAATCTTCCCTTATGTTCCTGAGCTGGGGGTCCTCAGACTGGAAAATCAAGGAGAAAGTGGTTTTTAAAGTAAGGTGACCTGGAGCTGCTCCAGTGTAAATGAGCAGTCTTTGTTTTTGTGTATATACAAGTTGTCCTGGAGCTTCACAAGTCATAGCAGACAATAAGTCAATATCAGCTTCCGTCTTGCACCCTCCAATAAGTCATGTGGGCATTAACATCTGAAGATCCCATTGGCAGGGATGAGCAGCATATAAGGATATTGACATCTCCTCTCCCTTGAGTGGGGGTAAAACAGGGAGCTGAGGGTCCCTTATGGAAAGATCTGTCTCACTGCTTCCAGGCACAGAAGTGACCTCAACACCCTTACAATGGATGTAACAGTAAGATAAGTCCTGGGGGGACCAAACTAAAGAATCCAGGAGGATCTAAATGTACCCCAGATAAGAGACACAATTGGCTCATCCCCTCCTTGCCTGGTTCAACTGGACAACATTCAGGATTGTCATGGCTTTTACATTTGCTGCCTTCTGCTACATGCTGTCGCTTGTGCTTTGTGCAGCTCTCATCTTCTTCGCAATATGGCATGTAAGTAGGAAGGGGCAAAAAGTGGGGTTAGGGGGCAATGGTTCCTCATGACTAATATGCAGTTCCTGGTGAGAAGAAATGTAAGTGGCTTAGGTATCATTGGCATGAAATAAATACAGATATTTATGGTATGTGGGTAGAAGGGGAAGGAGATTAATTTGGGGGCACTGATATCAGATGGGCACTGTTCTCTCACTGGAGGTATGTGGCAGGAGGATGCAAGAGTAGGAATAACCAAGAAGGGGCTATGGATATTGGGAATTGTAGTTCTACAAACAATTCTGAAACATAGTTGGACAGTGTTGCACTAATTCCATGTAAATCAGTACAGACTATTGACACTGAAGACTTTGTATTAAACAAGTGGAGACTTTGTTGCATTCCTTGTTTCCCCTTTTATTATACACTTTGTGGGATTTTTCTGCAACAGAACCGTCTGTAGGTCAGAGCAAGCAGGGGCCACACACTCATTATGGGGCACCCAGAGTAAAAATAGAATGTCGTAAGGAATAGAAATTCTAATTTATTGAAAAAAAAACTTCACTTTTGAGGAGCGGGAACTTCAGTTCTAACAGTTTATATCAGTAATGTCCAACATGCAAACTCTCGCTGTTATTAAACCACAACCATTCTATGGCTTTTAAGTGCGCTGGGATTAGTCATCCATTGACAAGGAGTTTAGGATAATTCCTGAATCAAACACATTGCAGTTGGTCATCATTTCCCCCCCTTTTTGTTATTTCTGGTTGCTAGGGTTGTTGAGCTTAGCAACTTAGTAGATGGTTTCATGGCAGGCTGGAAGATGGAAAGTAGAGAAGACAAAATAGAAAAGGGTTAATGCAGCACATGATGAAACGTGCAGTTTTCGACGCAGGGTATTTCCACCGAATTTCAATGGCATTATTGCGACATAGAAGCTTAGCACCCAAATGCCCTCCTGCTGATCCTTTAGAGCACTAGGTCCCCAAAATTACGCAGTTATGTTAATTTGCGTTCTGAGATTAAATAGTGAAACCCATTTTGTAATAAAAAGAAAAGGGCAGGTTTGCTCAGCAGTGCAGGGGTTAATTTACCAAATTGGGGAAAAAATGTTTTTATTCTGCCTTTGGTTTTGATTGCCTTGGGAAAGAAATGACATTTGCCTTTCCAGAAACATGACATTTATGCTTTGCTTCATTTAAAGCTACACAGCATATCGCTCCAGCAGGAGGATTTTCCGATACCTTTGTTTGATAAGAAATTATTTGTCAGAACATTTTCTAAACGTTGCAGCTCTCAGGGTATGTTCACTTTCCTGTGCAGGTTCTGTGGGTCTGGTTGTGAAATGAATAATTTGCTTTTATTAAGATGTCTATAATTCATACCTGGTGGGCTATTTAATGGGCCCAATACAGGAAGGGGTCAGGAGTTGTCTTGATTGATTCCTTGTTAAAGGGATACTGTCATGGGAAAAAAAAATTCTCAAAACACATCAGTTAATAGTGCTGCTCCAGCAGAATTCTGCACTGAAATTGACATTTTGTCAATTTCCCAGCTGCCCCTGGTCATGTGACTTGTGCCTGCACTTTAGGAGAGAAATGCTTTCTGGCAGGCTGCTGTTTTTCCTTCTCAATGTAACTGAATGTGTCTCAGTGAGACATGGGTTTTTACTATTGAGTGTTGTTCTTAGATCTACCAGGCAGCTGTTATCTTGTGTTAGGGAGCTGCTATCTGGTTACCTTCCCATTGTTCTTTTGTTTGGCTGCTGGGGGGAAAAGGGGAGGGGGGTGATATCACTCTAACTTGCAGTACAGCAGTAAAGAGATTGAAGTTTATCAGAGCACAAGTCACATGACTTGGGGCAGCTGGGAAATTGACAATATGTCTAGCCCCATGTCAGATTTCAAAATTGAATATAAAAAAATCTTTTTGCTCTTTTGAGAAATGGATTTCAGTGCAGAATTCTGCTGGAGCAGCACTATTAACTGATTCATTTTGAAACAAAGTTTTTTTCCCATGACAGTATCCCTTTAATATATCAGTTGGGCTAGGATGATCCTTTGGTACAGTTTAGTGATGGGCAAATTTATTCAGCAGACATGGTTTTGCAAAACTGCCGAAAAAAGTTGCTGTGACAAAAAAGTCACGTGTCTAGAAATTGACATGCGTTAAAATAAGTTTGACACCCATTGACATTAATGCATTTGGACAAAAAAGTCGCTCGAATAAAATTTGACGCACGCGTAAAATCTGTCTTGCGTCAAAATTATTTTGATGTCCATTGACTTCAACGAGTTTTCACCGTTCACAAATATTTTCAGAGTTTTTGCAAATTTTTCCCTAGTGTTTTTATTTGTGCAATTTGGCAAGCTATCACAAAGCAGCCATGCAACCGAGATGGAAGCAGATAGTGCTGTTACAAAGCAGCCATGCAGCTGAGATGGAATAGCAGTGCTGTTACAAAGCAGTCATGCAGCAGATATGAAATTAGTTGTTTCACGCAGCAAAGATAGAATCTTATTGTTGTCACAAAGTCAGCATGCAGCAGAGATGGAACCATATAGTGCTGTCATAAAGCAGCCGTGCAGCAGAGATATAATCTTACTGTTGCTGTAAAGTCCCCATGCAGCAGAGGTCAAACCATAAAGTCTAAAGGGGCAATGTAATATAAGTTGCTATTTGCTAACAGAAAAAAACAGCTTTGCAGCAGAAATGGGGCCATATAGTTTGCATTATAGCACAGTCTATGTAATAAAACTTTATTTGTTGCATAAGCACCCAGGTCTCTACAACTTTAAGGTGTGCAGCCTATACATTTTGTTATATATTTATTATTATATATATTTTGAATAAAGTACCCCCTCTTGTAAAATATAAGGATATTATAAGTTACCGAGGAGTTTCATGACCATATAAAAGTACGAGGCTGAAGGCCGAGTGTTTTTATACAGGTCATGGAACTCCGAAGTAACTTCTAATATTCTCATATTTTTCAACTGGGGGTACTTTATTTATTATAATACACACGTTTCAGCGAGTCATGTGACAGAAATGACATCAGAACTCACCGTTTATAAGGAAATAATTTACAAGATATTCATGGCTTTTGTGTATTATATATATATAGACACATAAGCACGAGTGAGATGTGGGAACAAGACTGAATTATTCATGTGGAACACATAACAGAGAATTCTTGGTGCAACAGATGCATTGTTTGTTATTCTTTGGGAGAGTGAGAATCAGAGGAGAGACAATTTATTTCAGCCCTTTCTGCTTGTGTCTCTAAAAATATAAATCCAGGCCAGCTATAAAAACCAAACGCTAGATATGCTCAGGGCCATGAGCAAGAAGCTAAAACTTTATGGCTTCAGTATGTAATTAGAGAGGATCCTGTTTTCTTCTGCCCAATTACCAATCTCCCCTCAGTAATCCTTAATTTAAAAAAAAAAAAACTATTGTTACCCCCAACCGGAGTGCAGGCTCTATTAGTTCGCATCTTTGGTTGGGGATATTTTATTCAGCCAACAGGTGCCATTTAAGATAGACCACTAAATTCACTATTTAAACCAGAATAAGGTGTGATGATAGTGTGATCATGAATTTTTACGCCTATGGCCCACCCGGCTCTGCAACTGCCATGATACTTCCATCATCAGAGGCAACAGCAGCCTCTCATTCACGCAAATGTAAAATGTGATGTCTATAGCAGGCGGGCGTTGCTCAGGAACGCTAAGGATTCCTTAGAAGACAACAGAGATCAGTATGCCCAGAATGCCATGGGCCTTAATATAGGCAAATGAGTGCAAATTGTAGATGGTTTTATTTTTATGTTCTGTTTCTGCGCTTGCCCTTTGTTTTGCTGTTGATGCTTTTCAGTGATATTCCTAGACATATTCAGGTCAAAGTTTGCCCTGAGATGCTTCTCTGCTCCAGTGAAAGTTGGGCTGTAGGCATCTCCACTGACCGCTACCTACAGCCTGGCACTCACTGGAGCAGGGTAGACAACCTTTATATCCTGAGATAAGGAAGTGTGACGTGTTGTCTGATCGGGTTTTAAACTGCTACTGGTTTCTACTAGGCCCAGCAGTGCTATCAGGATTTATACTGGCAGCTGCACATGTGCAAAATAGCACCTTTTTGACTTCTCCACAAAACATCTCCCCCTTTTTTAAACAGCAGTCAATAACACACTAACTGTTACAATAAGCATTGCTTTGTTAGACTAAATAATGACCATTCTGTGCTGTAGCAGGCTGGAAAAGACATAACTATAATAACAGCACTGGCAATATGTAACCTTTGCAGAGAGCTGGACACATGACGTCATTTTTAATGGGGGTGAAACAACACACAGTGGGAGCCGCAAGAGAGATGGAGAGACACAACTGGAGATCAGAATGGTGGTGATGATGCTGGTGACCTGGGGCAGAGAATTGAAAGCAGCCACACGGGGAGCCCTGGGAGGGGCACACAGGACAGGCTGAGATGAATCAGGAGAAATTCCCACTAGAGAATAAAAAGCAAGACCCTCTGTTTGATGAGAGGAATGAAGCAGAAAACTAGAGAAGGAGAAAACAGAAAACAATACATGGTTACTATGGACTTGCCATTAGCTGTCAACAACTGCCTTGTTAGGTACATATGCCCAAATTTGCTCCTAGTGTTGGTTTTTTCTCTTTCTCCTTAGGCTTGTCTTAAGTTCAAGATATAAAAAGATGCTCAGATTCTTGGTTGAGCTCATGTGTAAAATACAGGGCGCATGGATAGATGGGATACTGCTAATTAGAGGCCCAGGTATGCTCATGGATAACATGTGGATAACCCTAATGTCTGGACAAAGTGGTACTTGCAGGGTTCCCTTAGCATGTATCAGCTAAATTGCACCTACTGAATTGCACTTACTGAATTGCACCATCCGAATTGCACCATCCGAATTGCACCAACCGAATTGCACCATCCGAATTGCACCTACTGAGTTGCACCTACTGAGTTGCACCTACTGAATTGCACCTATTGAATTGCACCTACTGAATTACACCTACTGAATTGCACCTACTGAACTGCACACGGATGCTGTAGGTAATGCTGTGCTCTAGAAGCCATGCCACTCAAATACAGGAATTGTAGGCAAATATATAGCAAATGTTGCACAAGTCCTTAAACAAGCTGTAAAGTCTTTAAAGGGGTGGTTCACTTTTATGTTAGCTTTTAGCATGTTGTAGAATGTTCTATTCCTAACAACTTTACAACTGGTCTTAATTATTTATTTTTTTCTATTTCTTTTAATTATCTGCCTTCCTGTTTCCAGCTTTCAAATGGGGGTCACTGCCCAACATATAGCATTAATATGAAGTTGCCCCTTCCTTTGCTGGACAGCATTCTACGAAGGTACTGAACATTAGTGATGAGTGAATAAATACGCCAGACGCGAATTCAGGGCAAATTTTGGTGCAAGCAAATTAATTTGCAAAACTGCGATGACAATTTGCAAACGTGTCAAAAAAAAATAGTTCTGCGCATTAAAATTGTCACTCGTCAAAATTATTCGGACGCCCATAGACTTTAATGTTTTTAGACCAAATAGTCTTGCTTATAAAAATTGATGTTCAAAATTATTCCGTTGGGGATCGGGCCTGGCTTGTAATGGGGTGCTAAATCATCACACAGGGGTTCTGTTAGGTTGAGAATAGGACAATGTGCAGGCCAGTAAGTTTCTTACACCCACATCTGAGCATTATGTGAGTGTGGGGGCATTATTGGGCTGAAACAGAAAATAACCTTCTCCAAACTTGCCATAAAGTAGGGAGCAGGGCCACAAACCATGGAAAACACCCCCAGACTATTATTGCTCCTCCACCAATCTTTACCATTGGCATTATACCTTCAGGCAGCTAGTATTCTCCTGGCATTTGCTAAACCCAGACTTCTCCATCAGATGCAATATGAGGATCCATTTGGGTTGCGCCAAATTGCAGTGCCTTTTACACTTCAGCCAATGTTTGGCACTGCACATGGTGAAATGACGCTTGTTTCCTCTGGTCCGCCATAAAACCCAACACCCTGTACAAATAGTTCTTATGCCGGCATTGCTTCCAGATACAGTTTGGACTTGGAGTTTTCCAAGTGAAGACATGGCAATTTAGATGTAGTTTCTGAATACTTTTAGCCACAAAGTGCATATGTTCCCCTCCAGTGACGTAACTATAAAGGAAGAAGACCCCGCAGCTGCAGGGGGACTAGGGAAAAGGGGGGCCTGGACAGCAAGGTCTGCTTCCTCTATAGCATTGAAATCCCCTTCCCCGCGCTCTTCTTCTTCTTTTATTCTTTTAAATGACGCGATCGCACCTAAGTGAGAATACAGCAGGGGACTGTGAGCTGCAGCAGTGTCTAAGCATACCAGGCCCTCTGAAAATGTTTTTGCCTGGGGGGCCCTTCTTCTCTTATGTCTTCTCTTCTATCTTCTTTGTTTGCTCCTATCCCTCTCTTTTGTCATTCCACTTACTGGCCTTATCCTTGTCCCCCACCACACACAGATTCCTCTTAATCAATCAGGCACAATGGGATTACAGGTCCCATCTTATATAAATTCCTAATAAAGCAATATTAAGAACTGCCCAATGCCCTACCATTATAGGAGCATAACGCTTAATTACAGCAGCTTAAATCAGTTTGTGTTTATACTGTATATACAGGTATGGTATCCGTTACCCGGAAACCGTTATCCAGAAAGCGCCGGTAGACTCCATTAGACTCCCATAGACTCCATTATAATTAAATAATCCTAATTTTTTTAAATGATTTCCTTTTTCTCTGTAATAATAAAACAGTAGCTTGTACTTGATCCCAACTAAGATATAATTAGTCCGTATTAGAAGCAAAACCAGCCTATTGGGTTTGTTTCATATTTACATGATTTTCTAGTAGACATATGGCATGAAGATTCAAATTACGGAAAGAGACGTTATCCGGAAAACACCAGGTCCCAAGCATTCTGGATAACAGTTCCCATACCTGTAATATATTCTCCCCTGAAAAGCACTGTTTTATCATCTCAAGGGCGGTGTTTATGTTTTTATGCATATTTGTTTTATTTTATACAGCACTACTTAAGAACATAGCACTGTAAGCAGAACAATACATAATACAACAAACAGGGTCTTTACAATAGTAAATACAAATAAATACAAAGAACAGATAAACATTAAGAGGTAAGTGTCAAAGAGACAAAAGGAGATCCCTGTGCCATAGAGCTTACAATCTAATGGAAGAGTAATACCGATAAGTACGTATTGGGGTTTTTTCTAAGATGCAACAGCACCAGTAAATGTAATGCTAAATGTTTTGACATAGGAATGTATAAATTGGAATATAATAATGTACTCAGAGGCAGGGGCTGGAGATATGAATAGGATTAAGGCTGGAGAAATCAGGTATCTGCTTCAAGTTCCAGACACTACCGTAGGGCACAAGAGGTATCAAACCCAATTTTAACAGGGTCTGAATGTTAATGTGAATATTTAGATATTTCGCCCCTGGATGCTTTGGGGATTAATAGAAGTGCCATTAAATTTTGAATAATTAGCAGCACAAACGTCCATCTTTCCTTGGCACACCAGCCTTCGGGAATTATTTGATGGAAAATAGTTTTCAAATGTTGCATTTTCTTTAAATTTAAAGCAAAATCCTCCAGCACTAAGAGCAGTCTTGTAGCTAATAACTTGTAGACTTTAGAGTCTGATGCAAAGCACCGTTTATTTACAGATCTCCCATTATTTAAATATTGAAAAATAGGAGCTTACAGGGGAACCATTCTCACCACAACAGTTATACTGGGACGCAAAGCTCACCCACTTCAGTCCCACCACCTTGGATTTCATAATTTGAGACTATCCCACATAAATCATGATTCATAACAATGGGGAGAGAGATCCCACTGGCTAGCTGTTGCCTTTCCATGTGCTTCTTATATTACTTTCTTCATGGCTTCTATGGACGTACTACTGACTATACTGATATATAAAATGCAAAGGTGTAGGAGTCATTCTAGGGATGTTCATTGGGCAAATTACCTCTCTCCTCTGATCTGATTTTTATAAATAAAGCCAGAGCACAAGAGCTGCAGGAATCAAATACAATCTTGTAATTACCACCAGCACCTGGTCAGGCATTAATTACAGACATTCTCATAATACCTTGTAGAAAGACATAAAGGAATGTACTGGTGTAATTTAACCTGAAAACTCCTTTTATTATGTAGCTTAGGGAAATGTTCCTGCTGAATTGTGCTAAGTACAGGGAATACCTATGCTGCCATAGTTGTATGGGATCTCTCTGTACAGACTACGAGCAAACTAAAGGTGGCCATACACGGAGAGATCTGCTCGTTTGGCGATGTCGTCAAACGAGCGGATTTCTCCCCGATATGCCCATCTTGAGGTGGGCGAATAGTCGAATCGCGGGACCGCATCAACGAACAGATGTGGCCGCGATCCGACGGGATTTTTAGTCCCATACGATCGAGATCTGGCCGAAAGTCGGCCAGATCTCGATCGGGGAAGCCGTCGGAGGGCCCCATACACGGGCCAATATGCTGCCAACTCGGTCTGTCGGCAGCTTTTATCGGCCCGTGTATGGCCACCTTTAGGGGTCTGTTCCTGCTGAATTGTGCTTAGTACAGGGGAATACCTATGCTGCCATAGTTTTATGGTATATCTGTGTACAGGTTATGAGCAAACTTAGGGGGCTGTTCCTGCTGTGCTTAGTACAGGGGAATATCAATATCCTTATAGCTTTATGTTCTCAGCCTGTGCCCATATATGTAACCAAAATCATCCACGAGGAAAGTTACAAAGTATCAGAAATGAAAATGCCGGGGATTAGTGACATATCACTTTAACACTGTGGTTTTCTGTATTAATTCAAGCATTGATAAATCAGTTTGATTATTAGTTATACTGTAAGAGTATTCCCATCCTTTCCGACCCGTAAGCTATTTCAGAGCTTCCCTCGATTCTTTAGAATGACCATAGGTTGTAAATCACAAGGAGTCCAGCAGGGACAGTAGGGCAGCAAGGATATAATACAGAAATGACAATATAAAGGGAATCCGTAGGGACTCTGCATTAAGATCATGTCAAACGCTGTGGTGCCAGGGTGCGAATTCTACTCACAAGATATTTTATTGATGCCCTATGCTTTGTTTTACATTTTAAAGGACACATTTATCTTTACATTATTTTGTATTTCTCTAAAGGAAACAAACTCATTATTATTTTCCTATTGTTTTATTTCTTCCAAACTTCTATGGAAACATCACTGCCAGTCCAGCCTTATTAAAGGGGATCTATCACACAAATGGAAAATTTTAGATAAGCTGTATCATGCTGAAATAAGAAACATTCTCAAAATAATCAATTAAAAATTCTGTACCATTTATGAAATAATCAAGTTACTCTTCACTCTCCCCCTCTGAGCAACCCGTCTCTCTTTATTCTGTCTTCATGCAGTAGGTGGAGTCAGTTTTTGATTGACAGTTAGGTCTAATAGGTCCTTTGGTGGTCCTTGGAGGTCCTTAACCCATGAACCAGGTGCTCAATCTTTAAAAATAACCGGGTCTGATGGAAATTCTGTTTCTCTGTGTGCAGGGTGTTTGCCAGAGTCTGTTATTGTGTTACCTTTTGTTTGTGCTGGAGTTGGATATTTGAGTTATTCTGTTAAGAAAGGGGGCCCCCCTAAAAGACGTATTAGACCTACCTGTCGATCAAATTCTGACCCAGACCTTAGCATGAAGACTGACAGGTTGTGGAGCATGAGATACTGAAGACTAACTTGATTATTTCTTAAATAGTACAGAATTTTTTTATTGATTGTATTAAGAAAGAGTCTAATTTCAGTGAGATGAAACCTATATTCAATTTTAATTTTCACAATAGATCCCCTTTAAGCTGCAGTATGGAAATTAAAAAAAAAGTGATATATTTTGACCAGGTCTATTAACCCAGAGCAACCTATCATGTGCTATTATTATTAATATTTATAGCACCATTTCCCCCAGGAATGCTCTACAGAGCAAAGGGATACAAATTCAAGACATATCTGTTACAGACAATTTACCAAAATCAATTCACAGTTACAATTGCATATTGTTAGGAGACATTAAGGGGCGGGCCCTGCTCTCAAGAGTTTGCAGTTGCTTTCAAGCATGAGACCAGTAAATGCTACTTGCTGATTGGTTGTTGTAGGTGACTCAATTCAGGGCTGGATTCGGCACTTGCCTAGGCCCTGCCTAGTTTTAGGGGCCTGGTCCACCCTGGGTTCATGCCATCAAACTCCCTCCCGCAATGAGGGGGATTGGGCCTGCAGCCTGTACAACCACCATATCCATCCAATGCTGCCTAAATTCTACAACTGAGCTGAGCTTACAGTCACTTCTGCCTACATAAACTCTCTAAACCAGGGCAGTTTGTTGTGCAATTGCACAATCATTTTAAGGGTCCAAATCCAATCCACCCAAAGTCTAGATCTGGAGTCGGATGGAGAGTGAGGGTAGACTACTGGAGTGCACCAAGGGCCATGGCTGAACTAAACCAAACAGTCTTACTCTCTACTTATCACATTTCATCTGCCTGCACAATAGTTCTGAGGATCTGGAATGGTTAATGGAGTTCTCACAGGCTATTTCTACAGTGATCTTACGGTCATGAACTGCAAGTGCTACACTCATGGAATGCTATTGAGCCACAATATTAATGATGGTGGACATTATGGGGGTCATTTATCAACACTGGGCAAATTTGCCCATGGGCAGTAACCCATGGCAACCAATTAAATTGCTGCATCCATTGTTCTACTCGCAGCTGGCTTTAAAAAGCTATTCACTGATTGGTTGCTATGGGCTATGCTATGACCCCCTATATGTCTTCTGGTGAATTCTGTTCTTCTCGTGCTGCCATTCCAAACAAGGAAAGGGGTGTATTTTTGAAAAAGGGGCATGATATGCGAGGGTTGTGGGCACAAAGTAGTCATGGCCCCACCCCCTATGATATGTGCAGCAGATCATTGTTCCTCTATATTTCTATTACAATGGGGGCCCAGTAGAAGATGGGGTCACAAAAGAACTACCTTCCCTTCCCTAGGGCCCCCCTGCTCTGAATAGACCTGTAGCAAACTTTGCACATTTAATTACATTATTTTGTTTTGCAAGCTGGAGGGATAATATATGCAGCACTTCATTTTTTTGAAGTCACCCAAAGTTGCCTCGGGCAGCTTAACCAGATAAAAAGTTTAAAACACTTTAGCAGCACTGCTCTGCCAATCACAAATGATGTGGAGACAAAGGTAGGAAGATACACTGAAGCCCAATACAAAATAATTGTGACGCGCATAAAAAGGGTTTATTTCATTCTATTAAAGGGCATGTAAAGGCAAAAAAATAAAATCCCATTTTTACTTTCTTTAATTAAAAAGAAACCTATCTCCAATATACTTTAATTAAAAAATGTGTACCATTTTTATAAGAAACCTGACTGTATGCAGTGAAATTCTCCTTTCATTTACAGCTGTGGATAGGAATTATCAGACGGTCCCTAACTGCTGAGCAGGGAAACAATCATACTTATGAACAGCAGGGGGAGCCCCCGCCTTACTTCCCAGCCATGCAGAACTCAAGCAGCTTTGTTTATGACGATCCCTAAGCAGCCCAGACCACACTGAGCATGTGCACAGTCTTAGTCTTGCAAAGATGTTTAACAAAGTTATAAGATGGTGACCCCCTGTGGCCAACTTTGAAAGCATAAATTATTTGTTTGATTAGGCTTGTGGTGCAGTAAGTTCATGTTTACATTTAGTATACAAAATACAGCATTTCTAGCCTTATTCTATTTTAGACTTTACATGCCCTTTAAGTGAAGTCCAGGGAAAATCCATCAATCGGGTTGATAAATGTAAATACTCCACCAGATTAATATTCTCTTTCAAATATTTCTCCTGCAGATAATTGCTTTTGATGAGTTAAGAACAGACTTCAAGAACCCAATAGATCAGTGTAATCCGGCGCATGCGGTAAGTTCCCCCCATGTCTGGTTTCTTTAACAGGTCATGTGGTGTTGGGGTTATTTGTTGGTATTGACATGTATTTCATTAATGAGCTTTTAATGGGGCAATATCTTTATATTTAATTTTTACATTTTACATGGAAATAAAGTCAAAGTAAGGGAAAAGTTATGTTCTATATCTGTGATGTATCTCCTGGTTTGTGTCGAGCTGGCCATAGATGCAAAGATCCGATTGTACGAATCATCGTACAATCGGACTTTCCCACTAACCATTCAGATCAAAGTCTTACCAGTCAGATTAGTAAAAGAACAGATCAGCAATGTTCTGCCCCTGACAGCAATCGTACGATATCTATGTCCAACCAAAGCTAGTGACAGTCTCCCACTGAAAATCGTACGATCGGCAATACACGCAGAGATATTATCGGCAGCCGACAGAAATTTTCTAACCTGTCCGATCGACCAAACGACCGATCTCCGCCGGACGAAAAATGTCGGGACTCTCCACACACGGTCCGAAAATAGTACGAATCCTCGATTCATACGATCAGATCTTTGCGTCTATGGCCAGCTTAAGGTAGGAAAAGCCAAGGGAAGTTATAGACCCTGTATTGATCCATGGGCTGCTCTGATCCCATGAGTTGGGCAGGTTCGGGCTGAAGTTTGCCCATAAGGACTGGGCTTTGGTCAGTAGCAGGTTTCTATGGAGAAGTTATAGTGGACAGTAACTTTTAACTGTGAGATGCAGCTTGTCTTCCACTGCCCAACTGCCAATTATATTACACTGAACCCATCTGACGTTAGCATCGAGGGCTCAAATTAACAATTACCTTCTCAGCCTTGGGTCAGGTTGGGCAAGGGTGAGAAGGTTGAGGATTAGTGGGTCTCAATAAAAGGATACTGTCATGGGAATGAATGTTTTTTTACAAAACGCATCAGTTAATAGTGCTGCTCCAGCAGAGTTCTGCACTGAAATCCATTTCTCAAAAAAGCAAACTGATTTTTTATTTTGCATTTTGAAATCTGACATGGGGCTAGACATATTGTCAGTTTCCTAGCTGCCCCAGACATGTGCTTTGATAAACTTCAGTCACTCTTTACTGCTGTACTGCAAGTTGTAGTGATATCACCCCCTCCCTTTCCCACAGCAGCCAATGGGAACACAACAGAACAATGGGAAGGTAACCAGATAGCAGCTCCCTAACACAAGATAACAGCTGCCTGGTAGACCTAAGAACAGCCCCTTAATAGTAAAATCCAGGTCCCACTGCAACACATTCAGTTACATTGAGTAAGAAAAACAACAGCCTGCCAGAAGTGCAGTTCCATCCTAAAGTGCTGGCTCTTTCTGAAATCACATGACCAGGCAAAATGACCTGAGATGCACCTACACACCAATATTACAACAAAAAACATACACTTGTTGGTTCAGGAATGAAATTTTATATTGTAGAGTGAATTATTTGCAGTGTAAAACATTGTAATTTAAAAATAAAAACAACATCATAAAAATCATTACACAATCCTTTTAAGGCCCAAATAAGTATTAGTCAGGTTGAGTTACTATAGATGCTAAAGGGATACTGTCATGGGAACACATCAGTTAATAGTGCTGCTCGAGCAGAATTCTGCACTGAAATCCATTTTTCAAAAGAGCAAACAGATTTTTTTATATTCAATTTTGAAATCTGACATGGGGCTAGACATATTGTCAGTTTCCCAGCTGCCCCCAGTCATGTGACATGTGTTCTGATAAATTTCCATTACTCTTTACTGCTATACTGCAAGTTAGAGTGATATCACCACCCCTTCCCCCCCCCCAGCAGCCAAACAAAAGAACAATGGGAAGGTAACCAGATAGCAGCTCCCTAACACAAGATAACAGCTGCCTGGTAGATCTAAAGGTGGCCATAGATGCAAAGATCCGCTCATTTGGAGATGTTGCCAAACGAGCGGATCTTTCCCCGATATGCCATTAACAGGCATGGCTATATCGGGGGTAATCTGATTGTTCGGCCGTATTCCTGAACGATCAGATTACGATGTGCCATGAGCTCCGGCGGGATCGGTCAGGTCAAAATAAAACCTGACCGATTGACCAAACGACCGATCTCCGACGGGCGAAAGATGTCGGCACACGCCACACACGATCCGAAAATCTTACTAATCCTCGATTCGTACGATCGGATCTGTGTGTCTATGGCCACCTTACGAACAACACTCAATAGTAAAATCGAGGTCCCACTGAGACTAATTCAGTTACATTGAGTAGGAGAAAATCCAGCCTGCCAGAAAGTAGTTCCATCCTAAAGTGCAGGCACAAGTCACATGACTGGGGCAGCTGGGAAACTGACAATATGTCTAGCCCCATGTCAGATTTCAAATTTGAATATAAAAAAATCTATTTGATCTTTTGAGAATTGGATTTAATGTGCGGAATTCTGCACTAGCACTATTAACTGATGCATTTTGAAAAAAACATATTTTCCCATGACAGTATCTTTAAAGATAATGAGGGCAAATGAGTGAAAAGCCTGAGGCTTCTACAAGGAGTGTATTGGGTCCCTAACTTGTTTACCTCAGTTCATAGTATAAAAACTAACTATTATAGTAACTAAAAACCCCTGTTTTGTAAACACATGCACTTGCATTTATACTGAATTATTTATGAGACAGGGGACCAGGGAAGTGCATTGTAAGTAGCACTTCCATTATACTTAAATATACTTTAATTTAGCCTTTAGAGTGCTTCCACAACCCGAATTTTGTATAGGGTGGTTCACAACTGAGCCCTGGCCATTATTTCAGGATTTTAACTATAGAGCAGCAGTGGACAAGATTGCAGCAGTACCTGAAGTGACTGGTGTGTGTTAGAATGTGGATTATATCACCCCCTACAATGCCTGTCTGTATATCAATGCTTAGCAGTTGTCTATTTTTGTTTTCACAGCGGGAACGCCTTAGGAACATTGAACGGATTTGCTTCCTACTCCGAAAGGTGAGCAGAGACTTCTTTGAGAAGAGATATCCCTATTCTGAAGTCATGGGGTTTGCCTCCTGAGTCTTTTGATGGATAGGAAACTGTTTTAGGAAATGTCACACAAGTATATTCCAGGCAATCTGAAGCTCTATGTCTCTGTGGCAATGGGTGTACTTTACACTCCAGGGCGCAAATTCACTAAGCGCCGAAGCGCCGAACGCTAGCATTAATTCGCTAGTGTTTGGCATTTTTCGTTACTGCGCAAATTCACTAACGAACGCTGGCGTAGTTTCGCTAGTGTTACTTCGCACCCTTACGCCAGGCGAATTTTCGCTAGCGACGTAACTACGCAAATTCACTAACTTGCGCAGTGTACTGAACGCTACCTTTTACGCCAGACTTCCTTCGCCACCTCAGACCTGGCGAAGCGCAATAGAGTAGATAGGGATTGTTTCAAAAAAAGTCCAAATTTTTTCTAAGTCCCAAAAAACGCTGGCGTGTTTTCTACATGATGGGTGATAGGCTGAAAAAGATCGAAAATATTTTTGGGGCTCCCCTCCTTCCCCCCTACATTTCCTGACTCATGGCAACTTACCTAGACAGTGGGCACATGTGTAGGGCAAAATAAAATTTTTGTTTGATGTTTTGAAGGTTTTCTAGGCATTTGTAGTGCTAATACGTGTTCCTCCATTGAAATTTGAATTTGGCGCCGTATGCAAATGAACCATCGCTAGCAAAACTTCGCTTTGCTTGGCGAATTAACGCTAGCACAACTTCGAAAGCTTACGCTACCCCTGTGCGCAACTTCGGATTTTAGTGAATTTGCGGAGCGCTGGCAAAAATACTCCTGGCGAAGTGTGGCGAAGTGCGGCGAAGTGCGGCAAAGTTGCGCCTGGCGCAACTTCGAATCTTAATGAATTTGCCCCCATGTATTTGTGCCATAGGCAGGTGTTATTTATAGGGATCTCCTGTGCTCCTTGGACCTCCCTAGTCTGCATTTTACAGTAGGGGTATTATTGTTTATATTCGTATAGGGATTTATTTTCAGTATTGTGATCCCTAATCCCCTATGCTCTTAATGTCAATTGCTGCTCAAATTGCTGTGAACCCTACCCATTTACAAACGGCATCTCGTTATTTTAATCAAGAGACACCTTCAAACATTGGAGATGGCTTTTATTTGATCTGATAAGCCATGTTTGTTTTAGTCTTGTTTTAGCTCTGCTTGGCCCAAGCATAGTTCCTTCTAAGCTGAGGGTACAAAGGCTGTATATAATGCCCAAACCCGAGTGAAAGTAGCCACCTTACTTTAGCTTCTTTGGCTCCTTTCGCAAATTTGGGTCTTTTCGCGGCTTTGGGTCTTTTCAGAGCAGCTACAGGTCTTCGGCGCTGAAGGAACTTTGGATGACAGCAGGGCCTCTCTTTAGCCCCAGGCCTGGTACAGCTGTACCCCCTGTGCCCCCCTGATGGCGGCCCTGCATACCAATATTGCCAACAGTTTGGTTGCTATTGGTAACTGCACTGGGTTAAACGTTGCCTGTGTTCAGTCATAGACCGCAGATGGCAGAAACGTTGTTAGTCATAGTTTTAAGAAGATGAGTGCAGAAACTTCATAACTGTCAATTCTAGTGATTCCTAACTGTAGTATATATAACTTGCTGGTGGCAGTTCCCATTACAATTCCCATTTTATCAATATGAAAGCAGCACGATTACATATGAATATATTTGGGCTATTAAGCTATGTGCATGGCTATGTATATTGAGGGCACTGTCTCTATTTTCTGACCTCATAAGGAACTCTATTCATTGAGCCAAAGCTTCAACAAGAATCGCAGTGTCCTGGGTTTACTTTACTGCTCCATTTGTTAAACGGGTGGCGACTTATCCAAATGTAAAGGGCCCACACTGTGGATCATTTGGCCCTAAGAGGATGGATATAAATCAGTCTGATGAGAAGATTATTCAGATCATTATCTTCCCAATTAGTTAGGGGAATCAAAATGGTTTGTTTTTCCCTTAACAAGAAATAATTACAATTAAGCATCTAAATGAGCACATACACAGTATCTAATAACTGTTACATTTGCAACGTGTGCCCATAGCCAGTTCATAAGTATAAAACATCAGCAGCGCCATAACTAGAGTCGCTTGGTGCAGGATTTGTCCCTCTGAATATGTACCTGCGCATATTCCACATTCTGTCCTCCATCATTGGGCTACAACATCTCTGATGGCCCAGAGGGGGGGGGATGCACCTCCCTGTCACCCCTTGTAGTTACGCCACTGAACATCAGACTATTGTATCCTGTTGGTTTTATAGTTCAACAGAAAGACTTTAAAATATAAACTTGACTCTAGCATAATCAACGTGTACATTGTACGTATTATGAATACAACACTATTTGCATTTGACACTTGAAGCAGGGTCCCAGTAAAAGGGAATTTTTAAGTAAAAATAATTTTTAACTAAGAGGTAAGTTTTGCTTCCATTTGGTAACAATAGCAATGCTATGTAAACCAGCCCCTCCTCAGAGTGACTAGTGTAGGTGCACCTGTTCTTATGAATAAATAACACCGTGACCCCTGTATTTCATGGTACAGAGTCCCCAGCATTTTATGACACAGAGATCCAGCAATATATGACACAGTGGCCCAGCCATCAGGCGCCCTAGGGAACTCAACTGGGCACAATGGCCCTACCCCCTGTGCAAGCAAACATGCCTGTGTATGCACAATTATATCACAGAGAAGTGCACAGAGGTGAGGATCGGTGTGGAGTGCCAGTGGCAACAAGACAGTCCAGACTAGGTGTAGGCAGAAGGCTCTTCAAGAGGTGCCAGCGCCACCCAATCATAGGGAGTATAGGGCAGGCAGAGTATGGCACACAAGGAGCATAGGGAAGGCAGAGTATGGCACATACAGGGATCATAGGGCAGGCAGAGTATGGCACACACAGGGAGCATAGGGCAGGCAGAGTATGACACACACAGGGAGCATAGGGAAGGCAGAGTATGGCACATACAGGGATCATAGGGCAGGCAGAGTATGACACACAGGGAGCATAGGGCAGGCAGAGTATGGCACACACAGGGAGCATAGGGCAAGTACAGTATGGGACACACAGGAAGCATAGGGCAGGCAGAGTATGGCACATACAGGGATCATAGGGCAGGCAGAGTATGGCACACACAGGGATCATAGGGCAGGCAGAGTATGACACACACAGGGAGCATAGGGCAGGCAGAGTATGACACACACACAGGGAGCATAGGGCAGGCAGAGTATGGCACACAAGGAGCATAGGGAAGGCAGAGTATGGCACATACAGGGATCATAGGGCAGGCAGAGTATGACACACACAGGGAGCATAGGGCAGGCAGAGTATGGCGCACACACAGGGAGCATAGGGCAGGCAGAGTATGGCACACAAGGAGCATAGGGAAGGCAGAGTATGGCACATACAGGGATCATAGGGCAGGCAGAGTATGGCACACACAGGGAGCATAGGGCAGGCAGAGTATGACACACACAGGCAGAGTAGGACACATAGGAGGCATAGGGAAGGCAGAATACAGCAGGAGACATGGACTCTAAGATGGACTCTAAGATGAACAGTTCATAGTGTGCTACATACAGTGACATAATGCTGGTGCTTCAAGAGTATTTTGTTTTAAGTGTGAACAGGTTAAAAATTCTGGGTCTGAGGTATGAACAGTACAAGACTTTAGGGGTGTGAACAATAGAGGTGTTACAATACAGGAGTTTATAGTCTGGATTTGAGGTGTAAATAATACAGGGGCCAGTTAATCTCAGTACTGATACCTGTTAAAGTTTACACAAGGTATAGAATCACATGAGGCAGACTTTCGTGTGGGGGTCACACCCGGGGGGATCCGCGGGCCGCCAGTCGGACAGTTCTGGCTTCCATGATATCAAAGTCCAGGTATAATCATACTGTATAAATAGGATTGTTATTTAGGATTCCAAGTATTCATATGTCTATATCTTACTCCAGGCCTTTTCTTTCCTCTCTCTAGCTGGTGCTGCCGGAATATTCAATCCACAGCCTGTTCTGCATAATGTTCTTATGTGCGGAAGAATGGTTAACACTGGGGCTCAATGCTCCATTGCTTTTTTATCACATATGGAGGTGGGTACATATTTTCTTTTATATAAATAATGTGATAGCATACTTCCCAACATTTTGAAAATAGAAAGAGGGACAAAAAGTTGTCCCATTTTATGGCCACCCCCCTAATTACCATATCCATTTTACTAAATTTGGCAGGTTATGGAAATTTGAATAAATTTCTGGGGGTTTAGGGTCAGGTTTTATGTGTTATTACAATTTTGCAAAAGAAGGTAAATTGCCCTTTAAGCTGCAAGTCACAGTTTCCCCAACATAGTTACAATTGTCTCTTTGCTAATCTTAAATTGTTACAAATGTATCAAGTTGGGCTCAATTCAGCAGGAACAGCCCCTAAGTTTGCTCATAGCCTGTACAGAGAGATACCATAAAACTATGGCAGCATAGGTATTACCCTGTACTAAGCACAATTCAGCAGGAACAGCCCCTAAGTTTGCTCATAGCCTGTACAGAGAGATACCATAAAACTATGGCAGCATAGGTATTCCCCTGTACTAAGCACAATTCAGCAGGAACAGCCCCCTAAGTTTTTTCATTACTTGTACAGAGAGATCCCATAAAACCATGGCAGGATATGTATTCTCCTGTACTAAGCACAATTCAGCAGGAACAGCCCACTAAGTTTGCTCATAGTCTGTACAGTGAGATCCCATAAAACTATGGCAGCATAGGTATTCCCCTGTACTAAGCACAATTCAGCAGGAACAGCCCACTAAGTTTTTTCATTACCTGTACAGAGAGATCCCATAAAACTATGGCAGGATATGTATTCTCCTGTACTAAGCACAATTCAGCAGGAACAGCCTATAAGTTTTCTCATAGTCTGTACAGAGAGATCCCATAAAACTATGGCAGTATAGGTATTCCCTGTACTAAGCACAATTCAGCAGGAATATTCATTGTGCAATGACTCTCAGAGACAGAGTAATAAAACATTTGTTTTCATTATGTTGTCGTAGGTATTTCCACAGCCCGGCAGACAGCTCGGAATTAGCCTACGACCCACTCGTAGTAATGAGTGCAAGTACATTGAGTTACTGCCAGAAGGAGGCGTGGTGTAAGCTGGCATTTTATCTGCTCTCGTTTTTCTATTACCTGTACTGGTGAGTTTCTCTCGTTAATTCCATATATACTCTATGCATGTGGCATCCCTATATCCATGTGATATCTGTCATGTTAGGAAACTCTGGTCTCATAATTTAGGGAAATTAAATGATATACAGTATATACTCTGCTTAAAAAGAATGTACTTGTCATTTCATTTTTAAAACAAAGCTAAATCTGCCAGTAAATTAATCCTTCACCTTTGTCATAAAAACATGATATATAGTTAATGTCCCTCTGTATCCCAGGCCAGGGGTTCCTCAATAGTTATACCACTGCCTTCAAGGAGATGTCTGTATTTATATATATTTATAAAGCACTACTGGTATATGCAGCAATGTGTGCAGGGTCAGATTGGGACACTGGGAAAAAACCTGGTGGGCCCAGATCTGCTCCCATCAGCCTGGAGCTTGATAAATAGCCGTGCTTGGCTAGAAACGTTGTAAATGCTGCCCTGCGATTGTGAAGAAAGGCATATTTTAACTATATACTGGAGTGCTGCCCATTTCGATTCTGCCCAAATCTGCTCCCATCTGCCTGGAGCTTCCTGATCTCTCCCAAGTCCCAACTGAAAATCACAGACATCCCTTGGTCGATGCGAGTGGAGGCGGATGGAGGAGGGTTCCAGGCGGCTGCTGAGGGGGGCCCTGATGTTGTCTGAAGTTGGCAGGGGGTGGGTCGGGGACCTGGAGTGGGTGTGTGCAGGCCCCTGATGTGGCATACCTCCAAAGATTTTGGAAATAGAAAGAGGGAGAAAAATATTTGGTGCGAGTAGCGTGGCAACATTTTTTGACCACACCCATTTTTTACCACACCCCTAAATTACCATGTTCATTTTACAAAATTTGACAGGTTATGAAAGTTTGAACACATTTTTGTGGTTTTTATGTGTTATTACAGTTTTGCTTATGAAGGTGAATTGCCCTTAAAGCTGCAAGTCACAGTTTCCCCAAGAGACCCGCTTATCTTAAATTGCTTCTTTGCTTATCTAAAATTGTTACAAAAGTATCCAAGTGCACCTGCCACTTTGGCTCTCTGCCAAATTAAAGGAAAACTACACCCCCAATGTAGGTCTCTATAAAAAGATATTGCATAAAACAGTGCATATGTAAAATCCTGCTTCGTGTAAATAAACCATTTTTATAATAATATACTTTTCTAGTAGTATGCGCCACAGGGTAATCATAAATAGAAAATTGCCATTTTAAAAAATAAGGGCAGCCCCTGGGATCGTACGATTCACGGTGCACACAAACAATCCATACTTGTTAGGTTACATGAGCCAATTAACAGACAGAGTTGTGTCTTTTGCTTCAACACTTCTTCCTGTTACAGTTAGAGCTGCAGTATTTCTGGTCAGGTGATCTCTGAGGCAGCACACAGACCATCACAAAATGGTGGTTCAAGGCAAGAGATGTAAAAGGGCAATATTTGCTTAAATATATATTCCAGTTTGGTAAGATTCTTTAATATGCCACTTAATATGATATAAACTGTTGCTTAAGTATTCATTTTGGGAGTATAGTTTTCCTTTCAGTTTTAGAAACTTTGTATCTTTTTCTGGCTGTTCAGCGCAGGATATCAAAGAGAAAGTTGGGACATTTCAGTAACAATCCGGGACTGCGGATTGAGCTGTCAAAATTAAGGTATGATGTAGTAGCCTTGGTCGGTTCAGCTTCCCCCAGTCCAGCACTGACTGTGTGTATTTACATTGTGTGCCATGTAAGGAAGTCTCTGCCCATTTGGGTTCAGTTGGCTAAAGCCTTGTTATGTGTTTCCTTTCTCTGAATCAGTGTAAATGGCTTCACTATAACTCTAAAGTCGCAGGACTAATCCTTCTTTTTGAGTGACAGCTATTATGTTCCTATGCAGCAGTCGCACTGGAGAGATAACATTATGCGGGCAGTGCAATATAAATATATATTTTGTACAAAGCTCAGACTATTAAAAGGCACATCTTTTCTTAAAGGGCATCATAAGAACAAGGAATGGGGCAAAATCAATTGTACAATGTCAAATGCAATCTCTTTCTTCTTTTTAAATCCAAAAATATGCCTTTTGTGTTTCCCCTTCAGCATGATATACACCTTAATGAGTTCCTAAGGACCCAGGGAAGAAACATTACCCTGACAGTAAAGGGAATGTGGGGCTGAAGAGGAGAGACACTTTTGAATTGTCCAGACATTGCTGTTAAGGTTACTCAGGCCGGTGAGATACACAAACTCCAGCCCACAATTGAAAGAAGACTCAGATATGGAAATACAATGACAAGAAAATGTGCCATTGAGCAGTGCCACATGCAAAGTAATAAGAGCTGGGCAGGGAATACTAGTGCAATGATACTTGCCAATTGTTTTCTGCACTCGATTACTTAGGATGGCTCATTATTGAAGAGTGGATCACAGAATGCAAAATATGGGTAATTGGTTAATATTACAAGTCATCAGTTCTGCATGATGTTTCTAGCTGAAGAACTGTGCCAAATGCATTGCAGAGGACTCTAAATGGAATAGACAAATTACCTTGGCTAGTGACACAATTACAATGCTTTGGTACCTCCTAGAAATATGGCGTTGCTGGAAAGAACCTGAACAATGTAGCTCATGGACAATGTAACTCATGAACAATGTAGCTATTAAACAATGTAGCTCTTTAACAATGTAGCTCATGGACAATGTAACTCATGAACAATGTAGCTATTAAACAATGTAGCTCTTTAACAATGTAGCTCATGGACAATGTAACTCATGAACAATGTAGCTATTAAACAATGTAGCTCTTTAACAATGCACTTCATGGACAATGTAGCTCATGGACAATGTAGGTATTAAACAATGTAGGTATTGAACAATGTAGCTCTTTAACAATGTAGCTCATGGACAATGTAGCTAATGAACAATGTAGCTATTTAACAATGTAGCTATTTAACAATGTAGCTCTTTAACAATGTAGCTCATGAACAATGTAGCTGGTTCTAAGATCTGCTGTTTTCAGTCTGCTTTTTTAATGAAAAATGGCCAAATGCTTACATTTTATAAAACTTGCTTTGTTTTTACTACTGGGATAATGTTAATGTTTTAGGTATACCGCACATGCTTGTTTTCCCCCTCTGAGGTTTTGGCCACCTTAGGCAGATTTTCAGATGTCACCCTCCTCATACCCGGCCCTTACCTTTCTGAGAGCTTTTTTGGGATGACGGGGCTGCATCACTAATGCAGAGAGTGCAATTGTGTTCTTTGTACTAAAAGAGCTGAAATTCTGATTTAGAAAACAGATATAGCAGGAGTGGCGTTTTGTCGCCCCTGGTAATTTGCAGGCTGCTGCTGCTCTCTCAACTCACCTCATGGCAGCAGTACCCCTGTTCTAATGGGATGTTAAGAGGGTTCTTTATTAAAGTCTGAACGTTTTATGAAAACATTTGCAGATGGCAAAGTGCAGAATTTCACCAGGCATGGTTTTGTGGCAAAATTCCACACTTTCCCAACTGCGAAATTTTCGCTCATAACTATTCAGCAGAAACAGCCTCGAGTTTTTGTTTTACATACAAAGAGAGACCCTATAAAATAATGCCAGTATCAGTATTCCCCTGTATTTAGCAGAATTGTTAACAAAAGAGTTTTATAGCCCTTATATGGGTCAGGGCACACGCTAAGATTCGGAGAGATGGCAAAAAAATCTCCTCTTCTTCGGGCAACTTCGGGCGACTTTGGAAAATGAAGAGCTCCGAGCGCCATCCCGCCGGCGATTTACATTCTAGCCAGTGGGAGGCAGTTTGGGGAGATTAGTCGCCCGTAGAAGAGGAGATTAGTCGCCGGGTGACTAATCTCCCCAAATCTGAGCGTGTGCCCTTACCCTAAGAAGGAATGCACAGCATCCACTATTTGGTATTCGGCAAATCCCAGAATCCTTTGTGAAAAATTCAACAGAATACTGAACCGAATCCTAATTTGCATATGCAAATTGGGGGTGGGAATGGAAAAATTGGGGAAACATTTTTTTACTTCCTTGTTTTGTGATGTAAACTCCCATGATTTTCCTTCCTGCCCCCAATTTGAAAATGCAAATTAGGATTTGGTTCGGCCAGGCACAAGGATTAAGCCACACCTGAATCCTGGCCGAATCCCAAACCGAATCCTGTATTTGGTGCATCCCTACTTATTAGACATCTGCTTTTCTGGCTGCGCTGTCTGGCCCATTTCATTTGCCTCTGGGATGGTGGACAGAAGGTGATAAGTGTTTAGAGAACACGTTTACATACCCTTTAACACGATTATGTTGCACATACATCAAATGCTGAAATATTAACGAAGGCCTGGGAGACCATTTAACTCTGCCACGTTAATTACAATGTGTTTTGCATGAGTGATTTAGCAGCTCCTTCGGTTCTCTAACTGCATTTTTCGAGCGTGGATTTAATTTATGGAAGTCGTAGACATGCCTGCGTTAATGCATATTCAGTTCACACGCAAAAAGATGTTTTAACATGGGAATAGGATTTTCAATAAAACATGATCTGTTCCCTGTTGGGGGTATGGGCTGCCTATCACCTGTCTCTTTCCTTGGGTGCTACACATTCTAGACAAGAAATAATTTCTTCGTAAAAAAAGAGCATATGCCACTGTAACTGTCACAAGTGATTATGCCGCATCTCCCCTAAATCTGCCAGAGCTACAGACTGTGCGCTTTAATTGTCACCCCAGAGTTTGATACCAGATTATCATAAATTAGCGCTCAGATTGCTAATTCTAATATTTATTCATTTTGTACAGGCAGGCAACTTGCTGCTCTAGTTTGAAGGGCAATTTTCATTTAAAGGAGACATATTGTGTGTAAAATAAGAATGTGTCAGTGCATTATATTATTTTAAATATAGAAGGTAAGGGTTTTAAAAAGTAGTGTTTTGGGATGAAATATTGAAAATTTCTGCAAAAACTAGTTTTGCCAACCTGTTCCACTTGCAGCCTCTTTTTCCAGGTTGTAAGGGGAAGCTGGCGCCACTCAGTACACTGCACCTCAGGATAGGAACCAATCAGCAGCTAGGCTGACCTGACAGGGAACTGGGCCAGGGCAGGGCCAGGGCAGGACTGGGGGGTCCAGGGCCCACCGGGGTCACTACTTCAAGGCCCCCACACCCTCCCAGCCCCGACACAGTGGCAAAGACTCAGATACCTCAGGGCCCCCCCCGCTCCAACTGCAACCAGCCCCCCCCCACGCCTACCTTTCTTTTCTGATCATGGCCACGACCTGGGGCTGGAAGAGAGGTCGTATGGTACAAGCTGCAATGCAAGCAACTACCCCAGAAACTACATAAACCCAAGCTAGAATCCATAGAAATAGGCACTTTCCCCCTTCCTTTTATGTGGCGGTCATTGTCCTCATACATAAGGAGGGAAAGGACCCTGAACTCTGTGATTCCTTTCGCCCAATCTCATTAATAAATACCAACGTGAAGGTGTTTGCTAACATTCTGATGACCAAGATTGTAAGATAATCATCTCTATTATCCACCCAGATCAACCGGTTTCATCCCCAGCAAATCTACCACCATCAACCTTAGGAGGGTCTTTACACACCTGCAAATCCGACACAACAACCCTGACTCCAGAATCTTTATTTCCCTTGACTCAACAAAGGCATTCAACTAGGTTGAATGGCCATACTTGTGGGAAATAATGACTCACTTTGGGATAGGCCATCATTTCATTAACTGGGTAAAACTCCTATATAAGGAGCCTACAGCCAAACTTAAAATCAATGGCTCGTTATCCCCCTCATTTTCACTAGCTAGAGGCATGAGGTAGGGGTGCCCATTGTCACCCCACCCTCTTTTCACTATCCATTGAACCAGCGGCGATCATAGTTAAGTACTGTAATAAAGTTGCAGGATTTCGAACAGTCCCCTCGGAGGACAAACTGGCTCTGTACGTCGATGACCTACTATTATTTTTTGGCAGACCTCTTTAACTACTTTAAAGCAGCTCTCTCCATCCTAAAGAGTTTCAGCAACTTCTCTGGCCTCACTATTAATGAGAGCAAGTCACGATACTCCTGCTGGACCCAGTACCACCTCCCCTCCATCGTCGTGTAACCTGCAATGGGTCACAGAGTTTAAATATGTGGGTGTAATCATCTCCCCCCACCTCCCCCACTACATTCCCAACAACATCAACCAAACAGCTGTTTGGACCACTTTACCTATTACACTTTAGGGAAGGGTGAACCTTTACAAAATGATCTCCCCAAACTGCTTTATTGCTTGCACAATTCCCCAGGCTGGATCCCTCAAAGAACTTTCTCACAAATCCCCACCACGTTGACCTTTGGCCTCCTTTTTATGGCCCAAAAGAGCACCTCACTTGTTCTGAAAACCCTGACTTAGTGACTTCTCTGGTGGACCAGGGTGGACTTGCCTTGCTCCACTTATACCTATACTTTTTAGAAAGTCAGCTGTACCATATCCCCACATGGTTCCACCTTCAAGAGGAAGATCCTGGACTGATTCTTCTGACCTAGCTGGTCGACTCATGAGAGGCCATTAGGAACCTACCATATAGGAGACTTTCTGCCTATGATAGGGGCCCCTCAACTATTACTATGCCCTATAGGGCTTAGAAAGCAACATTTAAATTATCCAGATGCCCCCTCCTCTCCTTTCTTCATTCCTTCCACTCTGGAGGAACGGCAATCTTCCCCACATTCTCAATCTGCAGGATTTCTCCAATTGGCCAATCTTAATTTCGAATGATTAGGAGATCCTACATTAAGAACAAACCAAGGTGTCACAATGTACAGTTCTTCAGATACCAACAGTTCCGCCATGCATTTAAGTCTCAGTTCTCAACAATCACAATTCAATACAAAGCTCCCCTTTTTGAATTGGTCCTTCGTAACCCCCAAACGTAGTGAATTCTCTATCTTATCAAAGCATAAATCCAAGTACCTCCCTTTGAAAGAGGTGGACTTGCCTACCAACATTTACAGAGGATGTGATGGCCCAGTCCAACAATGCCCCTCCCTCCTCTCCCCCCAGTCTAAGTGTTACCCCGGGCAAATGCCCCTAACATTTTACGTACCCCTCGGTGCAGATTCAGGCATCAGAGTTCATGGGCACCATCTTCAGCCGATTGGGTAATCTTCAGAATGAGACCAGCGGTATGGGTTTTTTAACTTTAAGGTTTGCTTCTCCTTTAAACACTAGAGGTTCAGGTCCCTCTAGGGCAAAATGGCTTTACTAGGCCTTGGTGTGCCCAGGCTCAATGGGAACATCCAGATGGTTAGGACACCAGAAGCCAAAGCGGAAACTCCACCCCTTTCCAAGCACAATATTAAAGTGTTGCAGGAAGTGGTCACAGAACCTCTTGGCCAATAACTGTGATAGGTAAATGATTAACTAGATACATGGGCTTTTGCCCAGCAACTAGGGGAATGAGGAAGGGTAAAGATTTAAAGCGATAGGGGCATATTAACCCTATGGGTCCCTACATGATCTTTTTAGTTGATGGACAAATCGTACATTTAAACGGGTTGTTCACCTTCCAGTTTTTCAGTTCAGTTTGTTTCAGATACTTCACCAGAAATAAAGACTTTTTCCAAATATTTTCTATTTGTATGTGTGACCTTTCTTCTAATATTGAGGTGTAAAGTATAATTTTTTACCTTCTAACGCAACTCTGAGAGGGGGGTCGCCGACCCTCTAAACTGTTCTAAATTGATACATTTAATTGATACATTTCTTATCTTTGTCCCTGTTGAGCTGAATTCCTGAGTCTCGTTACAGGCAGCTGTTAGAATTGAAACAATAGTTGCTGATATTCCAAAGATGCTGCTGAGAAATGTATCTGTAGAGTCTGCGCCTGAATTACTGAGCTGCCGGCCTCAAACACCAGAGACAGGGAAATTCAACTTTAAACTTCGATTTTGGAAAAACAGTAAAGAATAAAAGATGGAAAATAACTGAAACAAGTCTTTATTTCTGGCGAACAATCTGAAAACAATTGCACTGAAAAAGTGTTTGGAAGGTCAACGACCCCTTTAACCTGTCCCTGATATAATTAAATCTCTTCAGCCATATAAGCCGAGCATTACAAAATTAGTTTTGTCACTTCTCATTGAACCTGGGCAAACTTTGGATAAAAAAATAAAATTTATCACCGATTTGTTGTCTCCGAAGTAAACCCAATCTGTTCAATTAACATTTAAAGGACAAGGAAAGGCAAAAAAATAAAATCCTATTTTTACTTTCTTTAATGAAAAAGAAACCTATCTCCAATATACTTTAACTAAAAAATGTGTACCGTTTTTATAAGGAACCTGACTGTATGCAGTGAAATTCTCCCTTCATTTACTGCTGTGGATAGGAATTGTCAGATGGTCCCTAACTGCTCTGCGGGGAAACAATCATACTTATGAACAGCAGGGGGAGCCCCCGCCTTACTTCTCAGCTGTGCAGAACTCAAGCAGCTTTGTTTATGACGATCCCTAAGCAGCCCAGACCAAACTGAGCATGTGCAGGGTCAGGGTCAGGCAAAGATGTTTAACAAAGGTACTAGATGACAGCCCCCTATGGCCAACTTTGAAAGCATAAATCATTTGTTTGATTAGGCTTTGTGGTGCAGTAAGTTCATGTTTATGTTTAGTATACAAAATACAGCATTTCTAGCCTTATTCAATTTCAGACTTTCCTTGTCCTTTAAGTATAGATACACAGCGTTCCTGCATGTTTCCTAACCTTTACACAAAGTACACAGTATTATTTAATGATACCCCATTCTCCCACAGTATTTAGTCTAGGCTCTGGAGAATGCTACAGGAGAATTGCTTATTATTCTTGGCTTGGGACAATTTATCATGTTTTTCAGCAGACCTAAATTATATTCATAGTGATGAAAGCTTTTCATGATTTTTCACCAAAACTGATTACATTTTATTTATCTGAATCAGTTATCAAAGCATTTCCCTGTTTCCCACATTTTTTTCACCGTTATGTGTTCTGCATTAGAGATATGCAACTCCTATGTTGGTAAGGTGCCCACACCCAATTACTGACTTCAGCTTCAAGTCTGCTGTGTGTGACTGGATTCAAATCAATGGAGCAGGGGGGACTGAGCAGTTCTGCTTTTCTCAGCCTGCAAACAGGCCCGGATTTGTGGCGAGGCCACATAGGCCCGGGCCTAGGGCGGCACATTTTTGGGGGCGGCATGCTGCCCAGCCGCTCTGTGTGGAGCCTGTGCTCCCCAGTGCTTTTGCGCCAGTGTGTGGTAGTGCGGGCGTTAAGACCGCGCAGAGCGCACGGCCTAGGGGGGCCCGCCCAGCGAATCCGGCGCTGCCTGCAAAAATAAAAGCCTGACAACAGCCTGTGTGCCCATAGCCTAAATGAGAACCTGTTAGATTGTTTAAAGGAGAAGGAAAGGTTAAAACTAAGTAAGCCTTATCAGAAAGGTCTATATAAATACATCAGTAAACCCTCAAAGTAATGCTGCTCTGAGTCCTCTGTCAAAAGAAACACAGCATTTCTTTCCTTCTATTATGTTTACATGGGCTTCTGTATCCGACTTCCTGTTTTTAGCATAAACCTCCAGGACTAGGGCTTGAGCATGCTCAGTTTGCTCCTCCCCTCACTGCTGTAATCTAAGCCCAGGGCTATGAGTGAGCAGGGAGAGACTCAGGCCGGAAGTGATGTCACACCAAGCTAATACTGCAGCTGCTATCCTAAACAAACAGAGAGCTTCTAGAGCTTTTTACTCCGGTATGATAACATATTCGACAGAATAAATATAACATTCTAGCTTGCACTATTGCAGCTAATCTATTGGCCATAAAATGCCTCTGTAGCTTTCCTTTTCCTTTAAGAGTCACATCTAGAGAACAGAAAGAGATAAACAAAGTTGTGGTTTACAAATAACTTCATAACTATCAATTTGATGCACAGAATATAAAAGCATGTTCCCTGAAATGATGGGATCTGCAGTTTAGATACAGTATGTAAAGGACTCATAAGAGTAATTTCACATTTTTTTATGCAAATTATATAAAGAAGAAGCTGACTTTGATGCTGTCATGCTCAAAATGTATATGAAATCAATATTGTTATAAATCAGAATAAATTGTCTGCAGTTATGTAGGAACTAGGGGTAGGCAGAAGAGGCACATGTCTAAGCTTGGGGGGGTCCCAGGCACGTACCTCATAAGCAGTCAACCCCCCGTCCGACACTGAAGATGTTAAGCATTCGGGGGATTCGGGGGAATGTGTACTTTCCATAACTATATAGTTTTCTGGTGTGAACATACATTTTTCAACCTTTGTCCCTCAAAAAATGCTGTAAATGTGTTGATTTTGCAGTACCTGAAAGGACAGATCATATGGGGTGTCTTCATCTTGGGACCCCTATATGCCACGTACTTGGGTAAACCTCTACATATTGGGACATCAAACTGTTCAGCGGACCCCAAACTTTCATATTTATCAAGGATAGAGTGCACTTTTACTTTCACAACTGTTATGTATAGTAACGTAACTAAAGTAACATAGCACCTCACTCAATGGGAATACTTGTGAAAAAAAACAAGATTTATTGAAAAAATCTGACGTTTCAAACACCAACTGTGCTCTTTCTCAAGGTAACTTATGTATATATATATATATATATATATATATATATATATATATATATATATATATATATATATATATATAATACACAAAAGCCATGAATATCTTGTAAATTATATCCTTATAAACGGTGAGTTCTGATGTCATCAGTTATAAACGGTGAGTTCTGATGTCATCAGTTATAAACGGTGAGTTCTGATGTAATTTCTGTCAAACGACATTATAATAAATAATAAATAAATTGCCCCTATTGCAAAATATGAGGATATTAGAAGTTACCTCGGAGTTCCATGACCTGTATAAAAACCACTCGGCCTTTGGCCTCATGTTTTTATATGCCACACAGAGTTAGAGTGCTCACCTGAACGTAATTACCCTCTCGGGTGCCGGGTGCTAGACAGTCCACAGGACCTCCTGCTCAAGGTCCAAACATCTCGAACATCCAAAGAAAACTGTAGCACACCGATCAAACTTGTCTTGTGAAAAAAAGTGTTTTTATTGGCTCACGGCAGACATAAAGTTTGGCAACGTTTCGGGCCACGCAGGGCCCTTTATCAAGCCTCTTGAATGCTCTGAGGCTTGATAAAGGGCCCTGCGTGGCCCGAAACGTTGCCAAACTTTATGTCTGCCGTGAGCCAATAAAAACACTTTTTTTCACAAGACAAGTTTGATCGGTGTGCTACAGTTTTCTTTGGATGTTCATGTTTTTATATGGTCATGAAACTCCTCGGTAACTTATAATATCCTTATATTTTACAAGAGGGGGTACTATATTCACTATATATATATATATATATATATATATATATATATATATATATATATATATATATATATATATATACACTGGGGGTTCATTTGGAGGGGCTTACCATAATGGACAGTTGTATTTATTCAAGACAAATTTATGGACTACAGCTCAGCATCCAGCATCAGAAGAACTAGAGATTTCCTAATCTAGTTAATCATTTAATTACAGGAATACAACATAACGGCATTATTGATTATACCAGTTGGGGACATTTGCTGTGTTCGTAATACACAACACAACTCCGCTGAGAGTCATTAGAGATTCATGAGCCTATTTAGGTGAAATAAGATAATTTTATAATTACATCCAGTCTAAGTCTAAGACCTTATGAAGAATCACAAATAAGATAATGCTAAAGCACACAAACATAATGGAAAGCTAAGGTTAAAACAATAGATATTTATGTTAATATTTGCAGCGCTCCGGCTGGATACTAATTATGGCAGATGCCGAGTGAAACCAGACACATTAATAGCTACTGTACATTTTAAAATGTTAGCATTTAATAGCCCGTGCAAAATAAATTGATTCCTTTCTTGACTTAAACTGTCAAATAGATTTGTCATGGTTACAAACTGTCAGCTCTCACTTACATAAAAAGTCTGCTTGAAAGCATTAGGATAGCTTTTTATAACACATTTGTATAATTTATTTTATACAGATACTGACAGAGATTGGCTAGGACTTGTTTCAGTATGATTTACTACACAGCCCATAGGTTTGCTTCATTAGCATAAAACTATCATAGTGCTGACTCGGTCGCCGTACTTCCATCATGAGGGCACCACGTGGTCAGGCAATATTTATATATTGTATATGCACTTGAAACTATTTGCCTAATCCCACAAAAATGGTTCTGACATTTCTTTCTGACATGATTTAAAGGGATTATACTCTGTGTCACATTTTAATGGTCTTATTTTTTTTAGTTGCTATTTCTGTCCTTTGAAGGATAAGAAAACCTTTAAAATAAGTGAATGTAAAATGAATGAGGCTGCTATTCTAAGCATTTTTGTAATATACATTCATTATTTATTTTGTTTTAATGCCAAGATATTAAAGGATACATGTACTATTATATGAATGAGTTTTGCACCAAGATCGCCACCTGCTGGTCATTTTCCCACCAGTCTGACCAGCAAGTAGTCAAGGAAATTGTCAGGAGAAAGAAAGAGGCTGCTCTGATGTTCTTCTGCTTAGAAATAAAAACCTTTCTCACATTTTCCCTAAGCAGAAGAACATCAGAGCAGCCTCTTTCTTTCTCCTGACAATTTCCTTGACTACTTGCTGGTCAGACTGGTGGGAAACTGACCAGCAGGTGGCGCTGTTGGTGCAAAATGCATTCATATTAACAGTACATGTATCCTTTAATATCTTGGCATAAAAACAAAATAAATAATGAATGTATATTACAAAAATGCTTAGAATAGCAGCCTCATCCAATTTACATTCACTTATTTTAAAGGTTTACTTATGCTTTAATAATGCATTAATAATCTGTCTGGAGTTTACTAGTGTGCTAGAATAAACTTATCTGACATTTTAATCTAAAACCATCGCCGGTTTGTTTCAGGGGAAAAAGGATTCCTTCTTGACTCCAAAAGGGAAATCAGAGGAGTCCCTGGATCAGTTTTTTTTTATTAAAGGACAAGGAAAGGCAAAAAATTTAAATCCCATTTTTACTTTCTTTAATGAAAAAGAAAACTTTCTCCAATACACTTTAATTAAAAAATGTGTACCGTTTTTATAAAAAACCTGACTGTATGCAGTGAAATTCTCCCTTCATTTACTGCTGTGGATAGGAATTGTCAGACGGTCCCTAACTGCTCTGCAGGGAAACAATCATACTTATGAACAGCAGGGGGAGCCCCCGCCTTACTTATCAGCCATGCAGAACTCAAGCAGCTTTGTTTATGACGATCCCTAAGCAGCCCAGACCACACTGAGCATGTGCAGGGTCAGGCAAAGATGTTTAACAAAGTTACAAGATGACAGCCCCCTGTGGCCAACTTTGAAAGCATAAATCTTTGGTTTGATTAGGCTTGTGGTGCAGTAAATTCATGCTTATGTTTAGTATACAAAATACAGCATTTATAGCCTTATTCTATTTTAGACTTTCCTTGTCCTTTAAGAGTTATTTAAATAATCTTGTGTTTTCTTTCTTGCTAAAAGGAATCCAACGTTTACTCATAGTTGTCTAATACAGGATCCACAACCTTTTTTACCCGTGAGCCACATTCAAAAGTAAAAAGAGTTGGGGAGCAACACAAGAATGAAACAGTCCCTTGGGGTGCCAAATAAGTGCTGTGATAGGCCATTTGGTAGCCCATATGTGGACTGGCAGCCTACAGGAGGCTCTACTTGACACTATACTTAGTTTTATGCAATTAAAACTTGCTTCCAAGCCTGGAATTCAAAAATAATCACCTGCTTTGAGGACACTGAGAGCAACATCCAAGGTTACCGTGTTACTCACAAGCTACTGGTTGGGGATCACAGGTGTAATGTATCTGACAGTACAACTAATTTGGGGAGAGAATCCTGCAACTTTACACTTCTCACTGTAACAAACCCTTTTATGAGCTTTCTAAAAATTATTTTAGAATATCGCTGTCCACATTATCAGTGGCATAATTATGTGCTGTGTCTCAGGAATTAGGTAAATGTAATGCTCTGCACGACGTTCAGGGAGGCTCAATGTGATGTTTTCTAGTAGAGACAGAGGGAGGGGGCTAAATAGGGCAGCATTATGCAAGGAAACCAAAATACTTCTAGAATTCATAGTTTCTTCCTTGATTTTATAAAACTCCTCTAATAATCCACCCCGATTCACAGTCATTCCTTATGTCTCTCCCACTCTGAGCCTCACATCCCCTGTACTAAGATGCTGAGATTGTACACAAGTATGGAGTGCCTTAGTGCAAGTGGGACTATTCCAACTGGGACCAGGAGAGACATGTGAAGATGGTGCACACTGGAAAACTCCATTGTCCATTTAGAGGCTCCATGATGATTATATGCCCCCTGGTGATGATTGACAGGATTTTGAGCCATAGTGTTGACATTAGCTGGCATTTTACATAAGCGGAGCCATTCTCTTGTGGATTTAAACAGATTTGCTGAGGCTGGGAATATGTGTAGCCATGTGTTTAACCCTTTGTAGTCAGCCTCATAAGCTGCCAACTGAGAGATAACTAAAGCAGCGCTTCTCTATTTGTGTTTCAGCTGGATGGCATAAAGCTGAGCTCCTACTTGCCACCTAGTATGCCAAACATCTGATCCAGTTTCTTCTCTTTTACTTTCTCACAGCCATTATGTTATAGTTCACTTTCTTTCTTTAGCCTTTGCTCCCAAACTCCAGTCTTTGTTCTGCACTCTTTCTGGTTAACGATTTTATTCTGTTTTTTTTTCTTCTAATTTTACAATTTTGATAGGATACAGTTACAAGCATCTGCCAATAAAATGTGAAAAAGCAATAAAAACATGGAAAAATGAAAAAAATAAAATAATAAAAAATAAAGTGGCATAATTTTAAGGTGCCGGGTCCCTTCCCCCGCACAACATTTTATTCGCATGTATAATCTGTATGGAGCTTAATAGTGTGCCACAATAAACATATCTGACAAATGTTAAGAAGAGTATAATCCCTTTAAATCATGTCGGAAAGAAATGTCAGATCCCTTTTTGTAGGATTAGGCAAATTATTTCAAGGAAAGGGCCGGCGTGCGCAAAAAACACATGTCCCTGCTCATTAAGTAGGACAGTGGCTGGGGAGGGTTTATTTCCTAAATGTAGAAGAAGTGGACCCTGCTCCCCCTGCGAGGTCTGCTTCCTCTATAGTTATGCCAGTGTACATCATACTATTAGCCAAATAGGTACTATAAGTTAAGGTGAATGTCTTTAACAAAGATGGGCCAGAGTTAAGGTACACGGGCAGATTAAAGATGATGATATCGGTCCTTTAGACCGATTCTGCATCTTATCTGCCTGTGTGTGGGGCTTCCGACAGGTCTCCCCGATCATATCAGCTCGGGAATCGGCCTGATATAGATCGGGCAGGTTTGATCTTTCCTGCGATCAAGGAACGCGTTGGCTACTTGATGTATTCCCACGACCTGTCTGCGCCAATTCTCTCCATTGTAATCCAATCATTCGGATTACTCCAATATCCACACCTGCCGTTGGTGGACATACTGGGTTAAAATCCGCTCATTTGGAGACCTCGCCAAAGGAGCAGGTCTTATTGTCTATGGCCACCTTTACGGTTGTCATTTGCTGAAAAAGCTGCAAATAGTTTTTTACTAGCAACATTCACTAGTTTGGTAAAGTTGTGCCTTGATGTTGCCAGTACATTATAACTAACAGATGAGAACTGGAAGCAATACAATGCATTGCAGTGCAGCCAATCCCCTTCCTGCCTCAATCAGAGGGAATAGTAACTACTAACTGGAGATATCAATGTCAGAAATGGCCACACTAGTTTCTGTTGTGGCTCAATTAACCAAGAAGTACCTTAGCAAATGCACTAAATATAGGCTTTTTATTCAGCTTCAAGACTATATCTTCACAACAGATTCTAATTATTTAAATTTACTTTATAAAATATTATAACTATGCTAATTTACTCTTTCATTATCAATAACAAGGTTTTTTGTCTTCTTCACTGTAGAGTTAAATCATGTACAATAAGGAATGTGTGAGAAGCTTTCACTCTGCAGATACAGAGAAAGAGCTGAGACTTGTCCATGCCAATTCGGTAAAGTATTAATGACAGCTAGCAGATAAGGATTTTCATATCCCTCTTCTTCATCAGAAGACCACTTCGGAAGCCTTACATGTAGCTTTCAAGGTTAAAACTCCCAAACATGATTGGCCTTTTATTGTTTTATTGTATTATAACAAACTAGGGAAAGTTGTGCTCCCCAAATAATTTTTAAAAACATTGAGCATCATGGGGGTACCATGAGACTGTGAGCACAAAACCAGCAAGTAAGTTACAGGTAAAATTAAATCAATATAATTCTTAATGAATCAGATGCAATTTGAGTGTAGGACTGGCCAGATATGGGATGAATTTGATGTAGGATAAGGCATTTTTTAGTAGCTTAAGGCACAAAATGTTTCAATTTCCTTAAAGGAGAAGTAAACCCCTTATTAAAAAACCCTACCTTATATAGACCCCCCTCCCTCCTCCCCCCCAGCCTAGCTGCCACTCCGTGCAAATTACCCTTACTTTTTACTTAGTTCACAGCAGCCATCTTCTTCTCTTCGGTCTTCATCGGGAAGTAAGTTCCGTATCAACGCATAAGCAGTTGAAGTAGTCTTCGGTTTTTGTCAATTGTGCATGCGCCAAAAAGTCACGAAAATTGCCGAAGCGCCAGAAGAAGACCCGATGAAGACCGAAGAAGACGATGGTGCCCGTTAACTTCGATGCCGTGAATCTGCACCAAGGGGTAAGTAAAAAGTTAGGGGCATTTGCCTGGGGTAACAGCTAGGCCGGGGGGAGGAGGGTCTATGTAGGGTAGGGGGTAGGGTTTTTTAATAAGGGGTTTACTTCTCCTTTAATATATTGATAGTGGGTTGAGTGCAGAGGACCTCTTGAATTTGTCTATATGTAGATATATTGTATATATATATATATATATATATATATATGGAGTAAATAAATGTATTTCTGCACAGTAGATAACAGATAAGTACTGCTATAGCTTGTTTATATAAACTATAGTAGTACTTATCTTGTATCCTGTGCTTGAATGACTGCCCCCATGGCTACACAGCAACCTGTTAATATAAACTATAGTAGTACTTATCTGTTATCTACTGTGTATCCTGTGCTTGAATGGCTGCCCCCATGGCTACACAGCAGCTTGTTTATATAAACTATAGTAGTACTTATCTGTTATCTACTGTGTATCTTGCGCTTGAATGGCTGCCCCCATGGCTACACAGCAGCTTGTTTATATAAACTATAGTAGTACTTATCTGTTATCTACTGTGTATCCTGTGCTTGAATGGCTGCCCCCATGGCTACACAGCAGCTTGTTTATATAAACTATAGTAGTACTTATCTGTTATCTACTGTGTATCCTGTGCTTGAATGGCTGCCCCCATGGCTACACAGCAGCTTGTTTATATAAACTATAGTAGAGTTTCTGAAGCAAACACACACATTTTTATTAGTGCAGGGCATCAGTATATTATATTATCATTCCTTTATAGCACTTTAATTTTTTGGTTTTACTGTTCCTATAAATAGGTCCATGTCCCTAGCTGGATTAGATGGTCTCAGTTCTAACATAGGGTTAAAATGCTTTCACCCTTAAAATAACAAGTTATGATTTATCGTCTCCTTAAACAAGACACCTTGTACAATGCTAAAAGAACTCTCATGTGACTTGCTAATAAAATCTGTGCTGTTTTCATTTCCATGTAGTTGCAAAGATTCTGAAAGTCTTTTCTTTAGGTTTGTATTCGAGGGAAGAGAAATGCGGCTTAATATGCCCTGCGGAGTCTTTATTACCATGAATCCAGGGTGAGCACTGATACACCTTCTCTCTCTGCCATTCCAGCTTCTAAATGTCTTTCTCTATAAATTATACATTTGAGTTTAAAATCCTGAACTAATGAGTTGTGATACCATTATCCATGGGGTGAGAAGGAGTATTTTTCTTTTTCCTTTACTAATTATCTTTAGCGCTCAGGTCAGATATTTAGATCAAGAGGCCAATTGTTTCTTCTCTTCATAAAGGTTGGTCTGAGCAGCATCTTGATATTAAGAGAAACCCAATTTATAGAGATACATCCAGTACTTGGAAAATTTTGTGCAAACAGAATAATTTAAATTTTAATGTTTCACCTTTCCTATCTCCGTTTTTTTTAGGAGGTTTTCCTTAAAAGGAAAGGAATCAATTCTCTTATAGGTGGAGAAAGTTTGGTATCTTTTAAACTAGTCATATTATTGATCCGGTTTCAGGAGATCTTCTTCCTTGGATAGCAATTAAAGAACAATATGGTCTTCCAGAGAAAGAGAGGTGAAGCTATTTGCAGATTAGACAGGGTTTCCAACTAATTGACAACAAAACAAAGTCACAACTAAAACATCATCAGTTTTATGATTTAATGGGAAACTGTCATGGGAAAAAATAAATTTCAAAATGAATCAGTTAATAGTGCTGCTCCAGCAGAATTCTGCACTGAAATCCATTTCTCAAAAGAGCAAACAGATTTTTTTATATTCAATTTTGAAATCTGACATGGAGCTAGACATATTATCAATTTCCCAGCGGCCCCAAGTCATGTGACTTGTGCTCTGATAAACTTCAATCACTCTTTACTGCTGTACTGCAAGTTGTAGAGATCAGCCAAACAAAAGAGGCACCGGACTTAAACACGGCCCCTACGTGATGCACATGACGTCAGCATGTGACATCACACGCACGGACGTCGCGGAAGTGACATCACACGACCTGTCCACATGACATCACTTTCGCCAACCAGCTCAGCCCCAGACCCCTCACCCCCCCCCAGCTCTTTCACCGCACTATCCTTTGGAAATCCGTGGAAGAGGCTGTGCGATTTTCTTTTTTTAATTTAAAATATACATTTAGAGGCACCTGAGGACCGCCCCCCAAAACCTGCCGCCCTAGGCGTAGGCCCTCAGGTGCCTTAATATAAATTACACCCATGCCCATACCTGTATTATGAAGCTGAGTCCTGCAAAGACCACTGGGCTGAATCCGAAGCTCTACTTTCTAGCCTAAATCAGTGTCTAATTTTGCCACTGTTGCCACGGAGCATCATACTAGCTACTTTTTATGCCCAAAATTAACAAACTACCAGATCAGATATTTATAAGGAATTTTCCTGAGTTTGCAGATTTTTTCCAAAAATTTAATACATTTTACACAGCCAAAGAGGCACAAAGCAGGTGAACTATTTTCGGGGATATCCAGCATATCTTTGTCATTTTACTAAATCATACCCTTGTATAAACAGTTTATTCACAAGGAAAATATAGAGAGAAGTTCTCTTCAGAATTCAAATTATTAGCAAACCTGAGCTGGGAAAGGGAGACAGATTCATTTCTTTATTTTTATATTCAAACGCAATAAGAAAGAAATACTCTAATAAAAGCTGAGAGTAATTTAGAGAAATAATAAATGTAAATGAGGTCCTATGAATAGAGAATGAGTCCTGTAAATGGCTCCGTGCACCTGCTACTCTCCCCGTCCATAATAATACCAGGCTGGCAGGTTTTTTTTCCTGTTTCCGATGAAGCGAATGTTTTGTGATACAGATTTTTGGATTCCACTGGAAGTATAAGCTGATACTGCACTAAACTCCAAACCTGCTGGGCGAGCAAAATATTAATATGTGTGCGAACAGGGAGAACCGGATCACTTCTAAATATCCTTGAAATCCCCAAATAAAAAGAACTTTAAGGATTAACTAAAGCCTTTGCTTAAGTCATGCTGGAGATTTATTTATGGCCGTGGGGGGGGGTAACGTAAACCAGCAAAATGGACACAGTTATTTTGTAAGAATTTAAATGTAGAATGGTCAATGTTATTACGTTCATTTTAAAGGAAAACTATACCCCCCAAACAATGTAGGTCTCTATAACAGCTCATATGTAAAATCCTGCTTCATGTAAATGAACCATTATCATAATAATATACTTTTCCAGTAGTATGTGCCATTGGGTAATCATAAATAGACAACTGCCATTTTAAAAAATAAGGGCCGCCCCCTGGGATTGTATGTTTTACAGTGCACACAAACACACCAACAAACTATACTTGTTAGGTCACATGAGCCAATTAACAGACAAAGTTGTGTCTTTTGCTTCAACGCTTCTTCCTGTTACAGTTAGAGCTGCAGTATTTCTGGTCAGGTGATCTCTGAGGCAGCACACAGACCATCACAAAATGGTGGGTCAAAGCACGAGATGTGAGCAAGATATACTTAAATATATATTCCAGATTTATAAGATTCCTTAATATGTCACTTAATAAGATGTAAACTATCTGTTGATTTAGGGGCAGATTTATCAATGGTCGAAGTGAATTTGAGGGAATTTAAAAATAAAAAAATTCAGAATTCGAAGTAATTTTTTGGATACTTCGACCATCGAATAGGATACTACAACTTTGAATTTACTTCGAATTTGATTCAAAGTAAAAATAGTTTGAATATTGACCATTCGATAATCGAAGTACTGTCTCTTTAAAAAAACTTCGACTTCAATACTTGGCCAAATTAAACCTGCCAAAGTGCTATGTTAGCCTTCTACAGCATACGAATCGTTCGAAGGATTTAACCGTTCGATTGACCGATTTTACTTCGACCGCAGAATACCCAAATTTGATGAAAAAACTTCGAATTCAAAGTATTTAAATTCGATGGTCAATTTCTAAGTATTTTTTACTTCGAAATTCGACCCTTGATAAATCTGCCCCTAAGTGTTCATTTTGGGGGTGTAGTTTTCCTTTAATGGGGCAATGGAATTCAAAGTGAAATAGTTTGAATATTCAAATATTCGATAATCAAAGTACTATCTCTTTAAAAAACTGCAACTTTTGTAGCCTTACAGAGAATTCATTTTTTTAGAAGAGAGTCAGCGACGCCCATTTGAAAGCTGAAGCAGAAAAAGGTAAATAACTTTAAAACTATAAAAAATAAATAATGAGAATCAATTGAAAAATTGCTTCGAATCAGCCGTTCTATAACAAAATAAATTTACCTTAAAGGTGAACCACCCCCTTAAATAATTGTTTTTACTATTTTATGAACTACTACTAACTAATTATTAGTCCTCATGGCAAAATCATTGGGCCCCCTAAACTTACACAATTTGAGTAACTTTTACAAAATCCAGTTACTTAAGGGGCATGTAAAGGCAAAAAAATAAAATCCCATTTTTTACTTTCTTTAATGAAAAAGAAACCTATCTCCAATATACTTTAATTAAAAATGTGTACCGTTTTTATAAGAAACCTGACTGTATTCTGTGAAATTCTTCCTTCATTTACTGCTGTGGATAGGAATTGTCAGACGGTCCCTAACTGCTGAGCAGGGAAACAATCATACTTATGAACAGCAGGGGAGCCCCCGCCTTACTTCCCAGCCCAGACCACACTGAGCATGTGCACAGTCTTAGTCTTGCAAAGATGTTTAACAAAGTTACAAGATGGTGACCCCCTGTAGCCAACTTTGAAAGCATAAATTATTTGTTTGATTAGGCTTGTGGTGCAATAAGTTCATGTTTATATTTAGTATACAAAATACAGCATTTCTAGCCTTATTCTATTTTAGACTTTACATGCCCTTTAATTATGTAATATGGGTATCAAGCAACGGCAGAGCAGTGTGACGGAATACGTAGATTTCTAGGGTATAAAATTTGACCAAAAACATTGCCTACTTGGTATTTTGAGGGCTGAATAAATACTCCACTTGTTCTGCAATTGACAATGTGCCGCTGAATTTTTTGGTGGAACAGCTCCCAAAATAAACTGATGTTCAGCTGATGTTACTCTACAATAAGGAGTTCATATAAATAGTTCAATTAATTCATGTGTTAATTAACAATCAGTTCATTGGGAGGGCAAAACTTTTTGCTGTTCTGTCAGTCTCCCCAGCCAGACAGAACAGCATCAAGTGCTTCTGATACACATTCAAGATATTAGGAGGGTTAAACTGCTAATATCATAAATACTAAAAAAAATTATGTTAATTGTTGTGGACATAGACAAGGTGATTTAAGCACGCAATAAAAATCAATGTACTTTCTAATGGAAACACAATATGTATAAATACAAAAATACAAAGAAAGAATCTTCCTTAATTATAAACAACATTAATGAACAAAATGAACTGCAACGCCCGTCTTAGAGGAGAGGCACAGTTCAATTAGTGAATACCAGTAGTGATGGGAGCGAATCTGTCCCGTTTCGCCTAATAATTCACGAAACGGCGAAAATTCACATTGAAGTCAAGGGGCGTCAAAATAATTTCGATGTGTGACAATTTTTGATGCGAGCTACAATTTTTATACACATGACTATTTTGTCCAAATGCATTAAAGTGAATGGGCATCTGAATGACGCGCGACAATTTTGATGCACTGCAATTTTTTTTGTTGCAGCGGATTTTTCCTGGCGAATTTTCAATGTAGTGTCGCGGGTGACAAAATGCGGAAATTTGCTGCGAATCCATGCCTGGCAAAATTATTCGCCCATCACAAAATACCAGTCCTAATCAATACAATACAATACAACTTCATTCCGTCTATGTTTTACACACAATAGTTCATATCCTCTAACTGTGCTGTATAAGGGAGGCACTAAATAAATAAAAAAAATACAAACATACAGAGAAGAAATATCCTGGCCACGCAATAGGCTGTACCCTCATACTGTACTGTCTAAAATAATATATATGTGAATACCAATATATAGAGAAGGAATATTATGTTCTCTTAGTAAATTATCCATCATACTTTATTGTCTGTTTAAGAGAAAATAAGAGCATCTTATGAATAGTTTATATTTTTCATTTTGGTGTCTTTTTCATGTTTTCGCATATCTTTAAATATACAAAAGGGCCATTATGCTCTCAATTATCTTACATATGCAATTACTGCACTTTTTTATTCTACCTGCGGGGCTCCAAGAGCATTTAGAAAAAAGCAATTTTGCAGCAGTAAGATCCATAACTTTGTCTAAATAGCTTGCATTTATTCCCTTCTAATTGGCCTACCACCTCATTAACAGGCTCTCACATGTACCCGGGGGTTACCCAGGCTTATGGCAAATCATTTTTCTGTCTCAGCCCTAAAGCTTCAGACATGACGATTTTATTTTCTTATAGAAAGCAATATCCCTGGCAAGTCATGAATTAGGTTTGCAGCCCTGGGAGACTCCGGTGGAGAAGGTCATACAGTTTCATAATCAGATTGTGGTAAGTGCATAATACCTTCATACAGATGGGACAGATTATCTGATGAGCTCCGCAGTTGTGTTGGCGGTGGGGAATTTGTAAGAAATGAAGTAATATAACTTTGAAGTTCTAACTGATTGCATCCAGTTGGCAGCCCTGATCAGTTACCTGTAGTAAGACTAAAGGTCCCCATAGATGCAAAGATTTTTTATGTCGAATGACTGATTTTAGCGAAATCCTTCTAAATTATCGTGCAGTCATAAGAATTTGAACGATCGTACATCTTGCAATTTTTCGGCCGACATCTGTCAGAAAATTGATCGGCCAGGTTAAAAAATCTTTATCAGTCCCAGTGCAATCTATTTATGTCTGCAGGGACAAGCAGGCAGCTCCCCTTTGTTTTCCTGGCAAATGGTCTATTTAGTTGATGGACAATATGACGATCGTTTCGAGATAATCGTGGTCTCATTGATTTACTACAGCTCTCAGAGTGTTGGGAATCTGTAAAAGATGGGATGGATAAATAGATAGATAACATTTAAAGCAATTGGTGCTTGAAAGATTGCTCCTTCCAAACAGAGTTGTTCTTTATCAGGGATCGTTTAATAGGAAAAGTGGGACTATCCGGCACAGAGGAATCCACAGGGCCAAAAGTCAGTTAAAAACATAAATCTTATTGGTCAATGTTAAAAATGTGCATACATGGCTGCCTGTTAAGCAAAGGATAGCACAGGGATCCCCAACTTTTTGAACCCGTGAGCAACATTCAGAAGTAAAAGGAGTTGGGGAGCAACACTAGCATGGAAAATGTTCTTGGTGTGCCAAATAAGGGCTGTGATTGGCTATTTTGTAGCCCCTATGTGGATTGTCAACCTACATTACATAGTTACATAGTTACATAGTTAAATTGGGTTGAAAAAAGACAAAGTCCATCAAGTTCAACCCCTCCAAATGAAAACCCAGCATCCATACATATACCCCTCTACTTTTAATTAAATTCTATATACCCATACTAACTATAGAGCTTAGTATCACAATAGCCTTTGATATTATGTCTGTCCAAAAAATCATCCAAGCCATTCTTAAAGGCATTAACTGAATCAGAATCAGCCATCACAACATCACCCGGCAGTGCATTCCACAACCTCACTGTCCTGACATTAAGTCTCTGTTTGGCAGTACACCTGGTTTTTATGAAACCAAAACTTGCCTACAAGCCTGGAATTCAAAAATAAGCACCTACTTTTAGGCCACTGGGAGCAACATCCAAGGGATTGGAGAGGAACATGTTGCTCATGAGCTACTGGTTGGGGATCACTGGGATAGCATATAAACCCCTTCTACTAACATTCAAAGCCCTTCACTCCTCACTACATTTCTTTTCTTGTCTCGTTATACATTCCTGGTCATCTTTTCCTCTCCTCTCAGAGCCACCTTCTCTTTACACCATCTACAACCACTGACACCTCTCGTCTCAAACCTTTCTGTCCTCCTGCTCCTTCCCTCTGGAATTCCATCCCTGAATTCCTCCGTAAGGAACACTCTCTCAATCTCTTAAAAAAAAAAAAAACTAAGAGCTTACCTTTTGGATCGCTAGAACATTAGCCTAGTCCTCTGCCTACTGACTATGTCTTACCTTGTGCACTTTTTCATCTCCAATTTGTTCCTGTATGTTAGCCTCCCATACACTTAGACTGTAAGCTCTACAGGAGAGAGACCTCCTTCCCACTATGTCTCTTACCACATAGCACTTAAACTCTTTGTCCTGATATGAATTCTGTGTATATTTATTGTGTGATTTGTCTTCTTTGTCATGTATACTTTTATAGATATTGTACTTTTATGCACTGTACAGCACTGTGGCTCCTTAACAGCGCTTTACCAATAAAGTTATACATACATACATGTGACACATCACAGAATTATCACAGTAACACCTATGCTAAGGCACCGCAAATTCAGAAGTGCTAAAACACGGGATACAGTGCAGAGCAGTAGATTTTGCTGTAGTAGAGCAAGCGCTCCCCTTACTGGTCCACACTGGGCATATATCTGCAACCTGTGGCTCATCCGCTACTGATCTACAACTTTCTTTGGAGACCATGGGATGCTGGACTTGTATATGTGACAGCTGGGAAGAGGAGAGCGGCAAGAGTTGCAGAGTTTCTGTTTCAGTTGGTACTTTTTTTTTATTCTTTTTTTTTGCTGAACAGCTGACATGCTAGGAATTTTAACTGCAATATGGTTGCTAGGGCTTTATTACCCAAGCAACCAAACAGCCGTTTGGAATTCAGAATGGTAGTAAAGGTCATGAAGAGAAAGATGAAAAACTGTTTTGGTTGCCAGGGTCACAATAGGAAAGCTAAAAATTTTAAAAATCAATACCTATTAAAAGGTTGATTATAGGACATCAATCTATAAAAGGCTAAAATATTATTTAAAGGTTAACTTCCCCTTTAAAGCAAGTAGGCGCTACCTAACTTGTTCTTCAAAATAACAAGCAAGTTAAATAAAGGATATGGGGCAGGAGAGGGGTGCCTATGTGCCTACTGTATGTGCCTGTTTGCTTCTCTTGAATTCAGAGCTGCAAAATGCCTGAAGCAAGTGCCGGTCTCTGTGCCGTATTTTAAAATGCAGAGACCTAAAGCAATTACTAAAAGTGCAGGGCAGTTGTGTACTTTGCATCTTGCCCTCCACTTAATAAAAGACGCCACTGTGTATCTTTAATCCTTAAATTCTTTTCTCTAGGGACCCAAATATCATGGGGCAAAGGGTTTTGTGCCTCAAAACATAGAACAATTTATGTGCAGGTAGACCTCATGTTAATGCTTATAATAAACATCGGTACATATTGGGCCTTTTAAAATATGTAATTAATGCTCCTTTTATACCTATCTGTTTTTAAAGAGTCCAAGTTTCATTCTTGGCCATTTATAAAGTAGGCTTCTGTTCTCTTTGTGTTGATCCTTTGTGTCCTATTCCTTCTATCCATTAATCTTTTTTCTTGCCTTCCCAGTCCCTGTACAGTAAATGATGCTCCCTGGGCTTTATGCTTTAATTGGTCAGATCCATAGAGGTGATAAAGAAGCCAATAGTCCCAAACAAGAGAATATCTTTAGCTTTAAAGGGGACATCTTGTACTTTGCTTACAAAATGTTTTTCAGGCTCGCTTTTCATTGCAGTTCCATGTATGTGTTTCCTTCAAGCTGTTTGCCTTGTTATGGCTTCAAGAGCTGATCAGTGAGAGAGGCAAATACCAAACCAGACAAGGCACATTCATCATTTCTGTGAAATTCGCAGTATCCACTTGGTGTATAGTACAACGCAGTTCTTGCAGTCCCTTGTAACTATGATACCCAGCATAAATATATATATCAAACATTTATTGCAGAAGATGCTTAAGCCCAATGAGCTACAATAGTCAAAATAGTTTTTTTTTACAAACAGCCACTGTACCCTCTGGTTTTCATGCTCAGTGTGATTATTCAGGCCTTTTAATTAGGGATGCACCGAATCCAGGAATCGGTTCGGGATACGGCCAGGATTCGGCCTTTTTATATCAGGATTCGGATTCGACTGAATCCTTCTGCCCAGCTGAACCGTATCCGAAGCCTAATTTGTCAGAAAACAAGGAAGTAACAAATGTTTTCCCCTTCCCACCCCTAATTTGCATATGCAAATGAGGGTTCGGATTCGTTTCAGTATTCGGCCGAATCTTTTGTGAAGGATTCGGGGGATCGGCCGAATCCAAAATAGTGAATTCGGTGCATCCCTACTTTTAATCCTTAAGGTGGGATCAGAGGCAGCATTCCTGCATGGCATGGACCACATACAATATATGTAAAAAAAATAGCTCTTAATACTTGACAGTGTGATGCTATTTAAAGGGGTTCATCTTCAAACACCTTTTCCAGTTTGTTTTCAGATAGTCCTTGCAATGAATTTCTATTTTCTATTTGTGATCGTTTTTCTAATACTTAAGTGCTGAGGGGGGGCAACCTCCCAGCAGCTCTGGGAGGGGGGGTCGTCGACCCGTTACTGTTAAAAGTAATAGATTTAGTTGATACATTTGTTATCTTTGTCCCTGCTGAGCAGAATTCCTGGGTTTCATTAAAGGGGAACTCCACACAAACATAACTTGAGCTTTTTGAAAAGTAAACATAATTTCAAGCAACTTTCCAATATACATCTATCAAAAAATATGCAGACTTTTCATGATTTTAATGGTTTCTGATAGTTCCCTTAGCCTAGCCCCCTGCTCTCCTGCTGATCTCTCTGACTACTTTGCTGAGCTGGCTGACTACTGTTACTTTGTATTAACAGCATCTGGCTTCAGCCTGCATCCTCCAAACCCCACAATTCCCTGCACAAGTGATTTCAATAAGGAAAGGAACATCACAGTGCAATGCATTGTGGGTTATGTAGTTCCTGCATGTTGTCTGTAAGCTGTGGAGAAGTTGTTACAATTTGTAACATCAGTGTTTAGTCCCTCCTTCCCTGCCAGGATTTCAAATGATGCAGAAAGAGAAGAACTGTTAAACAGCTGGATTTCAGCATAGAAAATGGCATTTATTCATACTTTTTGAAGAAACAGGTAACTGTGATGGGTATATTAGGGGTTTCTATGTTATGTGGGCCTCAAAATTTTGGTTTGAAAGCCGGCGTTCCCCTTTAAAGGCAGCTGTTCAAATTGATGCAATAGTTGCTAATATTCCACAGATACATTGTTACATAGTTACTAGTGATGTGCAGGCCGACCCGATACCCGTGGGACCCGCAGGTCGGGCGGGTTTAGGGTCGACCTCGCACTGCTCCTTGCAGGTCACCTTCAAATGCCGGCTTCCGACTTACTGTTTCCGGTTTTATAGTCTTGCGTCTGCTCGCCCCGCCCCCTTTGTGACATCATTGTGACGTCATCTGCGGGATGGGTCTATAAAAGGACCCTGGATGCGCGGGTGCGGATGGGCGTGGGCTGGAGCAGGGCGGGTTAGGGTTGGGTGCGGGTCAGGAAAACCCTGACCCGCACATCACTAATAGTTACATAGTTAAATCGGGTTGAAAAAAGATAAAGTCCATCAAGTCCAACCCCTCCAAAACCCTATCCAAAAATGAGTCATCAGCCTTATGGCTCAAAGTTCAGTTTATGGCATACATTGGGTGCTCCATGTTTAGTCCATTCCCAAGCAGCTGCATCTAGGGCAAGTGGATGCAAAATGTACCATTAAGGTGATCCTCTTATTACAGTAACCATTTAGGGGTAAGTTATTTAATAAAGGACAATTTGTTGTGGCTAAAAGACAGGAGTTTCACTTCCACCTTAACCAGGAAGGTGTGACCCCAGACAGTGGGTGCCTGAGACAAGGGTTTAGTTTTAAACCTGTAACTACTCCCCTGAGAAAAATAAATGTACTTGTGGAGAATAAGGTTTTCTCTTTAGACTGCAGAGTGTAATTTTAGCAACTAGCAAGCTTAGTAGCTACAGCTAAACAAAAATAGTTGCTCCCCCTCCCTTTAAATGTTATTCCAGCCCAGCGCCACTCTGTGGCCTCGTTCTGCCTCTGGCATGCCGGGGGAACCCTTCCGTCTTTGTGAATTTTTAAATGCCACTATTTACACTTGAAGGAAAACCGCCACTAAGAAAAGTACTGAGCCAATTATAACCGAACGCAGAATAGAAGAATATTTTAGGCATAGGGGGAGATATTTGCATAGAGGATGTCCGATTTACACTTTGTATATATTACTGCACAGGGCTCCCTGTTCTGCAGTTTCTCCCACTGCATTTACTGTAGCTGGAGGGATGCCCCCAGGCCTGTTCAGAACAGATACTCAGCACAGGTAACAGAGAAACACTGTGCAGCTTGGATAGAAATATTGGGGAATTATTTTTGGTTCCTGCTGGATTAGGATGTTTTTAAGAAGAAAAGAATCCATGTAGCTGAGAATTACATAAACAGGGGGTCTCACTACTGGGAATATATTAGGTAAACACACTTTATTTCTTCCAAAATTAAAATACAGATACTGTACATACATATCAAAAACACTGGACAAAGGTGTAGCATCAATCCAACTGATAAGGGTGAAATGCGGCAGATTCTTCTCTTCTTAAAAGTATTTTAACCTTACTTTGGCGGGGAGCTCCGGGTGTACTTTCCCTTAAAGGGATCCTGTCATCGGAAAACATGTTTTTTTCAAAACACATCAGTTAATAGTGCTACTCCAGCAGAATTCTGCACTGAAATCTATTTCTCAAAAGAGCAAACAGATATTTTTATATTCAATTTTGAAATCTGAAATGGGGCTAGACATTTTGTCAATTTCCCAGCTGCCCCTGGTCATGTGCACTTTAGGAGAGAAATGCTTTCTGGCAGGCTGCTGTTTTTCCTTCTCTATGTGTAAGAAAACCTACCTGCCCTGGTGGTCTAGTGGGGCAGCGGGGACGCCCGCCACATGGTCCTCTTCCGGCGCCATCTTGCCTGCCTTAGGGCGCGCGCGGCACGCCTGCTCATTGTTTATAGGCGCAAACACGCAAACATCTGATCTGTTCTGTATTCTGTCTGTTTGATTACCCGTGTTTGACCCAGCCTGTTCCTGACTATTCTGCATTCTGTATCCTGACCCTCGCCTGCCTACGACAACTCTTCCTGCTTAACCCCTTGAATGACAACCCGGTTTGGCCCTTGCCTGCCTGACGATTCTTGATATCTGCCTGCCTCGACCCAGCCTGTCTGACGATTCTCTTGCCTGCTCCATTTGTACCGTGACCTTCGGCCCAAAAGACTCTGCTAACAGCCGTGCCCCTTTGCCAGCCAGAACATCTCGCCTTGCACCCCTCGTTAAGTCCAGGTGGCACCCAAGTAAGCTGAGGGCTCCTCCCGAAGCCCAACGGTGGTCACACTACTGGTGAAGCCGAGCCGAGACCAGGGTGCTTGGCACTTGTTCTGGTATTGGGTGCCGGTCGTGACACTATGTAACTGAATGTGTCTCAGTGGGACATGGGTTTTTACTATTGAATGTACCTTCCCATTGTTCTTTTGTTTGGCTGCTGGGGGGAAAAAGGGAGGGGTGATATCACTCCAACTTGCAGTACAGCAGTAAAGAGTGATTGAACTTTATCAGAGCACAAGTCACATGACTGCGGGCAGCTGGGAAATTGACAATATGTCTAGCCCCATGTCAGATTTCAGAATTGAATATAAAAAAATCTGTTTGCTCTTTTGAGAAATGGATTTCAGTGCAGAATTCTGCTGGAGCTGCACTATTAACTGATTCATTTTGAAAAAAATGTTTTTTCCCATGACAGTATCCCTTTAACAACACTGGGTAGTAACTATATAAATGTTGCGCCTCTAGCTGCAGCTTTGGGATATTTTTTTTCTTATGTGGATTAGGATGTTGCATGATTATGCATTTAATTCACACAGTAACCACTTTAATTCTGATTTCACCTTCAGAATTACTTTCTGTCTCCTATTCAGGATGCCTCCTACACACCGATCTCAACTTATCTGACATATTAAAAGTCAGTGGCTCAGAAGGGGGCGCTCTGCATGAGTTTATACCCACGGTGGATAGCGTGAGACTTTCCTTTCTGACCAGCCTGCTGCTCCTGCACAAACAACCCCTGCTCAGCACAGGTGAGTTAATAGTCAGACTGCGGGGGAAAGACATTTTGTCAACAAATGGATTTGAGAAACAGCTAAAATCTTATGTTCTGGAGAGCAAGAGGGAAAGGTATAAAATGTAAAAAGTCACCTTGTTAAACATACAGAAACAGTCCCATATTTTGCTAGACCAGGTTGCTCCAGGTTTGCCTACTGGACTGATCGGATCACACAAGAGGCCTTTCTGAGTGATCGGCTAAAAATGGCATATGGACTTGATAACAAATATTTATAAGTAATTTATGAGTGTTGTACATTTCATGTTGAAGTCCCTCACATAAACCTGCTTTAATTGCCCACCAAGATACACGTTGTGGGACTGGGCCAGTGGCACAACGGGGAAAAACCCGGTGGGCCCCACAGGCCGAGACCTGCTCCCTTCACTTCCTCCTTACCTCCCAGACCCGGTTGTGCCATGCACGAGGGGGGCGAGGAGCTTTCCCGGCAGATTGGACTTTGCGGCCCCTGATGCTGTGGTCTGGTGGGCCCTGCAGTCTGATGTATGGAACATATTTGTACAACAGTAGTAATGGACTAGTTGAACCCAGCAGGACCTTCATGTCAGGTAGATTGAAATTTCAAATACAAATTTCTCGTTTAAGTTTGGACAGGACATTGGTCTATCTAGACAGTACCAAATATATATATATATATATATATATATATATATATATATATATATATATATATATATATATATAGAGAGAGAGAGAGAGAGAGAGAGAGAGAGAGAGAGAGAGAGAGAGAGAGAGAGAAAGAGAGAGAGAGAGAGAGAGAGAGAGAACCTTCCTTCTTCGCCATTAACTTTCTGCACCGCCCAGGCCCCACATTGCTGCAGTTAGTGACAGCAATGGGGGCACATTACAGGCTAGTGATTAATGAAAGTCAGATATGGGTGACTGGAAGGGAAGATTTAATTTTGGGTTTGTTATTTATTGACTTTATTTTCTGAGATTTAATTTGCCATATGTCTTCCCTCCAACTGTACAATTGCAGATCACCCTTCCTTACCTAAAATATACACAATGATTTATGTACATATGTTTATGGGTGGCACGTGCTACATAAAATTTCAAATGTGACTTGGAACAAATAATAACATTTTATCATCTGCAGAACACTCTTCTGCTCCCCTGAAGAATGTGGACTGTAAAATCAGATTATATCGTTGTCATGAGCTATTTCACTGGGCCCCTGTGATAAATCATCCTGTTTTACTGCTGACTCTAACTGACCTCGTTTTCTACCCAGACTATTCATTTAGGGGACGATTGAGGTTGAATTCTTCGTAATAAAATAATAAAACCTCTGAGTATTGTCTCTAGACCCTATTATTCATATGGAATTGGACAGTTATTGAAGCAGAGTTCCCAGCAAGCCCATGCAACTTTTAGATTACGTAGTTGTGCATGACTGACCCAAAATCAAAGGGATCCGGCTAAAACATGGGTATTCATGTTGGGTTTGGGTGGTGGGGTGCAAGGCAGTATGGATCAATGCAACAACAGGGGTTGCCACCTTTTGTTATGCCCGCCATCGTCTCACTAACCCAATCATTGGCCCTGATTTCCAGTAATATGTCTGAACTTAACTTTTTCTATAATTTTGTTAATAAAAGAGTTCTATGCATATTATTTTCAAAATAGTCTGGGCTTTGGCCATGTCAAGTGAAAAATGACTTTGTACTAAACCAGGCAGACTGTGGGAGCATCAGTTAGTAGCTCTTAAGTCAGACCATGTATTGGACAGATTTCAGATTGTAGAGCATTTTTACACACAAAAATCACCCTGTGTGCTCAGAAAGGTGAATTAGAACTTTTTCCAGTGTTTATAAGATGGGACTTAATCAGCTGTTTCTCCACCAGTGGAAAATATCTGATGAAGAAACTGTTGAAGTAACCTTAGACTTAACCTACCCAAACAAAAAAAATCAGCCTCAGCCTATGATGTGAGGAATATATTAGGGCAGATAAAATGACTTACATGAACAGTAGATTAGTAAAGGAAAAGCGAAGCAATGTTTGTAGGCTATAGCTTATATAACATTACTTGAACAGTATAAAGTTTTTTTTTATGACAATTTGCTGTTCTCTGTCCCTTCATTTGGGGCTGCCCTACTAGTTGAGATGATTACAGTGGAAGATAGATACAGTATATCCCTGGAATAACATTTGATTTAGGTGCCCTCATCCTATGGTTGATATTTTACCAGCCTGACCAGCAAAATCGTATAGATACCAGTATTAGTAACAGGGAAGGAAGGTAACAAAGATAGGAGGCTGGTTTGGTAACAAACCATTCCCTCGCCCCTTATGATAGCCAACAACTTATCTTTCAATATCCCATCCATGTCTCCCATGCCTTGCGTTTATGCAGGTTGTATGTAGAGAATGCTCTAATCCTAAGCATGTTTTTTATTGTTCTTAACTTTTCACTTTGAATCATAAGACTTCCAATTCTGCCTCTGCAACTTGAAATGCTGTCTGGTTTTTGGGTCATTGGTACTTGCAGCCAAAAAAACTAATTGATAAATCTTAGAATGCCACTGTCTACATCCATGATACCCAACCAGTGACTTGTGAGCAACATGGTACCTACCAACTCCTTGGATGTTGCCTCTAGCACGTGCTTTCTTTAGAATTTCAGGCTTGGAGGCAAGTTCTAATTGCAGAAAAACTCGGTGTACTGCCAAACAGAGACTCCTGTAGGCTGCCAGTCCACATAGAGGCTACCAAATAGCCAATCACAGCCCTTATTTGGCATCTACAGGGACATATACATGCTTGTGTTGCTCCCCAACTCATTTACATGATGATATACATCATGCCAGAAATTAATTGTAAAATCAACACCGCTGTCAATGCAGTTTTTCTGCACATCTATTTTGGATGGTCTTCCTCTCCATGCTGTTTATAACTCATAGATTGATGCTACTCCTATGTATTTACCCAGTGGTGTAATTAGAGGCCCCCCTGCAAAAAAATCTTCAGAGGGGCCCAGCGCAGCTGGTGGCAGCTGGGAAACTGACAATTTGTCTAGCCCCATGTCAGTTTTCAAAATGAAATTTGGTTTGCTCTTTTGAGAAACGGATTTCAGTGTAGAATTCTGCTGGAGCAGCACTTTTAACGGATGGATTTTGGGGGAAATTTTTTTCCCATGACAGTATCCCTTTAACCTTGGTTCTCACTCTTTAAAAATAACCGGCTCTGATGGAAAACCCGCTTCTCTGTGTGCAGGGTGTTTGCCAGAGTCTGTGTTACTTTTTGTTTGTGCTGGAGTTGGTTATTTGAGTTATTCTGCTATGAAAGAGGCCCCCTAAAAGACGTATTAGACCTACCTGTCAATTAAAATCTGACCCAGCATGAAGAGTGACAGCTTGTGGAGAGTGAGATACTGAAGACTAACTTGATTATTTCTTAAACAGTACAGAATTTTTTTATTAATTGTATTTAGAAAGTGTCTAATTTTAGTGAGTTGAAGCCTATATTAAGTTTTTCACTTTTGTGATAGATCCTCTTTAATAAAGAGCAATCAAATACTCCCTTACAGGCCAGTCTGAGCAGAAGGAGCAGGACTACATTGATCTTGTGAAAATTCCATTTTCTTCCCTGCATGCAGCTGTTTTTACCCAAAAACCCTAGATCATACATCCTCTTGAACATGCACCCTAAACAATCGCTATCCTAACTTTGATATCTAGATACAGGTATGGGATCAGTTATCCAGAAACCTGTTATCCAGAAAGCCCACGATTTACGGAAAGGCCATCTCCCATAGACTCCATTTTATCCAAATAATCCAAATTTTTAAAAATGATTTCCTTTTTCTCTGTAATAATAAAACAGTCGATTGTACTTGATCCCAACTAAGATATAATTAATCCTTATTGGAAGAAAAACCAGCCTATTGGGTTTATATAATGTAGGATTTTCTAGTAGACGTAGGGCATGAAGATCCAAATTATGGAAAGATGCATTATCCAGAAAACCCCAGGTCCCCAGCATTCTGGATAACCGATCCCATACCCGAACAAGAATTTTATATGGATATCATTTTTCTATATACTCTGTATGCAAAGGATTCTGAGCATCAGTTCATTATTCCATCATTTAAATTTAAATAAAATCAGATGCTTAAATGGGATCTGGTTTACAGTTAACTTTGAGCAGAGGACACTGCTTGTCCCCTGCATTTTATGTATTCTAAGGATTTCTCCACGGACTGAATGCTAATGATTGCTAAATGGTGACCACTAATTACTGTTAAATATAAAATTTGTTGAGCCCAGACTTTATTCCTATTAGTCATCTTTGTGTGTGTATACAATATATCTTTTGCTATATTACAATAGTGCAGACAATGCTGGTAATTTTGTACAATAGCACTAATCAGTAGCCTCTGGTGGGGTTTTTTTCTGCAGAATGTTGAGGACCTCTCTCTGCTTGCTGCATGAGCACCACCTGGTGGAGTACAAAATAAGAGCAGTTGTCTCCTTAAAGTAGGGTTGCCAGGTCTAATTTTCCAAAGCAGCCAAAGTCAGCTACAAAACCAGCCCAAAACTAGCCAAGCAGGGCTGGCCTTAGGCCAATTGGGCCCCACACCTCTGGGGGCCCCGCACGACAGGGCAGCACAGATAATATTTTCCTCAGCACATGATGCTGCCTGGCCTGCCCCCAACTTTGAGAGTCCAGCCCATCCCCAAATCCATAGGTCCAGCCCACCCTCAACTCTGATAAGCCAGCCTATCCCCCAACTCCATAGGTCTAGCCTGCCCCCATAGGCCCAGCTTTTCTCCAACCTTGATAGGCCCTGCCTGCCTCCAATCCAACCAAGCCTGCTCCCAAGCTGAAGCGGCCCAGCCTGCCCCAAACTAATTGGCCCAGTCCACTCTCCTATTTCCTCCCTCTCTCTCTTACCCTGTGTGCCCCTATTATGTGCCCCTATTTCATCCCTCTCACTCTCTTACCTTGTCTGCCCCTTTCCTTTCTATTTTGTGCCTGTATGCCCTTATTTTCCTAAATACTTGGTGTGTCAGTAGCCAGCAACACTTTGTCTAGGGGCCCTGCCAACATGGTCCCAATTGGGCCCCACATTTGATAGGATCAGCCCTGTAGCCAAGACAAGGCACTTCAAAAGTAGCCCAAAAATAGCAGTGAAAAAAGTCTAAAAAACTGTTTTTCAAATTTTTCCATGAAGCAAAATGGGACAGATTTACCCGTCACCAGGGGTGACCAACCACAGAGGGGGGCCCAGAAGGAATAGGGGCCCCATAAGGCCCTAATTCATATAAAATTTCAATAAATATTGGTAAAACCGGTCAACCTCTAGACATTTTGGTGGCCAATAGATTTTTGCCCCAAAATTCTCTGAAATTGAGGAAAGTCACCGGAAACCGTGAAAATGGGACAGGAGACTGAGGTAGGGAGCCCAAAATCTGGTAACTCACGACTTCTACACAAGTTAGTCCCATTGCATGCTGGGTATTGTAGTCTTACATTAAACTTGGCCAGTTGGCAAATTGCTAAACAAAAACTACTTTACCCAACATGCATTGGGAGACACAGGCTTGGTATATTAGGGCAACAAAAAACTTTGGCAGGTTTCCAAAGTACAAACCAGCCAAAGGCCCAAAAATGAGCCTAAATCTACCTTGGCGAGTTTGTACTTTCAAAACCCGCCTGGCCCATTTGGCTGGAAAACCTTGTTTTGATTTTACCTCTGCTTATGTCTTGTAAACACAGGGCATGTCATAGAAGAAAGAGCAATTAATGTGCTGTGCTATGTTAAGTCTATGATAGCTCACTCTCTGTTAGTCCCAAGGGGCAGTGGTGATGGATGTGTGAGTTTTCAACTTTATGTACTAGGTTATGTTACACACAGAACATACACTCAGGATGCCCCCCCCCTATTCTGCTGTCCCATGTACCCTCCTATTTTTATCCTTTTGCTTATAGTTTCTCATCCGCAGGTGCCACCAGGACCACCATCAGGGGGGCACAAGGGGCACAACTTGTACCAGGCCTGAGCCTGAAGGGGCGCCCGGGTGTACTGCACTTTTACGAAGAGCCGGGCCCCCCTTGACAGCATAGAAGCGGTGCTGCCCTTCGGAAGTCCCAAACCGACAAAAAGCCGAACAGCCAAAGCCCCGAAGCGGCGAAAAGACCCGAAGTCATGAAAAGAGCCAAAATGTAAGTTCTGAAGCGGAGAAAAAAACCCAAAATGCACAGTTTCTGCCTGAGTACATAGGAGTATTGAAGCAGCTCTCTGTGACCTTATGGCTGATTCTAGGCTGGGCAGTATTAATATCCAGGTCTAAACTGGCAATGTGGGTTCTGGCTACTGTATGATGCCATATACATCACTATTTATTGGGCTGGTGGGGGCTGTTTGGGCTTCTTTGTACTTCCAGACCTGATTATATTTCAGCCTCAGCATTTACACCTCTGACCATTACCATTGCTGATCAACCCTTGTGCAGAACAGTCCCATACCCTACAACACTTGGGAAATAGAAAGAGGGAGAAAAACAATTGCTGCGCTCCGCTCAGTGAAATTTTTGTTGCCTATATATAGAAAGAACCCATGATTCTAGCTATCTTATCTATATACTTTTCATTAGTTGATATATTTATTTTAGTTTGAACGCTTATTATTACTGAGCATGCTTCCTGAGCTTTTCTAAAGTCAACTGAGTATTAGTTGCTGACATTCCTCTGCTGCCACCAGATAATATCTAATGTATTTAACCGTTAGAGAGTACACAACCTGGCTTCTCAGTTGCTTCAAAAAACAGAAAATAACTGAAAATCCATTATTTCTGGTGTACTATTAGAAAACAAGAGAACTGAAAAGAAAAAAAAAGAAAAATGTTTGGAACTTCCCCTTTAATTAGCAGCTTGTGCAATAAGAACGTTTATCAGAGGAAAAATACCACTCTTCAGAAAATATGTGAAACCTCCCTGCACTGAAAAAAAGATCAAATAAAAATGTTTTTGAAAAAAAGAGGGGAATGTTAGGCAGATAGGACCCATTTAACAAAAGCAGAAATCGCATCTCCACCTTAAAATGTGTGTTTGTGTGTGATTGTTTGTACGGAAGTATATTATAATACAGAATTCTCTAATATCCACCTGCTTACTGGCTGATATTGCAGAAATAACAGCGTTACATAAAGAGTAGGTGCAGCTATTAGGTAGATTAGGGGTCAGAGAAATCCTCTTGGACTCACAAGTAATTAGCCTCCCTGCATGGCACTGTACCCATTACAGCCCTTTATCTGCCTACACCTGCAATAGTCCACACTGAGCCCTTGTAAAGCACAATGATCTGTGTGTGTGTTTGTCCGTAGATGTTATCTGGGATTTCATTTGGTGGCCAATAAATGATAAATTTAATACCATGGCAGAGCTGTAGAACAAAGACTTATCGAATGTGTCAGGCGATCCTCTTGAATATATTGGCTATGCAATGATGCCCCTAAATAATGCACAGCCTCTGAGCCCTGCAGAACTGACCTTCCAGTGTGGAATAAAGAAACCCCCCACCGATTTGTTTCTCATTCCGAATCCACTGAAAACAATCTTGTTGACTTGTCAAGACGTTCATGTAAATGTAAATGCACCAGAGCAAGGAATAACCTGCAAAATAACAATGTTATCACTCATTATTTCAGTTGCAACTTCACATTTCATGTGTGATTTATTATTTGTTGTTACTTTAAAGAAGCTTATTCAATGTACCTGAATTAATCAATAATTGCTGTATCAAAAATCACAAATTGTTTCCAAAATCCTAATGTCTCAATTGTACCCTAAACTTTCCTTTGTAAACTCTAATTTGTAGGGCCCTCTAATCCTATTGTAATCTGTAACCCTTGTGTGTTATCCACCCTGTATTCCCTGTTGTTATCATTTAAGTAAAGCACTGCGTATCTTGTCGGCGTATATATAAATAAATGATGATGATGACTTTATACCCTGGGTCTCATTTTGGATTCTGTAAATGAAACTCGTAGGTCTTCTGTCTATGGAAATCATATCATTGTCCCATTGCACCTGTCTGTGCTTTCTGGGTACAGATGGAGGTATGATATGTGCTAGACAGCTTTTTGGGCTGGGATAAATGCACAATACAATGCTGGGGCTCATTTTTCCCAAAACCACTAAAATTGGCTGTTGATTCTTGATTTTGTCTAGAGATTCAGTATAAAATATTCCATCTTCTCTATATGACCCTAGTTAGGTAGAAGATGATGAGCCCATTCATAGCCCAATTATGTTACTACACTTGCAGTAAACCTAAAATTCACCCCTTCCGTTTGCATTCTAGGCATGCTGGATGAGCTTAGAAGAGCGCTCTGAGCAATTTTACAGTAATTTGTTTTGAGGGATTACATTTGCTGTAACACCACTGCACATTTTTAATGCATACTGTATATAAATGTTAAATTGTTTAGAATTAGTAGAGTTTTACCTGGGATTAAACCCTCTGAAAGTACACTATGCCCATATAACATGGCACGTTAGCAAAGGAACCTCATTTTTTTTAATAAAACCCATTTAAAGGTCACTGTACACTACTGTACGGATATATTAAACAGTTGTACTGTATATATGGAGCTGTCTTTACAGGTTCCGCTTGGTTCCTTTCTGTAGAGCAATAACTTTTTGGCAAAAATCTTGAAATGTAGAGATTTATTGGCTTCATCAGCAATTGCCATTTACTTAAAAATCTGCAGCAGCATGTTCCCTACCTCGGCCAAATGTCACTACATCTTTAATTTAAGGGATTTGTTTAAAGGGATACTTTTTCAAAACACATCAGTTAATAGTGCTACTCAGGGTCGGACTGGAGTAATGGGGGCCCACCGGGACTGCCACATGAAGGCCCCCTCCAGGCAGTCACCGGGGCCCCCTCCTAGCTTACCTCTGCGCGCCTCCCTCTCGGGCCTCTCAATGTCCATCTGAGCGCTCCTGAACGAATGCTGGCGCAGCATGCGCGAATGCTGTAGTGGTGTGCGCTCCTGCGCAAGCGCCTTCACACTGCGTGCCTGCGCTGCGCGGAGGCGCAGCAGATACTTTTTTATGGGGAGCCCAATCAGGAAACATGGCTGGGCCGGCAGGGGTCCACGAGGGCCGGGGCCCACCGGGTTTTTTCCCGGTGTCCCGCCGGCCCAGTCCGACACTGGTGCTACTCCAGCAGAATTCTGTGCATCACTAAGAAGAGAAGGCAGGCAAGGCCCGTGCATCTGCTTGCTGCTAAAACTGAGACCACCATAGAAGCAGCACCTGGGACCTACCTGCCTATTGCCAAGAGAGGTGCCATTCTCTATTTTGTTGCGGCCGATCTCATCTAATTGAACTACATGTACCAGTTCTCTCTGCAGTAGTTCCACCAGACTCCATGGAGGCCGCTAGGTGTTCTCGGGAACAAACATCTAGGGGCAAATTCACCAAGGGTCGAATATCGAGGGTTAATTAACCCTCGATATTCGACTGGGAATTAAAATCCGATTTTAGCGCAAATAGTTTATTCGAACAATCGAAGGAATAATCGTTCGATTATTGAATGATTCAAAGGATTTTAATCCATCGATCGAAGGATTCGATCAGAAAAAACTTGGAAAGCCTAGGGGGACCTTCCCCATAGGCTAACATGGACTTCAGTAGCTTTTAGGTGGCGAACTAAGGGGTCGAAGTTTTTTCTTAAAGAGACAGTACTTCGACTATTGAATGGTCGAATAGTCGAACGATTTTTAGTTCGGATCCTTCGATTCGAAGTCGAAGGTTGAAGTAGCCCATTCGATGGTTGAAGTAGCCCAAAAAACACTTCGAAATTCAACGTTTTTTTTACTTCGAATCCTTCACTCGAAGTTAATGAATTGGCCCCCTAGTGTTTTCACCAGGAACAATCCGGCAACTCAGCAGGCAAAGAGGCACAGATAGACAGGCTGGTCCCAAAGAGCTTGTCATTGATAGTGATGACAGGAAAAACCACATAAACAGCAGCATTATTAACGCCTAATACATGATAATTAGGAAACATATACAATTTGAATGAACCAGCAGAGATGAGCTGGTGTTCAAAGTAGGTTTATATACAGCTTATTCTGTGTCTTTACTGATCAATTTGACATTGAATAAGTTTACTTTCCCCTCACCCCTCAAGAGGGCCACATACTGTTATACTTTATACAGCATTGACAGTGCATAGAGTGTTCATCAAAGTCCCTACCAAAGGGGAATTTACAAGCTAAAGCCCATAACCTGGCTTGGACTTGGATTGGCCCTTGGCTTATTCCTTGTCCTATAAAAAAGACAAAGCAGCCCCTGTACCCCAAATAATTCTCTTGTTTTAAGGAAATTGCCTCACTGGTACTGCTAGAAAGTATGAGCTCTGAGTGCATGCGATGTTAAAGTGGCACACGCATATTAGAGTGTTGGCATTACAGGCTTGGACCCTATGGGACAGCTTGAGCGCTGGAGACCCGCGGGAGCCCCTACATTTGGACATAATCTCTCTGGGCCGTGAGCCAAGGCAGAGGAATTCATCCATTATACGCACAGGCTGAAGGGAAGACGGGTTTTCCTGCAGAACTGCCAACGCTCTGCCTTCTTCATGAAACTGCCAGATTGTGGAGAAGTAAGTGATATTGTGCTCATGCCAGGCAGGACCAGGACTGGGAGTTTTGCTTCTAGTATATTTGTTGAAAGTGAAAGCAATGTCATCTTACTCACCCATATGCACAGGCATTATCTTACTCAAGTGCAACTCACACCCGCAAACAATGCATGACACCAAGAGCTACAATTGTATCCAGATAACATTCTAATAAAGGAATTGGAAGTGAGAAATATTGGGAGTTTTAACACTGAATGTTATGTAATGTGAGCTAAACATTTGCCCTCTTCTCTCATTTATGTTCCAAACTCTTTATTTCGTTTTTAACATTAACAACGTTTTGTTTTAGAAGAAAACGATATCGTTATTTTCTAGTATTATTTTTATGGTTACAGGCTTGCACAGCAGAGCAGCATGCCTGACCCTCCGTTTAGATTGTGGTTAAAGGAACAGTAACACCAAAAAATTAAAGTGTTGTAACGTAATAAAAATATAATGTACCATTGCTCTGCACTGGTAAAACTGAAGTGTTTGCTTCAGAAACACAACTATAATTCATATAAACAAGCTGCTGTGTAGCAATGGCGGAAAAAAGTCTATATGGCACAGGTTAAATAGTGGATAACAGAGAACACCATTATGTTCTACAGAGCTTATCTGCTGTGTAACCTGAGCCTTTTCTCCTTTTAATGGCTGCCCCCGTTGCTAACCAGAAAATGTTATGTGGACTAGCACACCCTGTTAGATAGCTGGTATAGATGAGCCTGGTGCACCCAGGTGGAGGCACGGCCACCTCCCAAGGAGAGTGCAATGCAACGTTTCAGGGAAAAGCCACATGCTGGACAAAGGGGTTTTCCCCGAAACGTTGCATTGCACTCTCCTTCAATAAACACTAGAAGTGTTCACGCAGACCTGTGTGCCATTGGTTTTCTTTTAGGACTTGCCCCCATTGTTACACAGCAGCTTGTTTATATAAACTATAGTAGTACTTATCTGTTATCTACTGTGTACCCTGTGCTTGAATGGCTGCCCCCATGGCTACACAGCAGCTTGTTTATATAAACTATAGTAGTACTTATCTGTTATCTACTCTGTATCCTGTGCTTGAATGGCTGCCCCCATGGCTACACAGCAGCTTGTTTATATAAAAAATAGTAGTGTTTCTGAAGCAAACACGCCAGATGTACAAGTGCAGGGCAACACTACATTATATTGTCATTACATTAAAACACTTTAATTTTTTGGTGTTACCGTTTCTTTAAGCTCAAAGCCTGACCAGTCCTTTCCCATTCCCATCCTACAAAGTCAGGTTTCAAGGTAAGAACGGACAGCTATGAACTGACCTTTAATCTAACTCACTGTATAACTGACCCGTTGGGATTGTTTAGGGTTATCAGACCAACTGGGCAGTAGCATTGCTTAACCATTGCTTAACCATGCAGCTGAACAGGTGTGTCAGTCAAGATGGCGACAGACGCACAGATATCGTATGAGACTAATTTTCGTACGATATTCGGTGTGTATGGTGGGAGGTGAGCAGAAGACTTGGATATCGGTCGATCAGGCTGGCCGGAAAATTTTGATCGGAAGCGTTTGAAGGCACCAGAACATTGGCCATTGTTAGTGCTGAATGATCAAATACAGGTAGACTTCTATTGTTTAATAATTCTATCTGTATATCTGACGATTCAGCTCTACACGTGTGTATTGAAAACAAACAATCTTTCCTGGAAATATCTTTTCTCTTATTTAACCCATCACATATTTGGTCAGACCTGACTGAGCCAGCATAATCTTTGTGTTGGGAAAGTTGGACAGTTACCCTATCAATGTACCAGGCCACGATCCACTCACAATCTCCGCACTTCTGACAGTCCTACGCCAAGAGACGGATCAGTTTAATCACCAGCTGTCAATCATACACAGTTCCCTACATGCCTTGCAGCAGGACATCAAAGGGGAGATTCTTTTAACCAACTAACTTGAGGAAGTCGAGCTGTCTAGTGACAGGAGGGTGTCAGTCACCTTTGCTTTGTTCTGTAGAGACATCAGGGCATGAAGTGATATATGTACAAAATCCTCACAGGATTTGGACTAACACTAGATCTTCCCTTGTAAAGGGCTGTAGGGGGGGCCTTGGGTTGCTACAGAACCCCAAAACATAATGTGCAGCATTCTTTGCCTTCTTTACTTCTCAATTCAAGGACACTTTGTATGGCTGCCAATCCAGCTGTACAGGATCACCATGTGCATAATTAACATTATTTATGAACGGTTATGAAGTGTTTTGTAACTTTCTCAGCCATGACCGTGTCCCTGGTTAATATCCATGTAAAATGTACTTATGATACACGTTTAGGGGGTTATTTATCAAAGTCCGAATTTATCTCAATATTTTCTGGAAAAAAAAAACTCAGACCAAATCTGCACGGGTTTTTTTCGGCTTATTTATTAATACACTTTCCCGAACATTTTGTTTGCGGGGGGGAAAAAAACCAAAAAAAAACAAATTTTCACTATTTTTTCGGATCTTTCATCCAATTTTCACGTTTTTTGTTTTTTTCCGGATTTTTCACTCGAAAACTTGCCCGAAAAACGGTATTGCCAAAAACCCAGCGCACATCAAAAAATCATTGTGACTTCTCCCATTGACTTATATGCAACTACAACAGGTCTGAGATCCCGGATTTTCAGATTCGGACTTTTCCATCCTCAGGGTTTAATAAATTCCGAATTTTTTTTTTTTTTAAAGTCAGATTTTATGGGGAAAAAAAATCACAAATTTTTCGCGATTTTTGCATTCGGAGTTTAGTAAATAACCCTCTTAGTGTTTAATGCTGACTGCAGGGTTGTTTCCTCACCTGAAGGAGTTTCAGTCTTTGGATGGTGCTCAGCAGAATGGGAACTCCCAATTCCTGGAAGAAGCAGGACATCGGTGCCGATTTACATAGTAACATAGTAAGTAAGGTTGAAAAAAGACTCACGTCCATCAAGTTTAACCTTTTTTCTTTTTAATCTGCCTAACTGCCAGTTGATCCAGAGGAAGGCAAAAAAACCCATCTGAAGCCTCTCCAATTTGCCTTTTAAATAAAAACAGACAGTTTTTCTGATTTATATATTTTTAATGTTTTTTTCCTTATACTTAAGCTAAAAAAAAAAATGACACTTTTCTGGTATAAAAAAGGATGTTGCTCTAAACACACGGAACAAAGTTCCTTCACAGGAGCATAAAGGCAAACCATAAAATGTGCTGAATATTCAAAACCAACATTTCTTTCACAATAAAAATAATAATAAAACTATACAACATATTGTCCAAAAATGTTACAATAAAGCAAATAGGATGGATAAAAAACTGTTAAAGGGGAAGTCCAGTAAAAAAAAAACTATACCAATATACATGGATTTTTGGAGAATTTTATTGATATGAGAAAAAGTCATTGCTGTCGAGTTTGTCCTTTGCTATTCTCTCCTGTTTGCCACACTACATAAACAATGTATTAAAAACCACATGTCCCCCCAACCAATACTCCAGGTTCCCACAGTAATTTGCACACCCATATTGTTTTCCTCACGTAATGAACACGCAGTGCATTTTGGGAAGTGGAGTCCTGGCTGGTGGAGAGTTGATTACAGATACAAGATTGCAGTGATGCGAGTAGTGAAGGAAAACAGGAGGGAACTGACAGACACTACTTATTATCAAAATTCTATTTACATTATATCTTTGGGTCTATTTTACGTTGCTGAGATTTTATTTTATTTGTTTACAATAATTTGCCCCTTTAATGTAAGCAATAGGGTGTCACATCATTGTACATATTGCATATTGTGCTGTTCAGGACTAGGTCTGTTCTATTCAGCTGCTGTGTCTACGACTCCTGTGCGCTTCTAGCAGTGGATTTATTACCAGGCAACAGCAAAGTTAAAAGTAGAATTTATGCAGCTAAAATGCAGCAACGAAATACAAAATGACTAATGAAAGAAAATAGAGTCCTACACAACTTCCCAATATACACTTGTTTGTAAATGTAATTGCTACTAAAAAAACCCCTCCCCATCAGTAAAGACTCCTCAGGCCCCCCGGCCCAGCTGCAACCGCCCTCCAAAAGTGCATACCTTTTTCACTCTCATGACCAGGGCAGGCGAGGAGGTCGGGTATTTTCTTGGTGTCCCGCCAGCCCAGTCCGACCCTGTCTCTATATCAATATGTCCCTAAAGCTGGCCATACACTATAAGATCCGCTCATTTGGCAAGGTCGACAAACGAGCGGATCTTAACCCGATATCGCCCAGTCGTTCGTGGGCATATCGGGTTAAGATCCGATGAATTTGAACGTTCGGCCCGAATGATCGGATTACAATACTACAAACGGGCTCTGACGGGTCGCAGGACCGCATCAACTAGCCGATGCGGTCCTGGATCATACAAAAAAAAAAAAAAATCAAACTTGATCGATATGTGGCCGATTTTGGCCTGATATCGATCGGGAGGACCCGTCAGGAGCCCCCACACATGGGCAGATAAACTGCCGAATCACTCTAAAGGACCGATACCAGCAGCTTTAATCTGCCCGTGTATGGCCAACTTTACTCCCCTAGAAAACAAATCCATATTGACTGTGATACCTCTTGCTCAGTTTCATCCATCCCATCTACTTGACACTCAGGGGCAGATTTATCAAGGGTCAAAGTGAAAATTCAAAGCAAAAAAAAAAAAAAAGAGCTATCTTTGTGTACTTCGACTAGGGAATAGTCCAAATTCGATTTGAATTTTAATATCGAAACTGATCATGTACGGTCTATTTAAAACGTCGACTTCGACCATTCGCCATTTAAAACCTGCCGAATTGCTGTTTTAGCCTATGGAGGACCTCCTATAACCTATATGGAGTCAATTGGTGGAATCTGTTTTTTTTTTTTCTTTAAATACTTCAAATCGAATTCGATCTTACTTCGATTCAAACGCTTGAATACAGCCTCAAAAAAAATTTTTTTTTTTTAAATACAATTTGGTTGGTCTTTTTTTATTAAATTTTTTTTTTTATTTCGAATTCAAAAAAAAACTCCCATTACTTCGAAATTCGACCCATGATAAGTCTGCCCCTCACTGTCACTTCTACCTACGAATAGCCCCTTACTGCTGCCCTTATCTCCAGTCTCTTAAAGGGGAACTATTGTGAAAATGAACATTTAATATAAGCTTCAGCAAATTAAAATAAGAAACTTTCTAACTACAATCAATTAAATATTCTGCATTCTTTCTGAAATAATCAAGTTTATATTCACTATTCCTTTTTCAGCATCTGTTTCTCTTCATTCTGTCTTCATGCAGCAGTTGGGTGTCAGATATTCATTGACAGTTAGATCTAATATATCTTATAGGGGGCTCCTTTCCTAGCAGATGAATTAGAGCTCACTCAAATATCTGATTCCAGTACAATCAAAATCTAACAAAATAACTGCCTTTTGCACAAATCCTGCATGTAGAGAGACATGATGTCTGGTGATTTTAATAGAGTGAGCTCTAATACATCTTCTAGGCAAAAGGAGCCCCCCTATAAGATATATTGGATCTAACTGTCAATGAATATCTGACACCCAACTGCTGCATGAAGACAGAATGAAGAAAAACAGATGCTGAGAGAGGAAAAGTGTATAAAGCACTGCGTATCTTGACAGCGGCTATATAAATAAATGATGATAAACTTGATTATTTCAGAAACAATGCAGAATATTTAATTGATTGTATTTAGAAAGTTTCTTATTTCAGTAAGAAACTTCTATTACATTTTCATTTTCACGATAGCTCCCCTTTAATGATTGGAGGAATGTCTCATCCAATCAGAGGAGTTGTTAGTAACAGCATCACAGCCATGGGCAGTGGGACAGGTAGAAGCAACAGAGAGATATAGGGACAGGAATGACAGTACAGAGGACGACAGGTAGGGGGCAGGCAAGAGGTCGAAGGCTTCTTCTAGGCAAAAGGAGCCCCCCTATAAGATATAATGGATCCAACTGTCAATTACTATCTGACATCCAACTGCTGCACAAAGAGAGAATGAAGAAAAACAGATGCCGAGAGAGGAATAGTGAAGATGAACTTAACCTTTTCAGAAACTGTACAGAATTTTCAATTCGTTGTATTTAGAAAGCTTCTTTCAGTATGCTGAAGCTTATGTTAAATTTTCATTTTCGCTATAGTTCCCCTTTAACAAAAATGTAACATTCTCCGCAGAGTGGAGTTGTATTCATACCGCTGTGTGAAACTGGTACTGCATTCATACTGTGTTCTGGGGGCATTAGGGCTGGGACACACTGGGCGATTTGGGGAGATTTAGTCGCCTGGCGACTAATCGCCGCAACTTTCCACGACCAATCTTCCCCGAATGCCTCCCCTCGCTCTGCGTCTGGCTAAAATGAAAAATCGCCTGCGCTAATCACACGCGGCGATTTGTTTTCCGAAGTCGCCCGAAGTTTCCACGTGAGGCGACTTCGGAAAACGAATCGCCGCGTGTGATTAGCGCAGGCGATTTTTCATTTTAGCCAGGCGCAGAGCGAGGGGAGGCATTCGGGGAAGATTGGTTGTGGAAAGTCGCGGCGATTAGTCGCCAGGCGACTAAATCTCCCCAAATCGCCCAGTGTGTCCCAGCCCTTAAAAGTGAAACCGGCACAATTTTAATAGTGCTGTTTGGTTTGAGCCAGGGGTAGTTAAAATGACTAAGGGACATTTATAGTAACAAGTCAAATCAACTTAGCTTGAAAAGAGAACAAAATACTTATTATTACAGATTTGACTTATTACTACAGATATCCCTTCATCTGGATAAATGAGAAGCTTCACAGACTAAGGGATAATCTGATTCTTGCCATTGCTCGACAATGAAGCAGAGCAGGGGTTTAATCTCAGACATAATCTATGTAAGGCATTATCTTTGCACAGTGTCTATAGCTGAGGTAGGTTACTCTCACAAACTGGATCATGATTGCTCAACCCTGATTCAACACAGAGCATTTATTGCAGGTGTAGTAGAAAAATACAGAAAGAACTATGAAAATGTCCTGAGCATAAATCTCTTTCAACACTCAAAAAAGTAAAATGAATTTGCCATAGAAAGTGTAGAAATATGAAATATATTTACTAAGGTTGCACTGAATACACTATTTTGGATTCGGCCGAACCAGCGAATCATTCGTGAAAGATTCAGCTGAATACCGAACCAAATACTAATTTGCATATGCAAATTAGGGGTGGGAAGGGAAAACATTTTTTACTTCCTTGTTTTGTGACAAAAGTCACACAGTTTGGCCGGGCAAAAGGATTCAACTGAATTCGAATTCTGCTGAAAAAGGCTGAATCCTGAACTGAATCCTGGATTCGGTGCATCCATAATATTTACTATGGTCTAAGCCTAGGTACAAAAATATGCCTTTCTTCAGATATTTACAAGTAAATGCTGTAAAGCCAACGTTCTGGGCTTTAACAACGTCATAAATATAAATGTTAAAAACTACCAATGCCTCTAATCTTGAGTGAAGGAATTAAAGCTTAGCGGATATAGAATATTCAGCATTCAGGGAAATATATACTTGGTTTTTACCACATATACAAGGCAGAGTATGTCTGGGGCGACGGTTAAAAAACAAGTTTGTGACTTGTGAAAAAGTAACAAGGAAACTCCCTTAAAGGAATTGTTCAGTATAAAATTAAAAACTGGGTAGATAAATAGGCTGTGCAAAATAAAAAATGTATCGAATATAGTTATTTAGCCAAATATGTAATGTATAAAGGCTGGAGTGACTGGATGTGTAACATAATAGCCAGAACACTACTTCCTGCTTTTCAGCTCTCTTGCTTTCCACTGATTGGTTACCAGGCAATATTCAATCAGTCACTGGTGGTAGAGTCCTGCAGAGGAAACCCTGCAGAATGAGGGTAGGATTTTCAGGTGCGGATATAGATGCGGGTTGCGGGTCTCATCTAAATTCCTTATATTATGTTATATTTTACTCCTGTTAAAAGTTTTAGAAAAACATGTTTATGTCCCCGCCCACAAAGCAGGAAGTAGTGTTCTGGCTATTATGTTACACATCCAGTCACTCCAGCCTTTATACATTAGATTTTTGGCTAACTAACTAGATTAGAAATATTTTTCATTTTGCACAGCCTATCTATTTAACCAAGTTTTATTTTTACACAAAATTGTTCCTTTAAATGTTTGGCCTCCCTCTCCTCCCTGTACCGGTATATTACTCACATATAAATCAAAATGACACCAGGTAGCTGCCAGTTAATGCTTTGGAGGGACCTTGCCCACCTCTGCTACTATGACAGGTACACGGCACTCAAAAAAGTACAATATTATGTAACGTATTGCAATATAAGTGGCGTGGGTGGCCTGCTGCAGCTTGTCAGAGAAATAAGCTCAGTTTTGGAAGGGCCTTGTACCTCCCTGTCCTAGAGCCACACACAGAGCAATGCTGCTCAAACAAAGCAGAGTGCCATGTTTTCAAGCAATAATCACCTGTTTGAAACTGCACTGGAAGCTTTTAGTTCATTAAGTGCCATTACCCTTCTTAGGTAATATATGGCCCATAAGCTGCTGACCAATTATGGACTAATACAAACGTGTACCATAGCATTAGCAAAAGCATTGTAATTAAATGTTAATTGTGGGTAACCTCTAACATATATTTGTTACTTTGCCCACCCTTTATGTACAGTATATTTGTATACACCCTGAATCCTATGATCCCAGGAGGCGGCCCTTATTTTTTAAAATGCCAATTTTCTATTTATGATTACCCAATATACTACTAAAAAAGTATATTATTATGAAAATGGTTTATTGACATGGAGCAGGGTTTTACACATGAGCTGTTTTACTCAATATCTTTTTATAGAGACCTACATATTTCAGGGGGTATAGTTTTCCTTTAACTTGGAAACATCATTAAGTTTTATAAGATGATCATCAGTCTAATGTTATTATCGTATGTAGGTGAAAAAAAAATTCTCAATGCTTATTCGCTCTTGGTCAGGATCAACCTATTAAAGCATTTACATGGCAACCTGTAGTCAATAAGATCATTTACACAAGACAATCAAACCCAAAATAAGTCAAGAACACTCCCTTGTTTGGAATGAAGTTCAGCATCTGCATTCAACTGATGCACAGGGAGAGTAACCAGGGTGTAACTGCCAGCTCTGCGCATGTGGCAATTGTCAGCCTTGGTTGTGAGACAAGACTTAATGGGGATTGGTGGAGAAGACAGGAAATAGATTTCCTGCTTTCTGATCAGGAACTAGTTTGATCCGTAAATAAAAATGATGGCAAACTAAAGTTTGTCTTCCTATAGCAGGTTTTGGCCGAGCTAATTACGGATTACTCAATGATTTTTATACCATTAAACGGAACTTTAACTAAAAAAACAAAAACATTCGGAGAAAGAGCTAATAGTGAAGCAAGCACCCATGTGTTAAAAAACATATGCTCTTTTAAATATATTTGCACTTAAAAATATATATTTTTTAAAAAAGAATTTGTAAAAACATTATATACAGCTCCTGCTATTTCTACACAGGTTTTGGTTGCATGTAACCCTCCAAAAGCAGGGAAGGCCCATGATATGTCGTTAGTAAACATATGGGAGTAAGCGGTAACGCACGTGTTGGCAGTACTTGTCCCAGTCCAGCCCGTATTTCTCTCGGCATCTCTGTTCATCTCTGGCGGCTCGGTCAATTAGAAGTAATGTTAAAAAGATCACGTAGAAATAGGGCACAATGTGGTTAAAGCCTAAAACATAAAATAAAACAAGTACATGCATTAATAGGGGAAGTAACATTTACTATTTCTTAAAAAGCAGCTCACCTGTAAATCGTATAGGTGTAAAATGAACATCAACAACCTGGATTATGACAGCAATTAAGTGCGTCGCTATAAATAGGATTTAATATTGTTTTATATAGGTAAAATATTTATAATGTTACATTAGATACGTTTTAAAAGCTCTAAAAAAAAGTTATAACTACACTAGACTAATTAAATCCAACCAGACTAGCTGCCACTGATTGGTAAGCCTGGAGCATTTTGCACCACATTATTTCACAAGCCTGTTAAAAGTGATGCAGTGACGGAACTAGGTGGGGCAGGCCCTGGTGCGGGCCGTGCAGCTGGGCCCCGCCCCCATCCTTGTCCATGCGGCTGCAGCCGACTCCAGTGGGCGCGTGACTGCCGGGGGGCCCTGCGGGGGTGCGGGCCCTGGCCCAATTGCACCCCCTGCTCCCCCGGTAGTTACGCCACTGAAGTGATGACAAAAATATGTTCTAGCTTTTCATTTATATCTGTAGTTGGTAGCTCATTTTATAGGGGTTGTTCACCTTCCAACACTTTTTTGGTTCAGTTGGTTTCAGACAGTTCACCAGAAATAAAGACTTTTTCCAATGACTTTCTATTTTCTATGTGTGACCTTTCTTCTAATATTGAAGTGTAAATCAAATTTTTCACCTTCTAAAGCAGCTCTGGGAAGAGGGGGTCACCGACCCTCTGAACTGTTCTAAATTGATGCATTTAGTTGATACATTTCTAATCTTTGTCCCTGCTGACCAGAGTCCCTGAGTTTCATTACAGGCAGCTGTTAGAATTGATACAATAGTTGTGAATACTCCAGAGATGCTGCTGAAAAATGTATCAACTAAATTGTAACCGACCCCACCAGTTGCTCTGCTACACTTACCACTAGACGCGCTGAACAGCGGGTTTGAGGCTGAGGAGCTTCCTGTTTTGGCGCCAAGACGACTGGCAAATACGCTCTCTGTAAGTTTACCTCTGGCGCATCCTAGCCTAAACTAACACGCACCCAGAGCGTCAACGTTTGGCGTATGAACGCCTGCCGCACTTGTGATAATTAAGTCTAGCGCCTGAGTCTATTAGAAGCTGATTGTTCTTTCCTGATGGCTATTGGTCCACTGTCCATTATGTGTCCTTCCTTCCCATTGTTCCTTTTGACCTTAAATAGCCTCTTACTCCTCCCCTTCTTGCCCAAGCTGGCTTCTGTTTGTTCAGTTCCTGCAAAAGCTTTATTCGTGATTGCTTTTCTGGTTTTTGTCTCCTGCCTGCCCCTTGACTCAGAGCCTGCCGAAGCCTTGTCCGTGTTTGATACTCTTGTTTGACTCCTGCCTGTTTTCTGACTCTGATCCTGCCTAAAATGTTTCCGTGTCTGATATTCCGGTTCTGATTCCTGCCTGGCTGGCGACTCCAATCCGTGCTGCCTGCCCCAAACCCTGCTTGGCCATTGACTTGGATTCTGCCTTCCCCTTATCTGTACTGCGAGTATCCCAGACATGCTCAGGTTCCCTGTTGATTCTGCAGCAGAAAGTCCAGGCCCCAGAAGGGCATCAGTGAAAACCAGGGTCGTCAGGGGTGACCTTGTTCACTGAAAGGTGCTCCCTAGCGTTCTCCTTGGGTTCCTTGTTAACAAGCATTACATACATGTTGCAAAATTGTAACAGTTCAGAGTCTGCACCTGAATTACTGAGCTGCCAGATCAACACCACAGGACAAGGGCATTCAACTTTAAACTTAATTTTGTAAAAAATAAATGATGGAAAGTAACTGAAAAAAAAAAAAAAATTATTTCTGGTGAACAATCTGAAAACAACACAACTGAAAAAAAAAAGTGTTAGGAAGGTGAACATCACTTTAAGGAAACATGAGCTGGATACTCACCGCAGGCCAAACACCAGGCTAAAGCCATTATTATGTCACCCAAGTAATTAGGATGACGGACAAAGCCCCACCATCCAGAGATCAAGAGCTTGCTTCCTGCTGAGGTAGGAATAGTCTTCAGATCTGTGAGGAAGGAAAATAATAACAATGAGGATGCTCCAATTGAACCAGTTAGAAGGACCAATCACCAAATATCACAGCCTTACGGGAAAGTCGTGGATCATCTGGATTCTGCCTGAAGGCGCATTTCTGGTTATTGGCACCTCGGTATATGAAGTAACCCAAAACTAAATGAAAGAGATACATTGCGTTAAACAAAGCAGAGAAATTTACAGGTAAGAATATTCTAGAGATAGTTAAAGATAACCCTGATCACAGAATACTAGTGAGAGTAAAAAGGAGGTTATTTAACATAACATATTATGAAATTTTAAAGCAGAAAAGCTAAACCCCCAGCCCTCAATACGGAATATTTTTGCCTACTTTAGAAACAGATGTCTTTATGAACAGTTATAGTAAAAGTTCATTAAAACAGTATCAGGGAATGGAAAATGGCATTAAAGGAGAAGTAAACCCTAAAAATGAATATGGGTAAAAAATCCATATTTTATATACTGAACTTATTGCACCAGCCTAAAGTTTCAGCTTGTCAATAGCAGCAATGATCCAGGACTTCAAACTTTTCGTAGGGGGGTCAACATCTTGTCTGTGACACTCACATGCTCAGTGGGCTCTGAGCAGCTGTAGAGAAGCTAAGCTTAGGGGTCGTTGCAAATTATCCAGCAGAAAATGAGGTTGGTCTATAATATAAGCTGATGCTACAGGACTGATTATTTAATTCTGATGCTAATTGCACTGGTTTCTGTGCTGCCATGTAGTGATTATCTGTTTTAATTACTAATCAGCTTTATATTGTGACATTTCTATTCTATGTGTACTGTATATTGTGAGTGGGTCCCTAAGCTCAGTAAGTGACAGCAGCACAGAGCATGTGCAGTGTATCAGCAGAAAAGAAGATGCAGAGCTACTGGGGCATCTTTGGAGACACAGATCTTTACTGCTAAAGAGCTGTGGTTGCCTTTGGCTGGTACAGAAGCCCAAAACATAATGTACAACATTTCTACCCTACTTCTTTAGTTAAGCTTAAGTTCTCCTTTAAGAGATGGGCTATCCCAAAAAACAAAAAATCCCAGCATGCAAATAAGATTTAGGAGAATTAAAGGTGACGTACATTTCAAGGCCGCAATGGCGGAAGCTGCCTGCCAGGACAAATCCACAGGGTTGTTAACTAAGTAATAAGTCTGTAAGGAATAAGTGAATGGGGCCACCGCCAGGCTTCCAAATGCCAAAAGGAAACCAAATCCATCACGTACAATATCCGGTGACATTAAAAAATATTCCTGCAAAAAAAATATTAAAAAACATTTTTAAAACAAAACGATGGTCAAGGCACAGCAAACTGCTCTATTTGCCAGATAATGCAATAAAGCTTCATAGTCACATTCAAATTACCCATTATCTGCAATGACATAGCTAGAAGTAGTAAGATATACGGTAGAAAAGACCACACTATAGGGAGAGAGAGATCCTTATTATGACAAGTCCATTTCACACCTGCGGTTCATATGATTAAAGTAATGTCTACGTCAGGAGTGCCCATAGACCATAAAAGCATTGTTAGCATTCTGTTCCATGGAAAGTATTTATTAAATATTATATTGATTTATGAGAAAATGTATACTGTAATATTTTCTGAACGAAAAGCATGAAAAAGGAGGGCGATTGAGAGACGCGCCAGGATATTATCTCCATCTCTTACCTCCTGGCGCATCTCTCTTCCTGTGCGGGTGCCAAAGTGACGCTGGCGCTTGATGCCGAGCGTCATGACACACTGGTTGTGACGTTGAGCGTCGTGACATCACAAAATGGCGCAAATTTGAATTCTTGCCGACAAAACAGCTTTAAAAGCCCTGTCCTCCATTTTGAGAGTGCCCAAGCTGGCTTCAGTTTACTGATCCTGCCGAAGCATTATTATCGCGTTTGAGTTCCTGGTTTTTGACTTCTTAACTTCAATTCCTGCCGCCTGCCTCGTTCCCTTTGCCTGGCCGTCGACTACACTTTTGCCTAATCTTTGCCAGTACCTTGCTTTGGACTTGTTACTACTTTTGCACAATCCCTGTTCAGTTCCGCAGCAGGAAGCCCAGGGCCCCCAAAGGGCGTTGGTGAAAACCGGAAACCACTGGGGTGCTCTGTGCATCTGTGTGTACCAGCAATCAACAAAGTTTCCAACTAACTGGTATGTTACCATGCTTTAGTCAAGCTGTTTGCTGACAGTGTCTTGAGATCTACTGATCACCAACTAAAGGTCTACTGGTAGATGCCGATCTACCTTTTGGGCACCCCTGGTCTACTTTAACCAGTAGCTAGATGATATGGTGGGTAACTATAACCCCAGTCAGTGGATTGCCGTTTTATTTGGCACAATACAGGACAGTGAGGAATCTGACAGGGATACATATATTTGGGGTGTTATCTCTTGGAATTCTAAGTTGTCTGCTAGGGTGCCTACCACTGTGGACCAATATAAAGCAATAAGAAGGAATGCCCAAGTTATGTGAAATAAATTGGCACCTTCAATATTACAGGGAGTATATGTATTGTCTAACTTCCTACCCATGGTTTTTAGTCTGGTTGGGAAAACGTAAATCTGGTACGTAACCTTATACTGAATGAATGAGTGTCTGGTTGAAATCAGGAAATCGGTTATCAATTATCTGTGGCTTCCTCTCAGTCTTCTAAAATTCTACTATCGCATTGAGCCGTCTTAGCTTTGCTAAACAAGTTTAAATCAAATAATGCCTTAAGCTGGCCATAGAGGCAAAGATCCGAATACTCGATTCGCGTGTGGAGAGTCCCGTCATTTTCTGTCCAATGGAGACCAGTCGTTTGGACGATCGGGCAGATTAAAAGATTTCTGTTGGCTGCAGATCTCTGCATGTATTGACGATATCGCTGTGAGCTTCCCAGTAGAATTTGCGGGACATACTTTCGCATGATTGCTGCGACAGGCTGGACATCGGCTGGTTTGTTCTCTTTGCTGCTTCATTTTATCTGAATGATTAGTGGCAGGTCGGGAAAGGGCACTGACCGATAGTTTGTCTGATATTCTACTTGTCTATGGCCAACTTAAGACATTGAGCTGTTCAGAGAATAAAAGGACTGGGTATTTGGGTTCTCTCTCTTTGATAAGAAGAAAGTCACTGGCACACAGGAATCGTGATAGCAGGGCAAGCCCGTGCAATTTTATTATAGGGGTAGTATGATGTAGAGAGTGATATTCTGAAACAATTTGCAATTGGTTTTCATTTTTTATTATTAGTGGTTTTTGAGTTATTTAACTTTTTATTCAGCAGCTCTCCAATTTGCAATTTCAGCATTGTGGTTGCTAGGGTTCAAATTACCATAGCAACCATGCACTGATTTGAATTATAGACAGGAATATGAATAGGGGTGGGCCTGAATAGAAAGATGAGTAATTAAAAATTAGGAATAACGATACATTTGTAGCCTTACAGAGCATTTGCTTTTTAGAAGGGGTCAGCGACGCCCATTTGAAAGCTGCAAAGAGTCAGAAGAAAAAGGCAAATAACTATAGAAAATAATCAAAACCAATTGAATAGTTGATTAGCTTCAGCCATTCTATAACATACTAAAAATGAAGGTGAACCAACCCTTTAATGCAGTAGTGCACTACTACATTAATAAAATTGCAAGAGCTTGTCTTGCTTTCGCAATTCCTGTGTGCCAGTGTATCACAGGGCACCAGGACAAGTTTCTAAGGGTTTTATGAGGTGTGCGGCTTCTCCAACCTTGCTTATCTCTCTTTGAAACATACAGTTGTTTATGTGAACGTTTTTCCCACTTAACTTCCCATTATTCAACTTTGAACTAAAAATAATTACCTCATTCCAGAAACCATCAAGCACATACAGCAGCTGAAAACTGTTCACCAAGATCATCGATAAGGACGGCTCCTCCCATTTGTGTACTTTCATTTCAGCGAAGAGCATGATTAAATTAATAAGAACCTAGAGACAGAGAGAAAAGGAAAGGTGGCACATCATAAGAATCAAGGTTCCTATACAGTGATCATTGTGGTTTGTTTTCTCAAGCGTTTGCAATATCTGAATGTTTTGCTTAGAAAAGCCCTGGTTATCGTGCGATTCGAAACTGTGCAACTGCATCTGATCAACAGATCTTGTCTAGGGGAGCAACCTGCAGATGTAAAATTGACTTCATATTATGTTTCATTGGTCTAGTTTCTCAGAAGCCAATTTTTACTAAGAATGCAAAATGTACACACTGTGGCCAAAAATAAAACATGGAAACTTTATAAATAAAATAAAAAAAAAATAAAACATGGAAACTTACCTGGAATGTGCCTATTGTTCCCCATAACAGTACTGCTCACAATACATCTACAGCTGAATTAATGAATAAACCAAAGTAAACGGCTCACATTAGACTTACCCAGCTCATTAATGCTTGCCGAATCACAACAAAAACTTTAAGGTCAAGATTTCCAATACGTGGGTTTATTTCTCGGCCCATGACAAATTGATAGATGAAGTTCCCTGTGTAAAATATTATAAGGTATGTGGCATAAACGGTGTCATGTGTCAATCACTATATATATATATATATATATATATATATATATATATATATATATATATATATATATATATATATATATATATAAAAATATGAAATACTGTAATTTAACAAAATGAATAAACACTCTGAAAAAAACATTCAAATCACTCATTCAAACAAACCTGAATTTGCTGCCCAGGAAAGCTCCTCATTTGGGACTTTATAGGATCGTACATAAAGGTAAATGCTCAATAGAAACGAAAACAATGTGGCAGAAGCTGCAAACTGAAGATAGTGCTCAAATATATAAAGGAAGTTGATTTCATAATAATACTTCATCCCCGCCATTACTGCTGCAGTCAGAAAGAAAGCAGAACATCCTAAAAGGTGAAGGAGAAAAAAAAAAAAACATGCTATCACGCATTTCAAATAAAATCATGAGATTTTATCAGCAGAGAATATAAAAATGATCTCTGGCATAGAACCATCCACTCAATTCAACTACATGGCTGATTTTTATATATATATATATATATATATATATATATATATATATATATATATATATATATATATATATATATATATATATATATATATATATATATATATATATATATATATATATATATATATATAAAGCATATACAGGTATGGGACCTGTTATCCAGAATGCTCGGGACCTGGGGTTTTCCGGATAACGGATCTTTCCGTAATTTGGGTCTTCATGTCTTAAGTCTACTAGAAATTAATTTAAACATGAAATAAACCCAATAGGCTGGTTCTGCTTCCAATAAAAATTAATTACATCTTATTTGGGATCAAGTACAAGCTACTGTTTTATTATTACAGAGAAAAAGGAAATCATTTTTAAAAATTTGGATTATTTGGATAAAATGGAGTCAATGGGAGACAGCCATTCCATAATTAGGAGCTTTCTGGATATCGGGTTTCCGGATAAGGGATCCTATACCTGTACCTGAATTTTTTAACAAATTGAATATTCACAATTTATTAAATCAAAATTGGCAAAAATTCACATGAAAAAAAAACTCATAAGTAACTGCTGACGAATTTCTATACAAAAGTCAGTGGGAATTACCTGACAGTATTTAAAAAATGTATTAAATCAAACATACCGCTGATACGATACTTTAGCCTTTTTCCGTTTTTAAGCTGTGCGCCATCTACAACCTGAATAACACAAGAATTATGTCATTTACCTCATATTTGCAAGTAGCTTTCCAACTGTCAACACTAGAATCCATGTAGAGTAGGTTGGACTATAAATATGAAACAAAGACTACTTTTTGCTATTAATATGCTTAATAAAAGTGATAATAACGCAAAAAAGAAAATCTTCAAAATATTATTGCACATTTAAGGGATACGGTCACGGGAAAACATGTTTTTCCCCGAAATGCATCAGTTAATAGTGAGGCTCCAGCAGACTTCTGCACTGAAATCAGTTTTTCAAAAGATAATTTTGAAATCGGGACATGGGGCTAGACATACAGTATTGTCAGTTTCCCAAGGGCCCCTAGTCACGTGACTTGTGCTCTGATAAACTTCAGTCTCTCTTTACTGCTGTACTGCAAGTTGGAGTGATATCATCCCCCCCCCCAGCAGCCTAACAACAGAACAATGGGAAGGTAACCAGATAACAGCTCGCTAACACAAGATAACACTCAATAGAAAAATCCAGGTCCCACTGAGACACATTCAGTTACATTGAGTAGGAGAAACAACAGCCTGCCAGAAATCAGTTCCATCCTAAAGTGCTGGCTCATTCTGAAAGCACATGACCAGGTAAAATGACCTGAGATGCACCTACACAACAATATTACAACTAAAAAAATATACTTGTTGGGTTAGGAATGACATTTTACATGGTAGAGTGAATTATTTGTAGTGTAAACAGTGTAATTTAGAAACAAAAACGACACCATAAAAACCATGACAGAATCCCTATAAGTTAAAGGACAAATAATAGCGTTTTTGACAATTTCTAACATTGATAGACTACTGCAGCACAAACATGGCAGCCTGATGCCTCAGATCCTGCTGGCTGCAAATATGAACCTAGCATGTAAGTAGGGAGTGCAACCAAATCAAAACATTAATATCGTGCAACTTTGACACATTCGGTTATCCAAAGCTCTAATTGTTTTTTCTCAGTATTTCAAGGGTTGCTCAACTTTAAATTAACTTTTAATATGATGTAGACGAGTGATATGCTGTGGCAATTTGCAATTTGTTTTACATCTTTCATTATTTGTGTTTTTTGAGTTATTTAGAGATTTATTCAGCAGCTCTCCAGTTCCAGCTCTTCGGCAGCAATCTGCAACCATGCATTGATTTAAATAAGAGACCGGAATATGAATAGGAGAGGCCTGAATAGAAAGACGGTTAATTAAAAGTAGCAATGACAATAAATTTGTAACCTTACAGAGTATTTGTTTTTAAGATGGAGTCAGTGACCCTCATTGGAAAGCTGGTAAGAGTCAGAAGAAGAAGGCAGCAAACAATTCAAAAGCTATAAAAAAAAAAGAAAAAACGAAGGCCAATTGAAAAGTTGCTTAGAATTAGCAATTCCATAACATACTAATAGTTAACTCAATGTGGTGGTTCACCTTTAAGTTAACTTTTAGTCTGTTATAGAAAGGCCAATCCTAAGCAACTTTTCAATTGATCTTCATCATTTGTTTTCTATAGTTTTTTTACTTATTTGCTTTCTTCTTCTGACTCTCTCCAGCTTTCAAATAGGGGTCACTAAACCCTTCTAAAAACAAATGCTCTGTAAGGCTACAGATTTATTGCTAATTTTTGTTACTCATCTTTCTGTTCAGGCCTCTCCTATTCATATTCCAGTCTCTTGTTCAAATCAATGCATGGTTGCTAGGGTAATTAGGACCCTAGCCACCAGATAGCTGAAACTGCAAACGGGAGAGCTGATGAATAAAAAGCTAAATAACTCAAAAACCACAAATAATAAAAAGTGAAAACCAATTGCAAATTGTTTCAGACTATCACTCTCTACATCATACTTAAAGGTGAACAACCCCTTTAAAGGTGGACCACCCCTTTAATATGCAAATGAGGGTTTGGGTTTGAATCCTATTTCAGATTTGGTGGCTAGATAAACTATTAAAAATTATAAAATGATCAAAACTATTTCCCAGGTTTCTCATTTGCTTTGTAAAAATTTTTTCTGAATTTTTTTTTTAAAACAGAAAAGGATCAAACAACAAAATTTCCAACACCTAAAACTATTGCTTGTATTTAAACCTTTACTGTACCTTTCCAAGTGGAAGCAGGTACAAGATCACTTGCAGCAACGTCCACAAAACAAAGAACCCAAAAACTTGAATGTCTAAAAGTTCCACAAATGGATAGCCTGATGTGTATTGCTGCCCACATACCACCAGGAGGTAGTAGAGAAGAGCAGGAACGCAGACCATAAATAGGAAGCAACCTGGAAGACACAAATAAAAGAAGTTAGCAATGTCATTAAAGGGATCCTGCCATTTTTTTCAAAATGCATCCGTTAATAGGGCTACTCCAGTAGAATTCTGCACTGAAATCCATTTCTCAAAAGAGCAAACAGATTTTTTTATATTCAATTTTGAAATCTGACATGGGGCTAGATATTTTGTCAATTTCCCAGCTGCCTCCAGTCATGTTACTTGTGCCTGCACTTTAGGAGAGAAATGCTTTCTGGCAGGCTGCTGATTTTCCTTCTCAATGTAACTGAATGTGTCTCAGTGGGACATGGGTTTTTACTATTGAGTGCTGTTCTTAGATCTACCAGGCAGCTGTTATCTTGTGTTAGGGAGATGCTATCTGGTTACCTTCCCATTGTTCTTTTGTTTGGCTGCTGGGGGGGGGAAAAGGGAGGCGGGTGATATCACTAACTTGCAGTACAGCAGTAAAGAGTGATTGAAGTTTATCAGAGCACAAGTCACATGACTTGGGGCAGCTGGGAAATTGACAATATGTCTAGCCCCATGTCAGATTTCAAAATTGAAATCTGTTTGCTCTTTTGAGAAATGGATTTCAGTGCACAATTCTGCTGGAGCAGCACTATTAACTGATTCATTTTGAAAAAAAGTTTTTTTCCCATGACAGTATCCCTTTAAATAATTTAAGAAAACACTGTACCAGGCACCTGTTGCTGATTGCGGCACAAAACGTTAGTCTCCACAATCAAATACCTTGAAGTTTCAACTAAAGTGCTGAGCAGTTAGTAGTTTCCTACCATTTTTTTGTAAGAGGATGTAAGTCGTATGATTTGTAATTATGGAATATTTCTGTTGGGATTCATATTGGATATATATTTTATTTACAATCTATTGGGAAGAGATAAAAACATCATGTACCGATTGCTCCTCCAAATGCCAGTTTTGGATTCTCAGCATTCTTCTCAGTCATTTCTGGCAAGGTTTCTGTCGGTACACTGTCTGCCAGCACAATCCCTGCTGGTATGCTGCTCTCCTGTCTCGGGCTGAGGCTGTAATGCAAAACTTTTTCATTCCTTTCCAACTCTTCCTCCATCAGCTCTATTGCTTTAACCTATTAAAGAGTGGATTAAGAAAGATTAGGCCATGCAACACCCATAGTTTAGTTAAATGAAAAAACTTGTATTTTAAAGTTGTGAATTTGGCCCCTGGGCGAGGAAACCTATGGTGGAAAGATCTGACAGTTGCTTATGTTTTTGAGTGAGAGAGTCCTTTAAACGGGTGGTTCACCTTTAAAGGAAAAGTAAACCCTAAAAATGAATAGGGCTAAAAACGCCATGTTTTATATACTGAACTTATTGCACCAGCCTAAAGCTTCAGCTTGTCAATAGCAGCAATGATCCAGGACTTCAAACTTGTCACAGGGGGTCACCATCTTGGAAAGTGTCTGTGACACTCACATGCTCAGTGGGCTCTGAGCAGCTGTTGAGAAGCTAAGCTTAGGGCCCGTCACTAATTATCCAGGAGAAAATGAGCTTCCCCTGTAATATAAGCTGATGCTACAGGGCTGATTATTAAATTATGATGTTAATTGCACTGGTTTCTGTGCTGCCATGTGGTAATTATCTGTATTAATTACTAATCAGCCTTATATTGTGACATTTCTATTCTATGTGTACTGTATATTGTGAGTGGGTCCCTAAGCTCAGTAAGTGACAGCAGCACAGAGCATGTGCAGTGAATCAGCAGAAAGGAAGACGGGGAGCTACTGGGGCATCTTTGAAGGCACATATCTTTCCTGCTAAAGGGCTTTGGTTGCCTCAGTCTGGTACAGAAGCTCAAAACATCATCATGTACAACATTTCTAGCCTACTTCTTTAGTTTAACTTTCCTTGTCCTTTAAAGGACCAGTAACAATTTTTTTATGCAACGAATTAAAGGGCACCAATCATGACCAAAATCATTTACTAAGTAAATACACTATGTGAAAGTTCAAGAAATCCGATTTTTAAAACAGTTAGAATTGTTTGTATAATGTAAATGATCAGCTCACTACTCCTTCTGCAAGATCTCCCCTATCTCCACTGCAGTTCTAGCTGAGGCAGCCATCTTGGATTTCACTGGCTCCTCCTACCTATATCTTGCCAGCCAACTGCAGCTCTGAAATCTCGCACATGCTCAGTTGAAATTCCTTGTTGCTTATCAACCCTTCTAAGCTATTTTCAAATCAGCCAAACCTGTGTGTTAGCTGCTGCTCAGTAGTGCTGCCACCTGCTGGAAGTTACTGTGTGCCCTTCATTTGCATAATGACATCACCAGCAGGGGACAAGATAGGGAAATCTCCTGATACTTCTAGTGGAGGAGTTTACTTAAACAAGGCATTCTGGGTTGAATACTCAAAGCAGTGTTACAATCTGAGCATGCTCCTGAAATTTGCATATTAGAGTCTCTGTTATAGTCTCAATATGGCCTCCCTCAGTGAAAGAACCCATTTGACAAAGTAAGGGATTTTTTTTTTTTTTTTTTAAACCTGCAGTTTTTTCAAAAAACTATATATGTAGTTTGATTAAACGTGTTTAGCTTGTACTGGTCAGATTGTTAATATGTGTTTGATTTTGGCTGTGATAGGTGCCCTTTAATTCCACGCCCCTCAAATAACACATCTATCTTCGACAAAGTTCATTTTTTTATTGTTTTATGCATAAATATGCATAAATGCATAGATAAAATCCCTCTTCCGGTTGTGTGCTGCATCGAAAAGGCGATGGGGTGACATAAAGTCTCTTATGGGTGCGCTCTTTCTTTAAAACCGGAAATTAGCGCTTCAGGAAGGATTTGCCTGTCATATTCTCTGCCTCCTTTGTATCAAACAGTTTGTATGGGAAGAGAGTGTGTGGGAGCACTACCCTTAGCAATCTGCGCTGCTGCTGCGTTTCTGGTCTTCCTTGAAAGATTTAGGGCTGACCTGGCTGGCAAGAGTCATACTAATAATGAAGACCAATGGAAAAATTGCTTGGAATTGGCCATTCTAAAACATACTAAAAGTTAACTTGAAGGTGAACCACCCCTTTAAACCCAGGCTCCATTCTCATATGGACTGCTTGCCATCCTGCTAATATTGACATTTCACACACAAGCAGGGCAAGATATTCCCAGTGCAGGCTGCCCAAGGGAATCTTTTTTTTAAAAAAGATCATTTCTACATAACGGGAAAAAAAAAAACCAAGACACAAACCAAGTCTTTATTAAGAAATAACTTACCGATCCATCACTTGCTCTCCTCTTCAGAAACGGCGACAATCCATCGTGCGGCACTCGATTTCTCCTCCTGGCAATCTCCTATAGAAGGCAAGGAGGAGAAATCGAGCGCCGCACTATGGAGCGTCACCCTGTCGCCGTTTCTGAAGAGGAGTGCACACGGAGAATCAGTAAGTTATTTCTTAATAAAGACTTTGCGAATTTAAAGTTAAATGTATCTTTTTTTTTCGTTACGATGAAACAAATTTTTTTTAATTTTTTTTTATGTTATTGGTATTTTAAGATGTTGCATAGCTGTACATAAAGCACAGGGCACACGTACAAAAGAATGAATTACTTGGGGCTTCTAGCTGTGCCCTCAATTGTCTAGGTTTTTAGAATAAACTGTGAAAACAATTAAGAAGGAAACAAAAGGCACAATCATATTACTGAGTAAGTGCTTTGTCATCACATCATGCATCCACAGAGTTCTACTGTTGCAAAATAAAACAGAATTCTAGTGTGATCAGACAACAGTACCTAAAGGGGTTGTTCACCTTCAAACTAACGTTTAGTATGATCTAGAGAGTGCTATCCTAAGACAATTTGTCATTAGTTTTAATTTTCCATTATTTGTGTTTTTTTTAGTTATTTAGCTTTTTATTCAGCAGCTCTCCAATTTGCAGTTTCAGCAGTTTGGTCCTAGGGTCCAAATTACCCTAGCAACCATGCACTGATATGAATAAGAGACTGGAATATGAATAGGAGAGGCCTGAATAGAAAAAAAGAGTAATAAAAAAATCAATAACAATAAATGTATAGCCTTACAGAGCATTTGTTTTTAGATGGGGCCAGTGACCCCCATTGGAAAGCTGAAAAGAGTCAGAATAAAAAGGTAAAAAATTCAAAAGCTATAAAAATTAGGGATGCACCGAATCCAGGATTCGGTTCGTGATTCTGCCAGGATTCAGCCTTTTTCAGCAGGGACCTTTTGTCACAAAACAAGGAAGTAAAATATGTTTTCCCCTTCCCACCTCTAATTTGCATATGCAAATTCAGACAAATCTTTCACAAAAGCTTCGGGGTGGCTGAATCCAAAATAGTGGGTTCGGTGCATCCCTAATAAACATATATAATGAAGACCAGTTGAAAAGTTTTTTAGAATTGGCCATTCTATAATGTACTAAAAGTAAACTTTTTTGAACCACCCCATTAAATTTGCAATTAATCTTTTTGTTGTGTTATATAACACAGATCTGCATTCTCAGAATCTCCCATACTCTAGCAACCAGGCCTTGTTTTGACTGACAGACTGAATTGTAAGAGAAGTACAGGTATTGGACCTGTTTTCCAGAATGCTCGGGACTGTGGTTTTCCGGATAACGGATCTTTGATTAATTTGGATCTTCATACCTAAAGTTTATTAGAAAACTATTAAATAAACCCATTAGGCTGGTTTTGCTTCCAATAAGGATTAATTATGTCTTAGTTTGGATCAAGTACAAGCTACTGTTTTATTATTACACAGAAAAAGGAAATCATTTTTAAAAATTTGCATTATTTGGATAAAATGGGATCTAAGGGAGATGACCTTTCCGTAATTCGGAGCATTCTGGATAACAGGTTGCCGGATTACGGATCCCATACCTGTACTATAAAATTCTAGCCTGAGAGTTAAGGGGCCGATTCACGAAATTCGGGTGAAGGGTTCGAATAAAAAAAAAATTTGAATTTCGAAGTTTTTTTGGGCTACTTCGACCATCGAATTGGTTAAATTCGATCGAATTCGAACGATTCGAACGATTAGAAGTAAAAATCGTTCGACTATTCGACCATTCGATAGTCGAAGTACTGTCCCTTTAAGAAAAGCTTCGACCCCCTACTTCGGCAGCTAAAAGCTACCGAAGTAAATGTTAGCCTATGGGGAAGGTCCCCATAGGCTTGCCTGTGATTTTTTGATCGAAGGATTTTCCTTCGATCGTTGAATTAAAATCCTTCGAATCGTTCGATTCGAAGGATTTAATCGTTCGATCGAACGAAAAATCCTTCGATCGATCGATCGCAGGATTTGCGCAAAATCGTTCGACTTCGATATTCGAAGTCGAACGATTTTAGTTCCCAGTCGAATATCGAGGGTTAATTAACCCTCGATATTCGACCCTTCGTGAATCGGCCCCTAGGTGTTGGTGACCACAGAAATTACATCTTAAACTTCAGGTTGAAGCGGGGCAAACAAAGAAAGAGAAATAATAAAACAAAAAAAATAAAAAACAGAAAAAAGGAGATTTTTTGTGAAACAGAGGGAACAAGGAAATGTTACAAGTCTTTATAGGTAACTAGACCATATTTGGCTATTCAAAGACTTACTGGTGTTGCTCTGTGGCGTGTAGTTATTTTCTCAAAGCCTTCGGGTTCACCATTATGTTTGCCAGTACTGTAGTCCTGCAATTTCTGGGCGGAAAAAATAAAAAGTGTCACTCGAATTTTTTTTTTTTTTTTTTTTTTTTTTTTTTTTTTTTTTTTAAACTTGCCCAACCTGCTTGTGTGGCTTCCGTCCCATTTTTGAGTATAACAATCACTTTATTATAATGCAAACCTCAACCATGTATAATGTTAGGCAGCACAGTCCAACAAAGCAGAAAAAAACCCCCAAACAAACAAAAAAAAAAGATTTTAACTAAACTCCTTCCAGTCTCATGCTTAAACCACAAGTGGTACAGCGTCAATATAACACTAGAAGCAAAAAGTAGACAAGCAACATAAATGACAATAAAATTACCACGGGGGTTAGGTGCACTTGAAGTGTATCCCCTTTTTTGATATCTCGGATTAGAGATGACTGATGTCCATTCTTTGATGGTCGTCCTGGAGAACTTGGACGCAGAGGGGAACGGCGACGTGCAGGAGAGCGAGAGCGCCCTGGAGATCGGGACCTGGATCTACTCCTGCGTCTTGAGGGAGAGGAGGATCTTTTCCTGTTGAAGATATTCTGTCTCTGTAACAACAAACATATATGTAAATTACATGGTCATACCACTCATTCTATAACCTCAGTATGGGCGCTTGCCTGTATGGACTCTTGCCTGTATGGACTCTTGCCTGTATGGACTCTTGCCTGTATGGACTCTTGCCTGTATGGACTCTTGCCTGTATGGACTCTTGCCTGTATGGACTCTTGCCTGTATGGACTCTTGCCTGTATGGACTCTTGCCTGTATGGACTCTTGCCTGTATGGACTCTTGCCTGTATGGACTCTTGCCTGTATGGACTCTTGCCTGTATGGACTCTTGCCTGTATGGACTCTTGCCTGTATGGACTCTTGCCTGTATGGACTCTTGCCTGTATGGACTCTTGCCTGTATGGACTCTTGCCTGTATGGACTCTTGCCTGTATGGACTCTTGCCTGTATGGGCGCTTGCCTGTATGGGCGCTTGCCTGTATGGGCGCTTGCCTGTATGGGCGCTTGCCTGTATGGGCGCTTGCCTGTATGGGCGCTTGCCTGTATGGGCGCTTGCCTGTATGGGCGCTTGCCTGTATGGGCGCTTGCCTGTATGGACTCTTGCCTGTATGGACTCTTGCCTGTATGGACTCTTGCCTGTATGGACTCTTGCCTGTATGGACTCTTGCCTGTATGGACTCTTGCCTGTATGGACTCTTGCCTGTATGGACTCTTGCCTTTACTTATTTTCCCCCAAAAAGACATAGGCCTCTCCTTTTTTTTTAGAAAGTAGGACAGACTCACTGGCCACTGACACAGACACACCTGTAGTAGAGCTACTACATATAGGAACTGGTTTTCATCCTAAGTCATGTTACAATATCTAGTCCACAGTACCAACTGAATCAATTAGCAGAGGGCTTTATATTTGATTCTTCAGATGATGTGACCTACAACACCAAGCTTTTCTATGTATTTGATTATATTGCACTACAAATGTACACAGTGCTTTACCGCAGGAAACCACTTATAGGAGTATAGCGATTATAGGTTACAATTAAAATAGATAATCTATGCTTAAATGCTTGGGTGTTGCAATACACGGTTGGGATGGGTTCCTGCACCAAAGTGCTTACAATCTAATTATTCACCAGTTAGAAGTGGTAGTAGAATGATAGAAATTGTAAAGGACATAAACTGCAATTTAATACTTCTGAATGGGACTACTCAAAAATTTCCACCATCAAGAAACGGTTTATCTTTCTCCATGGCCCAGCAGCTTTTATTGGCCCGTGTAAGGGGGCATTTATTCTGTCACCTTCAGCCTCAGTACATGTCCCCAGTGGTGTAACTAAAGTGCACCGGGCCCACCCTGCAATAAAAACTTCAGAGGGGCACGACGCACTCCGATCATTATCCTCCCGCCCACTTCCGGCCCCACTTCTTGCCCTGAATACACCCTGCCCATGTCCAATCCCGAGGAGAAGGGGGTTTTCTTAATAACTATAGAGAAGCAGACCCAACTGGGGGGCCCCGGGCCCACTGGGACTTCTGTCCAGGGCCCCCCTTCCAAACTCCCTTGTGCGCCACCGAGGTTGTGGACCCCTCCCCATACTGAGCGTGTGTGCTTGTTCGCATATCATATTTTGTGCGGTCGCGGCAGGAAGCCGCCTGAAGATTGAAGATCTGGGTCGGCTGGGCCAAAGTGTTTTATTCCCGGTGTCCCAGTCCGACCCTGGACCCCACAGTCCGCCACCCCCCTGTTCCCCAGGCCCCCATGCAACTGCAGGGTCTGCTTCCTCTTTAGTTACACCACTGCATGCCCCTAATTTCATTCCAGAGTTGTCTCATATCTTAGGATATTCCAAGTGGCAACCATGACAAGTAAATAAGTCCTGGCAAGTAACCTAAGTCCTGGCAAGTAACCTATGAGTGTTGTTATGTGAGACTGTCATATGAATGGGGAGGGTGTGAACAGACAGATAAAGAATATAAAATAACAATTAAATTGTAGCCTCAAAGGGCAGCATATATTTGGCCTTAGTAAATGTTGAATTGTTCAAAAACAATAAAACACAAAACCAGAAGCCAACTGAAAGCTGCTAGGAATAGGACAGTAGTTAAGATAATGGTGAACTAACGCTTTAACAGATTCACTACGTGAATGATAAGCCAATGTCCAATGTAGCAAAAATCTTGATTGGTGGATGTTTAGAATAAAAATTGGGGAACGTACCATTAACATGACTTAAAAGTTCTGAACCTATAAAGAGTCGAAAATAGATTTCTTATGCACATAAACCTACGTGCAACGTGAGAAAATATATTCACATATGTGAAACAAACAAATCACATCTCACCTTAATGTCACCCTCCTTAAGATCCAGATCAGTTCCATCTTTATAAAGGACTTTATATTCCTGAGACTTGTTATTGAATCCCACCACTTGCACTTCATAGTAAAGGCTGCTTCCTGGCCACCGACCCATCACTGTCTCACCAATCTCATATTTTTGGCCTGGCATTTTCTTAATCATCTGTTTGAGGAGAAAATGAAGATAATTAGGCTAATTGCTTAACCATCCATACACACAAACTAGGATTCGGTTTGGGATTAGGAAAAATCCTTGTGCCTGGCAGAACCAAATCCTAATTTGCATATGTAAATTAGGGATGGAAAAGGAAATCACGTGACTGTCACAAAACAAGGAAGTACATTTTTCCCTTTCCCTCCCCTACTTTGCATATGCAAATTAGGATTCAGTTCGGTATTCAGCCAAATCTTTCACAAAGGATTCAGGGATTCGGTCGAATCCCAAATAGTGGATTCGGGGTGACAATCTCCCCGAACTGCCTTCCCGCCGGCTATAATGAAAAATCTACATTTGTATGGCACTCGCGGCGCTTCGTTTTCCGAAGTCTCCCGAAGTTTCCACGTGAGGCAACTTTGGAAAACAAAGCGCCGCGAGTGCCATACTGCTGACGATTTTTCATTATAGCTGGCGGGAAAGGCAGTTCGAGGAGATTGTCGACCCAAAGAAGATGCGATTTGTCGCCAGGGCTACTAATCTCCCCGAATCTGCCCATATGTCATTACCCTTAGGGATGCACCAAATCCACTATATATACACAAACCAGTAAAATACATTTTACAGATAGTACATATGGAATTTTTCATGGGCCGGTGTCGTTACCCCCCACCCACACAGACAGCTTTATTATTCATATTATGCATTTTGCACATCTTGCCATTTTAACCCTTCTCTTTGTTGTCAGAATGGCCATGTTGTCCCATTACAGCAAAAGTCGCGGGCATGTTACGAGTCGTCGTTACTACGGGATTTTGCCGTACCCTTGGTTATTCATTCAGCTCTGAAACCTCTATTTGCACTTTCTACTGCAGAAGTCAAAATATGGCACCAAACAAACAAGATGCTACTGATTATTGATAAGGAGATATTCTGGGGTTGGGGCTTTGCAAAGAGTTTCTGTGACAATTCTTCATTTACAGTCTGTTGAAGAATTCATTAAAGGGATGTGCTGTGGCTAATTATGTCCGTAGAAAACAATGCATGCCTTGTCTTGCCCAGTAATACACTCTCTCCCATGTCTGAGGGCTGCTTTGTTCAAGTCACTGCCTGGTAACATCAGGCAATCATTCCAATATGATTATGATAATTCCCCATATAGGGGCACACTCTTGCCAGAATGTTTATAATACATGTACAGTTACATAAGCAGAGTTAGCAAAATAGCAGCTCCCACATATTCTGCACAAACATAGTGATTGCAGCCCTCACTGGGACCTATAAGCGAGACTTTGTTTTAAAGGGATACTGTCATCGGAAAAAAACATGTGATGGGGTGATATCACTCCAACTTGCAGCACAGCAGTAAAGAGTGGTTGAAGTTTATCAGAGCACAAGTCACATGACTTGGGGCAGCTGGGAAATTGACAATATGTCTAGCCCCATGTAAGATTTCAAAATTGAATATAAAAAAATCTGTTTGCTCTTTTGAGAAATGGATTTCAGTGCAGAATTCTGCTGGAGCAGCGCTATTAACTGATTCATTTTGGAAAAATCTTTTTTCCCATGACAGTATCCCTTTAAGTATAATTAAGTAGGCATGCACTGAATCCGCTATTTGGGATTCAGGCGAATCCTTGAATCCTTTGTCAAAGATTTGGCCAAATACCAAACCTTAATTTGCATATGCAAACTAGGGGAGGGAAAGGAAAAAAATTTTTACTTTCTTGTTTTATGTTGAAAAGCCACGCGATTTCCCTTCCCATCCTAATTTACATATACAAATTAGGATTTGGTTCAGACAGGCATAAGCATACGGTGAATACTGCTGAAAAAGACAAATCCTGGCCGAATCAAAAACCGAATTCTAGATTCGGTGCATCCCTATTATTCATAATAATAACAACAACAACAGCAGCAACAGCAGCATGGGATGGTTGTTACCAAGGAATCATTTATTATAAGGTGGTGAATCAACAGATACAAAATTAAAATGTAAAGAAAAGATCAGTTTATAGCAAAGTAAAATGCTCGGGTAGACTTTAAAGTAAAATTGATGTAATGATGCTGCATGCCAGACACAGCACGGCACCAGAGGTAGAAGAGAGAATGACTGTGGAATTTATTAATAGCTCTTTATTCTGGATTCTCATCTTCTGCTTTGCCCCCTGAGAGCTGCCATTTACATTACTGCCACTAATTATCTCTAAATACTACACAACCTCCCTCGGTACTCAGTCAGTTTAGCACCACACATGGACATTCTAGCCTAGGGATTCCACATTGGTGGGAACAATTCAAACTTTAGTCATAAAGGAGAACTAAAGTTTAACTAAAGAATTATCTAGAAATGTTGTACATTATGTTTTATGCTGCTGTACCAGCCCAAGGCAACCATAGCCCATTAGCAGTAAAGATCTGTGTCTCCAAAGATGCCCCAGTAGCTCCCCATCTTCTTTTCTGCTGATTCACTGCACATGCTCTGTGCTGCTGTCACTTACTGAGCTTAGGGACCCACTCACAATATACAGTACACATAGAATAGAAATGTCACAATATAAAGCTGATTAGTAATTAATACAGATAATTACTGCATGGCAGCACAGAAACCAGTGCAATTAGCATCAGAATTTAAAAATCAGCAAACCTGTAGCATCAGCTTATATTACAGGGGAAGCTCATTTTCTGCTGGATAATTAATGACGAGCCCTAAGCTTAGCTTCTCAACAGCCAATCAGAGCCCACTGAGCATGTGAGTGTCACAGACACTTTCCAAGATGGTGACCCCCTGTGACAAGTTTGAAGCCCTGGATCATTGCTGCTATTGACAAGCTCAAACTTCAGGCTGGTGCAATAAGTTCAGTATATAAAATATGGCATTTTTAGCCATTCATTTTTAGAGTTTAGTTCTCCTTTAAACATCTGGGTTACATTGCAAGCAGCCATTCTGTCAGAAACTAAGAGCCTGTAAATGGTTAAACAATTTATTTAATTGACAAAGCAGCTGTTGCTATATTCACTAGAAGGGACACATGCTGAATGATTTATAGGCACTTGTGAAAGAAGTGATGACTATCACGTTAATCTCCTAACGCAGTCACATAGCTGAATAAGCACAGATGTAAGACACCCCCCCAGTACTTAATTCAGTGTCTCACAGATCTAAGACCCCCCCCCAGTACTTAATTCAGCTTCTCAGAGATCTGCAGCAGAACTAGATGATACTCTCCCTGCCACAGGAAAAGACATTTGCAAATAAATTAGCTTTAAGCAAATAAAGATTTAAGACACTAGTGATCATTGCAGTCCTATGGGCACATACAGAGTGCGGCAAAGGTATAAATGTGTCACTAGCCACAGAGGATGAGTAAGCCCAGCACCAGCGAGTAACCAGGAAATACAGAGAAGCGGAGATAATAAACATAGCCAGTGGGTCCGCAGTCGACTGATGTATAGCATCAGTGTGTGAAAATTTGAAGAATTGCCAGATATAGGGACAGATGCACTAAACTGCCATAAATCTATTCATACATTCCATCCTGTTTATGCTCTGTGTTCCATTCCACTAGGAGCTGGGGTAGGTGGGTGCATAGCTGAGGGGCCCTGGTGCATGAATGCAGAGCTGACAGCAAGTGAGCTTAATTCCAGGGGCACGTTGCTGCTTGGCAGACATAACTAACCTAATGCAGCCTTAAGCTCCCCATAGACGTGACGATTCTTCTTGCGCATGCGCCAAAAGTCACGCGCATGCGCAGTAGATTGTACCGGCGAAATGATCCTACTGCGCAGTGGCGTAACTAGATGTTGCTGGGCCCCACAGCAAATTAATTTTAGGGCCCCAAACATATCCAGTGTTTGTCCTGTTTTACCAATATTTGTTCAAATTGCTCATCAATGAGAGCCTCATGGGGCCCCCTGTACCTCCTGGGCCCCCCTGCAGCCGCAGGGTCTGCTTCCTCTGTAGTTACGCCCCTGCTACTGCGCATGCGCCGTTCAAAGCAGGAAGAAGATCACGTGGAAGAAGATGCCGTCTGTGAACTCCCTGGACTGGACCTGCGCAGAAGGGTAACTAACAAGTTAGAGGCATTTACCCAGCGGGACGGGTGGGCCAGGGGGGAGGAGGGAAGATGGGCAACAAACAGGAGGGGGGTGGGGGGGTTTGTGCCGACTAGGTTTCCTTCCCCTTTAAAGCCACTGGGAGCAACATCCAAAGGGTCTAAGAGCAACAAGTTACAGCGAGCCACTGGTTGGGAATCACTGCTCGAATAACTACAGAGAAAAAAAAAAAAAAAGGTGCAAGACATACACACACCTTCCAACATTTTGGAAATAAAAAGAGAGACAAAAAAGTTGGTGCACATAGCGTGGTAATTTTTTTGCGGCCAGACCCCCTAATTACCATGTTAATTTTACAAAATTTGGCAGGTTATGAAAGTTTGAACATATTTCTGTTTTTTTTTCTCAGTTATTACAGTTTTGCTAATGAAGGTGAATTACCCTTTAAGCTGCGAGTCTACTAACATTTCCCAAGGGACCGGTTATCTTATATTGTTACAATTACTTATTTGCTTATCTCAAAATTGTTACAAAGTATCTTATCCAAAGCTGTGGCTGTTCTGGGCTCTCTGCCAATGAAGTTAGAAACATTGTTTGTTTTTATGGCTGTTCAGTGCAGAGAAAAACGGGACTTTCAAGTACAAATGAGGGACTGCGGGTTGAGCTGTCAAAAGAAGGACTGTCCCTCTAAAAACGGGACAGTTGGGAGGTTTGCATACAGCGTACATGCATACCGCCTTATGAAAACAGAAGGTATTTACTTGCCTTGAGCCATATACATAGCATTGTCTTCATACCAAAAATGAGATTTTAACTCTTACATGAGGCTTTATGGGCGGAGTTCCTCTGGCCTTCCAGTACTGCTGGTTTTATAGTTCAGAGCCATATTTCCAGACTGAAACATCTTGTTAGATCTCATTAGTGCAAAATATTGGAACTTGGGTAGCATTTGTGGAGTAGCGAAGCAGAGAACCAAGCCTGGTTAGGGTGAGATGGGCTAAAAGAAGCCAAAAAGCCCCCAAGCCTACATACATTCTATTGGCTTATAGTAAGCTCCTGTCTCTGCGCAGGCGTGCCTCTTATTCACTTTCGTAGAGTACAGCAGCACCTTGGGACATGGGCTTGAAAATGGGTTAGTATCACCCGGATACCTTCTACCAATGGCTGCACCTCATTAGTTACTATTTTGGAATCCTGACACCATGAACATCGGGGGTGTGGCAAAGACCTAATGTAACCAATGCTTGTTTATATAAACTAAAGTAGAGTTTCTGAAGCAAATACATCCGTTGTACCAGTGCAGGGCAACAATACACTATGGTTTCATTACTTTTGAGGATTTCCATTTTTGTCGTTACGGTTCCTTTAAGCTCCTCCCACCTGGTGATTAGCAGTGAGAGCCTGTCTGTGGGGGAGGAGGGTCTTTAATTGTACCCCCTTTCTCCTGTTTACAGTCTATGAGAATCTTAAGGACAGCAGGAATAGAGTATCAGCTGATTCACACCCCAACACTAGACAGCAGCAATGAAAGTGTCTGAACACTATGAGCTATACAATACTAGGTTTATGGTTTATGTTTAGGGTTAGTGCCAGAGATCTTCACCTTCTGGCAGCTCCCACACTATAATCCCTGGCAGGTTGCTATGGGTTACTGCACTAATGCACATTTGCGCCTCCAGCTGTGCGTAAACAATGTTTGGTGTTATTGCCCCTCCTCCCTTCGCTCCCAGCCATCCCCTAACAACACGAGGTAGCCCCGCCTCTCGGGAAAATAGACCCACCCTCAGTACCAACATAGCCCCGCCTCCCCGGCTCAGTGAAAGCCCCTCCCTGCACCTGACGTCCGCCTCTCCGGGCTCCCAGCCAGTCCTCAACACTACAAATAAGAACATTTGCACCTGCTTAGCGGACACGGTCCCAGATTATAAATTGCCCAACACAGGCCCCGCCCACAAGGGACGGCACGTAAAGCTGGCGGAACTTTGGTATCTCTTTCTCCGAAACCCTGTCGCTCACTGATAAGCCCCAGTGGCTGCAGTTAAACACAACAATCTCTAGTAACCCTTACCCGATACTTTTCCGTCACACCGAGATATTACCGGCGCCACTGCGCTCCCGTCTCCGGAAACTTCCAACTACACGGCAGCCCTTAACCGCTTCCTCTCCGGTCTCCAAGCTCTCCGAAACAGCGCTGTGAGCGCGAACCCTTGTGACTGGCGGAGAAAGAATGTTTCAAACGTGCCCCCAGTCGGTGATAGGCTGATGGGTGTGAGGAGGGCGGGAGAGCGGAGTAGACACGCCCACTGTGGCGCTGATAGTGAGAGCTGAGGTAAAATGGAGGCGGGAGGTTTTAGGACTGGCAATGAAGGGGCTTGGGTTATAATGAAGCTACTACTCCCTGTCTGTGTCTGTCCTGATAAAAGTTGCTTCGTCATAGACTTTATCGCACTGGTTTGTAGCCTGCAAGTGCCCTGGCTGCTGAGGGAATCCTCTTGTTTACCTCACGGCTCCCAATATGTGTGACACCGTGTGTGGTTTATATTGGGAATGTCCAACCTACAGCTTCTCTTCAGCTGTCACATAAGTATCAAAGTCACACACAGTAGAGTCTCAGGGAGCCTAAAGGTGAGCGACAAGGTCCCTATCTGGTTTGTTCTCCCACAAAACTTGACTTCTTTAATTGACACTCCCCTTGCCGGGTCTAATTTTCAAAACCAGCCCACAAATAAGCCTTTTTAAACGTTTTTCCATGAAGCAAAAAGGGATTGATTCGCCGTCACCAGGGGAGGTAACTACAGAGGGAGGTCTAGGGGCCCATAAGGCCCTAATACATCTACAATTTCAAAAAATATTGGTTAAAAGTTAAAACAGGTCAACCTCTAGTCATTTGGGTGGCCAGCAGATTTTTGCCCCATAATTGTCTGAAATCGAGGAAAGCCACTGGAAAATGTGAGAATGCTTAAAGGAGAAGGAAAGGTTTAAACGAAGTAAGACTTATCGGAAAGGTCCACCTCACTCGGGTGCCCAAACTGTTTGCAACGAGGGCCAGATTTGGTGAGGTGAAAATGTGTGGGGGCCGACCATTCAGCCCGACATTCTTTGAACCATTAACATTAAATTACAGGAATCGAGTAATCGTAGCAGTAATATTTGGGCACATGATTAGTGAAATGATCTGCCACTTGGTCTATACTGCTGTCTGTGTGCTGAAGGTGTTAGTAATAAACACATAGTGACGCGTCACTCTCACATACTTCTTTAGTTTACTGTACTGGCACCATGTCTGGACTAGGAGTCAAAATAGGCACTGGCATTCCAACTAAAAAGAGGCCCAAACAGGTCCCAGCAGCCAGGCCCGGACTGGCAATCTGTGGGTTCTGGCAAATGCCAGAGGGGCTGCTATAAGGTCCCATAGAAAGTCAGTATTTAGTGGGCTGGTGGGGGCTTATTGGGCCTCTGTGTACTTGAAATACCAGGGCCTATTTTAGTTCTCAGTCCAGACCTGCCACTAAATAGACGTACTGACGTGCCAGTCAGGCCCGGACTGGCAATCTGTGGGTTCTGGCAAATACCAGAGGGGCTGCTATCAGGTGCCATAGAATGTCGCTATTTAGTGGCAGGTCTGGACTGAGAACTAAAATAGGCCTGGTATTTCAGGTACACAGGTACACAAAGTTTTCCGACTTCGTGACTTTTGGCGCATGCGCAGTAGATCGTACCGGCGAAATGCTCCTACTGCGCGTGCGCCAAAACACCGGTCAAAGCAGGAAGAAGATTGCTTGGAAGAAGATGTCGTCGGTGAACTCCGTGGACTGGACCAGTGCAGAAGGGTAAGTAACAAGTTAGGGGCATTTGCTAAGCAGGACAGGTAGGCCAGGGGGGAGGAGGGAGGGTGGGCAACACACGGGAGGGGGGAGGGGTTTTTGCGCCGACTAGGTTTCCTTCTCCTTTAAACCTCCTTGCCCCGGGTGCGTGAGCATGCTCAGTTTGCTCCTCTTCCCTCCCTCCCTTCTCTGGTTTAATCTGAGCTTAGAACTATAAGTGAGCAGGGAGTGACTCAGGCAGGAAGTGATGTCACACCAAGCTAATACTGCAGCTGCTATCCTTAACAAACAGCTTCTAGAGCTTCTTATTCAGGTATGGTAAATCATTCTACAGAATAAATATAGCATTCTAGCTTGCAGTATTGCAGCTAATCTATTGGCAATAAAATGCCTCCCTCTCCTTTAAGAGAAAATGCATTTGAAGACACAGGCTTTGCCACATTAGGGCAAGAAAAAACTTTGGCTAGTTTCTAAAGAACAAACCAGCCAAAACCCCAAAAAGCAGCCCAAATCCGTTCCTTGGCTAGTTTGTACCTTCAAAACCCGTCTGGGCTTTAAATTAATAGCCAAATTTGGCTGGAAAACTGGCAACCTGGCAACCCTGTGCACCCTCCATTCCACCCTAAACAGAAAAAAAAATAATTCCTATTCCAGAATATTGTAGCAGAAGTGCAGTTCTCCAGGGGCGCTGTGTTGTTGGGCATCACAACCAGGAGTGAAAAAAATGAAACAACCAGACTTTTTTTTTTTAAAGGTAACATTATTTTATTGATAAAAAGCAAAGCACACAGCATATTCCAAGACAGAACATTGTATAACCTATTTCACAGGGGCAATACATGTATATAGCAAATGCACAGGACTCGTAGAGTAGCAAAGGAACATATTGCACAATTGTTACAATCCTTATTCCTTAGTCCAGACATGGGGTCCATATGCGCTTGGATTTTTTACGTACCCCTGACCTCTAAGGTTAACTTAATGAGTTGTATTGCTTTGTTACCTAGTTGATGCCAGGAGGGCATATTTGAAAGAGTTACTCCCATCCAGTGCACATCAGTCTCTTTACTGGCATAGAATAGCAGGGACTAGTACCTATTTTGGGTGTGGTTGGTGGGAATTGCATTATCCAGAAAACCCAGAAGGCAAATTTTGGGGAACATAACATGCGGGAAATACATTTAGATTGTTCACTGTAATGTTTATAATATGTGGCCAAAGTTTTGCTATTAGTTGGCAGGACCAACGCATATGAGAAAAAGTTTGCGTTTGTCCTGCCAACAACCAGGACACAAAGCAGCTGATTTTTTTCCCACCTATTTTGAAAAGTTCAGACATTTTTCATTAGTGATTCAATTTCCCAAATAACATTAAAATGTGTTGTTCACTTTCAAACACTTTTTTTCAGTGCAGTTGGTTTCAGATAGTTCACCGGCAGTGATGGGCGAAATTATTTTGTCGCGCGTCTTTTTTTTTTGACGCACGTCTCCATACAAGTCTATGGGCGTCATTTTTTCGGCGAAACGAGGCGAAAAAATTCGCCCATCCCTATTCACCGGAAATAAAGACTTTTTCCAGTTACTTTCTATTTGTGATTGTTTTTATAATTTTGAAGTGTAAAGTTTAATTTTTCACCTTCTAAAGCAGCTGGGGGGGGTGGTCACCTGAACTTTTAAAATTCAAACATTTAGTTGATACTTTTGTTATATTTGTCCCTGCTGAGCAGGATCCCTGAGTTTCATTAAAGGCAGCTGTTAGAATTGATACAATTGTTGCTAATATTCCAGCGATACTGCTGAGAAATGTATCAGCTAATGTAGCAAATTGTAACGGTTCCAATCAGCACCTGAATTACTGAGCTGCCAGACTCAAACACTAAAGACAGGAACTTTAAACTTCAGTTTTGGGAAGACTTTAAACTTCAGTTTTGGGAAGACTTTAAACTTTAGTTTTGGGAAAACTTTAAAGGGATCCTGTCATCGTAAAACATGTTTTTTTTCAAAACGCATCAGTTAATAGTGCTACTCCAGCAGAATTCTGCACTGAAATCCATTTCTCAAAAGAGCAAACAGATTTTTTTATATTCAATTTTGAAATCTGACATGGGGCTAGACATTTTGTCAATTTCCCAGCTGCCCCCAGTCATGTGACTTGTGCCTGCACTTTAGGAGAGAAATGCTTTCTGGCAGGCTGCTGTTTTTCCTTCTCAATGTAACTGAATGTGTCTCAGTGGGACATGGGTTTTTACTATTGAGTGTTGTTCTTAGATCTACCAGGCAGCTGTTATCTTGTGTTAGGGAGCTGCTATCTGGTTACCTTCCCATTGTTCTTTTGTTTGGCTGCTGGGGGGGAAGGGAAGGGGTGATATCACTCCAACTTGCAGCACAGCAGTAAAGAGTGATTGAAGTTTAGCAGAGCACAAGTCACATGACTGGGGACAGCTGGGAAATTGACAATATGTCTAGCCCCATGTCAGATTTCAAAATTGAAAATAAAAAAATCTGTTTGCTCTTTTGAGAAATGGATTTCAGTGCAGAATTCTGCTGGAGCAGCACTATTAACTGATTCATTTTGAAAAAAATTTTTTTTCCCATGACAGTATCCCTTTAAACTTCAGTTCTGGGAAAACGATAAAAACTAAAAGATGGAAAGTGATTGAAAAAACTTTTTGTTCCTGGTGAACAACCTGAAAACAACTGAAATTAAAAAAAAAAAGTGTTTGGAAGGTGAACAACCCCTTTAACAGAAAACCAGCCAACATTTTCAGTGGCTGCATTTTGGAAAGTTGCTTAGAATTTCATTTTCAGCATTGAAAATCCAGTTTGTGGGAGGAAATTCCCTTGGGTAGTATTACTAGCATCACATTCAGATTTTGCTTGAGACCTGAAAATAGCAACACAAAACTCCTATCGGTAAGCACTAGTAACAGTTTTGGCAAATATGTGCTGCTGAAGTTGATAACACTTTGCATTTGGCACATCATTTCCTGTGAATGTGTCCGATGGCTGATGGGTCCTCACCGGCTTCCATTTTCTCCAATATTGGATTTTTAATTTGTGTATTATTCATATTTACTGTGGCTTTAGCACATAGACAGAAGCAAGGTTAAATAAAATACAAAAATGTAACTCAAAATGTGTACAAAAATGTAAAGAAATGTTTCTCTATTGATGTTTGAGTCGCATGGTAGCTCTTGAAAATATTAACGGGATCTTGAATGCACAAACATAAAGAAACCATGTGGCTGCTTCCTAAACTCTCCTCCCCATCCTATTCAGATCCTTGAAACTGTCAGACAGCCTTAGCAGGATCCAGGGTAAAGGTCACATAAGGGCAGCAACAGTTAAGGAAGCGAAACAATACCCTTCTACTCAGAAGAGTATTCATTCACTCCGTTTTTAAAGGGTAACTAACTTAAAATATGTTAAAGGTCGTAGCAGCTGATATCATATATCTTACAGTTATTTACTGTATGAGCTGCATCTGTGTTAGAGCCATAAACACATTGAACCCTGACAAATGCAGACGCATCAGAAGCCTACAGCCATATTTACATTGAGTGGACAATTATTAACTCTATGGGGGGGATTCACTAACGAGCAAAATTTTGTCACACTTTGCGCCACTTCGCCAAGTGTAAATTAGTTACCACTACACTAATTCACTAAAATGTAAAGTTGTGTCGCTAGCGTTAATTCGTCAGTGCAAGCATTTCATAGCGATCATTCTGCCTAATGAAACTTCGTTAGTACTTTTATGCTTAGGTCAATTTGAATAGGGTGGGTACATATAAGTCATATAGACGTCTTTACTAGTGATGCTAGTGTGATTACTTGGTGCAAATGCTTGAAGTGGCCACTTATTATTACACAAAGAAGCAAAATAAACACAAAAGAGATCCTCTAATGGCCTAGCCCACTCATGTAGTAACCAAAAGCACCCAGGAATAGTTAAACACAAAATGATTCACATTTTGGTAGTAGGCAGCCATGATACCAGATCTAAATCCCTTTAAACCCTACGGGAGAGACCTGCAAAATTGCGACCATTAGGGTTCAACACTTAGCACTTGTGTCTGAGGCAAAGGTGTGCTCTGCACCTCACTTTGGACTGATGCATAAGTTAAAGGCGAACTATAGCTTAACTAAATACGTAGGCTAGAAATGTTGTACATTATGTTTTGTGCTTCTGTACCAGCCCAAGGCAACCACAGCCCTTTAGCAGTAAAGATCTGTGTCTCCAAAGATGCCCCAGTAGCTCCGCCATCTTCTTTTCTGCTGATTCACTGCACATGCTCTGTGCTGCTGTCACTTACTGAGCTTAGGGAGCCACTCACAATATACAGTACACATAGAATAGAAATGTCACAATATAAGGCTGATTAGTAATTAATACAGATAATTACTACATGGCAGCACAGAACCCAGTGCAATTAGCATCAGAATTTAATAATCAGCAAACCTGTAGCATCAGCTTATATTACAGGGGAAGCTCATTATCTGCTGGATAATTAGTGACGAGCCCTAAGCTTAGCTTCTCAACAGCCAATCAGAGCCCACTGAGCATGTGAGTGTCACAGACACTTTCCAAGATGGTGACCCCCTGTGACAAGTTTGAAGTCCTGGATCATTGCTGCTATTGACAAGCTGAAACTGGTGCAATAAGTTCAGTATATAAAATATAGCACTTTTAGCCACATTCATTTTTAGGGTTTAGTTCTCCTTTAAGGGGGTGAGATGGTGGAATTTTAGCTTGCATTGCAGCTGCATTCAGCTAATGCCTGTGCTACAGTGAGTATGACCAGATAGGAAATACAGGGCTGCTTTTTTTTCATGCGTTCCCCTGTGGTGTAACGCAGAAGGGCATTGCTTATTCCTGTGATTTAATATCTGTGGACATTGTTTTAGTAAGTAATTTGTATTTTAGGGCCTCTTTTACTTTTTAGATTAAAGATCAAATATCTCATTAAACCCATTTCATTATATACTGGCAGCCAGTCAAGACACCGTATTGTGGCTCATGCCAAAGCAGAATGTTCTACAGCCAAGAAAATTCATCTGCTATAAAACCACAGCAAGACGGAAACTATGTTTTTTTTCTGTTATTTCATAATCAATTTATTTTTCTACACCTGGAGGCACTTTTATTAAGGGTCGAATTTCAAATTCAAGTTTTTTTTTAAAACTCCCATAAAGTCCCATGAGCTCAAAATTTGGCTACTCTAAAAATGTATTAATGAAATCAAATTTTTTCAAGCTTGGATGAATACAATTGACTCAAATTTAATTCAAATCAAATTCAATTAAAATTCTAAAAACTGATGAATGTCAGGAAGGCTGCAAACAACTCCAAATTGATCCCTGGACCTCTCCCATTGACTTAAACAGCAATTCGGCAGGTTTTAGCTGACGAATAGTCTAATTTGAGTTCTTAAAGGGCCAGAGTATGATAAATCTTGAAAATCGAATACAATGGTTTAAAAAACTCGAATAACTCCCTAGTCAAATTTGACAGTTTTGACCATAAAAAAACTCAAAAATTTATTCGAATTTTCAGTTCGACCCTTGTTTAAACTGCTCCCTGATCACCTCCAATATGAAACTTGAGACAAAATGCTGGGACCACAGAGTGCTTTCTTTAGTATGCAGGTTGTTTCAGGTTTTTTATTTTCTTTCCCTGAAAGGCGTCATTACTGGAATGCAGCTTATCCAAATAAGGGTAAAAACTCTTGCACCGAGATTGCTCTGCATTTCCTTTCAAAGTTGTTACTCTGAATAAGCAGTGGTAATGAGATGATGAGAAATATTTGCTATTTGCTCTAATGCCTGTTGTTTATAATGCAAAAAGTCCTATGACAGTTTCAGACATTTGTTGTCACTTTTTTACAGAAACCTCATGGAAACAAACCATGGATAAAGGTCCCGGCTCTTTCAGTCCTGTTTTCCCTGTACTGCACTTTTCTTGCAAGTGCAAAGCATTAGACCATAGCATGTACAAATTAAACGCATTCGATCAAATAATGTGTTTTAAAATTTGTCCAACTTTCCTGCAGCCAGGAAGGTCCGAAAGTGAAACAGTCTGAATTCTCAGCTCAGTGTTTTTTTTGCACTTGCAGGCATGGAGTTGACCTAGGTGCAGACACTTGCAGCAGATTTGCAGCTTGAAAATGTGTTTTTTTTAGCATTTCTACTTCATGTGTCTACTCTTCATCCAGGCCAACTCCATGCCTACAAGTGCAGCAGGCTCGGACTGGCAATCTGTGGGCTCTGGCAAATCCCAGAGGGGCTGCTATAAGGTACCATAGAAAGTCAGTATTTAGTGGGCTGATGGGGGCTGTTTGGGCCTCTGTGTACCTGAAATGCCAGGGCCTATTTTAATTCTCAATCCGGACCTGAAGTGCAGAAACACCACGGAGCCGAGATGAGCCATTCAGGCCTGGACCTGGCCACGTCCAACTGTAGCCTAACTGTACTGAATTCCCAGTTTCATTTCAATAGATTTTGTTTTTCACAAAGCCAGATTTGTTTTTAAAATTGTGGTATGTTTAACTATGACATGCTCTCTGGAATAAAGATGTACTGTAATACTTAAGGTGTGGTTGCTGGCCTTGTAATAATAATGCGTAGGTTTCTTTAAAGGAGTGGCCTATGGGATACAGTTTGTGCAGTGTTAATTCAAAATTATAGTTCGTCAATTTAAGTAGACTCAGTCTATAATAAGATGCTTCTCCTCCTATTAAAGGGGTGTTTCACTTTTAAGCTAACTTTTAGTATGTTGTAGATATAGAATGACCAATTCTAAGCAACTTTTCATTTGGTCTTCATTATTTATTTTGTATAGTTTTTTAATTAATAGCCTTTTTCATCCGACTTTCAAATGGGGGTCACTGACCCCATCTACAAACAAATGCTCTGTAAGGCTACAAATGTATTGTTATTGCTACTTTTTATTACTCATTTTTCCATACAGACCCTCTCCTATTCATATTCCATTCTACGCTACGCAATATGTTGGCACTAAAATAAATACATGTTAATAATTCTCTTATTCAAATCAGTGCATGGTTGCTAGAACTAGCAACCAATCGCTTAAATTATAAACTGAAGAGCTGCTGAATAAAAAACTAAATAACTCAAACACAAATAATAAATATGAAAATGTATTGCAAATTGTCGCAGAATATCACTCTCTACATCATACTAAAAGTTCATTTAAAAGTGAAAAGCCCCTACACTACAACATGCCCATTTTTTTTGTAGCTTATAGTTTTTATTAAAGAATTTTCTGAAACATGACTTAATAAAGAGAAGTAACCGTAAAGAGGGAGAAAGAAGAAAGAGAGAAATAGAGAGGCATCAGCAGTTCTAATACAGCAGTGATTGCATATAATATATGACATAAATCCACTTTTTCCAATATTGAATGGAGGATTTTAATGTTCTCTTGATTTCCAAATGAGGATAAAGTTGTTAACTATTTGGTGTTTTTTTTTTCCTTTTTATTTTTATGTTGTTGCATATACCATTAATTCCCAGTTGGACCATACCTTTAAATATCTTTCCGAGTTATTTTGAATATAGGATATTCTTGATTTGAACTGACTGTTACCATTTAATCTCTTTATTGCTAGAGTAGGAGCAGTACAGGACTTCCATCTGGAAGTTATTGCTATATGAGTAGCTGTGAGTAGTTGGTTGATCAAAGCTTGTGGGTCCTGTAGAAAGGTTTACAAAAACAATCATAGGCTTAATCATAGTTCAAGTGCCCTGAACCCATCTTGATTTTGTATACAGATTGTCTGCTCCCCTGAGCTGAGGGCCTGGGGCAGGAGCACCTGGGCCACTATTCTACTTTGGTGAGTTATCTTACTCTGAGTGGATTCATTTTATGTTTAGATATATATGTTTGGAGTCCTGTAGGAAGGTTGACATAGCAGAAAGCATGATATTTCTGTAGGGGCTTGGTATCCCACTAATCTGCTTAAAGGAGAAGGAAACCTAGTCGGCGCAAAAACCCTCCCCCCCTCCCGTGTGTTGCCCACTCTCCCTCCTCCCCCCTGGCCTACCCGTCCCACTGGGCAAATGCCCCTAACTTGTTACCCTTCTGCGCAGGTCCAATCTACGGAGTTCACCGACGCCATCTTCTTCCATGCGATCTTCTTCCTGCTTTGACCGGCGCATGCGCAGTAGGAGCATTTCGCCGGTATGATCTACTGCGCATGCGCCAAAAGTCACGAAGTGAAATCGGAAAACTTCGTGACTTTTGGCGCATGCGCAGTAGATCCGTACCGGCGAAATGCTCCTACTGCGCATGCGCCAAAACGCCGGTCAAAGGAGGAAGAAGATTGCGTGGAAGAAGATGGTGCCTGTGAACTGTTATTCTTAAAGAGAAAAATAACATACATACAAGTACTACATGATGTAATATATGTATATAGAGAGCATGCCATATTGGCTATTCTCCCTATAGGGCAAATTCCCTAAGCGACGCAAATTTGCTAGCGACCGATTCGCCCACTTCGCAACACTTCACCAGGCGTTAAATCGCCAGGACAACGCTAATTCCCTAAAATGCAGAGTTGAGTCTAGGGGGCTAAATGATGGTGAAGTTGCGCTAGCGTTTCTTCGCCAAGCAAATTGAAGTTGCACTAGCGTTGGCTAATTTGCATATGGTGGAAAGTGAAAGTACAATGGACGTATATGTTGCAGCAAAGACATTACACTACACAAGCCCAGGGAACCTTAATAAATAAAATAGAGTTATTATATTGCCCTACACATGAGCCCAGTGTATAGTTTATGTTCCATACGTTAGGAAATGTAGGGGGAAACCCGGGTACCCAAAAAAAATGTTATGGTCTTTTGCAGGCTATCACCCTGAAAAAAGGAAAAGATGCCAGTGTTTTATGGGACCTAGGGGCAAATTTACTAAAGGGCGAAGTGACTAACACTGGTGACAATTTGCCAGCATGACAACATTTCGGTACTTCACTGATTTACTAACGGGCGCAGGCATAACTTTACTAGCGAAAGAGACTGACGCTGGCACTCATTCACACTCAATCGCCAGGCGAAGTTGCGCTCTGGCGAAGGGAGGTAACTGCAGAAATTCACTAAGATTGTTGCGAAGGCAAGTCTGGCGCAAGAGGTGATGTTCAGTAAAATCCGCATCTTAATGAATTTGCGGAGTTACGTCTGTTCGCCAGAGCAAAAATCTGCCTGGCATTAGAGTGTGAATCCATGCTAGCGTATATTTCCTTCGCTATTGAAGTGACGCCTGAACCCGTTAGGGAATTGGCGTAGTTACAAAATGACGTCACGCTGGCTAAATTTTCGCTAGCGTTAGTCAGTTCGCCCTTTAGGGAATCTACCCCTATGTCTGTGGAAACAAGCAAATGTTGACATTTGCCTGTACTGTTTGCAAAATAGTATGAGGGTCCATATTACAAAAAGATCCATTATCTGGAAAGCCCCAGGTCCTGTACAGGTATGGGACCTGTTATCCAAAATGATTCGGACCTGGGACTTTCCGGATGACAGATCTTTCCGTAATTTGGATCCTCATATCTACTAGAAAATCATGTAAACCTTAAAGCGCAATAGGCTGGTTCTGCTTCCAATAAGGATTAATTATATCTTAGATTGGATCATATACAAGGTACAGTTTTATTATTACAGAGAAAAAGGTAATCATTTTGAGAAAATTTGGATTATTTGGATAAAATGGAGTCTATGGGAGACGGCCTTTCCGTAATTCTGAACTTTATGGATAATGGATTTCTGAATAACAGATCCCACACCTGTATTACAATGGAAGCAATACTAATGAAATAGTTGGGATTTTTTTTGTAGAATCCCTTGACACAAAAATGGGGCTCAATTATAAACACTGGGCAAATTTGATTTTTTTCAGCTAGCTGCAGGTTGAGCACTGAAAGTAATCATCTAATTGGTTGCCATGGGTTACTGCCCAGGTGCAAATTTGCCTAGTGTTTATAAATGACCCCCACTGATCTGTAAGACACCCCATTTATAAGCATTTAATAAGACCCTTCATGCTTTAAATCAACATTCATAAACTTAAAATGTGCTACATCTGATGAAGAATATTTCTATATAAATACTAAATGCTATGTTAATGATATCCCTACCTGTAGAAGGTACAATCATTGCCCCAGCTAGGGCTACATTTAGAGATACAGTATAATTTAAAACTTTATAGTCAGATTGGATTTAATGGTTATATATATTCTAGTTTCAGAGCAAGAACAAGGTTGGTTTATGCCCAGCAATCATTGTGATCTAGTTACAATATAAAGAACAGGCTTACTATCAATAGAATCAGCAATACAGTGTTGTTTCACTGTAATACCTTCCCAGGGTAAGTAAAATAAGAGCATCTGATACATGCATTTCATAATCTGATTGTGATCACAGCAGCAAATGCAGTTTTACTTCCCTGTGCTTAAAGGTGTGTGTAGCAAACAGTTTGTACAGGCAGAGGCAGTTTCCGTTTCTTGAACTATTTCCCTTTTCAAGACTTCAACGCTTGCTTGTGTTTCTGCAACACGGCTCTGAGCTTCTGCTTTCAAATCATGCAAACCGGCTTCTGGAATAGCTTCTGTGAGATGAACTGCAAATGATTGCTGCACATTCAGTGCCCTAACCGCATGGAAACCGTTGTCATTTCCATGTCTATTTTCTTGTAGTCACTGCTGTCACTATCATAAAAAACAAAAATGTAGGTGTACAGATGCAGGAGGTGCTACCAAACGTGGGTGTGAATTCTATAAAAGCAAACACTGCTATTGGACTGCACACAGTATACAGGCACTCCCCGGGTTACATACGAGATAGGGTCTGTCGGTTTCTTCTTAAGATGAATTTGTATGTAAGTTGAAACATATACATTTACTTATTAAATATGAAATGTTATAATGTAAATACTTCCACTTTTGCTATGGCCTTCAGCAAACATGATTTTTAGCTTGCTATGGTCATTTTGAGGTTGATTTCAGCATCACAGTGTTAAGAGATGGCTAGTGCTAGCTATCTGTAGCTAGAAATGCAATGTTTTATACACTGAATTTAATGCATCAGCACAGATGTCCACAGGATCTGATTAGTCCATCTTTTGTGTGCCACTGACACTGCACATGCTCAGTGTGCTTTGCTGAGCTTGGTGGCCATCAAGCGGAAAGTGCATCTGCCACAGTGCTGGTCATTAAATTGTGATTCAAAATGCACTGGTTTCTGAACTGGCATGTAATATTAAATTGAATTAGCATTGTATCATGAATTTTATTTATGTATACAAGTATAGGATCTATTATCCAGAATACCATAGATTTTTAGGAGTAGGGGTCTTTCTGTCATTTGGCTCACCATGCCTTAAGTCTGTAAACATTGAATAAACCCAACAGAATTGTTTTGCCACAAACAGGACCGCCATCAGAAATCACAGGGCCCCGTACGACAAAATTTCCTGGGCCCTCTGGGCTGCGCCCACCGCAAGCCCCAACCTACAGGTCCGCCCCCACCACACAGTAAAAAAATGAAAAAATATTGGTGGCTAGGGTTCCCACATGTTAATAAAAAAATTGTGGCCAAAATTGGTGGCCAGGCCCCCCCCACATTATAAGAAAATTGGTGGCCAGGGCCCCTTAAACGTCCATGCCTTCCCAAAGTCAGCAGCTCTCAGAAAGATGGGGGGCCCGAGTAATCAAGTAAGTGTGGCATGGCCGAGCCCCCCTTACCCTTGGGGCCCCCTACAACCCTCCCCCTGCCCCCCCCTGATGGCTGCCCTGGCCACAAATATGGATTTATGTGCAGCCAACCTCAAGCACAAGGCACTGTTTTCATATAACAGGGAAAAAGGATAATTATTTTTAAATTTAGATTAATTCACTTAAAATGGACGAGATGTGCGAGATGGCCTTCTTGTAATTTGTCGGTGAGTAGTGGCTGCACCTAACCCTAACCCGCCCCGGACCTGAGCCCGCGCCCGCCCGCATCCGACTTCCAGGTTGCTTTTATAGACCCGCACCGGCACACCAATGCCGTCACAAAAGTGGCGGGGCGAGCAGGCGCAGCATCTATAAAAGATGAAGTCGGCAGCCAGTATTTGACGTTGGTGGTCGGGGAGAGCAGGAAAAGCGAAGAACAGTGCCAGGTCGGATAGAACCCGCGAGTATCAGCCCGGCCCACACATCACTATCGGTGAGTTTGTCCCTAAGCTCAGATAAGTGACAGCAGCCAAGATTATGTGCTGTGAAAAACCAAGATGGGGAGCTGCTGACGAATCTTATGAGGTTATTTTACCATTTTACATTTTTCTCATGCCCAGTGGGTTTCCACTGGGTACTCCAATTTCCCCCAACATCCCAAAAATCATAAAGGCCGCTTAACTGGCTCCTAATAAAATTGACTCTAGTGTGTGTGAATGTGATAGGGACGTTAGATTGTAAACTGCACTAGGACAGGGACTCATGGGAATGATGAATAATTGCGAATAATTGGAATATGTTGGTGCTATATTAATAATGGCTACTAATTTACAATAATAATATAATAATAAATATAATAATAACAATTAAGGTGTTACCTGACAACAGTGTTTTAGGAACTATGAGCAACAACAAGCATAAATACAAAAATCTGCTTTAAAAGAAAAGGAAAGTCTTTTTTTTTGCTTGGGGGCAGGGCCGCCATCAGGGGGGCACAGGGGGTACTGTTGTACCTGGCTCGGGCCTTGCTTTGCTCCACTATTTGAAGTAGCCGGGCCCCCCTTGACAGCACTGAAGCTGCAAACTGAGCCAAAGCCACAAAAAGACCCAAAGTTGAAGTCCTGCAGCCACAAAAAATCCCGAAGCCAGGAAAGGAGGCACAGCTAAAGACACCTACTGAACACTGATGTGTTTTTTTTTTAAATTTTATTAAACTTTTATGAGGGGCCCTGGCGCCAATGTTTTTTATGTTGTTTTATAGGGGTGCTCTGGTCACTAATTATTTGTGGGGGGGGGCTGCTGGGGTGGATGAGACCCAGAAAATGTTGTTGGCCTGGGGTGTCTGGTAAGTAAATACTTGGGGGTGCCTTGTTTTTGGCACCCCAAGTTAAAATGACTTTCCTTCTCTTTTAACTGGGTCCACCTGCTCCTACAGTCTTGCCATTTTAAGTCACTTGTAAAAGAAAGTTGTTGTTGGTTATCAAAAAAAAACAACTATCATTGAATGAGAGGTGCCAGAATGTAAGGAATACCCATGTGAATATAACTTTTTCTGCAGCAGCATCATTTTTACCTTTTCCAGACATCCTGTGCAAAGAAATGGAGGCAGATTTATTTATTTTTTTCTCTCACTAGCAATTTTTTAAAATTAAAGTAAAAACTTTTTACTTTAATTTACAGAAAAAACTTGATCACAATGAAAGTGGCATTGTTCCATTTATTTGTACAAATTTAAAATATATTTTTAGGTGCTTCTTTTTTTTGGGGGGGGGTTTTCACCTGATAAACCTTGAATATCCAATAAATGTTCCTCTCGTCTGTATTTTACCTGGTATACAGTGGTGTTCTTTTCTCACCCCTTTATATAAATATTTGTCTTAGTGCACCAAAGTTTTGCAGTTTCTTTGGATTTTCTAAATAAGGCTGGTGAATAAAAGGATATGGTTGGTGAAATTGTGATGATTTTCGACTTTTTTACTTTACGTCTTCATTCCTTTTCCATTTCTGAGCTTTATTTGTTCATGGAAATCTTCCAATGAAACTTTTTATGGCTAGACAACCGAATATTTTAAAGGCTCCTTCAGTGTTTGTAAAACCTGCTAAGCTTCCTTTTGGACGAGATTCTTGCTTTGTACTGCACATCTGCTTAGACAATTTCTGGAACTCTTAAAAAAAAAAAAAACAGAACGGTTCACATTTTTTGCCTTTAGGGGAAGAATGTATTTGTCTTTGTCATTTTGTAATCATGTGCTTTGATTAAAGGAAAATACTACCAGTTTTCACATATTTCCCTTTGTTTTAGCAGCCTGCACATATCTATTTCAATACATTGCCTGGCTGAATTACTGAAGTGCACGTCTTGATTTTTTTAATGTAATGGCACAGGAATTATTCTGATCACGTGATCACCAGCAGAGTCAGAGCCATTCCCTCATTGGTCTATGAAGTGGAAAATGTTAGCATTTTGCCACCTGTCCACCAAGAGGAATATTTTGCAGATGGCTATACACTTGAATATGCATTTTGTTCCGTAACCCCAAAGCTGCAAGGAAATTATCAGAAGACTACTACTGTTCTGAAATAGTTGCACACAGAGACGTATAAGCTCTGTATTATAAAGTCCACGTTATGGTAAGCCATGGGGTCCATTTTCAGGACATTTCTGTCTAAATCAGGACCATTGGGACTTGTAAGGATACTTAGATGCAGAGTAAAATAGTACTTACTTTAAGGTTCCATCAACCGCATGGAATGCCTTTAAAGATGAACTCCATGGGCTTCTGCACTACCCTAGGTTTTTTTTACTACGCTGGTGAAACAGGTCAAGAGTAAAAAAATGTTTTCAAAATAAATCAGTTGATAGGGCAGCTCCAGCAGAATTCTGCACTGAAATCCATTTCTCAAAAGAGCAAACAGATTTTTTTATATTCAATTTTGAAAACTGACATGGGGCTAGACATTTTGTCAATTTCCCAGCTGCCCCTGGTCATGTGACTTGTGCCTGCACTTTTCTGGCAGGCTGCTGTTTTTCCTTCTCAATGTAACTGAATGTGTCTCAGTGAGACATGGGTTTTTACTTTTGAGTGTTGTTCTTAGATCTACCAGGCAGCTGTTATCTTGTGTTAGGGAGCTGCTATCTGATTACCTTCCCATTGTTCTTTTGTTTGGCTGCTGGAGGGGGGGTGATATCACTCCAACTTGCAGTACAGCAGTAAAGAGTGATTGAAGTTTATCAGAGCACAAGTCACATGACTTGGGGCAGCTGGGAAATTGACAAAATGTCTAGCCCCATGTCAGATTTCAAAATTGAATATAAAATAATCTGTTTGCTCTTTTGAGAAATGGATTTCAGTGCAGAATTCTGCTGGAGCAGCACTATTAACTGATTCATTTTGAAAAAAATGTTTTTTTCCCACGACAGTATCCCTTTAAGACCCTGTTTTAATAGGTTTTGATTAGTAATTTGTTATAGACAAAGACTTCAGTGATTTAAATCAGTGATTTAAATCATGAAACGACCATCATTTTCAAACAGAATTATTATTATTTAGGGATGCACCAAATGCACAGTTTTGGGATTCGGCCTATCCTGAATCCTTTATGAAAGATTTGGCCAAATCTCGAACTGAATCTAAACCCTAATTTGCATATTCAAATTAGGACTTGGATAAGGTTAAAAAGAGCCACATGGTTAAAACATTTTAAAAACTCACTAGATTTTAAGGATTTGGACTTGGTTTAGCCAGACACTTGGATTTGGCTGAAATTGATTTCTGCTGAAAAAGGCCGAAGGTTGAATCCTGGATTCAGTGCACCCCTATTATTATTGTTGTTACTATTATTATTACTACTGAATACAACACATTTTTGGTACACTCACAGCTAATTAAGAACCTGCTTTTCCGCCATGATCTTTTCATGCAGTTTTCAGATTCTTTTCATGTTTCCTAAATAGTTTTACTAGTCTTGTATGCCTTAGGCTATTGCGTGGTCAGTAATTGTAGCCGACTGTTTGCAATTGACTACAAACAGTTTTATTGTTTCTATGGGAGTAAAACTGTGCCTGATTTGGAGTACACAAAACACATTTTAAGGTTGCTACTGGTAACCAGCTATATATCTCTATGTGTGAATATTGCACTGAATGTATATTAAATGGCATTCATTAGTTACCCGGCAAGTTTACGTCATTTGTGCACAAGTTGCAGCTTGCTTGTATTTTCAGAGTAGCCGTTTGATTGGCACATGTCAGCAGGCGATGTTAATGCATCTCACTAATTGAAACTAATTGGAATTACTACATCCAGCCTGGTGATAAGTGGTTCTGCTCACCGGTCATCAAAGGAGTATGGTGGGTGCATTGACACTCCTGACAAGTACTCACAAGGAGCCTGTTATGGTGCATTTACCTTTGAATGACGATAATGTGCAAGCAGTTTTGCTGCTACTTGAATATATTTGGAGAAATGCTATCCATATGGCTGTCAGTAATAGTACTAGAAAAACACCAATGCAGGCTGGCACATACTGGACCAAATATAGTTGAGAACCAGGAGCCAAAAAGTTGACGTTTAAAAGGGTACAAGTTTATTTTCCATAACAATTAAAACAAAAAGCCTGATGCATTTTATGTCACTTATTCATAGTCAGATGCGTGTGCCTGCACCCAGGCTGATGCAACGGATCTATAGTTCAGGCAAAGTAAAGGCTGATTCAAGTGTAGCGGCTGATTCTCAGCCTTCACTTTTCAGCAGACCAAGTTGCTAAATGATGCAACAGAGAAAATTAAACCAGGACATGAGGGCTAAGGACCTTGCCATGCTAGCTGTCATTTGACATCACCTAACCTCACCATGCAAATTTCTTAACCGCAGGGTTTTTGTGTTGCTATCACACACTTTTAAAACTGTCATTCACCACTTGCTATCTGAAAGTGTAGTATTCTCTCCCATTTTCTCTTCTTCAGCTGTTCACTAACATTCCCTTGTTATCAGCTCCCAAACTCCATGAGAGTCTTTGCTTTGGCACATTTGGACACTCTGTATTGAACTATTGTCATTCCCATAACATGTATCAGGCAAACATTATGGGGCAAATTCACTAACCTAGCGTTAATTCAGCAAGCACAGCGAAGTTGCTCTAGCGTTGGCTAATTTGCATAAGGCGGGAAGTTAAATCTCAATGGGCGTATATGTTGCAGCAAATACATTACATTACACAAGCCCAGGGAACCTTAATAAAAGAAAATAAAGTTGTTATATTGCCCTACACATGTGCCCAGTGTATAGTTTATGTGCCAAATGTAAGGAAATGTAGGGAGGAAGCCGGGTACCCTAAAAAAAATTTCTGATCTTTTGCAACTGAAAAGGGGAAATGAATCAGTTAATAGTGCTGCCCCAGCAGAATTCTGCACTGAAATCCATTTCTCAAAAGAGCAAACAGATTTTTTTATATTCAATTTTGAAATCTGACATGGGGCTAGACATACTGTCAATTTCCCAGCTGCCCCAAGTCATGTGACTTGTGCTCTGATAAACTTCAATCACTCTTTACTGCTGTACTGCAAGTTGGAGTGATATCACCCCCTCCCTTCCCCCCCAGCAGCCAAACAAAAGAACAATGGGAAGGTAACCAGATAGCAGCTCCCTAACACAAGATAACAGCTGCCTGGTAGATCTAAGAACAACACTCAATAGTAAAAACCCATGTCCCACTGAGACACATTCAGTTACACTGAGAAGGAAAAACAGCAGCCTGCCAGAAAGCATTGCTCTCCTAAAGTGCAGGCACAAGTCACATGACCAGGGGCAGCTGGGAAATTGACAAAATGTCTAGCCCCATGTCAGATTTCAGAATTGAATATAAAAAAATCTGTTTGCTCTTTGGAAATGGATTTCAGTGCAGAATTCTGCTGGAGTAGCACTTTTAACTGGTGCATTTTGAAAAAAACATGTTTTCCGATGACAGAATCCCTTTAATTAAAATCCGCATCTTAGTGAATTTGAGTACTTACGTCCATTCACCAGAGCAAAAATTTGCCTGTCTTTAGAGCGCCAAGTAGAGCTACAGTCTATCTCCTTCGCTAGCGAATTTACGCCAGCGTTAAGTCACTTTGCCCTTTAGTGAATTTTAAGATTGTACCTGCTCTCATCTCTACAAATGAACAATTCACTTGGCTGTAACACTGGACTCTAATGCAAACCAGACAGTATATCATTCCCTTGTGACCTTGGCCAACTAACATTATCTCAAAATGTCTTGGGCATCAAACTACGGCCTGGAATGTGAAGTGAATTAATGTATTAGCACTACAGAAAAAGGAAAATAATACTGCCTTTCCTCTTACCTCTTAGAAGGCAGGCGTTAATCTAAGGCTACATCCAGTGTTTTCAGTTGTGTTTGATGTGCAATGCCACAGGAGTTTGGCTTATTACAATATTCTTCCCCTCTCTTAAAAACAGATTTCCCCTTAACTCAAAGGCATAAGTTTAATTTCTCTAAGTGGCCTACCTTTGCTGTTATCCATTATTTCTTCACACGGAGTGCAACTTTACTTTAGAGAAGATATGCCCTCCATTTTCAAGGAATACCTTCCCAATGTTTTGTATTCAATTGCATTTTTAGTTATGGACACATTTTCCAACTAACAGCACCATTGATTCACAACATTCCAATAACAACATTTAACTTACCACAGGCCTGACACATTTTCCTGCATCTGTGTTCTTCAGAGTGTCAGGATTGGAGCTTTCTCTGGTGCCCTGCTTGTATGTCATGCTCAGGACTAAAAGACACATGGTATTAGTGTCTGGCCATGGCAGTGTTCTGACTGTCAGAACTGTAGAGAGTTCACAAGAGAGAGCCCCTCTGAGACTGACACTTGCATGCAGCCTTTGTGTTCTATACAATGTCAAAAACAGGATTTCCTGTTCTGCGCTGCATAATGTTCAGCTCTGATAAAAGTGACAGTTAGAAACTAAACAAATGGGGGTTCCTGTACCAGAACTTGCACTTCTAAAAGTGCACAAAATGTTAAAGGTGTCAGTATCCTTTAAAACACTGGAAAGAACAATCCATCAAACTAAATGGATAAAATAGCTTACATTTTTCCACTGGTGCTACATAAGAAAATGTTTTCCAGGCTGCCATACTTCCTTCAATCTTTTTTTCATACCCTAACTGCAAACATTCCTTTATGGGTCAGGTGATGCCCTTGAGTGAGAGCCACAAATCCCCATCATATGGTTGGTGTGCCTTAGAGAGCATTAACTGCAGTCATGTGTCAGACTCAACTGGCTCCGCTCATTTCCTCTCAAATCTGATTATTCACTGCCAATTTATTGTTCTTTTTCTAACTGTTTAAGGGAATATTTTATATAGTGAATAAAGTACCCCCCTCTTGTAAAATATAAGGATATTATGGGGCAGATTTACAGAGGGTCGAATATCGAGGGTTAATTAACTCTTGATATTCGACCATCGAAGTTAAATCCTTCGACTTCGAATATCGAAGTCGAAGAATTTAGCGCAACAACGATTAAGTCCTTCGAATCGTTCGATTCAAAGGATTTTAATCCATCGATCGAACGGTTTTTCTTCGCCCAAAAAAAGCTACCAAAGCCTATGGGGACCTTCCCCATAGGCTAACATTGACTTCGGTAGCTTTTAGGTGGCGAACTAGGGTGTCTAGTTTTTTCTTAAAGAGACAGTACTTAGACTATCGAATGGTCGAATAGTCGAACGATTTTTAGTTCGAATCGTTTGATTCAAAGTCGAAGGTCGAAGTAGCCAAAAAAAAAACATTCGAAATTCGAAGTTTTTTTCCTCTAATCCTTCACTCGAACTAAGTAAATGGGCCCCATTAAAGTTACCTCTGAGTTTCATGACCATATAAAAACACGAGGCCAAAGGCCGAGTGTTTTTATACAGGTCATGGAACTCAGAGGTAACTTCTAATATCCTCATATTTTACAACTGGGGGTACTTTATTTATTATAATACACAAATTTCAGTGAGTCATGTGACAAAAATGACATCACTACTCACCGTTTATAACTGATTTCATCACTACTCACTGTTTATAAGCATATAATTCACAAGATATTCATGGCTTTTGCGTATTATAAAGATACATAAAACAGGATAAGAGCAGTGCATGGAGTAAACATGGTAAGTTCCTCCTTTTAGCAAGCATTCCAAACCTGGGGTTTTTTGGATAACAGATTTTTCTGTAATTTGGCTCTTCATACCTAAAGTCTACTAGAAAATCAACCCTATACTCTCTAGGTTGTATTTGCTTCAAATCAGGATTAATTATATCTCAGTTTGGATCAAGTACAAGGTACTGTTTTATAATGAGAGAAAAAGAACAAAAAACATTTTTACGTTTACATTTTTAAAAATTTGGATTGTTTGAATAAAATGGGAGTCTATGGGCAGGGTCGGACTGGGCCCAGACCCGCTCCCCGATCGGGCAAAAATAAAAAAAAATGTGTGACAATGTGGAGGATTTCGCACATGCGCAGAGGATTTTGTGTTTATTTGTTTGTTTGTTTGTTGTATTTTTGCACACATCACACCAGCATTTGGTATGCACTCAGGGCCCCCAAGGTTTGGAACCCGGTCGGCCCCAAATGTGGAACTACCGGGGGAGCAGAGGGTGCAGGCGGGCCAGGGTCCGTGCGCCACTGAAAATGCGGCCGTACCGAGGGGGGCGGGGCCGGGCTGCGTGTCACGCACCAGGGCCGCCCCCCTCTAGGATCGCTACTGACCAAATGCGACAGTCCAACCCTGTCTATGGGAGACAAACTTTTAATAATTTGCAGCTTTCTGGATAACGGGTTTCTGGGTAACGGATCCCATGCCTGTACTGACCCATGTGTGCGTGTGACGGTGATAGATTGTAAGCTCCACTGGGCCAAGCACTGATAGGAATGAAAGACCATCAATGACATATGCACTCCCTTTTCTGTTTATTTATAGCATGTATAATGTCCCCAATAATCCTTTCAGAATAAATTGTGTTCTATGTATATGCTCCCATAAAACCTTGGAGTATAACAAGTGGCCAGTTCATGTATTTGTCTCGAAAAGACCTGGCAGAATAAATACCTTCTGGCTCTCTGCCAGGGTCAATGGATCTCCCACAATCCCCTGCAAAACAATTCAGTATTCAAACTCCAGCACTTCAAGCTAAGAGAGAACAATAAGACTAAATATGGTGCAGTGTTTTAGAGATATTCACACGCCTTATGCTTTTTTGCCGTCCTGCTAACTCGTGGGCCGCTTATGTGCCAACAAAAATGGAGAGAAATTATGTGCAAATAGAAAGAAGCTAGTAGACCTGTTTTTTTCATAAAAAAAAATCAAATAAATGAAAATGAAATAAGAAGATGCCATCCCTATTTTCCACAAAAGAAAGATATTCTGTATATTGTGGAAAGATATTCTGTAACTGAGATACATAATATCTTTCTTTTGTGAAAAATAGGGATGGCATCTTCTTATTGCATTTAGATTTTTTTTAAATCAAAAAACAGGTCTACTAGCTTCTCTCTATTTGCACATCATTTCTCTCCATTTTTGTTGGCATTTTCGTTGTGAGGTTTCAGCATTTAGTAACCATTTCTCAATCTGGAGTGGGGCAATGGGGGAGTGGCCAATGTTGTAAAAAAAACTTACTTTTGGCAATGCAGGTGTTTCTAGCTGATGGTTAATGCTACAGTGTGGGTTAGACTGATTTCTATCTTTCTTTTGTTTACAAATTGTAGCTGATATTGCTTTTAGCTGCCATTCAGCCTTTAGAACAAGTAACGTTCATAACAAGGAAGTCTGTACAGGTGTGTAATTATTAGCTGGGACTTAAAGGGCATGTAAAGTCTAAAATAGAACAAGGCTAGAAATGCTGTATTTTGTATACTAAATATAAACATGAACTTACTGCACCACAAGCCTAACCAAACAAATAATTTATGCTTTTAAAGTTGGCCACAGGGGGTCAACATCTTGTAACTTTGTTAAACATCTTTGCAAGACTAAGACTGTGCACATGCTCAGTGTGGTCTGGGCTGCTTAGGGATCGTCGTAAACAAAGCTGCTTGAGTTCTGCATGGCTGGGAAGTAAGGTGGGGGCTCCCCCTGCTGTTCATAAGTATGATTGTTTCCCTGCTCAGCAGTTAGGGACCGTCTGACAATTCCTATCCACAGCAGTAAATGAAGGGAGAATTTCACTGCATACAGTCAGGTTTCTTATAAAAACGGTATACATTTTTTTTTTCAAAGTATATTGGAGACAGGTGTCTTTTTCATTAAAGAAAGTAAAAATTGGATTTTATTTTTTTGCCTTTACATGCCCTTTAAAAGCTCACTGCCTTCTTACTAGAGAGAATATTAATAGGCAGTGTACGACTCTTGTACAGTAAGGGGCCTTGATGTGGCACATGAGCTTACATACTCTGGTCAATGTGTCTTCAATAACATTTATAAAGGATGTGTGTCCTAATTTTTGAATGCAAATAATGGCTTTTTATGGTGTCTAGCAGCTGGCCAACACTACAGTGTGAGTTAGAGCGATTTTAGTTTCTTTCTTTGTTTTGGTACAAAAGTATAAAGAGCACTACTTGTACCACAGGCATGCCATTGGGATAACTGCTGAGAATAGATTCAGAGCACTCAATTAACACCAGACTTGCCAGTAAGGTTACTGAAGATAATGGATTCAGAGCATTGCATTAACCCCATACTTGCATACAATTGATTCAAGGCTCCTCCTTACTTACGACTTTCCATTAAAATGATTAAAGACCTTATAGCAGCCCCTTATAGCAGGGGCTGCTATAAGGTCAGTATTTAGTGGGCTGTTGGGGGGCTGATTGGGCCTCTGTGTACCTGAAATGCCAGGGCCTATTTTAATTCTCAGTCCAGACCTGCTCTGCTTAGCTGAAGACTGAACTAACCGCATGAAGTATTATTATTATAGCAATCTAACAGTAATTAGACTTCACTGAACTAATACTAAATAGTTTGTTAGTAGCTACTGAAATGAATCGACTGTTGGTTGCGATGTTACTATACCATGTTACTACAGGACCATAGAGTAAAACACTTAGACATATTCCTGCTTCAGGTGTCTGTACAGGTCCCGATTTGTGGAAAGGCCACCTAGGCCCAGGCCTAGGGTGGCAGGATTTTAGGGGGGCGGCATGCTGCCCAACCACACCCACATTGGTTCAAAAACTGGGGATGCTCTGTTTTTTAAAATTCCCATGTGCCAATCCCTATTTCTCCAGTCCAGATTTGCACGAATAAAGGGGAGGGACGAATGGCAGTGGGCCTAGGGGCGCCCAGTACGTAAATCCGGCCCGTGTCTGTAATATGCTAAATGCAGACCTCCCTAAACATCTCTGTATCCCTAACACACAGGCGATTGTTGCAACTGCGGTTACTGTGCAAGGCTTTTAAATGTGCTGGGTACATGGAACACTATGCACCGATTACAGAGATCCACCCTCAAACTCAGGAAATGTTTTGCCAATTGTCTTAAGCCAGCATCCTGAACTGTTTAATAAAGGAAATGTTTCCATGCCAAAAACACAGGATCTGTGGGACAATTTTCAGATTTGTGCAGAGATTGGGATATAAAGAAACACACAACTGATGTGGTGTAGAAGGGTCAAGCTAAATCCAGTGGCAAGAAAATGATAAATTGCTGTGGTGCTCGCACTTAAGGGCAGAGATAGATAAGAAGATTCAAGGAGATTTAGTCACCCGGCGACATATTGCTTCTTCTTCGGGTGACTAATCTCCCTGAACTGCCTCCCCACCGGCTAGAATCTAAATCGCCCGCGGGATGGCACTCGGATGCTTAGTTTTCTGAAGTTGCCTCACAAACAAACTTCATGCGACTTCGGAAAACGAAGCACACAAGCCATCCCGCCGCCATTGTTCCACAACCCTGGACCACCTACTAGACACACCTGATTTCTGACTAGGGATGTAGCGAACTGCCGATTTGGTGTTCGCGAACGCCGTTCGCGAACACCGGCAAAAAATGCGAACGTTCGCGGACAGTTCGCGAACTTCGAACACCCGCTAAAATCGTTCGATTCGAACGATCGAAGGATTTTAATCATTCGATCGAAGGATTTTCATTCGAATCGAAGGATTTTCATTCGAATCGAACGATCGAAGCCATTCGATCGAATGCTTTTCATTCGATTGAATGCTTACAATCGTTCGAACGAATGGAAATCGTTAGATTTTTAGAGGTCGAAGGAATTCGAATGGTCGAATGGTCGAACGATTTGTATTCGAATCGAACGCGAACTCAAAATGCGAACGTTCGCGAACATTCGGCGGACGCGAACGGTCGAAGTTCGCGCGAACTAGTTCGCAGCAGAACAGTTCGCTACATCCCTATTTCTGACCCTTCTCAGCCATTGCCTTCTTTTCAGTAGACTACATTTTCAATGGCATTTGAAACTGCCTCTATGTGGAAAGTGTACAAGCTATCAGCTTACAAAACACACATCTGCTGGTTATAGTTCATTTCTCTGTGAGTAAAATGGCTCTTTCCAGACATTGTTCAGTAGAACAGCATATTTTGATGATTGGAGAGGGGAAAACATATAAAGAAGTGCAGAAAATGAGGCTGCTCAGCTAAAAAAAACTACCACTGGAATGGGTAGAAGAATAGCCAAAATGGCAAAGACTCAGCCAATGATCAGCTCCAGGAAGATAAGAGAAGGAGTAAAGTTACCTGTGATATTGTTACAATTAGAAAATGCCAATGTGAAGCCGAGCTGTCGGCAAGAAGCCCCACAAAGTCCCATTGTTGGAGAAAAGACGTGCTGAAGAGCTTACAATTTGCCAAAGAACACTTTGACTGGCCTAAAGAGGAATGGCACAACATTTTGTGGACTGATGAAAACAAGATTGTTCTTTTTGGGTCTAGGGGCCACAGACAGTTTGTCAGACGAGCCCCAAACACTGAATTCAAGTCACATTACAGAGTGAAGCCGGTGACACAAGTATCATGATATGGGGATATTTCTCATACTATGGTGTTGGGTCTATTTATCACATACCAGGGATCATGGATCAGTTTCAATACATCAAAATACTTGAAGAGCTCATGTTGTCTTATGCTGAAGAGGAAATGCCCTTGAAATGGGGGTTTCAACAAGACAACGACCCCAAACACACCAGTAACTGAGCAACATCTTGGTTCCAGACCAACAAGATTGACTTTATGCAGTGGCCCAATCCCCAGACCTTAATCCAGGGATCCCCAACCTTTTGAACCCGTGAGCAACATTCAGAAGTAAAAAGGAGTTCGGGAGCAACATAAGCATGAAATTTTTTTTTAGGGTGCCAATTAAGTGTTGTGAATGGCCATTTGGTAGGCCCTATGTCAATTGTCAACCTACATTGAGGCTCTGTTTGGCAGTGCACCTAGTTTTTATACAACCAAAACTTGCCTCCAAGCCTGGAATTAAAAAATAATCACCTGCTTTGAGGCCACTGGGAGCAACATCCAAGGAGTTTCTGATGGTGTTTCTGGGGCAAAATTTAGAAATGCAGAAGAATTGTGGAATGTAAGAGGTTGTTGGAAGTTGGTGGACTCCATGTAACACAGATGTGCAGCAGTTCTCAGAAACACTGGTTATACAACTAAATATTAGTTCAGTGATTCAAAGGAAAGCAAAATCTTAAAACATGTTTCAGTTTATACTGTGAATGTTTGAGTTTGTAAAGAAGAATGCAGACCCTGCTATTTATTGGAACAGCCTAATATTACATCTCCTTCACTTTCTGGAGGAATAACACAAATTTGATCCATTTTTCTTCATGTTTTGATTTGGAATAGAATGTGCAGTGTTCCCAATGCATTTGTGTGTATGGGAATAAAGTTATTATAAGGATTTTGAGCTTTATTCATCTTTTAAAGACACTGCTATTATTAAAAATACAATTGTACCGTTCAGCTCTGCCATAACCTATTAATATTCCTCATGGAAATTGAGTCTATTTTGGCTCCTCTAATGAAAGGCCCAGTATGCAGGTGGTACACAAAGGGGCATATTTATCAAGGGTCGAATTTAGAGTTTATGGGAGTTTATTAAAACTTCCATAAAGTCGAAATTCAAAAAAAAAAAAAAAAATGGAAGTTTAAAAAAAATTCTATTTTTTTTTTAATTCGGTGAATAGAATCAACCTGCAAACTCAAATCGAATTAGATTCAAGTTTTTTAACCAAAAAATATTTTTTTTGTTTCAAAAGTCCACCAAACAACTCGAAATTGTTTGTAGGAAGTCCCCCATAGGCTAAAATACCAATTTGGCAGGTTTTAGATGGCAAATTGGCAAATTCTAATTTTTAAAGGGAGAGTACACAATACATTTTGAAATTTGAATTTTTTAAACTCAAATCGAATTTGGACTATTGCCTAATCAAACTGCACTAAAATAATCTCGAAATTTGAATTTAAAAATTCAAATTTTCAATTCGACCTTTGATAAATCTGCCCCTAAAACATATGCCACAGACCAGTCACAATGCAGAACAACAGGACCCATCTCACCAACTGATATTCAGGTTGCTCACAATTTACCAACACACATTCCCTTTGCTTCACCATAAAACTCTCCTCAGTATTAGAATCTGGCTGCTAAGTAACTGCTCATAAAATTTTAAAGCAATACTTAAGATTTTTATTAATTTACCTTACAATTTGCTGTAGTGTAGCCTTACAAAATAAGTTTTCATATTCTGTGTTTATTTACAAAGAGTGTTAGTCATGTAAAATAGTGTTCTACTTCTGCATTTACATGTATTTCATTAAACATTGCATGGGCGCCTGCACCATATTTTGTATTGGTATGAAATAAATGGCACTTTTCATGCATCTGTTTTTTTTGCACACTGCCTTCTTGTGTTGCACATTAGCCGTAGCTCTTGGCGCTCTCACACTCTTTACTGCTCTTGCAATTTGTAATCAATCACTATAGAGACCGTCTTCAGGCCTAAGGGTGGCAGCATATTGGCATTTGATTGTAAGACATTTCCATGGCTTTAACCACCAGCTGCCTCTTGTTCTCGTTCAACTTTATGGAGAAGGAAATTCCCTGGGCGCAAAAATCCCTCCCCCCCGGCCTACCTGTCCTGCCGGGCAAATGCCCCTAACTTGTTACTCACCCCTCTGCGCCGGTCCAGTCCACGGAGTTCACAGGCGCCATCTTCTCCCAAGCCGTCTTCTTCCTGCTTTGACTGGCATTTTTGGCACATGCGCAGTAGGAGCATTTCACCGGTACGCATCTACTGCGCATGCGCCAAAAGTCACGAAGTGAAATCGGAAAACTTTGCAACTTTTGGCGCAGTAGATGCGTACTGGTGAAATGCTCCTACTGCGAATGCGCCAAAAACAGGAGAAGACGGCTTGGGAGAAGATGGCGCCTGTGAACTCCATGGACTGTACCTGCGCAGAGGGGTGGGTAACAAGTTAGGGGCATTTGCCCCTAGGGACAGGTAGGCCAGGGGGGAGGAGGGCAACACAGGGGAGGGATTTTTGCGCCCAGGGGGTTTCCTTCTCCTTTAAAGGAGAAGTAAACCCCGAGGGCGCAAAACCCCTCCCTCCTCCCCCCGGCCTACCTGTCCCCTTGGGCAAATGCCCCTAACTTGTTACTCACCCCTCTGCGCAGGTCCTGTCCACGGAGTTCACTGTCGCCATCTTCTCCCACACGCGTCTTCTTCCTGCTCTGACCGGCGTCTTCTGGCGCATGCGCAGTAGGAACAGTTACCGGTACAGCTCTACTGCGCATGCGCCGAATGTCACGAAGTTTTCCGATTTCACTTCGTGACATTCGGTGCATGCGCAGTAGAGCTGTACCGGTACCTGTTCCTACTGCGCATGCGCCAGAAGACGCCAGTCAAAACAGGGAAGACACAAGTGGGAGAAGATGGCGACTGTGAACTCCGTGGACAGGACCTGCGCAGAGGGATGAGTAACAAGTTAGGGGCATTTGCCCAGGGGGACAGGTAGGCCAGGGGGGAGGAGGGGCAACACAGGGGGGGGAGGGGTTTTGCGCCCTGGGGGTTTCCTTCTCCTTTAAGTGCTGAAGTAGTGACTTGAAGTACTAGCCTATTACATTAATGGATGGCCTGTTTGAAATCTTTATTTATCTGCCACTCTGCTTGTTGAAAATTAAAGGAAAACTATACCCCCCCCCAAACAATGTAGGTCTCTATAAAAAGATATTGCATAAAACAGCTCATATGTAAAACCCTGCTTCATGTAAACAAACCATTTTCATAATAATATACTTTTCTAGTAGTATGTGCCATTGGGTAATCATAAATACAAAATTGCCATTTTAAAAAATAAGGGCCGCCCCCTGGGATCATAGGATTCACTGTGCACACAAACATACCAACAAACCATACATGTAAGGTCACATGAGCCAATTAACAGACAGAGTTGTGTCTTTTGCTTCCTCACTTCTTCCTGTTACAGTTAGAGCTGAAGTATTTCTGGTCAGGTGATCTCTGAGGCAGCACAGAGACCATCATAAAATGGTGGCTCAAGGCAAGAGATGTAAAAGGGCAATATTTACTTAAATATATATTCCAGTTTGGTAAGATTCTTTAATATGCCACTTAATATAATATGAACTATCTGTTGCTTAAGTGTTCATTTTGGGGGTATAGTTTTCCTTTAAATGGTAAGGCTGCAGCATCCTCTTAATCACTTAGGATTCCTTCTCCTCCTCTTACCCACTTAGCCCCCTCCTTGGGAATTTACATTGGCTTTTGAGCATGCTCAGTTCTTCTCTGCCAAACTTCAGTCTAGCAGTAAATGAAGAAATGGCATTGCTGGTTCCCACAGAAACTGTGCTTCAGCTGTCTGCTCCAATTTTTCTCCTAACCTCCTCAGTTTTAAAGGGGATGTAAAGCAAAAAAAAAAAAAAATTAAAACCCCATTTTTACTTTCTTTATTGAAAAAGAAACCTATGTCCAATATACTTTAATCACAAAAATTTTACTGTTTTGTAAAATTCACCCTTCATTTTACTCGCTCTGACTACTGCGGATGAGAAACTTTAGACAGTCCCTAGCTGCTCTGTATGAAAACGATGGTACTTTCAATGGCAGAGAAGCAATGTACAGGGTTATTTTATATTTTGTTTGCATCACCTGACTAGCCTTAGCTTATATTCATGTCAATCACCCCCACCATCCTTCCTTCCCAGCTGTGCAAAACTCGGGACTGTGTTTCCCTATACAGCAGCCAGCTACAGTGTAGAAATTCGTATCCGCAGCTGAGCGAGTCAAGCTAATGGGGAATTTCACTGCAGACAATCCTGATTTTTAAAGGAGAATTCAACCCTAAAGTTAAAAAACCCCTACCCTACATAGACCCCCTCCCTCCAGCCTAAGTGTTACCCCGGGCAAATGCCCCTAACGTTTTACTTATCCCTCGGTGCAGATTCAGGCATCAGAGTTCACAGGCGCCATCTTCAGCCGCTTCGGTAATCTTCCGAATGAGACTGGCGCTTCTGCAATTTTCTTGAGTTTCGGCGCAAGTGCAGTTGTCGCAAAACAAAAAACTGCTCAAACTGTGCATGCGCCGCTATGCTGGTCTCATTCTGAAAAGAAGATGGTGACCATGAACTCTGATGCCTGAATCTGCACGGAGGGGTAAGTAAAACGTTAGGGGCATTTGCCCGGGGTTACACTTGGCTGGGGGGGGAGGAAGGAGGGGGTAAATGTAGGTTAGGGGTTTTTTAACTTTGGGTTGAATTCTCCTTTAAATGAAGTATATTGAGGATAGGTTTCTTTTTCAGGTAAAGTAAAAATTGGATTTTATTTATTGCCTTTACATCCCCTGTAACCATTACAGAGCTCAATCCAAGCAGGACTTTTTTTTATTAAAATAAGTTGTGCCTGAGTAACCCTGAATTCTTGATTGCATTAACTTAACAGCGGACATGTGCCCTATGCAGTCACTGATGTGTCAGTGTGAAAATGGCTGCCTGGTGAAAGATGCGATTTTTTCAGGAAAAAGTGGTTACCTGTGTAGATTTGTGACTATTAGGGGTATGAAGTAGTGACAATTTCCAGCCCTAATGCGCAAGTTATCAACTCCAGGCTTCATGAAGTTCCACTGTCCCATCAATGGTTTGGGGGCCCAAGGGTCAGGCCAAGCTGACCAGGCGCCCGAGGCAACCCGGTTGGCCACCAAACCCCCCTGCATATGCCGTGGCAGAGGGTAGTGAAAAAGAGGAGGTAAGGGAGATTGAGATCCACAGATGGGAGGGGTTGGCAAAGGGAAGCAAACACAGACTAGGGGTAGGCAGAAGACACTTTAAAGGAGAACTAAAGTTTTACTAAAGAAGTAGGAAGAAATGTTGTACATTATGCCCAAGGCAAGCACAGCCCTTTAGCAGTAAAGATCTGTGTCTCCAAAGATGCCCCAGTAGCTCCCCATCTTCTTTTCTGCTGATTCACTGCACATGCTCTGTGCTGCTGTCACTTACTGAGCTTAGGGACCCACTCACAATATACAGTACACATAGAATAGAAATGTCACAATATAAGGCTGATTAGTAATTAATACAGATAATTACTACATGGCAGCACAGAAACCAGTGCAATTAGCATCAGAATTTAATAATCAGCAAACCTGTAGCATCAGCTTATATTACAGGGGAAGCTCATTTTACTGCTGGATAATTAGTGACGAGCCCTAAGCTTAGCTTCTCAACAGCCAATCAGAGCCCACTGAGCATGTGAGTGTCACAGACACTTTCCAAGATGGTGACCCCCTGTGACAAGTTTGAAGTCCTGGATCATTGCTGCTATTGACAAGCTCAAACTTTAGCCTCGTGCAATAAGGTCAATATAATATGGCATTTTTAGGCATTCATTGCCTAAAGGATAAGTAAACCTAAAAATAAGTGAATGTAAAATTGATGAGGGGGCTATTCTAAGCACTTCTGCAATGCACATTCATTATTGTCTTTTAATTCCAAGATATTAAGGGATACATGTGCTGTTAATATGAATGAATTTTGTTACAACAGCGCCGCCTGCTGGTCAGTTTCCCACCAGTCTGACCACCAAGTAGTCAAGGAAGTTGTCAAGAGAAAGAAAGCGGCTGATGTTCTTCTGCTTAGAAAAGATGTGAGATTTCTCATTTTGTTCCTAAGCAGAAGAACATCAGAGCAGCCTCTTCCTTTCTCCTGACAACTTCCTTGACTACTTTGTGGTCAGACTAATGGGAAACTGACCAGCAGGTGGCGCTGTTGTAACAAAATTCATTCATATTAACAGCACATGTATCCCTTAATATCTTGGAATTGAAAGAAAAATAATGACTGTACATTACAGAAGTGTTTAAAATAGCCCGCTCATCAATTTTACATGCTCTTATTTTTACGGTTTACTTATCCTTTAACAGGTATCTGCCCAGTAGTGATGTGCGGTTCAGAAAAAATCTGACCCTAAGCCGGCCTCCCTTAGCCCACGCCCGACTTCAGGGTTCCTTTTATAGACCCGACCCTCCGATGATGCCACAAAAGGGGCGGGATGAGCAGGCGTGTGTCTACAAAAACGGAAGTCGGAAGTGCAAGGTCCGCCACCCGCAAATGGGGGTGCAAGGTCGGGCTGAACACGCCCATCAAGGCAGGTGCCTCTTCTAGCTAGCCCTAGTTCCGGCCCTGAGGAGCCCTGCCATAAAACAAACAAAAATATGTGCGATGTAAGGGCTATTATAATTCATGCCTGACTCGGACCCGGTGCAGTCCCAATTTTTGTCCCAACCCGTGGTCAGGCAGATTTCAGGCCAGCCCACACATCATTAGTATTAGAGACTGAACATGTGGCAATGTGGGTTAAGCTGGCCATAGATGTTGAGATTTTTAAAAGATCAGATCCTCATCGTTTGACCACGATTTTCTCGGAACGATCGTACGAATTGACCAACAACTAAAAATACCAATTTGCCAGGAAATCTATGCTTGGCCCTACAAACATAGATACATTGCACTGGGACCAACAAAGATTTTTTGACAATATACAGGTACTGGTTCCCAATAATGCCTTAGTCGTGCCTCCTGCTCTGCCTTTGTCCTTGAAGGCTTGTGATCAAATTTGTAGAAATAGAGCCAGGCACTCGCAGATTTACTGCAAAATGATTTATTACAACGACATGTTTCGGGCAGAGCAGGAGGCACGACTAAGGCATTATTGGGAACCAGTACCTGTATATTGGCAATAATCCTGTCCAACTGGAACCAGCCTTGAAACAAGAAACTTGAAAAAGGGCTGCGCCCGAAACATGTCGTTGTAATAAATCATTTTGCAGTAAATCTGCGAGTGCCTGGCTCTATTTCTACAAATTTGATCAAAAGATTTTTTGACCTGGCCGATTAGATGTCGGCCTAAAAATCGTAAGCTGTTCGATCATTCGAATCCCACGATAATTTCGAAGGATTGGTCGGACTTCGCTAAAAATCGGTCGTTCGGCAAGAAGAATCGTCGCGTCTATGGGGAGCTTTACATTTACACTGGTTTCACTTTCTAGGAAAACATTCATGTCGGATTGATTCAACCTTACAGGTAAAATAACCCTTATCCAGACAGATAAGATTTTACCATCAACTCCAGTTTATCAATTTTGTTACTTTCTCGAAAACAAAAGGGCTTTGTCGGTAAACCACTGATTACGTGTCACATTTACCTGTATGAGATATACACCACAACTGTGTTCATATACATTATTCATTTATAAGTATTACATATATGCTTTTAACATTTGTCGGTGCTTAATTCTGGTAAAATGTGTCTTCAAAATTAGAAAAATAATGATCGCATTATGTAAATCTCCAAGGTTAATACCATGGCAACCAGGCATCCTATTATAAACATTCAATCAAACCAGTGGGAAATTCTTAGGGCGGTCCAAATATTGTACATTATTATTAGTATTCTTTAACAGACAAAATAGCGGCAACACATATATTGCAATTTTATTTAATTTGCGCAAACAAAACAGCATGTAGTAAATTTAAAATGAAACAATGGTAAAAAAACAAAAGAAAAACAAAGCAGCAGAGATGAACTTGGAGAAAAAAACAAAAAAACAAAGTGGAAAATCTATAGCATGAACAGGCAAGATTAGTGTTCCAAATAAACCAAAATGAGACACAAAGATGACCATGAAAGATCATGATAAAAATGGTTAGAGATTTCAGCACCAGCACTAAGATTTGTACATTCATTTTCATTGTCATTGATTTCGTAACCACGTGCGTATAAATTTATATCACAGCTCAGATCACAGTGTTGAGAAAGCAAAAGCTTCCTTGGATTGGGAGGAATCGCTCCACCCGTTTGCGGGTTAAAAGGATCCCGACACACAAGACAAGACCGGCAGAAACAGGTTTTATTCTTTGGGGGGGGGAGGGGGAGGACTTTCCTAGTTGGACATTAAAAGTAAATAAACCCTTAGCCTCCGTAGCTTGAATGACTGAAATCTCTATCGGCCGTAACTCGTGGCTAGAATTTTGCAATTCCGGAGATCAATTAAGGAGGGAGGGGGGAAAACAACGGAAATTGAAAAAGAAAAATCGGGGAAAATGGCGACGACGAAATGAAAACATTTGATTACTTTCAAATTGAAATCATGTTCATTTTAGACCAAGGCACGAAACGTTTAGTGCATAAACTGTTTTCATTCAAGGCTGATCGCCTACTTTCCTTTGGACTGCTTTTCCCCAGAGAAACCACAAAGTCTTCGACATTTCAGAGAAACAAACCTGAACACAATCCCTTTACATGTGGCCAAATTCTCGAGGTGATTTTTGCATTTACAAACATGATAATGCTTCGGTTTCTACCTAAAGTAAGCAAGTACGTTACAAGCTTGCTGCTTTTTTCTGCTTCCCTTTACTGTGTGCCATGCAGGACAAGTTTAGAAAGAAAACCAAAAACTTGTTTTTCATACTCGGATATGATTCTCTAAAATCCTTTCCTACACCCATATTGTGGCCAGGAATATTGACGCTCAAAGCCTTGGGATTGTTGCGCTTTGCTGACCAGTACTTATTGGGGATGCTAAATAGCGTATCTCTGAAGGGAATCGTCTGAAACTCTATATGGCACTAATCCAATTAACATACATTTAAAATAAAACAAAACCCATTTGCTAAACCATGGCGAAGGTCTCTTAAGCTGGCCATAGACGCATAGATCCAGGACTTCCCCATCTCCCGACCTGCCACTAACCTTCAGTTTAAATAAAGTAGTAAAAGAACAGATCAGTCGATGTTCTGCCCCTACAGCAATTGTACAAAACTTTATGTCCGACAAAAGTCTCCCACTCAGATCGGCAATACATGCAGAGATATTATCGGCAGCCGATATCTTTCAACCATGGGACGAAAAATGTTGAGGCTTCGTATGATCGGATCTTTGCGTCTATGGCCAGCTTTTAACAGCAACGCAGCGTTCGATAGCAATATAGGGCTTTATAATCTTCCATATGGAAGATCCTATGGCCGGTCAGAAAGAAAACCCAATTATTCAACTCTGAAACCAATGTCCGTGCCATCGAGTGGCCAGACATACAGAATTCCTGCATGTAACCGACCCTTTTTCCGATAACGAACATGAAAGCAGTGGGATGGCGAATAGCAGAAATGGAAGGGAATGACTGCGTTCTACAAGTCTGGCTCATCAAGGTTTTACCCCTTGGATATTATTACTATACTCATTTCCTATAATTCCAAAGTGCAAGATTTGAGAGAAGCGTTGTTTCCACTGCCACGGGAAAAAAAACAAACAGTTCTTTGCTGTATTTCTCCTGACGAAGAGTCCAATAAAGATTTTTTGTTTTTGCATCAAGTCCTTGTGAGTGTCACATCCTACTTCTATATATACTTTATGCTGGCACCCGGGCAATAACCTAGTGAACAGTGTGCACCTTGGATTTGGGAATATATATATATATATTAGGGATGCACCGAATCCACTATTTTGGATTCGGCCGAACCCCCGAATCCTTTGCAAAAGATTTGGCCGAATACCGAACCCTAATTTGCATATGCAAATTAGGGGTGGGAAGGGAAAAACTTTTTTTTACTTCCTTGTTTTCTGACAAAAAGTCATGTGTTTTCCCTCTCAGCCCCTAATTTCCATATGCAAATTAGGATTTGGATTCGGTTCGGCTGGGCAGAAGGATTCGGCCGAATACGAATCTTGCTGAAAAAGGCCGAATCCTGGATTCGGTGCATCCCTAATATATATATATATATATATATATATATATATATATATATATTTATATATTTAGATTTATTATATATATATATATATATATATATATATATATATATATATATGTAGAGATGTGTGTATAGCTGAGCCTACACCTCTCTAAATGTATAGCCAATTTAAAAGGTAATGTGCCATGCAGTGCCTCTGTAATCGAAAACGGATCAGTATTATCGGATTATGAATCTAAAGGTTTCCATGCAAAAAAAGAAAAAAAAAAAAAAAAAAAGGACAGAAAAAAAGATATATTTATATCTATATATGGGCACGATTCCAAAACATACCATCGGTGCACTGTATGAAAGATTACAGATCTCTATTATATAGCGGTGTTGGATTTGGTAAAGCATCATAGCGATTTAGAAAGGCATTTATATAATCAAACAGATCATTTTGATTTTTTTTTTTTGTTTTTTTTTGTTTTCAATTCTACAAAAGAAAAAAAAAAAAAAAAAAAAGGCATCCAGTCAGATCAAAGAAAAAAATAAAATATAAAGACTCCGAACGAAATCATCTTCTCCCAAATATTGCCCTGTGTTCGCGCATATCCTGCAGGTTAATGACCATGTTCCCAGTACAGTGACAGAATCCGCGACAGTTAATTATGGAAATATCAAATATAGGAAGACGAACCTGAGTTACACTTGCAGTACACAGCGGTATAACTTGCTAGATCAGTCTTTAAAATATCCCCCACACTCTTCTCATTTTAAAATTATCATTTTTTTTTTTTTTCTGTTGAAATATGTGCAATTTCTTGACAGGATTTTGTTTGTTTTTTCCCCCAATAAACAGCAAGACTCTTTCCACGGGGGGAAAAAAAAATTGCTTCTGCATAATCGGGACAGTAACTTTTAAGACTGTTTCCCGCGGCTCTCAAAGCTCAGGAAAAGTAGCAGAAACCCCTAAGTGTAAAATCTCATAGATCCAAAGAGAAGTCTCTAAAGAGGTCTTGATATGCGGCTCCCCAGGTGCAGGACTTCTTTCAATCTCTGTAGAAAACGTGAGCATTTCCATTCAGGATCTCCTCAGCCATTGGGTTCTCTATGCGCTGTTTGATTTTCCTAGTTCTTGTCTTATGGCTGGCAAACACAGAAACAATAAGCAATGAGAAACCTTCACAATCACATAATAGAATATATACAGAACATCATTGGCTATAGAGCAGGCTCTGCTATTTCTCATATATACCAAGTCCCTGGATTTTATTGCCAATGTCCCCTACTGTAGGCAACAACAACAGTGCACCTAAAACATCACATTTCAATTCATGAACATTTAACAGATTGAGCCAGGACTAAATACAAATATACAGTTGTGTTCGGAAAAATAGCAGTGTGTTTAAAAAAGTAAATAAAGCTCAAAATCCTTATGATAACTTTTATTTCCATTAGGGATGCACCGAATCCACTTTTTTGGATTCGGCCGAACCCCCGAATCCTTCGTGAAAGATTCGGCCGAATACCGAACCAAATCCGAACCCTAATTTGCATATGCAAATTAGGGGCGGGAAGGGGAAAACATTTTTTACTTCCTTGTTCTCTGACAAAAATCACGCAATTTCCCTCCCCGCTCCTAATTTGCATATGCAAATTCGGATTCGGTTCGGCCGGGTAGAAGGATTTGGCCGAATCCGAATCCTGCTGAAAAAGGCCGAATCCTGGCCGAATCCCGAACCCCTAATTTCCATACACACAAATGCATTGGGAACACTGCACATTCTATTCCAAATCAAAACATGAAGAATAATCAACTTTGTGTTATTCCGTTACAGAAAGTGAAGGAGATGGAATATTAGGCTGTTCCAATAAATAGCAGTGTCTGCATTCTTCTTTACAAACTCAAACATTCACAGTATAAACTGAAACATGTTTTAAGATTTTGCTTTCCTTTGAATCACTGAACTAATATTTAGTTGTATAACCAGTGTTTCTGAGAACTGCTGCACATCTGTGTTACATGGAGTCCACCAACTCCATTCTTCTGCATTTCTTAATTTTGCCTCAGAAACACCATTTTTGTGTCACCCACAAGTTTTCTATTGGATTAAGGTCTGGGGATTGTGCCACTGCATAAAGTCAATCTTGTTGGTCTGGAACCAAGATGTTGCTCATTTACTGGTGTGTTTGGGGTCGTTGTCTTGTTGAAACCCCCATTTCAAGGGCATTTCTTCTGCGGCATAAGGCAACATGACCTCTTCAAGTATTTTGATGTATTGAAACTGATCCATGATCCCTGGTATGTGATAAATAGGCCCAACACTATAGTATGAGAAATATCCCCATATCATGATACACTCTGTACTGTGACTTGAATTCAGTGTTTGGGGGTCGTCTGACAAACTGTCTGTGAGCCCTAAACACAAAAAGAACCATCTTGTTTTCATCAGTCCACAAAATGTTGTGCCATTTCTCTTTAGGCCAGTCAATGTGTTCTTTGGCAAATTGTAAGCTCTTCAGCACGTCTTTTTTTCAACAATGGGACTTTGCAGGGGCTTCTTGCCGATAGCTCGGCTTCACATGGGCACCTTCTAATTGTAACAGTATCACAGGTAACTTTACTCCTTCTCTCATCTTCCTGGAGTCTTTGCCATTTTGGCTATTCTTCTATCCATTCCAATGGTAGTTTTTTTTGTTTTCTTCCTTGTCTTTCAGGTTTTGGTTGCCATTTTAAAGCATTTCAGATCATTTTAGCTGAGCAGCCTATAATTTTCTGCACTTCTTCCCCAATCACCTTTTTAATCAAAGTACTCTGTTCTTCTGATCAATGCCTGGAATGAGCCATTTTACTCAGATTTTCAGAGAGAAATACACTATAACCAGCAGCACAACATTTGCTCCTTCCTTCCTTAAATAAGGGCCAGAATTGACACCTGCTTTATCACAGAATGAATGAGCTCACTTATTGAACTCCACACTTATTATTTGGAACAAGCCTTAATTAATGATTTAATGACACTTAATCAGCAGCATGTCATGACTGTTGGGTTTCTATCACTCTACTACACCTACTATTAAATATATATATATAAATAAATAAATATAATTTCTACCAAAAAAAAGTGACTGATCAGGTTAGTGATGAACTGCTATTATTGTGAACACAACTGTATGTACATTGTAAAAGAAGTGAAAAAAATTGAAACATTCAGGGAAGGGAGCCCACAATTAAATGCTTATGAAGGAATATGTTCCCACCAATACTACAGCTCTCAGCATGTACTCACTGGTACAATATACAGATTTAAATCTGATTTATCTGGTATTAAATAGATCATACTCACCATCAATAAGTTCGTCTTTAAGTTTTGTTAGTTCTTTTCTCATTTCTTCTAATATATCCTGAAATGCAAAGAAAATAATCAAAATTAAACAAAAAGGTCAAAATACATCACTTGTCCCACTGCATTATCTACTTCTTGGACGACATCAGACTACATAATATTTCTGACCAATATTAAAAAAGCATTAAAAAACGAATACGTTTGCAAAATGAAAGCAAGTTCATAAGATCAGTTTACGCATAACCCTGTCCAATCTGTCAGCAATAGGACAATTGTGCATGATGTGACCAGTCCTCTAGAAATTGTATTATTCACTCTATGCTGCATAGGGCATTTGCAATGAAACAAATTAAATAAACTTTAACTCCCCCGGCCCCCGACCCAAACACAGGCCAGGAAAACAGGTGCATAAACATTTCAAAGCTCTTATAGGAAACCCTAAAATATCTTACTCTGACTTTATATGTCATTGTCTGCTTGCATTTGCTCCAACACAACTTTAATTGAATCCTGAAGAAACAAACTGCCGTCTGTTGCATATGATAGAGCCCTTAGGCTGTAAGCCCCACAGGGGCAGAGGCTGATATACAATCTCTGTAATGCAGTACAGGTATGGGACCTGTTATCCAGAATGCTCTGGACCTGGGGTTTTCCAGATAACAGATCTTTCCGTAATAAGGATCTTCATACCTTAAGTCTACTAGAAAATCGTCACCTTAAATAAACTCAATAGGCTGGTTTTGTTTCCAATAAGGATTAATTATATCTTAGTTTGGATCAAGTACAAGTTTCTATTTTATTATTACAGAGAAAATAGAAATAATTTTTAAAAATTTGGATTATTTGGATAAAATGAAGTTACGGCGGATGGCCTTTTTCCGTAATTCGTAGCTTTCTGGATACCGGGTTTCCGAATAATGGATCCCATACCTGTATATGTTGGCACTAGATTATTAATATATATATTATTAATAATAATACTAATAACAATAGTAATGTGATAATAAGAATAGTGTTCTTGCTAGATTAGTGTCCAGTAGTGATGTGCGGGTCAGGGTTTTCCTGATCCACACCCGACCCCGCCCTGCTCCAGCCCGCATCCTCGCTTCCGGGGTCCTTTTATAGACCCGCGCCGGCGAGCAGACGTGAGACTATAAAACCGGAACCCGGCATTTGAAGGTGGCTCCCGCTAGGAGCCACCGAACCCGTCCACCACCTTGGTATCGGGTCAGCCCGCACATCACTAGTGTCCAGCTGAATGTAGCTTTTTCATGATGTGAAAATACTGCCACCTAGAAGCTACACTATGCACTACATATAATTCAATTTCCTGGATGTTCCCAATTATGGCAACTCTGTTTACCACTGCCACCCCCCCCCCCAAAAAAAACCCACCACAAGCCCATCAATGTGCTCTGTACCTGCTTCAATCTGTCATAGTCTAATGCTTCTGACTGTACTCCATTGGCACTTGGCTGCCCTGATGGTGTAGACTTTGGTCTAGAAAAATAAAAGACATGTATAACATGATGCAGATAAAACAGAGCCACGAGTGCTGTCAGGAGGCTCCAGTCTAAATAAGTGGAATACCTAGAGATAACGGGCGATTTGCTGCCATTTATTGTGTTCGTCCTTTCCCAAGGCTTCCTAGTTGGTTCTGCACAGAAAGATAAACAGTGGCAAGATTACACTCACGGAATATTTGGTACATTATCAACAGCATTTTATAATTAAATTATAATTAGTGAGGAGTCAAGTTTTGCCGCCAAAATTATGCCCATAGACTAACAGGTGCAGAAAAAAAATTGCCGCCCATAACACTTCAATGCATTGCGGTGACTTTTTGGCAAATCGAAATGGGTCGGATTTGCCAATAACTAATTATAATTGAAGGATTTTATTTACTATTACATGACAGACTTAGAGTGAGCGTGTGTGTATTTTAAAGGTCAGTTGAGGGTAATGGGTATTGGAATCTGCCATGTATCATGCCATGTATTATGTGAATCTATGTATGGTAAATTAAAGGAGAATGAATAGAATTTTACAATTGGGGTGCACCCCCCAAGTGACTATTTTTACTTACCTGACACCCCAGGCCAGTGCTCCGATCAGCAGAAAATCTCACTGGCCCAGGGTTTTTCTAGCGAGCTCCTGCTTCATCATTTTTCAAATTTCCCGGGGCAGACGCATGCGAAGTAGAGTGAAATAGACGGTTTTTTGTTAACGTTCGCCTTTCCGCTCTACTGCGCAACTGCGAGAAGAACCAAAGAAGCAGGAAGAGGATCTCTCCATGGTGGTCACTAGAACAACCCCGAGCCGGTGCGTTTTTCTGTTGATACAAGGGCCAACCCGCCGTGTCAGGTAAGTAAAAGTAGTCACTTGGGGTGCCTAACTTTTGGCACCCCCTAAGTGTAAAATGTTATTCCTTCTCCTTTAACAAAGTTTGCACCAGGTTAGGTTACCTGCAGGAGGTACCATTCACTGGTGACCTGAAGCTTCTGGTTATTAGCAGACATGTATTTGCCACACAGTTAGTCTTGGGCCAGTGCCTACAGCAGTAGCTTCCGGGGGTAGTGCTCTCGGCAGCGGAACTAAAGGAGTAATAATGTTGGCACATATGGAAATTTAAAATTGTAGGCATCGGAAAATCCTGTATAAATTATAAAAACCTTGTATTTCTGCACTTGATTGATTGAGATGTTACCGCTGCGGGGGACAAGACTCCATCATTGGAGTAAACTATTCAGTGATTCCCAAGTGTTACTGATGTTACTCACCAGGTGTGCTGGCCGAGGGAGCCTTGGTAGGTAGAGGCTCGGATTCCTCCTGTTAATAACAACATGTATTTATATAGGCCTCATTTAGAGGAGTACAGACATATGTTCACAGTAAGAAGCATTTAATACAAGATCAAGTATCTATGGTTCATGCTATTCACATCCTATATGTATAAACTTCAGTGATTTATAAACGGTGTTGTTAAGTCAGTGCTATTGTGTCATAAGGAAAATACGTTTTACCAGGTTGCAATGGGGACACATCCTTTGTATGAACAGAGCTTGTAGAGAAACAGACCTTAGTACTGTATTTATTTCAATAGTGATGATGAACTTACACCGCGTTGTCCGTTTCTCAGCACTGCTACCATTGCTGAAGGGTGCAATGAGAATGCAGAGTGGCTGTCTTTGCCCATTCCCAAATGCATATATTATATTATAGATATAGTATATTATTAGTAGGGTGATACTATTGTGTGTCCATAGTGTAACTGTTGGAGAAGCTATACTATTCTATATACCCATAGTATTGTTGAATCAAACATACAATGCTGACTGCATCTCCCTCACACCAGCAAAAATACTCATATGCATCCAATGTCAGACAAACCCTGCTCATACACCCCTTTAGTGGGAGGCCCTGCCCCTTTTTCCCAGTAGTCTGTACCCCGACAACTGATTTTACCCTTGTTAATGATGGCCCCTGCCCTATTGTGGCAAGTTATTCTGGCTGCCATTTATACTTACAGCTTTATCTTCCTTTGGATCAGCTTCTACTGTTGGTGCTTTCTCAACTATTCGCCTCCTTTTGGAACAAAAACAAGGGGTTAAGCTATTACCCTCTCTGCACGGCAATAAATGTGAGGCTGGCAATAAAACTGCAAAGCAAACAGCTCTATAGCAAGCATTATGCCTAACCTTCTGGCTAATAGAGCACTCATCTCCTCCATCAGTCCTCCGCCTCCCATTGGGAGAGGTCCATTCCCACGGCTCGGTTCTGTTTTAGCAGCAGCAGAGCTTGTTCCAGTGGCACTTGCCACCCCCTGAGTGGCGGAATCTTCATTCTGGATACAGAAGGAGGGGGATAAAAAAACATCAAATTATCATCCGTGCCGTAAAACTGTGAATCTGATTGAAGCAGAACAATGCCAGTTATAGGTAATTATTAGGGATGCACCGAATCCACCATTTTGGATTTGGCCGAACCCCCAAATCCTTCATGAAAGATTTGGCCGAATACTGAACTGAATCTGAATCCTAATTTGCATATGTAAATTAGGGGTGGGAATGGAAAAACATTTTTTACTTCCTTTTTTTTGAGACAAAAATTCATGTGATCTCCCTCCCCGCTCCTAATTTGCAGATTTAGATTTGCTTCGGCCAGACAGAATCCGAATCCTGCTGAAAAAGGCAGAATCCTGGCCGAATCCCGAACCGAATCCTGGATTCGGTGCATCGCTAGTAATTATAAATGACTGGTATCATAAAGGTGTTATTCACTGCAGGAGCATAGAATTCTATTTTGTCACACTCCCACTGGGGTAATTATGTTGTATAATAAACAGCATTTTCTTATTATGCCTCATATCATTGCAGCTTGTAAGAGAAGATGCTGTTCATAGCAACCAATCAGCGGCTGGCTTTTTTTCAGCCAAGTTGAACAATGAAAGTAAACCTTTGATTGGTTGCTATGGGTTACTGCCCAGGTGCAAATTTGCCCTATGTTTATAAACGAGACCCAGTAGTGTCCCTTCCTCACTGAGAATGAACGCTGTGTAATACACAAACCATACACTACTATTGAGCAAATGCTTGTTTCATCCCATAAACAGTTATAGTCAGAGGGCTTATACTTTTATATGTAGTCTGATCTTTTGCTTTTGTTCTTAGGAAGTGTGTTAAACTGCACCTACTGAATTGTGTATATAGACATGCTCTATATAAAACTATGGCAGCATAGGCATTCCCCTGTACTAAGCACAATTCAGCAGGAACAGCCCCTAAGTTTGCTCATAGTCTGTACAGAGAGATCCCATAAAACTATGGCAGCATAGGTATTCCCTGTACTAAGCACAATTCAGCAGGAGCAGCCCCTAAGTTTGCTCATAGTCTGTACAGAGAGATCCCATAAAACTATGGCAGCATAGGTATTCCCCTGTACTAAGCACAATTCAGCAGGAACAGCCCCTTAGGTTTGCACATAGACTGTTCATAGTGATACTGTAAGTCTATAGGTGTTGTTGAGTACGTATCAGTTCTACAAATATATTTAAGTACATTATGCACCTTTTACAGTTAAAAGAAACAAAAATCTATTTTGGTACATGGCCATGATAACCGTGTGCTATAATGGATATAAGAAACTACACATTAGGGTAAACTATTGACCTGCTGTATTAGTGCACAAATAAAATATGTGGATTACCCGGGACACTTTTCGAAGTTTAGCTCCTGCAAGAGCAGCAGCTAGTCCTGATAAAGGACGGTTCTCTTCTGATCCAAATGAAGCTGCAGAGGATGGAAGAGGAGGTGCCGGTGGAGGAGGAGGGGCTTGGCTATGTAGTGGAGGTGGAGGTCCAGGTGGAGGTGGAGGCCCAGGGGGTGGAGGTGGAGCTTGGCCTGAAGGAGGAAGAGGAGGGGGTAGAGGTGGAGCTGGGGGGGTAGTTGCTGAAGAGAAACTTGAACCAGATGGAAGAGGTGGCGGGGGAGGAGGTGTGGGCGGTCCAGGTATAACACCTATCACAGAAGAATGGAAATAAGACCATTTTAACAATAGAATTGACAGAATAAGCACATTGTGTTCAATAAAGGCAGTGACAAAGCCATACAAGGCATTTAGCATCAGTTTTATATCTGCTAAAGGTTATTGATGAAGTATACATAGAGACATACATAGAGACTGCCTGCATAGCAAAGCATCTCCGAGGCTTATTGCTGGAAGGGAATGGAGTTTTGAAACATTGTTTAAAAAAAAAAAAAATCTGAGCTAGGAAGAGGATAAAAAACACACATACACTGCTTCCAATAGCAATTGAAAAATCAAAAAAAGACTATTTGTATAGGTTATGCAAAGAGATTCGATGCCAAACATAAAGCTAAAATATTTTAGTTAGCGGAGGCAGTAATCTAAACCAGGCACATCTTTGGAACCGCATCTGATGCAAAAATAAGAATTGCTTGGCAGGAGCAGTGAATGTTAATTCTGCAACAGATGTAGTTCAGGACATTGCACAGCCTGGCCTAAGCACTCTTGCACCCTAACTAGGGATGCACTGAATCCACTATTTGGGATTCGGCCGACTCCCCGAATCCTTCGTGAAATATTCGCTGAATACTGAACCAAATCCTAATTTGCATATGCAAATTAGGAGCCTGTACTATGTACATATGCCAAGAAACTGGTAATTATGGGTTTGGATGAGCAATAAATCCCCCCACAGTAGCCCAATGGGTCAACCTAATTAACAAAGCTCTCCCATCCATTAAGATTACCTACCAAGCTAGAGGCTGCTCTGGGAGATTCGAGAAGATATGGGACCCAGGGCTAGACCTCAATCCACTTGTGCTCCCAGAATCCTAAGGTTTATCCTACCTAAACAGACCAACCAAACACTAAAGTCACGATACACTGACTATATGCAAGGTGATATGTAAGAGGGTAATTTGGTTTACCAAGTACTGATGACTATGTATTTTTTTATTGAATATGCAAAGGAAACACCAAGGGTTAAGGCTTACCAATATATGTGAACGGAGTTGTTGTATGTGCTCCCCGTCCCCTTGAAAATCAAAAATAAAAACTTGAAAAAAAAAGTAATGTGATTTACTTCCCAGTCCTAATTTGCATATGCAAATTTGAATTTGGTTCAGCCAGGAACAAGGATTCAGCCGAATCCTGCTGAAAAAAGGCCAATGCCGAACCAAATCTTGGATTCGGTGCATCCCTAACCCTAACCGGCAAATAATTGCTCATGTCAAACCATAGAGGTGATAAAAATCATAAGAAAGTTTTATTGCAGTACTAACGGATTGGGGAGTCAGACATCAGACATATTTCTTCTGCATGAGAAAATTAGACAAGGATAGCTTCCGAATATATTTTAGAAGTGACACAGACAGTGACAGTGAGACGGCTTACAGTGGAAAAACTCAAAGACGATGTGTAAAATATGGAGATATCAGTGAGACTGCAATACTCTAAAAAGGGTGATGGGTCCAGAACTATTGGCGTAAGATATCTCAAAGCCGAGTTATTTGAACTACTGAGCTTGAATGGACATACACAAATAATTTGTTTGCACAGAAAAATGTGGAAACATTTCAGCATCACTGGTTGGCTATGGATATATACAGTCAACTGGAACAAAACCATCAAATTCATCAGCCTTCTCGCCAGTGTGAGGTCACCTTTAGTTAACCCTCTGCCTGGTTATTCCACTAACTGTCATTTTCTTGAGGGCAAACTTAGTAACATTAGCTTTTCAATATGGAATGGCAGTTGTGAAGTGAGGTCTTCTCACCACTAACAGCTGAACCTCTCAGTAAGCAGAGAGAAAATACTTTTGAAAGTAGACCACCTAATGCTGAAGTGTTTTAAGAAAACACTAGAAAGGAGAAAACTCAAAAACAAGTAGCTTTGGAACATTTTTTAGAAACTGTGCGCAAAATGAACCATAATAGAAATTCCCCTGGTAGTATTGTAGGATAAAACCCAACAAATGACTCTTCTTATTTCAGACTCTGTTGCTCAGTGTTAAACAATACATAGTGTAAATGAACATCAATGTTAGTGAGTTAGTTGCAGTGACCATAAGCCTTACCCGGATGGGCCGCAGGGTCAATCAGCTGAGAAGGTGTAGTCAAGTCTGGCTGAGAAGCAGAGAAGTCTCCCAGCACAGAACTTACAGAATTCTCAACAGAGGCAGGGGAAGCTGCAGAGGGAGAAGGGAGAACACTAGGCTGGGATGAAGGTGCTGAGACAACAGAGGTGCTTGGGGAAGGAGCTGAGGACAATGAAAATGGTGGGAATGAAGGCAATGGGGGTGGGGGAGGCGGAAAAGGATTTGCTACTGGTGTAGAAGACACTTGGTAAATAGAGCTGTCGGTGTGCCCACTTGGTGCACAGGACATATGAACCATTTGAGCCAGTTGGTTGTGAGCAGAGACTAGATGGACAGGTCTAGGACCAGTTGCTTTTCCAGGAGGACTGCTAATCATCACAGGAGGAGAAGGAGGAAGGGGAGCAAAATTAGAAGCAGACCAGGATAAAGGCTTCACAGGAGGTGGAGGTGGTGGAGGAGGAGCAGCATTCACCGGAGAAGGAGGTCGGGCTATTTTATTAACGGGTCGGGGAACTGTGGCATAATGGGGTTGAACAGGATGAAAGGCAGAGCCCAAAGATGTTGCAAAACGTGACGCTGAGTGTCGTAGTGGAGGTGTTGGTGGAGTAGAGTTAATGGATGTAGAGGTTACTAATACATAGTCAGCAATGGACTCAGTACAAATAGAGGAGACTGGAACTGAAATGGCTTTAGCATAAGTTATGGGAGAGGGTGCATGAGGCAGGCAAGTGGAGAAATCAACATGTTGAGTGTTATACAGCGAGTTGTCGAAAGAGGAGTCTGGAGAGGTGTTGGATAGCAACAGACAGGACAAAAGAAAGAGGAAAAAAAGAGAAAAAAGGGAGCTAATGAAGCAACCAAACCAGCACTCAAACAAATAGTATAAATAAATGAAAACTGTTAGTAATAGATTAGATTAAAGAAATATTGCAATGAATTCATTGAGTCATATGTGTAGAAATTCTGCCTAATGGGGAATTTCTAAGTAAAACTCTACACCGACCTCTAAAACAACTCAGGGCTCAGGCGGAATGCCGATATCATGAGCAAAATAGGTTTCAAATGGTCTAGATTCACATTGGGAGGCCAACTTGCTTACTTTTCATTCAACCAACAGTCTAACACTGCTGAACCTTCCCACAGTCCACTGCCAGGGAATGTAATCCTACCATTAGATATCCCAGCTCCCATTCCAATTCATGCCGTCCAATCCCAGCAATACTTATGTAGAGAGAATGACTTATTGGTTAGTGAGTGGAGGCCCGGATTCCTATGTACACTCATAGTTACTCTGCGCAGTCTCCCTGTGCTGTAACATGCTCTGTCATTTGCTGAATATATTGTTCCTTTTAAATATAGTAAAAACAATGTTGGTCCCAGGCTTTGTCCATCACTTCTATATCTAAATCCTTCTTTAAAGGAGTCCGTGTATGTTTATGTTTAATACACTGGTTTCAACAGTAGTCTGTTTTTTTTATGCTGCAAACTAATGAGTTTGGGCTTGAGGCATTTGAAATCACTATATTAGAGTAAAATGTTCAGGAAAAGTCCAAGGGGGGGAATTCACAAAAGTGGCGATATTTAGACAAAATAAAAGTGGAGATAAGAATGTCGGATTTACCACCAAATTCACAAACCTCTATCTCCACTTTTGTGAACTTGTCTTTTAAACAGACACTTTTCGGATTTTGTCTTTTGCACGACATTTTAACATTTTATTCTGAATTTTTCTTGAACTCTTACTAAACCTTCATTTTTTTTCCGGATAACCTGGGCTTTTTTAATCTGCCTACATGTTTGGGCAATTTCACTTGTGTAACAAGGTACAAGGGCCCAAATACAAAAAATGCTATTTTGCATAATATGGGGATTTGTATGAGAAATATGTTTTATTAACTTAGGCCAAGTGTCTTAAGTGTTGCCAAAACTAAAAAAAAATTGCCTGAGAAGCTTTACTTTTCAAAGTAAATTACCCATAACAGCGCCACTAAGTAAATGTCCAATATTAAGGGAAATTAAGTTAAAAAAAAGAAATATACTCACAGTTCACCCCAGTCCATGGGTGTTTGAACATATAACAAAACCAAAAAAGTTGAGGGTCTTTCTTCAAAAATAATAACCAAAAATATAATAAAAGTTCAAACCATATATTAGGACATACAGGTGAAGACCTGATGCGTTTCGTGCCTATTGGAGCACTAATTTATAGGCTTATGGCGGGATGGCACCCGGAGTGCTTTGTTTTCCAAAGTCGCCCAAAGTTTCCTTGTGAGACAATATCGGGCGACTTTGGAAAACGAAGTGCTCCGAGTGCCATCACGCCGACAATTTAGATTCTAGCAGGCGGGAAGGCAATTTGGGGAGATTAGTTGCCTGAAGAAGAAGAGATTTGTCAACGGGTGACTAAATCTTCCCAAATCTTTGCGTGTGTCTCTGCCCATAGGGTTAGACAGAAACTTGTGCCTTGACTATAAATGGCTGATCCCTATTAATTACCCTAATTATTCCCCAATGGGGCACCTACAAGAGTTGTGAAAAGAAGATTGGCTGAACCAAAGCAGAGTAGTTTATCTTCGAATTGTACTGACACATGGGGAAGAGTTATACTGAGCTTTACTCCATTTTTAAAATGTTGTTTTTGCACCATTTTTATGTTGTTTAAAAGACAAATTCATAAAAATGTCTGTAAACTTTCTTTCCCTAAAAAATGAAAAGTGGCAGTTCAGCGGTGTCCGTCATTTTTCCTCATCTTATAAACAGTTAAGAGCAAATATAATGCCCATGACTGATCTGTTTGCAGCAGAAAACAAAATCAACTAAGGCAAATAGGGACATGATTAACCCCACCTGGTACTGGAGTCCCTACGTTATCCATGTCGTGTGTCAGATATCTGGTGACAGCTCGTGTTCTTAAGGGAGATTTAAAGTGAAAAGTGAAGGCAATAAGTGCCGGCTCATTTTTGAGAGTTATTGCAGGAGTCAGCTGAATGGGGAGTGATCATTGGCTCATAGAAGAGTTCTGCTTCATTATGAACAAAAGTGCCATGTGTCCTAAATGTCATGTGGGGTATTCAGTGAGGGTTTTCATTGTACCACAGTGCGACTATATGAATAAGAAGCCCCTCACCTTCTAGAAAAGACTTGGATAGGAAACCACTGAGAGACACCAAAGTGAACAGTTACCCGCTTAGCACTACAAGCTCTCTAATGACCCATAAGCCAAAGGGCTCATCATTAACTTAGGAATGAGGGGGTCCAACAGGGAATGGTTATTCTTACCAGCATTGGACACTCTCCGCTCTCTTTCCCATTCCAGCTGCTCCTTTTCCAGCTGTTCCTGGGCCTCTCTTTCTTGCCTCTCTTGTTCAAGTCTCTCTTGCTCTTGGAGCTCTCGCTCCAGCTGTTCTTGACGCTCTCTTTCCTGTAGTTCCAGCTCCAGTTGCTCTTGCTCTAAACGTTCTTGTTCTAGTCTCTCCCTTTCGGATCTCTCCCTTTCGAGTCTCTCACTTTCGGATCTCTCCCTTTCCAGTCTTTCCCTTTCGAGTCTCTCTCGTTCCATCCGCTCGCACTCCAATCGCTCACGTTCCAGCCGTTCTCTTTCCTGCCTCTCACGTTCCAACTCCTTCTGTCGCTGCTGCTCTTGCAGCTGTCTGAAACAGAAACAGAGAGAAGTGACACGGGGGATAAAGGAAACCATGGCTACCTGCTAAACACTTGCCTCTACCACCATTAATATTTTAACGGCAGTTATCTTTGCTATTATGAAGGGCTTGAGACGCACGAGTGCCCTGTGCCGGTCACTAGTTCAGAACCCCTTATTCTCACTAAATAATTATGATTAACTATCCCAACTAGTATCACATTTTCACCTTTTCATTGTGAAAGTATAACAAAGCCTTTTATTCCACCTCTCTAGGTTTTGGGCAGTGACTATACAGTCATATGAAAAAGTTTGGGAACCCCTCTTAATTCTTTGGAGTTTTATCATTGGCTGAGCTTTCAAAGTAGCAACTTCCTTTAAATATATAACTTGCCTTATGGAAACAGTAGTATTGACATAAAATGTATTGGATTAACAGAAAAATTTGATCAATTTGGGCACCCCAACAGAGATATTACATCAATACTTAGTTGAGCCTTTTGCAAATTTAAGTCTCATGACGCCTCCTATAGTCTTTGATGAGAGCGTGGATTCTGGATGGGGGTATATTTGACCATTCGTCCATACAAAATCTCTCCAGTTCAGTTAAATTTGATGGCTGCCGAGCATGGACAGTCTGCTTCAAATCATCCCATAGATTTTACAGGACATTCAAGTCGGGGGAGTGTGACGGCCATTCCAGAATATTGTCCTTCTCCCTCTGCATAAATGTCTTTGTAGATTTCCAAGTGTGTTTAGGGTCATTGTTTTGTTGGAATATCCAACCCCTGTGTAACTTCAACTTTGTGACTGATGCTTGAACATTATCCTAAAGAATTTGTTGATATTGAGTTTGGTTCATCCAACCCTCAACTTTAAGAAGGGACCCAGTCCCTGAACTAGACTCACAGCCCCACAGCATGATGGAATCTCCACCAAATTTGACAGTAGGAAGCAGGTGTTTTTCTAGGAATGCCGTGTTTTTTATATAAACAAGCTGCTGTGTAGCCATGGGGCAGCTATTCAAGCACAGGATACACAGTAGATAACAGATAAGTACTACTATAGTTTATATAAACAAGCTGCTGTGTAGCCATGGGGGCAGCTATTCAAGCATAGGATACACAGTAGATAACAGATAAGTACTACTATAGTTTATATAAACAAGCTGCTGTGTAGCCATGGGGGCAGCCGTTCAAGCACAGGATACACAGTAGATAACAGATAAGTACTACTATAGTTTATATAAACAAGCTGCTGTGTAGCCATGGGGGCAGCCATTCAAGCACAGGATACACAGTAGATAACAGATAAGTACTACTATAGTTTATATAAACAAGCTGCTGTGTAGCCATGGGGGCAGCCATTCAAGCACAGGATACACAGTAGATAACAGATAAGTACTACTATAGTTTATATAAACAAGCTGCTGTGTAGCCATGGGGGCAGCCATTCAAGCACAGGGAACACAGTAGATAACAGATAAGTACTACTATAATTTATATAAACAAGCTGCTGTGTAGCCATGGGGGCAGCCATTCAAGCACAGGATACACAGTAGATAACAGATAAGTACTACTATAGTTTATATAAACAATCGGTTCAGGATTGAGCCTTTTTCAGCAGGATTCCGTTTTGGCCAAATCCTTCTTCCTGGCCGAAATGAATCTGAATTTGCATATGCAAATTAGGGGCGGGGAGCGAAATCGCATGACTTTTTGTCAAAAAACAAGGAAGTAAAAAAAAAATGTTTTCCCCCTTCCCACCCCTAAATTGCATATGGTTCGGTATTCAGACAATTCTTTCGCGAAGGATTCGGAGGTTCAGCCAAATCCAAAATAATGGATTTGGTGCATCCCTATTTAAACCTAAGTAAGCTTTATCAGAAAGGTCTATATAAATACACCAGTAAACCCTCAAAGTAATGCTGCTCTGAGTCCTCTGTCAAAAGAAACACAGCATTTCTTTCCTTCTATTGTGTACTCATGGGCTTCTGTATCAGACTTCCTGTTTTCAGCTTAAACCTCCAGGGCTAGGGCTTGAGCATGCTCAGTTTGCTCCTCTCTCCCTCCTCCCCTCCCTGCTGTAATCTGAGCCCAGAGCTATGTGTGAACAGGGAGAGACTCAGGCAGGAAGTGATGTCATAGCAAGTGAATATGGCAGCTGCTATCCAAAACAAACAGAGACAGTGTTTAGAGCCATTTACTTAGGTATGGAAAAACATTCTAAAGAATAAATATAACATTCTAGCTTGCACTATTGCAGCTAATCTATTGCCAATAAACTGTCTTGGTAGCTTTCCTTCTTCCTTAAAGAGAGATGGTTTGGATATGGCAGCAAAGATACACCTAAAAGGTGATCGGTTGACATATATTCATATAAAGGGGCTCACGACCCCAACTTGGGGAATGCTAGCTTGCTTACATACAATATATCAGATGCAGAATGTACCAAATAAGAAAAAAGCAAAGAATCACCTTCTCTGAATCTCCAGTTCCTCCTGGGAGGGGCCATTCTGTACTTGAGTAGGTATATGGGAGTTCTGCCGAGACAGTGTAGGACCTGTAAAGGATATGGACCAAGTATTAATACAAACATGTTTTATATATGTTATATATGTATCAGACTAGTAAAGGGTAACCTGCCATTATAAACAAACATGTGCTCACTATCTGGACCACTGAGTTTAGACTGTACCATTGGTGTCTCGCCCGTGGGGGAAGGTGGTCTGTGAAATAGTCACAAACATCTGGAAAAAAAAAATGGTCTACCTAATGTAAATCTTCCCACTAGCCTCATGGCAGCCACTGCACCCCATTTATATGTTTGTACCTCTTGCCCCCCAACCACCAATAGAAAGCTGGAGCCATTTTACCTGGCCAGAAATAAACAAAAGGGTCACCAGACAGCATTGGTACAGTCCATATTGCTGTAGGGACCAGTGGCCAGATTAACAGGAGGCTTCCCTGAGACACAATTCATGTACAAAAGCAAAGCTAAAAGCAGACACAGTCACAACCAGAACAAGTCTATGATGAACACAATGAAACGGAGCACAAGCCAACGGGTAACCAGGAGGAAACTCACCTAAAAACAACACGAGTCTTGAACTAGCAAAGTATAATCCTTACAGATATATATATATATATATATATATAGTCATTGTAGGGTTAACAAGGCATGTATTAATAATAAAATAATAAAACGGTGTAATAATAAAACAGTAGCTTGTACTTGATCCCAACTAAGATATAATTAATCCTTATTGGAAGCAAAACCAGCCTATTGGATCAAATTGATTATCTAATAGGAAAGGCCTATTTACTTGGGAGTTACAAAAGTTAGGCACCCCCAAGTGATTGTATTGAGTTACCTTAAACCCCGGGCCGGTGCTCCTATCAGCAGAAAACTGCACTGCCCCGGGGTTCTTCCAAGCGAGCACCACGGAGAGATCATTTTCCTTCTTCTTCTTTCTTTAAAATTTCCCGGGGCAGAAACATGCGCAGTAGAATGAAATAGACGACTTCTTCGGTGCAGTTTTCTGCCGATAGTAGCACCGGCCCAGGGTGTGAGGTAAGTGAATACAATCACTTGGGGGTGCCTAATAGTGAAGTGCGGGTCGGCCCGATACCCGCGGAACCTGCGGGTCGGGAGGGGTTCAGGCCTACCTCGCACCCCCTTTCCAGGTCGCGGGTGGGTGTGGGTTGAGCTCTTCTGACTGCTCTGCCCGCCGGCGACCTTCCAAATGCTGGCTTCGACTTCCGGGTTGAACTTTTATAGACACGCCTCTCCCCCACCCCTTTTGTGACGCCATCGATAGGGCGGGTCTATAAAAGGAAACTGGAAGTCGGGCGAGGGTGGGTGGAGGGCGGCTCACTAGTGCCTAACTTTTGGCACCCCCAATAAACACAGCCTTTCCTTCTCCTTTAAGGTATGAAGAGCCAAATTATGGAAAGATCTGTAACCCCAGGTCCCGAGCATTCTGGATAAAGGATCTCCTTTATAGACTGTAAGCTCTGCTGAGCCCTCTTTACACTCTGAATCCATCACTTACTGTAATTTCGATATATATAGCATTATCTGTTGTACAGCGCTGCAGAATATGTATGTGTTATTCATACGATATCCCTAGGCCCCCGACTCACAATGCAATAGGAATTATAATCCATAAAATGAACGAGACACAGTGATTGCGGGAATTGCACACAAAGCTGTTACAGACCTACAACTCAGACTTGTATCCCTGCTGCCCTCTAGTGGCCCATTCACTAAACACATGCAAAATGTGCAATAAGCTCTAAAAAGTACAATTTGCCATGGTTTTAATGGAAACGATCATTTTGGCACTGTGGGATTGTACAAAAAATGATCACTTGCTGAAGTCAACGGACACTGCCTGACTAAACTGCTAAATAATTCATTAGATGTGTCATTAGCCACCAGACACCCTGCTGGATACACAGTCACTACATCAGACCTCTCAACAATCAAAAAATATAAAGTGGGACAAAAACATCAGCCGCACATAGTCCATTTTATACAATATGGCAGGTTATTAAACTTTGAACACATTTCTGGGAGTTTTTTGGGCTGAATTGCCCACAACAAATCACAGTTCTCCCAAGAGACTTGCTTATGTTATTAGTTACACTTGTATCTGTGCTCATTTTAATAGTTACAATTGTATCTTTGCTTATGTTATTAGTTACACTTGTATCTTTGTTCATTTTAATAGTAACAATTGTATCTTTGCTTATGTTATTAGTTACACTTGTATCTTTGCTCATTTTAATAGTTACAATTGTATCTTTGCTTATGTTATTAGTTACACTTGTATCTGTGCTTATGTTTATAGTTACAATTGTATCTTTGCTTATGCTATTAGTTACAATTGTATCTTTGCTCATGTTAATAGTTACAATTGTATCTGTGCTTATGTTATTAGTTACACTTGTATCTTTGCTCATTTTAATAGTTACAATTGTATCTTTGCTTATGTTATTAGTTACACTTGTATCTTTGCTCATTTTAATAGTTACAATTGTATCTGTGCTTATGTTAATAGTTTCAACTGTATATTTGCTTATCTTATCAATTACAATTTATCTTTGCTTATGTTATTAGTTACAATTTTATCTATGCTTATATTAAAATGTTACAAATGTATCTAAGTGCAGCTGCAGTGTTCTGGGATTTCTGCCAACAAAAACCTCTTGGGGCAGTGACACACGTTAAGATTCGGGGAAATCGCCCGGCGACAAATCGTCTCTTTTTTATGCCGGCGGGATGGCACACAGAGCGCTTCATTTTCCGACGTTGCCTCACGAGGAGACCTTGGAAAACTGCTGTGAAGGAGGCGATTTGTTGCCAGGTGACTACATCTCCCTGAATTTAGCGTTAGTCTTTTTCTGGTGTCAATGCAGGAGATCAAAGAGAAACTCCAGACTTTTAAATTAATAATCTAGGACTGTGGGTTGAGCTGTCAAAATAGGGCTGTCCTGCAGAAATTGGGCCACTTGGGAGGTATGTTATAGAGTTCTTTGGCAGTGGGGTGCGCCCCCTTCTGTGTGCTAAGAAAAAAACAAGCAGGTGCTGCTGATCTTAAAATACAAGAATGAAAGATAAACATGGAGTAGCATCTTACTACATATATTGATGATAAACTGTCTCCCGGTAATGTCATTTACGTGAAGTATCCAAATTACTTCATGCCCATTAGCCTTAGATCCAGTGATTGATGCAAATTAAGCTGACAATAATTTGGATGCCCCTCTGCCATGTTACACATCCGCCTGGAGATTTCCCTGCATGTGACTCTTTCTGGAAATTCACAGCTAATTATGGAAGTGTCTCGGCTAACGACCGGTGTACATTACCGCTCACACGCTTCCTCTGCCATCAACACGTCAATGTTGCCTTAGAGCTAATGCACCACATAATTTGTATTTACACAGCACCAAGCACTACTCAATAGATTTAATGCATTCCAGCAGTTTTCATTTTAGGTTTTATAAAACCTACAAGTAAGCGGAAGGGATCCGTCATATCATACACAATCCCCACAGTTCTGTGACCATATAAAGACACAAGGCTGCAGGCTGAGTTATACAGGGAACTCTGAGTATCACTCATGTATTATAAGGGATAATGTACCCCCTACTGTAAATGATAAGGATATTAGAAGTCACTGAGGGGTTCTGTGACCATATAAAGGCACAAGTCTGCAGGCTGAGTTATACAGGGAACTCTGAGTATCACTCATGTATTATAAGGGATAATGTACCCCCTACTGTAAATGATAAGGATATTAGAAGTCACTGAGGGGTTGTTCTGTGACCATATAAAGGCACAAGGCTGCAGGCTGAGTTATACAGGGAACTCTGAGTATCACTCATGTATTATAAGGGATAATGTACCCCCTACTGTAAATGATAAGGATATCAGAAGTCACTGAGGGGTTCTGTGACCATATAAAGGCACAAGGCTGCAGGCTGAGTTATACAGTGAACTCTGAGTATCACTCATGTATTATAAGGGATAATGTACCCCCTACTGTAAATGATAAGGATATTAGAAGTCACTGAGCGGTTCTGTGACCATATAAAGGCACAAGGCTGCAGGCTGAGTTATACAGGGAACTCTGAGTATCACTCGTGTATTATAAGGGATAATGTACCCCCTACTGTAAATGATAAGGATATTAGAAGTCACTGAGGGGTTCTGTGACCATATAAAGGCACAAGGCTGCAGGCTGAGTTATACAGGGAACTCTGAGTATCACTCATGTATTATAAGGGATAATGTACCCCCTACTGTAAATAAGGATATTAGAAGCTACAGAGGTGTTCTGTGACCATATAAAGGCACATGTACCCCCTTATCATGACTGAGTATTAGGTATAATCTCTGGAAAGTTCTGCATAACATGTTTGCGTCATATAAAGAATAATAATATATTGACAAATTCATGAGAAGTTTGAGATTTTCACCAAAACAATTGTGCCAAAATGCAGATAATGATGGTATCCCATTCAGCAATCAAACACAGAAAATAATTAGTAATGATAATTTAAAAAACAGAGCACACACGGATTGGTTTCCCTTTGTTAGAAAAGCTCCAGCCTCACTAAAATGTGGCATCAGAACCAGGGGCTCACTCGCTGCTGGAACAAAAGTCCAACTGGGAACTGAAGGGAAGAATCATTGCAATGACAACATTGTGCGACTGTGTCAAGCTGACAAATATTCAAGTGCCAGCTCTGTAGCCTAGTGTGAGAAATACATTGAAAAAGAATAGCATGGGAAGGACACCAGGACATAACATAGTTCAGTATATGTGGGGAATGTGCGATTAGAATGCATAGAATTCTGCCTACTTCCATTCTGTGCAGTAAAATGTTTCACTCACTATGCAGGACCATGGCCACAAGTTCCCACATTTGATTGTTCAAAAGATATGAGCTGGGAACGTGTGGATACAATTCTGTTGTCTTTGACCGACCCAAACTAGAAATCTTATATCCCAGCACCCCTACCTGTTGCCTGAATGGGGACTTTGCTGCCACAGCTCCTCCTTTGCACCCTACTCCTTTATCCCCATCAGGGTTGCCCACATTTTCTGGAACAAAATAACAGCCTTCCTATATTCTTGCCGTTTTTTCCTATTAATAATATTGGCATCAAGCATCATTTTTACCGGCCAGGCCTGTTAAGTATCGGCCAGATGGCAACCCTAATCCCCATTCCCCGGGTGGGGCACTGGGATATAAGATTAGCAGTTTGGGTGGGTCGACATCAGCAGAACTCAAATCTGCATGTTCAGCCCAAATTGACCAGTGCTAATTGGGAATGTATATGCATGGCCACATCAATACCTACAGGCCAATCGCTTTTAAAGATCTAAAGTCATCCTCAACGTCCCAGGATAGAGGTTGTTCCGAAATTCCTGTATAGTGACTGGGGCACATGTGACCTTATAAAGTACACTGGCTAAAATGCTATAAAATATGAAATGTATGAAAATATGAAATGTATTGCATCACGTAAACAGTACACTGTCACTATCCAATGGTTATGGTAGAGTCCTGCATGGAACCAATTTCTAAGACCCAGACCCGATCTGAACCCGAACCACAAACCCGCATATTTACCCACTTTGATCCGCTACGTGACCCGGACCCGCAACTGCCTTATCTGCAACCCGACCCGCAACACGCCGACCACCATCAAACCGGAAGTGACGTCATCAAAAGCCGGTGGGGACAGAAACAAGTTTTGTAAAACTTTAAAAGGAGTAAAATATAGATAATATTACATAAGTTAAGAAATTTGGATGAGACCCAAAACCCGACCCTCGGCTATACCCGCACCTGAAAATACTCCCCTCATTCTGCAGGGTGCATGCTTTTTTTTTCCAGGTAATGGACCTGCTGCAGGACTCACTGGGGTGGCCACTCACAGGAGCCTTTACATCTATGTAAAATGCAAAATCTAAGCCCGATGCAGAATTCCAACCGACCTTGTTAACTGCTTGAAAGCCATTTAAAAACCAAATCAATCACCAAGAAGAACTCTCCATGCAAAGTGACTCAGGACGCAAAGTGTAAAACTTACATGCAAATATATGGCCAGTATCCCTTTTATGGCAGCACAGATACTTCCACATCCCATCGCCGCCATTGTAGTGTGAAGCCTCTTGTGGGCCCTCCGCGTGCAGAATAAGGACCATTTTGAGACAAATTCCTGGATTTCCTAAGTCCGAGACGCGACGATGCCCATTACCCAAAAAATAAAGTGTCCGACTACTGAGCGACGGGCGCTTCTCTGTTCATGTGCCGCTTACTCTATAGCGAGGCTGTCTGAAGCCAGTTTGCATTTCCTGAACATATTCAATTATTGATGCTTCTATATCCATAAGCCTGACAGCACTAGCTCACGCAGCAACCAGAATAAACAGAGGCAGAAAGCATCTCCGCTCATTACCCGGCATTACTTCAGCCCTATTGATTCATTAACCTTCAGCAAAGGAATTGTGCCCTCCAGACGCATCCATTAAGCACAAACATCTGAAGATATTGTCGTGGTGCATAAAGCAGAGAGCAAATATAAATCCCTCTGATAAAGTCCTGCCGTGGATTTCTGCTTACTTCCTCTGTAGGAACCCGGATCAATGAAACTAAAAAGAAGGAAATCTGGTCAGCGGAACCAACTGCTGCATCAATGCATTATGCTCCACTAAGAGAATACAGTCTTTAGCTATTACCAGCATTTACCCTGCTCACGTGCTCTGACTTTAATCAGGGTCAGCTGATTTCAGGCACAAATACAAACTTTTGGATGATTTTTGCTGTTGTACAAGGTAACGTAATAATATGTTTATATATATTATATATCTTAATAATAAATGGCATACTATCAGTCACTGGTCCCCAGTTGTGTCCTGCTTTATGGCTGAGATTCTAGCTATCTGTATAACAGAACATTCTGTCCCAGTGGCTGCACAGATCCTATCTGATCCCCATTGTAAGCAGCAGTCCTGCCCTGCTTTATGGCAGCTGAGATTCTAGCTATCTGTATAACAGAACATTCTGTCCCAGTGGCTGCACAGATCCTATCTGATCCCCATTGTAAGCAGCAGTCCTGCCCTGCTTTATGGCTGAGATTCTAGCTATCTGTATAACAGAGCATTCTTTCCCAGTGGCTGCACAGATCCTATCTGATCCCCATTGTAATCAACAGTCCTGTCCTGCTTTATGGCAGCTGAGATTCTAGCTATCTGTATAACAGAACATTCTGTCCCAGTGGCTGCACAGATCCTATCTGATCCCCACTGTAAGTAGCAGTCCTGTCCTGCTTTATGGCTGAGATTCTAGCTATCTGTATAACAGAGCATTCTTTCCCAGTGGCTGCACAGATCCTATCTGATCCCCACTGTAAGTAGCAGTCCTAATGAAGACTAAATGAAAAGCTGCTTAGATTGTATAACATACTAAAACCAAAACCCCAACTTGAAGATCATTTAGGATGAAGTTTGGGGTGTAAATGTATTTGCTGCTGTAGATATTCCTGGACTTATGGCTGAATAAATGATTGGTCTGTTTACTAGATCTCTAATCTGGTCATGAGCTAAAGGGGTCTTACAAAACCTAGTGGCAATGAACAGAAAAAGTCTGGCAGCCATTTTTATAGCTCCACCGATTCTAAGCAACTTTTTGATTGTTCTTCATGATTTATCTTACATACTTTTTACATTTTCCTATTTTGCCTATATTTAGGGGCAGATTTACTAAATTCGAGTGAAGGGTTCGAATTAAAAAAACTTCGAATTTCGAAGTTTTTTTTGGGCTACTTCGACCATCGAATGGGCTACTTCGACCTTCGACTATCGAACGATTCGAACTAAAAATTGTTAGACTATTCGACCATTCGATAGTCGAAGTACTGTACTGGAAGGTCCCCATAGGCTTGCCTAAGTTTTTTTCATCGAAGGATATTCCTTCGATCGTTGGATTAAAATCCTTCGAATCGTTCGATTCGAAGGATTTAATCGTTCGATCGAATGAATAATCCTTCGATCAAATTTCCTGCGCTAAATCCTTCGAATTCGATATTCGAAGGATTTAAATTCCTAGTCGAATATCGAGGGTTAATTAACCCTCGATATTCGACCCATAGTAAATCTGCCCCTTAGTCTGCAGCTGAAAAAGCTATGTGGTTGTTAGGATCACTGACCCAGGCAACAAACACACAAAATGGCAATATTATCGTTATCCTTATTTTGTAATCCTTTTTTCCTATTCATCTTCCAGTCTGACTTCCAAATGGCTGCCTGTTTGATAGAGAAGTAAAATAACGTTGCAAGACAATGCATTACATCCATTCATAAATGTATCTCGTGATACCCAGGATTTATAGGCAAAATGTGTTTTTATTTATCCAGGTATCCTGTAACCAGAGGGGTCACATCTTGGCCTGAAGGATTGCAGTGATTGTAAGATGTCATATTTACAACCCCCACTAGAGAGCAGTAAAGGACAAACAAATGTAGAATTATTTGGGTCTGTTGCACATGGGGATCTGCTGGATGTTTGGGACTAGAAACTTAGCAGTCACATCCCCTTTATATTGAAGAGAAATGGCCAAGAGTATTAAAGGAACAGTAACACAAAAAAAAGTGTCTTAAAGGAATTGTTCAGTGTAAAAATAAAAACTGGGTAAATAGATAGACAGTGCAAAATAAAAAATGTATCTAATATAGTTAGTTAGCCAAAAATGTAATGTATAAAGGCTGGAGTGATTTGATGTATAACTTATCTGCCAGAACACTACTTCTTGCTTTTCAGCTCTCTTGGTTTACACTGACTGGTTACCAGGCAGTAGCCAATCAGAGACTTGAAGGGGGGCCACATGGGTCATATCTGTTGCTTTTGAATCTGAGCTGAATGCTGAGGATCAATTACAAACTCACTGAACAGAAATGTACCATGTGGCCCCCCTTCAAGTCGCTGACTAACTCAGAGTTATAGAGCTGAAAAGCAGGAAGTTGGATCCTGGAAGTTTTATTAGATATCTGTTCACTCCAACTGGTGTGTTTGCTTCAGAAACACTACTATAGTTTATATAAACAAGCTGCTGTGTAGCCATGGGGGCAGCCATTCAAGCACAGGATACACAGTAGATAACAGATAAGTACTACTATAGTTTATATAAACAAGCTGCTGTGTAGCCATGGGGGCAGCCATTCAAGCACAGGATACACAGTAGATAACAGATAAGTACTACTATAGTTTATATAAACAAGCTGCTGTGTAGCCATGGGGGCAGCCATTCAAGCACAGGATACACAGTAGATAACAGATAAGTACTACTATAGTTTATATAAACAAGCTGCTTGTTTATATAAACTATAGTAGTGTTTCTGAAGCAGTACACCAGTTTTACCAGTGCAGGGCAACACTACATTATACAGGTACCAAACCTCTTATCCAGAATGGACCTGGGGTTTTCCAGATAACAGATCATTCCATAACTTGGTCCTTCATACTTTAAGTTTACGAAAAATCATGTAAACATTAAATAAACCCAATAGGCTGGTTTTGCTTCCAATAAGGATTAATTATATATTGGTTGGGATCAAGTACAAGATACTGTTTTATTATTACAGAGAAAAAGGAAATACATTTTAAACATTTTAATTAGTTGGATAAAATGGAGTATGTGGGAAATGGCCTTCCTGTAATTGGGAACTTTCTGGATAATGGGTTTCCGGATAACAGGTCCCATACCTATATTGTCAATGCTTTAAAACACTTTAATTTTTTGGGGGTTACAGTTCCTTTAAAGATCCCCTATAAATCGCTTTACTTGTGTGACCATTATCCACTATCCCTGGGACATAGCAGGAACAGGCAACATTCAGGGCTCAATGTACTGCAAAACTAATCTGCTCATATTTATACCGGCACAAGCGTTGCCATATTGCTTGACTCAAGTTCAACTGCATCTGGGCTAAGAATTCCATTAATGCAAACTAATATGTAACTACTGATATTATTGTGCGGTGCTTTGAGCACTGGATTAAATCAAGCAACAGCTAAAATCATTGAATATAAAAAAAAAGACAATGAAAAAAGGAGAAAAGAAGTAAAAGAAGCAGCTACATGTGAGCATTAGCTTTTCCCGGACACAAGGGGGCGCTGTTATGTCTGTGAATCAGGGATCTGTCTGCATCACTGTGCTGGGAGCAATCACACAGTTTATTTTTCCTTTTCATCTTGTCCTCACATACCCTCTCTATCTAAACTACCACAGATTCAACCTTCTACACAAATGTGGGATAAAACAGTCAAAGCACCGGTAGATTTCAGAATTGAACGAGAGACAGGCGACTTCCAAGTGGTTGAACTGTAAAGGTGGCCATACACGGATAGATCCGCTCGTTTGGCGATGTCGCCAAACGAGCGGATCTCCCTCCGATATGCCCACCTTGAGGTGGGCAATATCGGGCAGATCCGATCATGGGCCCTAGGGCCCAACGATCGGATCCTAGCATTCACAAACGGTCGGTCGGATCGCGGGACCGCATCAACGAACAGATGCGGCCGCGATCCAACGGGGTTTTTAAACCCATCCGATCGAGATCTGGCCGACTTTCGGCCAGATCTCGGTCGGGGGCCCCCATACACGAGCCAATAAGCGGTCGACACGGTCTGTCGGCAGCTTTTATCGGCCCGTGTATGGCCACCTTTACTCCCGGCATCCTACCTTGATTTATGAATACAATTTAGTTTAGTAACTGTGTGCAATTTAAACTGCTCATATAAAGATTATTCAGTTGGACGTCCTCACTCCTACTTCAAGGACAACAAGAATTGACCAGCACACATACAACATCCAATCTTCCCTACGTCCGGGCGATCCCCACAATACGGGGCAAATTTATTAGGGCAGAGACACATGCTCAGATTCGGGGAGATGACTCGCCCAGCAATAAATCTCCTCTTCTTCGGGGCGACTAATCTCTCCAAACTGCCTCCCGCTGGCTAGAATGGAAATCGCCAGCGGAATGGCACTCGGAGCACTTTGTTTCCGAAGTCGTCCAAAGTTTCCTCATGAGGCAAATCGGGCAACTTCGCAAAACGAAGCGGTCCAAGTGCCATCCCGCCGGCAATTTAGATTCTAGCCAGCGGGAGGCAGTTCGGAGAGATTAGTCGCCCCGAAGAAGAGGAGATTTGTCACCGGGCGACTAATCTCCCCGAATCGGAGCGTGTGTCTCTGCCCTCAAGGGTCGAATAGTAAATTACATTTTTTTTTTTTAATGTAAAAATTCACACATTGGAATTTTAATCCCCCTATTCGAATGTAAATTAGAATGTGAGATTTATCACACCTCGACCATGGAAACCGCAAATTCTAATATTCGCCACCTAAAACCTGCCGAGTTCATGTACAAGTCAATGGCAGAATTCTGTTGAACCATTTGAATATGTTAATTGCCTTCCTGACATTCACGGGTTTTTTTCAGAGGGAAAACTCGATTTGAAATTCAATTAAAATTTTTGTCGGGACTATTTGATCGAATATTAGACGTTCAATTTTTTCTTAAATAACCTCCCATTCGAGTTGTGAGTATATTCGAATTTATTAGAGTAATAAAAAAAAAATTCCGAAATTCAACGTTTGATAAATCTGCCCGTGCATGCTGTGTGTGCCGGTCAACTCTTGTACTTTTATTGCAATTAGAATTGAGCATAAGCAGTAGGACTGCTCCATTAATGTGCTTTTGACATGAGCTGAAACCTAGCAGCTTCTCTGTGAGATGCCCCACAACAAAGCCCAAAATGAAACATTCCCAATCCTAGCTCTGGATTCCTCACTGGAACAATAAAAGCACAGCATGGAAAAAAAAATATATATAGTTCTTAGTTCTCTGGGATCCAGAGAAGCAGGTATGAAGTAGGGTCTAGAAGCCAGGGCAAAATTGGGGTCCTCATCTAATGCTCCGGGAGGCACAGGGCTTTTTAGTGTTCTCATAAGAGAATTTACAATACACAGCAAACATTATGGCTGTTCCCTCATATACAGATAAAAATACATATGCAAATACTGAACGGAATTGGGGTTTTAAACCAAAGCCCAACACCTCTAGGAGACAGAGTTTTCCAGTAGTTTCTTTCGGCACACAGGGCATGAGGCAAGGGCCGCCATCAGGGGGGCACAGGGGGTACTGTTGTACCGGGCCTAAAGGGGGGCCTAGCTGTGCTGCATTTTTCCTTTGACAGCGCCGGAGCCATGCCACAGCTGCCGAAGTCCCGAAGAGCCGAGGTCCCAAAGAGCCGAGGTCCCAAAGAGCCGAGGTCCCAAAGAGCCGAGGTCCCAAAGAGCCGAGGTCCCAAAGAGCCGAGGTCCCAAAGAGCCGAGGTCCCAAAGAGCACCAATTTTTTTTTTAACTTATAAAGGGGCCCTCACCATCAATGACTTAATTTAACTTGTGTGTGTGGGGGGGGGGTGTTATTTTTAGCACTCTGTGTGGTCTTTTAACTGTGGGGTGGGCAGAACATTTTTTTGTACAGGGCCACGTGATTGCTAATGGCGGTCCTGCATGAGACACTACTGGTAATGGCAAGTGGAACATTCTTCATACAGAGGGGAAATAAAACAAGGCCAAGGGTCTGCACTAAAAGCCCAATCACAGAGAGGGGACTAACACATCTGGAAAGCTTCCAAGCCAGACTGCCAGAGTCTCACAACCAGCCCTGGGCACTATAACCGCACACCAACTGGAACGGCACATTGAAATAAAAATACACCTAACCCTGCAATTCAGTAAGATCACAATGATATCCAGTTAAATGTTCCTTACCAGATTCCTGGGAGTTCAGCACTTCTAAGGCATGCATCATGGCACTTGCAAAGACATTGGCATCCTCCTTACTTCCAAAGTTGAGGCCATAGACTTGCCTGGCATCTCTCCACTGGTGGAAGGTTTGAGTCGCTTGGTTATATTTCAGTCCTTTGGGAATGGCACAGTTTATCACCACCTAAAGTCACAAACACAAAGCAACGTTATGCTGGAATCACTGGTATAGGCCTGGAAATATATAAAGGTATGGGATCTAGTATCTTTTGGCTGTCCCTCGCTTGTTCAGACTAGAAATCTGGGCAGCACCAACGGGTACAAGCTACATTAGGGCCCAATATTTACTACTTGCCTGTGGCAGGCGTTTAATAAAGGTGTGGGCTGCACTTTGCACTGAATTCAGCACAAGGTGCAAAGCAGACTGCACAAATTCCATGAGTGCAAGTGATCAGTGAAAGGGTATTAAAGGAGAACTAAAGCTCAGCTAAAGAAGTAGTAGAGATGTTGTACATGATGTTTTGTGCTTCTGTACCAGCCTAAGGCAACCACAGCCCTTTAGCTATAAAGATCTGTGTCTCCAAAGATGCCCCAGTAGCTCCCCATCTTCTTTTCTGCTGATTTACTGCACATGCTCTGTGCTGCTGTCACTTACTGAGCTTAGGGACCCACTCACAATATACAGTACACATAGAATAGAAATGTCACAATATAAGGCTGATTAGTAATTAATACAGATAATTACTACATGGCAGCACAGAAACCAGTGCAATTAGCATCAGAATTTAATAATCAGCAAACCTGTAGCATCAGCTTATATTACAGGGGAAGCTCATTTTCTGCTGGATAATTAGTGATGAGCCCTAAGCTTAGCTTCTCAACAGCCAATCAGAGCCCACTGAGCATGTGAGTGTCACAGACACTTTCCAAGATGGTGACCCCCTGTGACAAGTTTGAAGTCCTGGATCATTGCTGCTATTGACAAGCTGAAACTTTAGCCTCGTGCAATAAGTTCAGTATATAAAATATGGCATTTTTAGCCCCAATCATTTTTAGGGTTTAGTTCTCCTTTAATAGGTTACATTTTTGCATACCTTTGCAAGCTCCGGCATATGTGCCCATGGAATTTGTAAATAAAGCCCCCAGAGTGTGTATTCTGAAGCATGGGAATGCATTGGCTTCTAGACAAGAGCTGTAACAGCTGCTGGCAGGGATACAATAACACAACACATTGTACACAAAGTGGCCAGTAATTGCCGACGACTACATGAGACAGGGTTGCTTATTCAGGTTAATAAAACGACACATGTTCTAGTCTGGATTCATGTGAAGAGATTAAACCATTTTTTTCACTACCCCTACTATGTTGGATGTAGATTAAAGCATTGTTATCAGTCTGCTGAATGCCAGAAACATAAACACCACCATGGCCAGTTGCCTAATCCAGATTCTATTTAAGAACTAGAGCTAGATGGATCCTGCACGGCCCTGCCAATGGCAACCAACAGTGTGAGCCAAACAGATATAGAGTGTTCTGGGTTATACCAACTTTGTTTTATCATCTCAATGGTGACACCTGTAAACTCATCCAACATCACTATTTAAAGTGACGTTGGCAAAAAAACTAAAAAAGGCAAAAAATAGAAAAAAAACATTTTTACTTTCTTTAATGAAAAAGAAACCTATCTCCAATATACTTGAATTAAAAAATGTGTATCGTTTTTATAAGAAACCTGACTGTATGCAGTGAAATTCTCCCTTCATTTACTGCTGTGGATAGGAATTGTCAGACAGTCCCTAACTGCTCTGCAGGGAAACAATCATACTTATGAACAGCAGGGGGAGCCCCCGCCTTACTTCCCAGCCATGCAGAACTCAAGCAGCTTTGTTTGTTTCCCTGTAGAGCAGTGAGCGACTGTGTAGAGATTTGTATTGGATTTTATTTTTGTCTTTACATCCCCTTTACCGTTTCCAACTCCAGCTGCAGGGACAAAGATCATGGAGTCAGATTTAAACAGATAAACTGGGATTCTATTTGGAGGATTATTTTGCTGCAGCCACTGGTTCTGCAGAGTTGGAGAAAGTTTGTATTAAACAATACAAAAACTATAAAATCCACATTAGATAACATGACAACACAGGTTCCAGTGCAGTCTGTATATTCTGATTATTAATCAGTCTTGCTGTATCGGCTTCTGGCAGATATTATTTGACTTGTGCTGTTTTGATAATTTATGATGATCCCCATGCTTGACAAAAGGGCGTGTCCCTGAAACGCTGCATTTACCGCATTAAACCTGCAAGGTGTTCCTTGCTTGCAGCAGTCTGTGTGCCTTCGAATTTCTTTGCCCGATATTGGAGTTGAGGTGGCCGAGCCTCTACCTTAGCGCACCAGACATCTCTAGTTTATATGAAGGGTTGTGCAATAGCAAACAGCATTGTCTACCCTAAGCAGCCCAGACCACACTGAGCATGTGCACAGTCTTGGTCTTGCAAAGATGTATAACAAAGTTACAAGATAGTGACCCCCTGACGCCAACTTTGAAAGCATAAATTATTTGTTTTATTGGGCTTCTGGTGCAGTAAGTTCATGTTTATGTTTAGTATACAGCATTTCTTATTCTATTTTAGACTTTACTTCCCCTTTAAATGAAACTGCACTTATATACCAAGGTATTTCTAGGGAATCATGGGATAACAGTAATAATGGGTGCAGTCCAATATTTAGCAATGGGAACCCATACCAGACTGTTAATAAGACTGACTAAGTGAATGTGGGCAAGTATTCAGAAATGAAGCAATACAAGTGCACCTGGCTGGGATGTGGGGTCATCCTAGATCGGGGCTTCTCAACCTTTTTTACCCTTGAGCAACATTGAGATGTGAGAAGTGTTGGGGAGCAACACAAGCATGAAAAATGTTCCTGGGAATGCAAAATAAGGGCTGTGATTGGCTATTGGTAGCCCCTATGTGGACTGGCAGCCTACAGGAGACTGTTTGACAGTTCACCTGGTTTTTATGCAACTAAAACTTGCCTCCAAGACTGGAATTCAAAAATAAGCCCCTGCTATGAGGCCACTGGAAGCAACATCCGAGGGATTGACAAGTACCATGTTGCTTGTGAGCCACTGGTTGGAGTTGCGTCCAGAGCACCAAATGCTGGCAAATTTTCTCTAGCGTTACTAGGCAATGCGAGCAAATCCTGAATGCAAAAAAATTCGAATTTCAAGCTATTTTTGTGAACCTTGACTAGGGAATAGTCCAAATTAAATTTTGAAAAAAAATTTGAAAATTAGAATATCGAAATTTATCGTGTACCGTCTCTTTAAAAATTCGACTTCAACCATTCGCCATCTAAAAACTGCCGAATTGCTGTTTTAGCCAACGGGGGACCTCTGGAGTCAATTGGTGGACTTTGAAAAATCAAAGTTTTTATTGGGAAAAACTTTGAATTGAATTCGATCGAATGCGATATTCCTTTGATTCGTACGATTCCAATTCAGCTGAATATGGACCTAATCGATCAAAAACTCACCAATTCGGCCAAAAAAAAACAAAAACCAAAAAAACTTAATTTTGGTTGGTCTTTTTGAATTTCGACGTTTTTCAAATTTGAAATTTGACCCTTGATAAATATGCCTCTAAGTGCTGGACATCTGAATGCAAAAAAACAAGTGTTATTGAAGGCCGACACAACCTGAACGTGCCATCGATTGACTATAATCCAAATATCATAAATGTAGTGCTCAGATATAATACTGAAGAATAACACTCAGACACAACACTTTCACCCCGGAGAATGTTACAAAAATTTACTATTTTTGGTCAAAAAGATTCTTTAAAGCCAAAGATCACTCTTTAATTTTGTTTGGATTGTAAAAAAAAAAAAACAAACAAAAAAAAAAAATTTAACGGTTTGGTCCTTGAACTTCATTCGACCCCAAACTGGGTTCCCATAATGCATTGCCACATTATACACGGTGATCATTTCTCTGCAGCCGCACAGTTAATCTGAAAGCAGCCTTATTTAAATGGAGATACATTATTAATTCTAAATTAAATCTGCCAAGACTCATTCTGAGTCCCATCCCAAAAAATAAAAAATGAAACACTGACTAATCTTAGGATATAATTATTATGGGCTTTGCTGGATGGAGACTCATGTGCCGTCTGTTTAATTAGAGACTTCAGGACCTTCCCAAAGGACAGAGACATGCGGCCGCTGCAGCAAGAAAGTGCAATAGATATTTGTAATACTGAAACACTTACTTCATTGGTCTGAGCCTCAGGTTATTACAAGGCTTAACAATATACAATTAATCATACAAACAGTCACCCTGCTATAGTTCCAGGGGTACCCAGGGCACAAATAAGCACTCACCCCAAATCTCACCCTAACTGACCTTCAGGCTGGGCCCCCTTAGCTCATAACAAGGTTACAGATATATAGAAACATTGGGGTAACAGTCACCCTGCTATAGTTCCAGGCAGTGGCGTAACTAGTTGTTACTGGGCCCCATAGCAAAATCAATTTAGGGCCCCAAAATATTTATAAGTTGGCCTATTTTACTAAGATAATTAAAATTGCTAATTAATTAGGGTCTCACTGGGCACCCTACACTCCTGGGCCCCCCTGCAACCGCAGGGTCTGCTTCCTCTATAGTTACACCCCTGGTTCCAGGGGTACCCAGGGCACAAATAAGCACTCACCCCAAATCTCCTCCTAACTGGCCTTCAGGCTGGGCCCCCTTAGCTCATAACAAGGTTACAGATATATAGATATATTGGGGTAACAGTCACCCTGCTATAGTTCCAGGGGTACCCAGGGCACAAATAAGCACTCACCCCAAATCTCACCCTAATTGGCCTTCAGGCTGGGCCCCCTTAGCTCATAACAAGGTTACAGATATATAGATATATTGGGGTAACAGTCACCCTGCTATAGTTCCAGGGGTACCCAGGGCACAAATAAGCATTTACCCCAAATCTCCCCCTAACTGACCTTCAGACTGGGCCCCCTTAGCTCATAACAAGGTTACAGATATATAGAAATATTGGGGTAACAGTCACCCTGCTATAATTCCAGGGGTACCCAGGGCACAAATAAGCACTCACCCCAAATCTCACCCTAATTGGCCTTCAGGCTGGGCCCCCTTAGCTCATAACAAGGTTACAGATATATAGATATATTGGGGTAACAGTCACCCTGCTATAGTTCCAGGGGTACCCAGGGCACAAATAAGCATTTACCCCAAATCTCCCCCTAACTGACCTTCAGACTGGGCCCCCTTAGCTCATAACAAGGTTACAGATATATAGAAACATTGGGGTAACAGTCACCCTGCTATAGTTCCAGGGGTACCCAGGGTACAAATAAGCATTTACCCCAAATCTCACCCTAACTGACCTTCAGGCTGGGACACCTTAGTATAACCAGTATAAATGACATGAATTTTGCCAGACAGGAGTATGTGAGTGCACCCATAAAACTGCACATTCTCGGAGCAGTTGATTTAAAGGCAATATATCATATACAATCACCGTGTGCTAATGAAGAATCTGCAGTCGGGCCCCTGACATTTCCCTAAAGAAGTTGGCCGTGTGCCATGATATAAGGAGACTGTAATGCGACGTGACATCATTACTGCGCCCAAATGCAGCGCAGGACGTGGCATGCAGGGAACAAGTGCTGAGGGATGAGCAATGAGTATAAACACAAGTGTTATGTTCTTGTCTCTTTAACAAGACGGCGCAAGTTACTGGGTGTGAGTAGAATCCACAGCAAGCGGGTGCACTGCTGCCTAAACAATAGCGACTGTTGCACAAACCCATACCTGGTGATCCTGAATCTTCCTTCCCACGACCCTGAAAGTGTTATTTCCCGTGTGATGATAAATATGAACTCTGCTGAACCCTGTTGATCCGCCCGCCGGTATCCACTTCTTATTGGCATCGTCGTAAACCATCACAGCCGCTCTGGCTTGGCATATGCTCTGTTCACTGCAAGACGAAAGATCACAAATTTAGTACAAGCAGTTTAATGGGAATATAACCTAAAGGTTGCCCAGTTTCCTCCCAAAGACAAGCGGGCAGGTTCAATGGCTTCTGATAAAACAGATCCTAGTGTGTGTTACCATTAAAGGGGCCTTAAAGGGATACTGTCATGGGAAAACATGTTTTTTTTTCTAAATACATCAGTTAATAGTGCTGCTCCAGCTCCAGAATTCTGCACTGAAATCCATTTCTCAAAAGAGCAAACAGATTTTTTTATTCAATTTTGAAATCTGACATGGGGCTAGACATTGTCAGTATCCCAGCTGCCCCAGTCATGTGACTTGTGCCAGCACTTTAGAATGAAACTACTTTCTGGCAGGCTGTTGTTTCTCCTACTCAATATAACTGAATGTGTCTCAGTGGGACCTGGATTTTACTATTGAGTGCTGTTATCTTGTGTTAGGGAGCTGCTATCTGGTTACCTTCCCATTGTTCTGTTGTTTGGCTGCTGGGGGGGGGAGAAGGAAGGGGGTGATATCACTCCAACTTGCAGTACAGCAGTAAAGAGTGACTGAAGTTTATCAGAGCACAAGTCACATGACTGGGGCAGCTGGGAAACGGAGAATATGTCTAGCCCCATGTCAGATTTCAAAATTGAATATAAAAAAAATCTGTTTGCTCTTTTGAAAAATGAATTTCAGTGCAGAATTCTGCTGGAGCAGCACTATTAACTGATGGTTGTTGAAAAAAAAAAAAAAAAAAAAACATGTTTTCCCATGACAGTATCCCTTTAAGAGTGGAAGCTCAGCTGGCACAGGGGATGAGGAGAATGACATATGATGATCATGAATGATATGTTTAATATCTGTACAGTACTGAGTAATAGGGCAGCCCTGTGTAAATGGAGGATAATAATATTATTATTATATTATTAACAGGCATGGGTTAAAGATAGATGCTCCATCTCTGGGAGGTGTTGGCTCAGATAAAGTCTAGGACAAGCCACTAGGCTTTCATTTCAGGGCCCGAGGCAGCGACACTTACTACAACAGGTCTCTATAATACTGACAATTTGATAACCAATAAGAGCTCTCTGATGGATTTTCCTCTATATTGACTGCAGGCTCAACAAGGCAATGAATCACTGTGCCTGAAATAGTTTGTCTTTGCCCTAGATAGGAACAAACATATCCTGCATGGTCTGTTTATCCACATCTCAATGGCTTGTACCAACCAACTGATTACAGTTACACTTCAATATAGAGGGAGTGAAATAAAATCATATTCATTCTATGCTTACACGGAAAAAGCAGTCCTGCCCTGCTTTATGGCTGAGATTCTAGCTATCTGTATAACAGAGCATTCTGTCCCAGTTGTTGAACAGATCCTATCTGATCCCCATTGTAAGCAGCAGTCCTGCCCTGCTTTATGGCAGCTGAGATTCTAGCTATCTGTATAACAGAGAATTCTGTCCCAGTGGCTGCACAGATCCTATCTGATCCCCATTGTAAGCAGCAGTCCTGTCCTGCTTTATGGCTGAGATTCTAGCTATCTGTATAACAGAACATTCTGTCCCAGTGGCTGCACAGATCCTATCTGATCCCCATTGTAAGCAGCAGTCCTGTACTGCTTTATGGCTGAGATTCCAGCTCTTTGAGCTCTATACAGGACACTGTGATTAAGTTTTAAGCAGAAAAAAAACAACTCCATAACAATTTTGTAATATTTTTAATTTAAATAATAGTAAACCGGTACAAAGCAATCAGAGGTAGAGTTAAATATAAATATTTGAGTCTATCCCTTTAATACCATTCACAATTTAGGATTATAACCAATCACCACTAGAGGGAACCCTGACTCACATCCTGACCAAATGCTTTGAACATATGCCAACATGTTTAGGTTATATATTTAGTGAAAAAACACATTTATCAGGAGTTCTATGTATAAACCTGGGGGGATGGCAGGAACTAAGAAGAGGCTGTATTAATATTAATTTCATCTTCTTGTTTTGGAAGGGAACAAAAACATCTGAACCAACCTGTAGGATTTGTGAGTCAGAAGCTTGTGTGTGGGGAGTGAGTGGGATTCACCCACATACTGTCAGCTCACAACGTTGCCTATGTTTAGCCCGACACCATACATACAATACATACATACATACATACATACATCATATCTTCATCTACATGAACCCACAATGGAACCCAGCCAAGGCCAGGACCAAGGTTACAGGGGATTAAACGCCAAACTAACATTGTATATAATGTAACAAATTGTCATTCATGGCAAATTCCCAATATACATTCTCCATTCTCACTGGTTATAAACTTATAGGTAATTGCTATTGTGAGCAGCAGCTGTCTGTCCCTTAAGGGCAGAGACGCTCAAATTCGGGAGATTCAGTCACCCGCTATAAATCACAGCCATTCAAGCACAGGATACACAGTAGATAACAGATAGGTACTACTATAGTTTATATAAACAAGCTGTTGTGTAGCCATGGGGGCAGCCATTCAAGCACAGGATACACAGTAGATAACAGATAAGTACTACTATAGTTTATATAAACAAGCTGCTGTGTAGCCATGGGGGCAGCCATTCAAGCACAGGATACACAGTAGATAACAGATAAGTACTACTATAGTTTATATAAACAAGCTGCTGTGTAGCCATGGGGGCAGCCATTCAAGCACAGGATACACAGTAGATAACAGATAAGTACTACTATAGTTTATATAAACAAGCTGCTGTGTAGCCATGGGGGCAGCCATTCAAGCACAGGATACACAGTAGATAACAGATAAGTACTACTATAGTTTATATAAACAAGCTGCTGTGTAGCCATGGGGGCAGCCATTCAAGCACAGGATACAGAGTAGATAACAGATAAGTTCTGAAGAATTCCATTGTATACTACAGAGCTTATATGTTATCTTCTGTGTATCATGTGCATTTTCACCCTTTTCAGCTTTGAATGGCTGCCCCCATGGCTACACATCAACTTGTTTATATAAACTATAGTAGTACTTATCTGTTATCTACTGTGTATCCTGTGCTTGAATGGCTGCCCCCATGGCTACACAGCAGCTTGTTTATATAAACTATAGTAGTACTTATCTGTTATCTACTGTGTATCCTGTGCTTGAATGGCTGCCCCCATGGCTACACAGCAGCTTATTTATATAATCTATAGTAGTGTTTCTGAAGCAAATACACCAGTTTTACCAGTGCAGAGCAACACTACATTATATTTTCATTACTTTAAAACACTTTAATTTGTTGATGTTACTGTTCCTTTATCGTAAGAAGATCCAAATTACGGAAAGATCTGTTATGCAGAATGACCCAGGTCCTGAGCATTCAGACTAACAGGTCCCATACCTGTATTATGGATAGTAACAAAGGATTCAGAGTGGGCTTTAAATGGTTACTATAACTGTATTTCCCATTCCATGCACGTTTCTCCACTGGTGATTTGTATTTTAGCCAGTGGGAAGTAAACAAGGGATGTATTTTCACCTGCTGTAAAGAAGAGATCCCATAAAACTATGGCAGCATAGGTATTCCCTATACTTAGCACAATTCAGCAAGAACAGCCCCTTAAGTTTGTTCATAGTACAGGGAATACCTATGCTGCCATAGTTTTATGGGATCTCTCTGTACAGACTATGAGCAAACTTAGGGGACTGTTCCTGCTGAATTGCGCTTAGTACAGGGGAATGCCTATGATGCCATAGTTTTATGGTATCACTTTGTACCGGATATGCTCAAACTTAGGAAACAGATCCTGCTGATTTGTGCTTAGTAATGGGGAATACCTATGCTGCCATAGTTTTATGGGATCTCTCTGCAGGAACAGTCCCCTGAGTTTGCTCACAATCTGTACAGAGAGATCCCATAAAACTATGGCAACATAGGTATTCCCCTGTACTAAGCACAATTCAGCAGGAACAGCCCCTTAAGTTTGTTCATAGTACAGGGAATACCTATGCTGCCATAGTTTTATGGGATCTCTGTACAGACTAAGTACAATCAATTGTGCAAGATTTCTCTAACCCTCCTTTCCCCCGTGTTTACATTCAGATCACGCGTGTAAGTAAATAAGACGTGTATTATGTTAAAGACACAATGGCTAACACATGTGCACGTGTGCATGACAAACAAAATGTAACTTTTATCCACAACTCCAAACACTGCAGATTCTCTGTAAAAAAAACGAAAAACTTCCAATAATCAACTTGCAAAATTTTCAGCAGCCGCCGGTGGGTCACTTCCCAGCACTCAAACTTCTGATGAAGGTTTAACAAAGAGCAATGACAAATTTGAGACACAGAAATGAGCTAAAATAACAATAAAATGCTTCTAAAAACCAAGCTAGTAATTTTTTTTTTTCTCATAAAAACTTTGGCCACTCAGTGTCATTGTTTATTAAAGCATTTTCCTCATCACGAACCCTGGCTGCTCCCGCTGACATGAACATAAATATACAGACACAGAGGCCTCCCTGGGCAGAATAACTAACAGCAGTATGTTTTAGAAAACAATTACATTCATACACAGGCAATGCAAAATGCAGAAATTAGGTTTTCTGTACCAACCCAAGGCCCCCAGAGCCCTTTAGAAAGGAAGATCTGTACCTCTGAAGATGCCCCAGTAGCTCCCCATCTCCTTTTCTGCTGATTCTCAGCACATTCTGGGCTGCCGTCACTTACTGAGCTAAGGGACCCACTCACAATATAAAGTAGATACAGATATGGGACCTATTATCCAAAAAGCTCATGCATAAGGCTTTCCAGATAACAGATTTCTCCGTAATTTGATTCTTTGTACCTTAAGTCTACTAGAAACTCATGTAAACATTAAATAAACCCAAATAGGCTGGTTTTGCCTCCAATAAGGATTAATTATATGTTAGTTGGAATCAAGTACAAGCTACTGTTTTATTATTACAGAGAAAAAGGAAGTTTTTTTTAAAAAAAAAATTGGCTTATTTGGATAAAATGAAGTCTAATTTGGAGCTTTCTGGATAATGGGTTTCCAGATCATTGGATTATTTTATGGATGCACGGAATACACTATTTTGGATTCAGCCGAACACCCCAATCCTTCGCAAAATATTCAGCCGAATATCGAAGCGAATCCGAATTTGCATATGCCTATTACGGGTGGGAAGGGGAAACTATTTTTTACTTTCTTGTTTGTGACAAAAAGTCACACAATTTCCCTCCCTACCCCTAATTTGCATATTTGAATTAAGATTCGGAAACGGTTCGGCTGGGCAGAAGGATTCAGCCGAATCTGAAGCCTGCTGAAAAAGACTGAATCCTGGATTCAGTGCATCCCTAGTTTATTTCCACTGTAATTCACTGTATTTGGTTTTAGACAGATAAAGGTAACCATTAAACAAATCTTTCTGCCAATATCATTAAGGGCAGGGGCACACTGGCTGATTCGGAGAGATTTAGTTGCCTGGCAACTAATTGCCCCAAACTGCCTTTCTCCTGCTATAATGAGAAAACGCCTGCGCCAATGCACTCGCGGCACTTTGATTTCTGAAGTTGCCTCACGAGGAAACTTCGGACAACTTTGGAAATCGAAGCGCCACGAGTGCATTGGCGCAGGCGTTTTCTCATTGTAGCAGGGGGAAGGCAGTTCAGGGAGATCGTTGACCCGCAGAAGAGGCGATTAGTCGCCAGGCAACTAAATCTCCCAAATCTGTCTGTGTGCCCCTGTCCTTAAAGGGATACTGTCATGGGGAATTTTTTTTTTTTTTTTCAAAATGAATCAGTTAATAGTGCTGCTCCAGCAGAATTCTGCACTGAAATCCATTTCTCAAAAGAACAAACTGATTTTTTATATTCAATTTTGAAATCTGACATGGGGCTAGACATATTGTCAATTTCCCAGCTGCCCCAAGTCATATGCTCTTTACTGCAAGTTGGAGTGATGTCACCCCCTCCCTTTTCCCCCCAGCAGCCAAACAAAAGAACAATGGGAAGGTAACAGATAGCAGCTCCCTAACACAAGATAACAGCTGCCTGGTAGATCTAAGAACAACACTCAATAGTAAAAACCCATGTCCCACTGAGACACATTCAGTTACATTGAGAAGGAAAAACAGCAGCCTGCCAAAAAGCATTTCTCTCCTAAAGTGCAAGCACAAGTCACGTGACTGGGGGCAGCTGGGAAATTGACAATATGTCTAGCCCCATGTCAGATTTCAAAACTGAATATAAAAAAATCTGTTTGCTCTTTTGAGAAATGGATTCCAGTGCAGAATTCTGCTGGAGCAGCACTATTAACTGATTCATTTTGGAAAAAAAAACATTTTTCCCATGACAGTATCCCTTTTATATTTAGTATTTAATATCATGCCAGGGTTTCTGTCAGTTGATGCTACTGTGCAGTGTCATATCATCTTTTCCTTTTGTCAGCAGGATTTGCCATTTGTTGCAATTAGCCTACAGGGGCCCCATCGGAGCTGTTGGCTCACACATGCTTGGCCCATTCCTACGCCTGTTGATCTGTGTAGGAGCCAAAAATGAAGCCCCTTTCCTGTTTCAGCACAATAATGACCCTTTGCACAAACCAGGCCCCTGTAGAATGGGTTTATGGAGATTGGAAGAATTAGACTGCACAAAGCCTTGTCCTCAACCCAACTGAACCCCTGTGCAATGAATCGGAACCCCGACAATGAGCCGGGCCTGAACCCCAACATCAATGCTGAATGCTCTCGTGGCTGAACTATAACATCTAGTTGGAACCTTCTCAGAAGAGATGGGGCGGTTATAGTGGCAAATGTAGGAGCCTTTAAATTATCCTTTAAAAAGTATGCTGTAAAGCGATATTCTGGGACCATTTGCAATTGGTTTTCATTATTTATTATGTGTAGTTTTTGAGTTATTTAGCTTTTAATTCAGTAGTTCTCCATTTTGCAATGTCAGTCATCTGGTTGCTAGGGTTCAAATTAGCCTGGCAACCATGCTTTGATTTGAATAAGAGACTGGAATATGAATAGGAGAGGCGACAATAGAAAGAGGAGTAATAAAATGTAACCATAAATGTGTAGCCTTGCAGAGCATTTGTTTTTAGATGGGGTCAGAGACCCCCATTTGAAAGCTGGAGAGAGTCAGAAGAAAAAGGCAAATACTTAATAAAAAAACTATAAAAAATAAATAACGAAGGCGAATTGAAAAGCTACTTAGAATTGGACTTTTCTATAACATACTAAAAGTTAACGGGGTGAACTTCCCTTTAATTCCCTTTGTTTGGGAATGAATAGCGGGTGGGGAGGAACCTTTTCCATACAGTGTATGTGAGAGAAATCTGTTGGCCTTGGAAAGAAGCAATAGCACTCGGTTCCATAAAGCTCACATTGAGGACATGAAGACAAGGGGACAAGGCTGCTTCCAGCACAAGTGACATAAAAAAAAAACAAGTTTATCATTGGCTGTGGGGAAGGGGCTGTTTGCACTGGAGCTAAACACACAAATGAAGGGAAGGAGTTGGCGAAAGAATGAGCCGCAGGGGAAATGTATCTTGAAACAAGGTCAATATAGACAATATATAAACAATACAGTAACACCTGCTTTTCACTGGGGTATGTGCCTCTTGTCAGTAAATAACTCACACCAATAATGAGAGCAAATTAGACTTTACAGTTAAAAATGCCAGTTTTGGCTATTTTGTCGTCACCCTTCCAGATTCATGGCTCGCCCGGCCCCTGTGTTCTGTCCTTTCTGAGACATTGGCCCTTGTATTTCTCAGGGCCAGTTTGACAGTTGGGTAATTAGCTGCAGTTTTGTTGTAAAGAATACAAAGAGACTGAACCCAGCAGCAGTGATTATTAGAGTGCAACATGTCTGGCTTTTCTGTGAAACAAAGAGTTACTCCAGAAAGTTCTGCTTGCCATCTCCCCTGCCACGGGAATGATTTAGCCACTGCCTATTCCAAATACTTTACCTTTTAAAACAGGATTGTTTGTCCATATATTGCAAAATATTTAATAGGGATGCACCGAATCCAGGATTTGGAATTCAGCCTTTTTCAGCAGGACTCGGATTTGGCCGAATCCTTCAGCCCGGCGAACCAAATCCGAATAATATTTTGCATGTGCAAATTAGAGGCGTGGGAGGGAAATCCTGTGACTTTTTGTCACAAAACAAGGAGGTAAAAAATGTTTTCCCCCTTCCCATCCCCAATTTGCATATGTAAATTAGGATCCGGATTCAGTTCGGTATTCGGCCAAATCTTTCACTAAGGAAATTGGGGATTCAGCCAAATCCAAAATAGTGGATTCGTTGCATCCCTAAATATTTCAGCTGGCCAACTACATCAAAGTCATCCCCAGTATAGCCAGTCCTACATTCAACATTCATCGGATTCATTAAGAATTCTATATACAGTCATATGAAAAAGTTTAGGAACCCCTCCGAGCCTGAATAATAATTCAACAAAAAAAGATAACAGTGGTATGTCTTTCATTTCCCAGGAACATCTGAGTACTGGGGTGTTTTCTGAACACAGTTATGTGAAATTAAATCAAATGTAAAAAACTGGCTGTGCAAAAACTTGGATACCCTTGTAATTTTGCTAATTTGAATTCATGTAACTGCTCAATACTGATTACTGGCAACACCAAATTGGTTGGATTAGCTCGTTAAGCCTTGAACTTCATAGGCAGGTGTGTCCAATCATGAGAAAAGGTATTTAAGGTGACCAATTGCAAGTTGTGCTTCTGTTTGACTCTCCTCTGAAGAGTGACAGCATGGGATCCTCAAGGCAACTCTCAAAAGATCTGAAAACAAAGATTGTTCCGTATCATGGTTTAGGGGAAGGCTACAAAAAGCTATCTCAGAGGTTTCAACTGTCAGTTTCAACTGTAAGGAATGTAATCAGGAAATGGAAGGTCACAGGCACAGTTGCTGTAAAACCCAGGTCTGGCAGGCCAAGAAAAATACAGGAGCAGCATATGTGGAGGATTGTGAAAATTGTTACAGACAACCCAAAGATCACCTCCAAAGACCTGCAAGAACATCTTGCTGCAGATGGTGTAGCTGTAGATCGTTCTACAATTCAGCGCAATTTGCACAATGAACATCTGTATGGCAGGGGGATGAGAAAGAAGCCCTTTCTGCATTCACGTCACAAACAGTCGCTTGTTGTATGCAAAAGCTCATTTAGACAAGACACAGTCATTTTGGAACAAAGTGCTTTGGGCTGATGAGACAAAAATTGAGTTATTTGGTCATAACTAAAAGTGCCTTGCATGGCGGAAGAAGAACACGGCATTCCAAGAAAAACCCCTGCTACCTACTGTCAATATGGTCACACAATAAATGATGGCCTCGCACCTTCATTCATACATTACTTTCAAATGGTGGAAGGAAAAAAGCTGCTGAAAAAGCAAAAGATTGGGAGATTAACATAACTGATCAAAGATGGGATCTTTCTCTTGGCCTCAATCAATATGGCCACATTGGCAAGTTCACTGGCGTGAGACAGTTCAGCAGGGATGGAGGGTGGTGCACCATTAATAAAAAGCGACTTTCCATGGGGGCCTTAATGAGCCATCACTACAGTCCAGTTAGCCACGACAGTGTAAGGAGCCTGATCAGATAGTTTGGCCCTTGGGCCAACAATTGGAACATTATTGGACCTATGAAGTTTATTTGGGCTTGTTGAACATCCCATCCCTTCCCTGTAAGTTCAGTACCTTGTTTGAGTCAGATGCCAGTTTCACATCTAATTTTATAGAATATTCATTCTCTCCGGAATAAACCAGGTCCTGAAATCCAACCTGTCCTCGGAGATGCTTCCCCTTGATCCAAAATGGAGCAATATTTATATATATATATATATATATATATGCAGATTGATTACAAAAAGATCCTGTAACGTTGAGAATAGACATTTATTCGGCTAAGATGAACAGCGCTCTTCAGTTTAAATGCAAGGGGTAAGACCCTGTTAAAGGAGAGCTACACCTCAACAATAGGTTGTCCGAAATGCTACACCTTAAGGTTTGGGCTCCTGTTCCAGCTAGGGTTGCCACCTTTTCTGGAAAAAAATACCGGCCTTCCTATATATTTATCTTTTTTCCCTATTAATAACATTGGGATCAGCCATAATTTTACCGGCCAGGTGGCATCCCTAGTTCCAGCCCAAGGACCCCACAGCCCTCTAGCAGGGAAGATCTGTGCCTCTGAACATGCCCCCAGTAGCTCCCTTTCTGGCAATACAAGCAAACAACCGAATGGGCACATCACTTCTTACACAGATTGAGGAGATAATTCTGGCTGGGATCATATCCTGGGGCAGCCTCCCAAATAATGAGGACAGATGGCAGCGTCCAATTGGCTAATGGCCAATCAGCAGAATTCCCAGCAGATTTGAATATCTGATTGACTTGTGCTCATTGGCCGGGACTGGAAAACCGGTAAGTTTGGAGCCGGCTGGGGGCAGGCCAGGGTTTTTTTTTTTAGGTGTATTACAAATTTACCAGCAGCTACATTGCCGGTAAATTTGTAATACCGGCCCCGGCCTTGGCTGGTGTTTTACTGGCTAGGCCGGTAAAATACCGGCCGAGTGGCAACACTATTTGCACCCCAGCCTATCCCCAAAAAGTATCTTAGGCTGAACAGTGGGATGTACAGACCACATACACTCTACAACCACTGCAGCTTCACCTGTTGCAATGATTTGGCTCACATTACTACATCTCTATTTCTCGTGTTTCACGCAAAAATAACGTACTGCTACCTCCTGTACACTAGCTTCTCCTTCCTTGTACACTAACACCATGCAAACAATCATTATAGGAGAAGGAAGGGTTAAAAATAAGTAAGCTTCAGAAAGGTCTATATAAATACACCAGTAAATCTTCAAATTAATGCGTCAGAAGAATACCGGGGAATCCCTATGCTGCCATCGTTTTATGGGATCTCTCTGTACAGACTATGAGCAAACTTAGGGACTGTTCCTGCTGAATTGTGCTTAGTACAGGGGAATACCTATGCTGCCATAGTTTTATGGGATCTCTCTGTACAGACTATGAGCAAACTTAGGGACTGTTCCTGCTGAATTGTGCTTAGTACAGGGGAATACCTAGGTGCCCAAGTTTTATGGTATCTCTCTGTACAGACTATGAACAAACTTATGGGGTCTGTTCCTGCTGAATTGTGCTTACTACAGGGAATACCTATGCTGCCATAGTTTTAGGATCTCTCTCTGTACAGACTATGAGCAAACTTAGGGTTTGTTCCTGCTGAATTGTGTTTAGTACAGGGGGGGGGGGGGATACCTATTCTGGTATACATTTCTGATGTCTCTCTATACAAGTACAAGTAGGGACTGTTCCTGCTGAACGGACAGACTGTATCACATAGGCAAAGCCAGTCCACACTCAAGTCTACTATTAACTTCTCCTGTTTAGAAGCCAACACTAGTAATAAAGGGTTAAACTATGGGCCCAAAGGGTTAAACTATGGGTTGAACTCTAGGCCCAGAAAGCCTCTTCTATGTGCAGTTGTGAATCGAATAGAGTTATGAGCTGGTAGTGGCAATAAGGCTTGTGTAAAACACATTAGTGTACCCTAGAGATAAGTCAGACTGTAACACAAATCCCTTTAAATAAACAATGTCTTTATCTTTCACACGGAAGGAAGCGCTCGCACCTGAGCAATTCCACCAATAGAAACATTCAGCTGTGCGTTCTCCTGGCTAATAGACAAACACTGGGGAAAGACGAGATAAAGGTACAGTAAAACGACTCCTTGTGTTTTGTTAACAGATTTGCTAAACTGACACTTTGGCATATCCTTACAGACCAAGGCGGAGTCTAAAAATGCCGGTTTTTAACAATGAGAGCTGTGAAGTTGTGGGATTCTCTCCCTTAATCTGCTGTACTGGCAGATACATTAGATCGCTTTAAAGGGATACTGTCATGGGAAAACATGTTTTTTTCCCAAAATGCATCAGTTAATAGTGCTGCTCCAGCAGAATTCTGCACTGAAATCCGTTTCTCAAAAGAGCAAACAGATTTTTTAATATTTAATTTTGAATTCTGACATGGGGCTAGACATTTTGTCAATTTCCCAGCTGCCCCTGGTCATGTGCCTGCTTTTTGGCAGGCTGCTGTTTTTCCTTCTCAATGTAACTGAATGTGTCTCAGTGAGACATGGGTTTTTACTATTGAGTGTTGTTCTTAGATCTACCAGGCAGCTGTTATCTTGTGTTAGGGAGCTGTTATCTGGTTACCTTCCCATTGTTCTTTTGTTTGGCTGCTGGGGGGGGGGGGGAAGGGAGGGGGTGATATCACTCCAACTTGCAGTACAGCAGTAAAGTGTGATTGAAGTTTATCAGAGCACAAGTCACATGACTTGGGGCAGCTGGGAAATTGACAATATGTCTAGCCCCATGTCAGATTTCCAAACTGAATATAAAAAAAATCTGTTTGCTCTTTTGAGAAATGTGAGAATGGGAGGGGGGTGATCACAAATCCAGGATTCGGTTCGGGAATCGTGCTTTCTGCCATTTTCAGCAAGATTTGGCTGAAACCTTCTGCCTGGCCGAACCCAAATCCTAATTTGCATGTGCAAATTAGGGGAGGGAAATTGCGTAACTTTTTGTCACAAAACAAGAAAGTAAAAAATGTTTTCCCCTTCCACCCCTAATTTACATATGTAAATTAGTATTCGGATTCGGTTTGGTATTCAGCCGAATCTTTTGCGAAGGATCCGGGGGTTCGGTTGAATCCAAAATAGTGAATTTGGTGCATCACTACTTAGTACATATTAATGAGTTACATCCTTGCCGCTAAGTCCCCCCCTGCAAAATTCCCCACACATCAGGTCATCCTGACAATATCCAAGAATGTAAAAAAAAAAGAAGAAAAAGTGAGCTCTCATTCCAAAACACAGAGACTAAAGGTGGCGCCTTTTTACTTTGGGGAAAACGCGCAGGAGGCGGGCCAGTGACATCAGGGGCGAGCTGGGTGACATTGTGGGTGGGGCGGTGATGTCGGGTGGGTGGGCTTGATGACATGGGGATGATGAAGTGGCAATCAGCGATCAAGTCAATGTCCTATCCAGATTTCATAATTTGGAAATCCGGACAGGTACTTTTCACCAGGCAGCCCTTCCAAAAACCGGGCTGTCCAGGTAGGGTTGCCACCTGGCCAGTATTTTACCAGCCTGACCGGTAAAAATAATACTTGATCCCAATGTTATTAATAGGGAAAAAAATCGAAATATATAGGAAGGCCGGTATTTTTTTTTCCAAAAAAGGTGGCGACCCTATGTCCAGGTGAAATCTGGCCAGGTGGCAACCCTAAAAAGAGAACCATAAAGATATTTTATTACACATGCACCAAAATAATAAAAGGCCCAAGGCGGTTAATTCCAAATATGTGGCAAACCTAAAGCAGTAAAATACAGAATTGACAAAGCACTGCACCAAGATTAAGAATAGGCTTTGCAAAACAAATTATCCAGAAAGCTCTGAATTACAGAAAGGCTGTCTCCTATAGACTCCCACAATGCAGTTCACGCGGCACATCTAGCGGACACGTCCGGCAGTCACTAAAGGGTGAAATTCCGAGCTCCGGTCCCACAGTGTAGCTGCTGACAGGCCGGGGTATTTATCTGCTTGGGTCAGACTGCAGGAATCTCAAAGTAGCACTTTATAATCTTTAGGCAATTCACAAATCAGCACAGCAGCAAATGTCTCACTGGTTTCACACTGTACGGCCATGAAAGGCAGGTCTCACACTTGTGTTAAAGGGGAACTCAACCCAACTTTTTTTGCACAAAAAAGAAAAGGTCATTCTAAGCAACATTCCAATGTACATTATTTAAAATATCACTGGTAACTGCTACTGAAACCTGTATCTGCCTTAGGTCTCGCTGGGAGATTCTGGTGAGATTTAGTAGCCCGGCGACTAATCGCCTCTTCTTTGGGGCGATCTCCCCGAACTGCTTACCCCTTGTCTTCTGCCTGCTGGAATGAAAAATCGCCTGCGGCATGGCACTTCATTTTCTGATTTTCAGAAATCGGAAAACAAAGCTCCCTGAGTGCCATGCCGCAGGCGATTTCTCAGTCTAGCAGGCGGAAGATGCTAGAAGCAGTTCAGGGAGATTAGTCGCCCCAAAGCAGAGGCGATGCCCAAATCTCCCAGTGTGACCTTACCCTTAAAATTTCTGACCCTGAAATGCAGAGAAGCGCAGCGGAGCTCCAGATCTCCATCTTCCGGATCTTCATGTAGTCTTCGAGCCTCTTCGCCGTCACCAAGTCAGCCGGTCCATGCCTTCAGACTGAGACCCAAAGACTACATGAAGATCCGGAAGATGACGACTGGGAGCTCCAATGTTGCTTCTCTATATTGAAGGGTCAGAATTTGTTAGAAGTTTTTTTTTTTTTAACACTAAATCACAGGGAAGGACAGGGGTGGGGGACAATGCCTGTAAGATTGGGGGGGGGGGTTGGTAGGGGGGCTTTTGTTCTCCTTTAAACATCTCACATTTTCTGCAGTAGGGATGCACCGAATCCAGGATTCGGCCTTTTTCAGCAGGATTCGGATTCAGCCGAATCCTTCTGCCTGGCCAAACTGAATCCAAATCCTAATCTGCATATGCAAATTAGGGACAGGGAGGGAAATTGCATGACTTTTTGTCACAAAAAAAGGACATAAAAAATGTTTTCCCCTTCCCATCCTTAATTTGCATATTTGGGGGTTCGGCCGAATCCAAAATAGTGGATTCGGTGCATCCCTACGTAGCAGTCATATGGAACATTTGTAGAGAATCACTCCGTATTTACTGGATTTAAAGGGGCAGTATACCTTTTGTGCAATGAATAAGGCTTATGATGAACATACATTTTGCCTGTTTAATATGCAACAGGTCTATGGTTTTCTTGAGCTAAATAGAGCAAACAAGAAAACTTACCTTACTCCATGTCTGGTCCTTTTCGGGCAGATTATTAGATTGCCAGTGTACAGCCTCCCCCCTTCCCCTTTGTTGTGGCAGATTCCCAGTGCAGTGATAATCCCCCTAACGAAACGAATGACCCAACTCGCAAGGACTAAACATGGAGAAGCTTCTGTTTCCTTGTTTGCCCTGTTTAGCTCAAGAAATAGCCAAAACTATAGATTTGTTGTGATTAAGACAATAGGCAAAATGTTCAGCACAAACCCTATTCATTGTACTCGCGTTGAACAAAGGGTGTACTGCCCCTTTAACAAAAAAAACCCCAGAAAAGATAGAGGAAGATGAAATATGTTGCATATTATTATATAGGAGAGAATACAGTAAGGAGAGATACACTGTTACACATCTGTTACATTTCTAACTTAGTGGAGTCCCAATTGGAATCAGGCGCAGTCACTAGACTTGGGTGAATTTGAGCCGTTTCGTTAAAAATTCACCACTGGTGAAATGTCAGCGACGTATGGGCATCAAAAAATTTTTGATGCGCACCGAAACGTATATTTTTTTTGACACGGATCATTTTTTATTTTGTTTTGACGCTCGACACCATACAAGTCAATGGGCGTCATTTCCACAGCGCAAGAAGGCGAAAAAATTCGCCCATCCCTACCAGTCACATGTCTAAGACATGTGTGACTGGCGTTTAAACCAATGGGTTTCGATTTCTGATCTTCTGATCAATTTTGGGACACCTGTTGCCAAAATACATTATCACCAACCTAAGGTCAACACTCCGGTTGGGGGTAAAAGTTTTTTTGTTTTTTTTTTTTAAATGCCCCCCCAGCCAGCGCTTGGCCACCCGCACCAGAAGGGTGCCCCCGGTTTGAGCCGCGTTGGGGCACACGTATGTGCATAATGAGTGAGGGCTGCACATTATGTGTATGGCCATAATATCAGGAGCGTGTTATACACATGTACTCTGACCAACATGGCTGCCATTAGCCCACACCTTTGGTTGGGGAGAATATATTTTGGCAACAGATGTCCTTTAGGGCTATTCCACACGGGGAGATAGCCACGCGTTTGCGGTCGCGGCGACAAAGCGCCGCGACAGTCGCCGCGACCGGCGCAGGCGACAGTTTTGTATGGGCGCCTATGTAAAAACGCCTGTGCTAACCACACGAGGCGATGCGCTTTTCAACAGTCGCCTGAAAAAGCCTGGCGAGGCATTTTCAGGCGACTTTTGAAAAGCGCATCGCCTCGTGTGGTTAGCACAGGCGTTTTTACATAGGCGCCCATACAAAACTGTCGCCTGCGCCGGTCGCGGCGCTTTGACGCCGCGACCGCAAACGCGTGGCTATCTCCCCGTGTGGACTAGCCCTTAAGGGAATAAAAATTTGAGATTGAATTAATTTTGTTACTGTCCCAAAAACTAATTTGTTTGCCCTCTAATTCAAAATCTTTTTTTTTTTCTTTTTACTTTATTCCTACTATAAGGGAAAAGCAAACCATTCTACCCTAGGGCCAAAGTTTGCCGGCATTCTAAAAAAGTCATTAAATCGGTTTTCTTTTCCCGATTTGCCGCTGTATACACAAACTAGCTATACATGCAACAGAAGTAAAATAAACAGTGTCACTTTGATGTGTACATGTACGTCACACTGGAACAGATCTTGCAGGACAGACACAAGCAAAGCAAATACAGAACAACATGCAGCGCTCCTGCCCTGGTACTGGTCACAATTAGAAGCACCAAGACAGAGAAAGAAAATGGGTGGAAATCAAGTTTGAACCATCACACAGAAATAAATACCAGCTTTAGGGTATTTAGCCTTCTAGGGATACCCATATGCCCACTAAGTGGATTAATAAATGAGGAAAGGAGGGGATGACAGTTAAAGGAACAGTAACCTCAAAAATTTAAAGTAATACAAATATAATGTACTTTTGCCCTGTTCTAGTAAAACTGATGTGTTTGCTTCAGAAACACTACTATAGTTTATATAAACAAGCTGTTGTGCAGCCATGGGGGCAGCCATTCAAGCACAGGATACACAGTAGATAACAGATAAGTACTACTATAGTTTATATAAACAAGCTGCTGTGTAGCCATGGGGCAGCCATTCAAGTACAGGATACACAGTAGATAACAGATAAGTACTACTATAGTTTATATAAACAAGCTGCTGTGTAGCCATGGGGCAGCCATTCAAGTACAGGATACACAGTAGATAACAGATAAGTACTACTATAGTTTATATAAACAAGCTGTTGTGCAGCCATGGGGGCAGCCATTCAAGCACAGGATACACAGTAGATAACAGATAAGTACTACTATAGTTTATATAAAGAAGCTGCTGTGTAGCCATGGGGCAGCCATTCAAGTACAGGATACACAGTAGATAACAGATAAGTACTACTATAGTTTATATAAACAAGCTGCTGTGTAGCCATGGGGCAGCCATTCAAGCACAGGATACACAGTAGATAACAGATAAGTACTACTATAGTTTATATAAAGAAGCTGCTGTGTAGCCATGGGGCAGCCATTCAAGCACAGGATACACAGTAGATAACAGATAAGTACTACTATAGTTTATATAAACAAGCTGCTGTGTAGCCATGGGGCAGCCATTCAAGCACAGGATACACAGTAGATAACAGATAAGTACTACTATAGCAGTATTTCAGTGCAGAATTCTGCTGGAGTAGTACTATGTGTTTTGAAAAAAACAAAAACATGTTTTCCGATGACAGGATCCCTTTAAGTTTGATAGTTATGAGCTCTTCTTGCCTTAAGGTGGCCATACACGGGCCGATAAAAGCTGCCGACAGACCGTGTCGGCAGCTTATTGGCCCGTGTATGGGGGCCCCCGACGGGCTTCCCCGATCGAGATCTGGCCAAAAGTCCAGATCTCGAGCGGATCTATCCGTGTATGGCCACCTTTACTCTTCACCGTATTCACACAGTTCTGTATGGAACACCAAACATACTCCAATTCCACAACTCTAGCTCCCAGAAGTCTGTGGCAGCCAAGGGCAATAGCCAACATATTGCTCATTTCTACTATAAAACACCAGCTAGACATACAGACACCCTACATCACTTACTCAGAAAGTAAAACAGGTAATGGGACCTGTTATCCTAAATGTTCGAGACCTGGAGTTTTCCAGATAACGGATCTTTCCATAATTTGGATCTTCATACCTCAATTCTACTAGAAAACCATTTAAAAATTAAATAAACCCAATAGGCTGGTTTTGCTTCCAATAAGGATTAATTACATCTTAGCTGGGATCAAGTACAAGCTACTGTTTTATTTATCAGAGAAAAAGGAAATAATTTTTAAAAATTTGGATATTTAGATAAAATGGAGATTATGGGAGACGGCCTTTCCATAATTCGGAGCTTTCTGGATAGTTAGTTACCAGATAACAGATCCCAACCCTGTATAATGAATATATAATGAAAATGATATGCTGGGTCTGATTGACACCAGGGAGAACCTTCAGGAGAGGAAGACATCAAGGCAGCCATTCAGTTCTGATATGATGTGATTTTCTAACCTGTCCAATAAATATCTGCCCTGGCTTCCCTCCTGCAAACAACTCAGCCATGTTGTTACAGTCTATTTAAGGGAAACACACAGGCTGCATTAAGCAGCCCTGGCAACATCACTAGATTTAATTAAAAAGTAGCAGCATCACACATTTTCCTATCAACCATTAGAGAAATAAATCTGGAGCCCCAAATTCATAGCTCTGTCTTTTCCCAATTTGGGCAGGATTATCTCCGAGCAGCTACTGAAATATACCACCAGATATATCAGGCTTGCTTCCCAATTTATAAAAACACAGGAGCTAATTCCAGATTGATGTAATCCTGTAGCTCTGCAATGTTTGCTCTGCAAAGCAGTCACATGAAAAGGAAATACGGTTCACTCACTGGAAAACAGTAACCTATTCTTTTTAGCCATACCGAAGCACTGGGGTAACAGTCACCCTGCTATAGTTCCAGGGGTACCCAGGGCACAAATAAGCACTCACCCCAAATCTCCCCCTAACTGGCCTTCAGACTGGGCCCCCTTAGCTCATAACAAGGTTACAGATATATAGAAACATTGGGGTAACAGTCACCCTGCTATAGTTCCAGGGGCACCCAGGGCTTAAATAAGCACTCACCCCAAATCTCCCCCTAACTGACCTTCAGGCTGGGCCCCCTTAGCTCATAACAAGGTTACAGATATATAGAAACATTGGGGTAACAGTCACCCTGCTATAGTTCCAGGGGTACCCAGGGTACAAATAAGCACTCACCCCAAATCTCCCCCTAACTGGCCTTCAGGCTGAGCGCCCTTAGCTCATAACAAGGTTACAGATATATAGAAACATTGGGGTAACAGTCACCCTGCTATAGTTCCAGAGGTACCCAGGGTACAAATAAGCACTCACCCCAAATCTCACCCTAACTGGCCTTCAGGCTGGGCCCCCTTAGCTCATAACAAGGTTACAGATATATAGAAACATTGGGGTAACAGTCACCCTGCCATAGTTCCAGGGGTACCCAGGAATGGAGTTTTCAACTGACAAGGTTGGTAGTATCTGCCTGTGTACGGCCTCAACCACAGAACCCTTTCTTTGGTGACGGTGAGATCACCTCTCATCTAATTTAAAGTAGGGATGCACCGAATCCAGGATTCGGTTCGGGATTCGGCCTTTCTCAGCAGGATTCGGATTCGGCCGAATCCTTCTGCCAGGCCGAACCCGAACCCTAATTTGCATATGCAAATTAGGGGTGGGGAGAGAAATCGCGTGACTTTTTGTCAGAAAACAAGGAAGTAAAAATTGTTTCCCCCTTCCCACCCCTAATTTGCATATGCAAATTAGGGTTCGGATTTGGTTCAGTATTCGGCCGAATCTTTCGCAAAGGATTCGGGGGTTCGGCCGAATCCAAAATAGTGGATTCGGTGCATCCCTAATTTAAAGGTATACTGTCATTGGAAAACATGTTTTTTTCAAAACGCATCAGGTGATAGTGCTGCTCCACCAGAATTCTGCACTGAAATCCATTTTCCAAAAGAGCAAACTGATTTTTTTGTATTCAATTTTTAAATCTGACTTTGGGTAGGCATATTGTCAGTTTCCCAGCTGCCCCCAGTCATGTGACTTGTGCTCTGATAAACTTTAGTCACTCTTTACTGCAAGTTGGAATGATATCACCCCTCCCTTTCTACCGCCCAGTTGCCTAACAACAAAACAATAGGAAGGTAACCAGATAACACAAGAAAACAGCTGCCTGGTAGATCTAAGAACAGCACTCAATAGTAAAAGCCAAGTCCCACTGAGGCTGATTCAGTTACACTTAGGAGGAGGAATAACAGCCTGCAAGAAAGTAGTTCCATCCAAAAGTGCACAAGTCACATGACTGGGGCAGCTGGGAAACTGACAATATGTCTAGCCCCATGTCAGATTTCAAAATTGAATTAAAAAAAATCTATTTGCTCTTTTGAGAATCGGATTTCAGTGCAGAATTCTGCTGGAGCAGCACTATTAACTGATTTGTTTTGAAAAAAACATGTTTTCCCATGCCAGTATCCCTTTAAAGTAATATGCTTATCTTTATACAATGTCTTTAAGACAAAGCCTGGAGGAGGAGATGCATCACAGCCTTTCTATTCACAGACATGGGAATTGTGAGTGTAAAACAAGCATGTCTCTCCCTGAACAAGAACATCTTCACATTCCATCAACTTGCTCTGCGGCAGCCCATTTGCCAACAACAAAACACTATCATAACAACTTTAATAACCCATTTTACTTGAAATATTAGTTCCACTACAGCCAGCAGTTGATTGGCTGGTGTAGGGAAAGCAGCAGGATCTACCTAGTAACCAGACACATTCCTATCAATCACCTGTGTTACATAAAGGTATCACCAACAAATAAGAGAAGAGACAGACGCGAAGATTCGGGCAGATTTAGTTGCCCAGCGACTTCTTCGGGTGAGTAATCTCCCAGAAAAACCTTCCAGCCGGCTAGAATCTAAATTGCCGGCGGGATGGCACTCTGAGTGTTTTGTTTTCCGAAGCTGCTTCACGAGGAACCCGAAGTTGCTCCAACTGCCACCCCGCCGGTGATTTAGATTGTAGTCGGCGGGAAGGCTTTTTGGGGAGATTAGTCACCTGAAGAAAACGCTGATTTGTCGCCGGGCGACTAAATCTCCCCAAATCTTCGCGTGTGTCTCTGCCCTAAGCCACCAGGCACAATCCCCTTTATGAAATAACTTCCCAAAACTCTGTTTGAGCTCCTCTTCAGAAAAGGCGATCAGTCAAGTGGTGCTCGATTTCTCCTCCCTGCCTTCCTTATAGGAGATAGCTAGGGAGGGGAAATCGAATGTAGCACGATGGATCGTCGCCCTGTTGCCTTTTCTGAAGAGGAGCGCAAGTAGAGTTTCGGTAAGTTATTTCTTCATAAAGACTTAAGAGATTTCAAAGTTTAATTTGTCTGTGGTTGTCTGTGGGTTTTTTTGGTTGTATACCAACAAATTTTAAAAATAAATAAATAAATTTGATGTTACTGGTCCTTTAACAATGCAATGCTTAAAGTGGACCTGTCACCCAGACAAAAATCTGTATAATAAAAGTCTTTTTCAAATTAAACATGAAATCCTATTTCTATTTTTTATTAAAGCATTCATAGCTGGTGTAAGCTCATTTAAAAATCTCAGCTGTCAATCAAATATTGTCTGCCCCTCCTCTATGCCAGTGGCAGAGGCGGGGCAGACAATTACTTTCACTTTCCATTCAGCACTTCCTAGATGTCACTGCTCTACACACATTCCCCCATTCTCTTTACCGTTTAATTGTGTAACCAGGGCATGGGGATGGATATCAGGTCCCTCATTCTGGTGCACAAACAAGATTCGGAGATGATACAAGACTTGTCTTAATAACATTGTCCACAAAATGGCTGCTTGCTATAATTATGAATTCCCAGACTGAAGGAAACAAGATTCAAATAATTTATATAGTGTAATTAAAGTTCATTTTGCTTGACTAATGTGATAAAATAGGATTTGGAATGGTTTTTTTTTTGGATGACGGGTCCCCTTTAACCCTGGTTATTAACACAGTAAATGTTGTATCCCAAAGTAAAACGGACTCCTGTGCTTATATCCTTTCAGTACTTGAAGAAACACATTTCCCTGATTTTACATTTTCCCAGATTTTACAAATTGTTTCCTGGTCCTCTGATAAACATAAAAGTAAGGGTTCTACTGTACATAATTTTGCAGGAACCTGCTGCAGTGCTAGCGAGGCCTATACACATTGCACAATCATCAAGGACACATCAGCCTTGACCAACACAAGGGAATGGCAAGTAATTAAGCACATTATACAGTCAGAACAGTAGTTACTGCCTACTCCCCAGCATGATTTACAATCAGAATATTTAATAGCTAAATGGTATAGTAAAACAAGGCAATAAGGGGGGAAAAGAATTCCAGCAGAAATACCAATGACAATAAATATATAGCCCCACAATGTACCATGTCTCTTTGGGCAAATCCAGCCATCACAGCTCCAGCCTCATGACACACAACCAGGATAAAGTCACATCTTTATGGAAACGTAAAAAACAAAGGCCCATTGACACACAAGGAGCAGAAATTAAGAGACAAAAGGGTCCCTGCCGTTAATTTCCTGTTGAGCACAAAAAAGTGTCACGCGTTGCTTGGGGCCTGCAGTTGTCGCCCAAAATACACAAACATATGGCTAATTCAAATGAATTTTACACAGCACAAAACATAGTCTGTTATTTTCCTCTGCCAAACAGGACTTTCATATGCCACAAGTATGTAAAATATTTACAGTATTGAGAATAAATGACACACATTCCTTACTAGGGATGCACCGAATCCAGGATTCGGTTCGGGATTCGGCCAGGATTCGGGCTTTTTCTGCAGGATTCGGATTCGGCCGAATCCTTCTGCCCGGCCGAACCGAATCCGAATTTGCATATGCAAATTAGGGGCGGGGAGGGAAATTGAGTGACTTTTTGTCAGAAAACAAGGAAGTAAAAAATGTTTTCTGCTTCCCACCCCTAATTTGCATATGCAAATTAGGGATCGGATTCGGTTCGGTATTCGGCCGAATCCTTCGTGAAGGATTCGGGGGTTCTGCCGAATCCAAAAAAGTGGATTCGATGCATCCCTATTCCTTACAAATACAATCTAATAGTTTTGTGCTCTTGCCTACCCTTCTTCATCTAGTAGCTTTATCCTTAAGGTGGCCATAGACTCAAAGATCTTTCCCCTATATGCCACTAAACTGCATGGCTATATCGGGGGTAATTCGAACGTTCGGCCGTATGGCCGAACGATCGAATTACGATGCGCCAAACGGCTCAGACGGGTCGGTCGTATAAAAATCCAACCTTCCCGATCGATATCGTGGCCAAATATCGATCAGGAAGATCCGTCGGAAGCCCCCATACACGGGCAGATAAGCTGTCAAATCGGTCCAAATGACCGATATCGGCAGCTTTATCTGCCCGTGTATGGCCACCATTACTCATCTCCTCAATTTAGCAGCTTTGTGCTTACTCGCCTAACCTTCTTCATCATCTAGTAGCTTTATCCTTACTCACACACTCAACTTAGCAGCTTTGTGCTTACTCACCTACCTTTCCTCATCTTGTATCTTTATGCTTATTTACCTACCCAACTCCATATACAGCTACAGGACTTGTTATTCAGAATGCTCAGGAACTGAGCTTTTCCAAATTCCGGATCTTTCCATAATTCGGAGCCTCAGACCTTACCTCTACTAGAAAATCATGCAGGACCGCCATCGGGGGGGACAGTAGTCCCGGGCCCCGTGATTTTTGGGTCTTAGGGGGGCCCCGGCCGCTGTACTCACGCTATAGCCGGGCCCCCACTGCTGTCAGGAAACTGAAGAATCGTGTGGGGAGGGCGGAGCTTCTTCTACACGTCTTTCCCCTCCCCAGCTTCTAAACAATTGGTAGTTTCCCTAGAGCTGCATGGTGATTGGATAAGCCTATCGAATCCCTGTGTAGATCTACCGGGACTACTAAGCACTATAGCTCCGCCCACCCTACCCTGCAGCTCACGGAGAGTGGGAGGAGGACTTAATGTTTTTTTTGTTTTTTTTTAGTTTATTGAACCCCTGGCCACCAATAATTTTTTTTTATTATATTCTACGGGGCCCCTGACCACCAATGTTTTAGTAAAACTTTTATGGGGCTCTCTGTCATCACTGTTTTTTTTTAATTTATAGGGGGCCCTGACCACTAATGAATTTTTTTTAACTTATATGGGGGCCCTGACACCAATGATTTTTTTTTTTAACTTGTAGGGGGGCCCTGGCCACAAATGTTTTTTTTCGGAGGTGGGGCTTGGGGGCAGGATCTGGGTGGGGAGGGGACCATGGGGCCCAGAAAATTTTGCTGTACGGGGCCCAGTGATTTCTGATGGCGGCCCTGAAATCATGTAAACATTAAATAAACCCAATAGGCTGGTGATGCTTCCAATAAGGATTAAAAAAATAAGTTAGTTTGGATCAAGTACAAGCTACAGTTTTATTATTACAGTGAAAAAAAAAAAATTTAAAATTTGGATTATTTGGATAAAATGTCGTCTATGGGAGACAACCTTTTCATTATTCAGAGCTTTCTGGATATTGTATCCTATACCTATAGTAGTGTTGTCCTTGCTCACCTAACCTTCTTCATCTTTTAGCTTTCTGCTTACTCACCTACCCAACTCCATCCAATAGCATTATCCATACTCACCTACCCTTCTTTATTTAGCCGCCTTGTTTTAACTCAACTATTCTTCTTTATCTAGTAGCTTTGTACTTGCTCCCCTTCATCTATATCCAATGCTAACATTTGCAAATCTGTCCTCAGACCTCACTGGCAGTACATGTGCTTTAGATTTCAGCAAAAATGTACAACTAAATTATTTAGTAGAATTGGTTAAAGCTGTTATTTTACTATCCACCAACTGATCAATCTGCTTTTTCAGCTGGATAGGTATCAAGTATGCGCTGCTGCTGAGGCTGGAGGAGAAATGGGCACTTGCTTGTTGTTCAACCTGTTAAGCTGGCCATAGACGCAAAGATCCGATCATAAGACTTGAGGATTCGTACGATTTTTGGACCGTGTGTGGAGAGTCCGACATTTTTAGTCCGGCAGAGATCGGTCGTTTGGACAATCGGACAGGTTAAAAGATTTCTGACGGCTGCCGATAATATCTCAGCATGTATTGCCGATCGTACGATTTTCAGCTTTTGTCAGGGGCAGAACATTGGCTGATCTGTTCTTACTACTTTATTTGATCTGAATTGTTAGTGGCAGGTCGGGAGATGGGGAAGTCCGATTGTTCGAGGATTCGAACGATCAGATCTTTGCATCTATGGCCAGCTTTACAAATAGGGTTGCTAGCTGCCTTCTTTGAAACCAGATCCCTATATTATACCCATATCCTACAGCTAATGTAGCAGCTGCCTGCTGCACAAAGGAGGTCCTTGGCCCCTGCCGTCACTACCCAGGTCAACTGATTGTTTGGGAAAAGGTCCACATGACTGACAACATTGGTATCCCTGCAGGATTATGAGCCCCTAATGGGATTAATTAGTGGAGTCATTGAGATAGGAAAGTTTAGCAAGTCTAAAGCTGGCCATATATGCAAAGATCTGAACGTTTGAATCCTCGAACAATTGGACATCCCCATCTCCTGACCTCCCACTAACCATTCAGATCAGATAAAGTAGAAAAGAACAGATCAGCCGATGTTCTGCCCCTGACAGCAATCGTACGAAAGTTATGTCCGACAAAGTCTCCCACTGAAAATCGTATGATCGGCAATACGGCATATTATCGGCAGCCGACAGAAATCTTTTAACCTGTCCGATCGACCAAACGACCGATCTCTGCCAGATGAAAAATGCTGGGACTCTCTACACATGGTCTTTGCGTCTATGGCCAGCTTTAGGAATCAAAGCCACAGCAATCACATTTTGTAAGTAGTAATACATACAAAACGAAAAAAAAGTGTAAAGGGGAAATTTAAGGATAATAGCTTCAATTAAACAAAATTACTGGTACACTACGCTTGCCTGATACAGCTCCTGCGCAAACCAGTTTATACTGCAGGCTTTAAAACACTGAAGATTTATCATTAATATGGAATCTTTCACCCCAGCAAGTTCCAAAATATGACATTTCCCCCTCATTGTATCCTACCCTGTATGGTAACTAGGTCTTAAGGCAGTAATCCCCAACCAGTGGCTCTCAAGCAACATGTCGCTGACTAACCCCAGGCCCGGATTTGCGGCAAGGCCGCATAGGCCCGGGCCTAGGGCAGCAAAAAAATAGGGGCGGCATGCCGCCCAGCCGCACTATGGGGACGCGTGCGTCCCCATTCAATTACAGCAGCTGCGCCGGCGAAAAAACGCCGGCGCGCTGGGAAGGGGAGGTGGGCGCTAGGACCGCGCGGCCGCCTGGTCGGACCGCGCGGCCTAGGGGCGCCGCGCACTGAAATCCGGCGCTGACTAACCCCTTGGATGTTGCTCCCAGTAGCAACAAAGCAGGTGCTTATTTTTGAATTCCAGGCTTGGAGGCAAGTTTGAGTTGCATAAAAAAAAAAAAAAAAAACAGATTTAAAGCCAAACAGAACCTGCTGTAGGCTGCCAGTGCACATAGGGACTAACAAATAGCCAATCACAGCCCTTATTCAAGAACTTTTTTGATGCCTGTGTTGCTGCCAAACTCCTTTTACAGTTAAAAAGACCACTTATCCTGAAAACCCCTGGTAATCTAGACAATAGATGCCTTTACCGTGCATCATTTGATGGCTATACAGGAAACAATATGCATAGTCCATTCACACAAACCATTGCTAGGATCAAAGGGAGAGTTTCTGCCATCCCATCAGATCCATTCCTCCTCTGCCTCCCATGCGCACATAAGGGACACCAACAGCTGACCCAACAGTGAGTGGTGTCACTTTCTTTGACTGGTCCTATTGTTTAATTCCAGAGGACCCGGGACTGAAAGAGAAGGGGCCAGACATGGAGGCCTCCAACTCCATTTCCAACAATCACAGATGGGAACATGGGAGGAAAAGCTTGCCTGACAAATCCCCAATCTGCCATAACCCTTAATGAATTTCACAGTCACCCAATTAACCTTATTTTTTTTTTTTTTTATCATCCTGTTTATATATTTTAAAAGTTCAATGGTTTGTTTGCTCTTCTTACCATATAGCCATCTCACAGCTAAAGTAGATCTGATTATACGAATTGAGGATTCGTACGATTTTCGGACGTGTGTGGAGAGTCCCGACATTTTTCATTCGGTGGAAATCGGTTGTATTGCCGATCGTACGATTTTCAGAGGGAGACTGTCACTAGCTTTGGTCAGACATAACTTTCGTATGATTGCTGTCAGGGGCAGAACATCGGCTGATCTGTTCTTTTGTTCTTTATTTGATCGGAATGATTAGTGGCAGGTCGGGAGATGGGGAAGTCCTATCGTACGTTGATTCGTATGATCGGATCTTTGCGTCTGTGGCCAGCCTTAGGGAAAACCTTCCCAGGCAGCAGTAAATATAAACCAGCCTTTCAGATAAAGAGTAATTGATCCTGCTGTGTGTGTCTTGTGAGTGAAGTGCAACATTCCTTTCCGACTGCTAAACGGGAGTCACACCAGTCCCTGGATCAACACTATATTAAGAATATATTAGTATCAGTAGAATTATAGTTTCTCACTCACTAAAAACCTAGGCTAATTCTTTCAACAAATGTATCTGCCAGTACAACAAATAATGGGGGAGAACTTCACAACTCTTTTTTTAGGAAGAAAAAACACCAAAAAAGCCCTTCAAATGTACTGGGTATAGAGCAATAGCAGAAGGCAAGTTGGGGCAAAAACAAGGAATCGGGAGCAGTGTCAGTCTTGGATATCTGGGTCCCCCAGAAAGTTACTGCAAGCACTCACCACCCTGCCCCACACCTGATATGAAACCCACCACCAACACTCCACCACATTTCTGCCGAGAAACCACAGCCTGGTACAGATGGGCTCACCGGGCAAGACTGGTCCCATGCCCTATACTATACATCGGCTTGAGTTGTACCTACTTTGCAATGTGTAATGATACCTCTATAGAGTATTTGGGCAGTGGGAAAGTAGGTACAACTCCAGTAGCTTGCATGTGAAAGAATGTGGAAGCCAAAATGGGCCCAGCATGTTGACCTCATCAATAATTTACTGGGACTTGGAAATCTATTAATCATGAGGCCAAGGGGTCTGCAGGAGATCTAATTAGCAGATCAAGTCCCAAATAAATGCATTGGATCTATTTGGTTTGCCTTTTCCTGCCTTTTCAGCAGCTCTTGGCCATATTGGGGGTAACTTGCATCGTGCACAGGACCAAACAATCCCCTTTCCAGAGTTATATCTTATAGCAGTAATTTACATATTATTTGGGCCTTTGGAAAACTGGTTGGATCTCATGCCATTCAGTTAAATGATGGCACCCATAAACAAACATGCACTGGCCACAGACAAAGCCTCCCTTAACCAAGTCAGAAGCTGGAACCAAAGCATTTCCCTCCCCCAACAGACTGCTAACAAGGATTTGCTCCAACATGGAACATCCCATCAGCCAACAGTGTGGCTCTATGTGGGCCTACATCTGATCAACAAGTATGTGGACGTGTGATTAAATGAAGAAGCCATTGGGTCCAATAACTGGTTTATTCCAAATGTATGGTGCCATACTTCTGCAGACCTTTAGGGCAGAGACAAACGCTCAGATACGGGGAGATCAGTCGCCCAGCAACAAATCTCTTCTTTGGGGCGACTAATCTCTCTGAACTGCCTCCCCACCGGCTAGAATGTAAATCACGGCGGGATGCCACTGTGAGCGATTCGTTTTCCAAAGTTGCCTCACGAGGAAACTTCGGGCGACTTCGGAAAACGAAGCGATCCGAGTGCCTTCCTGCAGGGGATTCTCATTCTAGCCAGCGGAAGGCAGTTTGGGGAGATTAGTCGCCCCTAAGAAGAGGAGATTTGTCACCGGGCGACTAATCTCCCCGAATCTGAGCGTGTCTCTCTGCCCTTAGTCCAATGTTACAATGAGCATCTTCTCGAATATAAACATGAAAGATTATGGGGTTAATTTACTAATATAGGTGCTAAATTACACCAGTGCTGTTTCCAATGGCAACCAGCTGGCACTTGGTTTTGATCAGCCTACCACAAGTTAAAAATAGTAAAGCCAAGCTCAAACTGGTTGCTATCAACACCCGCACTCGTGTAATTTAGCACCCTTGTTAGTAAATCAGCCCCTAAGTGTCAAATGTTAAGCTGCAGGGGAAATAGCAGGGCCATGTCCTAGGCTTACAGTACTGGTGCTGGAGAATAAGTGTAAGGGGGCTTTCAAATTGGGGTTGGAATTGGCTTATAAATGCAACCCAAACCCCACAATTTCACTTAAACCAGATACTTGCATGAAAGAATATGAAGCAGAACTCCATGAACTGATGAAAGAATATGAAGCAGAACTCCACAAACTGATGTTTGCTAAGTGCCTGGTGTTTTTATTTTATTTTTTGTGCATCTCAAATGTAGTCTGGTTTCCACTGAGCACGGCACTGGTGTTATTTAGCACCTTTATTAGTAAATGAACCCCAAGTTGATATGGGCAAGTAGGGACCCACTACCGCAGAACTGATAGACCCAGGGCAGCCACTTGGTAAGTCTTCTATCTGAAAACAATGAACGGGCACAGACTCCCAATTTGTGTTGACGTCGTACTCATACATGAACAGCTGCGCTTTGTTAATGGCACTTAATCCCAATTGGCCAAGTTTTAACATCTATGTGCCTTGTCTGATGGAAGCATGGGGAATTCTCATCAAGCGCTTACATGCTAAAAAGACGCATTACTCAGAACATACACAGTTCCCCGCAATAAGCAGACTAAACAAACGTCCGACACCATATTAACCACGTCCTGGCACAGACCCATCTCCAAATAAGACTGTACTTTTTTTTTTTTTTTAAAGACAAACTCCCTGACGTGACGGGTCTCAAAGGGACGGTGTTTTATTTCAAGTGTATCTTCCAGGGTTTCATTATGGAGCCTCTAGCAACTGTTTGTCATTAATCTTTTACACGGGGCTGCACAGCAACTGCATGTAAAGCAATATCGCGGCCGAGGAACGCCGACTGAAGCAGTTTTGTTTTAGCCCGATTGTTTAACCTTAAAGGACAGGCGAGCAAGGAAGGAGATAGCGTTTCATTTGAATGGATCAGCATTCTAGTCTCATTCCTCAAGCCGTTGCACCAAAGCTGAGAGAAAAGCAACCACGGCTACTGCCTGTTCATAACAACTGCCCATTCCTGTGCCATTTAATGGCATTACCCCTTTTAGCACCAAGACACAATGACAAGTTGCCGTTTAAAAGGATTATCAGGCTCCGTCTGTGGTATTGATCAGACATAGGGTAACATCTGCTGCATTGCAACAAACAAGGCAGGGATTTTTTTTTTTAAATGCATTCTATCCACAGCTCTCGGCACAAACCGTGGTGGAGAATACGGCCTCCGTGGTCTCTGGGTTTAGGATTTACATCACTTGGAATAAGGAAATCTTGGACATAATAAGCAAATGATTATGGCACAATAATAACAGGGGGTTATAAAGAAACACTTTACTGGTACCAAGAAGCTTACAGCCGTGAGAAGAGGGGAAATGTCATTTAAAGTGAAAGAATCCCCTCAAGCTCCAAAGCATTCAGGGGCCCAGGTTAGCCAGAAACTGCAATCCCTTGTGTTTAATAGCCCTCTGCAAAGACGAGAAAGCAAAGACTATATATTCTTTACACTGTACCCACACTAGTTATAGAACTTGGGAACCCCCAAAAAAACAAAAATACTGAGCCTGATGAATGAAAACATGATTCTGAGCAACTTCCCAATGTGCCTTTGAGTCAAAGGTTCAATGGTTTCCAATGTGAATGTAATTCCAATTGAAAGCAACATCTGTCTGCGCAACAATGTAGCAGAAGTCACTTCCATAGTCGGTTAATCAGCCGGCTTCTGTTGCATTGTATCAAAAGTCAGAACTCCACAGGGCAGAGAATACAAAGGGATAGAAAGACATTATGTTCAATAGCAACTACATTACCATTTAGCAATAAATGTATATTGGAAATCTGCTTAGAATGACATTTCCATTTGCTAGGCAGAATTTGGAGGGGGTTAATGTCCCCTTTAAACATGGTGAAGAAATGCCTGATGTGTCTGAAAAGAAAATGATGCCCCCCGTCTTAACATGGAGGAATATTCATATACACTTACTGCTTGTAAGGAACCAATCGACCAGTGTTTGAGTGACAGAACACTGGGATAATTAACACTTAAATGAAGGATTGCAAAAGTTAATTATTGTTAGGGATGCACCGAATCCACAGTTTGGGATTCAGCCGAATCCTTTGTGAAAGATTCTGCCAAATACCAAACCGAATTTGCATATGCAAATTAGGGATGGGAAAGGAAAAAGTGTAAACATTTTTTTCACTTCCTTGTTTTGTGATGAAAGGTCACGTCATTTCCCTCCCTGCCCCTAATTTACATATGTAAATTAGGATTTGAATTCAGTTCGTCCAGACACAAGGATTCTGCCGAATCTGAATCCTGCTGAAAAAGGCCTAATCCCGAACCGAATCCTGGATTCGGTGCACCCCTACTTATTGTATATTTCTGCTGTACTGAATGTATAATCAGAATTAAAGGAGAAATAAAACATGCTTATAACCCTTATCAGCTCCAAGCTTGGCAGAAGATAAAAGGTAATCCCCAATTTCCATAAACGGGACCTGAACTCCATATACGATGGATCCTTTCTACAACAATACTAACACCGTCCCACCACCACATAAAACCTCTAAGGGCAGAGAGATACGTTGAGATTCGGGGAGATTAGTCGCTTCGTTTTCCGAAGTCGCCTGGAGTTTCCTTGTGAGGCAACTTCGGAAAACGAAGCGCCCAGAGTGCCATCCCGCTGGCGTTTAACATTCTAGCCGGTGGGGAGGTTAGTCGCCCGAAGAAGAGGCGATTTGTTGCCGGGCCACTAAATCTCCCTGAATCTTCTCGGCTGTCTCTGCCCTAAACCAACCGTCTCGCGGATTAAGAGAAACCAACAATAATTAATAGAAATTGCGTGTGCCCGATATAATCCAAAGCTTGACTCGCCCACGAGTAGCTGGGAACCAAAAGAGCTGACAGGTGCAGGTTTTTATTTCACTAAAGAACTGGGTCACAACTGAGGCAAAATCAGCTAAGCGTGGAGCCCTCTAGAAATGAAATGAGGGCGGATCAGGAGAGTTCATGAAAGTGGATGAGTATTTCAATTTCCCGGGAACATTTGGTGGTTGCATTATAAGGAAGTGCATGTGGTGCTAGGGAACAGGTGGGGCTCAATGAACCAGTTGCATGGGGAGCTACATGGGGCCGGGCACCAGCTGTCATTGAACTATAACTCGCAGAAAGATGGCAGGTATAGTGACAACAGCTGGACAGAGTACGATTAAAGATCTGTTGTAATAACATTAACTTGAAAGGCCGATTCCCAAATAGGGTTCCCAGTGCCAATAGGGGGGCACCAAGCAGCTTACAGAATAACCCAAATCCAAAGGCAACTGTCATGTTGGGACCTGGAAGAGTCCATTATATCAGTGCCAGGCTGCTTGCCCCATTCGTCACCCATATAAACCCTCTGCGGTGACAGACAGAGTCAACTTCTGAATCCAGAGAGATGCCCATGATATAATACGGGTCCAGAATCCCACCCCAGAACTAATGTACTGAATAGAACTCTGGGTTGTTCTGTGTATAAAGGGATGTGGGGCCCCAGCTTTTGTTTAATACCTGAAGGGCCCGGGTTATTGCCCTGCACATTCCTTTTTAGTGCTGGCAATGCCATTGAATATAATGGGTGTCAGTGTATTCCAGGCCAGAGGATAGTAGCCACTTACTGAGCTAATCACATTTCTACAGGCCACTATCGGAGGCCAACAAATATCTTACAGAATGGCAAGTGCTGTAGAGCTGAAGAGCGAGTACACTGCAGGCACCTTGGCTTTCTTTTTGGTGAGTATAATAACGCCAGGCCAAGAGTGACTTGTCAGCGCCAGAACCTGGTAGCCCGGCTCTGTATAAGTTACAAGAACACTGACCTATCATGGGCACTGGCAACCAACAGTGTGTGCCGGGCTATGAAGGGTATAATACAAAACTCGGCTACTGAACAATCTCAAGCAGTTACTAGCCCATTAGGATCGGAGCGAGGCCCATAGCAAACAGTATTTATCAGCAGAGACTCTTATTAAAAAGTAATTTTGCTTCCTGGGGCCCCACAGAACAGCCTGTTACTGATCAGATCCAATCAATGGCTTATTTACAAAACACAAGGACTGCTTTTCAGGGGCCACTATCAAGCTCTGAGGGGCCCAGCACATAAAGGTCTGTTGCCAGGCAGTTTTAAGGTTTTTTTTGTCGATCATCATCAGAAAGAGATTGGGCTCTCAGGGGCCCAACACATAAATGGCTCTTAGCCAATAACTGTAATGAATTCATTTCCAGGGGCCGCTAATAGGAAGCCACACACATACTCATGGAGACAGTAAGAAGCTTCAGCAATGAGGGGCCACAGTCGCCAATGTCCCACCCAGAAGGCTCCTCACCTCATTGTGTCTCACTTTGCTCCTCCCCCGCGGAGTCTGTCCGTATAAATGGTGTTAGCGCCGCCGCTTCCTCCCCACAGACTCCCGGCACAGTTACCGGCACGGAGCCCCCTTTTGTGCCTTATCAGCCAGTGGCATCCGAGCCCAGCCGAGCAGCGAGTCGCACCTCCACATGTAACGGAGCTGAGGAAGAGATTCAATCCCAGCGCGGCAGACAGAGAGAAAATCCTCCCCGGGTGCAGCGCTGCCTCCTCCGCTGTGCACCGACCGACTCTCCCGCTGCCAACGGCCGCACACAGCGCATTCGCGCTCCCGTCTCTCTCACACACAGCTGCGCGCCCCCGCGGCACAGTGACGTAGCGCTAGAGGCTCAACATCAAGTTGGGGCGGAGATTTATTCCGCGCGCTCGCGACAGGTTCTAAGCTACGTCCACATGAGCTTTAGGGATACGCCCACCAGCGAGGAGATTTCCTCGGCACTTCCAGAGAAAGGGAAAGTCGGAATGGACGGGGCGTGTTTATGACGTCTTCACGGACTCGGGCACGTGCTTTGGCTCCTACATCGCCGGGTGCAGGGGGACTGGGAACAGCTGTGGCCTCTGCTCTCCCGGGGGCATTGTATTGTATTGTATTGTATGGTATGGTATGGTATGGTATTGTATTGCTGGAGGGGAGGAGCCTGTGTTGTGATTGTCTGAGGGGAACTTGTGTGGAGCCCCTACTCACCTGTAACTAAAGCCTGGCTCTGTCTTACTTTCCTCTCACTGCACAATCACCCTCCCCTGACTGACTGACTGGCACCTGCAATTTCACCCTCTCCACCTGACTGGCACCTGCAATTTCACCCACTAAACTGTGGGAAAACTGACCCCACATTCCCCCAAGTTACTCAACATCTTAACTGGAAGGTACACGTGAATAAGCAGGATTAAGGGAGAGCAGATACTGTTACATTTCCATTTTTTTATGAATGCACAAATAATCCAAGCTAATTATATGGTACAGAGACAAGCTATAACTTGGTTTCTTGCATAAAATTCCCCTTTACATCACATTTGCCAACGTGCTGTTCCAGTAATGATTCAGGAAAGACCTGTGCAGGTAAAAACATCTTTAAGTTAACTTTTAATATGTTATAAAATGGCTAATTCTAAGCAGTTTTTAAATTGCCCTTTATTTTTTTTGTAGCGTTTATATTATTTTCCTTCTTCTGGCTCTATCCAGCTTTCAAATGGGGGTCACTGGCCCCATCTAAAATTCAAATGCTCTGTAAGGCTACAAACATATTGTTATTGCTACTTGTTGTTGTTACTCATCTTCCTATTCAAGTCCTGTCCTATTCGTATTCCAGTCTCTTATTCAAATCAATGTGTGGTTGCTAGGGTAATTTGAACCCTAGCAACCAGACTGCTGAAATTGCAAAATGTAGAGCTGCCGAATTTAAAGCAAAATAACCCAAGGACCACAAATGATAAATGACTCACATATTGTTTCAAAATATCATTATCTACATCAGCTTAAAAATTAATTTAAAGGTGAACAACGCCATTAAATGGAGACAGTAAAGACAAGGGCAACTATAGGATTAAGCTTATTTTAGAAGCTGTTCTTGGGTTCGACTGATATATGCTAAGGATACTTTCTTCAGTGATGCTCAATACAGCAACCAGAACTGTAGAACAGCATAACATATTTGACCTGGGAAGGAACTTTAGATCTGGTTAAGCCTTGAATGCATAGTTCTCAGTACTGATGGATTCAGACAGTGGGTTTGAGAGTGGTTGGGCTCAAGCACACAAAGCAATGTTCAGTTACACTTTTGATTATCAATCTGTGATGTTCTATGACCAAAGTTTAATATGAATTAATGAAAGACATGTTACTGAGCATAAGATCTGCAAGTGTGCTCATATAAGTAATAATACACACACAGCCTTTTCCAAGGATCCACTGCTTCCCAGAAACTCAATTCATAGCCTCCTTCAAGAACCCACAGTTTATCAGGAACTCAGAACATAGCTTCCTCCAGTGTTGGACTGGGACACCAGGGGCCCACCAAAAAGCCTTAGACCTGAGGCTTACTCTCAGTACTATTATTCTTCCTCTACCCACTCAACCTCTAGTCTCCATGTCTCATTTCTTTACATACTAAAATCTATTATTCCATATATTTAGCCTCTTTTTTCATATAAATATGGAATGGCCATGAAATAGGCCAAATGTTTAACATCATGAGGGCCCACTGACACCTGGGCCCACCGGGTGTTTTCCTGGTATCCCAGTGGGCCAGTCCAACACTCCTCCAAAACCCACAGCTTCCCAGGAACTCAGAACATAGCCTCCTCCAAGACCCACAGCTTCCCAGGAACTCAGAACATAGACTCCTCCAAGACCCACAGCTTACCAGGAACTCAAAACATAGCCTCCTCCAAGACCCACAGCTTCCCAGGAGCTCAGAACATAACCTCCAACAATCCACAGCTTACCAGGAACTCAGAAAATAACCTCTTCCAAGAACACCCTGTTTTCCAGGAGCCCAACACAAAGCCTCCTCCAAGGACCCATTGTCTCCTCAAAACCCCCAGGAACTCAGTACATAGCCTCCTCCAAGGGCCCATAGCTTCTCAGGGACCAATTACATAGCCTCCCCTTGGTGCCTCGTAATATTGTATTATTTCTCATCCCCCATGCTATATCCTAGAACCCATTGCTGCAGAAAGAAACCCAAAATACATGCAAAATTCTGTTGTGTAGTTTTGGGGACTCAATAGGGGCTCACAATTTGATTTGCTTTAATTCAGAACTGGACAGCATTTCCTAAAACTGGGACTTTCCAGATCGGGACCACACTGGAGGCAACCCTATACTTGAGAGAGTTTTATTTATACCTTATTTCTGCTATCAAATGCCATGTTTCTATGTTGGAAGGTGATGACTGGAAATCTGATGAATGTTTAGGACATGTCCTTCAGCTGTAGCTGAGCTAGAGTTATAAGGATTCTTGGCGTTGTTGTCAGGCCTGGTTTTGTGGGAACTCCACAAAGGCAGACATACCACATACTCTGGTGGCCCATAGTTGTCCCTGCAATGCTCATATTATACGTACTGGAAATAAGGGACTGGGATGGTAAATGACAGCTGTCAGATCTCACCTCCTCTGTGTCCCCAGTGCTGCTCTTTTGTTTACAATTGTAATGACAGATCGGCATCTTTGCTGGGGTGACTGACCTAAAACTGATCATGCATCTCTGCCCTGCTCCAACTTACTTATTATATACAGTCTAAAAATGTAGCAAACATCTCAAGACAAATTCAGGATATACTTTCTCTAGTTTTTCCATGGAGACCCCTCCAATCTAAGCAAATAAAAGTATACGGGGCTAGGAAAACACCCAAAAATGTATTGGGAAAACATCATAGCTGAGGCTACAGATGGGGGGCAGTGACTCCTACATGTCTGACTACACTACCTGTCCTATCAGTTCTCATATATTTACAACTGGTTCTGACCCACAGAATACACATAATTATCCACCAATTTTAGGCTATTAGGCACTTCCCAGTAAGAAGCTAATGGGAAAGTCTAGTGATCCTCAAGAACATGGATGGAGGGTCTTTAAGTTGGGTCTTAAAACCCCCTAATATTCTTTATGCCTTCCTCTGTGAATATCTTCCCCAATGTCAGTTGCCCCCTCATAGTTTAGTAAAGCTCATCCTCATGAAACTTACATAAGAAGCTAGAGGCAGCCCCCACACGACTTATAGACTATGGAAAACTTGGCTAGAAATCAGTCTACTTCAATCAGTATAACTATGACCTATGTACCATGTGGTTATTTTTGTTGATTGCACAGTCATTAATTATGGGAACTTAACTATACGAATACGAATACCTTGCACCTGTCTCTCTCTGTTGATGTTTCTGATTATTGTTGGGGACATTTTAAAATATTTTAAGGAAAGTCAATAAGAACATTTTGCCTATAGTCAACAAAAGGTGGCATAGATGTGAGCCAACAATGAAAGAGCAGGAAAATAATAGGCTTAGGGAAAGAGGTGAATTGAAATGAAATTCTACACTGTCCTTAGCCTAGTGCCCTGCTACATGCTAGCTAATACCTGTTATTATGATTATTATTAAGCTTATACTGCTAATACTAAAGCTAATACTTAAGAACCAGGAAGTGACGCCCAAGAATGGAATTTAGAACCACATCATATAGTTCTGTTGCTGAGAATGAGAACAAAGGCAAAGCTCAATGTAACAACAAGGGATAGAATTACTGTAAAAAAATGTGAGATCCAGAGAGCTCCAATTTTAGCCCAAATTCAATTTTGGCTCCATATATTATTATCATGGGATATGTGATGAGGGTGCTTTTTGGTGGCTGTGCCCCAAAACAGAGAGACTACTTAGCCCTTGATTTGCACTGCATTATTCCACTGATAAGGCTCAGGTGAATGCATGTACAGTTGGTTACCCTTCTTTTGCTTATGGGAAGGTACATACCAACTGTCGGCACTCACTGATGATATGGCACTTAAGAGACAAATGGAAGGGCATCTGCAATGGCAGTGTATTTGCAGGCTCACCAAAGGTACATACAGTACATCAACAAAAAGTAGGGCCTGTATTCACTAATTATTTTGCTTACTTACAGTAAGGTGGAGTAAACTTTGTGGAACCCCAGTATCCCCCCCAGCATCCGAATAATTATGACAATTTTTATGCGTGCGCCAATTTTGTCGGCAAATTTCGCCAGCAAATTGAAGTTTTGCAATTTAATTCGCTTGTGGCTAAATGTGAACATTTGCTGCAGATTAGTGTCTGGTGAATTTATTCCCCCATCACTATCTGTGTAAGGAACACTCACCCTGGTGGACTAGTGGGCTGCGTTCACGCGTTGATCCTTTCCCTTCAAATGCCGGGCTCTCCAATGGCGCACCCTGCGTGAACTTCCGGGTTTAATGTATCGCCGTGTCATGATGTCATCACGTTTTGGCGCTAGATTTGAAGGTCTAACTCGTTAGTTCCTGGGAGCGATTCTGTCCTGTTTTGATTCCTGTTTTGACCCTTGCCTGCCTGACTATTCTGAACTCGGCCAAATCTGACCATTGCCTCCCTGATTACTCTGAACTCTGATTATCCTGACCCTTGCCTGCCTGACCATTCTGATTCTACCGGTCTTGACCCTCGCCTGCCTGACTATCCTTGAACTCTGCCTGCACCGAACCCTGTCTTTCTGACTACACCTTTGTCTTTTCCAAGTACTGTGCCTTCCGTCCAAAGACTTTTAACAACCGTGCCCCTTTGCTCATCCATAACTCTTTTTTGGCTCTTATTAAGACCTGGCGTCATCCAATTAGCGGAGGGCTTCTCCCGGAGTGAAAGGCGGCTGTTACAGGCAGAAGCGGAGCTGAGACCAGGGAGCCAAGCACCTGTTCTGATTTTTGGGAGCCTATCGTGACAATCTGTCACCATCTTGCCCTACTACAGCCATCCTGCCTTATTGTCACCATGACCACCTTGTCCTCTTATCACCATCTTCCTCTGCATTACTTGCCATGTTTCCTGCCTTTTGATCCTACCAGTCACATAACTAGAAGTTACTGGGCCCCACAGAAAATGCGACCTCACTATGTCCAGGGTTTGACCTATTTTACCATTATACCTTAAAGGATAAGTAAACCTTTAAAATAAGTCAATGTAAAATGGATGAGGGTTCAATTCTTAGCACTTTTGTAATTTGCATTCATTATTTATTTATTTTTTATTCCAAGATATTAAGGGATAAATGTGCTGTTAATATGAATGAATTCTGATACAACAGCGCCAACTGTTGGTCAGTTCCTACCTGTCTGACCACCAAGTAATCAAGGAAGTTGTCAGGAGAAAGAAAGAGGCTGCTCTGATATTCTTCTGCTTAGGAAAAAAAATAAAAAACTTTCTCAAATATTTCTAAGCAGAAGAACATTAGAGCAGCCTCTTTCTTTCTCCTGACAACTTCCTTGACTACTTGGTGGTCAGACTGGTGGGGAAAATGACCAGCAGGTGGCGCTGTTGTAACAAAATTCATTGATATTAACAGTACATGTATCCCTTAATATCTTGGAATAAAAACAAAATAAATAATGAATGTATATTACAAAAGCTCTTAGAATTGAACCCTCATCCATTTTACATTGACTTATTTGAAAGGTTTACTTATCCTTTAAGTCCCCTATACCTTTTTGGTCCCTCCTGCATCTGCAGGATCTGCTTCCTCTGTAGTTATGCCCCTGGCTCCTACTCTATACATAGTTACTATGCATGGATGCCTGAGGAGTCCCCTTTCTATGTACCCCTTAAAGAAGATTTGCCAGGTAACTGTGTATCTTGATAAATAGGCACCTATATAGGCACTGGTGAGTAAAGAAAATCACCATTCTTGCCGCTGGCTGCATATTCAAGGCCACATTAGCTCATGCAGGAGCTCAGTATAAACCCATTAGTGAGAGAGCTGAGAATAGCCCAGCGCCATTCAGATAATATCACTTTTACAATAACATAACCTACTAACAAGTGCGCAGCTCAGGAACTGCACCTTTAGTGACTTATTCCACTTTAGCCAATAGCAAACCACTATGCGTGTTTCGGCCCCCCTAGCAGCTGAGGTGTCTAACATCCACCAGCTCGGGGAAGTCTGAATGGTCCAAATCTTGTGATTCTGTATAATTTCTATGGAAAATGGTTCAGTGCGTTGGCAGGAGGTCTCTCTCAGTGAGTGGCCCCTTCTTATCCAATCTTAGGGGCCAAGGCCGATCAAGGTTTGCTTTAAAGCACAATTCTCTCTAAGGTTCCCTTAGCAAGCCATTTTATTATTCCTCCTGCATTATTCAGCCACACACTGTAGTCTGGTCTTTACATATGTTATTGCTAGTATAACACTCATGCATATCAGAACTAGAGTGTAAGCTCTTTGGGACAGTGTCATCTTTCCTATGTTTTTTTTCTAAATCCTAAGCATTTTGGAATTAGCTCTTCTTATAAGCTAGTTCTTCACATAATTATATATTATTAACACAGTGTCATTTATACCTTGATCTCTTCTATGGGAGACAGTATGGCACCTACATCCCATATGTATAAATACAAATATACAGGGAATGTTCTGGGCACATAATAAGCTAAACCCTCTTACTGTACTGTCTGAGGGAAATAATACGCCAGCAGTTACATCCCATATGTATAAATACAAATATACAGAGAAGGAATGTTCTGGGCACACAATAAGCTAAACCCATTACTGTACTGCCTAAGGGAATTAATACGGCAGCAGTTACATCCCATATGTATAAATACAAATATACAGAGAAGGAATGTTCTGTGCACACAATAAGCTAAACCCATTACTGTACTGCCTAAGGGAATTAATACCGCAGCAGTTACATCCCATATGTATAAATACAAATATACAGAGAAGGAATGTTCTGGGCACATAATAAGCTAAACCCTCTTACTGTACTGCCTAAGGGAAGTAATATGGCAGCACCTACATCCCAAATGTATAAATATACAGAGAAGGAATGTTCTGGGCACACAATAAGCTATACCCCCTTACTGTACTGCCTAAGGAAAGTAATACGGCAGCACCTACATCCCATCTTTATAAATACAAATATACTGAGAAGGAATGTTCTGGGCACATAATAAGCTATACTCTCTTACTGTACTGCCTAAGGAAAGTAATATGGCAGCACCTACATCCCATATGTATAAATACAAATATACAGAGAATGAATGTTCTGGGCACATAAGCTATACCCTTGTACTGTACTGTCTAAGGGAAGTAATACGGCAGCACTTACATCCCATGTGTATAAATACAAATATACAGAGAAGGAATGGGCACATAATAAGCTATACCTTCATACTGTACTGTCTAAGGGAAGTGATACGGCAGCACCTACCCATAAGTCTGTCTGTAAAGTGCTCTGGAACATATTGGCACCATATAAAGAAAGATTGCTTGTGTCTTGCTTATAATATTGAATCAAGCAGTGGCTCATTCAGAACTCGCTGCCCGCGTATTAGGAAAGTGCCCAATCATGCTTTCTCCTTTCCTTCCTAAGAGTCATTCTGTATTATGCTGACAGCCATAAATGGTGCAAGGAATGAAAGAGATCTCTGCAGGCAGCGTTTTTGGCTACATGGTTACCTCACCTCTGAGTCAAGAGAACTATTTCAATACTGATACATTCCATATGGCACTCGGCTTCCAGGAATAGCAGCTCAGAATTAGAGCAAGTCTGACAGGCTGGAACTGAGAGAGACATAGAGCTCCCTACCTATGTCAAGACAAAGGGAAAACTCATTTGGATTGTAGATTAGCAGCTCCTCCATCCCTATGGCTCGCCTGAAGGGGGGGATTAGTTTACAGGCAAGGCACATCTACTTACTAAGGGAATAAAGTGCCTTTTTATTATGGGAAAACACTTTGGTTCAATGTGTCAGGACAGTCTGGATATATTGACATCTATCAGCAGCCGCTATGACCTGTTTTGATTGCAGTTGTCAGCAGGGGCTTCCAAATCTTCTCCCATGAGGGATTACCCCTTACTCTAATGTAAGGTTGTTTAGTTTTTATTTATTGTACTGTGTAATGCTGTCTCTAACAGGGACTCCTGGAATACCCTGGGCCCAGCTATAGGTAGAGTATTGCCTACACTCACCCTTTACATTGAGAACCATGTAGTCTTACACATCCATGCATTTATCCTCTCATAAGCAGGAAAGAATTACCCACTAACCTAAAGGAGCGATAGGGCTTGGTGGTTTTTGACGTTTCCTTCATTAAAGAAGAAATTGAAACTGCTGTTCACTTTCCCTTCGTCTCACTTCCTGGTTCTGCCAAGTCTCTGCTTCTTAACTCAATGCATAACAAAGACTGCAGCTTAGGAAAGGGAGGAATTTGTTTATAATGAACACAAATCATCCCATGAAGAAAGGAGAGAGTGAGGGGAGAAACTATTAGAAAGCACTTACTTTTCCGTCAGTGCTTTATAATACGAAAATATGGATTTTTTTGTAAAGCTAAAAGTATACGCAGAATAAATTTGCTACCAAAGTCCTATCCTAAACAAAAGTGTTCTATAGCTTGATTTAGATGGGGTATTGTATAAAGACTTTGGTAGAACAGCACCCCTAAGGGTCATAAAGAGGTTGCATTTTCTTATGCTGACGGACAGTATATGAAGAGAATGTTTTAGGGCAGAGACACCTGCTCAGATTCGGGGAGATTAGTCACCCATTGACAAATCTCCTCTTGTCCCCAAACGGCCTCCCGCCAGCTAGAATGTGAATCGCCGACGCTGGGATGGCATTCGGTGCACTTTGTTTTCCGAAGTTGCCAGTAGTTGCCTCTCGAGGAAACCTCGGATGATTTCGGAAAATGAAGCGCTCAGAGTGCCATCTCACCGGAGATTTAACATTCTAGCCGGCGGGAGGCAGTTTGGGGAGATTAGCCCGGAAGAAGAGGCGGTTTATCGCCAGGCGACTAAATTTCCCCGAATCTGAGTGTGTGTCTCTGCGATGTCGCCATACGAGCGGATCTCTCCCTGATATGCCCACATTGAGGTGGGCGATATTGGGATGATCTAATCGTAGGGCCAGGGGCGATCCTACAACTAGGGGGGGTGCTGGCACCTGAGGGCCCAACGATCGGATCAGAATGGAGGCCAAACGGGCGGTCGGATCACAGGACCGCATCAATGAAAAGATGCGGCCGCAATCCGACGGGATTTTTTAACCTGCACGATCATCTTTTATCGGCCCATGTATGGGGGCCTTAAGTGAGAATTTAGTTTAGTTATGAGAAGCCATTTATGGCCTGTCAGGAAGAGAACAAAGTGCGAATAATGTGTCCCTTGGTTTTACAAGGGGAATGTTTTTGGTTGAGGGAGATGTGTGATCTTATTTTAATTAAGTTTCAGGAACTTTGTATCTTTTTTCTGGCCTCAGTGCAGGAGATCAAAGAGAAACCCGGGACTGCGGGCTGAGCTGCCAAAATCGGGACTGTCCCGCAGAAAACAGGACAGTTGGGAGGTATGCATTACCCTTTACTTACTAGAGGTGGGCTATTACTTGTCAGAGCTGAATAAAAAAGGCGTGACCTAAGCAGGGACAGAACTACTGAGGAAGCAAAGCCTTGAACTACTGGAGACCCCTGAAGATATGGGGGGCACTCAGACACTGATTGATATAAAGCCTAAATATATGCTTATGACAATGACTTATTCCCAAAATGTTTGGGGGGGCTAAATGATTTGGCTAAGCCACTAGACCAAATAGGAAACAGGTTGCACTCTTCTAGGTGCCAAGATATGACTTGTATACAAGGTGTGGCTGGGGGAAAATGTTTCTCTTTAGAATAACAGTGAGATGCAATTTATAATTATAACTTTATTAGTGACTCATAAATCACAATAGAAAACTGTCTTTGTTTTGGTGATAGAACCTCGAAAAATCGTGATTAGATAATCACAGCCCTCCCACAGCCATTTTGTCATGTGACTCACACGGCAGTATGTTAGCGTTCCCAATGGGGCCCCCAGGGACTCAATGACAGATGAATGTGGCAGAACAACAATGTTTTATACTGAACAATACAGGAAGGTCATTTGCCCCAGGGCCTGCCATAATCAACTGTGGCTGTAGCAGGAGCTCTCAAAATCTGTGAATAACAATAGAAATAATAATCACAGTAAGGGCAGAGACACGTGGAGATTTGGGGAGATTCAGTCACCCGGTGACAAATTGCCTTTTCTTTGACCGACTTATCTCCCTGAACTGCCTCACGCAGAAACTTCGGGCGACTTCGGAAAATAAAACGCTCTGAATGCCATCCCGCCGGTGATTTAGATTCTAGCCGACGGGAAAGCATTGCGGGGAGATTATTTGTCCGAAGAAGAGGCGATTTGTCAATGGGCGACTAACCTCCCTGAATCTCAACGTGTGTCTCTGCTAGTGTTGCCACCCGGCCGGTATTTTACCGGCCTAGTCGGTAAAACACCAGCCAAGGCCGGGGCCGGTATTACAAATTAACCGGCAATGTAGCTGTCGGTAAATTTGTAATACACCTAAAAAAAAGCCCGTGGCCTGCCTCAAACGCACCTTTTTTCCTGGGCTTCTTGCCAAATGTGTGTGTTTAGCTCCGCCCCTTTGACGTCACGACCCGGGCCAGCCAATAGCGTGCCATGGCACAGCCCCCTATAGCATCACGACCCACCCTTTTAACCCCGCCCCCTCCACCTGCTGGTGAATATTATTTTAAAAGGTGGCAACCCTAGTCACTGCCCTAAATGTGGGCATTTAAGCTGCCAATATCGGTCCTTTAGACCAATTCAGCATCTTATCTGCATGTGTATGGGGGCTTCAGATGGGCCTTCCCGATCGATATTGTGGCCAAAGTTTTAATATTTCAGGCGATCGACCCGTCTGAGGATTTTTAGAGGAACAGTCCCTCTTTTGACAGCTCAACCCGCAGTCCCTAATTTGTACTGCAAAATCCGGTTTTTCTCTGCACTGAACAGCCAGAAAAAGAAACTAAATTTTTAACTTAATTGGCTTTTGGCAGAGAGCCCAGAACAGCCACAGCTGCTTATAAGATACTTTTGTAACAATTTCAAGATAAGCAAATAAGTCATTGTAACAATATAAGATAACAGGTTGCTTGGGAAAAGTTAGACTCACAGCTTAAAGAGCAATTCACCTTCATTAGCAAAACTGTAGTAACTGAAAAAAAACACAGAAATATGTTCAAACATTTATAAACTGTGAAATTTTGTAAAATGAACATGGTAATTAGGGGGTGTGGCCACAAAAATGGGCGTGGTAAAATACGCCATGTTACGTGCGGCAACTTTTTTGTCCCTCTTTTTATTTCCAAAATGTTGGAAGGTCGAGCCCATTGCTCCTCATTGTAATCCAATCATTTGGCCCTAGGGCCGCATGTTCGGATGTAGCCCTGCCATTAGTTGGCATATCGGGGAAAGATACAATCTTTAGGCGATGTAGCCAAAGGAGCGGATCTTATAGTGTATGGTCAGCTTTAGTCCTCAGCAAGGGCATGAAGAACTTGCCACATTGGGGCCTCGGATCCAGACCTGCCACAGTCATTAATGCCCCCCGGTGGGATCATCCAAACCAACCACAATAGGACAATGTTGGACTGAGATGCCAGGGGCCCACCAGAAACCTTAGACTGTGGGCCCACTTTCCAAATTGGAAACATAATTCCACATTAAAGGAAAAATAGAGTTTTGTCTTTTTTTTTTTTATGACTTTGTTTGGAGTATAGGATATGATGTCACTGACATAATAATGTTGAGGATGTAGCTTCATTTTATCAATTCACCAGCCACAATCTGGCGAAATAGACTTTGGCAAAAAGGCTAACGTATAGAAAAAGTCACACTTTAAAAAATTTGCAGATTAACAATCGTTCGCCAGTGCAAAAATTCAACTGGCAAAACCCCACAAAACTCTTGCACTGAACTTTTTTGCTAGTGAACTGTTGCCTTTTAGAAAATTGTGAATTGTCATTTTGGCAAGTTTTCACTTAAAGAATGCACTTTGATCTTTGGTATATTTGCCCCTTAATCTTTTTATTTATTTTTTTACTAAGCTTGGTACTTATTTTGTTTATTAGTACAGTTATAGGATCCATTATCCAGCAACCCATTATCCGAAATGCAGAAAGGCCATCTCCCATAGACTCAATTTTATCCAAATAATCCAAATGTTTGTACTTGATCCAAACTAAGATATAATTAATCCTTATTGGAAGCAAAACCAGCCTATTGGGCTTACTTAATGTTTTCATGATTTTCTATTAGATTTAAGGTATGAAGATCCAAATTACAGAAAGATCCATTATCCACAAAACCCTAGGTCCCGAGCATTCTGGATAACAGGTCCCATACCTGTATTAATATTTCGTTATTAGTATAACATAATGTATTTTGTTTGCTCCTAGTGGTCCTATGGTGCTTTTGCTGTTAGGAATGGATTCAGTCTGGATAATATGTACTGTACGTAATATGGCAGCTTCCACTTCCCACAATGTTTTGCACACTCGGCGCAGACATCATTCATTGCTACTTGTGTTCAAAGTTGCTACTTGCACTTCCCTGTATTTGCACTTGGGATCAGTGTGCTCACCGTGCCTCCTCCTCTGCATTGCGTCAAATTCTAGGGTTCGCATCATTTTAACACAATCCCTGCTTTAATTTAACAACATGCACAATGCAATTGCATTCGCTTTGATGCAGCGGCTGCAACTGTGGCCAACACAATGCTTTTCTTGGCCTCAACCATGCTGGAAAAATACTGCATTGTGGGTAAAAAAAAAACATAACGAGTGGGGTTACAAAAAAACACTGTTATAGTGTAAATACTGTATATGTTGTGAAGGAAAAGGAGCCTCACTGTGCCTGGGGTGGGGGGTTGTAGTCGCACATTGTTCGCACTCTTGTGAAATCTGCATTCTTTCTCCAAGCTTGTTTTCATATAAAGATCGCTCCCCTGCTTGGCTAAGTACACTGGGGAAACACAAATATGGGGCAAAACTACGATTTCGGCCTCCTGCAAAGAAATTTGAGTCTCCAGTTACAGAACTGTCACAGAATGTTTAGCAGAACATAAATTGTAGCGCAGAATTAGCAGCGGCTGGGTTATTCTGCGTGCTGGCGGCACAGCGGGTCCACTAAACTGTACAGTTAGAAATAAAACTGCTTAACCTGGACCCCTAGTTTGTTTGCTAAAGGTCAAATAAAGAGTGGGGGTGCAGCATGAATTAGAGGGATAAGGGAACTGATACTAAATTGTAATTCTTTGACTATATCCAGGGGCATTTGGCTGGTCCTTGCCTAGGCCTGGATTTGTGGGAAGGCCATAAAGGCCCGGGCCTAGGGCGGCAGAATTTTAGGGGGGCGGCAGCTGCCCAACCACACCTGCATTGGCCCTGAAGCACTGGGGATCTGCAGGAGATACAATAGTTTTTAAAATTTCCTGTGCAACAATCCCCTGTACACTGGACCCAATGCTGAAAATTTGCACATGTGCACAAAAGAAGAGGAGGGGACGGGGGCTAGAGTCCTGCACGGAACCAATTTGTTAAACCCGAACCCGACCTGCAACCCGCATTACTTACCCGCTTGGACCCGCTACCCGACCTGCAAGTACCTTATCTGCAACCAGATCCGCGACCTGCTGACAATCAAGAAACAGGAAGTGGTGTCATTGTAAACCGGAAGCAACATCATTAGAAGCAGGCGTGATCAGGAAAAAAGAAGTAAAACAGGAAGTGCTGTCATTGTAAACCAGAAGTGACATCACTGGAAGTAGGTGTAATCAGAAAAAAAAAGGTGTAAAACCTGTTATTGAAAAGACCCGCAAACCCGGAGAACCGCCGACCGCATCTATACCTGCTCCCGAAATTTCTATCTGCACTCAGGTTTTTGCGGGTAACCCGCGGGTACCTGACATGATGCAGGACTCTAACTGGGGCGATTCCGTTTAACTCTCCGCTCAGCTGATAGGGTCCCTTATGCAGTTGGCCAATGTATGGTGTAAGGGTTTGGGAAGCTGGGATCAGTTTTCTGGGGGTAACACAGCCCACGGCACAACTCATGAGAGTATAGTCTCTTTTTGGCAGTTTATTGTCTCTTGCAGCAAAATAAACAAAACAAATAATTCAAAAAAAAATCCTTGCCACTTAATGGGCTTCTAACTAATACAAGTCAGTTTTCCTAACTAACCAGGAGAAGGCCTACCGCCTGTCTCCCCAAAACAGAGAACATACAGGAATACACAAAATCCCAAACCTTTTGGTGATTTCAATCCCTCTCACACAGGTAGCTTTCCTGTGTCTTTTCCCAGCCAGGAACTCTCCACTCTGGCTTGAGCTGCCTTTTTAATTAACCACCTGAGATACCTCAGGTCAACTTAAAACACCCGGGCTGGACTAGCAGTCCCGGAACCACTCTGTTAGGAACCTGGGGCATAAATAAGCTCTGTCCTGGACTTTCCCAGGTATCTTAGTAGTGACCTCACCACAATGGACATCCTAAAAGTTTCCTTGCAGAGGCAATTCTAAGTACTGTCTGCCAATACTGAGAATTGCCTCTGCTAAAACTCTTTTTGTTTTTCATTGTGTTATAAAAAAACACAAAAACAAACTAAAAACACAAAAACAAACTAAACAGCCTGAAACTATCGAGTTTCCTGAAGGTAAAAAAAACATTTTGACACTGCCATTGACTTCTACATGATTTTGTCAGGTTTTAGCCGTTATTTTACATTAGCTGTTCTTGCACCCAATGGGGCAAATTCATTAAGATGCAAAGTTGTGCCAGGCGCAACTTTGCCGCACTTCGCCACACTTCGCCAGGCGTATTTTCGCCAGCACTCCGCAAATTCACTAAAATCTGAAGTTGCGCACAGGGGTAGCGTAAGTTTTCGAAGTTGCGCTAGCGTTAATTCGCCAAGCGAAGCGAAGCTTCGCTAGCGATGGTTCATTTGCATACGGCGCGAAATTCAAATTTCAATGGAGGAACACGTATCACCACTTCAAATGCCTAGAAAACCTTCAAATCAGCAAATAAGAATTTTATTTTGCCCTACACATGTGCCCACTGTCTAGGTAAGTTGCCATGAGTCAGGAAATGTAGGGGGGAAGGAGGGGAGCCCCAAAAAATATTTTCGATCTTTTTCAGCCTATCACCCATCATGTAGAAAACACGCCAGCGTTTTTTGGGACTTAGAAAAAATTTTTACTTTTTTTGAAACAATCCCTATCTACTCTATTGCTCTTTGCCAGGTCTGAGGTGGCGAAGGAAGTCTAGCGTAAAAGTTAGCGTTCAGTACACTGCGCAAGTTAGTGAATTTGCGTAGTTACGTCGCTAGCGAAAATTCGCCTGGCGTAAGGGTGCGAAGTAACACTAGCGAAATTACGCCAGCGTTCGTTAGTGAATTTGCGCAGTAGCGAAAAAAGGCAAACGCTAGCGAATTAACGCTAGCGTTCGGCGCTTCGAAGCTTAGTGAATTTGCGCCAATGAGTGGGTTTAAACTGAGCTGTGGCTTCCTTTCACTTCCCATCTACACCCTTAAAAAGGAGATCCGGAGACCGGAGATAAAATATTCAGGTGGACCAACTGCATCTGATTTCAGGATGGCTTATCAAAGCCTAATGTACCAACTTCATTATACAGGTGCCAACTGGCATCTTTCTTTGTTAGTGTGAGACAAATGCTGATGGGCTGAACCGGCTGTGCTCAATAAAAGCATTAGAAGGGCCACAGTGTAGGCAGAACTGTAACAAGTCAGGGATCAAGCTGCTGCCAACTGCCATAAAGTGCCAACAAACTATACATTATACTGTTTATAAGTAGTTTTACAGGGATAATGTCATCCTTTTCCCAGGATACTGATGATATTATAGACTCCCTGTAAAACTAATGTAGTGTTGTTACAAGATGCCCTTAAAGGAGAACTAAGGCTTAAAGGAACAGTAACGTCAAAAAATAAAAGTGTTTTAAAGTAATGAAAATATAATGCAGTGTTGCCCTGCACTGGTAAAACTGCTGTATTTGCTTAAGAAACACTACTATGGTTTATATAAATAAGCTGCTGTGTAGCAATGGGGGCAGCCATTCAAAGGAGAAAAGGCTCATGTTACACAGCAGATAAGCTCTGTAGAACATAATGGTGTTATCTGTTATCCATTAGTTAACCTGTGCCATATAGCCGTTTGTCAATTTCCGCCATTGCTCCACAGCAGCTTGTTTATATGAACTATAGTAGTCTTTCTGAAGCAAACACATCAGTTTTACCAGTGCAGGGCAACATTACATGATATTTTCATTACTTTAATACACTTACATTTTTTGGTGTTACTGTTCCTTTAACTTAGACGTAGGCAGAAATGTTGTACATGATGTTTTGTGCTTCTGTACCAGCCCAAGGCAACCACAGCCCTTTAGCAGTAAAGATCTGTCTCCAAAGATGCCCCAGTAGCTCCCCATCTTCTTTTCTGCTGATTCACTGCACATGCTCTGTGCTGCTGTCACTTACTGAGCTTAGGGACCCACTCACAATACACAGTACACATAGAATAGAAATGTCACAATATAAGGCTGATTAGTAATTAATACACATAATTACTACATGGCAGCACAGAAACCAGTGCAATTAGCATCAGAATTTAATAATCAGCTTATATTACAGGGGAAGCTCATTTTCTGCTGGATAATTAGTGACGAGCCCTAAGCTTAGCTTCTCAACAGCCAATCAGAGCCCACTGAGCATGTGAGTGTCACAGACACTTTCCAAGATGGTGACCCCCTGTGACAAGTTTGAAGTCCTGGATCATTGCTGCTATTGACAAGCTGAAACTTTAGCCTCGTGCAATAAGTTTTCATGTGGACATGTTGGCAAATCCTTAGTGTGCTTATGGCTAGGGAACCTATTCTAAAGGGTGGCTCCCCACGCAAGGTGATGGGAGAATCAGGTATTCTTGACCTGGTGCCAGACCTTTCTGTACACTGGAGGCTTCTTCTTGGGTTTAAGTTTTCAGATTGCTCTGTATGACCTATGGCATGTGCAGGGCTAAATGGGGCAAGTTCATGCTTTTTCAGGCAACTCCAAAAGATATGAATGGATTGAGTGCACTGTAGTTGTAAAATGAGCTCAGCAAACAGAATAGTCCCTGCTCCAGAGCAGAATAATTTGAAGATGATGAGCGCAGGATTGGCTTGTACTGGGCTGTAATATAATACGGTTTTCTTCCCGTCGCCAAACCACATGTGCTGAATAGTAGGAAATATTTTCCAATTTTAGACAAAATAACCCTCCATGTTTGAGGCGGCTGGTTTGGGTCACTCCAGCTTTGTCTCTGTTAGAAGCTGGACTTTCAGCCCATTCATATTTGGTGTTTTACTGACCAGCCCCAATGGAAGCAAAACTGTAATCCTCTTAATCCAGAGGTTGGGGTAGGCAGCAGCATGCCTTGGTTGGGTGCCACTGGGCAATGCAATAAAACAGGAGTAATTGTAGGGGGACAGGAGCCTGTTCAGGCTGAATAGTGGTGGGGTTTGGGGTGTTCAGTCCAAGCAGGGAGCAGGGCCGGAACTAGGGGTAGGCAAAGTAGGCACTCGTCTAGGGCGCAATTATGGGGGTGCTCTTTTAAGGGTTTTTTTTTTAACCCTGGTTTGCTTGGCTTTTAATATGATGGATTTTCCGGCTGCTGCTGGCACAGGTACAGATTGGGGCCGATTTGAGGTATTGGCTGCTGCTGGCTCAGGTACATGGGGCAATATTGTGGCTGCTGGCACACATACACAGATGTTTGGGGCAATATGATAGATTTTTGGCTCCTGCTGGCACAGTTACAAATATGGGTGAACATGATGGATTTTTTTGGCTGCTATTGGCATAGGTACAGATTGGAAGTAACAATATGATGGATGTTTTGGCTTATTCTGGCACAGGTACAGATTGGGGACTTGGGGGCAATCTGAGGGATTGGCTGCAATTGGCACAAGTACAAATGGGGGCAATATGAGCAAGAAGCAGGGTGCCTGGTCAAGATCTGGTACATCCTGGTGACATGGAGACACCCACGTGTAATACAGTAACGTATAAAATAAGTACCCAGAAGAATTCATTATTAGTGTTTAATTCAACATATATTAACTGCGTGCTCATCAGAGAGGAGACAATGACCCAGTGACAGCCGTTAATATCCCCCCCACACACACACAGTTAAAGCTCTAGGAATCTCTGTACATTAAATGGAGATTTTATTACAGTGACCTTTGCACGGAAACAAGCGCCACCCGACTGTGCATTATATTTAGGGATTTGTTGTTGGAATGATAAAAGAACAAGCTGCCTGACATCCTCACGAGTCACAAATAACACGACTTTATCGCTCGCAGGGGGGGTCATTCTGTATTTTTAAACTTGGATGGGATGAATGGAATGTATGAGGCACTGGGGCCGATTATATAAACATGGAAATATTTGGAATGGCACCACAATAGTCTGCAACGTGTAATCAGAACGAGACATTCCATGGTTGTGCATCATGTGATACCTTCTGAATATCCTAGTACCCTACTTGTACCCTACTAATGGTGCAACTGCGCTCTCCCCTATGTGTCAGACATCACAGCAAACATCCCAGCTATCAGCTACGCTCACCAGGCTTCCAACACATTTCTTCCCAAATTTAGAAAACATTAGATCATCTGCTTTTTGACTCACAGGCGGCCCATCACTTATGTCCTGAGTGCAGCCTCTATTATATTCCAGTAAACCCCCCCATTGCTCTCTGGGGTGTCTCCACCAAATTAAAGGGTCACTATGGTTTCATAATTGTCTCATAAAACTTTTAAGGGGGAATGTGTACAGATATTATTTTTGGCTTTCCCCTAGGCTGTACTGGCTTTGCTTGCAGTTTAAAGAGTGATCATGTGATGACACTGTTAAAGGAACAGTAACACCAAAACATGGAAATGTTTTAAAATAATTAAAATATAATGTGATATTGTCCTGTACTGGTACAACTGGTGTGTTTGCTTCAGAAACACTACTATAGTGTATACAAACAATCTGCTGTGTTGTAATGGATGTAATTGAAATACAGCTACATGGCACCATTTAAATAGTGTATAGCAGATAAACTCTGTAAAACACCATTATATTCTACAGAGCTTATCTGCTATTTGATACTGTATGTAACCTGTTCCATTTCAACTTTGAATGGCTGCTTCATGGCTACACAGCAGCTTGTTTAAATAAACTATAGTTTCTCAAGTAAACACACCAGCATTACCAGTGTAGGGCAACACTTAAAGGAGACATTTTGTGTAAAAAATAAGAATGTACCAGTGCATTATACTCATTTAGAAAAGTAGTGTTTCAGTTTTATTAAATATTTCTGCAAATACCCTAAAAATCCCTCCCCTCCACTTCCTGATCCCTGAATTCGCAGGCTGTACAGGGGAGCCGGCGGCTCTCAGCTCACTGCACTGCAGGACAGGAACCAATCAGCAGCTAGCAGGACCTGATAGGGAACTGAAACCTGTCTGTGCTTGTGTGACTGCAGGGCTGTGATTGGCTGTGCCCCTCTTACTGTGCTTCTGGAAGGGACCGTTAGGACACACCCATCCCTCATTTGAAACACAGACAGGGACCAGAGAACATATATAGGGAGCTCCAATAAAGGGGCTATTTTTAAACATAATATTAATTTTTAGTACCATGTAAAAGCAACACCATATATTACTTATAATTGCCTGCAAAATTTGTTTTTTTTTCATTTATCCTATATGTCTCCTTTACAACACCTTATTTTTTTGGTGTTACTGTTCCATAAAAGTAATGTAAGCGGTTTGCCTTTATATGTGGGGTTCAGTGCTAAAACTGAGCCACAATAATTACCCACAAGTGGGGTGAAGGGACCATGTCACGGTTCCCCACCAAAATGAACCATTTGTTATTAATATGCAGGTTTGTGTGTGGCAAAAAGGATCATAGAATGACCTGCTAATTTAAAGGTGCGGCATCGGGCAAAGACAGGACAACCATCAGGAACTTTTGGCGTCATAATGCTAAGTTAGTGGGGCCCTCCACCCCTCAATTATTAAACCTTTGGTCACCTGGGCCCCTGGGCAGAAGGCCTTGATATCAAGTAGAATGGGGCCACAATGAAATACAAATGGCTTATGGTGTATCAACAGCTACACTCCCGACTCCCCATTGCGATGCCCCATCATACTGAAGCCCCACCCACAATCCTCCCAAATCCTGCCCATTCCCAGCAAGGTAGGACCCCTTTGTGGTCTGATAATCACACTTTTACATCTCTTTTGACCCCAACTGCAGAACTCCCTGTATCCCCTGATGATGGCAATGTAAGGAGGTGCTGGGGACCAGATGTAACGCCCTTCTTGTCTTCCTCCAATCACCCATCAGCAGCATCATTTAGCCATGTGGTCTAAATTCCAAGGGGCAGATTCCCTAAAGGGTGAAGTAACCAACACTAGCGAAAATTTGCTTTCCTAACGGGTGCAGGCGTCACTTTGCTAGCTGAGGAGATAAACGCTAGCGATCATTCGCACTCTAACGCCAAGTGAATTTTCATTCTGGCAAATGAACGCAATTCCGCAAATTCACTAAGATGCGGATTTTACTGAACGTTACCTCATTCGCCAGACTTGCCTTCTCCAGCTCAGACCAGGCGGAGGGCATAGGACTTCCTCATTTTTTAGTCCAAAAATTTTCTAAGTCCCAAAAAACACTGGTGTCTTTATCTTTTTTCAGACTGATAGCCTGCAAAGGCCCATCATTTTTTTTTGGGTAACTGGGTTCCCCCTTAATTTTCTTACATATGGAACATAAACTATACAGTGGGCTCATGTGTAGGGCAATAATTTATTTATTAAGGTTCCCTGGACTTGTGTAATGTAATGTATTTGGTGCAACATATACGTCCATTCTACTTCATCATTTCCCACCGTATGCAAATTAGGCAACGCTAGCGCATCTTCGCTTTGATTGCTGAAGTAACGCTAGCAAAAATTCACAACCGTTCTGCGCCCTGGACACAACTTCGCACCTTAGTGAATTAGCGTTGTCCCAGCAAATTTACTGCTGGCGAAGTGTTTTCTATGCCTGCAAAGCCGTCGCTAACGAATTTTCGCCGGTTAGGGAATTTGCCCCCAAATGAGACTCTGGGGGGTATATTTATCAAAAAGTGAAGTTAGAGATCACCACAGTCCTCTACAGTGAAATTCCGCCACTCTCCATTTCTATGGGACTTTTAAAAGAGTATTTATCAATGAGTGAAAGTTCATCCTTTGATAAATACGTCTTTACTTTAGCGATTTCTAACTTCACATTTTGATAAATATACCCCTGGGAGTTCAGCGAGAGCAGGAGGAGTGCACTTTGGGAGCTCTTGCCCTGAGGAGGGATCAGAATGAATACAGATTGAATTGCAGGGGTAAAATGCTACTTTATATTAGAAATCTTCTGGACTGATATATGTGTTATGTATAACCGGGGCAGGACAGGATAAAATGATTTAATGGCGTCTGGATTTAATTACCTCACAGCAGATCACGTGTAAGTCCATTTCTGTGCCTCAGAGACCAATGAAATCAGCCACATCTGCTCTATTTTAAGGGGAATTAGCCTGAAATAAAATGCACTTACAGCTATAAATCATAAATCACTGAGCCAAGACACCATTAAAAATTATGTAATCTAGGATTGCAATAAAAGTGATTCTTTCCTTTTTTTTTACCAACATTTTTTGCTGTTAATCACGTGACTTGTAGCCCCCCCCCCCCCCACTGATCCAAAATAAGGCCTGCTCCTATTTCTCCCTTACTAATGAAATACTTTCCACTACTGGAATATTACATTGTTCAAGGAGAAGGAAAGTTACGGAGCCATTTTATTGCCAATAGATTAGCTGCAATAGTGCAAGCTAGAATGCTATATTTATTCCGTAGAATGTTTTAACATACCTGATTAAAAAGCTCTAGAAGCTCTCTCTGTTCTTTTAGGATAGCAGCTGCAGTATTAGCTTGGTGTGACACAGTAACATAACTTGGTGGGGGCGGGCCCTAGTGTGGGCCGTGCAGACGGGCCCGCCCCCACCCTCGTCTGCGCGATTCTTCTCCGCCTGCAGCCGACTCCAGCCGGCTGCAGCGGGCACGATCTTCCGGGGGGGCCCTGCGGGGGTGCGGGCCCTGGCCCATTTGCACCCCCTGCTCCCCCGGTAGTTACGCCCCTGGTGTGACATCACTTCCTGCCTGAGTCTCTCCCTGCTCACTCATAGCGCTGGGCTCAGATTACAGCAGACAAGGGAGGGGGTGTAAGAGGAGCAAACTGAGCATGCTCACACCCGGGGCAAGGAGGTTTAAAGGAGAAGGAAATTCCCTGGGCACAAAAACCCTCCCCCCTCCCCTGTGTTGCCCCCCTCCCTCCTCCCCCCTGGCCTACCTGTCCTGCCAGGCAAATGCCCCTAACTTGTTACTCACCCCTCTGCGCAGGTCCTGTCCATGGAGCTCACAGGTGCCATCTTCTCCCAATCGGTCTTCTTCCTGCTTTGATCGGCGTTTTTGGCGCATGCGCAGTAGGAGCATTTACCGGTACGGATCTACTGCGCATGCACCAAAAGTCACAAAGTTTTCCGATTTTGTGACAATCGGCGCATGCGCAGTACTGAGAGTGGGTCTAAGGTCTAAGGTTTTTGGGTGGGCCCCCGGTGTCCCAGTCCAACACAGCACGAGGGGCTGCAAATTGCACCTGCCACACCCCCAGTAGTTCTGCCCCTGCCAATATGAGTTTCAGGTATTTTGGCCAATATACAGTACTATCAGAACCCACCTCCAATCCATAAAATCACCAGATCACAAGTCCACTCACTTTAGTAGGCTTTACACAGCAAGACAAGGAGTCCACTCACTTTAAGTAGGCTTAAACCATTCATGAGTCCATTCACTTTAAATAGGCTTTACACAGCAAGACTTAGGAGTGTCAGAAGCTTAAAGCAACCCAAATCACTCTGTGTTCCACTGCCCTTATAACATGCTCTGACTTATGGTATTTATTTCAGGGTCTCTAGGGCCAATTGGGCCATTGGGCTCAAGCATCATTTTTACCGGTCAGGCCAGTAAAATACCGGCCAGGTGGCAACCCTACGCGGAGCACATATAGCTTTTGAGCTGAATATCCTATTTTTTTTTTACAGAAATGAATCCTTTTATAGTGCAGAGGAACATAGAAGGATTCTGTGCAGGAGAGAGAGATTACAAACCCCTCATCTTGGGCCTCAACAGGTTTAATGGTGAGTAGGGGTGATGGAGTGTGCAAGGCAGACAAAAGGGTAAGTAAAGCAGCAGACTAGCACACAATGGTCCTGGATTAAGGGTTTTCCTTGTTTATGTGGTTTTTTATACTCCAGGAATAAATGTAAATTCAGCTCCAGGAATAAATATAAATTCAGCTCCACTGTAGCACATGCTGCTGAACCCCTTTTCTCAATCCCAAGGGTTACTTTGAAGCCCAGTCTGGTGGCAGAGAAGGATTACAGGTAACATATCTTTCCTGCAATGGAAACAATTCCACAGACTCTTTTAGTATCAGGTATTTCCACGTGTCACACAATGATTTAAGGCTTGAGAGAATTTTCCATTCCTGTGTCCTGGAGCAGGGAAGGAAATGCATCATTTCTACTGCTAAAAATAAAAGAAATTTAAAGCTAAAGCTGAAGCCGATAAGAGCGCGTTAAATCTTCCTACAAGGAATTCACCATCAAAAAGTCACTGTGTTGTGGCAGTATTTATCTCTCCCTTATAGTAATGGGTAATGGATATAGTAAAGGGGCAGTGTCTGTGCCATTATGTAACTGACATGTTTAACCAAGAGAGATTTACACTGGCTTCAATGCAAAGGTTTTTTTGCTTTGTGCACTGGAGGATATTTAGCTCAGGCCTATAATGGAGAACCCCGGTGACATCACAACCCTGTATCTGGCGGCACCAGGGTACCCAAAGCAGGTTGCTTCAGTACGTGCAAGAGTTGTACCCAGTGAACTGGCCATTAATGGAATTGAGAGAGAGATACTATAAAACTATGGCAGCATAGGTATTCCCCTGTACTAAGCACAATTCAGCAGGAACAACCTCCTAAGTTTGCTCATAGTCTGTACAGAGAGATCCCATAAAACTATGGCAGCATTGGTATTCCTCTGTACTAAGCACAATTCAGCAGGAACAGCCCCTAAGTTTGCTCATAGTCTGTACAGAGAGATACCATAAAACTATGGCAGCATAGGTATTCCTCTGTACTAAGCACAATTCAGCAGGAACAGCCCCTAAGTTTGCTCATAGTCTGTACAGAGAGATACCATAAAACTATGGCAGCATAGGTATTCCCTGTACTAAGCACAATTCAGCCCATACACACCCTATGTTTGTTCATAGCCTGTACAGAGAGATATAATGTTATTCTATTGTAGGTGTTCCCTTTGCTAAGCACAACAAAACTGGGGACTTTTTGAACCATATAAATGTCTGTATGTTATTCTGTGGACTCTCAGAGAAGCAAAAAAAAAGAAATATATAGTGAATAAAGTACCCGGTCTTGTAAAATATAAGGATATTATAAGTTACCGAGGGGTTTCATCACCATATAAAAGTACGAGGCCGAAGGCCGAGTGTTTTTATTAGGGATGCACCGAATCCACTATTTTGGATTCGGCCGAACCCAGAATCCTTCACAAAAGATTCGGCCAAATACCGAACCGAATCCGAACCCTAATTTGCATATGTAAATTAGGGGTGGGAAGGGGAAAACATTTTTTACTTCCTTGCTTTGTGACAAAACGTCACGCAATTTCCCTCCCCGCCCCTAATTTGCATATGCAAATTAGGATTCGGATTTGGTTCGGCCAGGCAGAAGGATTCGGCCGAATCCGAATCCTGCTGAAAAAGGCCGAATCCTGGCCGAATCCCAAACCGAATCCTGGATTCGGTGCATCCCTAGTTTTTATACAGGTCATGGAACTTCCGAGGTAACTTCTAATATCCTCATATTTTACAACTGGGGGTACTTTATTTATTATAATACACAAGTTTCAGTGAGTCATGTGACAGAAATGACATCAGAACTCACTGTTTATAACTGATGACATCAGAACTCGCTGTTTATAAGGATATCATTTTCAAGATATTCATGACTTTTGTGTATTATATACATATAATTATACTGTATAGGGGCCCAGTGTCATGACATCAATGTGCTCCAGAGTTGGACTGAATATAACAATTAAGTATTTACAAAAAAGTCACTGATCAGCAAAATCAATTGGCAATGACTCTGGAATATGCAGGTGAGTCTCAGAACTGGTGAAAGATGACAAATAAAGAGACTGTGATGCCGTCACCCAATATTACGTGCTCACAAATTTTGAGGCCGGCAACCACAACAAATTGTGGTGTACACATAGAATTTTGTGCAAAAATTCTGACCAGTGCACAAAGTTTTTTAAAAACAACGCATACAAGGTTAAAATGTGCAGAAAATAGTTTTATTGCACATGTAGCCGAGGAGTTACAAGGAACATTGCCACCACCACTTTCCCAAAGTCTGGAGCTGGTTACATGTGACTGGCAGGGATAGAGTAGCCGAATACTATTTGTATCCCATGAAAGCTCCATTACAATATTGCAGACTGCATGACGGGACCTTTGGAATTCCATGTGTTTATAGGTTAGGGACACCCAGTTATTCCGGAAAAGTCAATGAGACATGAGAAGTATGGACTATCTTTGTCCTCTCCAGGGGTAGACAAAATCCCAACACCAAAATATCCCCTTGAGATCATATTGCACAAACATATCTAAGCTCTTTTCCACCCGTGCCATGAAATATATATATATATATATACTGTATATATAGAGTTCAATAATCTGTGAACTAGAAATTGCAGGAAATATATTGACATTAATGATACTTTCATTATATTATATAAAACAACAATAGCTCTATACCAACTGTTGTACATGTTGATGAGCCACAGTAAGCTGCCTATGGACAACTTGATATATTTCCTTTCACCAGTTTTATTTTAGCAGTACAGATATGGGACGGGTATTTGGAGTATTCCAAATGTAATTACTGTATTCTAATGTAAATAATGTAGTCTACAAGCTGACGATGTGTACGAGCTCCCAGTCCAAGTGATCCCAGTCTCCAACATTCTCTTAATTGATCTTATATTTACTGGTTCTTGCTCTGCCCCAAATGTCACTTTTTATCCCTGCTCCCTTTCCAAACATTCCGTGGTACCCTTCTGCCATGCTCATGTAGCTCTTCTCATTTGCCCAGCCAAGGGGCACACGCTCAATGGACATCACAAGGAGGCAGCAGAATTTGACTGTAGGTAGACTTGTGCCACCTTCACTACACACCCAGGCTCGGAAGCTACAACACAGCCTCTTTCTTTTGCAATCAGTTATAATCTACCACCATGACTACTTCTTTTTCATCGAGTCTGGCATGGGCAGGGTTTTGTTCTAGACTTATCTCCACTTTCTCAGGACTCTATAATGTCTCCCACATGAGTGTAGTGGGGTGTCAGACACTCTATTGCGCGATAGACATTCCAGTTCTTCTTTAGGTTATAAGGGGTCATTTACCAAAGGGAAAGTGCAAAAAGTACAAAATATGGACATAATCCACCATGTTTTGCACTTTGCTCACTGCCTCCCTGCAGAAAGTGGACATATGTAGGCATCCATTGTTGCTCCTCCTAGTGCCCTAGCTCTTCTGCCCAGAAGTAAATTATCCATAACGTTTTTCTTTTTTTTAAATTAATGTCTGACACCTCTAATTCACTTTTTCTCATTTCTTATTTTTTTTTTCTCTTTAAGACCAGTTCTGGGACTGACACTATCACTGTTTTTTTTATTTTTAAAGGGATACTGTGATAGGAAAAAAAAATTTTGTTTCAAAATGAATCAGTTAATAGTGCTGCTCCAGCAGAATTCTGCACTGAAATCCATTTCTCAAAAGAGCAAACAGATTTTTTCATATTCAATTTTGAAATCTGACATGGGACTAGACGTATTGTCAATTTCCCAGCTGCCCCAAGTCATGTGACTTGTGCTCTGATAAACTTCAGTCACTCTTTACTGCTGTACTGCAAGTTGGAGTGATATCACCCCCCCCCCCAGCAAAAGAACAATGGGAAGGTAACCAGATAACAGCTCCCTAACACAAGATAACAGCTGCCTGGTAGATCTAAGAACAACACTCAATAGTAAAAACGCATGTCTCACTGAGACACATTCAGTTACATTGAGAAGGAAAAACAGCAGCCTGCCAGAAAGCATTTCTCTCCTGCAGGCACAAGTCACATGACCAGGGGCAGCTGGGAAATTGACAATATGTCTAGCCCCATGTCAGATTTCAAAATTGAATATAAAAAAAATCTGTTTGCTCTTTTGAGAATTGGATTTCAGTGCAGAATTCTGCTGGAGCAGCACTATTAACTGATGTGTTTTGAAAAAAACATGTTTTCCGATGACAGTATCCACTGCATTTGAAGAGGTTTTTTACAGCATATTTGCTTTGCAGTGAAATATATCCTTCTATTCAATATATTTATAATTCTATGATTTCAGTCTATAACTGATGCTGCCTGATGATACTAACATTAATATCCTTCACATACTGGCTGCAATGAAATACTCTATGATGTGTCCTGCCTACTGTATGTAAATAGCTTGCGGTTTGGAACATTCCCCTGTGCATTAGTGTATAGTCCATAAATCCTGTCCACCTTCTGCAGTTCAACCAATAAAAACTGTCATATGTGCACTACCAGCAAACATTGCATTGACCTGAGCACAACTCAATGGCAAGAGCAGCCTTCTTATTGACTATACCATACGCCTTATTTAACTCAGCTAGAAGATCTATTATCCAGAATGCTTAGGACCTCGGGTATTCAAAAAAGGGATCTTTCCGTAGTTTGGGTCTCATTTCTTTAAGTCTGCTAAAACTCAATTAAACATTAAATAACCCAATATGTGTGCATGCAGCTATGTTACCATCAAGTATAAAGCACTACTTTATTATTACAGAGAAAAGGGAAATCACTGAAAACATCAGAATGATTTTCTAATAATGGAGTTGATGGGATATGGAGGTTTCTGGATAACAGATTTCTGGATAAGGGAAATAATGTATCCCCTACTCAGGTCTGGATTGGGATTCAAAATAGGGCCTGGTAATTCAAGAACACAGAGGCCCAAACAGTCCCCAGCCTCACAATAAATAATGACTGTCTATGGCACCTTACAGCAGCCCCTCTGGCATTTGAAAGAATCCACAGAATGCCAGTCCTGGCTTCCATTACTGTTACATACAGCATTAGGTCTGTATCATTGAGTCTTATATGGTCACATAACCCCTCAGTGACTTGTAATATCCTTATTTTGGAGGTTTTTTTTGGGGTTTTTGGAGAACTGGGCTGATTTTTCAGTCGGCTACAGGCTCTTTGCTAGGGATGGGCTGCACCTCAATGATGATGGGGCAGCTGTTTTGGGAGAGAAGATGGCTAGAGGGTTGGAGGAGATTTTAAACTAGGTGTGGGGGGGGGGAGGGTTCAGTAAAAGATTCAGTGGTAGACAGGTTAGATGAGATAGTGGGCATAGAAAGGAAAAATGGGGGAGGAGATTTGGCTGGGGATACTGTTAAGGAGAGGGAGGACCACATGTCATATGTTCAATATGGTACCAGTATTAAATGTATGTTTACAAATGCAAGAAGTCTGGCTGGTAAAATGGGAGAGCTGGAGCTGCTGGTGATGGAAGGAAAATATGATGTGATTGGTGTGGCCGAAACATGGCTGAATGAGTCGCATGACTGGGCAGTAAATATCAGTGGCTATACTTTGTTTCGGAGGGACAGAGGCAATAGAAAAGGAGGAGGGGTATGTCTGTATGTTAGGCAGGATTTAAAAGCTCATATAAAGGAGGAGGTTATGTTAGAAAATGAGGGGGCAGAAGTGGTATGGGTGGAGTTCTTCACCAATTGTAAAGAATCCAGCAAATTAACTGTAGGCGTATGCTATAGACCCCCTAATGTAAGTGAGGAGGAAGAGGCAAAGCTCCTAATGCAAATAGAAAAGGCTACTAGTTTAGGTAAAGTAATGATAATGGGGGATTTTAATTACCCAGATATTTACTGGAGCAACGGTACTGCTAGTTCAGTTAATGGGAACAAGTTTATAAACTTATTGCACGACAATTTTTTAGCACAGGTTGTTGAGGAGCCTACCAGAAAAAATGCTATTCTTGATTTAGTGATCTCAAATGACCCAGAACTTATAGCAAATGTGCAAGTCATTGAACCCCTGGGTAATAGTGACCATAAGGTTATATCTTTTAATGTCTGGTGCAAAAAACAAAAATATACTGGGGCAACAAAAACCATGAATTTTGCAAAAGCTAATTTTAGTGCCTTGAGGGCTGCCCTACAGAGCATTGATTGGGGCATTATGTTTTCAGCTAAAAACACAGAACAGAAATGGTTGTCCTTTAAAATGATATTAAATCATTACTGTTCTCAATTTATTCCCTTAAGGACTAAACGTAGAAGCTCTAAGAATCATCCTGTGTGGCTTAATACAGAAGTAAAGACGTTAATGGGACAGAAGAGAAAGGCATTTAAAAACTACAAATCTGTAGGGACAGAAGCAGCATTTAATGAATATAAACACTGTAATAAATGTTGTAAATCAGCAATCCGGAAGGCTAAGAAAAGAAATGAAGAGTTAATTGCGGTGGAGGTGAAAACTAACCCTAAAAAGTTTTTTAAATATATTAATAGTAAAAAGATGCAGGTTGAGAGTGTTGCTCCATTAAATAATGGTACCAGTATGGTTGTAACAGATACAGATAAGGCAAATGTGTTAAATCAGTTCTTTTCTTCAGTGTATACAATAGAGGAGTCTGGGTTCACAGGCTCACTTAATAACTGCACGAATGGTTCAGCTCAATCTAGTCAGTGGCTGACTCAGGATATGATTCAAAAAGCTTTAATACAAATTAATGTAAACAAGGCTCCAGGGCCTGATGGCATACACCCCCGGGTTCTAAGAGAGCTTAGTTCAGTTTTAGACCAGCCCTTATTTCTGATTTTCTCAGATTCACTGTCATCTGGTATGGTGCCTATGGATTGGAGAAAAGCTGATGTTATTCCAATATTTAAAAAGGGATTACGATCTCAGCCTGGCAATTATAGGCCAGTAAGCTTAACATCTGTGGTGGGCAAATTATTTGAAGGCTTGTTAAGGGATCACATTCAAAATTTTGTCCTAATGAATGGCATTATGAGCAACAATCAGCATGGCTTTATGAAGGATAGGTCATGTCAGACGAATTTGATTGCATTTTATGATGTGGTAAGTAAGATTCTGGATAGTGGGGGGGCAGTAGATTTGATCTATTTGGATTTCGCCAAAGCGTTTGATACTGTGCCCCACAAACGACTGCTTTCTAAACTAAGGTCTGTTGGGCTTAATGAAGTCGTTTGCACATGGAAAGGAAACTGGCTACAGGATCGGGTACAGAGGGTAGTTGTTAATGGGACATTCTCTACTTGGAGTAAGGTTCTTAGTGGGGTCCCCCAGGGCTCAGTATTGGGTCCACTTTTATTTAACTTGTTCATTAATGACTTAGGGGAGGGTATTGTAAGTAATGTATCAGTGTTTGCAGATGACACAAAATTATCCAGCCCAATTAATTCCATCCAGGATGTGGCACTTGCAACAGGATCTTGACAAACTGCCAATCTGGGCAGCTAAGTGGCAAATGAGATTCAATGTTGATAAATGTAAAGTCATGCACCTGGGATGTAAAAATATCCAGGCCACTTATACCCTTAATGGGACTGCACTAGGCAAATCCATTATGGAAAAGGACCTTGGAGTCCTTGTAGATGATAAACTTGGCTGTAGCAAGCAATGCCAGTCAGCAGCATCAAGGGAAAATAAGGTCTTGAGCTGTATTAAAAGGGGCATAGAGTCAAGGGAGGAGGGGGTCATTCTTCCACTGTATAGAGCACTTGTAAGGCCCCATCTAGAATATGCCGTACAGTTTTGGTCTCCATCACTCAAACAGGACATTATTGTATTAGAGAGGGTACAGAGAAGGGCAACTAAGCTGGTAAAAGGTATTGAAAATCTTAGCTATGAGGAAAGACTGGCCAAATTGGGGATGTTCACGCTGGAGAACAGGCGCTTAAGGGGTGATATGATAACTATGTATAAATATATAAGGGGATCATATAATAATCTCTCTAATGCTTTATTTACCAGTAGGTCTTTCCAGCTGACACGAGGTCACCCATTCCGATTAGAAGAAAAGAGGTTCCGCCTAAATATTCGGAAGGGGTTTTTTACAGTGAGAGCTGTGAAGATGTGGAATTGTCTCCCTGAATCAGTGGTACAGGCTGATACATTAGATAGGTATAAGAAGGGGTTGGATGGCTTTTTAGCAAGTAAGGGAATACAGGGTTATGGGAGATAGCTCATAGTCCAAGTTGATCCAGGGACTAGTCCGATTGCCATTTTGGAGTCAGGAAGGAATTTTTCCCCCTCTAAGGCAAATTGGAGAGGCTTCAGATGGGTTTTTTGCCTTCCTCTGGATCAACTGGCAGATAGGTAGTTAATAAGAAAAAAAAAAAAAAAGGTTGAACTCGATGGACATGTGTCTTTTTTCAACCTTACTTACTATGTTACTATGTTACTATGTATCATTTACAGTAGGGGGTACATTATCCCTTATAATACATGAGTGATACTCAGAGTTCCCTGTATAACTCAGCCTGTAGCCTTGTGCCTTTATATGGTCACAGAACAACCCCTCAGTGACTTCTAATATCCTTATCATTTCCAGTAGGGGGTACATTATCCCTTATAATACATAAGTGATACTCAGAGTTCCCTGTATAACTCAGCCTGCAGCCTTGTGCCTTTATATGGTCACAGAACCCCTCAGTGACTTCTAATATCCTTATCCTTTACAGTAGGGGGTACATTATCCCTTATAATACATGAGTGATACTCAGAGTTCCTGTATAACTCAGCCTGCAGCCTTGTGTCTTTATATGGTCACAGAACCCCTCAGTGACTTCTAATATCCTTATCATTTACAGTAGGGGGTACATTATCCCTTATAATACATGAGTGATACTCAGAGTTCCCTGTATAACTCAGCCTGCAGCCTTGTGCCTTTATATGGTCACAGAACCCCTCAGTGACTTATAATATCCTTATCATTTACAGTAGGGGGTACATTATCCCTTATAATACATGAGTGATACTCAGAGTTCCCTGTATAACTCAGCCTGCAGCCTTGTGCTTTTATATGGTCACAGAACCCCTCAGTGACTTCTAATATCCTTATCATTTACAGTAGGGGGTACATTATCCCTTATAATACATGAGTGATACTCAGAGTTCCCTGTATGACTCAGCCTGCAGCCTTGTGCCTTTATATGGTCACAGAACCCCTCAGTGACTCCTAAATCAACTGTAGGCTGTAAGGAAAAGCACAATCACAACGAAACTGTGAAGAACAGAGCAATGTGGGAGTCCATGGACTGAATGTCATATGTGGATTCCCTCTATTTCTATCTCACGCACTAAATGTTTCTATTATTATGCTGTATGTGGGGAACAGACAAGGAAATGAAGGAAGGTATTTATAATTGTTTTATTTAATCTAACCTCAAAGTTGAGCCTGAATTTGTGACTAATTGACTGATTCCAGGGTAGTAGTAGATTTGGGGGCAGATGCTTTATCTGTGGTCAAACATATATTTGGGCCGGGGCATAGGGAAAGAGTTCCGCTCTGTGATGGGTCAATATCTTCCCTTTTCACACAATTGCCCCAGGATAACATTATATGTATAGTAATTAGAAATCAAATGTGCAAATCCTTTCTGTATACTGGCCATTTGTATGCATCGCTATTCTCTACCTGCTCAATCGCTGCATGTCAGATGCTCTTTATTAAATGTGCTTCCCAGACTGTAAGCTCTACGGGGCAGGGATTTCCTTCCTACTGTGTCTTTTACCATGTGGCACCTAATCTCTGCCTATTTATACTTATTTACTAAAAAGGGTTGTTCACCTTTCAATTCATTTCTAGTATGATGTACAGAGTGATATTCTGGGACCGTTTGCAGTTGCTCTTTATTTTTATTATTTGTGGTCTTTGAGTTATTTCGCTTTTTATTCAGCAGTTTGCAATTTCAGCAATCTGGTTGTTATGGTCCAAATGGACCTAGTAACCATGCATTGATTTGAATAAGAGACTGGAATATGAATAGGAGAGGCCTGAATAGAAAGATGAGTAATAAAAAGTAGCAATAATAATACATTTGGTGCCTCCCTGAGCATTTGTTTTTTTAGATGGGGTCAGTGACAAGGAAAGAGGTTTTTTTTTTTTTTAGAAAAAAAGTTTAATTTACCATACAGGCATCCGAGGGCCGCCCTCTAAAACTGCCGCCCTAGACACAGATGCACTTACTGTCTTCCATGGTCTGACAACTGACATCACTCCTGGCTCCCTTTCCTTCTCATCCCCCACTTTTACTCCTCTGTCCCTGGATAACCTACACAAACTGTCATCTCCAAAAAGTCTCCCTCTTATCCCCTGACAGTATCAGCTCCAGGTATCATTGGCAAGGTCACACAGTTCCTGGGCTGCACCAACATAAATCCTTTGTTCTGATGGCAGTATCCCTTATAAAGCAATATTCAGCCATTAAGTGGGAAATGATAGGCCATTGAGTGTTATGTCTCGTCATTATCTTGGAAGCTCTTTACAAGGATATTATGGGATTAGGAGCAGAGTGACATCATCATCAATAAAGTGATTTTAAGCAGTCAGTGTATTTTTATGAGGCTCAGGTCATGTCAGACTAACATAAGATACAGTATGTCTGCGATGAATGAAGTTAGAATTTGGACCCAGGCAGTGCAGCTGATGCAATATATTTAGACTTTTCTAAAGAATTATTGTTCCTCAGAGGAGATTACTGCATAAAGAAATGTGGCCGAGGCGAGTGGAATAGACAAGGATATGAGTTAGAGATTGGGTACAATGCAGTGGGATATTTTAGCATAATGTAATTAGTGGGGTATGACAAGGCTCATTATTAATGATAATAATTAGATAATTATGGGAACTAATAAAGTACAGCTAGCAATGGCTGAGACATAGCCCAAAGGTCTGATCTGGTACCTATTGCTGGATTTACCCACCTTTACTGATCCATGATGGAAGGAGCCATTGCACAGTCTCAGGGGTCAGCAAAACCCAAGAACAGGCCAAGAAGAAGGGAAAGCAGAGAACTGTGAGCTTAAAGCTCATAGGAAAAGGTCAGGAGTCAACCGAAAACAGCTCTGAGGAACGGGGAGAATAGATGAGACATAATGAATGGGTGGTATATGTAGAGCAGTTGTGCCCTGAAAAGTGTGACGTTTCCACTAGGAGTGACACAGTGAGGTCACAATGTAACCTGTTTTTTGTAAATGACTCGCAAGACACACTGGGGCTCATTTATAAACACTGGGCAAATTTGCCCACGGGCAGTTACCTATAGCAACCAATCAGTGATTAGCTTATTAAAGCCAGCTGCAAGCAGTACAATGAATGCAGCAATCTGATTGGTTGCCATGGGTTACTGCCCATGGGCAAATTTGCCCAGTGTTGATAAATGAGCACCAGGGTGTAGCTCTACAGGGTGCAGGGAATCCTGTTCTATACACCTGTCACTCACCATATCGACCAGGCCCAAGCCAATTCAGGCATTCCTAAAATTATGGCACCTGCATGGATCCTTACTAATATTGTAGCACCGCACCTATAAGCCTGTTAGACTTATACTGTGGCACCCTCGTGATTTTCTCACCCATACTGTGCGCCCACAGGGTTTTAGTACTCATATTGTGGCACCCATGTGGTTTTCATACCTATATTATGGTGCCCCTGTTATTTGGGGTTAACTCTGGTGGGTTATAGAATAGCTAATTCTAAGCAACTTTTCGATTGGTCTTCATTTTTTCTTATGTATAGTTTATGCATTATCTGCCTTCTTCTTCTGACTCTTTCCAGCTTTCAAAAGGGGGTCACTGACCCCATCTTAAAAAAAAAAAATAAATAAAAAGCTCTGAAAGGCTACACATTTTGTTATTGCTACTTTTTATTACTCATCTCTTCAGACCTTTTCCTATTCATATTCTGCCTTTTATTTACATCAACACAGGGTTGCTAAGGCAATTTGGACCCTAGCAACCAGATTGCTGAAATTGCAAACCGGAGAGTTGCTGAATAAAAGGCGAAATTAACTCAAAATCCACAATTAATAAAATATAAAAAACATTTGCAAATTTTCTCAAAATATCACAATCTACATGATACTAAAGCTTAACTGAAAGGTGAACCACCCCTTTAAAGAGATACTGACACATGAAATTAAACTATTTTTACATCTATTATAATATTGGCTTTGCAAGCTACTTCTAACTTTGCCATAAAGTATTTGCATGATGTTTTTACATTACCTGTCTGATCCCCCATGTTCCTGTATGAGGGGGCTGCCATGTCTGTGCAGCAGGAGTCCCTTAGTATTAGAAACTGTAACTAACAGGCTGAGATGGGAAAGTCAGGTTGGCAAAGTCAGAGTGTCAGAGAGTCAGGCTTAGGAACTTCAACTCACAATTATATACAAAAACAAACCTCTCAGCAAAAAATGATCAACATGACCTACAGGTAACATTTAATGTACATTCATATGCTAAAATTCATTTTTTAGTGTCAGTATCACTTTAAGTACAATTAAGAGCAGAATAAGTACAATCCATTCATACAGACAGAAACGGATGTCACAGACAGTACCATGTGACTATATCAAGAAATAGAAACTATTCCATCCAACCTATATCGGCCAATCGCATGGCCTCGGTTAAAGGAACCTCATACTCTATGGCAGTGATCCCCAACCAGTAGCTCATGAGCAACATGTTACTCACAACCCCTTGGATGTTGCTCTCAGTGGCCTCAAAGCAGGTGATTATTTTTGAATTCCAGGCTTGGAGGCAAGTTTTGGTTGTATAAAAACCAGGTGCACTGCCAAACCCCCTTGTGCCGGCCCTGGTTTCAGGTAAGTACATGCGATCACATGGGGATGCCTAACTTTTGGCACAGCCAAGTTAAAAGACCTTTCCTTCTCCTTTAATACGATGGCACAGACTGGGGGTGATTGTCGTTGTAAGGATCGAGTTTTGGAACAAGATGTTCACTGCATTTTGTTTGAGACATTGGGACACAGATTGCAATGTGTGCTCTGTCAGTTCTGCTTGATTACAATCTCCATTCTGGGCTGTCAGAAGTGACCCCTCCGTTGCAGAATTTGGGAGAGTCAGCGCTCAGTCCTTCCTGTCAGCTGCATGTGAGTCACCGGCCTCTACTGGCACATCTCTTGCCTTTGTCTCTCCCCGGAAATCTCCCCCTGTGTGTAATAAAGCAGATTTCAGCGCACTCAGCCCATTCCAATGTGATATATTGGCAGTCTGCATTTCTTAATTATAGTGATGTCTTATCTACAGAGAATCTGGGTGCCCCTGTGTATCAAGGGGTGAAGGACAACCCACCACAAGATGGTTGTAGCAGCATTAGGCAGTTCCTCCGTGTCCCTTTTAGGTTCCTCTGGAAAGTGCCTTTTTCACTTATTCCACCCCAGAGCTTGTGTTTCTGGTACTAAAGTTAGATGGATGCCAGTGCATCTGTCTTGCCTCTTCTGATTAATGGGACGCAACTGCCACCTAGTACTGACACTGGGGAACCCTGGAGCTACTGCCACCCTTGGCAAGGGGTGCAGAGTTCCATATAACAATATTATCTATGTCCACCCTTCCTGATCCCATGTGCCGAATGCCTAAATAGTGTCCGGTTATTAACACTAATAGGGGCTACCAAACTAAATTAGATGCCCCCATAATCTAGAAACGCAATACTGAATCTGCTCCAGGCTGTCCTGAAGTCACAAACATTCTGCTGTCATATTTCTGCTTTGTGTAATGGGGCCCAAGACCCCACGAGCAGCTGCTCACTCCATTACAGTAGGGCAAACGGCCTGGCCTCAGCCATAAATCCATTCAATTTACAACTCGGCTACATTATGGGATAGAATAAACATTGTAGGTTATGGTGTCTGCCTCAGCAGACTGATCTATAGGCTGCCCCTTCCCTGTCAGTAAGTAAATGCTAGAGCAAGTATTATAGGCACATTATTAATGCTCTCAACATTGAAATGACTGCCCTGGCTTATAGCAAGAGTGGGGCCCACACAGCAGAAGTAATTTACAGGGAAAGGTGGGCATAACAGTTAATGCTAAGAGTTATGGTTTAAAAGATGGCAACAGAATTGCAGGCAAGCTGTCTGATGATGGAAAGGTAGGCTGAGAGTACAGACAACAAAATAACTGCCTCAGAATGTTCCATTAAGAGAAACTGTGTGTATAACTGTGCGGAGCTACTGTCTGGTGAAAGGCTTCCCTTTAACTTTTTTAAAGAGGTCATATCATTATTATCTGTGCGTGTATGCTGGCCCACTGAATTCTACTGCATGTTCCATGGATACTGAAATCTACCAATGCACCATGTGACCCAGCACGTTTGGGATAAGAAACTGTGGTAGTAGGAAGATAATAATAGTATATGGAATTGATTCCCCAGGTGGCCTATTGGGATGAGATTGAGATATAGATGGTGCCTATAGTTGCAGTGGGATAATAGTCCTGGGAAGGGACTGTGGGATAGCAGGTATAGTAGGGAGAGATGGTGTCTATAGTAACAGTGGGATAATAGTCTCTGGGAAGGGAGTGTGACTGTGGGATAGCAGGTATAGTAGGGAGAGATGGTGCCTATAGTAACAGTGGATAATAGTCTCTGGGAAGGGAGTGTGACTGTGGGATAGCAGGTATAGTAGGGAGAGATGGTGCCTATAGTAACAGTGGATAATAGTCTCTGGGAAGGGAGAGTGACTGTGGGATAGCAGGTATAGTAGGAAGAGATAGTGCCTATAGTAACAGTGGGATAATAGTCTCTGGGAAGGGAGTGTGACTGTGGGATAGCAGGTATAGTAGGGAGAGATGGTGCCTATAGTAACAGTGGGATAATAGTCTCTGGGAAGGGACTATGGATGTGGGATAGCAGGTATAGTAGGGAGAGATGGTGCCTATAGTAACAGTGGGATAATAGTCTCTGGGAAGGGAATGTGACTGTGGGATAGCAGGTATAGTAGGGAGAGATGGTGCCTATAGTAACAGTGGGATAATAGTCTCTGGGAAGGGAGTGTGACTGTGGGATAGCAGGTATAGTAGGGAGAGATGGTGCCTATAGTAACAGTGGATAATAGTCTCTGGGAAGGGAGTTTGACTGTGGCATAGCAGGTATAGTAGGGACATATATATAGTGTCTGTAATAGCAATCAGGATAATAGTGTCTGGAAAGTGACTGGGACTGTAGTTTAGATAAAGGGGATTAGTTTGAACAATTTTACTTTTAAACAACAAATAAAGCCAATAAGTACAGCCCAACAGATTGAGATATTTAACTGTAGACATAAAATAATAAAACCCCTTGCTAAGTGGTGTTATATTACAAGCTTGGTGCCAGGGGGACTAATGACCAGTCATCTCTGAAATCTACTGCTAATTTCTTTCCATTCTATGAAGTGATTTTTTTTTTTAACCAGTAAAATGTGGTTTGTATTATTCTCAGGTCCGTGATGACACAATTCATTAAATTCCTTTGTCACGGAGATTAACAGAAGTTTATGATGGAAAACAGAAAAATGTGTTGGGCCTGGAAGATAATTCGTAATCTCTCTCCTAACCAACTCCCAGCCCCCTTCATCCTCCGCTTTGTCTCAACTTTCCACTCCTCTGGTTTGTTCATATCCCTCCCAGTGTTTATTGTATGGTCTTGCATTATGATAAACTTCAATATTTTGGGGAGCCATATTGTAATGATAACGGTGGAAAGTTTACTTGCTTTGACATGGAATGTGAATTATGCACCTCTCGGATATAGAAGTATCATTCTATACTCACTATTATTCTCTAATCCATTAACAGATCTATAATATCCCTTTAAGAAAATACCCTGTTATCACTGGCTGAGTGTCCTGTCACTCATAGATCTCTATCCATTCTCAAAGGCATGGGGATAAAGAGGTCTCTTTGTGCTCCGTCGGATTGTGCTGCCGTTTTCCTCCACCCCCCTTCCCAGAAAGCTTTGTTTAAAAGCACAAATGCCAGGGGATAATATAATATACATCAATTGTACTTGGCATTTGTAATAGATTTAATTACATTGCATCAGCAGTATATCAGACTATGGCATTGTTATGTATGGATGTCTATAAAGCGCAACATCTATGCACCTAGAATTGTTCCAGACATTTGTTCCTTTGGCAGACAGGTAATTTCTCTCCTGTTGAGACATAAAGCAAACTCTACAAGAGAGTGAGGCTTGTTATTCTTCTAACAAAAGTGGAATGATTCCTAAATATGATTTAGGCCTATGGTATATGTGATAGTTTGACCTTTAAAGGGACCTTAGGAAGAACCAAGGGTGGCGCTCAGTAAGCATTTAAGTGAATATAAAGTGACTCAACTATGGCAGATGCTGGTGGTTTCAGGGATCAGTTGGTAACACTGGCACACAAGATTTCAAAAGTAGGGATGCACTGAATCCAGGATTCGGCTTTTTACAGCAGGATTCGGATTCAGCCGAATCCTTCTGCCCGGCAGAACCAAATCCGAATCCTACTTTGCATATGCAAATTAGGGACGGAGAGGGAAATTGCGTGACTTTTTGTCACAAAACAAGGAAGTAAAAAAATGTTTTCCCCTTCCCACCCTTCGGATTTGGTTCGGTATTCTGCCGAATCTCTCGTAAGGGATTCAGCCAAATCCAAAATAGTGCATCAGTGCATCCCCCGGTGCATCTGCCATTAAACTCAAGTTTCCATGTAACCAGACTTATAGTTGGGGAGCGTTGCAGGTCGCAAGTTTAATAGACAAAGCCGACTACTATTTATCACTGAGGTAGGCCGTGGAGGGGTAATTAAACCCCTGCCACCGTTGCTGGCAACAAAAATCCATAGGCCCTAGACTATACCCACTTTTCATAGGACAGTCCTAATTTTGAGCCCGCTGTCCTGGATATTAATTGTCCCATGTCACCTGGCTCCTCTTCAGTTCTTTCCGGCCAGCTCTTGCACCTCAAGGAAAGACAATTCAAGATGGCTATGCATTCCAGTGTGAAACATGTGGCCATCTTGTATTTTTTTATAGGAGCTTAATCCAAGCAGAGGAGGGGAATAGAGAGAAAATCAAGCAGCATGGGACTTAGGGAAGAAGAACTTTGATGTTGGTATTCTGCTTGTGCTGGTGCTTTTAGTCTGTCCTATGGGCTAGATAGCTTCCAAATCCTGTTGAGACAAGGACCACATTGGCTAGTTGATGTGGTCTTCTCCCAATGGCCTGCACAGCTGACTATTATGATCTGATTGTTTGGCCTGAGGACCCTATGATCAAATCACCCTGACATGAGCTAGCCAACATATCCATATCGTGCAAAGATATCTTGGTTGGTGACCTCCACAAACGAGTGGAACTTAAGGTGAATGGCCTCCTTAAGAATATTACGCTGTCTGAGCATGAACCCATAAATAAAATCTCTCCAGCTTGGCCCCTCCAGACTGAGATTACTGACCTGTGTATGGTCCAGCTGGTACACAGATATCTGACCAAAAACAGGGTCAATGTCTATCAGGATAGAAAATCTCGGTCAATGAGGACAGCATTGTCACATTGATGTCCTTTCCATACACGTCTCCAAAGACCATCAGGAAGTCACAGTCATTTATTGACCCCCAGAGTAATTAATCAGAAGATCTATATTTTTTGTTCCTGACTCTATCACAACAAAGTGTCTCATTTATTGCTGTGACCTCACTGACTAGGAAGTACAGATGATAAAGGGATAAGGCGTCCTATAATAAAAACAATGGCTGGAACCAGGGTGGGGTTGGGTGGATCAGGGGAGTGACCAGGCAGGAGAATGGGGCATTAGAAGTTACCTTGGTGCTCCATGGCCAAGTCAAGACACAAGGTTAAATGTTTTTATACAGGTCATGGAATGCAGTGGTAACATCTTTCAATGTCATGTGACATCCCTAAGCACCAGTTCTCAGTTAACTCATGGCTCTAGTGTAATATATAATGGGAATTGTACCATGGGATATTTTAGAGATGTTCAGTGGCCCTTTAATTAATTTAAACTATCTTTCCAACCTTCTCCGTGCCTCCTCCCTTCTAGGAAATCTGTTTTTCCTTTCACTATCACAGGATTCTGCTCATCAATCTCCAAAGTACTCCCACTATAATCCAGTTTGGGAAGGAAAAAATGAGGGAACCCTCCAACTGTGGTTGAACTGCAGCTCCCAGAATTCTTCAAGAAATGACAATGACATACAGAGTAAATATAGGATTTTGCCACCACCTGATATCTCCATCCATTGCAGTCTACTGGATAGAAGTGTTTGAATGGGAGCTGTTAAGGGATTGGCTTAGAGGGTGAATGCTAATTACATTGATCAACTTCAAGGCCAATCAACTAATCATAATGTTTGTGCATACCTATGGAAGGGTGACTGCATCAATGGGTCAATGAGGTCCTAGCCCAGTGGGATTTTCTAACATGCCTGATTAGTTGCGCAGGCCATCAAGGTGGTGAAGAAGGGCTAATAAGTCACAACTAGAGGGCCATGTCTTATCATTGTTGACTTGCAGTGCTGGAGTACTGGGTTTGATTCCAGCCAAAGCACTATCTCCAAGGAGCTTAAGTCCCTCTGCTTTTCATGTCTGGGAGTGCACAAATTATCTGAAAAGCAGAGGGATATTAAGTCCCGGAATCAGAGTTGGATTATACTGTGAGCCTAAGGGCAGAGACACATGCTGCTATTTCGGGAGAATAGTCAACCAGTGACAAATCGCTTCTTCTTTCGGGCGACTAATCTCCCCGAACTGCCTTCCCGCTGGCTAGAATGTTAATCGACGGCGGGACGGCCGGCTTTCCGAAGTTTTCACGTGAGGCACCTCCCGGCGACTTTGGAAAACAAAACGTTCCAGGCACCATCCCGCCGGCGATTTACATTCTAGGCAGTTCGGGGGGATTAGTCGCCCGAAAAAGAAGTGATTTGTAGCTGGGCAACTAATCTCCCAAAATTGCAGCGTGTGTCTCTGCCATAAAGGGGGTGGGGAAATAGTCTTAGTGAACTTTCAGACAGACTATCATGGATTCCTTTCCATCTGAGGAATCAAGTATACAAAATGTAAATAAGGATCAGTTATATTTATACTGTATCTGGGAGTTCAGATAGTGTTTCTGCACCTTTTCTGCAAACCCAACTGAATGAGCTCACGCCATATATAATATGGTGATTGTTTCACTCTGTGCAGTTAACACAATGGAAAGAACCATCAAGTAAATCTGGAAACCATCACTGGAAGCATTAAAGAGGCTGGAGGGACAGAGAAGCTCCCAGGAATGTAGGATCTTAATTACAATTAATCACTTAGCACCTCTGCCAAGGTCTGTCTTGTACAGCATTCTCCTTCCCAATGTCAGGCTTGTCTCACAAATCCCAATCCTTGGCCAGACTCCACTCTGCCCATAAAGAGATTCAGTCATCACAGTACTAAGTATTACTGAAAAACACTGTATTATTATATAAAGTAGGGACATATTGGGGGAAAATACTTTTTCTAAAAATGTATAGGTATTTTTAATGCTTGCATGGGGAGGAGAAATTCCTGGCACTACATATAACTTTATCTACTTCCTTTCTGGACACTACACAGCAGTCTTGGGTTGTTATATGGCAGAGATTCTACTTCCTTTCTGGCAACATCACAGCAGTTCTGGGTTTCTTTATGGCAGCGATTCCATATATACACACAGGGACAGGGCTACTGTCTTACAAGTTGCATGTTAGGATCATTTTACCCTTTATCTAAATGGCTCATTTATTATTTCTGCAGTGCTGCCTAAAAAAAGTAATAAGCTTTTAAAATACACAAATGTCTGAAGTCTGAACCTGATGTGACAGAAAAGAACACAGTGACAGCAGCCCTGCCAGCTTGTCCAACAGATTTGTATGTGTGACATCATCATCATCATCAATTTATTATACTCTGCCCCCAAACATGAATTATACTGTGCATTCTGCCCACTGCATGGAAAGTTGGCAAGCACCGGGCTAGTGAGCATACCATTCATTTAGTGGTTGCCATGGTGTCCCTTTGATTTCTGACGTTTCCAGAATTGCAGTGCATAATGCTGTGATGGAACCCATGCACTCCCCAAGAGAAGAAGAGAAGAATTCTGAGTATCACTCATGTATTATAAGGGATAATGTACCCCCTACTGTAAATGATAAGGATATTAGAAGTCACTGAGGGGTTCTGTGACCATATAAAGGCATAAGGCTGAAGGCTGAGTTATACAGGGAACTCTGAGTATCACTCATGTATTATAAGGGATAATGTACCCCCTACTGTAAATGATAAGGATATTAGAAGTCACTGAGGGGTTCTGTGACCATATAAAGGCACAAGGCTGCAGGCTGAGTTATACAGGGAACTCTGAGTATCACTCATGTATTATAAGGGATAATGTACCCCCTACTGTAAATGATAAGGATATTAGAATTAGGGATGCACCGATTCCAGGATTCCGAACCCGAATCCTAATTTGCATATGCAAATTAGGAATGAGGAGGGAAATCCCATGACTTTTTGTCACAAAACAAGGAAGTAAAAAATGTTTTCCCTTTCCCACCCCTAATTTGCATATGCAAATTAGGATTCAGATTCAGTTCGGTATTCGGCCAAATCTTTCGCAAAGGATTTGGGAGTTTGGCCAAATCCAAAACAGTGGATTCGTGCATCCCTAATTAGAAGTCACTGAAGGGTTCTGTGACCATATAAAGGCACAAGGCTGCAGGCTGAGTTATACAGGGAACTCTGAGTATCACTCATGTATTATAAAGGATAATGTACCCCCTACTGTAAATGATAAGGATATTAGAAGTCACTGAGGGGTTCTGTGACCATATAAAGGCACAAGGCTGCAGGCTGAGTTATACAGGGAACTCTGAGTATCACTCATGTATTATAAGGGATAATGTACCCCCTACTGTAAATGATAAGGATATTAGAAGTCACTGAGGGGTTCTGTGACCATATAAAGACACAAGGCTCTCAACATCAGGGGTCCCCAACCTTTTTTTTTACCAGTGAGCCACACTCACATTTAAAAAGATTTAGGGAACAATATAAATATGAAAAATGTTCCTGGGGTGCCAAATAAGGGCTGTGATTGGCTATTGGTAGTCCTTATGGGGACTGGCAGCCAACAGGAGGCTCTGTTTGTCAGTACACCTGGTTTTAAGCAAATAAAACTTGCCTCCAAGTCTGGAATCCATAAATAAGCAGCTGCTTTGAGGTCACTGGGCGCAACATCCAAAGGGTTGTGGAGCAACATGTTACTCACCAGCCACCGGTTGGGAATCACTGCTCTGCATCATGCAAAAAGTTAATTTAAAGGTGAACAACCCCTTTAAGGGGCTCATAGGTCTGTGGCTTAAAATTATAACTGTCAACTATCAAAGCACAAAAACGAAACATTATATACAGCACCTATACACTGCCCTGTAGGGAAAGACTTATGCAGAAAGAATGAGCAGCAAAGCACAATACATCTACATTTACACCATACAGCAGAAGCATCCCTCCTGTGAACACAGTGGGACAATTATGAATTAATAAGCAGAAAAGTGAATAATGATTTGCTCCAGTCCTTTATTTTCTGTGTCTTGGACTTGCAGCTCCATGCCCCCCATTGTTAATCCATCCTGCTATTCTCTTACATTTACCATGTGATTTAGAGGAAAAAAAACAATATAGAACCCATGAGATTTGGGTTAGAATTCTATGCAGTCAGGCCTTATGGTTCCACAGTATATCACAGTGGGGGGATCTTCAACAAAGGAAATGAAAAGACTGAGCTGTAAATAATTTATAAGACATCTGAATATTTTATGAGCGCCATAATTTAATTACATATCCAGACTATTAACCCCTCTCCTGCCAGGAATGGAGCGGCCATGACAGGGAAGAGACGTCACGGGACACACACAGAATCCCAGAGAAGGGTCCTACGGATTCTGGGCTTCCGAATTTGGACACTTTCCCAGAATTTCTACTCTCCGACATGACGTGAGCCGGGAATGTTCAGTTTGCAGAATGTAATCAGAAACAAGAGATCCCTTTGTGAGCCAGGGTCAGGGCTCCTGAGATCCTTTAAGAGCCTTTTTCCTTAGGTTGCTATTTCCAAACCGCTGTTTATTCGCTTGCAATTCCCTAACAAAGGCGCAGTGGCTGAGCCCAAGGAAAGTGCCATTCGACATGTTGGTGACGCGGGAATGGAAGGCTTTGTGATGGAAAGAGTGCGGAGAGGAACAGAACACTTATTTCAGAAGTGAAAAAAAGCACCCAAAAAACTTATTTAGTGTAAAACATAGCACAGCCAATGTATCAGTTATCACCACAAGTTACATACAGTAAAATTATCATTATAATTAGATTTTTTTAAATGCAGGTTTATAAAGAGGAAAACGTCGCTAGGGTTAACTAACTACACATGATGTACAGACTTTTGCTGACACTCAGGGGCAAATTCACTAAACGCCGAAGCGCCTAACGCTAGCGTGAATTCGCCAGCGTTGGGCATTTGGCGTGAATTCACTAATGTTACTTCGCATCCTTACGCCTGGCGAATTTGCGCAACGGACGTAACTACGCAACAACGCGCAAATGATTCTGAACGCTACCTTTTACGCCAGACTTATTTCGCCACCTCAGACCAGGCGAAGTGCAATAGAGTAGATAGGGATTGCTTCAAAAAAAGTTAACATTTTTTCTAAGTCCCAAAATCGCTGGCGTTTTTTCATTTTTTATGGGTGATAGGCTGAAAAAGAGCGAAATTTTTTTTGGGGCTGCTCTCCTTCCCCCCTACATTTCCTAACTCATGGCACCTTAACTATACAATGGGCACATGTGTAGGGCAAAATAAACATTTTATTTGCTGTTTTGAAGGTTTCCCAGGTTTGTGTAGTTCTACTACATATCCCTCCATTGTAACTTGAATTTAGCACCGTATGCAAATTAACCATCGCTAGCGTAACTTCGCTTTGCATGGCAAATTAACGCTAGCGCAACTTCGCAACCTTACGCTACCCCTGAGCGCAACTTCGGATTTTAGTGAATTTGCGTAGCGCTGGCGAAAATACGCCTGGCGAACTGCGGCGATGTGGACGCTGGCGCAATAACGAATCTTAGTGAATGTCCCACATAAGAGAGCTGCTGAACCAAAATCTAGGTATTAGCAGTCTAAAATTGATAGTATCTCAGAAACCACTACAACAGAAAATAAAGGTGAACTGCAAAAGTGCTGAGACCTCTCTAACTAGGTTAACATCAATGAATTGGTTGGTTTAGGTACTAGGGTTGCCATCTGTCCGGATTTCACCTGGACAGCCCAGTTTTTGGAAGGAAAATCCAGACAGGACAATGAAGTGAATGACATGGCGATCAGCCAATCTCTGATAGTCACGTCATCAGTCCTGCCCCCTGACAGCAACCGCCCCCCGACATCACTGGCCCGTCCCCTATGTCTCAGGCCCACGGCCTGCCCATTTTAGCCCAAAAAAAAAGTGACAATCCTATTAGATATTTTTTTATTCAGATTATCTTTACATGGCAGCACGAGACTTGTTTAATTTCTTGCCATATTTTTTTAGGTTTTAGTTCTCCTTTAACCTTAAGATGCTTTAGTTAGAGGAACTTTATAAAAACAGATTAACAGCAGAAACATAATAGAAGACTGAAGCAGATGTTACATTATGGCACATATAGACCAAAGAGAGGTTTCAGACTTTCCCTTTGCCACTGGTTGCTGAAGATAATTATAACCCACAGGTCACCAACATGGTGCCAATTTTGCTTTTCTAGAGCATTATGGGCAAGTTGGAAGCAATTCCGGGGCAAGGGGTGGGGTTCCTTCTGTTGAAGGTCTCAAATTGGAAATGTCTGGGAAGTCTCTGCGGATGAGTTCTGTCAGCCCTGACTGTGCAGAGTATTGTGACAATGAGGGGCAGAACTGTGGCACACAACCTTCAACTTGGCCTGTGCATTAGAAATGAACTCTACATACCTGGGGTGAATTGCTTCATGCTGGATTCTGCCAACAAAGTCAGTGTTAAGGCCACTGGCTTCCAAAAAAATAAGTTAATGAACCTGGGCCACAAGGCTGTGGGGAAATATGTGCAACCAGTTATTTTATGTAAATGCACAACTTACAGAAACAAAAGAAGGTCCAAATTCAGACTCCAACCTGCGGGCAGAAAACTGGAATAGGGGGCAGGCACCACTCCACAACACCAAACTCTGTCAATCAGTAGAATCCAGGAGCCCAAATTTTTAAATAGTACAAAAGTCTTTATTTTACATTATGAATAAAGGCTAGAAGCCTGACGCGTTTCGTGTCCCCCAAGGACACTTAGGGTTAGTCCACAAGAGGAGATTCGGGGAGATTTTGTCGCCTGGCGACTAATCGCCTCGTCTTCTGTATCTCCCCAAACTGCCTCAGTTGCTCAGAAGACAAGGCGATTAGTCACCAGGCGACAAAATCTCTCCAAATCTCCTCGTGTGGACTAACCCTAACTGTCCTTGGGGGAAACGAAACGCATCAGGCTTTTATCCTTTATACATAATGTAAAACAGAGAGTTTTGTACTATTTAAAAATTTGGGCTCCTGGATTCTACTGATGAGAATCTCCCTGAATCTCCTCATGTGACCTTACCCTTAATCATCCAACCTGCGGGCCTCTAGCAGAAAACAGCAATATAACTATTGTTGCCGCCTCACCCCTTTAAAACTGAACATATATGGAATCCACAGCCTGCATGGCTAATTAGCAATTCATTTAGATGCATGCTGCAGACTGAACTGATTTATGTGCAGCCATGCATCTAAATGAATTGCTAAATAGACATGCAGGCTGTGGATTCCATATGAGTTTGGTTTTAAAGGAGTGAGGTGACAACCCTAAACATAACAGATGTGTACAAAACTCCACTTTTCACATTAGCAGAGGGTGATTTTTTTATGTTTGGATTGGCTAATAATAGACATTTTTTTACAAAGATTTGTATCCTAGGGCCAACTCTATGTATAATAACCCAAAACACATGGGAGGGATAAACAGATTGCCAATTCCATGTGTAATACCCAGGGCCACCATTAGAAATCACGTAGGCCCCACCCTAGATCCTGCCTACACCACAGTTAAAAGACGGTATAACCCCCCCCCCCCCCACAAGTTATAATAAGCCATTGATGGTCAGGCCACCCGTTATATGTTAAAGAAAATAATTGGTGACCAAGGCCCCCTATAAGTTAAAAAAAAAAAAACACTGGGGCCAGGACCCCCCATAAAAGTTTTTTAAAAAACAATGGCACCAGGGCCCCCCCTTACAAGTTAAAAAGAAACATTCGGGTCCCAGAATAATACATTGGTGGCCAGGGGTTTGATTAAATAAAAAAAACAAACGTTGGTGTTCAGTAGAACTGAACGTGTGGCTTCAGGACTTCAACTTCAGATCCTTTCTTGACTTTGGGTCTTTTCGCGGCTTTGGGACTTCAACTTTGGCTGTTCGGATCTTCAGGACTTCGGTGATTCTGGACTACAGAAGATTCGGCACTGCTTCGGGGGGGGCCCAACTATTTCAAAAAGTGCAGCACAGCCAGGCCCCCTTTAGGCCCGTTACAGTAGTCCCCACTATGCCCCCCTGATGGCGGTCTTGGTAATACCCCAGAACACATGGTGGAATAAATACAGTGCCAATTCCATGTATAATACCCCAGAACACACTGCAGGATAAATACAGTGTCAATTCCATGTATAATACCCCAGAACACACAGCAGTATAAATACAGTGCCAATTCCATGTATAATACCCCAGAACACACAGCAGTATAAATACAGTGTCAATTCCATGTATAATACCCCAGAACACACAGCAGTATAAATACAGTGTCAATTCCATGTATAATACCCCAGAACACACAGCAGTATAAATACAGTGCCAATTCCATGTATAATACCCCAGAACACACAGCAGTATAAATACAGTGCCAATTCCATGTATAATACCCCAGAACACACAGCAGTATAAATACAGTGTCAATTCCATGTATAATACCCCAGAACACACAGCAGTATAAATACAGTGTCAATTCCATGTATAATACCCCAGAACACACAGCAGTATAAATACAGTGCCAATTCCATGTATAATACCCCAGAACACACAGCAGTATAAATACAGTGTCAATTCCATGTATAATACCCCAGAACACACAGCAGTATAAATACAGTGCCAATTCCATGTATAATACCCCAGAACACACAGCAGTATAAATACAGTGTCAATTCCATGTATAATACCCCAGAACACACAGCAGTATAAATACAGTGCCAATTCCATGTATAATACCCCAGAACACACAGCAGTATAAATACAGTGTCAATTCCATGTATAATACCCCAGAACACACAGCAGTATAAATACAGTGCCAATTCCATGTATAATACCCCAGAACACACAGCAGTATAAATACAGTGTCAATTCCATGTATAATACCCCAGAACACACAGCAGTATAAATACAGTGCCAATTCCATGTATAATACCCCAGAACACACAGCAGTATAAATACAGTGTCAATTCCATGTATAATACCCCAGAACACACAGCAGTATAAATACAGTGTCAATTCCATGTATAATACCCCAGAACACACAGCAGTATAAATACAGTGCCAATTCCATGTATTATACCCCAGAACACACTGCATGATAAAAACAGAGCTAATTCCATGTATAATACCCCAGAACACACTACATGATAAATACAGGGCTAATTCCATGTATAATACCCCAGAACACGTGGTGGAATAAGTACAGTGACAATATCATGGGGATTGGGGAGCTATTTCGCTTTGCACACTTCCTGCCAGTAGAGTTCTCAAATTCCTAACAAGGAATTTATGTTTAAACACCTTCCAATTGGAAAAAGAAAAGTTATTGCGAAATGTATTATGAAGGCATATTGGAAAGTTGTTGGACTCTGTAATAACCTGCTGTGTCTGTGTAAATACGTGTACGTGCAGCCTCCTAACACCAGGGGGCGATAACCTCCCACCTATACGACTACCGCTTCGAGATTACGCCGGATATTGCTGCCTTGGGGGAAGTTGGTCCGAAAACTCAGGAAGTGCTTCTGAAGCCACGCACAGCGCTGATTGGTCACGGGCCACCGCTTTGACCAATGAAAGTGCGAGTAGGTGCCGAAGCTGAACGCTGATGTGTGATCCCCTCTCGCTTTCCACTCATTCCCAGATCGTTGTGTCTCAGACATGCCTTACTACCGCACCTGGGAGGAGTTCACCCGCGCGGCCGAGAAGCTTTACCAGGCCGATCCCATGAAGGTATTAATGGGGATCTGTCCCCTCATTCCCTGGTTGGGCTTTACATCGGGGCAGCCAGTAAGAGTCTACGGCACATTCAGCTGCTTCTGAGCTCGCTCTGCAAACAAATCGATACTTGAGTAAAGTCGCATTAGGCCTGTTGCCCCGCCCCCAGCTTTAGAGCTGCAATCCCAGGAGAGGCTGCTGGGAGTTGTATTTGTGCAACAGATGGAGGGCTCCTGCCTCAGTGCCCCCGGCTCTTCCCAACTGCAGCCCCAATACAGAGTCAGACCATTCAGACTTCTCCACCAGCAATAAATATCTGCTATACTAGTTAGTTCTGTGGCACAGGGCTGTGTAGCCTCTCACAACAACCAGCAGCTGGGGGCCCTTTTGCTTAGGCCTGGGGGGCCTCTTTGCTTAGGCCTGGGGGGCCTCTTTGCTTAGGCCTGGGGGGCCCCTTTGCTTAGGCCTGGGGTCGGGCCCTTTGCTTAGGCCTGGGGGGGCCATTGCAGTTTGACTTCATTCACCCATATGTCCACACCGGGCAGGTGCACTGGGGATAAAACAGAGGGGGCTGGTGCTATTGCAGGTGACTTCCTTGGATTCCTTGAGCCTTCAACTTGGGGGGGGGGGGTGTCCCTAACCCTTTTTACCCATGAGCCACATTCAAATGTAAGAACATTTTGGAGAGCAACATAAGAAAGCAAAAAGTCCCTTGGGGTGCTAAATAAGGGCTGTGATTCGCCATTTGGTAGCCCCTTTGTGGACTGGCAGCCTACCATACTCTCTGTTCAGCAGTACATCTGGACTCCACAAAAACATAACTCAAGCATTTTTAAAAGTAAACACAATTTCATCCAAACCCCACAATTCCCTGCACATGTGATTTCAATAAGGAAAGGAACATCCCAGTGCAATGCATTGTGGGTTGTGTAGTTCCTGCATGCTGTCTGTAAGCTGTGGAGAAGTTGTTACAATTTGTAACATCAGTGTTTAGTCCCTCCTTCCCTGCCAGGATTTCAAATGATGCAGAAAGAGAAGAACTGTTAAACAGCTGGATTTCAGCATAGAAAATGGCATTTATTCAGACTTTTTGAAGAAACCAATAACGGTGATGGATATATTAGAGGTTTCTGTGTTATGTGGGACTCTTTATCAAATTTTGGTTTGGAAGCCGGAGTTCCCCTTTAATTCTAAACATAGGGTTTCAAGCAGGGGGAAGTGGTTTAGATCACACTTATCCTTGACTTTGGCTCTTACTGGTTGTCTAGTTTTTGCCTGCAGCTCATTTATTTAATTCAAAAGCTAAACATCTGCTGGTTGGCTGTTGGGACCCCTTTCTATAGGGGAGAGATATATAGAGGCCAGTTATCCGTGCAACGTCAGTATTGCCCCTTTTACATATATGAAAGTTGATTTTAGAGCCTGTGCCTAAGAGAATGTGCCAAGAACCACTTTCACCTTATGTTGCAGGAACCAAAAATGTTATGCAATATGGTCCGTTTTAAGGTGGCGTTTAGAGACCAAAAGTAGCCGTGTAGGTGCTCCAGATGTAACCAGAGGGCTGGCAGTAGTGATCTGTCTTTTCTGTTGCTTCACAGAATCTTGGTTTCTTGGAATATTGGTTGCAGATTGGACATTTACTTTCCGAAATCTGTAAATGAATGTACCTATAGCTCTCTGATCCGTTATGCTCCTTCTCCCAACAGGACATGTTACAAAATCCTGCCTGTCCAGCCGCACACTGATACACGACTCTCCTAATGGGTCTTCTTAGGCCTGCGGCACTTTCCAGTCCTTTTATCTGCAGAGCAAGTTGTATACAAAAGTCTCCCCCGGTATCGGCACTTGTTAGGGATCGTTTTCTGTTCCCCAGATGTGATTATGATGTTGGATGGGTTAATGTGTAGGGTTAATGAGACTTTGTCTTCAAAACTGCTTTGCCCAGCCAATCCGAATGTGCAGTGCAGCACGGGGTTGTATAAACTGGCAGCAGATGTTCCTTCCAGAGCTTTTTATTCACTTGGTGGCAGTTGGTGCAGCTCAGCAGTGTTTGTATTATTATCATTATTAACATGTATTTATATAGCGCCAACATATTTCGTAGCACTGTAAGTCCAGTATAACTATATAAATATGAACAGCGTTCAATGGACATTGATTACAGGTAATGTTAGAATGCACATAAAAAATAAAACAAGTTAGGGACCGCCATTCGGGGTTTACCTTGACGTGTTATGGTGGCTTATCAATTTTATGATCATAACTTTGTAACAAAATAACCCCTGTTTTGGGTACATATGCAATAGCATTTAATATATATATATATATATATATATATATATATATATATATATATATATATATATATATATATATATATATATATATATATATATATATATATATATATATATACCGGTACTTTAAAGCCTTCAGAGTGCTCCCACAACCCCCCTGTTTTGATTAAATATATGTAATAATATCCTGTAGTGTGGTGGTTAGTTATACATCGGATATCTGCATTGCTGAGGAATTCTGGGAGACCACATCTAAAGGGAGGAGGGGTAGAAAAGAACCTGTCATATATAATAAAGGGGCAGCAGCATTTTCTTTAATGTCAATATCAGAGTATTGTTCTAGATTAATGCATGGAATATTCCCAGATTTGCAGGTTTCAGACTGCGTGTTATTCTATATCTGCAAATAAAATAGTTGTACCTGCCTTTTTACCTCCATGAGGAGCATGTACTCTCTGTACCTGAATATCTAGTGATGGCACTGATTAGCATTCGCTGCTTATGCTCAGGAATATAATACAAGCCGTGACTGTAGGGGGGCAGATCAGTCTATAGCAATTAATACTGACCAGGGCAAAGTCATTACTCTACTATGTAAGGAAATATGTAAGGCTTTGTGTGTGCAGAGGACAAGGCTGTTAAGTCAAGAGGAGATGGGTGTAGATAGGGTGGCTAACTTAATATAGGTGCTAAATTAAATCCCTGCAGCTACCGACAGCAACCAATCAGATCTTTCTTTTCATTATCATGCGTTTCCTAACCTGTAGCAGCACAGACACTACAGGAACTTTCTCATATAAAATATAGACCCACAAACACAAAATAAACCCCTTTATATGTAGTTTAAATACTGGGCAAAGCACAATGACTCAGAGGAGCAACACAGACAGATATTCCTGATTGGGCCCCATTGCTGGGATTTTAACTATTAAGAAAAACAGAACCAACTCTTATTTGTACCGTACATTATTATTCACCCATGGGACACTGATGTAGTGATGTGTAACACTTCGGTGTATTTTTTTTATTTTTTTTTATCCTTTGATAACTAATTTACCATCTATCATTACATCGATAGATGGAAAGTTCCAATACAGGGCAGAGAAATGAAGTTTAAATTTCCCTCCACCCACCATGTTGCCAGTGCCCTGCAAGTAAAGGTGCTGCCGTTTAATCGGCCAGTCTGGAGCAGGCAGCAAAACACAGGGCTAATCTGAATGTACATTTATTTTTAGACTGATTCAAATTCTCCCGTTGCCATGGAGATGACATGTCTGCATGTGAAATGTGCAGCATTTTGGATTCTTACTCGAGTGAAGGCTGCCAGTAACTGGCGTGCTGGGGCTCTTTCTATTTTAGTGCCCAACCTGAGTGGTTATTAACATATCCTGGGTTATTTTAGTGCCATTATGAACCTCTTCCCTCGGCTGAGCTAATTCTCCCCCCAGTTTGAGTCCCAGTCGGGGTTTCCCTGTATAGATTCAATTGATATTCAGTAGTGCTCATTTAAAAGGTCATTCTATCCTCATTTTGGTGCTGTGAGTTTAAAGGGATACTGTCATGGGGAAAAAAAACATTTTTTCAAAATGAATCAGTTAATAGTGCTGCTCCAGCAGAATTCTGCTGAAATTCATTTCTCAAAAGAGCTAACAGATTTTTTTTGATATTCGATTTTCAAATCTGACATGGGGCTAGACATGTTGTCAATTTCCTAACTGCCCCAAGTCATGTGACTTGTGCTCTGATAAACTTCAATCACTCTTTACTGCTGTACTGCAAGTTAGAGTGATATCACCCCCTCCATTTCCCCCCCCAGCAACCAAACATAAGAACAATGGGAAGGTAACCAGATAACAGCTCCCTAACACAAGATAACAGCTGCGTGGTAGATCTAAGAACAACACTCAATAGTAAAAACCCATGTCCCACTGAGACACATTCAGTTACATTGAGAAGGAAAAACAGCAGCCTGCCAGAAAGCATTTCTCTCCTAAAGTGCAGGCACAAGTCACATGACCAGGGGCAGCTGGGAAATTGACAATATGTCTAGCCCCATGTCAGATTTCAAAATTGAATATAAAAAAAATCTGTTTGCTCTTTTGAGAAATGGATTTCAGTGCAGAATTCTGCTGGAGCAGCACTATTAACTGATGCGTTTTGAAAAAAACATGTTTTCTTATGACAGGATCCCTTTAATGTTTTATTTACAGGGGATCTGTCCACACTTTTGTAGCTTTACAACAGATCCCAGCATACTATTATATTATTATTATTATATTCGCATATTATCAAGGCGTAAATCATGCTGGAAGCAGCAACATAAGGGTTGTATTTTTTGGTATGTTTTTTTGGTATTTATCAAAGCTTTAGATCTGCCTTGATGTTACAGGTGTTCTATCATCTCATTGCATTTATTTTTACTGGCAGGAGAATGAGCTTGCCTGGGGGGGGGGCAGCCAAATACAATGGCTCCGTCTCTCTGCCATAGACACCTCCCAGGTCTGATTCTGACCACGTTCTGCTCCAACTGAAATGTTACATATTACTTTTGCCTGGTGTTGTAGCAAAATACAAGGACAGGTCATGGCTGTTGTACACAATAAACATACCAAGAACTGCATACACCGCTTTGAGGTCAAGAGAGTGATCTATATACAGTATTTGGGTTGGGTTTCGCTGATGCCTAGTCGCTATGTAGGTTGTCCACACGGGCAGCCCTCTCTGTGGGCACCATAAGGCATGATATTATGAGGATAGGACAACACACTTGTTTTCCACACTAGGATAATAATAGTTCTTTCATTAAATGATCAATTTCTTTCTCTCTGCAGGTTCGTGTTGTGCTGAAATACAGACATTGTTATGGGAACCTCTGCATTAAAGTTACAGATGACGTAGTGGTAAGTAAAACCCCGGTGCTTTATGTTCAGGATCAATACAGACTGCAGCTCTGAGCAGTCATTTAAGGGGATTCAGCCCTACACCTTGAGATCCCCTCGTATGATGAGGTTGGATCATAATGGGGGGCCTACGGACATCTGTCAGGTGAGGATTGCTTCACAGTGTTGATGGGGAAAACAGGATTTTCAAACCTGTTTAAGGGTCGGGGCACACTGGCAGATTCGGGGAGATTAGTCACCAGACGACAAATCTCCTCTTCTTCGGGGCGACTAATATCCCCGATCTGCCTTCCACTGGCTAAAATGAAAATCGCCTGGGGGCAGCCACTTGGAGCGATTCGTTTTCCGAAGCCGTCCGAAGTTTCCTCGTGAGGCAATTATGCTATCTGGTTAACTTCCCATTGTTTTGTTATTATGCTGCTGGGGGGGGGGTTTGATATCACTCCAACTTGCTGTAAAGAGTGACTGAAATTTATCAGAGCACAAGTCATATGAATGGGGGCAGCTGGGAAACTGACAATATGTCAGATTTAAAAATTAAATATAAAAAAATCTCTCTACTCTTTTGAGAAATGAATTTCAGTGCAGAATTCTGCATTGCAGAACAGTTACTATTGGTGTGACTATAACAATCCTGTGGAACTATGTTAAAACGTAGGATTAAAGCTGGCCATACACTTAAAGATCCACTCGTTTGGCAAGGTCGCCTCCTTGCGGCTGATCAATCACTTGGCCCATGGGCTAAATGATCAGATCATAATGAAGAACAAGCAGGCCCTTGTAGCAAGGGTCCCATCAACAAGCCAATGTGTCCCTCTCCCCAATTGCCTGCTTGTCCTTCATTGTGATCTGACCATTTGATTGGATCAGCCCAATATCCCCTACCTCAAGGTGGCAACGTTGCCAAAAAAAAGCAGATCCTTACATGTATGGCCAGCTTTTTGTTTTACCTGCCTGAGACATTGAACTGTTTTTGCAGGTCCCCATATGCTTAGGAAAGTGCACCCTAGTTTATACTTGGACAGGTGCGTTTTATGGAGTTTTTGTTTAGTCTTTATTTGCTCTTTACCTTTCCATCTGATTTAGCAGCCAATGTGCTGGGCCAAAGCCATAATGATTCGATTTGCACCGGCACTTCTGTGGGGATCAGAGACTTGCTATTTATCAGGGATACAGGCTGCAATGATTGAGGGGAGAGTTATGGGAAGAAGTAGCCTAAGAACATTTTAGGACTCTTAAGTTGGTTCTACTTTTACATTTTAGGTTCTGGGGAAACTTAGTTGTGTGTGAGGGGCCAATGAAGCAGGATGTCGGGGAAACCAAACTTGACTTGAAGTAAAACGTTGAATCTTTATTAACTCTGGTTAAAATACAACAGGAAAACTGCGGGCAGAGGGACCAGCTTAACGCGTTTCGTGACCAAAGTCACTTCATCAGAAGCCAGAAAGTCTAGAAGTACCAGCAGGTTCCCTTGAGCATTTAGTGATCTGATTGTATAACCTAAAGTACAGGCATACAGTTTGTCTGTGTCACCTCTTTGTCATTGTCCCCATTCTCTGTAAGACTGCAGAGCGTGGCTGAAAGATCAGACCGTCTGAACTCGCTGATGTGTTCCCCCCTTTCTATTCTCAGTGCTTACAGTATAGGACGGACCAGGCTCAGGACGTCAAGAAAATCGAGAAATTCCACAGTCAGCTGATGCGACTAATGGTTGCCAGGGAATCCCGCAGCGCTGCCATGGAAACAGACTGAATGTCTGAAACTGAAGCGAGAATGGGCTACGGCGGTCACATTACACCGGGGGGGGGGGAGGGGAGAAGACTGAAGAAATAAAAGAGACAGTAAGAGTAACCGAGCTGACAAAGATGCCGGGAGTTGCTAATTCAGACAGAGGCAGAAGGGTTGCTTTGCTTTCAGTCGAAAGCTTCTATTTATTGTTTGGGATTTATACTAAGGAAAACTGATCATTCTTACAAAAAAACACAAATAATTCGGCATGTCATGGACCGACTTATTTTTTTTTAATTTTGTTTTTTTAAATAGAGAAATAATCTAAAATGAAATCAATGGAACAAATTCCCATTGTCATCACTGATAACTGTTTAATTGTTTGTGTTTGTAGCAGGGACGCCCCTTCAGATGTGTTGTAAATCTCTCATTGTTTCTCCTATTTGAATAGCTGGTGGGACTTTATTTAGCAAACGCAGGAGGGATCCTAACCTGACGGACCTTCCTGGAGGCTGGGGAGAGGAAATAGGAAGGGCTAAATGTACCCAGTGCTTTCTCTGAAAAGAGGCTTCAACCTGAATAAAAGTGTTTTTAATGAACAAGTCTTTATTTTCAAGGTGCCATTATTAAACTTCTCCCTTGAAGCTGATCTCTGGGTAAAGACCAATAAGAGATACTGACCCTTGGAGCATGCAATCTATAGTTAACTGGTCTGTGGTAGGGCTTCTGAGATACATGGGGTTATTAAAGGAACAGTTGAGTGTAAAAATAAAAACTGGGTAAATGTGCAAAATGAAAAATGTATCTAATATAGTTATTTAGCCAAAAATGTAATGTATAAAGGCTGGAGTGACTGGATGTGTAACAGAACACTACTTCCTGCTCTCTATAGGCGGTCATAGATGTGGAAAATCTTTTTCCAAGAAAGATCATTCATTTCAAAACACACGTGTAGAGCTGAATCATTAGATGTACAGGTACAAACCATACAATTCGCCGTAGTTGTCTCACGAGGAAACTTCGGAAAACGAAGCCCTCCGATGGCTAATTCTAAGCAACTTTTCCATTGGTCTTCATTAGGTTTTAGTTTCCTCCTTCTAAATTTCCAGCTTTCAATTTAGGGATGCACCGAATCCAGGATTCGGTTCGGGATTCGGCCAGGATTCGGCCTTTTTCAGCAGGATTCGGATTCGGCCGAATCCTTCTGCTCGGCCGAACCGAATCCGAATCCTAATTTGCATATGCAAATTAGGGGCGGGAGGGCAATCGCGTGACTTTTTGTCACAAAACAAGGAAGTAAAAAATCTTTTCCCCTTCCAACCCCTAATTTGCATATGCTAATTAGGGTTCGGATTCGGTTCGGTATTCGGCCGAATCTTTCACGAAGGATTCGGGGGTTCGGCCGAATCCAAAATAACGGATTCGGTGCATCCCTATTTCAATTAAGGGTCACTGACACCATCTAGAAACAAATGCTCTGATAGGCTACAAATGTATTGATATTGCTGCTTGTTATTACTCATCTTTCTATTCAGGCCTCTCCTATTTATACTGTATTCCAGTTTCTTATTCAAATCAATTCATGGTCACTGAGACTGCAAACTGGAGAGCTGCTGAATATAAAGCCAAATAGCTCAAAATCCACAAAAAATAAAAACCAATTGCAAATTGTCTCAATATCTCTCTCTACATCATACTAAAAAGGTAACTCAAAGGTGAAAAATCCCTTTAATAATAACAGTCCACAAAATAGCACCTGCCGGCTTACTGTGATTGTGAATTCCACAACTTAACAAAAAAAGGTTTCAATTATTTTTATAATGTAAGTGAAGTTTATTTATCTTGACCAACATCATAAAATCGGATTTGGAATTATTTTATACGGTGACAGTTCCCCTTTAAATGGGTTGTACCTTCAAATTAACTGTTAGGCTGTAGAGAGTGATGTTCTGAGACAATTTGTAATTGGTTTTCATTTTCTATTTGCAGTTTATGAGTTTAGTTTTTTTTATTCAGCAGCTCTCCAGTTTGCAAAGTCAGCATTCGGGTTGCTAGGGTTCAAATTCCCCTAGCAACCTTGCCCTGATTTGAATAAGAGACTGGAATAGGAGAGGCTTGAATAGAAAGTTAGCAATAAAAAGTAACTATTAGGGGAAGATTTATCAAGGGTCGAATTTCGAAGTAAAAAATGCTTCGAAATTCGACCATCGAATTTGAACTTTTTTCAGCAAATTTGGGTATTCTGCGGTCGAAGTAAAATCGTTCGACCGAATGATTAAATCGTTCAGTTCGAACGAATTTATTGTACGATCGAACGATTTTACTTCAACTTCAGAAAAATGCTGTAGAAGGTCCCCATAGGCTAACAGTAGGTTTAATTTGGCAAAGTATTGAAGTTGAAGTTTTTTTAAAGAGACAGTACTTTGATTATCGAATGGCCGAATATTCAAACTATTTTTACTTCAAATCAAATTCAAAGTCGTAGTATCCTATTCGATGGTCGAAGTATCCACAAAATTACTTCGAATTTTGAATTTTTTTACTTAGAAAATTCCCTCGAATTCACGTCAACCCTTGATTAATCTGCCCCTTAATGTATATCTTTACTGAGCATTTGTTTTTAGATGGGTCAGTGACCCCCATTTGAAAGCTGAGAAGAATCCAAAGAAAAAGGCAAATAACTAAAAAAAAAAATAAATGATGAAGACCAATGGAAAAGTTGCTTAGAATTGGCTATTCTCTAGCATACTAAAAGTTAATTCAAAGGTGAACCACCCCTATAAAGCAGACAATGATGGCACGGTGTTGGGGTACCAAATCCCAACCCCCACATCACTAAATCACCCCCCCTTCAAGTCGCTTTACATTTAACTGTTGGTTATTATTGATAGATGTCGCATTCCTTGCTTTCCCATTGTAGGGTCATATATAGTGAATAAAGTACCCCCTCTTGTAATATATAAGGATATTATGTTACCGAGGAGTTTCATGACCATATAAAAACATGGAACTCCGAGGTAACTTCTAATATCCTCATATTTTACAACTGGGGGCACTTTATTTATTATAATACACAAATTTCAGTGAGTCATGTGACAGAAATGACATCAGAACTCACCGTTTATAAGGATATAATTTACAAGATATTCATGGCTTTTGTGTATTATAACATGATTAACATTAAGTCCCTGTATGATTCTTTGTAAGGTACTTGGCCCATTTACTACAGGTAATTCTCCTCTTTCATGTTGAATCCCAGTTGATCTGAATAAACACATTAACGTATTTCCAGTTCTCGCCGTGGGCTCGGAGCCGCTACTATCAGCAGGAAGATACTCCAAACGTAATGACAATAGTCTGGGAGAACAGAGAATGAAGACAAAACAGAAATTACCGCAGCGTGTTCGTTCAGCAGGAATCCGTTCTGTGTTTTGTGTGCGCAGAAGAAATTGCTCTACTTTTATGTTGTTTTGTCAATGTTTATAAAGACTGTAATGTCCTGCATGAAATGGCTCTATTCATGGCATAAACATATATCAGTATAGGTATTCCCTGTACTAAGCACAATTCAGCAGGAACAGACCCCTAAATTTGCTCATAGCCTGTACAGAGAGATAACATAAAACTATGCCAGTATAGGTATTCCCCTGTACTAAGCACAATTCAGCAGGAACAGCACCTAAGTTTGCTCATAGTCTGTACAGAGACATCCCATAAAACTATGGCAGCATAGGTATTCCCCTGTACTAAGCACAATTCAGCAGGAACAGCCCCCTAGGTTTGGTCATAGTCTGTACAGAGAGATCCCATAAAACTATGGCAGTATAGGTATTCCCTGTACTAAGCACAATTCAGCAGGAACAGCCCCTAAATTTGCTCATAGCCTGTACAGAGAGATACTATAAAACTATGGCAGCATAGGTATTCCCCTGTACTAAGCACCATTGAGCAGGAACAGTCTCCTAAGTTTGTTCATAGTCTGTACAGAGAGATCCCATAAAACTATGGCAGCATAGGTATTCCCTGTACTAAGCACAATTCAGCAGGAACAGTTTACTTGTATTTAATGTTGTTTTATTACTTTGGTATATTCCTTATGAAAGAGTAGAAGTGTTTCCTGGCAGTGTAGGGGTTAAGACATGCAGATTTTAGTTAGGGGGACCCCCCTAGGTGTATGAACTGGGGCCCCAGCATGTTCTGTGAGCAGCACAATGCAGAGATTCTGCATTTGTTGTTTTTGGATCTCAAACTGCCCATAAAATCCTGCTTGTTTTCACAGTAACATGATCCAGATGGACGGTGGCGCCACAAGGAAGCTGGCCCTGCAGTTTTATCAGGGTTAGGGGCCAGTTATGTGGACTGACATTGAATAAAACATGCTTAAAGGAACAGTAACACCAAAAACAAAACGTGTCTTAAAGGAATGAAAATATAATGTAATTCTGTCCTGCACTGGTAAAACTTACGTGTTTGCTTCAGAAACACAACATAGTTTATATAAACAAGCTGCTGTGTAGCCATGGGGGCAGCCATTCAAGCACAGGATACACAGTAGATAACAGATAAGTACTACTATAGTTTATATAAACAAGCTGCTGTGCAGCCATGGGGGTAGCCATTCAAGCACAGGATACACAGTAGATAACAGATAAGTACTACTATAGTTTATATAAACAAGCTACTGTGTAGTCATGGGGACAGCCATTTCAAGCACAGGATATACAGTAGATAACAGATAAGTACTACTATAGTTTATATAAACAAGCTGCTGTGTAGCCATGGGGACAGCCATTTCAAGCACAGGATACACAGTAGATAACAGATAAGTACTACTATAGTTTATATAAACAAGCTGCTGTGTAGCCATGGGGACAGCCATTTCAAGCACAGGATATACAATTGATAATAGAAAAGTTCTGAAAAATGTCATTGTATACTACAGAGCTTGTCTGTTATCTGCAGTGTAACCTTCTCCTTTTTCAGCTTTGAATGGTTGCCCCCATGGCTACACAGCAGCTTGTTTGTTTGTTACTGTTCCTTTAATTTCCTCTTTTCCTGTGCTCCAACAGGAACCAATCAGCACTTAGCTTTGCTGGCAAAACTCAACGGTCAAGTTTTAGTATTACAGCAGTGTACCTGCTCCCATATGATTTTCGTTTTCTTATAAATATCTGCCTTTGCCTCCCTGTGTAGCCAGGTGAAGGGACTGCACATTAATATGGCTGAAGCTTTCCCCACAAAACTGCCCCAAATCTTGTCAGTGGTGCTAGGCCAACGCTTCCCGGGATTATTTGGGCTGAGGATGTTCGGAGGCTGTTCCCTTTCTTTAAGAAGGTGGTGTCCTATATAATAAAGGAGAGCGGTTACATGCAACTCCAGGCCACCAAGCCTGACACCGCAGGTAAGAAGTGGGACCTTGATTTAAAGGTACATTGAGCTTCACTTTATCACTGATAGTCTGAGCTCTTGGACCCCAGGGGCCCTTGCTACCCGTCTTCTTATTCTAAAAAAAAGTGCTTTGATTGCTTAATAAGCTTTGTCCATACAGCAGCAGCTCCATTTATCCACACCTCTTTTTCTCAGCTCCATGGAGCAGGAATTTTCAGCTCTGCTGCTTGCAGTACATTGCAGTATGATTGGTCGATGGCTGGAGAGTGAGGGGCAAATTCACTAAGATGCGAAGTTGCGCCAGGTGCAACTTCGCTGCACTTCGCCAGGCATATTTTCGCCAGCGCTCCGCAAATTCACTAAAATCCGAAGTTGCGCACAGGGGTAGCGCAAGTTTTCGAAGTTGCGCTAGCATTAATTCGCCAAGCGAAGTGAAGTTTCGCTAGCGATGGTTCATTTACATACGGCGCGAAATTCAAATTTCAATGGAGGAACATGTATCACCACTTCAAATGCCTAGAAAACCTTCAAATCAGCAAATAAAAATTTTATTTTGCCCTACACATGTGCCCACTGTCTAGGTAAGTTGCCATGAGTCAGGAAATGTAGGGGGGAAGGAGGGGAGCCCCAAAAATATTTTCGATCTTTTTCAGCCTATCACCCATCATGTAGAAAACACGCCAGCGTTTTTTGGGACTTAGAAAAAAATTTGACTTTTTTTGAAACAATCCCTATCTACTCTATTGCGCTCCGCTTGGTCTGAGGTGGCGAAGGAAGTCTAGCGTAAAAGGTAGCGTTCAGTACACTGCGCAAGTTAGTGAATTTGCGTAGTTACGTCGCTAGTGAAAATTTGCCTGGCGTAAGGGTGCGAAGTAACACTAGTGAAATTACGCCAGCGTTCGTTAGAGAATTTGCGCACTAGCGAAAAATGCCAAACGCTAGCGAATTAACACTAGTGTTCGGCGCTTAGTGAATTTGCGCCTGAGCCTCTTCTTTGGACTGACCAATTGCTGTGTGTCACCTAATGACTTTCTGTCCTCTGCATGGGATCAGGAGGAGGATAGAGTCTGGGTCATAAAAAGCTTCTGCAACTAAAACTTATTGTCTGTAAAGGACCCCCTGCACTTGCTAATGCCAATTGGCCATTGGCATTTTAAAACTAAATCTAGAAAACTTCCTGAATTATAATTGTATTCAGAATAATATCAGTGTGTTTAAAGTGAATAAAGCTCAAAATCCTTATAATAGCTTTTATTTCCATACACACAAATGCATTGGGAACACTGCACATTCTATTCCAAATCAAAACATGAAGAAAAATGGATCAAATTTATGTTATTCCTTTACTGAAAGTGAAGAATATTAGGCTGTTCCAATAAATAGCAGGGTCTGCATTCTTCTTTACAAACTCATTCACTGTATAAACTGAAACATGTTTTAAGATTTTGCTTTCCTTTGAATGACTGAACTAATATTTAGTTGTATAACCAGTGTTTCTGAGAACTGCTGCACATCTGTGTTACATGGAGTCCACCAACTCCATTCTTCTGCATTTCTTAATTTTGCCTCAGAAACACCATTTTTATGTCACCCACAAGTTTTCTATTGGATTAAGGTCTGGGGATTGGGCCACTGCATAAAGTCAATCTTGTTGGTCTGGAAGCAAGATGTTGCTCATTTACTGGTGTGTTTGGGGAGAGGTAGAGAGGGCAGCAAACTGGACTAGGGTTAGGATAGGGTTGCCACCTTTTCTGGAAAAAAATACCGGCCTTCCTATATATTTATCTTTTTTCCCTATTAATAACATTGGGATCAACCGTCATTTTTTACCGGCCAGGCTGGTAAAATAGCGGCCAAATGGCAACCCTAGGTTAGGCAGAAGACGGATTTGCCATGTGATCTTATTGGATGTGACATTGTGTCCCTGGAGCAGAGCAACATGACTGGGTCCATTAGACATTCTCAGACAACACAAAAGCAGGTGATATCCCCTCCCATGGGTCTGTCTGTCTGTCTGTCTCAATGTCTTACAGTCTGCAGCAAGTGTCCCCAGGGGGTGGAGCTTTGTGTTCTTTGTTTGCCCCAGCAACTGTCAGACCAGCAAACCCCAAACGCAACCACTTGTCTTTGATACTCAGCTGCTTCCCAGAGAGGACAAACAGACACAAACATAAATAGAACTTTCCCTTGACTTGTAAACATCCAGCAAAGCTCTGCTCCATTGCTAAACTGGGCCAGTGATTCCCACGTACATCTGCCCCTTCCCCCAAACCTACCGATACCCTCATATATTCCCATTCAAATCTTCCTCCCTCGTTGCAATTTAGTCTGCAGCAGTCATTACACATCTGCAGTGATTATAAAGTGATGTGTAAATGTCACTGCAATTATTCCTCTGCCCTGTGCTGTTTTATTGCACTGGTGGTTCTGACTCATGAATCAATATAGCAGAAAGCGTCAGACTGGGGGGCAGTTACACGAGGTGCAGGGAGCGCCTTCCCATGGGAATCATCAGCAGCAATGATTGGGAATTGGGTGCAGGATGCAGATTGGCCTTTGTTTCTGTCCTTTATCTCAACAACAAAGTGATTGGCTGTTAACCAAGGGCCACACCATTAACCTGTTCAGCGCCAGCTAGTCCCCATAAACAAGAGATGATATACAGCAGATAAGGCATTACATTCCAACCTTCATTGAAAGAAAAAAATAATACATATAAATGAGTAATTCAAACTCCCTCTGTGGAACAACAACTCCCAGCATTCCCTGCCATCCTGGAGAGACTGCTCAGTGCTGGGCTCGTCCCTATGTAGGTACATGAATGATTTATATACTTTTTTTCCATATATTTTACACTTTTATTAGGTTTGCAAAATATATATATGTTTGCATACAAAATGAGTAATATATAACAGGGTTCTTCAGGAATTATATTTTCGCTATATTCGATGCGATCACATAAACCAAGTTAAAAAAAAAAATCCCTGCTGAAATGTTGAGGAATAATCAGAGTTTATTTCCAGATGAGAGAATTCTACAAGTCTCAGTTCTGGTTTCTTTATCAATAGTAAAAAGAAGATGAACCGGCACTACGGACTCCATGCAAGCGGGACAAGCCCTGCGTGTTTATTCAAGGTAACCTGAATAAATCGGCAGTTGGGTGTCAGATATTCATTGACAGTTAGATCCAATGTATCTTATAGGGGGCTCCTTTCCTAGCAGATGTATTAGAGCTCAATCAAATAACTGATTCCAGTACAAACAAAATCTAACAAAATAACTGCCTTTTGCACAAATCCTGCATGTAGAGAGACATGATGTCTGGTGATTTTAATAGAGTGAGCTCTAATACATCTTCTAGGCAAAAGGAGCCCCCCTATAAGATATATTGGATCTAACTGTCAATGATTATCTGACACCCAACTGCTGCATGAAGACAGAATGAAGAAAAACAGATGCTGAGAGAGGAAAAGTGTATAAAGCACTGTGTACAGCGGCTATATAAATAAATGATGATAAACTTGATTATTTCAGAAACAATGCAGAATATTTAATTGATTGTATTTAGAAAGTTTCTTATTTGAGTAAGAAACTTCTATTAAATTTTCATTTTCATGATAGCTCCCCTTTAATGATTGGAGGAATGTCTCATCCAATCAGAGGAGTTGTTAGTAACAGCATCACAGCCATGGGCAGTGGGACCGGTAGAAGCAACAGAGAGATATAGGGACAGGAATGACAGTACAGAGGACGACAGGTAGGGGGCAGGCAAGAGGTCGAGGGCTTGAAATGTACAAAGTTCTAGGAACTCAAGTAGGTAAAGGGCAGAATTTTAAAACCAAATATGCAATAGGCAGTGAACTTAAACATACGTGTAATTATCTGTATACGTTTTCAATCAGCAGAGCAGATACATGACATGGTAGAGAAGGCAGTGCGCATGGGTATAAACGGTTAGCAATGGACAGATGTTTATCTGTGTTTATCTACTCACAATCTCCTATCTCCAGTCATTCAGTTAGCCAGTCCTCTGACTATCCGGTCATAGCCCAAAGCTTTCGGCAAGAGCACTGTAACAAATCAGGAGATCTATGGGGCAATAGTGAAGGCTGTGGTCTGAAAGAGTGAGACAATGGCAGTTTATGCAAAGCTGAATGTGGGAGTGTGGTCATTTTTCATGGTAATTGGGGAGCAAAAAATAAATACAATAAATTCACCTTCATTCATACAAGGGGGGAATAAAGAAAGTGACCTTTAGGGGCGATTCTGTGCTAAGAAGGAGATTTACGAAAGAGTACTAGGGATGCACTGAATCCACCTTTTGGATTCGGCCTAACCCCCGAATCCTTCGCTAAAGATTCGGCCAAATGCCGAACCCTAATTTGCACATGCAAGTTAGGGGTGAGAAGGGGAAAACATTTTTTACTTCCTCGTTTTGTGACAAAAAGTCACGTGATTTCAGAAGGATTCGGTTCGGCCGGGCAAAGGGATTCGGCCAAAAATAATTGTATACTTGATTCAGCTGACTCAAGTCGAATCCTGCTAAAAAAAAAGGCTGCATCCCGGATTTATATATATATATATATATATAAATAATACAAAAAAGCCATGAATATCTTGTAAATTATATCCTTATAAACGGTGAGTTCTGATGTCATCAGTTATAAACGGTGAGTTCTGATGTCATCAGTTATAAACGGTGAGTTCTGATGTCATTTCTGTCACATGACTCACTAAAACTTGTGTATTATAATAAATAAAGTATCCCTGTTGCAAAATATGAGGATATTATAAGTTACCTATGAGATCCATGACATTCGGCCTCGTACTTTTTTATGGTCATGAAACTCCTCTGTAACTTAGAATATCCTTATATTTTACAAGAGGGGGTACTTTATTCACTATATATATATACACACATATATATATATATATATATATATATATATATATATATATATATATATATATATACACACACACACATATATATATATATATATATATATATATATATATATATATATATATATATATATATATACACTGTATGTATATGACTGCTCAGGTGGTACTGATTTTATACATCTAAAGTATGTGGCTAAACAAAGGCACAATGTTATTTATACAAAAAAAAATCTAATCCCAATAAAAACCATTCCATTCCTATAAAAACATTGTTCTGTGTTATGAGAAGTCCCTATTGGCTTTCTGTGAATGAGCCCAAGGCATATATTCCGTTATTTTCATTTTAGAACTATAGGGAGGTCCGAGGTAGGTGCCAGTGTAAAAAAGATTCTCCTGGTAGAAAAAAAAGCAGTGATGCTACAATGGAGTGAGTTTGGTTGTTGCTAAGTGGCAACATGGGGAATTATGGGAGGACCCTGATGACCCATGTGGTTCCATTTAGAATAACCTGAGATAAGGGAGAAGGATTCCCAGTAATATAAAAGTCTTGGCCTTCCTTACGGCCTATAGAAAGTGGCAATCTGACCAGCATGGTGTACTCAATTACCCATCATGCATTGCTTCCATCACAACTGAATGACAAAGGTGCTGCTTATGCCAGAAGCTGGTGATGACAGGTAGGTACAACCACAAGAAGCTCCATTTAAAAATAGTCCTTGGAGCCCATTGGGTTCAGGGCCCCAGACTTAAAGACTGTAATAAGGGCCCTGCTAGGCTAGAGGTACAACAGACTACGTATACAATGGGCCCCGAGTGGATCCTGACTTTGGCAACATTTCTGGCATATAGAACCCTTAACCGATTCTGCTTGGGGCCCAGGACCTTTTAGCTTCAGAAAAGTAAAAGACAATCTAGAAGTCTTACACCTGCATCTGTCACACAGCTCCCAGCTTCTGTTATTTGGAAGTGCATGCATTTGAAAGCTACAGGTACTTCGAGGGCTGTTCCTGCTGAATTGTGCTTAGTACAGGGAATGCCTATGCTGCAATAGTTTTATGGGACTGTTCCTGCTGAATTGTGCTTAGTACAGGGGAATACCTATGCTGCCATAGTTTTATGGTATCTGTACAGACTATGAGCAAACGTAGGGGGCTGTTCCTGCTGAATTGTGCTTAGTACAGGGAATACCTATGCTGCCATAGTTTTATGGTATCTCTCTGTACAGACTATGAGCAAACGTAGGGGGCTGTTCCTGCTGAATTGTGCTTAGTACATGGGAATACCTATGCTGACAGTTTTATGTGATCTCTGTACCGACTATGAGCAAATGTAGGGGCTGTTCCTGCTTTATAAAAGAGAAAATAAACCAAAGAAATAAGCGAATAATGATAGAGTAGGTGCTTAACATCCCCCATTAACCTAAAAGCATGGGGGAATAATAAATACTGTATGATCTTAGGGCTAATATAAGGGCTGCTAGTTGTAAGGGAAATCAGACTTTGTAGGAGCCAATATATAAATTAAGATTTGCTTTACCTGCTGTCTCCCCCTACACTTCCCATTATTACCCAGAGCAGTTCCACACTGGGCAGCCCCCACAGGAGTTTCCCTGCCCCCAGATAATTTGTACAAGGTCCCTTTAAAAGCTAAGTCACAATACATTCATGTCTGTATCAGCAATGAGTGTGCAGCTCAGATCACTGTCCTTGGAAAGGGGTCAAGAAAACTCCTCATTAGGGCCCTGTTGGTAAAATAATTAATGCGGAATGTTCCATCTTGGCGGGTTTGTCTCTCAGCCCCTCGGCAAAGAATCCCAACATGAGAAAGCCCTGGCTAAATATATCAACACGGAAATGCCACCCTGGGGGCCACCTCAGCGCTGCTAGTGCTTGCCCACTGAATTAGAACATGCCTTAGGGGGCATTATTGATGGGAAATGATTTCCTTGCAGGGCCAGTTCTATGTCCGACAGTACGGTTCTCCCTGACTAATGGGGACCTGCAATGTCGCACAATAATGAAGGGGGCCTCCAGCGATACAGAAGGTCACCGCTCCCCCCAGAAATGTAATTATGGTTTCAAATGCTGAACAGTTAGAAACAAATGTGGCTCCTGTTATTGGCTGTATATTTGTACATGCAAAAATCACTTACATGCACCTGTGCTTACGGTTCCTCAGGCTTTAAAGGAACAGTAACACCAAAACATGAAAATGTTTTAAAAGGAATGACAATATAATGTACTGTTGCCCTGCACTGGTAAAACTGATGTGTTTGCTTCAGAAACACTACTATAGTTTATATAAAAAAGCTGCTGTGTAGCTATGGTGGCATCCATTCAAGCACAGGATACACAGTAGATAACAGATTAGTACTGAAGAATCCCATTGTATACTACAGAGCTTATCTGTTATCTGATGTGTATCCTGTGCCTTTTCTCAGCTTTGAATGGCTGCCCCCATGGCTACACAGCAGCTTGTTTATATAAACTATAGTAGTACTTATCTGTTATCTACTGTGTATCCTGTGCTTGAATGGCTGCCCCCATGGCTACACAGCAGCTTGTTTATATAAACTATAGTAGTACTTATCTGTTATCTACTGTGTATCCTGTGCTTGAATGGCTGCCCCCATGGCTACACAGCAGCTTGTTTATATAAACTATAGTAGTACTTATCTGTTATCTACTGTGTATCCTGTGCTTGAATGGCTGCCCCCATGGCTACACAGCAGCTTGTTTATATAAACTATAGTAGTACTTATCTGTTATCTACTGTGTATCCTGTGCTTGAATGGCTGCCCACATGGCTACACAGCAGCTTGTTTAAATACACTATACTAGTACTTGTCTTATCTACTGTGTATCATGTGCTTGAATGGCTGCCCCCATGGCTACACAGCAGCTTGTTAATATAAACTATAGTAGAGTTTCTGCTGCAAACACATTACTGTAATACAATTTTATTTTTCTGTGTTACTGTTCCTTTAACAGGAGAACTGCATGTGTCTACCAGGCACCTCTTCCCTGTATAGTTATACCAATACATATAGGTGGCAGGTGCCATATTGTTGTATTATTAGTACAGTACACTATAGGTTATCGCGTGCTTTCTCTGCATATTTAGAGCCCAACTTCCATATCAAGGCAGTGGCATATTCGGATCAATCAGAAACACAATAGCCAGGATCCCATGCAAACCAGTCAGCAGCAAATCAGCTGAAAAGGTTAACCAATCAGTAGCACAATCAGACCAATCAGCAGCAAACCAGTTGATCGGGTAGACAATTTAGCAGCACAGGCAGACCAATCAGAAGCATGGATAGGTCTAAAAGTGTTACCCATCATCTTACAGAGCCCCTTGTTCTGGTTTGATACCCAAAAAGGCATGAATTGTTGTTAGGACCAAAAGACAGTGCTTGTTTGTTTGTTTTTTTAAATACAGATTTAGTAGAAATAAGTTTCCCTTTAAAAGGTCCATAAATATTACAGTGAAATGGAACACAGAGGGGATTAAACACAGAAATGCTTTGGATTCCTTCATTTGATGCGCACACACAGGATCCCAGTCCTTCTTGGAGATGCACAATCCTTGCTGGACAATTTTGGCTATAGTGCAACTCTTCTAGTAACAGGATTCTGAATACACAAGCAGCCCCCTTATTAGCAGAGACATCTGTGTGCCCAAATAAAAAAAAATGCATTGAATGGAAGGGTCTGCTCAGTATCAGAAGAATGTGCACAATCATTCCGGAAATCCTAAAAAACCATGTCCCCCGCCCCTGTGCCCTCCAACATGTGCGCTTTATAGTTGGGCCAGCTGTTCAGGGGGCAGCTGCATAGTATCCAGAATATAGAATATCTCCCCCTTTCTTCCTTTCTTTTTCTATGCTGGCCACTAAATATAAGATCCAAGGTCTCCCCCTTGTGTTGCTTTCCTGGAACGGCTCCTTCTTCACGAGGCATCATAATCTACAAGCTGTGCAGTTTGCTCCTCGGTGTAAAACGCTACATCGGTCTCTTCCAGGGTGCCGTACGTCTGGTGATCTTGACTATCCAACTTTGTTTGTTCCGAGGGTGCGGAGAGCAATACATAAGGGACATACATCTGAAAAGACAAAACAGACACTGTAAAGGGGAACTATTACTTTTATTCTTATCTCAAATTTTACTAGATTTATTAATCAGTTATATGAACCTCTATCGTATAAATACTAATATATTATTATTATTATTATATATGGGCAATGTGTAGCTCAGGAGGTGGGTGACAAAACCTTTGGATTTTCTACTCATTTATTTCAATGGCAATTGCCTAGACTTACAGATGTAGTCATGGGTCAAGTGAAAGTCCAACAGCATGAACGGGTGATTCTGGGTTTATTTTTGGCCCTCCTCCTTCGGCAACTTAACACCTGGAATAACTGTGTGTACCATTGCTCTAAAACAACATTGCTGAGCACAGATCCCCAAAAATGGTGTATTCCAATATATCATAACTGCTGCAGAACATCTTTAGGGCACACTGAATCTACCTATTCTGTTACCCTTGTTTGTTAATTATTTTAGGACCCCTGTTTGTTATAAATAAATGTAAAGCACTGTGTAACTGTGCTGGCACTATATAAAGTAGGGATGCACCGAATCCAGGATTCGGCCAGGTTTCACCTTTTTTCAGCAGGATTCGGCCGAATCCTTCTGCCCAGCCAACCAAATCCAAATTTGCATATGCAAATTAGGGGCGGGGAGGGAAATTGCGGGACTTTTTGTCACAAAACAAGGAAGTAAAAAAATGTTTTCCCTTCCCACCCCTAATTTGCATATGCAAATTAGGATTTGGGGGTTCAGCCGAATCCAAAATAGTGTTTACTGTGCATCCCTAATATAAAGAAAGGATGATAAATCTTCACATTTTCTAAGCAGTTAATTAAATAGTGACTAAGTTTTGATAGGCTTTGGCTTTCTGCCACCATGGATGTTTCCCATTGGTGCTGTGCACAAAGGAAGACTTACAGCAGCTTTTCGAGGTTGCACTTCCTCGGGTGTATCTGCCTGTCCTTCTGATTTTTCTTCAATCTGCAGCAAACAAATGGCAAGGGATCATAAACATACAAGCCAACATTGATCTATTTTCGTTAATAAAGTAGATTTGTCTATATGTACGCCAAACAGCAGACAACTGGATCGTGGAGACATTAAGAACGAAAGCCTAACTAAAGAAGAAGGACAGAAATGTTATACATTATGTTTTGAGCTTCTGTACCAGCCCAAGGCAACCACTGTCCTTTAGCAGTAAAGATCTGTGTCTCCAAAGATGCCCCAGTAGCTCCCCATCTTCTTTTCTGCTGATTCACTGCACATGCTCTGTGCTGCTGTCACTTACTGAGCTTAGGGACCCACTCACAATATACAGTACACATAGAAAAGAAATGTCACAATATAAGGCTGACTGGTAATTAACACAGATAATTACTACATGGCAGCACAAAAACCAGTGTAATTAGCATCCGAATTTAATAATCAGCCCTGTAGCATCAGCTTATATTACAAACAAACCTCATTTTTTGCTGGATAATTAGTGACGAGCCCTAAGCTTAGCTTCTCAACAGCTGCTCAGAGCCCACTGAGCATGTGAGTGTCACAGACACTTTCCAAGATGGTGACCCCCTGTGACAAGTTTGAAGTCCTGGATCATTGCTGCTATTGAGAAGCTAAAACTTTAGGCTGGTGCAATAAGGTCATTATATAAAATATGGCATTTTTCGCCATATTCATTCTTAGGGTTTAGTTCTCCTTTAAAGGGTGATCGGTATCAGAGGTGATAACAGATTTCTGAGGGCCACAAAGCTGGCAATCATACCTTCCATTCCACATCCAAAGGAATCGGGGCATGTATAACTCTTTATATGTGGTAATCCCAGGTAATTGTACAAAAATGCCTTCTTAACTCTTTGTAACCCACAGGAAAGAATTTCTGCAGGGACACAGCTGGTAGGAATAGGCCCTAGCTTTATAGTAGACTTTGTGCTGGCTTGCCTGCCCTCAACGTGTTGCCATGTTTGTTCTGTTGTACACATAATAACTGTACATTCAGTCTCAATGCTAGTATCCCCAATTCCAAAATAAATTCTAAAGCTAATAGAACTTTGCTTTAAATGCATTTATTATACTTGAGAAACGTGTCATTCTGTCATTCAAGGCAGACAAATGACAGCAGGCCTTTCCCAAGTCCCACTGAAGGCCTAAGGGCGGAACTCAACGATGCGGCTTGAGCCGACACGTGACGAAACGCATACGACGTGCCGGATGTTCTGAAGATAACAGGAAGTGAAGGAGAAACCACAGGCAAGAACTCCATTTATCCGACTGTTTTCTGAACATCCGACACGTCACATGCGTTTCGTCGTTTTTTGTTTTGTCGGCTTGAGCCGCATAGTGGAGTTCCTCCCTTATGCAAAGGGATTCTGTTATTTGGGATGTTTCCGTTTTCCCTTAGAATATTGCAAAGAAAAGAGAAAACACTTACCTTATAATTCATTGGGTTCAGGTGCCTGAAGCAGCCAAAACAGGTATAAAGCAGGCAGATCAAAATGGTTATGAGCAGAATGATTAGAGAGAATAGTGTTGATGGAGCCGTAAACCCTAAAGAGATTAAAAAAAAAAACGAAAATTAGCTTTCAAAGTTGGCCACAGGGGGTCACCATCTTGTAATAACAAACAAGGGAAAACTATAACAAACAAGGGAAAGTTGTGCTCACCACTAATTTTTAAAACCATTAGGCGGGGCAGTGCAGGCAATTTTCAGTAGCAGTATGCACAAAATGTCTCTGTCTTAAATATATTGATAATGGGTTGAGTGCAGAGGACTCTTGTATTTGTCTATATGTATTGTGTGGTCACAGCCTCGCTGCACCCCCGCCTAATGGTTTTAAAAATGAGTGGTGAGCACAACTTTCCCTTGTTTGTTATAGTTTATACAGGAGCAGTGACCAGCTCCCTGTTGTAGCTCCCACCCTTCCCAGCTATAGTCAGGTGATCCCACTGGTGTCTAATAAAAGGGCAGCCAAGTTTGGGAGTTTTACTTTGAAAGCAGCAAGTAAGTTGCAGGTAAAACTTAGTCCCTTTGTAAAATGTATAATGAAGCAATAGAATTTAAAGGATAAGACATTTTTCAGTAGCAGTATGCACAAAATGTCTCTGTCTTAAATATATTGATAATGGGTTGAGTGCAGAGGACTCTTGTATTTGTCTATCTCTCTCTCTCAGCTGGTGACCCCTCTATGTACAACTCCGAAGGCCTAAATAATTACGGTTATAGAGATTCTGAAACATTAGGCTGTTGCAGTAATTTCAGTATATAATTTGGCATTTCTTCATGTTGTTACTTCTTTAAAATGAACTTTCAGCATGGTGTAGATAGCAGAACTCTGACATAAATGTCTATGTGGTCTTCATTGCCATATACTGGCTTAAAATTTAACTAAATAAGTAAAAATATAAGAATATTAAAATAAAGCTGTAGGGGTAATTGGTTTCTTTGTTGTCGAGGTCAAGAAGACACTAAATAGCATTTTTTATTTTTTTTTTAAACGTACAAAATACGTTGGATGACTTGGGAAACGTCTTCAAGGAAAAAAAAACCAGAGCAAGTCCAGTTGATTTGACTTATTTCTATAGATATACCATGGCCTGGATGAATGAGAATCTTCACAAACGTAGACCAAGTAAAAGGTTGCTTCACAATATAACATTAACCAAAGTACAGGTAAACTCCCCTTTTCACAGTAAGTGAATGACAGATAAATTCATGGAAAAGAAATCACGTACCCATTCGCAAAAAGGAATAAAAGAAGAGCCACATTAGGCAAAGAATGGGGGCTGTCAATGCCTGGCGCACGGCAGAAAAGTGAATTTTCTTATCCAGCTTGGTGGGCAGGTAGGCATAGTAAAGGTTGTGTCTATCCACCATATGTTTGAGCAGCAGGTAGATCAGCCCTGGGGAGAAAGGGTGTTCAGTGAGTAAACGAGAGGTGGCGGTGTCATTCTGTGGCTACTAAAGCAAATAAAGTTCTGTCTTGCATAAAAAAGGGCATTAACTCAAGGGATGAAAACATAATTATGTCTCTTTATAGGTCCCTGGTGAGGCCTCATCTGGAGTATGCAGTGCAGTTTTGGACTCCAGTCCTTAAGAGGGATATAATGAGCTGGAGAGAGTGCAGAGACTAAGTGCAACTAAACTGGTTAGAGGCGTGGAAGACAAATTATGAGAGTAGACTGTCAAGGTTGGGGTTGTTTTCTTTCTTGCGAGGGGACATGATTAGACTTTACAAGTACATTAGAGGACATTATAGACAATTAGCAGGGGACCTTTTTGCCCATAAAGTGGATCACCGTACCAGAGGCCTCCCCTTCAGACTAGAAGAAAAGAACTTTCATTTGAAGCAACGTAGGGGGTTCTTCACAGTCAGGACAGTGAGGTTGTGGAATGCACTGCCGGGTGATGTTGTGATGCTGATTCAGTTAATGACTATAAGAGGGACTTGTATGATTTATTGGACAGACATTATATCAAAGGCCGATTTAACTATGTAACTATGTACCAAACTCTCCATTGTTCTGAGAGAGACAGAGAAGTTATCGTTTGCATGCATTGTACATGCAGACAAATACCTAATGAACTGTTGCTGGGTTCCTGGAGTTACAGCTTCATGTCAAACAGACATCCATAGTCTTAGCACAAACATGAGACGTGCCTCCGCAGTTTTCAACACTTACCAAAGGGTACGATGATCGGGCAAGTGATACTGTACGCCATAACAACAGTGAACACGCAGAGCATCCAGGCGTACATTGCTCCAAATTCATACTCAAAGGCTTGGTTCTGTAAAGGTAAGTCAAAAGCGTAAACATCTCCGTCAAGACTGCATAAAATGTCTACAATTTAGAGCACTTTAGTTATGATCACCAATGCTCAGCCCCTCATATAAATCTCAGCCAATGAAACTAAATGTGGGGGGAAACCATCGCTATTACATTATATCTATAAACTGTAGAGGCTGGTAATCGTGCTCTCTAAATAGACTATTATTTAAAGAATTTCAGCAGGATTCGGCCGAATCCTTCTGGCCGGCTGAACCAGAGTCCTAATTTGCATATGCAAATTAGGGGAGGGAGGAAAATCTCGTGACTTTTTGTCACAAAAAAAGGAAGTAAAAAATGTTCCCCCCTTCCCACCCCTAATTTGCATATGCAAATTAGGATTCGGTATTCGCTCGAATTCGCGAAGGATTCGGTGGATCGGCCGAATCCAAAATAGTGGATTCGGTACATCCCTAAACCATAATGATCCAGACTTACAAAGTTGCCCCCCCTCCTGCAGCTCTCCTCCTTGGATAGTGTTAAAGTAAATGTTCAGTAGAAAAATAATAGATAGGCTGTGCAAAATAAAAAATGTGTCTAATACCGGTGTGGGATCCGTTATCCGGAAACCCAGAAAGCTCTGAATTACGGAAATGCGGTCTCTCAGACTTTATAATCAATGAATCCAAATTTTTAAAAATGATTTCCTTTTTCTCGGTTATAATAATAATAAAAAAAAAAAAAGTTTCTTGTACTTGATCACAACTAAAATATAAATAATCCTTATTGGACTGAATGTCTAACATAATAGTCAGAACACAACTTCCTGCTTAGCAGTTCTCTTGCTTTCCACGAATTGGTTACCAGGCAGTAACCAATCAGAGACTTGAAGGGGGGCCACACGGGTCATATCTGTTGCTTTTGAATCTAAGCTGCATGCTGAAGATCAATTGCAAACTCACTGAACAGATATGTCTTATGTGTCGCTGACTAACACAGAGTTAGAGAGCTGAAAAACAGGTGTTCTGGCTATTATATTAGACATCCAGTCACTCTAACCCCTGAATCCTTTGTGAAAGATTCGGCCGGATACCAAACCGGATCCTACTTTGCATATGCAAATTAGGATTTGGATTTGGTTTGGCCAGGCAGAAGGATTCGGCCGAATTCTGCCCGAATCCCGGACTCGGTGCATCCCTACTTATTTCTACCTGTTTAATATTGCGCCTCTCTCCAGCAGACTTGGCCATGATCATGCGAATGGTGTACAAGATGAGACCCGGGAGGCGCATTAGCTCCATGCCATTACCGATAAAAGCAGAAGCGATCACATAATTTACAAAGAAGGCCCCTTGATCAGGAAGGAATACACATCTGCGGGGAGATAAGGAAAAGAGGTTCGTAAACTGTCTGGCTCATTGGAGCATTAGCTTTTTTACTTTATAGAACATTTACTAACAGCGCATCCTACCCAGGTAATTGTAAAGGAGATTTCTGAGTTATATCAATTACTATCCCAGCAAAAAGTATGCTGATTCGGTAAGAAAGCGACTTACTCCAGTCTGACTGAACCTTGCTGATCCAGTGCTCGGTCAAACAACCAGCGGAAAAAGAAGTCTAAACTGAAAGGAGAAAAAAGTGGAATTATCTAACTCAATATCTTGTTCCAGATCACCTAAGTAAGAGTCACAGTGGTGGACTAGTACAGCAGACCTATGGTACTATAGACAAGATGCTTAAAAAGGGCACATTTATCGAGCGTCAAATTTCGAGTTTTTTAAAAATCCCATAAACTCCCATGAACTTGGGAATTTGACCAATCGAAAATTGATTATAAAAATCATATTTTTTGAACTGGGGTGAATAGGGTCAACCTGAAAACTCAAATCTAATTCGATTTGAATTTTAAAAACTTGATTCGAGTTTTATTGTCCGAAAAAAATTTGAATGTCAGGAAGGCTACAAACAACTCCAAATTGATCCCTGGACATCTCCCATTGACTTAAAGGACCAGTAACACCAAAAAAACACCAAGACACATTTAACTTTAAATTTGCAAAGTCTTTATTAAGAAATAACTTACCGATACTCTGCTTGCGCTCCTCTTCAGAAACAGCGACAGGGAGACGATCCAATGCGTGATTTCTCCTCCCTGCCTTGTATAGGAGATAGCCAGGGAGAAGAAATCGAGCGCCGCACAATGGATCGTCACCCTGTCGCCTTTTCGTCACCCTGTCGCCTTTTCTGAAGAAGAGCGCAAGCGGAGTATCTGTAAGTTATTTCTTAATAAAGACTTTGCAAATTTAAAGTTAAATGTGTCTTGGTGGGTGGGTTTTAGGTGGAGAATAGTTGAATTAGAGTTCTTAAAGTTCCAGAGTATGAAACAATTTAGAAAAAATCAAATTCAAATTTTTTTAAAAACTCAAATCGAATTTGAAAAACTCTCCAGTCAAATTTGAAAGTTTTCACCATAAAAAAAAACTCGAAAATTCTAATTTCGAATTTAATCCTTGATAATTCTGTCCCTTAGATTCACTTAATGGCATCTTGTACCTGAAAAAAATATGTATCAGTATGCAATGAACTGTAGCGTCTGCTAAACTAAATGTGACAAAAAGCTGCAGCACCCTCCAATTCCTCTTGTGATACACTCACTCAATGTACCAACCAAACCAAGTTCTTCCACAATTCGCCCATCCACATGTGGGTAATATTGAATGATTTGCTACTTCAAGACCTAGTATTGCATTAATAAAGCCATAGGCCTCTGTGCTTTAAATAGAACTAATGAATAAGGTAGTCTACTAATCCTTGACTTCCCAGGTTGAGACAGCGCATAAGCAGAGCAGTCAGAAGCTTCTTACCTGGTGAGTCCCAGAGATGGCAAGATGAGAACCATGAAAATGAGGAAGATGTACACTTTATGCATCATGATCCTGTTCTCTGCAGATCTGTTAAATACATGAAGTCAGTTAGATGAGATGTTGATTGCATAGCAGTGTAATGGATAGCAAGGGATTTGGAAATAGGAACCAAGAAAAGGAAGATTTTTGACATACTGTATTGTCACAGCCTATGCACCAATAAGGAATAATGGGCAAAAGGGTCACTTGCCAGGGGTCATAACTGTAATGCACGTTAGTTTTTCTGCTGCTGCAACAGGTTACCCATCATTTCAAATGGGATCACTGATCACAGCTGACAAAAAACTCTTACTCCGTAAGGCTACAGTGGTGTTATTATTTGTATTACATACCATACCATCTCCTATTTATATTTCAGTCTCTCATTCAAACCACTCCCTGGTTGCTAGGGTAAATTGCATTGCAGCTAAATATTGGTATACTCCCCACAGCTAAGGCAAGTTAGTGAAGTATTATTGTTTCACTACTGCGGGAGATCTTCATCTCATCTATACGTTTAATGCCAAAAAGGCAGAGGTAATGAGATAAAACTGGGTTTGATCTCATAAAAAAAATCTCAAAAATCTGATGGAGAACAAAGAAGATGAGAGAGTAGAAATATAAATAGGACAGGAGGGGTTGAGTACTTACTTTGTCCAGTGAGCCTCAAATATAGTGGAGTAATAAACAATAGTGGGTAACAGGGCGGAGAATGACCACAGCATGAGAGTGGGGAAGAACTGGCTGATCACAGGGTTCTGCAGAGAGAAATAAGGAAAGTTTCAGCCCAGACTCTTCATACATGCATTCACCGATTATAGGATATCACAGCTCTACCAAAAGCAAAAATGTACTTGCATTTAGGTCCTGGATAGGTTTGGTGACGTTGAATTTGTCTATGGTAGATATAATAATGGCTGGTGTTGTTAGAAAGAAGAGCACAATAAAGAGGCAAAAGTTGATGCCCAAACATCGGGCCCACCACTTTGCACCCTGTAATGAGAGGTTTCCCCTTTAAAAGAAAAAATAAAACAAAGAATGAATAGATAAAGGGTGAAGGAATAATTTTCAGGCCAGACAATTTAATATAAAAACAAAAAAGTGCTTTATTATGTGCAAAGTATGTTGATAAAGTGACATGGTGACCAGTGATAGGGATGAGAGGTAGAACAATCAATTGTGATTCAAGTGCAAGTGACTTCTGAATATATTACCATTATATATTTATTTATGACATTATTAATATAACTACACATACAACTATGTAATGTGGTTTAGAGTGACACCAGAACTCACCAGCATATATTTTCTGGGTAGGTGGCGTAAGTCACACTCCACTTGGATGTGCCCAGCTGTTTGCTGTAGGACGATGGCTGGGTTTCATTTGCGCACCGATATCCAATACATTTTACAGCATTGAAATCTTTCAGAATGCTGGAAACGAGGAACAAGGAAAAGTGATGCATCTATCAGGCATTTCAACCCTTCTACTCACACTCTTTAGCCAAGCGAGCCACTTAAAGGGGTTGTTCACCTTCTAACACTTTTTCCAATTCAGTTGGTTTCAGATTGTTCACCAGAAATAAAGATTTTTCCAATTACTTTCTATTTTCTCTATGTGACCCTTTTTCTAATATTAAAGTGTAAAGTTTAATTTTTCACCTTCTAAAGCAACTTTGGGGGGAGGGGGGTCGCCGACTCTGTAACTGTTCTAAATTTATACATTTAGTCGATACATTTGTTATCTTTGTCCCTGCTGAGTAGAATCCTTGAGTTCCATTAAAGGCAGCTGTTAGAATTGCTACAATAGTTGCTAATATTCCACAGATACTGCTGAGAAATGTATCAACTAAATGTAGGGATCACTGAGCTGCCAGACTGAAACACCAGAGACATTAAACTTTAAACTAAAATTTTGGAAAAACGGTAAAACATAAAAAAATGCAAAGTCATTGAAAAAAGTCTGTATTTCTGGAGAACAATCTGAAAACAATTCAACAGAAAAAATGTTTGGAAGGTGAACACAGGGTCGGACTGGGGTTCCCACACATTGCGGCGGCGAAAATTGTTTTTTTTTTTTTTTTTTTTACCAAGAGATGGAGTCTGGCTCGGCGGGGGCCCATGAGGGCCGGGGCCCACCGGGTTTTTTCCCCGGTGTCCCGTCAGGCCAGTCCGACCCTGGGTGAACAAAGTGGTTTGCAAAAATCATACATAAATCAAATGGCACTTACAAAGTCGACATTGATTTGTCTGCAAATGTAACAAACGCAATTCCCAAAGAAACATCATGAACCACCTCCTGCTTTCTTGCAAACTCGTCCATCACTTTATCTCTAACTTTAGAGTAATACTCAATAGCATCCTCCTGCATGGGAACAGACAGAGTAAGTGAGTAAGAGGGAACAGAGAACAAATAAAACCCTGGTAGTAAAAGAAACTTTATCAGAGGAGGATGGTAAAAAGGGCGAGGACGATGGGAACAGAAGACTTCCCATTTGGAAAAGTTCACTCTGTATATTTTAATTCAAGTATGATTTCTTTTTGGAGAGGCAAGGCTGTTAAAATTGGGGTGTAATTATAACACCACTATGCAGGAGATCCCAACAAGCTACATTCAGAAGGCCTTTATTAAAAATGATGTACAAACCTTTTCACATCCACGGACAACACAGCAACAGAACTGCCCGCAGGGCTTCGGATTTATTGAAACTCTTTCCCCAGTCTTGTTAAACAGATTGGTAAAATATGCCAAATTTTTTTCTGCCTTTTTCCTAAAAAAAAAAAAAAAAGGAAAGTAATTGTCACAAGTGAAAAGATTAAATCATTTACAAAGAGAACAGAAAAGTAAACAAAATATTGGTTAGTGTGTTCCTACACAGCTCAGGGTTCTGCATACATTGAATAAAGGTTGAATAAAGTCCTTGAAGATAAACCGACAGATCCAGTTTTTACACGAACAGGTCAGTATCAGTTTAGCCTTTTTAAAAAACTCATGCTCAGTTCTTGCTTATGTCATACTGTGACACTATTCTCTTCTCTTGTTGCTGCATCGATCACATTGAGCCTTGGGGCAGAAAGCCGACTGGCTGGGGGTACATCAGATTTTTTTTTTTAAAAGGAATTGTACAGGACCTGGACAAGTTTAGCCTTTTGCCCAGCAATGCTGTGTAGCCGCTGTAAAGCTTTGAGCAATACTGACTTTATTAATGTCATCACAGTACCTCTCTCGGGAAAGACGGATCAGGTCTGCAACGTCATAGCACAGGTGAACCTCCTCCACTTGGCAGCTCGGATACGCCTCACTAGGAGAAAGGAGAAACATGATGGGCATGGCAGTCATACAAAACTCTGGAGGAATCAATTATCAGCCTATGGGTGAGTGCTAAGATTATTGTTTATAGAAACTGTGGTCTGTTACTTTAAATATTAATTATAGAGAAATATCAACAGAGAAATGGAACTACCCTTATATAAGTTCATTTCTGATATTAAAATTGTGTTTAAACAACACCATAAGCTCTTATTCTCCAGTCTGGTCCAAAACATAGCATTAAAAAAATGTACCCTTTAATAAAGCAACTAACTAATGTGTGTGGGTTGTTTGTGGGGCCGCTCCTTATCCACTATGCATCAAAAAAATACAGCATACTGGTGTACATGCACAAAAAAAACCACACAAATGGTATTGTACACAAAGACTTAATTTCACTGTTTTCCATACCTAAAGTGAAGGTCTATGGTCTCTTTATTTACGTTTTTGGGCAGTCCAGTGATGAAAAGGGTCTGCTTCACCTGTACAAGGAAAACTAGAATTTAGGCATATAGTACATGTATGGTCAAGACAAAGCTGACAATCAGCTGCCAGTGACCCAGCCTAAGGGAAACAGATATTCACACGCACACACAAAAAAACCCAGCAAAGAGAAATATTTAATTCTAAACTAGCCCCCCTGGTTGTAACTGTAACATGCTTAAATGAGTGGTTCACTTTTGGGTTAACTTTTACTATGCTATAGAACGGCTAATTCTAAGCAACTTAGCCTTGGCCTTATTTTTACTTTTCATAGTTTTTGAATTATTTGCCTTCTTCTCCTGACTCAGTCCACCTTCTAAAAAGCAATGCTCTGCAAGGCTACAAATTTACTGATATTGCTATTTTTTATTACTCATATTTCTGTTTAGGTCCTCTCAAATTAGAACATGTCCGCTAAGGTAATTTGGGCTCTAGGAACCAGACTGCTGAAACTGCAAACTGGAGAACTGCTGAATAAATAGCTAAAAAAATACAAAAAAACACAAATAATCATAAATCAAAACCAATTGCTAAACCTGCTGCATTACGCAGTTGCTGGGCTGGGGGCAAAAGGTACATAAAAGAAATATGAGCTTTCCTTTGGGGTAATCAACTGATGATCAAAGTGTGGCTGGAAATGGCTGCATAGTATAAGAAGAGCAGTGACACTATAAATATGACTTTAAACTCTCAGGTATAGCAGGGAATGGCAGTTGTGCTAACTTTTTAATACCTAAATACACAAACAAACAGAAAATGGGAAATGCAAAATAGAAGCAGACATCCCCCATTGCCTGCAGTGTAGTGAGTGCTTACCATATTTTCTTCCTTGTACTTAATAGCAGAAATGTGATGGCGCATGAAAACCACTGTGAGAATCAGATATACAACTGCAACCACTGTGTGCAGCCACAGGAGGCGATCACTGTAGGAAAAACATTTCTAAAACATCATTTCCCAAGCACCAAATAGATACAGAAGGAAAGAAAATAGATGCATTGCTTTACATAGAAATGTTATAGAGAAACAAACATATAACATGCTACTAGAGGGCAGCCATAGCGATAGTTTCTAACTACCATAACGGTTGATTCGGTCTGTAGAAGAATGTATTTAGCCTAAATCTTATACAGGTATGGGACCTGTTATGCAGAACGCTCGGAGTCTGCGGTTTTACAGATAACACATCCTTCAATAATTTGGATTTTCATACCTTAAATCTATTAGAAAAGCACTTAAACATGAATTAAACCTAATATGCTGGTTTTGCTTCCAATAAGGATTATAACTTTCATGTTTCAATACATTTATTCAAAAATATAATAAAATCTAGAACCCATTGGGTATTAATTTGACTAGGTAAAACACTTAAATCCAGGCAAGAATATAGGATGGACCCTGTTGTACAAATACCGAAGATGCAGCAAGAATGGCATAACTACAGCGCGGCAGAGCTGTAACGAAAATAATTTATATCTCTACTCACTGATGCTGAAGGTTTGCAATTGTGGTCCTCCCGAAGCTCATGGGGTCTTTGTCTTGAAATGCAAACAAAATATCAGCGCTTGTACCGCAAACAGTCTGAATGTACATAGCTTTAAATATTTTATTTGTAGTTAAAGGGGTTGTTCACCTTCAAACACTTTTTTTCCAGTTCAGTTGGTTTCAGAAGTAAAGACTTTTTCCAATTACTTTCTGTTTTCTACATGTGACTGTTTTTCTAATTAGGGATGCACCGAATCCAGGATTCGGTTTGGGATTCTGATTTTTTCAGCAGGATTCAGATTCGGCCGAATCATTCTGCCTGGCCGAACCAAATCCTAATTTGCATATGCAAATTAGGGGCGGGGAGGGAAATTGTGTGACCTTTGTCACAAACCAAGGAAGTAAAAAATATTTTCCCTTCCCACCCCTAATTTGCATATGCAAACTAGGATTCGGTTTGGTATTCGCCAAATCTTTCATGAAGGATTCGGGGGGTTCAGCCGAATCCAAAATTGTGCTTTCAACTTTAAACTTAGATTATGGAAAAGAAAACGGCAAAAAAAATAAAAAATGGAAAGCAATTGTTCCCCAGAAATGATTTTTTTTTTAATCAATCTAATAACAATTGAACTGAAAAAGGTGTTTGGAAGGTGAACAACCCCTTTAATTCCTTCATATCAGATAATATGCTTTAATTAACGTATGAAAGTCCAAGATTCTGTGTACAATATACTGTGGTGCTCAATCTGGAAACCCTGCTGCATAAACAAGTTCCAACAATCCGTATAATGTAGAAAAGATGGCACACACTATAGCAATTGTGCTAAATTTTTTCCGTCATTTATTGAGATCTCCATACAACGTTTCGGAGGTACAACCTCCTCTCAAGTGCTCCCATACAGTCTGCAGGTATATAAAGATACAGAGGTGGATAACTTCTCCCCTCTAATTCAGTGACATCACAATGTGCATATACATACATAACGATATAAGCAGTGTTACATTGTATTATAACAATAGCTGTATAGTGACAAGAAGTGCTTAGTACTTGTGTCCAAATTGTCACAATTAAGATGAAATATGCTTCAACTATGAGAACTTTGTTTTAAAGGAACTCTATTCTAGTAGTTATCAAAATATTAGCAGTTTTTACATCGCTAATCAAATGGGGCACTTGTAAGCATACTTTGAATAATAACTAAATCCTTCAGATAGGATTTGCCGGCTCACTTTTTAAGCAAAAATAGCTAAAATGTAAATCTTATTAAGTAAGTCACTGTTTTTGTCTCAGGGGTATTTCATTTCAACCAGAAGGAAATTCAGCCCGTACCAAGTAAATTTCCAGTCAAGTTCACCGGGAGGATGATGCCCACGGAGAGGATGCTGGCGATAATAAGCAGGCAGATTATGTGGCGCTGGAAAGAGAGGTAGTGAGTGGCATCTTCTCCACATCTGTGATAGATATCTTCATCACTGATAATTTAAAAGACAAAAAGAAAGCACATACAATATTCTGGACAGGTGCAATCAGATATCCACTTTAAGCAGCAGTCCTGCCCTGCTTTATGGCAGCTGAGATTCTAGCTATCTTTATAACAGAGCATTCTGCCCCAGTGGCTGCACAGATCCTATATGATCCCCATTGTAAGCAGCAGTCCTGTCCTGCTTTATGGCTGAGATTCTAGCTATCTGTATCTGATCCCCATTGTAAGCAGCAGTCCTGCCCTGATGTATGGCAGAGATTCTAGCCATATTTATAACAGAGTATTCTGTCACAGTGAGACAGAACCTGTCTGAAGCTATCTTTATTCTATGATATCACCCCCCTCCCCTAAAATCCAGTATTTGCTTTAGTACTGGACAATTCACCTTTAAAACTATTAGTATGTTATAGAATGGCCAATTCATAGTGACTTTTCAATATCGTTTCCTTTGTCTTCTGCTCCTTTCCAGACCTCACATTTTGTGAGGCTACAATGTTATTGCTACTTTTTAATACTTAACGTCATTAACATTAATGGAGACATTTTCTATAACTAATACATCTCTAATCTTGTAAGATAAAGAATAATGTAAGAATAATCAATAATATATGGTACAAGTTTAATTCTGGATTAAAATGATCAATGATTAAAAGAGTGGCCCCTTTGCTGGAGCTCCCTATAGATCTGCTAAACCCTCTATTGCGGCCATTATTTGTACTAATCTGTACTAATAAAATTTGTGTCAGGAGCTTGAATATAATTTACAGAAATAGTGTTTATCAGTGTTTAACGTTGCCTAGCTCCCTGGCATCTTATGTGCCATGGAGTTCTTTCTGTATATGTCTGGGACATAAACTACAAATATAAAGAAATGTATTTGTTTTCTTAAAATGCTGCAAAAACTTGGCTTTGGGTTACTTTAAACACACCCGGTTATAGACTTACTTCATTTGGAAAGTAGACATCATCCAGTGGCAAAAACCCTGGAAGGAAAAATGTGCAAGAACATAATGTGAAATCATCCCTTTTTTTTTGCAGCTATAATCTCACTTTAATTGGCAATGCTTGGGGGTCACAGATTGTACAAGGGTCAGTTGCCTATACTAACTGAAGCATGTAGCCAGCACATACAGTTGTGTTCACAATAATCGCAGTCAACATCACTAACCTGACCAATCACTGTTTTAGTAAAAATTATATTTCTACATGGCAAATAATTTACTAGTAGGTGTAGTAAAGTAACAGAAACCCAACACACCCAACATTCATGACATGCTGCGGAGTATGTGTCATTAAATCATTTATTGAGGCTTGCTCCAAATAATAGCACTATTCAAAATAATAAAAGCTTGTTCCAAATAATAGCAGTTTGGAGTTCAATTAATGAACTCATTCATTCTCTGATAAAACTGGTGTAAATTCCGGCCCTTATTCAAGGATGGAAGGAGCAAATGTTATGCTGCTGGTTATAGTGCATTTCTCTCTGATAATCTGAGCAAAACAGCTTGTTCAAGACATTGTACAGAGTACTTTGATTAAAAAGGTGATTGGAGAGGGGAAAACATATAAAGAAGTGCAGAAAATAATAGGCTGCTCAGCTAAAATGATCTCAAATTCTTTAAAATGGCAAACAAAACCTGAAAGCTGTGGAAGAAAACAGAAAACTACCACTGGAATGGATAGAAGAATAGCCAAAATGGCAAAGACTCAGCCAATGATCAGCTCCAGGAAGATAAAAGAAGGAGTAAAGTTACCTGTGATATTGTTACAATTAAAAGGTGCCGCCAAGCTATCGGCAAGAAGCCTCGCAAAGTCGCATTGTTGAAAGAAAAAAAAAAAAGACGTGCTGAAGAGCTTACAGTTTGCAAAAAAACACATTGACTGGCCTAAAGAGAAATGGTGCAACATTTTGTGGACTGATGAAAACAAGATTGTTCTTTTTGGGACTAGGGGTCACAGACAGTTTGTCAGATGACCCTCAAACACTGAATTCAAGTCACAGTACAGAGTGAAGCCAATGAAGCCGGTGACACAAGTATCATGATATGGGGATGTTTCTCATACTATGGTGTTGGGCCTATTTATCACATACCAGGGATCATGGATCAGTTTCAATACATCAAAATACTTTAAGAGGTCATGTTGCCTTATGCCGAAGAGGAAATGCCCTTGAAATGGGGGTTTCAACAAGACAAAGACCCCAAACACACCAGTAACTGACCAACATCTTGGTTCGAGACCAACAAAATGACGTTATGGAGTGGCTCAATCCCCGGACCTTAATCCAAATTCTGTTTGTGAGGCAAAAGCAAGAAATGCAGAAGAATTGTGGAATGTAACAGGTGCCAGAAGTTGGTGGACTCCACGTAACACAGATGCAGTTCTCAGAAACACTGATTATACAACTAAATATTAGTTCAGTGATTCAAAGGAAAGCAAAATCTTGAAACATTTTCAGTTTTTACAGTGAATGTTTGAGTTTATAAAGAAGAATGCAGACACTGCTATTTTTTGGAACAGCCTTATATTCAGCCTAATAGGAATAACACAAAGGATAGGACTTCAAATGACTCATAATATTCACCGCTACAAGTAAATAAATACCTGCACATTCGTTTCTATCAATCTGTTTTGTTCTTACTGGTTCCGCTCTATACTTACATTGTCCCTTTCAAGTTCTTCGCTGCTGGAGGATGAGGAGAGTCTCCGGTACCGGGTGTGCGGAGAGCTGAAAAGTATTATACACAGCCTCTTAATATACAGAAACCTACCCAGACAGCAAAGGAGCAATCAATCCACAAAACCTGTACATATTACTACAGAACAATTACTACCCCTCCAGGATGAGGTGCGGCTATCAAAGGGTTATATATAGATGGACAGGGCAGCAAACTATATCCACACATAGTAAATCATCAACCCATTTAATCTCCATGAGTTTTACTTCCAGTGCCTGGCATTCAGCATACCATCAGTTTATAGGGTGACATTTATGCAAGTTTATCAGATATTATTTAACAATGTACTTTAGCAGAACAATTATTAAAAAAGGTAAAAACCTTGTGTCAAGGGTTTAGCAAGACAGCTCAAAAAGATATATATAGAAAGGTATAATTACAGTTATGGAATACATTATATGGGAGCCCAACACCGAAAAAGCTCAGAATTAAAGAAAGGTCATCTCCCATAGACTATTTGGGGTATATTTATAAAAAAGTGACTTTAGAGATCACCATAGCTGAAACTCCGCCACTCTCCATTCATTTCTATGGGATTTTGAAAGGTGTATTTATCAAAGGATGAACTTTCACCCATTGATAAATACTCTAAAAAATCAAATAGATGGAATTTCACTCTAGAGGCCTGTGGCGACCTCTAACTTCACGCTTTGATAAATATACCCCTTTTAATCTCCCATAGACATTTTATTTCATATATATATATTTCCTTTTGCTCTGTACTATTGAAACAGTACCTTGCACTTGATCCTAAATTACAAAATAGTAATCTTTATTGGATGCAAAACAATTTAATTGGGTTTCATTTTACTTCGGGTATGAAGATGCAAATTACAGAATTTCCTTATCTGGAAAACCCCAGGTCCGGAGCATTCTAGATAACAGGCCTAAACCTGTACATTAATTTGTTAGACTTGTGTACTGAAATACCTGTCAGCATCATACACCAGGGCAACCCTGCCATAATCCCAGAAATACTTCCGTATACTGGCAAATGCCAACAGCAGAAACTAGATAGAGAAAGGAAATAAAAAAAAAGGTGTCAGCACATAATTTCTACATTCCTCCTGCCAAATAACATGATTTTCCTTCCTACAAAGAAATTGGGTTGGCTTTTTTTTTAGTTAGTAGATAGTAAGTCAGGAGCTCAATCAACAGAAGTAATAGTTGTTCCTACCACAAAACAAGCAACATCCAGCACCAACACTGTAGGGATCCCTCCAAACGTCACTCCCTGCAGCACTGTGCTCCCTATAGGCCCGCTGAAACAGGTCGTCTGGTTTGACTGGTTAAAAAGGGGACCACTGATCCAGTAGGAGAAGGATGAGGAGTTTGACGCAAGTTTGAAAGAAAGGGAATCCATTCTGGGTTAGGAGACTGGAGATACCTGGAGTGAAAGGAATGAACCATCATTACATAAACATAGTAAGTAAGGTTGAAAAAAGACAAACGTCCATCAAGTTCAACCATTTAGTTTTTTGGGTTTTTTTTTAACCTGCCTAACTGCTATTTGATCCAGAGGAAGGCAAAAAAAACCCATCTGAAGCCTCTCCAATTTTCCTCAGAGGGTGAAAAAATTCCTTCCTAACTCCGAAATGGCAATGGGACTAGTCCCTGGATCAACTTGTCCTATGAGCTAATTCCATAACCCTGTATTCCCTCACTTGCTAAACACCATCCAACCCCTTCTTAAAGCTATCTAATGTATCAGCCTGTACCACTGATTCAGGGAGACAATTCCACATCTTCACAGCTCTCACTGTAACAAACCCCTTCCCAATATTTAGCTGGAACCTCTTTTCTTCTAATCGGAATGGGTGACCTCGTGTCAGCTTTAGAGCAGCATTAGAGAGATTATTATATGATCCCCTTATATATTTATACATAGTTATCATATCTCCCCTTAAGCGCCTCTTCTCCAGCGTGAACATCCCCAATTTGGCCAGTCTTTCCTCATAGCTAAGATTTCCCATACCTTTTACCAGCTTAGTTGCCCTTCTCTGTACCCTCTCTAATACAATAACGTCCCGTTTGAGTGATGGAGACCAAAACTGTACGGCATATTCTAGATGGGGCCTTAACAGTGCTCTATACAGTGGAAGAATTACTCTATATTCCTTTTAATACAGCTCAAGACCTTATTTTCCCTTGATGCTGCTGACTGGCATTGCTTGCTACAGACAAGTTTATCATCTACAAGGACTCCAAGGTCCTTTTCCATAATGGATTTGCCTAGTGCAGTCCCATTAAGGGTATAAGTGGATATTTTTACATCCCAGGTGCATGACTTTACATTTATCAACATTGAATCTCATTTGCCACTTAGCTGCCCAGATTGCCAGTTTGTCAAGTTCGTGTTACAAGGATGCCACAGCCTGGATGGAATTAATTGGACTCGATAATTTTGTGTCATCTGCAAACACTGATACATTACTTACAATACCCTCCCCTAAGTCATTAATGAACAAGTTAAATAAAAGTGGACCCAATACTGAACCCTGGGGGACCCCACTAAGAACCTTACTCCAAGTAGAGAATGTCCCATTAACAACTACCCTCTGTACCCGATCCTGTAGCCAGTTTCCTATCCACGTGCAAACAACTTCATTGAGCCCAACAGACCATAGTTTAGAAAGCAGTCGTTTGTGGGGCACAGTATCAAACGCTTTGGCAAAATCCAAATAAATCACATCTACTGCCTCCCCCACTGTCCAGAATCTTACTTACCTCTTCATAAAAAGCATTTAAATTTGTCTGACATGACCTATCCTTCATAAAGATTGCTGCTCATAATGCCATGCATTCATTTTGAATGTGATCCCTTAAAGGAGAAGGAAAGGCTGGAGACACTTGGGGGTGCCAAACGTTAGGCACCCCCAAGTGATTGTAGCGACTTACCAAAAACCCAGGGCCGGTGCTCCTATCAGGAGAAATCTGCACCGGCCCCGGGTTATAGGAGCGAGCACCACGAAGATATCTACTTCCGTCTTCGCGCAGCTGCACATGCGCATTAGAACTAAAAGCAGAACTCTAACTTTAAAGTCGGCTTTTTCGTTCAAATGCGCATGCTTCAGTCCGGGGAAATGCGCAGCTGCGCGAAGACGGAAGTAGATATCTCCGTGGTGCTCGCTCCAATAACCCGGGGCCGGTGCAGATTTCTCCTGATAGGAGCACCAGCCCTGGGTTTTTGGTAAGTCGCTACAATCACTTGGGGGTGCCTAATGTTTGGCACCCCAAGTGTCTCCAGCCTTTCCTTCTCCTTTAAGAAGCCTTCAAATAATTTGCCCACCATAGATGTCAAACTTACTGGCCTATAATTGCCAGGCTGAGATCGTAATCCCTTTTTAAATATTGGAGTATTGCCTTTCCGGATTGCTGATTTACAACATTTATTACAGTGTTTATATTCATTAAATGCGGCTTCTGTCCCAACAGATTTGTAGTTTTTAAATGCCTTGCTCATCTTTTCTATTAACTTCTTTACTTCTGTATTAAGCCACATAGGATGATTCTAAGAGCTTCTACATTTACTCCTTAAGGGAATAAATTGAGAACAGTAATGATTTAATATCATTTTAAATGACATCCATTTCTGTTCTGTGTTTTTAGAAACTGAAAGATGAGGAGTTTTTGGACAAAAAGACGATACAGTAGATAATTCGTAGATAATGAATAAACCCAAACTTTCAATTATAGCCTTAGGATAACTAACCCTGACTGTAATGACATACTGTTTTACCATATAATGGATAGAGCATGCTTGTGTAATGTGATAAGATCTACTGTATCATATGTGCTTATACTGTTGGGCATAGCACCCCTCCCTTGCTATACACTGTAGCACCAATTAGTGAACACGTCACAATGTAAGTTTACGTACAGCAAGACCATAGCAGCTTCACAAACTCTTTAGGATCCAATAGGTTAAAAAAAAAAAAAAAAAAAAAAAAAAAAAAAAATTCCATGTCGTGCAAAATAGAATGTACCTTATATTAACGGAATTGTTCAGTATAAAAATAAAAACTGGTTAAATAGACTGTGCAAAATAAAAAATGTTTCTAATATAGTTAGTTAGTCAAAAATGTAATGTATAAAGGCCAGAAAACTACTTCCTGCTTTTCAGCTCTCTTGGTTTCCACTGATTGGCTACCAGGCAGTAACCAATCAGTGACTTGAGGGGAGGCCACATGGGTCATAACTGTTGCTTTTGAATCTGAGCTGAATGCTGAGGATCAATTGCAAACTCACTGAACAGTTATATCACATGTGGCCCACCTTATAGTCGCTGACTAACTCAGAGTTAGAGAGCTGAAAAGCAGGAAGTAGTGTTCTGCCTATTATGTTACACATCCAGTCACTCCAGCCTTCATACATTATTTTATATACAATACATTTTTTATCTAACTAACTATATTAGAAAATAGTTTTTATTTTGCACAGCCTATTATCTGCCTTCTTCTTCTTCTGACTTTTTCCAGATTTTGAAAGAGGTGCTGAATAAAATGCTGAGTAAATGAAAGTGACAACAAATTGCACACAGTCTCAGAATATATTTTAATATAACTCTCTAGATCATATTAAAATGTTAACTCAAAGTTGAGCAACCCCTTTACGGTAAAAACTGAGATTAAGTGGCATAACTGTAGGGCAGTGATCCCCAACCAGAACATGTTGTTCTCCGACTCCTTGGCTATTGCTCCAAGTGGCCTCAAAGCAGGTGCTTATTTTTTCATTCCTGTCTTGGAGGCAAGTTTTGGCTTCATTAAAACAATGTTTAGTGCCAAACAGATGCTCTTGTAGGCTGCAAGTCCATATAGCAGCTAGTAATAGCAAATCACAGTCCAAATTTGGCACCCACAGGAACCTTTGGCATGCTTGTGTTGCTCTCCAACTTTACAGATGACTCACAGGTAAAAAAAGGTTGGGGATACCTGCTGTAGGGAGAGCAGACACTTTGGCTGCCCTATAAGAACCTCTAACTTAAAGGGATGCTGTCATGGGAAAACATGTTTTTTTCAAAATGCAACAGTTACTAGTGCTGCTCCAGTAGAATTCTGCACTGAAATCCAGTTCTCAAAAGTTTTTATATTTAATTTTGAAATCTCGCATGGGGCTAGACATATTGTTAGTTTTCCAGCTGCCCCCAGTCATGTGACTTGTGCTCTGATAAACTACAGAGAGAAAGAGCTCTCACTTTTATTGTTAGGAAGTGGTTTTGATAGAGATGTACTGAATTTTACCCCAAACAACCATCAGAACAGACACCTTATAGCTGCTTTTGGTCCCCCTAGGGGGACTAGCAATGACAATTTTAAAAAAAACCCTCGTGTTGATTAAAGGAGAAATCAACCTGTGGGGGGGGGGGGACCCTACCCCCCACCCCAGGTAGAGCTCACTCAAATAAATGATTCCAGAGTAAACAAAAACTAACAAAATAACTGCATTTTGCACAAATTCTGCATGTAGAGAGACAGGATTTCAGGTGATTTTAATAGAGTGAGCTTGAATACATCTTCTAGGCAAAAGGAGCCCCCCCCCCATAAGATATTTTGGATCATTCACCGAATGAAGAGAAACAGATGCTGACAGAGGAATAGTGAAGATAAACTTGATTATTTTAGAAACGGTACATACGTTTTAATTGTTTGTATCTAGAAAGTATCGTATTTCAGTGTGCTGAAGCTTATATTAAATTTTCATTTTCGCGATAGTTCCCCTTTAATGTACTTTTTTCAGTTACAACAAACGCTTTATCTTGTTTGTTTCTTCAAGTCATGTGCCACTTAAAGTAATGCTTGTGTTGGCTGATTTACAGTGTGTTCCAATGTTCTCGCTGATCATTTGACTTTTTGCATAGGAGAGGGTTTCAAACAGCCTTGTATATATTCAGCACTAGCAGGTGTACATTAGTCCTAAATGGTTCAGAAAACGCATCGTGACACATAGGGGCATATTTGTCAAAACGGGAGTTCAGATTTTAATAAATAAAAACTCATCTATGTTCTACTCATTCCTATCGGATTTTTAGAAGGATATTTATCAATGGGTGAACATTAGAACTCACTTTTTTATAAATACCCTTCTAAAAATCCCACAGGAATGAATAGAACGCAAGTGGGTTTTTATTTTTTCAAATCTGAACTCACATTTTGATAAATCAGCTCAGCAAGGTCCATTATTGAATTAGAGAGGGTGTAGAGAAGGGCAACAAAGCAGGTATGGGAAATCTTAGCTATGAGGAAAGACTGGCCAAATTGGGGTCGCTGGAGAAGAGGGGTGATATAACTATGTATAAATAAAGGGGATCATATAAAAAGCTCTCGAAAGTTTTATTTACCAGTAGGTCTTTCCAGCTGATGCGAGGTCAACCATTCTGATTAGAAGAAAAGAGGTTCCGCCTAAATATTCGGAAGGGGTTTTTTACAGTGAGAGCTGTGAAGATGTGGAATTGTCTCCCTGAATCAGTGGTACAGGCTGATACATTAGATAGCTTTAAGAAGGGGTTGGATGGTGTTTAGCAAATGAGGTATTATGGAAGATAGGTCATAGTACAAGTTGATCGAGGGACTAGTCCGATTGTCATATTGGAGTCAGGAAGGAATTCCCCCCCCTCTGATCAAATTAGAGAGGCTTCAGATAGGGCCTTCCTCTGGATCAACTGTCAGTTAGGCAGGTTATATATAGACTTAAAATGTTGAACCTGATAGACGTGTCTTTTTTCAACCTAACTGACTATGTCCAACCACAGACAGGTCTGCAGCTATCAGCTACTTTGGCCTAAATCTGCTAATAACCTGTAATTCCTGACACCAAGAAGACTGTGTCCTTTTTTTTGTATTCCATGTCCTCGACCTGGAACAAGTTGCCCAAAAAGTCAGATTTTTCACAGCCAATGTCATTCATGAATCTCATTCCTGAACCACCGTGCAACACACTGATCATAGAGTGTTGTGAATATAGGATGTGTTTGGTAAGTGATTAATTTAGGTCTGATAGACTGAGTCCCCCTTGCAAGTAGGATGCACCGAATCCACTATTTTGGATTCGGCCGAACCCCCAAATCTTTTGCAAAAGATTCGGCCGAATACCAATCTGAATTCTAATTTGCATATGCAAATTAGGAGTGGGAAAGGGAAAATATTTTTGCATATGCAAATTAGGATTCGGGTTTAGATTCAGCCAAATCCTGCTGAAAAAGGCCAAATCCCAAACAGAATACTGGATTCGGTGCATCCCTACTTGCAAGTGATAATGTCTGCTATAATCAGATAATCTTTCTCCAACTCGGAAACGTTACATTAGATTCTTGTGAACTGTGATCAAACTGGTCAGTCCAGTTTCCCCTCAATCCAAACAAGTCTGATGCACTGAAGATCCATTTCACGGTGCCGGCTGATCTGATAGCGACAGCAGAGTCACGACAGCATAGTAACAAGTATAGCTTATAAATATATCAAGGGAACCCACGGTATTCAGGAGAATAAGAATACATTTAGGAGACGGGGTGTGAAGTTTGTATAGGAAAATTAGGCCATAATGGTGATATGGAACAGCTTTTCTGCTGATGTGGTTTAATTCAGTAAATGTACTCCAGCATGCGCAGCTGTCTTAGCAAGTTTAAAGGAACGGGAACACAAAAAAATGAAAGTGTTCTAAAGTAAATATAATGTACTGTTGTGCTGCACTGGAAAAGTTGTGTGCTTGATTCAAAAACTCTACTATAGCGTATATAAACAAGACAGCCATTCAAAGTTGAAAAAAGGAAAAAAATAGACACAGGATACACAGTAGATCACAGATAAACGCTGTAGTATACAAAGGGATTCTTCAGAGCTTATCTGTTATCTGCTGTGTATCCTGTTCTTGAATGGCTGCCCCCGTGACAACACAGCAGCTTGTTTATATAAACTATAGTAGTACTTATCTGTTATCTACTGTGTATCCTGTGCTTGAATGGCTGCCCCCGTGGCTACACAGCAGCTTGTTTATATAAACTATAGTAGTACTTATCTGTTATCTACTGTGTATCCTGCGCTTGAATGGCTGCCCCCGTGGCTACACAGCACCTTGTTTATATGAACTATAGTAGTATTTATCTGTTATCTACTGAGTATCCTGCCCTTGAATGGCTGCCCCCATGGCTACACAGCAGCTTGTTTATATAAACTATAGTAGCGTTTCTGAAGCAAATACACCAGTTTTACTAGTGCAGGCCAACACTACATGATATTGTCATTCCTTTAAAACTTTTAATTTTTTGGTGTTACTATTTTGGCGTTACTGTTGGCATCTATACCCACACCTGAAAATCCTCCCCTCGTTGCTGGGTCATGCGTAGCTGATCCACCAGTGCTGCAATATAGCAGGATGCACTTTTCCGGCCCTGTGACTTATTTGAGTACAGAGAATGGTTTGTGTGATACCCGTGGCTCCCTCTGTAGTATCTGGCCTGGGGCCAAAGCCCAACCTGTCCAGTGCAAAAGTGTGCTCTGAATAGCATTTTTGGGCTGAAAGGCTCCTTTACTAGAGATTTCAGAAATTTACCATTCATGTACAAGGGGATGTACAAGGGGATGTACATGAATGGTAAATTTCTTAAACTATTTAACTTATGCTTTGCTTCAATAGCATTACAGTTTTAAAATCCATTTTATTGGGGTCAATAAGGTAATGGTTCCTATTCAAGCCTATTGCACTGAATAAAGTATAGCGTTTTGTGCTTGTTTGTTTTTCTGTATTTATCTACATATGTTTGGGAACTGCCATATTACTTCTCATAGAGACAAATATAACAGATCTTCTGCACTCAACCCATTATCAATATATTTAGGACATTGAGACATTTTGTACCTTAAGCTACTAAAAAAAATGCCTTACCCTTTAAACAAAACAGGGATTGTTTGTCCATATATTGCAATATATTTAAGCTGGCCAACTACGTCAAAGTCATCCCATATCTGGCCAGTCCTATGCTCATCTTGCATCTGATTCATTAAGAATTCTATTGCTACATAATACATTTTCCTCAGGGACTAAGTTTTACCTGCAACTTAATTTCTGCTGGAAAGGGTGGGAGCTACAACATGGAGCTAGCCACTGCTCCTGTATAAACTATAACAAACAAGGGAAAGTTGTGCTCACCGCTCATTTTTAAAACCATTAAGCTGTGGTGCAATGAGGCTGTGACCACAAAATACATACAGACAAATACATAGAAGCTACAGAGTTAGGCTCCTGCTAGCTAGACGGAGCAGAAAATCAGAAGAAATACGCAGGCCAAGAATCAGCCACTACGCTGGTTTTAGCCTCCTCTCCAGAATCCGAATCCTGCTGAAAAAAGCCGAATCCAAAACTACATCCCTACTAGGTACTCAATACCCTTCCTGGTGTGCCAGCCTGCAGCTCAAGTTAGAAGCTAGGCAGCTATACCTGTATGCCCAGCTTTTGTACTTTAGTGCTGTATATAGACATTTTGGGTTTGTTTGTAGAGCTGTGAGTCTGGCTGTGAGTCTGGCTGTGAGTCTGGCTGTGAGTCTGGCTGTGAGTCTGGCTGTGAGTCTGGCTGTGAGTCTGGCTGTGAGTCTGGCTGTGAGTCTGGCTGTGAGTCTGGCTGTGAGTCTGGCTGTGAGTCTGGCTGTGAGTCTGGCTGGTCTGATATATACAAGAACAATTCTTGGCAAATGATATCAAGGACAAGTAAGCCCTAAGAGATACATCAGGCACCACCCATGTGTTGTATTTCCCACACTGCCCTACACCCACAGCAATAGTGTATGCCAAATGAGACACAAATAGTGTTATTAAAGGAACAGTAATATCAAAAATAGAAAAAAATGTCATTGTTTTAAAGTAATAAAAATATAATGCAGTGTTGCCCTGCACTGGTAAAACTGGTGTGTTTGCTTCAGAAACACTATTATAGTTTATATAAATAAGCTGCTGCGTAGCAATAGGGGCAGCCATTCAAAGGAGAAAAGGCTCAGGTTACACAGCAGATAAGCTTTCTAGAACATAATGGTGTTATCTGTTATCCACTATTTAACCTGTGCCATATAGACTTTTTTAATTTCCGCCATTGCTACACAGCAGCTTGTTTATATGAACTATAGTAGTGTTTCTGAAGCAAACACATCAGTTTTACCAATGCAGGGCAACACTACATGATATTTTCTTTAAAACAATTTCATTTTTTGGTTACTGTTCTTTTAATGCCACGTGCCATAAGTGATGCCATTTCCACACACATGCAGTAAGAAAACATACAACCCTACTGGGCACTGCATGCTCCCTACAGTTGACACTACTTAGTGGGGAATTATACAGCAACAATGCCGAACTGTGGGTAAAAAAAAAAAAACACTCATCATCATCTGGCTTTTGCACACTGCCCTGATTTTGTAAAAAAAAAAAAAAAAAAAACATCATATACCGCAATATTTTCATATATCTGTAACCATGTTTTTGAGGCTGACTAAGCCGGCCCTGACCAAATATTGATCATCAAAGCGACTTGAACAGATCAGAAGATAACAGGGATCTATGGCAAATGGAGTGACCCAGAACAAAAGATCCTAAGGAATTCACAGCAATAATATTATCTCAGGCCACTAGTAAAGGATAACTTGGCTATGGAATGTGCTTTTTAAATGGTATGTACAGTATATAGTGTTTGCTCTATGATAGCACCTCCTAATGTAAATATGGCAGCCTGCAGCCCAATAGTCCTGTATGTATATACACCTACATAGAGCAGTGCACTCATTCCTACAAAAACAGGAAAAAAAAATGAAAGTGTTTTAAAGGAATGACAATATAATGTACTGTTGACCTGTACTGGTAAAAAAGGTGTGTTTGCTTCAGAAACACAACTATAGCTTATATTAAAAAGCTGCTGTGTAGCCATGGGAGCAGCCAGTCAAGCTCAAGACACACAGTAGATAACAGATAAGTTCTGAAGAATCCCATTGTATACTACAGATATCTTATCTGTTATCTGCTCTGTATCCTGTGCTTGAATGGCTGCCCCCATGGCTACACAGCAGCTTGTTTATATAAACTATAGTAGTACTTATCTGTTATCTGCTGTGTATCCTGTGCTTGAATGGCTGCCCCCATGGCTACACAGCAGCTTGTTTATATAAACTATAGTAATACTTATCTGTTATCTACTGTGTATCCTGTGCTTGAATGGCTGCCCCCATGGCTACACAGCAGCTTGTTTATATAAACTATAGTAGTACTTATCTGTTATCCACTGTGTATCCTGTGCTTGAATGGCTGCCCCCATGGCTACACAGCAGCTTGTTTATATAAACTATAGTAGTACTTATCTGTTATCTACTGTGTATCCTGTGCTTGAACGGCTGCCCCCATGGCTACACCGCAGCTTGTTTATATAAACGATAGTAGTGTTTCTGAATAAAACAGACAAGTTGTACCAGTGCAGGGCAACACTGCATTTAATTTTCATTACTTTAAAATACCTTCATTTTTTGGTGTTACTGTTCCTTTACACAGGGGGAAGGACGACTATGCCCCAAGCAGCAATGTAAGTATCACTAAACTACAACCCCCAGCATTAAACCCCTTCAGCTGAAGGTTAGATAGCAATAGACAGATGTAAGTCAGATAATAGAAGCCATTGTGAATCAAACATAACTAACTACGGCAACTTATAAATAAGGCTCAGTTAGTAGAAAAATTCCAGCTAGAGTGTTTGTAGTACTAACAAACCCTTATTTCCAGGTAGCACTTTCCCTTTCTTGCTTTTGTGATAAGGGCCACGTCACTGTTACAGATCCAGTGTTTGCTGATGACTGAGGTTTAGCTGGCATTGTGATTTGTATAAGATTGTTAAGTGATACTTGTAGCTTTCTTGTTCCCAGCTGGAACAGTTTTAGGTCTTGCAAAGTTATGTTTGTTAAGACGCAGGTGGAAATCCATAGTGCTGTTAAAGGGATTCTGTCATGTTCTTTTTTTATGTACTGTAGTTTTTATTTCTAAAATACATTGTTTACACTACAAATAAGTCACTTTATAATATAAAATGTAATTCCTGAACCAACAAGTGTATTTTTTAGTTGTAATATTGGTGTGTAGGCGACATCGCAGGTCATTTTGCCTGGTCATGTGCTTTCAGAAAGAGCCAGCACTTTAGGATGGAACTGCTTTCTGGCAGGCTGTTGTTTCTCCTACTCAAAGTAACTGTTTGTGTTGCAGTGGGACCTGGATTTTACCATTGAGTGCTGTTCTTAGATCTACCAGGCAGCTGTTACCACGTGTTAAGGTGGCCACACAATGAGAGATCCGTTTGATTGGCGATGTCGTCAAACTAGCGGATCTCTCCCCGATATGCGTCGAAGATATAATGATCGGATCATAACGAAGGGTAACTGGTGGTCGGATCGCATCAACGAACAGATGCGGACGCGATCCAACAGGATTTTTAGTCCTGTCCAATCGACATCTGACCGACTTTCGGCCAGATATCGATGGGGGAAGCCCATCGGAGGGCCCCATACACAGGACAAAAAGCTGCCAACTCAATCTGTCGGCAGCTTTTATTGGTGTGTGTATATATATAATATTGGTGTGAAGGTGCATCTCAGGTCATTTTGCCTGGTCATGTGCTTTCAGAATGAGCCAGCACTTTAGGATGGAACTGCTTCTGGCAGGCTGTTGTTTCTCTTACTCAATGTAACTGAATGTGTCGCAGTGGGACCTGGATTATACTATCGAGTGCTGCGCTTAGATCTACCAGGCAGCTGTTATCTTGTGTTAGGGAGCTGCTATCTGGTTACCGTCCCACTGTTCTGTTGTTAGGCTGCTGGGGGGGGGGGGGAAGGGAGGGGGTGATATCACTCCAACTTGTAGTACAGCAGTACAGAGTGACTGAAGTTTATCAGAGCAGAAGTCACATGACTAGGGGCAGCTGGGAAACTGGCAATATGTCTAGACACATGTCAGATTTAAAAAAAATCTGTTTGCTCTTTTGAGAAACGGATTTCAGCGCAGAATTCTACTGGGGCAGCACTATTAACTGATGCCTTTGAAAAAAAACATTTTTTCCCATGACAGTATCCCTTCAACGTAGGGTTGCCACCTTTTCTAAAATTCTTTACCGGCTGGTGGGGGGTGGGGACACAAAGGGCCGTGAGGTCCAAATGGGCGGGCCGTGATGTCAAAAGACACTTTGAAGATGCAAAAGTTAAGTTCCAGGGGATTGGGGGCAGGCCAAGGAGTCTTTTTAAGCGGACTAGAAATTTACCGGCAGCTACATTGCCAGTAAATTTGTAATACCGTCCCCGGCCTTGGCACAACGATTCCTTATTCCACCATTGCACTCCCCCTCATCCTGTCCATCCTTATATTCCAATGCTGTGTATCTGGCCTGGACTGGGATTCAAACACTCCCAGCAGCCCACTAAATAGTGACTGTATATGGCTCCTTACAGCAGCCCCTCTGATATTTGCCAGAACCAAGAGGGTGGTTGTCTATAGGTCATCGTCAAAAGGAGCCTCTAAATATTTTTTTTATTTTGCTGGTGGGGGCCCAGCTGACTTAAATCTGCTACTCACGCTGAAGCTTATGCACGCACTGAGTGACTCTCCAATGGGTTCAGATAAACTGGGCAACTACCTCGGGTAATGACAAACAAAAACAAAAGCTGTACCAAGTTCAACGATGGAGCACGTGCCACTGGTTACAAGTGAAAAGAAAAGCAAGTGAAAATATCTTTTCTCAAGAAAACACACATGCGAATTCTGAATACCATGTCTGAGTGAAGAATTCACATGAAAAGGTTTTACTTTAGTGACCGCTCTGTCTGGCTTGTGTTTCAATCATTTATGTCAACAGAAGGGAAGTGCAACCCACAACCTGACAATCCTCCTGCTCTATCATCATTTAAGCTTTATACACCTCGTATCATCTGGTGATCTTTCAGATTTAGGCTGCAGTCAAGCTCATATACCCCCCCAACATCAATTTTGCCACTGTTACTATAGGCACCATCTCTCCCTACTATACCTGCTATCCCACAGTCACACTCCCTTCCCAGAGACTATTATCCACTGTTACTATAGGCACCATCTCTCCCTACTATACCTGCTATCCCACAGTCACACTCCCTTCCCAGAGACTATTATCCACTGTTACTATAGGCACCATCTCTCCCTACTATACCTGCTATCCCACAGTCACACTCCCTTCCCAGAGACTATTATACTAGTATTATTCATGCCCACAAACAGCCATGTCAGTGTCACAAATGAAACACAAACATTCCCTTCTTACCCGGATAAAGGGCGGGGTTATGATGAGACAAGGAACACGCTGTGTATGGCTCCGGGGTACATGAGGGAGGAAGATGCTGAAGAGACCTCAGCTCGCGAATCTTGTATCCGGATTCTCTCACCTCCAGAGCAACAGGGCGGGATATAAAAAGTTTGCGGCTAAGACAACTGCGCCTGCGCGCTAGTGTCCTGTCAGATTCAGAGGAAGCGCGCGGATCTCTGGGAGGGCATAAATCACGTGATGTTGAGTCCGGCCAATCCTGACATTTTGTCTTTACACAACAGTGCCAGTGTCTTTTATGAAGAAGTGAATCTCTGAAATTCTTAATTGCAGCAGAGTGTGGGGAGTTGTGTGTTATCCTGTGTCGTTGTAAGTTTCTTCTCAGCCTTCCATTGTCTGTGCACACGTCACTGCTATTTTCTCTTCAGCATTTCAAACCCTCTGCTCTCCCACTACCCATAGTCACTCTGGATACATGTTTATCCTTCTAACTACAGCTTCCAGGTCTAGTTGTACAGTACATCTAGGGTCGCCACCTTGGCTGATGGCTAAACCCTGATACGGGGGCCAGATAGCAGTGGGGGTGGGGCAGTGATGTAATAGCAGGCATGATGACATCAGAGGTGGGCTCTATGATGTCGGTGGAGTTATGACACCAGGGCGAGGCTATTGCATCACTTAAATGCAACTGGTTTGATATCTATCTAGTTTTCGCAATGTTTTAAAGTGTTAACGCCCAGTTCAAAACCACACGTGTGGCAACCATATCTCTAGCTTTATTATGCTTGATGATTAAGCCCAAACCTTTAATAACACGTAGGAGTTCTATTATGCGGAGATTAATTATCCAGAAAGCTCTGAAATACAGAAATGCTAATTTTGAAAAAAATCTTATTTTTGATTGATTTGCCTTTTTTTTGGTATCTGTAATAATAAGAAATTAAGTGCACTTGATAGTAACTAAGCCATGTTGAGGTGAGTATCTTAATATTTAAATGGTTTTCACGTAGTGGCCAGATTATTGTTCGGGTTTCATAAGGCTGAAAACCAAACAGAAAGTTGAGCCCCGAACAGGCCTTATAAAAATCAAACTGTTTGAGTCAAAACCGAACAGGTGGCAACCCTATGTACAGCTATACCAGTGTCCTGCTGAACCACAACTCCAAGCACCCCACTCTAAATCCCTCATGCTACAAACCCGCTATATAGCACTATAATTCCCTTAATTTCTTTCTCCAGCCCATCTGGATCTGGGAACCTGGTACCTGCCATCCTCTTCCACACTAGAACTACAACTGCCAGCATTTATTTAACCCAGTGGCCTGCTGGGAGACATTTGTTTAGCTAAGGCTGGAACTATACATTGCGACTTCATCAGATCTGACTCGATGAGAGGAAGCTGATGCGACGAGACGGATGCAACGAAAATAAGGTAATAGAAAAGTCGGACCTTGTCGGATGCGAACGCTGCTCGTTGCATCTTCATCCAACAGTCGTGCCTCTTGCAGCGATAAGATCCAACATTTCTATTACCTTATTTTCATTGCATCAGATTCCTCTCATCGCTGATCTGATGATCAGATTTCCCCAGAGGGCGCCCGTAGGCCAGCGTCCTCCGGCCCCCCATCCCTCCCGCAAGATGGCGCGCATGCATTTTATTAGTGGAGGCGCCTATCGCTTAGTGCTCTGGGATTGAGGTGATTAACCCTGCGGCTGGGTGGCATGCCGCCATAGGCCCGGGCCTATGCGGTTTTGCCGCAAATCCTGGCCTGTGAAGACGCATTGTGTAGTTCCAGCCTAAGTGTGAGTTAGTAAGTGTGAGTACTTGTAAGTGATTGCAGTCCTGTTTTTGTGTATATATGTGTGTGTTTAAAAGCGACCGAAGCAATGTTCCCTCTAATTTGCTCACTCCTGCACACGCACACAAATTTTGAGGCCAGTGCACATAATAGATAGTGGTGCGCACAAATAATTTAGCTTGAGAACACATACTTTTTGACCTGCTGCTCCAAACACCTGTATTCTGAAATGAAAAAATGTTGTTTTATATATTATTTTGTGGTATCATGGACCAATGTAATCACAAAACACAAAAGTGCTGTTGTGGGCCCTGAAATCAAACTGTAACCTATAGTGGCTACGACGTGAAAGTACAGAGCTTCAGTGAGAGCTAAAGCAACAATTTTCCAGCCCCAGGTAATGCTAAGAATATGTTAGGTCCCTGTAAATGGGATCTCATAAATAGTAGGGATGCACCGAATCCAAGATTCGGTTAGGGATTCGTTCAGGATTCAGCCTATTTCAGCAGGATTCGACCGAATCCTAATTTGCATATGCAGATTAGGGGTGGGGAGGGAAATCACGTGACTTTTTGTCACAAAACAAGGAAGTAAAAAATGTTTTCCCATCCCTAATTTGCATAAACAAATTAGGATTCGGTTTTATATTCAGCCAAATCTTTCACGAAGGAAAGCAGCCCCAACTCTTTAGCTGCTACTGAAATGGAAAATTGTTTCTTGTTGTTCGTTTTCATTGTTATTTATAACTGCTTCAAGGATTTTTGCTGGCATTAATTAAGTGGTAAGTTCACCTTTAAGATATGATCTAGAAAGTGATATTCTGAGGCAATTAGAAATTGGTCTTCATTTTGTACAATTTATCGTTTTTGAACGATTTTGTTTTTTTCAGCAGCTTTCTAGTTTGGGATTTCAGCAGCTATCTAGTTGCTAGTTACCCTAGCAACCAAGCAGTGGTTTGAATGAGAGACTGGAATATACATAGGGGAGAACCTGAATAGAAAAATATGTAAATATAAAAGAACATTATAATTGTAGTCAACCGGAGCAGTGGTCTTTTGGCCCATTTGAAAGCTAAAAGAATCAGAAAAAAAAGGCAAATAATTAAAAAAACGATTAAAAAGAAGACCAACGGAGAAGTTGCTAACTGGCTGATTATTCAATAACATACTAAAAGTTAAGTGAAGGTGACCTACCTCTTAAAGGGATTCTGTCATGATTTTTATGATGTAGATTTTATTTCTAAATTACACTGTTTACACTGCAAATAATTCACTCTACAATATTAAAATTCATTCCTGAACCAGCAAGTGTATTTTTTTAGTTGTAATATTGGTGTGTAGGTGCATCTCAGGTCATTTTGCCTGGTCATGTTCTTTCAGAAAGAGCCACCACTTTAGGATGGAATTGCTTTTTGGTAGGCAGTTGTTTCTCCTACTCAATGTAACTGAATGTGTCTCGGCGTGGCCTGGATATTACTATTGAGTGCTGTTCTTAGATCTACCAGGCAGCTGTTATCTTGTGTTAGGGAGCTGGTTACCTTCCCACTGTTCTGTTGTTAGGCTGCTGGGGGGGAGAAGGAAGGGGGTGATATCACTCCAACTTGCAGTACAGCAGTAAAGAGTGACTGAAGTTTATCAGAGCACAAGTCACATGACTGGGGGCAGCTGGAAAACTAACTGAGGAGCATTAGAGTCTTAAACTTATGTATCAGCTGTAATTGGGTCACCTCCTGGCCAGTGTTTTACAGGTAAAAATGTTGCTTGATGTCAGTGATATTAATAAGGCAGAAATATTGAAAATCCTGTATTTTTCTTCCAGAATAGGTGACAAAAATGTGCTGAGACCGTGTGTTAGTAGAGTATAGTGTAGAAGAATATATAACACAAATCAAAATCAAATTAGATTTAAACAGCCATCTATAAGTTAGAAAACAAAAACAAATGTCTGATGGGCAACATCTCCAGAAATCTCTCCAGATATTTTTCTTCAATGTTAATGAACATGCTGTTCCTTTTTCCCCCTACAAACTTTCTGTGTATTTAATTACTAGAGCTAAAATATTAGTATTACACCCTAGTGTTTAAAGCAGTGATCCCTAACCAGTGGCTCATGAGACTCATGTTGCTATTCAACCCATTGGCTGTTGCTCCCAGTGGCCTAAAAGCAGGTGCTTATTTTTTAATTCCTGGTTTGGGGGCAAGTTTCGGGTGCATTAAAACCAGGTGTATTGCAAAACCCCTGTAGACTCTCAGTTCACATAGGGGCTACCAAATGGCTCTTATTTTGCACCACCAGGAGCATGTTCTATATATATGTTTCTCCTCAACTTTTTTAATGTTGCTCACAGGTAAAAAAAAAAAAAAAAAGGTTGGGGACCCTGAGTTTAAAGGGTCATTATAAACTCCAAAGTTGAGGTCCCTTTGGGTTTAAAGAAGCCTGAAAATACAACCCAGACATTTCATTGGTGGTCATTCTCTTTGGGACTTTTGGTGAACTTGTGAGTTCCATAACCTAACAGTTTTTCCTGGTACAACAAACACAACATACAGATTTTAATTGCTTTTCACTGGCTAATTCCAGCATGAGGAAGCAATTTTCACAAACAGTTTTCTCAGTCAGCACCCTTGACCTCCCAAATCTTTGAGCCTGGTGCAAGTCCAACGGCCAAGGGTATTTTGGTCTGAACCCATGTCTCAATAAAGGCATTTTAAGAAAAGAAATCTACGATTGGTGCTGTCAGTATTTGAAAATTGGAAGCAATTTTCATAAACGGCACGACTTGTGATTTGCAGCAGGAAAGACTCTCCACTGAGCCATTAATATCTCAAAAGTATAAGGAAATAACTTGGCCAATGAGTGCTCTCAATTTGATTTGCATTGGAATGAATAGGAAGGAGGGCCATTTTACATGTTTTACTGCCCACCAGCCAATCTAGAAATAGAAATTGCTTGGGTAACAAAATACTCTCATTGCAATTAAGCAAAATACAGTCATTACTAGGGGATTGGTGAAAGTGGCACATTTTAACAGTTTTTTCCTATTTCCGGTCTAGACTAGACTAGATTAGGATCTGAGTTATTTGATAATGGGACATCTCAATTATCTTCTAAATAAACAGTACCCCCCCCCCCCGACATGGCTTCTGAATCAACGGCTGCTCCTGTGTGATATCTCCTGGGGAAGATGGTGGTGTCAACATTATATATCCAAGTGGAGCTGGAAAGGACAGAGCTGGATCTATGGAGGCAGACATATGGATGCGTCTGGATTGCAGTTAACATGCTCTTCCAAGTCCTAATACACAAATAGTCAGCCCAGAGATCAAAAGGACACTGTAGATAGGGATAGGAAGACCAAGCAGTGGTTTGGAATCTGTACTCTTGTAATACACAACCAGTTGGCTGAGGGTACATTCCCAATCCTTGACTAAACACTGCACAGAATGTTCTTATTTGCGCAGTTAAAGGGAAATGTATAGGAAATATATGTAAAATATAAGCCACTGAGGGGTTGTTCTGTGACCATATAAAGGCACAAGACTGCAGGCTGAATTATACAGGGAACTCTGAGTATCACTCATGTATTAAAGGAAAACTATACCCCCCAAACAATGTAGGTCTCTATAAAAAGATATTGCATAAAACAGCTCGTATGTAAAACCCTGCTTCATGTAAACAAACCATTTTCATAATAATATACTATTTTCCAGTAGTATGTGCCATTGGGTAATCATAAATAGAAAATTGCCATTTTTAAAAAATAAGGGCCGCCCCCTGGGATCGTACAATTCACGGTGCACACAAACAAATTAAACAAACTATACTTCTTAGGTCACATGAGCCAATTAACAGACAGAGTTGTGTCTTTTGCTTCAACACTTCTTCCTGTTACAGTTAGAGTTGTTGTATTTCTGGTCAGGTGATCTCTGAGGCAGCACACAGACCATCACAAACTGGTGGTTCAAGACAAGAGATGTAAAAGGGCAAGATTTACTTAAAATATATTCCAGTTTGGTAAGATGCTTTAATATGTCCCTTAATATGATATAAACTAAATTTTGCTTAAGTATTCATTTTTGGGTTATAGTTTTCCTTTAAAAGGGATATTGTACCCCCTGCTGTAAATTATAAGGATATTAGAAGTCACTGAGGGGTCCTGTGACCGTATAAAGGCACAAGGCTGCAGGCTGAGTTATACAGGGAACCCTCAGTATCATTCATGTATTATAAGGGATAATGTACCCCCTACTGTAAATGATAAGGATATTAGAAGTCACTTAGGGGTCCTGTGGCCATATAAAGGCACAAGGCTGCAGGCTGAGTTATACAGGGAACTCTAAGTATCACTCATATATTATAAGGGATAATGTACCCCCTACTGTAAATGATAAGGATATTAGAAGTCACTGAGGGGTCCTGTGACCATATAAAGGCACAAGGCTGCAGGCTGAGTTATACAGGGAACTCTGAGTATCACTCATATATTATAAGGGATAATGTACCCCCTACTGTAAATTATAAGGATATTAGAAGTCACTGAGGGGCCCTGTGACCATATAAAGGCACAAGGCTGCAGGCTCAGTTATACAGGGAACTCTGAGTATCACTCATGTATTATAAGGGATACTGTACCCCCTACTGTAAATGATAAGGATATTAGAAGTCACCGAGGGGTTGTTCTGTCACCATATAAAGGCACAAGGCTGCAGGCTGAGTTATACAGGGAACTCTGAGTATCACTTATATATTATAAGGCATAATCAGGTCTGGACTGAGAGTCAAAATAGGCCCTGGCATTTCAGGTACAAAGAGGCCCAATCAGCCTACACAGAGGCCCAAGCAGACCCCACCAGCCCACTAAATACTGACTTTCTATGGCACTTTATAGCAGCCCCTCTGGCATTTGCCAGAACCCACAGATTGCCAACACTGACAGTTGCTTTTCATTTTTGCCTACATTGCGTCAGCCAGGGTGCAGACACGTGGGGATTTCAGCACAAAAATGCTTGAGTAAATACTACAATCCTCCCTCCTACTTTAAACTTCAATTTAGCAGTGGGTGCCTTAAGGAGGTGCATGCTGGGCCCCTCTGAAGATTTTTTGGGGGGGGTCCCAAAGCTTTCCAGTTAAGCCACTGGCTGGTTTAAAGCTTGTGCCCCTAAGTTGCAGGGCTCCCTTGCACCCCTTCCACTCACCCATTGCTATCAACTAGGGTTTCTCTCCTTGGTGGTACTTGGTGCCAACATTATTAATAGGCAAAATACATAAAAAATATAGAAAGGCCACTTTTTCCAAAAATGATGGGAACTCTTCTTGCAAGTAGAGTACCGATTCCCAGTGAAAATGTGGTCTGCAGGTGGCACAGTAATACTGGACTTTGCCTGTTATAAAATATGCAGGTTCAAAGCTAGAATAGATACATCTTGGTCACTAAACATCAGAGAAAGAACAAAGGCTGAAACTAGATCTTATACCTCTGATTTACCACCTATAGACTCATTGATTCTTTTTTAATTTCATAGGTTTTGTGCAAAAACCTTGCTCAGCGGATGAGATTAATATACACCAGAAGGGCCCATCCATTCTTCCATCCAATTGATTGGAAAGCCCTTGAGGAGGGAAGACTAGATCCATCTTCTATCCTGTAAGTACTTACCTTAGCTTATTTAGGAGCAGTAATGTGAGCAGCAGACTGGGGAAACCTAAAAGATAGATAGAATGTAGAGTGCAAATGAAAGGGTTATGGTTGGGTGTAGTGGGGATATTCACGTGTCTGAAATAAATGTTAGTATATACATATATATATTTATACACAGATAAAACATCTTATCTTGCCATGCATAGGAGACAGGGAGACCATCCCTTTATTAGTGTAACACTTCCGAAACATTCCATTGTGTGTCTGGGAATGAGTTACCCTTCTTCTAAATCTGAATTGTGCAGTTAAGCAAGGAATAAGCAGGCAGGGGCCACATTTTGGGACTGATCAGCAGTTCAGCAGGAGGTGTGTAACAGGAAAGCAGATATTAAACTTTCTTAAAAAATAGAAGACTGTATAATGAGATGGATCAAGTGGGATAGCCAGCATTTAACCCACTTCTATACAGTACATAGGAAAATAGAAAACCCCCTTTTCCTATTAACCTATTATGCACAGCAACTACTGCCTATTTTATAGATTGTCCACAAGTGGATCAGTAAGCAGTAATTCCTACATTGTGCCACTGGATGGAGTGGAGAATCATTAGTATCCTGAGAGATGCCACTGTAATTAATCTCAACAAGGCCAATTCATGCAGTCAGTAGTGTAATGAGTATATGCCCAGCTCCACAGTGTAGTTACACAACTGCATCCAGCTGGCCAGCAAGAATTCAAGTCTGGCTGGGAGATCCATTACCACCAATGCAGATGGGCATTTGTCAACCAAACTTTATAATGTAGAATGCTGATTCATGCAATAATTAGGAATGGGAGAGGGTAGGAGGGGGAAATGGGGATATTGTTTTACAGGTTAAATTAAGTTGCATTTCAATGTTTAGTTTATATTTGATATTTGTCTTGTGGTTATGTTGATGCTTTAATTAGCTGCTGGTTTTAGCTATGTGGCCAATGGAAAGATGGGCTATAGGTTAGTTCTAGCAGGGAGAACATTGAGAGAGTGAAGGGGCAGTAGGGAGATGAGAGGCACTGGAAAGGGTACAGGGTATATGTGAGGCACATATGGAGTTGGTAGATGTGGGGCACTGCAGGGGGTGCTTGAAAGATGTGGGGCATTAAACGGAGCAGTAGGAAGATGTGAGGCTTTAGACGTGGCACTAGGGAGATGTCAGGCACTGGAGGTGGCACTAGGGAGACGTCAGGCGCTGGAGGTGGTACTAGGGAGATGTCAGGTGCTGGAAGTGGTACTAGGGAGATGTCAGGCACTGGAGGTGGCACTAGGGAGATGTCAGGCACTGGAGGTGGTACTAGGGAGATGTCAGGCACTGGAGGTGGTACTAGGGAGACGTCAGGCGCTGGAGGTGGCACTAGGGAGATGTCAGGCACTGGAGGTGGTACTAGGGAGATGTCAGGCACTGGAGGTGGTACTAGGGAGACGTCAGGCACTGGAGGTGGAACTAGGGAGATGTCAGGCACTGGAGGTGGTACTAGGGAGATGTCAGGCACTGGAGGTGGTACTAGGGAGATGTCAGGCACTGGAGGTGGTACTAGGGAGACGTCAGGCACTGGAGGTGGCACTAGGGAGATGTCAGGCACTGGAGGTGGTACTAGGGAGACGTCAGGCACTGGAGGTGGCACTAGGGAGATGTCAGGCACTGGAGGTGGTACTAGGGAGACGTCAGGCGCTGGAGGTGGTAGTAGGGAGATGTCAGGCACTGGAAGTGGTACTAGGGAGATGTCAGGCACTGGAGGTGGTACTAGGGAGACATCAGGCACTGGAGGTGGCACTAGGGAGATGTCAGGCACTGGAGGTGGTACTAGGGAGACGTCAGGCGCTGGAGGTAGTAGTAGGGAGATGTCAGGCACTGGAGGTGGCACTAGGGAGATGTCAGGCACTGGAGGTGGTACTAGGGAGATGTCAGGCGCTGGAGGTGGTACTAGGGAGATGTCAGGTGCTGGAAGTGGTACTAGGGAGATGTCAGGCACTGGAGGTGGCACTAGGGAGATGTCAGGCACTGGAGGTGGTACTAGGGAGATGTCAGGCACTGGAGGTGTTACTAGGGAGACGTCAGGCACTGGAGGTGGCACTAGGGAGATGTCAGGCGCTGGAGGTGGCACTGGGGAGATGTCAGGCACTGGAGGTGGCACTAGGGAGATGTCAGGCACAGAGGGAAGCACTAGAGATATGTGAAGCATTGGAGGGGGTACTAGGAAGATATCAGGTACTGGACATGGTAATGGGTATATGTGAGGAATCAGAGGATATAATAGGGAGATGCCAGGTACTGGAGGTAGTACTAGGGAGTTGTGAGACACACTGGAGGGGTGCCAGTAAGATGTGAAGCACTGGAGGTGATAGTATGGTGAATGTGGCACTTGGATGAGGTACTAGAAAGATGTGAGGCACTGAAGGGGGCAAGACATAAGACTCTGGAGGTGGTAGTAGGGAAGTGGGAGGCACTGGAAGGGGCATTAGGGTGATGTGAGGCACTGGAGGGTTATTATGGAGTTCTGAGGCACTGGAAGGGTCACTAGTGAGATGTGAGGCACTGATGGGGAGGGCTTTACATGCTGTGCTGGACCACTGGTTCTTAAGATATTCTGACACAGAGGAGGTAGCACTCAGTGAGTAAATACAAAGCAAGTGTTTTTACTCCAGTATTTTTTTTAGTATTTTTATTCCAGTTTGTGATCAGTGTAATTACTGCATATGGTATTTAAAGGAACAGTTGCACCAACAAAAAGTGTTGTGTTGCACTGGTACAACTGGTGTGTTTGCTTCAGAAACTCTACAATAGTTTATATAAACAAGCCGCTGTGTAGCCATGGGGGCAGCCATTCAAAGTTGAAAAAGGAGAAAAAGCACAGGTTACACAGCAGATAACTGATAAGCTCTGTACTATACAATAGGATTCCTCAGAACTTATATTTTATCTACTGTGTAGAATGACTGCCCCCATGGCTACACCTGTTTATATAAACTATAGTTGTATTTCTATAGCAAACATACCAATTTTACTAGCGGAGGGCAAGAGCACATTATATTGTCATTCCTTTAAAACTCTATTTGGTTAAATATATAAAGCCTCTATATTAGGATACGTACATTACACAGCTGACCTAGTCCACAGAGGTGAATGAGTCTAGAGTCCCAGGGCTGGGATGTGGAATGGATATTTACTCTGGCAATGAGAGTAGAGACATAGGGGCAAATTCACTAACCTGCGGAGTTCCGCTAACGCAGGCTTCGTCACACTTCGCCAGGTGAAGTTTCGCTAGGGCGCCGCTAATTCACTAAAATCCGAAGTTGCGTTCAGGGAGGCGAACGGTAGCGAAGTTGCACTAGCGTTAATTTGTCAAGGAAAGCGAAGTTACGCCAGCAATGCCCATTTTGCATATGGTGCCAAGTTAAAGTACAATGGACGTATATGTATCACCAAATACATTACACTACACAAGCCTGGGAAAGCTTCATAAAATAAAGTAGAGTTGTTATTTTGCCCTATACATGTGCCCACTGTATAGTTTAGGTGCCATATGTTAGGAAATGTAGGGGGGAAAGAGGGTACCCCCAAAAAAATGTACGATCTTTTTCAGCCCATCACCCTTAAAAAAGGAAAAGACGTCAGCGTTTTTTGGGACTTAGAAAAATTTTTAACTTTTTTTGAAGCAAGCCCTATCTACTCTATTGCATTTTGCCTGGTCTGAGGTGGTCGAAGGCAAGTCTGGCGCAAGAGGTAACGTTCAGTAAAATGCGCAAGTTAGTGAACTAGCGTAGTTACGCCTGGCGTAAGGGTGCGAAGTAGCGCTAGAGTAGGTCCACTTCGCTAGCGAATTTACGCCAGCACCCGTTAGTAAATTGACGAAGTAACGAAATGTCGTCACGCGAATTTACGCTAGCGTTAGCCTCTTCGCGCTTTAGTGAATTTGCCCCATAGAGAGCAGAGAGTTTACACGTGCTGCTCCCTCAGTTGAATAGTGTTTACCCAGGGATTAGCTGAGCTGTAAAGTTGTTACAGTAGCACAAATACTAATAAATATTCCTTTCTGATAGGACCCTGCGGACAATATTTAGAGGAATATGAGGCTAACAATTATTATTATTTTAGATCTGATAAAATTCCCAGAATCCATAAGGAATCCACTTGGAGAGTGATGATAACATGTTATATGTTCATATTTTACTAAAGAAACTGAGCCCATCATTATTCTTTACCATCCACTGTACAACCATCAAATGCAATTGGGCATGACTATTCCCTTTAAATAACTGCCAAGCTACACAGGGGACATTTGATTGGACAGTGATAATTAGTAAACCACAGCCGAGATTTAAAGACCTCTTTAATTGTAACAACTACCCTATGTATATGTTCTTCTGAGCACGTTTGCTATGTACTAATTTGATATTAGCGGTATTTGCGCTACACATACAAAGAAGGTGTGAGCATCCCCTGCTGTTTAGCCCAGACACGGGCCAGAAAGAACACCAAAAGCTTAATTTACTGAAGCAGGAAGTGTCTCCTGATGCTTCCCTGCCCTGTGCTATCTCTCCTGTCACAATACAACGGACCATTAAACATTACATTGAAACAGGAGGCATTTAGGATACACCATAATGGTATTAGGCTAGTGGCACACACAGTTTTTTTTTTTCACAGTGTAAAAACTGCTAATATCATGAAATCTAAAAAATAAAGAATGCAGAAAAAAGCAAAGTGCTCAGAATACCCTATTATTGTAGGGTAACTATGTTGTCATTTATTTGAATGTGAGTTGTCATTCTGATTATACTTTTTTATCGTAAGGTTTTCTTTATTAGCTTTTTAAATTATAATAAGATAGAAAGTTGGAGGGAAGAAAGAAGTGTAGAGAAGACAAAGGAAATGTTGGGTATTCCAAGCGCAACTTCTCAGGTGCCAATAGTCCACAGTGATGAACAAATGTCTCTATTCCTAGTTTGCAATACAGGTTTGTGGATCAGCCAACCAAACATTTTCAAATTTTGCTGGATACCCACGAGCCAAGTATGTAAGTTTCTGCCTTGGGAGAATGTCATCTATTAGTTTAATCCAAAAGCCTAGGGTAGGTGGTTCCATGGCTTTCCATGTCAGGAGTATTGCTTTTATGGCATAGTGTAGAAGTTGATGCAGGCATAGTCTGTCACTGGAGGGAAGGCTTATGTCTCCAATGTGGCCCAATAAACAGAATTCTGGAGTCCGGATGCTAGGCAGGCCCAGGGAAGAGTCCATAAAGGTGAGTATTGAAGTCCAGAAGCATAGTAATTTAGGGCACTCCCAAAACACATTCTGATTATACTTTAATGGATATGGGTACAACAAATCCCACTCATATGTATAAATACAAATATACAGAGAAGCAATGAAATTGATACACGATAAGATATACCCTCTTATTATACTGTGTAAGGGAAACAAGGGCACACAATATGTTATAATCTCATAGTGTACAGTCTAAGGTAAACAATATGGCAGAGAAGAAATGTTTTGGGCACCAGGTCTGGACTGACATTCATGATAGGCACTGGCATTTCAAGTACACAGAGGCCCAGACAGCCCCGGCCAACCCAATAAACAGTTACTGTCTATGGCAACTTACAGCAGCCCCTACAGAATGCCAGTCCAGGCCTGCTGGGCACACAATATTTTATAGTCTGAAACTGTACTGTTTAATGGAAACAACATGGCAGCTCCCAAACCTATATATAAATATACAGAGAAGGATACACAATATATTGTACACTCATAGGGGCAAATTTACTAAGCACCGAAAATTCGCCGGTGTCAACTTCGCAGGCAGCACAACACTTCGTCAGGCAAAAACTCGCTCAGACAACGTAATTCACTAACATGCGAAGTTGCGTCCAGGGCACCAAATGCTGGCGAAGTTGCACTAGTGTTAATTCAGCAAGCAGAGCGAAGTTGCAATAGCGTTGGCTAATTTGCATAAGCGGGAAGTTAAAGTTGAATGTTGAAATTTGTACACTCTTTTGCAGCATACGCCCTGAAAAAAGGAAAAGACGCTACCATTTTTGGGAATTTTTCAACTAAATTTTGAGGAAAAATGTATCTACTCTATTGCACTTCGCCTGGTCTGAGGTGGCGAAGGCAAGTCTGGTGCAAGACGTTCAGTAAAATCCGCATCCTAGTGAATTTGCGCAGTTATGTTCCTTTGCCAGAGTGCAACTTCGCCAAGTGATGGAGTGCGAATGAGCACCAGCGCCATCTCCTTCGATAGAGAAGTTACGCCTCCGCCCGTTAGTAAATCAGCAAAGTACCGAAATTAAGTCACGCTGGTGAGTTTTCGCCAATGTTAGTCACTTCTCCCATTAGTAAATTTGCCCCATAGAGTACTTGTCTAAGGGAACAATATGGCAGCTTCCGCACTTGTCTATTAATTATATCATGTATATGAGAAGTGTTCTGTGCACACAATGATATATTTAATACTTTGAAATTCAAGAGGAGAACCTGCGTATACTTCTTACAGTTTAACACACACAAGACACAAGCTGAATATTTTCATCACAAACTTTATTGTTTGATTAAAGTTTCCGTATATATAGAATTTAAAAAATATGCTGAAATGATCTTCCAATAGAAATACCTCTGTCAAATTTATATTTTATGAGCCATCTCCATGCCACAGTGTGGCTGAGTCAACGAGAGATAAATATCTATATTAGTCTATTTACAGGTAAGTGCTTCTCTAAATGCTTCTATCATTCTGCAACAGACATTACTGAGATTGGAAATTGTCGCTGCTTTTACAAACTCCCAGAAGGAGTAGTAAGATTTGGTCTAGGTAAAACCATATTTTTACAGTTCGGTTGCTAACAGGGCTGTCTTCAGGGTAAGTGCAGGGGCAGCTGCACTGGGCCCTCCACATCCCTTTGAGGCAGATAAAGTCTTGGTAAGGTTACTTTTTAATGTGCAGCAGCACCTACAGTAGTAACTAACACCTGTCAGTAGGGCAAGATGGTGACAGCAGGGTGCATATTACATCAGTTTGCCCAAACTGCAACCCTGCTGTTAAAGTACAACTCACAGCATCCTTTTAAAAGCTGGAGAGGCCAAAAGGCGCTCCGTCCTACTTTACGAAATGGGCCCCTGCCAGCACTGAACACATGCCTGGTTACTAAGAGCACATTTGCAGGTACTACACACGCCGATCTGCAAGAACTTAGTGCTGCCATCTGTCATATGATAGCGATATTGTCCATTGTGCAACCGCATTTTTCGACAATCATATTGGGGAACTCTGCCACTTCGATTTCCGTGTAGTCTCCTTTTTTGACCAGGTACATTACGGGTAGTGGGGCGCTTTCCACCACGGCGCATGTTCTCTGTCCATAGTGATAATGAGACAAGGGGTACTTTGGTTGCTTGCAACTTCCAGTGCACCGAAAAGCGTTGTATCCTGCTGGCTCAATAATCCAGTACTGTGTCCAGGTAAGTTCCCGAAAGTTAATGAAATATTCCTCTCTGCAGCAGATGTTGTCTTTCTTGGCACCTGATGCTGAACAGTCTCCACGGGTCCTGTAAGTAGAAAAAAAATTGGTTTAGAACAATTACATTTTATATTGGTATTAAAGTTATTCTGCAAAGAGAGTCTTATCTATTTGCATATTTCATTCATTTAGAAATAATAGAACTTCACTATCAGTTTAGAAGTGGCTTTATCTTATATTGTTTGTACAAAGCATTCTCTGTTTATTTCTATTTATACATATGCCATGGTGTTTCCCTTAGCACAGGATACTACTTTGTTTAAGCATCTCCACTGGGGGGTGCTGTTCAACAAGAGTGGATGACAAAAGTCTGGACACCTCAGCTCATGTCAAATCAATGAGAGTTCAAGGCAAAAAGGTAGTAACTAAGAAGGAACTTACCCCTGCTCATCAAGGTTGAGAGTAAACAGGACAAGCTCTGGTTTTCCCAGAGAGTTGTCTGATGGGCTCTGGGTGGTGAAACGAACCATCTTTGCCATCTCAGATGCATGACTCCCATGTCGCTCCCCATCCACGTGGATCTCTAAGTGCATTGATGACTTTCCACCACTTCTCATCCAGTAATGCACAGCCTGGGTCACGTCAAAGCTCCTCCAGCCCGACTCCATAATTGGCACAAGCCTGGAAATAATAATGAGAAACACGTGTTCTTTAATCGTCCAGAGAATCAGTGTCAGCATAACAATCAACATTTTGTTAGGTCCAGATACTGAGAGCAATACTGAAATGTATATATTTAGACATTCTATCTGCAAAATGATAAGGACAGAAGCCTCTCTATTTTTACTCCTTTTATAACTTTCATCTGATCTGGCTATAATTACAGGAAAATACAGAGTATCACTGACTGGAAACAGAGTGGATTTGCAGAGTAATGAGCATGTGACAGTTGGTGGGTTGGATGACCTACCTAGAGTCCACCAGGGAGGTTCTGTTGGTGCCATCTTTCAATATCTCCACATAATACACACTAACTCTGGCATTGTTGACAGGTCGGTGGAATCTCCTTTCTGGAACGTTCATGATTTTCGGGGGTTTCTTGAAGAGCTTGAGTTCAGCCATGGTAACCTCACTGTTCTCTGGGATACGGGACTCCATTCCAAAGACCAGGGACTGCTTGCTGGAGTCTGAGTACAGAATCTCCCCGGAAATATCTGATGAAAAAATAAAGATCAGCAAACTCTTTATTATAATTATGGATCACCTATCTCTATGTGACTATCTCTAGTTAGCCAGGGTGGAGTGGGCAAGTTATTGTACTGCTGGAACGTCAACATGTGCATTAGCATAACAACTGGGGACTTCCAGGCAGGACCCCAGACATGAAAGGGTCAATTCAAACAAATCCCCATATACACAAGATGTGCATTAAAGCTGTAAACATCAAGAGGCTGAAATATCAAAATGCTACATTCAGCCAGCTGTGCAATCCACTAATGCCTCAGACTATAAATACCCCCCTGTCTGGAAACTCCCTGCATCCCAGACAGGCAAATAAATGCTTCATGAAGGTATCCAGCAATAAAGAATAAATTGGGGGTACAATGGATGGAACCTTTGCTACAACCCTAGCACGTTCACTCAATTGATCTCAATGACTTTCCAAAAGCTCAAATATTACAATTAGACACTACTCCTTATTGTTATAATAAAATTATCAAATTAGGACTTGAAATACCTGCATTGCCCGAGATGCCCCTGAGGATGCCAGCCAAGCTGGGCAGTGATCTCTTCTTCCTCTCTCTGTGATTGTGCAGCATAGACATGTACTTGGCTTGGATGTGCCTGGGGATCACCAGGTTCTCCACGTCTCTTTTCTCCAGTTTGGGGACCTCTTGGAGGTTGAGTTTTTTTAGCAGAGCATCTCTGATGTCATCTGGGTTGAAGGCACTGATGCCAGCCAGGCACAGGGTGCTGAAGATCAAGCAGAGTCTCAAAGATTTGGTAGTGACACCCATTCTGATGTGACACAGGGTGAACAGGGTGCAAGTGCCTATCACTTCTTCCTTTCCTCAAGGTTTCTGTTGTAAAGTCCTGAAAGCTTGCCCCTTATATAGCAGCCCCCTCAACCCCCTGCTGGGCAGAGCCAATAATGCAAAGTAGGTTGTGTAGTTCAGACAAAAGGAGTACAACACTCCCATTAGAAGACTGACACTTTCTGTGCCTTTCTTCTCTCCCCCCAGACTACTAATACACTATAATCAGTTACCTTAATATCTAATAGATTGCTTGCATATTGAAATATTGAAGCTCAATTGAATAAGTTCCAGGTATTTTTCATTAATATAATTATGTTTACATCCAGTTATCTTTGCATTTGGAAAATATAAGAGTATATCTACAGAGCTGGCATTCTAGAAAGGCAGTTATTTACTCATATAGAATGTTACAATATTATGATACTTTATATCCGAGTTTATGCTTAATGCATATATCTTGGTGTTTATACAATGTATAAACCCAACAAACCACCACAAAGACTGCCTGCTAAATTATTTCTTCCTGGATCAAATAATAATCCATATTAACCTAGTTATAAGGAAATACAGCAATATGTCCTATACTCATGATTTATTCTCATGACAGTGCACTATTGATTTTATTATTATCAAGTAGCCAGTTTATGACAGTGTATCAATAGCATTTTTTGCAAAGGGTAACAAACTACATCATCATTAGTATAAGTATCTTGTAAAAGATCATACAGATTTGATTCAGAAGAGCTTACAGTCAAGATATGTTCACTATAAAGTAATGTCAGTGAGGTTTAGGGAGCTGCCACTGTCTGGCTTATGTGTATAGCCCTGAATAGAGTTAATTTAATTAATGTCAAGGATCGCTTTAAACATAAAAAGATAGTTAATAGATACATTTATAAATTACTGGACAGATGGAAATATAGAGATATATACACTGATAGATGATAGACAGAAGATAGATAGATAGATAGATAGATAGATAGATAGATAGATAGATAGATAGATAGATAGACAGAAGATAGATAGATAGATAGATAGATAGATAGATAGATAGATAGATAGATAGTCATAAAGAAAGGTAGATTGATATATAGACCAATATAGACAGAGTGATAAAGGTAGATCTGTGATTAGTACAGACAGACAAATAAGGGATACAGAGATGATAGACAATCGATAGATAAATAGATATAGACATTATAATAAATTAAGATAGATGATAGAAAATAGATAGATATATAAATAGATATAGACATTGTGATAAAGGAAGATGATAGATACTGTACATAGACAGACAGAGGCCGGCTTATGTGTATAGCCATGAATAGAGTTAATTTAAGGAATGTCAAAGATCACTATAAACATAATTGAGAAATATATAAATGACTGGGCAGATGGAAATATATAGTGAATAAAGTACCCCCAGTTGTAAAATATAAGGATATTATAAGTTACCGAGGAGTTTCATGACCATATAAAAACACGAGGCCGAAGGCTGAGTGTTTTTATACAGGTCATGGAACTCCAAGGTAACTTCTAATATCCTCAGATTTTACAACTGGGGGCACTTTATTTATTATAATAGACAAATTTCAATGAGTCATGTAACAGAAATGACATCAGAACTCACCATTTATAACTGATGACATCAGAACTCACCTTTATAAGGATATAATTTACAGGATATTCATGGCTTTTGTGTATTGTAGAGATATATACATTGATTGATACATAGAGAAGATAGATTAGATGATAGCTAGATGATAAGACAATTGACAGATAAATAGATATAGACATTGTGGATATATAGATATAATTTGCTTATTTAAAACATTTTAATTTAAAATTTTTTGCAACCGAAAAGTGAGGAAAGGTAGGAATAAAATTAGGAGGGGAATTGGGAGGAAGGGGGCGGGGGTGTAGCTACATCCCAGTAGTAGCATAATGTGTTATATTGGGCGGTTCTGCTGTTACAGGTTTGTGTGAATAAAGGACACCGTTCTTTCTTTAAGTGTAAAGGATTATACTACATTAGGGAATTAAACAATAGGGCCATGGGGTGGGAGTCCCTCTACTTTCTACCTTGTGCAACTTTCCTTGGTGGGACTTACATGCAGAGGGGTGTATGTACCACTCACTGTTAGGGAATGCCATGCCCTATCCACAGACACCAGTCTGCCAATACTCTCAATCACACTACCATTTGCTGCACTTCTCAACGCATGCTTAATTATTATTAACGCAGTGGCTAAAGTGCTAACTCTATGGGGGATGTTTGTAAAGATAGGAAGTAGATAATTTATCTGCAAATAAATGGGTCTGCCTCCTCTGTTCAGTGTATGATATATCGCTGATGTATGTGATACAGGATTTCCTGTCCCCCAGTTAGCCATAAACCTCAAGTTGCCTATATTATTATAATATTTGCCCATATTATTATTATATTTGATTTTATTATTGTGGTGGGCAAGTGAAAGCCTTCCCAGTGTTGTGCTAGGAGTTAACATAATATGACGGGTCATAAAATGCTTTTCGCACCTGCCTAAACTCTCATTAGATAGATAGATAGATAGATAGATAGATAGATAGATAGATAGATAGATAGATAGATAGATAGATAGATAGATAGATAGATAGATGGGAAAATATGGACTCAAAGTCCCTGGGTCAAAGAGCTGCCGTGCAATATATGCAATATATCATATCAGATTCACTAGATAAAAGTATGTGAGATTGTGCATTGGTCCCTTTACTATAATTGTTTTGCAAATATATAGGGAGGTATTTTGTTTTCTGTGAGGACTTGTCAGGCCTCTGGGGGTCAGTCTCATCTCTCACAAGCTGTCTAGTTATGCCTTAAGTTAAAGGAGAACTAAACTCTAAAAATGTATGTGGCTAATAATGACATTTTATATACTGAACTTATTGTGCCAGCTTTAAGTTTCAACTTCTCAATAGCAGCAATGATCCAGGACTTCAAACTTTTTACAGGGGGGTCACCATCTTGGAAAGTGTCTGTGACACTCACATACTCAATGGGCTGTTGAAAAGCTAAACTTAGGGGTCGCCACAAATTTACAAGCAGAGAATGAGGTTGGCCTGTCATATAAGCTGATGCTGCAGGGCTGGTTATTAAATTCTGATGCTAATTGCACTGGTTTCTGTGCTGCCATGTAGTAATTATCTGTATTAATTACTAATTGGCCTTATATTGTGACATTTCTATTTTGTGTGTTTTGTATATTGTGAGTGGCTCCCTAAGCTCAGTAAGTGACAGCAGCACAGAGCATGTGCAGTGAATCAGCAGAAAAGAAAATGGGGAGCTACTTGGGCATCTTTGGAGACAAAGATCTTTACTTCTAAGGACCATGGTTGCCTTGGGCTGGTACAGAAATCCAAAACATACTGTACAACATTTTTTAGCCTACTTCTTTAGTTAAGCTAAATTAGCCACATTGTATGAGTACCTTTATCCCAGACTGTTCTGAGTTCCCATGTCATGCTACCACCTGGATAAAACTTTCATTTAAATTGTAAGGACGAGATCTTGCCATTTTTCTGGAGCAGATGCATTCACTACTGGGAGGTCAAGGTTTTAGAAGGCCCAGAGGGAGAAATTAGGCCACTAGCTTAATGGCAATGGTTCCCTATTGTACCTTGGTAAAAACACCTGAAATATGTGTGCTATACTTTTGCAGATTATCCCTGAGAATGGTGAGTGGGTACCCTTGAAAAATGTACAGTGTTTGGCCCTGTTACCAAATCTGCACATGTGTGGCCATATTAACTACAAGGAGCTCTAATGTGCATATGTTTAAAGGCCTCATTCATGAACAGACCATAACACAGATAGATCTTGATTCCTTAACTGAAATTCATAATCATATTTCTGTAAATGTTACTAGTACCTTTTTAAATAATTTTAATTTAGTGTTTCTTTATTCCCCATGTAACCCTACTGAGTAAGGAGTGCCACCATCTTGGATTTGAGATACGGACTTGTTAGGCCACCATAGGATCAGAGAGTCTACTGGACATCAAACAGTAAAATCAAAGGCATTATCTGTTTGATTCATTTCGGTCCATATGTGTTGATGTTTTTGGTTTTGGAGTTGTGTTATAATGCATAATATACTGTAAATGTATTGAGCTTGTCAAAGTAGAATAATAGACAGAGAATATATATAGACAAAGAGATTTAGGTTATTGAATAGAGATAGATAGGGAGATAATATTAATATTAGATAGATAGATAGATAGATAGATAGATAGATGACAGATAGATAGATGGATAGATAGATAGATAGATAGATAGATAGATAGATAGATAGATAGATAGATAGATAGATAGATAGATAGACAGATGATATATAGATGCTAGATTAGAGAGAGAGAGAGAGAGAGAGAGAGAGAGAGATGATAGATAGATAGATAGATAGATAGATAGATAGATAGATAGATAGATAGATAGATAGATAGATAGATAGATAGATAGATAGATAGATAGATAGATAGATAGATATGGGAAAATATGAACTTGGAAGAGAGAGAAAGTATTGATAGATAGCATTATTTGGTGACCCCCAGTATTGGTTCCATAACAAAGTGGCAAAAGAGCATATAGTATTCTGCATTGTTTAGCCCATACAGCCAAATAAAGCAAATAAACTAAATATGCTGTGGGCTTGTGGTCCTGAATGTTTAAAATGCAGACGTCTGAGCAAGGACATTGTAATGGGTCGACCTAGTGCTGCAAGTTAAATATTGGTATTTGCACCTGTGTCCATATAGGTTGAGGCATAACAAAAGAGGCAGCAGAGACAGTGGTTGCTGGGGGCCCAGTGGGAGTTCTTACTGATGCTCAGATTAGTAATATGTGATTAAGACATTTCACTTCCAGATGGGGTAAATTCTCATTATTACAGTGCATATGGAATATCTGTATCGTTCATGATACATTACTTTTAATAGGATCTGCCATTTTCTCCCTATAACAATCCAATCCACTTGTTTTCCATTAAATTTTACGCTTTCATTGGCAGATACCAAACATTCCTTCCTTGCATTCCTACACTTATGCATGAATAGGATCTACTTTTTGTCTTATCTGGCATTCCCCATGCTTTCATTCTCTATGTCAAATCACTGTGCATAGAACAGTCCCTGTATGAATAACTACAATATGAAAACAAAATTGGGCTTCTGTATTCTGTATATGTTATATGTTATCTCTCAGAGATTCTCTTTCCAGATACAGTACGGCAGCTCCCACTCATAGGTGTAAATGCAGATATGCAGAGATGGCATGTTCAGTGAGTGCACAGCCAATTTGTCTCAGAAGTGTTAAGAAAAAAAAGATAAATCATACTTAAAGATTGGGCCAGTGGCAAAACTAGAAGATACTAGACACCACAGCTGGAAATAAGATATTTTTCATAACATATATCTGAACTATCAATCAATGCCCCACTTGGCCCCTATACCTCTGGGCCCCCAGCAGTAGCTGGATCTGCTTCCTTTATGGTTACTCCCCTGAATATGGTATATTACAAGGTAAACCCATATCTGGATCTTCAGATACAAGTTATGAATCACCTCTAATAGTAGGACTCTAGTATTGGTATAATATAGGTTGTATTTTGAGAACCCGAGACTGAGCCATATTATCCAATAAAGTTATAGCTAGCCCCAGGGGTCATCAAATTGGTTGCGTTTGATGGTGATGCAATGTCATTGGTGTAACATAGGATGCCTTTTGAGATCCCAAGCCATATTGCCTATTCCTGTTATAGCTAGCTCTACAGGATCATCAAACACCAGTTGTTGATTGCCCATAATGGGGATGTCATGCAACTGGTATAATGTAAGGCTTCTTTTGAAAAGCCCAGACTAAATCATCCAGACAATTAACTATATGGACAGTTCTGTTAGCACATCCCCCTGTTTGCCTTTTCTGGGGGGGCACAGTGCCTGGGCTAAATGGCTGACTTATTGGTTCTAGATCACGTATGTTCTTTTATTTCTAGAGCCTGGGACTGTGGATTGTAAGGCAGGTTTACAGGCTCCACAAATAGCATAAAATGACTGAGCAAACAGACCAAGCAGAGGCAAGATGTGTATTGAGCACTTTTCACAGTGTGGTGTTCCAATCGCTGGATTTTCGCTTCTCTGCTTGTCATGCAAACAAGCCATCAGGAATGTGAAAAAGGCCCTTGTGTAGTTTGTGTATTGGGGGCTACTGGCTGCATTTATCTTGTCAGACAGGAGATTAAATAGGCTGAACAAACTGAAATATGGCAGGGAAACAGCTTCGGGATATATTTGTGTTTAGATCTGGCTGCTGCTGCTGCATTCCTCTTTATCAGCTCGCCGTCTTTTCTTGAGATATCCTCTCCACTGTCCTGTCATCGCTGCTCCTGGGACACACTGAAAAGTCTGGCCTGGCCTGGGATTCAAAATAATCCCTGGCAATTCAATACCAAAATAATAATAATACCAAATAACTGATTGTAAATGTACCCAACATGACAGGGGCTCATTAAAATAAGAAAAATCTCCTTTTTCTTTCTTGGGCCCAGAACATTCCTTTTCTATATAATTGTATTTATACATAAGGGTGTGAGCTGACATATAGTTTCCCTTACAAAATACAATAGGGGGCATATCATACTGTATCCACAAAACACTCATTACTCATCTCCATTTATACACATGGGAGGAGGTTATTATAATGCCCCTTAGAAGGTATTCTAAATAAAAACAATTCTGTCATAGAAATGATAGCAATAGCACTCCTTGTGGTCACACATAAGTGGATGATGTGGCAGCTGGTGGTGAATACTTCAGAGATGACCTTATATAATTATTATTCTATAATATAGTATACCTATACTACAACACTCCATCATTGAAAATAAATGTATATATATAATGTAAGGATATTTTAAGTCTCTGAGGAGTCCCATTAACATATAAAAGCACAATGACAACGGGACAAATTAACATTTCAGTGATTTTTGTGACAAAAATGACATCACTGTTATAACTGATGACATCACTAAGCAGGATATAGAGATACTATTTACAGAATATTCATGGCTCTTGTGTATCATATATATAGAGAGAGAGAGAGAGAGAGAAAGAGGGCACTGACAAATCCCCTTAATTATTATATGAGAACAGAAAGAGGAATGTTTGTTGACATTTTATAACATTAACAAATGCCCACACAGTGGCTATTGAAGATCTAAGGCATCTGCCTGTCTGTTTGGTCTCATTAGGGCTGATTCTCTAATGTGTATTAATGTTGATCTGACACTAATGTAAGGGAACACCCGGTGCATTGAATAGACACAGACACCTTTACAAGCAGCACCAGCAGGGGGTCACACCTCATATACATGGTGCTATTCCCAACATCCCCTTTAATGTAATACAGTATAATTCCACACTTCTGCATTTCAACCCAACTTTCAAATTCTGCATAATATATTCTCATAACATAGTGATGCTGTCACAGGTTTTTAGTAGTTTCCATTTGAGCTTCAAATACTATGTAAAAATAGAGAAAGATGTATGTTTCTTTCTATTTTTATTATAGGGGCTGCTGTATTGTTCACCTATAGTATGTATATAGTATGTATATTTGCATTTATACATAAATACTGTATGGTGGAATCAACTTAAATAGTACAATATGAACATAGCTTGTTATTAGTATAAAACTGTACTTAGTGGATGCAGCCCAGTCTATTTGCATAGTCATAAACTTATGACTGTAAGGGACCCAGTTGTGCCTTGATTTAAGAGCAATTTTAACTTAAGTTTTCAACATAAAAGCTTTCCAGAGTTATTCTTAAGCTGGCCATAGACGCAAACATGCGACCGTACGAATCATTGTACGATCGGACTTTCCCATCTCCCGACCTGCCACTAACCATTCCTATCAAATAAAGCACAAGACCAAAGCCAGTGACAGTCTCCCACTGAAAATCGTACGATCGCCAATACATGCAGAGAAATTACCTGCAGCCGATAGAAATCTTTTAACCTGTCCGATCAACCAAACGACCGATCTCCGCCGGACGAAAAATGTCGGGACTCTCCACACACGGTCCGAAAATCGTACAAATCCTCGATTCGTACAATCAGATCTTTGCGTCTATGGCCAGCTTAAGGGTAGAAAGAACTACACAGGTGTTTCAACATCCGTTACCTTCCATTCCGACGCGAGGAAGCGCAGGTGTCATGTCAGATGTGCCGAATCTAAGGTAAGTAATAGGAATGTCGGACATTGTTGCAGTGTGCATCCGACACGACTGCCGGATGAAGACCCAACTGCAGCATTCACATCCGATAGTTGTGTCAGATGCACGCTGTTACAACGTCCAACATTCCTATTACCTTAGATTTGGCGCATCCAACGTGATTATATAGTGACATAACAAGAGTTGGGGGTGGGGATCTTACAATTATAGTATAACAACAATTAAAGGGTAATAGTTCTACTGTGTCTAAATAATGGGGTCCTATAGAGTCTGCTTTGTATAAGACGCTGCCAGGCAAGTTATGCCAGTTCTCATTTCGACACCTGAATTGCATTTAATGCTCTTGAATAACAAAGATTTTCTAATGGGGTATTCACTCATTTATCCCTACTTGGCATTTCAAAAAGATATGCAAATAGCTTCACTCACAGCACTGTCTCACATTTGCAGTCCTGACATGGCAAGTAAAAATGTACAAACCATAACATTTAATGAAGCAAGGTTCCAGGATGTCCACCTGTAGTGTGGGGACTGGCTGCTATATACAGTTCTGTTCAGCATAATAGTCTGACATCACTAACCTGATCAATCAGTGTTTTTAGTAGAAATTATATTTCTACTAGTGATAGGCGAATTCATTCACCACGCATGGATTCGCAGTGAATTTCCGCACTTCGCCACTTGCAAATTTTTTAGCTAACTGCTGCAAAAATTTGCCATGGAAAAATTCACTGCAACTGAACAATGTGCGTGTATAAAAATTGTCGTAAGTAAAAAAAAAATTTGACTCCCATTGACTTTAATGCATTTGGACAAAAGTCGCACGTTTAAAAATTGTCTTGCACATAAAAATTTTTTGTGTCAAAATGATTTTGACGCCCATTTACTAAAATGCATTTGGACAAAAAAGTTGCGTGTGTGAAAATTGTCGCGTGTGTAAAAAATGCCGCACGTCAAAATTATTTTGACTTTAATGCGATTTGCAAATTTTTTGCTGTTTCCCAATTTTTTTCAGAGTTTTGCGAATTTTTCGCCAAAATCGAAACAGGATAGATTCGCGCATCACTATTTTCTACATGGCAAATAATTTACTAGTAAGTGTAGTAGATTAATAGAAATCCAACAGTTATGATATGCTGCTTATTCTGTGTCACGAAATCATTAATTGACGTTTATTAATCCAAATAATAGCAGTGTTCAAAACAATTACAGCTTGTTCCAAATAATAATAGCTTGTTCCAAATAATAGCAGTGGGGAGTTCAATTAGTGAGCTCATTCATTCTGTGATAAAGCAGGTGTCAATTCTGGCCCTTATTTAAGGAAGGAAGGAGCAAATCTTGTGCTGCTGGTTATAGTGTATTTCTCTCTCCATCAGGAGAGAGGAAGGGACATGTGTTCGATCGTGATTGCAGTGTCTGAAAGCACTATGGAATAAATTTGGGATCACCCCTGTTGCTGCATTTAAAGGTATTGGCATCCTTTCTTATTGCATTAATTACTGGCGTGTAGCTTGGCCAGGGCCATTACCTAACTCCCCATAAACACAGAACTCTTTGAATTGTGCAATATTTTATGAACTGATGAAAACAAGATTGTTCTTTTTGGGTCTAGGGGCCGCAGACAGTTTGTCAGACGACCCCCAAACACTGAATTCAAGTCACATTACAGAGTGAAGCCGGTGACACAAGTATCATGATATGGGGATATTTCTCATACGATGGTGTTGGGCCTATTTATCACATACCAGGGATCATGGATCAGTTTCAATACATCAAAATACTTGAAGAGCTCATGTTGCCTTATGCCGCTGAAGAAATGCCCTTGAAATGGGGGTTTCAACAAGACAACGACCCCAAACACACCAGTAAATGAGCAACATCTTGGTTCCAGACCAACAAGATTGACTTTATGCAGTGGCCCAATCCCCAGACCTTAATCCAATAGAAAACTTGTGGGTGACATAAAAATGGTGTTTCTGAGGCAAAACTAAGAAATGCAGAAGAATGGAGTTGGTGGACTCCATGTAACACAGATGTGCAGCAGTTCTCAGAAACACTGGTTATACAACTAAATATTAGTTCAGTGATTCAAAAGAAAGCAAAATCTTAAAACATGTTTCAGTTTATACTGTGAATGTTTGAGTTTATGAAGAAGAATGCAGACACTGCTATTTTCAGCCTTATATTCATTTTCTTCACTTTCTGGAGGAATAACATACATTTGATCCATTTTTCTTCATGTTTTGATTTGGAATAGAATGTGCCGTGTTCCCAATGCATTTGTGTGTATGGAAATAAAAGCTATTATAAGGATTTTGAGCTTTATTCACTTTTTTAAACACACTGATATTATTCTGAGCACAACTGTATGCCCTTTCTGTAATGGTAGCCCCCCCTACCAACACTCTACATAGTTAAGTCCTGTTAACAAGCCATTGGCAGCTGCTTGAACTAAACTACGTACAGAATTGGGGGGGGGTTCAGGTACAACAATATTGATTTTAGGCACCCCCCCCCCCAAAGAACAGAGATCAAAAATACTCCATTTGAATATTATTTTTTTAAAAAGTCGTAAACATATTTCAAGCAGTGAAGGCAAAATTACTGTCATAACAAATAAGAATCTGCCAAATCCAAAGCTTTTAGATGAAACCAAATATCTGGTCCTCCACAAATAAAAAAAAATCCTTATTTTGTATATTAAATGTAAATTCTTTCTTAACAAGAAAAGTTATTTTTTGTAAACTTTTCCTTTTAAGCAACTCTGAAAGTAAAATGATTCTGACAGGAAAGTGGCCTAGTCATGATTACAAGATGGCTGACAGGAAATTGAACAAGATTTCACTACTTGCTGAGGGCCTGTATATTTTATATAAGAGCTGGGGGAGGGGGGTCAAGGGAGCACAAATGCTTTCTCTTTTTGGGGTCCAACTGGAAGAATGAATAATATAGATGTGAGAATTGACTCAGCAAAGCTGTTTGATTTATTTGTACTTGTGACATTTGTGGATATACCGTATGTGCAGAACAATAAACTGTACTTGTCTATAGTTTATATTTGGTGCTTTTAGTTTAACATTGTAAACATTGTGAATAAGCGATAGAATAGTGATATACTAATTTATATGTAATGTCAACTCCAGTGTTTGCTGCAGGAGAAATAATAATCTGCGAATGAGGCTATAACAGCGTCGGACTGGGTTGCCAGGGGCCCACCAGAAAACCTTAGACTGGGGGCCCACTTTCCAAACTATTATTCCTGCTCTTTTCACTCAACTTCTTTATTCTCCTAGTCTTTTATCTCTACATATTATACTCTATTCTTCCATTATTAAGCCCCTTAAAGAAATAGGAAATGACCATGAAATAGGCCAAATGGTTAGAAGCAACAGGGCCCACTGACATCTGGGCCCACCGGGAGTTTTCCTGGTATCCCTGTGGGCCAGTCAGACACTGGGCTATTATACCTATTGCTACTATTATCCCACTGTTACTATAGACACCATCTCTCCGTACTATACCTGCTATCCCACAGTCACACTCCCTTCCCAGAGACTATTATCCCACTGTTACTATAGGCACCATCTCTCCCTACTATACCTGCTATCCCACAGTCACACTCCCTTTCCAGAGACTATTATCCACTGTTACTATAGGCACCATCTCTCCCTACTATACCTGCTATCCCACAGTCACACTCCCTTCCCAGAGACTATTATCCACTGTTACTATAGGCACCATCTCTCCCTACTATACCTGCTATCCCACAGTCACACTCCCTTCCCAGAGACTATTATCCCACTGTTACTATAGACACCATCTCTCCCTACTATACCTGCTATCCAACAGTCACACTCCCTTCCCAGAGACTATTATCCCCTGTTACTATAGGCACCATCTCTCCCTACTATACCTGCTATCCCACAGTCACACTCCCTTCCCAGAGACTATTATCCCATTGTTACTATAGACACCATCTCTCCCTACTATACCTGCTATCCCACAGTCACACTCCCTTCCCAGAGACTATTATCCCACTGCTACTATGGGCACCATCTCTCCCTACTATGCACCATTTCTCCTGGACTGAGAATTAAAATAAGCCCTGGCATTTTAGGTACACATAGGCCCAAATCAACCCACACTAGCCCACTAAATACTTACTTTCTATGGCACCTTATAGCAGCCCCTCTGGCATTTGCCAGAACCCACAGATTGCTAGTCCGGCAGATGGCTTTACACTCTTGCTTTTCTTTTTGTTACATCTCCAGTTGTAATATTGGTCTACAAGTTGTAAATTGCAAGCACCTTTATAGCCAGTTGCTGTGATTTACTGTATATTCAGTAGCAAAGAGAGATGGAACAGAAGTGCACAGAATGATGTGGATTGTAAATGTAATCTAGTTACACGGAGGAAGTGAGCAGCCAGTGGAATAATCTGTTTACTTGTCAGGAGTCCAGGCTGTTGAACTGTGAAATCCAGATCTCAGTCTGTGCTGAGTCTAGTCATTAAGGAGGCTTATTTATGTGCACTGTGGGGGGCAACTAGCGACATGGGGACAACGGCCCTTATGTCAATATGTTCGTGTTTACAGGTGTACAGAAGGTTAGAGAGCTACTAATTATATATTGTACTGTACTGGTATGTGGTATGTCGCTGTTCCTACAGGAGAGGTTTGCAGACTTTTTGTACTCGGGCCCCTCTTTGTTGTCTAAAATTTGTAGTAGCCTAAGCTAGATAGATGTCTAACAGAACAGAACTTTGCTGCTTTTCAGCTCTCTAACTCTGAGTTAGTCAGCGACTTTAAGGGGGGGCCACAAGGGACATAACTGTTCAGTGAGTTTGTAATTGATCCTCAGCATTCAACTCAGATTCAAAAGCAACAGATATGACCCATGTAGCCCCCCTCAAGTCACTGATTGGTTACTGCCTGGTCACCAAGGTAACCAGTCAGTGGAAACCAAGAGAGCTGAAAAGCAGGAAGTAGTGTTCTGTTCTGTTATGTTAAACATCCCGTCACTCCAGCCTTTATACATTACATTTTTGGCTAACTAACTATATTAGAAACATTTTTTATTTTGCACAGCCTATTTATTTACCCAGTTTTAATTTTTATAGTGAACAATTCCTTAAAAGGTGCCTTTAAGTACTGGATCTATCAAAGTAGAACTTGGTCAGATTCTTTAAAACTTGCTATATCTGAACTGTCTACCTCAAATAAAATGGTTCAATTAGTTTTAATTTCTTAAACCTTTTTGTCTTGTTTCTACAGTAATTTCACTTATGCCGCAGACTTGGGGAAATCTCTCTGCTATATTAGGCAAACTTTAGTGGCACAAGCGGTGTTGGACTTGGATGCCAGGGGCCACCTTAGATTGTGGGTCCATTTTCCACTTATTATTCCTCCTCTTCTCATTCAACCTCTTTATTCTCCTAGTTTTATATCTACTTATTATACTCTATTCTTCCATTATTAAGCCTCTTTTTTTTCCCCATAAATAAATAGGGAATGGCAGTGAAATAGGCCAAATGGTTAAAAGCAAGAGTCCCACTGACACCTGGGCCCACCGGGAGTTTTACTGGTTTTACTTCATACTTAATTCAAGATGTACATGTACTCAAGGTCTTGCTGTTCTTTGCACCTTTGTTATTTAAGAAAAATCTGGGATCTTACAACCTTCTTTGGTGTCAATGGTTAGTGCCATCAGGCAAAGAACAATGTTCAATGTTTTTAGTGCAGATATACAAACAGATATATCGACTGGAACACACTGTTGTCCTGTTGTATTCACTGTTATCTGAAATAGACGATACCGAGTGCAAACCAAGCAGGCATATGTTTTGCATTGGCTGAAGGAATACTTGTAATGGTGTTTGCTTTCCTGTGTGTCCCAGGTCATACCTGCAAACAAGATGCACATACTAATGAGTGTTTTCTTGAAGAATTAAGGGAGGAAGGAAGAGCTTAGACCTGAGACTAGTTCAAATGTAATGCCAGGACAAGCAGGGGGAACTGGGGTTTTAAATAAACATAAATATCTCCTTAACCTTCCTGGTGCTGGAATGAACTGTATAGGGTACATATAGTGGTGTTGGGGGCACCCCTGTGGGACAGAAGCCTATGTCAATAGTTACCGAAATGCAAGTTAGGGCTCCTATTCACACACGCACCTAGGTTATTTCCCTTGGCTCGGCAGGGAAGCATCCCAATACAGAGAAAGGCCACCTGCATCCCAATGAATGACCCAGGTCTAGTGCAACCCTTGCTCCTCAATTTATAAATGGTTAATCCCCCTGCTGTGGGAAAGTAACAGGAACACATGGGGGCTGCTGCTCACAAACTAAGGGAAACAATACAATTTTTTGCACCTGCTGCTCCATTCCAGTTTTTATAGATGATAATAATGGCCCTCGTGCCTATCATATCTCAGCCTGCTTTGTGAGTGTGCAGGTAAGTAGCAGCTATGCACAAATGTTAGCTCCAGTCGAGTATAGCAGAACTACCCTGCAGGTTGTTTCTATGACTGAAGCTTTATTCCAGGTGTGCCCTGCAATATGCATTGTGTCGTTTTTTTCTAGTGTTCCTATTGTGCCTTCTCCGAGACTGCAACTGATAACTATAACTGAGTGTCAGGTTCACCTTTAAGTTACCCTTTAGTAAGTTATAGAATGGCTAATTCTGAGCAACTTTTCAATTGGCCTTCATCTTTTATAGCTTTTTAATTATTTTGCCTTTTTCTTCTGACTCTTTCCAACTGCAGTCAACCCTAAGGGTGGTGGCAGACGGGTAGATTAGTCGCCCAATGACAAATCTCCTCTACTGCGGGCGATTAATCTTCCCACATTGCCTTCCTGCTGGCAAGAATACCAATCGCCGGCTGGATCGCTTTGGATTTCCAAAATCACCCGAAGTTGCCTCAACTTTGGGTGACTTCTGAAATTATATCCCTCTGTGTAGATTGAATGATTTTTGTTGAGAGCGTAAGGCAACAGTAGAAAATAATTCACTGCCTTTTTATTTCTTTGTAACCCCAGAAGACCACAATGAATATGATCTTCAATCCATAATTCCCGGCAAGCTATGATACCATTTAGCAGACATGAGACTGTGGGATGTCCATACCTATTTTTTCCCCTTTCTCCTGGTGTATCTAATTGATATAGATAAGGCCTGCGCTGGTAAATAATAAGAAGGCAGTGTTAATTAACCTCCTTATGCCTGTTTACCTACCACAATGTTAACAGCACTGAAGTGATTAACTAAAAAAATCAGAGCAGATCATTTGCACAGGGGCGATAACAAGCCTTAAATAAACCAAACGAGAGGGACAGTAATTGCCCCAATGCAGTTAATCCCAATGAGTGGTGAATGAACAATCAACATGTGCCTCTTTAAACAAGATCCAGGTATACAGAGTTCTTCATATAGAGGTGCTGCAGGAGGGTGCTCTGACTGGGAAGCACTTAGACATGTTCATACACAACTTGCATACTAATAGACTGCATACAAAACCATTTGCTGTATGCTCATAGGCTATGTGTATGCTTATAGACTGGATGCATGCTCAATGGCCTGTGCAATGCTGGATTTCGTGGGCAAGCGTTCATAGGCCGAGTGGTCCTAGTGCGTGCCCGCATATCCCCCTCACTGCAAGCACGCATGCGCGCCTGCACCGGAGCAGTGCTCCCAGAAAGTGGCTGGGCGGCATGCCTCCCCTAATATTTTGCTGCCCTAGGCCCGGGCCTTTTTGGCCTCGCCACAAATCTGGGCCTGGGCCTGTGTGTTCATAAGAAGCCCGTTTCAGAGAAGAACAAAGAAGCCCTTTCCAGAGAAGAATGAAGAAGCCTGTTCCAGAGAAGAAAGAGGAAGTCCGTTCTAGAGAAGAACGAAGAAGCCTGTTCCAAAGAAGATCAAAGTAGCCTGTTCCAGAGAAGAACGCGGAAGCCCGTTCCAAAGAATAACAAAGAAGTCCGTTCCAGAGAAGAACAAGGAAGTCCGTTCCAGAGAAGAATGAAGAAGCCTGTTCCAGAGAAGAAAGAAGAAGCCCGTTCCAGAGAAGAATGAGGAAGCCCGTTCCAGAGAAGAACGAGGAAGCCCGTTCCAGAGAAGAATGAAGAAGCCCGTTCCAGAGAAGAACGAGGAAGCCCGTTCCAGAGAAGAACGAGGAAGCCCCTTCCAGAGAAGAACGTAGAAACCTGTTCCTCAGAAGAACAAAGAAGCCCATTCCAAAGAAGATTGAAGAAGCCCGTTCCAGAGAAGAACAAAGAAGAACGCTTAAGAAAAGAAAGTTGTGATTGAAAAGAACAAAGAAGCAGTAATGGAGAAGAATGAAGAAGCTGGTTCCAGAGAAGAACGAAGAAGCCCATTCCAGAGAAGAATGAAGATGCCGCTTTGAAGAAGAACAAAGAAGCCGCAACAGTAGGGACCCTGGCCACCAGTGTTTTTTAACTTTGGGGGGGAGCCCTGGCTTTGGGAAGGGCGGGGCCCCAAAAATATTATTGTATTGGGCCCCCGTGATTTCTGATGGCAGTCCTGCATGCATGATTTGGGGAGCTGAGGGCAAACCACAGGGGAGCTCAGGGCGAAAAGCTTTTTTCTTATAGGACCTGTACTCACACAAGACGCATGTGCCTGCCAAATGCATCATGTTGCATGCATTGGTTTCGGTACAGCCCTGTAAGAATGAATAGATTGCATTTTGTCCTGCAGTGGATCACATTAAAGCTGACCGTAGGGAAGCACAGTTACAAACGCTCCTTAGTATGAGCCCTACTAGAGTTGTGTGCTCATAGGCTGGATGCACACTTATTGATTGCATACATACTCGTTTTCTACATGCATGCTCATTTGCTGGGAGTATACTTATTGGCTGCATTCATTCTCACTGGCTGCTATGTAACGGCATAAATACAATGATGCATTAACCACACCATTGTGCTCCGGAAGAACCGTGGCAGTCAAAACACCACATGTGCCATAGCTAGATTTGCCACCTTTTCTGGAAAAAAATACCGGCCTTCCTATATATTTATCTTTTTTCCCTATTAATAACATTGAAATTAACCATCATTTTTACCGGCCAGGCCGGTAAAATACAAGCCAGGTGGCAACCCTAACCATAGCCCTTATATCTGCAGAGGGCCGAGTGACATAGATCACCAAACTCCAGGGTGTTACTAGAGTGGGACTTGATTACCCATAACCCACACTGTAAACCTATATGCAGACTGTATAATCCTGAGTACCCACCACCAACTTAAACTAAATTACATTTTACCCCAAAGGTTTTTATCATGATTATGTCATGATTTTTATGGTGTAGGTTTCATTTCTAAATGACACTATTTACACTGCAAATGATTCACTCTACAATATACAATTTCATTTCTGAACCCACAAGTGTATTTTTGTTTTAGTTGTAATATTGGTGTGTAGGTGCATCTCAGTTCATTTTGCCTGGTCATGTGCTTTCAGAAAGAGCCAGCACTTTAGGATGGAACTGCTTTCTGGCAGGCTGTGGTTTCTCCTACTCAATGTAACTGAAGGTGTTGCAATGGAACCTGGATTTTACTATTGAGTGCTGTTCTTAGATCTACCAGGGAGCTGTAATTATCTGGTTAACTTCCCATTGTTCTGTTGTCAGGCTGCACGGGGGGAGAAGGAAGGGGTGATATCACTCCAACTTGCAGTACAGCAGTAAAGAGTGAATGAAGTTTATCAGAACACAAGTCACATGACTGGGGGGCAGCTAGGAAACTGACAATATGTCTAGCCCTGTGTTAAATTTTAAAATTAAATATAAAAAAAATCTGTTTGCTCTTTTGAAAAATGTATTTCAGCGCAGAATTCTGCTGGAGCAGCACTATTAACTTATGCATTTTTTAAAAAAAAAAACACGTTTTCCCATTTAATTTGCTGGTCCACTATTTTTTATCTTACTGCTTAAATATCCCCTTCGCTCTATGCTCTCAGTCATTCCTCCATATATGCACTGGTCATTGCACTTTATAATCTGTTCCAGCCTGCCATCTCTCTATTTCTCTAGAGAGTTGTGTTTGGAATGGAAAAAAAAAGCTTAGGTGAGTCAAAAAAAAGCGTTTAAACGCGTTTTTTGCGCTTAGCATGCGTTTGAAAAGAGAATCTGCCCATAGACGTGCAGATATACCTTCAGTATCGGACGAATGACCGTACGTCACAATCTCCTGACCTGCCACTAACCATTCAGATGAAATAAAGTAGTAAAAGAACAAATCAGACAATGTTCTGCCCCTGACAGCAATCGTATGAAAGATGTGTCCAACAAAAGCTGGTGACAGTCCCCCATTGATATTGTCAGCTAGGCAATGCAGATATATTATCCTTAGCCAACAGAAATCGTCTAACCTGTCTGATTGATTAAACAACCGATCGTCATGGCACGAAAAATTTTCGGGACTTCCACACATGGTCCAAAAATCGTATGAAAGTAAGACTCGTACAATCAAATCTTTGCGTCTATGGCCAGCTTAAGAGCCTTACTTATTCCAGCACCAACAAAATCTAATAAAATAACTAATTGGGACACAAATGATCACTTTTTGCATAATGCAGCTTGTTACTGAAGCAATTGGAGACTTCAGCGCCACCTCACAGCAGCCTTAGGGGGTGAAACAGCACCACCTAGAGCACTTACTGGTGTACTACATTCCTGCAGAGCAGCACTGTCCAACTGTTTCTATATGGTGGGATAGTTATTTACTACATGACCTGCTCAGAAGCTAAATTATAATAAAAAAAAAGATAGGGACCACAAAAGGCCAAATCTGCCCCATGGATCTGGACACATCTAGCCTGACAGCTCTCACATGTCCCTCTTGTCTGTGCCAGGAAAGCCTTCTGTGTAACCCGAATTAGAATTCTCCATATTTATGGGCTTTAAATACAGTGGTGTGAAAAACTATTTGCCCCCTTCCTCATTTTTTATTCTTTTGCACGTTTGTCACACAAAATGTTTCTGATCATCAAACACATTTAACTATTAGTCAAAGATAACACAAGTAAACACAAAATGCAGTTTTTAAATGAGGGTTTTTATTATATAGGGAGAAAAGAAATCCAAATCTACATTTTCATGTGTGAAAAAGTAATTGCCCCCTAAACCTAATAACTGGTTGGGCCACCCTTAGCAGCAATAACTGCAATCAAGCGTTTGCGATAACTTGCAACGAGTCTTTTACAGCGCTCTGGAGGAATTTTGGCCCACTCATCTTTGCAGAATTGTTGTAATTCAGCTTTATTTTAAGGTCATGCCACAACATCTCAATAGGATTCAGGTCAGGACTTTGACTAGGCCACTCCAAAGTCTTCATTTTGTTTTTCTTCAGCCATTCAGAGGTGGATTTGCTGGTGTGTTTTGGGTCATTGTCCTGCTGCAGCACCCAAGATCGCTTCAGCTTGAGTTGACGAACAGATGGCCGGACATTCTCCTTCAGGATTTTTTGGTAGACAGTAGAATTCATGGTTCCATCTATCACAGCAAGTCTTCCAGGTCCTGAAGCAGCAAAACAACCCCAGACCATCACACTACCACCACCATATTTTACTGTTGGTATGATGTTCTTTTTCTGAAATGCTGTGTTACTTTTACACCAGATGTAACGGGACGTGCACCTTCCAAAAAGTCCAACTTTTGTCTCGTCGGTCCACAAGGTATTTTCCCAAAAGTCTTGGCAATCATTGAGATGTTTTTTAGCAAAATTGAGACGAGCCTTAATGTTCTTTTTGCTTAAAAGTGGTTTGCGCCTTGGAAATCTGCCATGCAGGCTGTTTTTGCCCAGTCTCTTTCTTATGGTGGAGTTGTGAACACTGACCTTAATTGAGGCAAATGAGGCCTGCAGTTCTTTAGATGTTGTCCTGGGGTCTTTTGTGGCCTCTCGGATGAGTTGTCTCAGCACTCTTGGGGTAATTTTGGTCGGCCGGCCACTCCTGGGAAGGTTCACCACTGTTCCATGTTTTTGCCATTTGTGGATAATGGCTCTCACTGTGGTTCGCTGGAGTCCCAAAGCTTTAGAAATGGCTTTATAACCTTTGAAATTGAACCACAGTAAACCACAGTTAAGCTATTTTTTAACAAGGGGGCAATCACTTTTTCACACAGGCCCATGTAGATTTTGGAGTTTTTATCCTCCCTTAATAACTTCATTTAAAAACTGCATTTTGTGTTCATTTATGTTATCTTTGACTAATAGTTAACAGTTTTTGATGAGCAGAAACATTTAAGTGTGACAAACATGCAAAAGAATAAGAAATCAGGAAGGGGGCAAATAGTTTTTCACACCACTGTAAGTCTCCCATGATTTTGGGCAACTTTGATTTAGACCACATTGCTGGGGGAGGCCATGATTTCTGCCTTACACATGGACTAATACGCTTAGTTAAGCAGTGTAGCTTTCAGCTACTAGACTGTGATGGTTGGGGACTCCTGCAACAGGAGACAGCCCAGGGCAAAGTCAGCAACTTTATATACAGTAGAGCTCCAATTTTATGTGTTTTAAGGGCTGTAAAATCTGGGAAAATGGAAAAGGAAATGTGTTATGCATTATGTATTGATGGGACCAGAACCATTGAGTGTGTCATTATAAAACAAGCATGTAGTACAAAGAGAGCTTGGGCATCCTGGTGACCACAAAAATCTCCTAGTAGCCAGTATGCATACTTGTAGGCCTCCCTTTGGATTGTACACCTGCGTACATCATACTGAAGATTACTTTTAAAGGGCAAGTAAAGCTTACAAAGAAATAGGCTGTACATCATGTGTTGGGTTTCAACAGCCTAAGGCCCACACAGCTGTTTACAGGGGTAGATCTGTGCCTCTGCTCAGCTAAAATGATCTCAAATGCATTAAAATGGCAACCAAAACCTGAAAAATGTGCAAGAAGACGACTTATGAAATGGATAGAAGAATAGCCAAAATGGCAAAGACACAGCCAATGATCAGCTCCAGGAAGATGAAAGAAGAGTAAAGTTACCTGTGATACTGTTACAATCAGAGGGTGACTATGTGAAGCTGAGCTATCGGCAAGAAGCCTCCGCAAAGTCTCCGCAAAAAAAGACGTGCTGAATAGTCATTCTATTGCTAAATTCAGAAAAAGCAAAGAGGATTCTGGGATAAATAATGAATCAGTAACTATAGGCTAAAAAAAAAAACTTTATTCAGCATTGCTGTAAAAAAATAAACTGGGTGATCTTAAGGGCATTAAAGTCTTTAGAATCACTTCATTTCTTTTTTGCTTTGGCAGGTTTAGCAAACAATGATGGATCGATCTGGTCTCTGGCAAGTCCACGAACAGAAAAGAGCCTCGCTGCCCGCTCTTGCAGGGTTCCACCACATTTCAGGCCAAGGGCCACCAGCTCCAGTTTTAGCTTCTCCAATCCCAGGGCTTCGAGCTCTGCCACAGTCTTATACGCCACGAGGTCTATAGGCGAAGGCTCCTGTAGAGAGAGAAGTGCAAATATCACTTACAAACATCCTATTGTGATGTTCAGAACAGCTTGCTTCTTGGGATCAAAAGGGTCAATTATCTTTAATTCAACTTTTAAATATGTTACAATTTAAGCAATTTTTTAGTTATAGTTTTTTAATGATTGGCCTTTTTCTTCTGACTCTTTCCAGCGTTTAAACGAGAACTAAACCCTAAAAATTAATATGATTAAAAATGCCATATTTTACAAAGTGAACTTATTGCACCAGCCTAAAGTTTCAATAGCAGCAATGATCCAGGACTTCGAACTTGTCACAGGGGGTCACCATCTTGGAAAGTGTCTGTGACACTCACATGCTCAGTGGGCTCTGAGCAGCTGTTGAGAAGCTAAGCTTAGGGGTCGTCACTAATTATCCAGCAGAAAATGAGCTTCCCCTGTAATATAAGCTGATGCTACAGGGCTGATTATTAAATTCTGATGCTAATTGCACTGGTTTATGTGCTGTCATGTAGTAATTATGTGTATTAATTACTAATCAGCCTTATATTGTGACATTTCTATTCTATGTGTACTGTATATTGTGAGTGGGTCCCTAAGCTCAGTAAATGACAGCAGCACAGAGCATGTGCAGTGAATCAGCAGAAAAGAAGATGGGGAGCTACTGGGGCATCTTTGGAGACACAGATTTTTACTGCTAAAGGGCTGTGGTTGCCTTGGGCTGGTACAGAGGCCTAAAACATAACGCATAACATTTCTAGCTACTTCTTTAGTTTAACTTTCCTTGTCCTTTAATATCTATCAAAAATGACAATATATATAGTGCATGCAGGCTCTTCTGTGTTTCATGAGTGCACTGCACACACCACACTAGTTACTTACTGTGTTTGATGACTGCTGAAGTTCAGACTTGGGTTCCAGAAGAGTGGGAAATGCAAATTTGTGCCCATCATCAAGTATCTGTTCATTCTCTCCTGTATTGGCTGCGCTGGTTACACTCTTACATTCACTGTTAGTGACAGTTGTTGGGGTTTCTTCTGATCCATCTGAGATGTTCGGCATTTCTGTATTTTGTTCTGACTCTGCAGGACAGGTTTGTGGCTCCTGAATGTGTTCAGTGCCCTTTGAGCTGGATTGCAACTGTGGAACATGGAGTGATCCAGCAGAACTGGAGGGGCCCTCCAGGATGTTGTCTGATTCACTGCAACTGGTTTGCCCTTTGAGCATTTGGTTTGATCCAGTAGAACTGGCTTCCTCTAATCCATCTGAGCTGCTAGGAGACTCAGGGCTACCAAGTCTCTGATTAATGTTCTCATGGTGTTTAGAGCCAGAGGACGATGAGCAAGGAGATTCATCAAGGTCACTATCACTACCAGAATCAGAGCTAGAAGAGGCTTCTAATCCTTCCAATCCTGTCCTATAAAAAGTTCATAGACGGCATGTTAGATACAAAATGACCTAGAGAACTTGCTTCTCCCCACAATGGCAAGTGAAATATCAAACTTCTATACCTATCCCTATTTAAAGGAGTGGTTCACCTTTAAGTTAACTTTTAATATGTTCTAGAATGGCCAACTTTTCAAGTGGTCTTCATTATTTTTAGTTTTTGAATTATTTGTATTCGTCTGCTGACTCTTTCCAGCTGACCTCATCTAAACACAGTTGCTGTCTAAGGCTACAAATGAATAGTGATTGCTACTTTATATTACTCATCTTTCTATTCAGGCCTCCCCTATTCATATGCCTGTCTCGTATTCAAATCAGTGCATGGTTGCTAGGGTAATTTGGACCCTAGCAACCAGATTACTGAAATTACAAACTGAAGAGCTGCTACATAAAAAGCTAAATAACTCAAAAACTTTCAATAATAAAAAATTAAAACCAATTGCAAATCGTTTTAGAATATCACTCTCTGCATCATACTAAAAGTTGATTTGAAAGTGAACAACCCCTATAAACACTGCCCCACCTCATGTTTCTTGTAAGGGGGCCTAAACAATCTTAAAACCCTGCCCTTGATGGATTTAGACAGTTGCTTATTCTTCCATATTCTAATAGCACTAGATTCCCCAAATTAACCGCTGTTTAGCTGATTTGGGAGTTGGCACCTATGTTTCGAATTAGGCACCAGTTACTACAGTATACAATACTGTAGCTTAAAGGGCACCAATCATGACCAAAATAATTTAGTAAAGTAAATACACTATGTGAAAGTTCAAGAAATCCAATTTTTAAAACAGTTAGAATTGTTTGTATAATGTAAATGATCAGCTCACTATTCCTTCTGCAAGATCTCCCCTATCTCCACTGCAGTTCTAGCCATCTTGGATTTCACTGGCTCCTCCTACCTATATATTCCCAGCCAACTGCAGCTCTGAAATCTCGCACATGCTCAGTTGAAATTCCTTGTTGCTTATCAACCCTTCTAAGCTATTTTCAAATCAGCCAAACCTGTGTGTTGGCTGCTGTTCAGTAGTGCTGCCACCTGCTGGAAGTTAGTGTGTGCCCTTCATTTGCATAATAACATCACCAGCAGGGGACAAGAGAGGGAAATCTCCTGATACTTCTAGTGGAGGAGTTTACTTAAACAAGGCATTCTGGGTAGAATACTCAAAGCAGTTTTACAATCTGAGCATGCTCCTAAAATTTGCATATTAGAGTCTGTTATAGTCTCAATATGGCCTCCCTCAGTGAAAGAACCATTTGAATAAGGGATTTTTTTTTTTTTTTTTTTTAAACCTGCAGTTTTTTCAAAAACTATATATGTAGTTTGATTAAACGTGTTTAGCTTGTACTGGTCAGATTGTTAATACATTTGATTTTGGTTGTGATAGGTGCCCTTTAATATATACATGAGAAGGTATATACAAATACAATTTCAAATCTAGACCGTACAAGGGACATAGTACCTACCAAAAGCATTTCTTATTGCTAGATGTTCCTTTGCTAGCGTACATGTCCTTCTTTCGTTTCCGGGTATCATCTGACTCAGCAGAAACCACGTCGCTAGAAGAGGCCTGTAGCCCTAAACATACAAAAAAACAACACAGATTTCAGTTAAAAGTAACCTACCAGCAGAAACGTGTTAAATTGGCAAGTCTGCACTTGGATCACACCTGCCCACTTTGTTGTACAATACTTGTGGCTTAAGCACAACAAGTACTACTTATCACTAACAGTAAAGGTTGAAAAAGCAACTTATTCCTAGTAAAAGAAAGTGGTCTATGCAGCCATTAATCTTAGCATTGGACAGAAGTATCATTCTTGTTGGTATAGCTTCAGGAAATTTCAGGAGTTTGCTGCTGCGATTGCCTATACATATAATGGCCCTACTATAAGAAGGGATACACCGAATCCAGGATTTGGTTCGGGATTCAGCTTTTTCAGCAAGATTCGGCTGAACCAAATTAGGGGTGGGGAGTGTAATCGCGTGACTTTTTGTCACAAAACAAGGAAGTAAAAAATGTTTTCCCCTTTCCACCCCTAATTTGCATATGCAAATTAGGATTCACAAAGGATTCAGGGATTCGGCCGAATCAATAATATTGGATTGGGTGCATCCCTAACTATAAGTAAAGCCATATGGGGCGTCTAGTGTCACCAACCTTTAATGACAGCTTCTTCCAGTCTCTCGGACATGTCATGGCATTGTTTGTGGTAGTCTGGATCAGTGAAGTAATGCTTTGGTTCTGCCAGCTTACGCTGTAACCTTTCCAGGCGTCGTTGCTCTTTTTCT